>OX387651.1:6250000-7500000 GCA_947568875.1 Fissipunctia ypsillon | reverse complement strand
CGATTTTAAACATGCATTCACCTATAGAAAGCTACATTATCAGCGATTCACATGGGCTGGATTGTATTGTTAAGAAATTAGAGATCCCTACGAAAATTGCAATAATGTAACCCAAGGTATAAAACTTTGTCTTCGAAAGTCATTATCTGGCGTGCGCTGCGAAAACTATTGATGATATATAAAATAATGTACTACATGTTTATAATACTCCTCATCACCCACATAAAAGTTCACCGGGCTATGTGTTTAACTATAATACGTAGTTAAGTCACAATAACCGTTTTTTGTTCAAATTAGTCAATCAAAACACGGGTTGAATCGAAAGATGAAGACATTAGTATCATGATATTAATCATTATCCAAATAAATTATTCAAGGTTGATTATGTACATGTAAATTCCTCTTTAAATTATTCGAATCGGACCTTTCGTTTAAAAATTACGACGGGTTTAAAAATGCTAAAATTAGAGAAATGTCGCTGTGTGAACGAACGGTCCTACGCTTAGTCTATTAGTTACACTTTATTTTTTATTGGTTTTTAAATAATCTAAGTATTGTTGAACTTAACGATGATAATGATGCTAACAATTAAAGTCCATTAACAGCTGTAAGTAATATAAGTATATACTAATTATTATTTCAATTTAGTTGTATTTACATATTGTACTGGGCTTGCGCAGCTATTATATGTTTTGATGAATTATTATATGTTTTGATTAATAAATAAACTATACGAAAATGTATGTAATTATTGCTCGGAGTGCCAATAGATGTGAAAACCAGACTAAAATTTCAATTTACAAATTATAAAAATTTAATTATTAATACTAAATAAACAAAAAATTTTAAAAATAATAATAGTTAAAATTTTTAAAAATTAATAAAAAAAAACTGTTATTCCAAAGTTTTAAGTTTTCACTTCTGTCGGCAGTCCCCATGACTGCCTATTTCTTATTTACATTATCATAGAAGAAACGTGTTTTTTTTTTTAACTGAAGTACTTATTTTTTTATATGTAGTGTTAAATATTGTACGGTGTGACAGAACCCTTCGTGTGTGAGTCCGACTCGCACTTGACCGGCTTTTTTATTGTGTGCGTGAGAACTTTCGCAGTTTAATAGTGATGAAACTATACTGCTGATACAAGAAACGTAGAAAATATTGTATGGTGGTACGCCGGAACCCTTCGTGTGCAAATCCGACTCGCACTTGGCCAATTTGGTTTAGGTTGGGATGTACGTGACTTACCAATACAGTTCCTAGGTCCAGCACTGAATGCCAGCCAACTGAAAGGATTCTTCAGCGGTGCCTCGAACCTTTCCGGACGGAACTCCAAGGGATCATCATATAAGTCTGGCTGACGTTGGATCTGGTAGATGTTCATTACGACTGATGTGCCTTTTACTAGTTTCAGTCCTCCCACCTCTGAAATGAAGCAAAATTCCGTCAGTCTAGCTACAATTAAATGCCCAGTGTGTATTATGTTTTGTGGCTACAAATTGATACAGTATTATAGAACAAAGATTGTAGACAATTAAATTAATTCTTGTTCTTGGTGACTGTACATCGAGATTTAAATGAAATAAAAATTGTTTATTTGTCCCAAATTAGTTAAATGAGACATCCCCAGTAAATAATACTTGTGTTGGGGCTATCTCGCTCTTTCCCTTAATTATTCACAATATTGAGACGATTGTTTACAAAAGGTGACTAAAATTAAATTTAGGAAGTAAATATAAAAGTAAATGCCTTATAAACTAATTTGCAACTCTTTGTATAACTGTAGTTGTGAACCTGTATGTGCGTCTTATTTTAACAGGGTTTGTGTTGTGGTAAAATTAAACGTAATGTTTATTTTATTTTTATCCATCATGATCTAAACAGCATGCATGTAGATAATGTAAAACCACTTTAATACATATATATACTAAGGAACATAGTATTACTATGATGGCTTAAGTCAACATTACTCAAGACTACATTATAGCTAATGTAACAAGCGGGTTAGAGGTTACATAAACAATTATGTTTATATTATTATTGTGGATCAAACACTAATGGTACCGGATTAAAAGGTCATTATTAGGAATGATTATGTTTTGCCGTTGAATGAAACAATGTTGCAGGAAAATATACAAGGTGGAAATGACAATACGACAATAAATTAAACTGCGTATATCTAATGCCGTTCCCAGTCTGCATACGAAAATTCAATCAAATATATCCAATAGTTTAGTCACTAAGTATAGGTAGAGCAGCGTAACACTGCTTTTAAAAACTTTTTGGTTTTCTTATGATAACCTTTTCATTTCATCGTGATTCTGGTCGACAATTTTACTTTTTTATTTAGTAATTTTTCAAATAAATTTGAATTGTGTTTTCTGACATGTGAGTTCTTCATTTTTCTTAGAGCAAGCGTCAGTAGCAAAAAGATAATGTGTTGAAATTGATCGAATATTGCAAGAATAATGTGATAAATTTACGTATGATATATTTTACACCAGCCTTGGATTTCTAAAAAGTTGTCATCGTTGTTGAGTTTAATATTACAAGCAAGGATGCTTCCCATTTCGCGTTTCCTCTACTTTTGGATAGTATTGCCAGCTTGAATCCCATCCATCCATATTTTAGGATGAGAAGTTTTAATTTTACTAACCTGGATAAATCAGGTAGAACAAGTCGTATTTCGGCCTCCAAGTTTGGGTCCTGAAAACTCCTCTTGAGGCTGTGGGCTAACTCGAACCATTTGGGCCAACCTACTGCGAAGGCCACTACAGCGTCACCTCTTGTGGACGTAATTTCGACGGCAGACTTCAACTTGCGGATTTACAACACGAGGAAATATTTTTCTGTACTCTAGCTAAATGATGTAGTTAGATATACCTTCACTGCAAACTTATTATTCAAAGACAATTTTATCTTAATTTACGACCGTGTCAAACACGAGTAGGTTTAGTTATCTAATTTCTATTTCCTATACCGTAAATCACGTAAGCGTACCCTAAATAAGCGATTGCAATCGATTAGATAGGTCGTTAACCTTTTGAACGCCATTGTCACATATGACAAGCAAGCGCGTGCCCTGTACGGTAAAAATACGGTGCACTTTATCACGAGATAAACAATTAAATCATTACTTTTGTGTGTTTTTATTTGTATACCTTAAATATTTAAGCACTTGTCCGTATTTAATTGCTTGAAACGAATTAAATTATACCATGGATATAGAGAAATTTGATGACAAAAAAGGAGAAATTAAACGTTTAAAAAGGAGTGTTCTCACACCCCAAAGTCTTCTATATGTGACCGCTAGTGACGTGACGTATGATTGATAATATGGATAAATCCTTACTAAAATTCATGTGAAACTTCAACTTTAAATTGATGTAATTATATTATTTTTGCATCAATTGATATCTGGATAAACCAATTATAAGATTCAGTGTTATAAAACCACACTAAAGCAGCTATAGAATCGAAAACAAAATCTAATCAGGTCTAATTTCGATATTCGCTAATCTCATCTCGCGCATCTCTGGCCCAACACCGATTATCAGTCCCTTGTACGCAATGGTCACAAATATACGACAAAATCGTGACGTCATAAGCGCAGGGATCATTTTTAGTGAAGTCCATTAGATATTTTATAGTAGTAGGTATAGTACCTAGTATATTATAACTGTGATATTTCTATGAACCCATACTTAAATGACTTTGATTTTTTTCAATAATTATTTATTTTATTTGTTTGTTTACATTACGTAAATAAAAAACAAAACAAATATTATTTCAAAATCTAAAGCGATGAGCCTATTTTTATATTAACCTAAAAAATAGCCCGATTCATACTGAATCGACATACATACCATTGTTCTTCCAAACTTTTGAAATACAAAAAGTGTTTTATTTATTACAAATTAATAGCAGACTCGGTTATCAACTACGGACTCAGCAGTTATGGGAGAACCTATCATACATACCTGACAGATATATATAAGTTACAACTGAGAATATTAAAAGTAATTACGCCAAAACATATAAACAAGAAATTCAAAAACAGTGACGACGACCTCTTTAAATATTGTAATGTTATGAATGTGTTCAATAAAGTTGAATTTTTTACTCTTGCGGAAGTCAATAGACCGGAGCTGCTAACCGAAAAAACAAGACCGGACTTTCTGAGAACGATACCACTTAAAAATAAATACATCGTGCCAAAATTCAACAACGTGTACGGGATGAGGGTTGCAGAATATTTGGTACCTTTTTTTATTAACAAACTTCCAGCAGACTTGCAAACCTTATACAAACAGAGTTCGAAAAGTTATAAATACAAATCTAAACGTTTCCTTACTCAACATTTCTCATAATGTATACAATGTATTGTACCCTATGTTATTATCATCATTTATTATCATCACGAATCATTATTATCATCATTATTATAAAATATTTTATGTATCATCAGTTCATCATAATAATATCAGTAATTAATATTTTTGTAAAAATTTAAGTGAACGGCTCGCCAACACACAGATAAACCCTGAGAGGTTTTCGTTGTGTGGCTAAAACCAAAATGTAAATTAAAATAAGGGTTTTAGAAATAAAAATAAATAAATAATAATAATAATGGCATACTACAAAGTATCGATAAGCGAGATGTTGATGATATGTTGCTAGATCCCTAATTTCAATAAATATCAAATATCGTTCCATATTTACTATAAATACTTATCGGTTTTTTACGAAATCTATTATTAAATAGAATCGATAAGCGACATTCTATATGGCTACATCCCTAAATCAGATGCGAGGAAGTCATATAATGGCTGGCAGCCCACGCCATTGTCACAATATCGAGACAGTAGATCGAGAATAGTGCTGTTCCATAATATAATTTGTTTTTTTTTTTTGTCTCCTAATTTCTGCTTTTACATTGATAAACTCTGTAAATGCCGTGAAATGACTACTATAGTGGGAATTAGTGCGAGGTTAAATAAAATTTCAATGTCATGAGTAGTGTTTATTCGAAAATTACAGACAAAAATGTTCCAATAATATTGTTTATCGATAAAATTTTGGAATCCCTATTCTTTTTAGTAGGTATTTACTGTGAAATTGTGGCTTGGCGTGGAGGGTACGCACGTGCGTTTATGCTCTGGCGTTCAAAAGGTTAACGATATTCGTGTATTTTACCTAGAAAGACCTTTTCTCGTGACCATATTACTAAAAAA
This sequence comes from Fissipunctia ypsillon, assembly GCA_947568875.1. Lineage (NCBI taxonomy): Eukaryota > Metazoa > Arthropoda > Insecta > Lepidoptera > Noctuidae > Fissipunctia > Fissipunctia ypsillon. The sequence goes on along the minus strand of OX387651.1, from coordinate 7,494,766 downwards.
CCAACTAGCAACTTTTTTATATCCGAATTCACAATTAATTATGAATCTAATATTTACATAATAAATAAGCTAACAGACTTAAAATGAAAGAAAATACGTTTTTTTGCGGTAAGATATATGATGCAAAGACACAAAAAAAATCCGAATTATTCCTTTTTTTTACTTTTTATATTAAAGTTAATATCTATTTATTAATTTTTTTTAAACCAAAATTATACGTGAATTTTAAAGTGGTGAAAAGTGTTTTTCTTTTTTAATTTTCGCTACAGTAGGTAGTCAACGATTGGCAAAACCCATAGTCGGCCCATCTATTTAGCTTGTTTGAAAAAATTACTATTTCAATTTCTTTGTTAGGATTTATTTGATTGTTTCAAAACACTCCTAAGCATTATTATTGTGTTTTCATTTATTATGGTATTGTCCTCTCCACATACTGGTATTCAGCTGCATCCGGTTTGACTGGAAGCCGATCCAAACATAGTTGGAAAAAGACTAGGCAGATGGATGATATCTGTGATATAACTATTAAATGTAGCGCACAACTCAAATGGTAGCGCCTCAAGCAGTCTCGCTCTACTCCCTGCGGTGAGTTGACGTTCCATTTGAGTTGCTGTGTACTTACTGATCATTCGGTGTAGTTTACTCTAAACCCAGAGCCCTATCAACTGATACTTGTGAACACCACAATGTCTTCTCCACATTGTATTAAAAAAATATATGTTACTAAAGTTTTATTGGAGTTTTTACAAGCTGAGCTCACAATTAATTTATGCAGCGATTAAAACATTGCTTAAATCCTAAATAAAACTTTGAATAATCAGGTTTTTGTGACTCATACCAGCAAAAATCTAACATCTGTGCATAAGTCACCTTCGGAGTCTGTGCTTCTACTTTTTTATACAAATAAGCAAATTCATATATGCACACTTGCGTAGATACGCGTTTACAAGTCGTAAGTGTGTTACGATTTTAATTTAATCCACCCAATGAAGGTAATTTTTTAAATAGACAACTACGCACCAAACTAAGAAGTGCAGATTCATTTATTTCATTAATTCATTGAGTGCTATTATAGGCAGATGGTGGTGCATAAAGAAGTTAGGTTTATGTAGTGCGTACTTACCACAATCCTTCATGATTCTTCTTTCGATGAGTGGCACTGGTGGGAACAGTCTCATCGACTCCTTGATGACCAGCTCCAAATACTTCATTTGATGAAGCTCACTAAACAACAAAACGTAAAGATTGTAAATAAAAGTAACAGCACTTGAGAAGGCTTTATTTTCACGTAGGTACGTCTTGAATAATCTTCTTTTAGTACCACAGTATTCAGAATGTAGGTCATCATCTGCCTAGCCTTTTCCCAACTATATTGGGGTCGGCTTCCAGTCTAACCGGATGCAGCTGAATACCAGTATTTTACATGGAGCGACTGCCTATCTGACCTCCACAACCCAGTTACTGGGTAATACGATACCCCTTGGTAAGACTGGTAGTCAGACTTTCGGGCTTCTGACGACCCGTAACGACTGTCAAAGATCCACGAATGACAGCCGGGACCAACGGCTTAACGTGCTTTCCGAGGCACGGAGGAGTCTCGGTATGTAAAGATGGTCACCCATCCACGGACCAACCCCGGCAAGCGTAGCTTAACCTGATGGATCGACCCGTGCGGCTGTTATTACTAATTATTTATTGTTATTATTAATTAGTATTCAGAATGTAGGTACTGTCACTAATTTAAAAATTATCTTTAAAACTTTTTAACGATAGTTTTTAATTAGTGACAGTACATTTACTAAGTAATAAAAATAAGTACAAATTCAGAGTCAGTAAGGCTCGAGGCAATTCAAGTCTTGCCTACTTCGCTCCGTTTGAGCCGCGGTTTTGTAAAAAAACATCATACTACGCTGTGAAATGAATCTTTCCCTTTTTTCATGTTTTTATTGCCCCAGATATAGCAAGCGTTGGTTTTCATCGAAAAATGTGCACTCCTTTTTTTTTTTTTTTTTTTTTTTTTTTGTGGATGGGAAATCATCAAATGACTTCTCCCGCTCTGGGCGGAGCGGGAGGGCGTGTCAGACTTTTACTGACTAAAACCCACCCGTGTTCCTTCTGTTGCCTGTGCCGGGGCCACGGTAACTCTTTCGAACATCCCGCAACCCTAGCTGGCATCGGCCCTAGCGGACCCCGTCAATAGTGCTGACATCTCTTTGAGGCGCGCGTGGAACACGACGCGCCGTCGACTCGGGCCTGGTCCTTACCGGACGGCGAGCTACCCATTGCTCGCCGTCCGCAAGCCCGCGCCTACGGTGGCCGGGAATCGGCTGCCGATTCCCGACGCCCAGGGCGTCTCCTGCGGCGACTAGGGGCGTGAGGGTGCAAAGCTTGCCTCTCCCTCACGCGTCCCGCCTCCTCCTTCACGAGCATTACTGCTTCGCAGAAGGAGGTAATGGCTTCCCATGCACTCTCGCTCCGTACCATGGCCTGGACCAGGGCCGGACGCGAGAGATCGCCGCCGCCGATCGCTTCCGCGAGGACACGGCGGTGCTCCGCCCAAGCCGGGCAGACTTCCACCGTATGCTCCACCGTGTCCTCCGGGCGATCCACACAGTGGTGACACCCGGGCGTTTCCTCCCGCCTTATCCGGAACAGGTACCTCCCGAAGCACCCGTGTCCGGTGAGGACCTGCGTCAGGCGGAAGGTGAGGACGCCGTGGCGCCTCTCCAGCCACTCCTCAAAGAGGGAATGTGCACTCCTTGGAAGGAACTTATGGAAAAGAACTTATATAACGTTAAGTATAGAAACTAATAAGATGATAGGTGTCTATAGACAACATAAAGTAAAGAAGTTTTCCAATCACTGCGTACTTCTTATTATGAAAGCAATGGTGGCGCAGTGGTAACGGCCCCGACTTATGAATTTGTAGGTCGTGGCTTCGAACCCAGGCAGGCGCTTTGCTTTGTGTAAATAATTACATCACCACTGCTCTCAAAATGGTGAAGGAAAACATCGTAAGGAAACCGGCATGTTCTAGAATCAAAAATTCGAAAACACGTGACATCTACGAACCCGCACTGGGCCCGCGTGGGGGATTACAGCCCACTCCCTCTCGAAGAGAGGAGGCCTGTGTACCAGCAGTGGGAACATTATAGGCTGACTATTATGATTATATAGGTATTTATGGGATTAGATTATACTGCTATTAAAATGCTAATACAGTGCAATATACGGATGTGACAGACATGTTTAACAACATCCACACAAAAAAAGCAAAAACAGACCAACCAATATAAACAGCACAGCATAGCAACTAATGTATTTATCTAACAAAGTGCACTTTAATTACTTTAATTCTATCTTGAAATAGAACCATTTGCATAGCAGAATGTCAGTTTAACTGAGCTTAACACACCAGAACAGGAATGAAGAGCAAGTTCGTAGTTCCTAGGTGTTCCGTGCGCTCAGTACTGTCGCCTGCCCCCAACTTCACCGGGCAAGTTTAAAGTGTCTTAGAGAGCTTTGCCAAATTCCTGCCATAAAGATAGTTGTTTGATTCTAAATCTCTAGGTGGCTATTATGAATGGAAACTTCTGTCTGCATTAGTTTTGGGTTCATGTAAATCTGGTGCAGTTTAGAAGAATGAGTTATATGTAAGACTGCATAGACATTGTCCATTTTATGTGCAAGTGGTAGGTAGAACTTATTTAAGATTATCCAAGAGGCGTGGTCGGGATTTTCATTTTAATGCGATACAGGGAATTTAATGAAAGAAAATACGTTTTTTTGCGGTAAGATATATGATGCAAAGACACAAAAAAAAGTTGTGGGAAAATATGCGTCACATCCACGTAAAACGGCCAACGCTCAGCATAATGATGTGACCCTTTGTGAGACAGAGCCATAGCGCCGGTTTTCAGCGACAGCTGGCGTTTACGTGATGACGTCAACCGGTGCAGCATACAATGAGATAAAAGATAAGAAATAAAATAAAGAAATACACAATATAAGTTCTAAATCAAATAAATAAAATTGAAGTGTTTGTTTGTAATGTAAAAATAACAGTTTTTTTTTTTTAAATGCATATGAAAGTAAATATATACGGTACTAATAACAAAAACACAATTTTTAAAACTTTTGTCTGTCTGTCTGTCCGTTTGTTCCGGCTAATCTCCGAAACGGCTTGACCGATTTTGACGGGACTTGCACTGGCAGATAGCTGATGTTATAAGGAGGAACTTAGGCTAATTTAATTTTAGAAAAAAATAAATAGGGTTGCGCGCAAAAAAAATAAAACCCATGAGATTGTGAACAAAAAGACGTATTTGAAAAATTCTTTGTGCATTTGGTATCCCAATTCTCGAGGAAGGTTATAGGTTATTTAACGCTACGACCATTAGGAACCGAGAAAAAGAAAAAATCTGTGCGAACGCTAAGCGAAAATGAATTAATAGCGCAGGCGGGCGATACAACGAGGCGAGTCGGGGGACGAGGAAGTTTTATTAAAATGTGGCTGTTATTTTAGTATATCAGGTGCGTAGTAATCGCAACCGGCGTGCGTGTATGACCAGATGTATGAATGTAAACGAGGCAAAAGGAGTATGTACGGATCGTAGCAGGTGGCGTTCTGTAGTTTCTGCCTACCCCCATGGGAAGAAGGCGTGAGTTTATGTATGTATTTATGTATGTGTATCTTACGACTTTCACGCCAACGAAGTCGCGGGGCACAGCTAGTCCAATAATAGATTGTATTTTCCTTAACTTGCTACGCTACTTCGGTGTGTGATGGATGATGCATACTTTTGTTTTGCATAATGTTTTCATTTACAACATACCATATTTTTATGTTTATTCAATTCTCTGTTAAAAATAAATTTAGAATCAATCCTTGACCCTGTGTGATCGTGCCATGAAACTTGCTCAACCACTATTTAAACACATAAATGAACATGAAATAGAATAAAATGAACTTGTAATTTTAATAAACAAGGCTATGTGTATATTTAAATGTGATATAGTATATTCTGCTATGTACTGCTGCAAATAATTCTACTAGCACTAAAGATTTAGATATTTATGACTTATTATCACATATCGTTTTATGTTAAAAATAAATAAATTAATTAATCACTTTGAATGCCCTTTGGATCTTATAAAACCACTTAATAATAATTTAAGAAAGCATAAAAATCCTATGAATAAGATTTGTCATAACATAACATAACATCACGCCTTGTGTCCCCGAAGGGGTAGGCAGAGGTTAGGAATTAGGATAGAACATATAATTACTTATAATTGAATGTGTCGACAATTATTTACATCTTATTGTTTGAACATCCCACCACAATGTTAACAGGTAATAACATTTGCAATACAAATAGGTACGAGTATCTCGTCTATAAAAAAAAACCATTACATTACATTATTACCCATTGTTATAGGTAGGGGAAAAAGTTTCTTCGCATTTTTTAAGAAAATTCAAAACATTTTTTAATAAAATTTATTCACATTTAACTTAAGTATGTAGGTACCATTTTGTTCCATAACTTTTTGCCATCTTGTAGGTAGGGACATAATCCCATTTCTATAGAAATTTTGGGACTTCTGATCAAAATACCGCGACAAGTGGTTTTGGCAGTCCTCTCGTGATGTTAACTGACACTGCCTAAAGAATTCTGAAGAGACCGAAACAGGTGGAAATCTGAAGGTGCAAGGTCAGGACTATACGGCGGATGCATTAACACCTCCCAGCCAAACTCTCTTAATTTTTGCTGAGTGGCTAAAGATGTGTGAGGTCTAGCGTTATCATGATGAAAAACCACACCCCTTCTGTTGATTAATTCCGGCCGCTTTCTCTCAAATTCTTGCTTTAATCTCATCAGTTGTTCGCAGTAGAGTTCAGAATCGATGGTCCTGCCTGGTGGTAACAGCTCATAATGAATAATGCCCTTCCAATCCCACCACACACACAGCATCACCTTGTTGCGAGTTAACCCGGGTTTCGCCACAGTCTGTGAAGCCTGACCGGCCTTTGACCACGACCTTTTTCGCACGTTCTTGTCGTACGTGATCCACTTTTCATCACCAGTTATCAGCTTCTTTAAAAATGGTTCGGTTTCATTACGTCATAATAAAGAATCACAAATGAGTACACGGTTCATTAGGTTTCATTCAGTGAGCTCGTGAGGTACCCAAATATCGAGCTTTTTTGTGTACCCAGTTTTTTTCAAATGCGCCAAAACTGTTTTGTGGTCAATTCCCAGTTCTTCAGCTACGTCGTAACTACTGATATTCGATCTTGCTCCACTTTTTCAAAAATGGCATCCATTTTATCCGTAATAGGGCGACCAGAGCGACGTGCATCTTTGACATCAAAATTTCCGGATTGAAAACGCTTAAACCAAATTTGTGCTACTCTCACAGACACTGCACCAGGTCCATAAACATCGCAAATTTTTTTCGCGGGTTGCGTTGCATTTTTACCTTTTTTGTAGTAAAATTTTAAAATGTATCGAATTTCTTCATTAGATTCACTCATCTTGACATTACGAAAAACAAATGAAAATCACACATTTTCCTAATTTGAATTTGGAATTATGTTCTTTAAAATTTAAACTTTCAATGATACCAAAACCAGCCAGATACAAATAGTATAGCCAAAGAGATTTTATTACAAGTTCATCCATACTATAATGCGAAAAGACTTTTTCCCCAACTAATACATTTTTTTGTTTTTTTTTTTTTATTTTAATTAATTGTACTTATTCATTTTTCCCATTATTTAAAAGTCTTTACACACATTTTTAGTTGTATTTTTTTTATTAACTTAGTTTTCTAAGTTGTGTTTTTTATGGATCATGTGGGCCTCCACTAAAGATTTTATGTATTTTATTTATTCATAAAAAAAGCAACAGGTCATGATGAGAATGCAAAACTAATAGTAATTTATGATGATTGTTTATGAGACAACAAGGATAAAGACGTATTAATTAAATACACGAGTGAATCTAGCAGGTAATTATAATAATTGTGGTTGAATATTTTGTAACATAAGCGTCAATTCATTGCCAACGCAACTAGTGTTACATAATAAGGTAATTAATATCTCGACACATGCTTGATACCAACGACTTCTGATTAATCGGACTATTCTTAGCCTAGTGATCAGCAATTATAAGAAAATAAATCGAAAGTAAATCGCCTTTTCATGTCTGATCAGCAATTCGCCATAAAATACTAAACACACTTTCAATTCATATCACATTATCAAAAATAAAATCGAATTTAATTTCATCTGTGTAATTTGTTGTAATTAATTTAGGTATAGTCGTATTAGAACTGTACTTTAATTGCATAAATTAATTAACTGTGTTATTTATTATCTGCGCATAATGTAACGCAAGCTGTGCTTTTCTTTAAGTAATGAGGTTGTTTGCTATATACAAATTGTAAAGTAATAGTGTACTCATTGGTGTAGAGCCTAATACAAAAATATTAAATAAATTATAGAGACTATTTTCTATTATTCCATAAACCCTAATTACTAGGCAGTTTCGATATCATGGCGTCATTTTAATAAGACAAAATTTGGAACAAACCAGTGGTGCACTCTGTAAATATCTCACCGTGAAAATTTAGGTGAAGTGAGCATGATGTGAACTGTCATCCCACCTTACTCTACTAGGGATTGACAGCTCACTTCAAACTCACTTCACAAGTGAGTGAGTGTTCACTTTTCAAGTGTTTACTGTGTGTGTATACTCTTACCAAATAATGAGCCCACCTGGTACTTTTGCTAGTCTTCGTTAAAACGAGGCTAAACTAAAAGAGAAGAGAATTAATTAATTAAACTCACTGATAAGTCGGGTCTCTGCTCATTTCACTGCCGAAAATAGTTTTAAGTTCCTCGTAGATTTTCTCTTGGATATCTCTGCGTTTTGATAGACAGTGGAGAGTGTACACGATGCCTGAAGTCGTGGTGTCGTGACCCTATAGAAACAGTTTCATCGTGAAATCAGGGAAATGAATTGTTAAGCAAATTGACTACCAACTTAAATTGTTCATATATTCAAATCACAACTGTCATTCTTTGACAGTTTTATAAAATGGCTATCACACGGCAAGTTAATGTAGGATGTCCATTTCCTTAAGAATTTTAATTTCCCTGACTTGTAACATGGCTGGAAAAGTGAGGACCTCGAAAACCCGAGTGCCCGAGTGCCGAGTGCGAGTATCTTTCTCCAGTCCATTATGGACGCACCTAACTGACGTGAGTAAGTGCGTTCATAATGGACTGGAAAAAGATACGTAAAAGACGTCGAAAATCATCGCTCAACTGACATATTGTTAGGAAAACTCTGAAAGATAGTAATGTTTGGAAGGTATGGTGAATCGTAAAAAAGACAATATTGCTTATTTGAAGGGGTGAACCCCTTCAAATAATTTTCAAAGTATTTTTAACATGATACTGTATCTTTCTAACACTGATCAGGGTTTCCAAACTATGGGAAACGGTCTTAGTTCAAGCGTAGAGAAGGGTCTTCTTAACTCGCTTCTAAACTAAATATTGAAATTCTTGATTAAATAGTTCAAACCAAATTGTGGAATTACATGGCCTAAAAGGTCCTTCGAATAAGGGTGTTTGGTAGTCTACAAGTAGTGCCCCTGAAACAGAGTTATGACGTGGACTAACGTAAAAATCTGACGTGGAGTATGCTAATCTTATATATGAAGTAGCTTATAAAACTTGTGTGTATGAAGTAGGTTATAAAACTTGTATGTATGAAGTAGGTAATAAAACTTGTGTGTATGAAGTAGGTAATAAAACTTGTGTGTATGAGGTAGGTAATTAAACTTGTGTGTATGAAGTAGGTAATAAACCTTGTGTGTATGAAGTAGGTAATAAAACTTGTATGTATGAAGTAGGTAATAAAACTTGTGTGTATGAAGTAGGTAATAAAACTTGCGTGTATGAGGTAGGTAATTAAACTTGTGTGTATGAAGTAGGTAATAAACCTTGTGTGTATGAAGTAGGTAATAAAACTTGTGTGTATGAGGTAGGTAATAAAACTTGTGTGTATGAAGTAGGTAATAAAACTTGTGTGTATGAAAGTAACTGACCTCAAACATGAACGTGTCGACCTCCTCCCTCACACATTCGTCGTCAATCTTTTTGCCGTCGATTTCTGCCAACAGCAACAGGTCCAAGAACGCGTGCTTATTCTTAATACCTTTTAGAATAAATAAATTTTCATGAATAACTTATTTTTATTTCAGTAGACCTATTATCCAAAGAAAATTAAGGAACGATAGAGCAGTAAAATTAAATTTTTCTATTTAACACTAACTCACTGATTGACTAACAAATTCGCCAAAATGATGAAATATTAATTATCCTTACTATTTAATATTATAAATACGAAAGTGAGTTTGTATGTTACGCTTTTACGGCTAAACCGCTGAACCTATTTTGAAGAAATTTGGTATGGGGATGCTTTGAACCCTGCGGATGGACATAGACTAAGGACACTTTTTATCGACATACCACGCGGTCGAAGCCGCGGAAGAAAGCTATTGTAGGTGTAAATAGTCCCAGTTACGAAGAAGTAAGTACCTCTTTTTAGTTATCCTTACAATTTTAACAAAATTTTATGTCTGAGAAGACATTATCCCAGAAATTCCATTTTAATTTTAGGAAGTTATTATAATAATTATATGTTAAAAAAAACTTAAAATATCTTTTTCTACTAACTAACGAACTAACTAACTATACAAATAAATATACAAAACAAAAGGAAACTTAGGCGTCGAAGTACTCGTCCGCATCGCTGTCATCCGGAAACGTGCCCAGAAGACTTTTTCAGAAATTAAGTGCCCCATTAAAATACTAATATCTCATAACGAAGCAGCTGGTTATCAAATAAATCAAAAGTATTAAAATACTGACACAGTTTATCATTCTGCTTTAGCTCAAAAGAGTAAATGAGCTTCGATACAAACGAAGTACACCTACATGTTATAAATTTCACACAGAAAGCAGGGCCAATACTGAAGCAGTTTTGTGACGTCATTGCTAGTCATGAGTTATGCCATTTTTTATTCAATGTTAGGGCGAAAATAAGCACGCCCATAGCTGGTACAACACTATACAAGTAGCTGGTATGTGCCATAACAACGTCTGATTGGTCAATGTCACAATGGCATGCCAGCTACTTGCATAGCTTCATACCAGCTACAGGCATATGTATTTTCACCCTTAGATTGTAGTTCTAGTCAATCGAAGTGTGGCAGCAATATTTTGACTTCTCGGTTACCTCTACAACTTAACCCCCAGGAGACAAAATATATTCTACATTCTACCCTCTATACGGCCTTTTAAATTCTATGTTTATTGATTCTTCGAATATGCTTTTCTTACTGAAACTTACCAATGTCATTGCTGTCATTAAGAGTAGTAATATTAGCCTTCTTCAATTCTTCTCGTCTTGCATCGATCACTTTATTAGTCTGTCCGTGTAAAACCTTCAATGCCTTGTCTTGCTTCGTCTTGTAAGGCAACAAATTAAAGATAGCGTCTTCTCCGAAGAATGGTATTTGCATCCTCATCGTCACAATTGCGGACAATCTATAATTAAAAATAATTGATAACGTTTATTGAACTAAGAATATTGTAATAATTCTTATTGATTTATGTGACAGCTGAGAGTAGATACTCTCATTTATATAAGTTTTGTAAATAATGTATTTACTTTTTCTTGAATGTTGCAAAAGTGATTACAAATAAGTAAACTTACTCTTCAATGGATTTCACATATTCAGACTCGCTGTGTTCCTGGGCATTCATACATACACCCATGATGGATTCTGGGAAAATAAAAAAGGTTTGAGAAGCATGATTTTGATTTGAGAACTGGCGGGAATAATGAATTGCCACAGTTTTTAATAGAATTGACGTCACAGTTTTATCCGAGCATTTTAAATTTCTACCAAACGGAATTCATATTTCATTAAAAATGTGAATTTTACCTGTCACGTTATCTAAGGCCGCTAAAGCAATAATAGGGAACATGTCAATCGGCCGACCGTCGGCCATTCTTCGTATTTTCTCCGTCAGAATGCGCTGGTTCTTGCAGAATACTGGCAAGAAGTTCTGGAGAATATTGAAGTGGAAGGCCGGGGTCAGGAATTTGCGGTGAGTCTTCCATCTTTGACCTAAAACAAATGTATGATTAAATAACACTGTAGGTACCTTTTGTGCCTAGACAAGTAGAAATGGCTTTCGCAGCATTTCATATTTTTTTAATAGCTTATAACATAACATCACGCTTCGTTCCCCCGAAGGGTTGGGCAGAGGTGTACCTAAAGTACACCTACATTTCGCTAGTTATGTTTATTAAATCCCATGTAATAGGGGGCAAGCCTATTGCCATCAACCGGGCACAAATCCAGACTCCGGGCTGCTACTGAGAAATTCCAGATAAAAAAACTCAATATCTCTTTGCAGGACCTCATGCTCAGCAGTAGCGCTTGCGACCACTAGACCAACGAGGCAGTCAAAGTTGCAGTTCGGTAGCTAAGGTCAATCTAATACATCTTTGACTTTTCCATCAACGCTATCGCTGATAGAATTTGAATTGATTTGTCTAGGCCCTCTAATCTAGTGGGTAAGGTTGTATTAACATACCTACTGTCGTAACACATCTCGAAGTTTTACAGATTTTTAGGGTTCCGTGCCTCAAACGGAAAAAACGGGACCCTTATAGGATCACTCGTGTCTGTCTGTCTGTCTGTCCGTCACAGCCAATTTGCTCCGAATCTAATGGACCGATTAAGTTTATAATTGGTCCACGTATGTATTTCTGTGAGCCAAATATGGACGTGTGAATTTTGAATTTAGAGGTCACTTTTGGGCGGAAAATTAGAAAATTAAAAAAAATTTTTGCAAACTGTACCTACCGTGTGAAATATCAAAAGAAAGGGATTACTATGAAAGTCTCAAATAGTTTTTATTTTTTATAATTTTAAAATAAATTGTTTTAAAGTTATTTATGAAAATAGACGAAAATTGACCATCCCCTCCCTTATCTCCGAAACTTCTGAGCCGAAAATTTTGAAAAGAATACATAAAATAAAACAGTTCTACGAGGAGGGGTCAAAAAGTAGTGAGAACGACATACTCCTTGGTAAGAAAAAAAAATAAATACTGGCAGGCATAGCTCAGATACATATTTGTAATATTAATAAAGAAAAAAATCTTCGATTCTCTTTTGTTTTTTTTCTGAATGTAGTCATTTGTTTGCTTCGTGTCGGAACGTGTTCTCGAAAATGGAGAAAAACGAAGTGCGAGCCGTTATTAAATACCTCTGTTTAAAAAAGTTAACGACGCAAGAGATTCATTGCGATTTGGAGGCAACATTAGGAGAGTCTGCTCCGCCGTATTCCACTGTCGCAAGGTGGGCTTCTCAATTTCGAGTAGGGAGAACGAGCACGGAAGACGAGCATCGTTGCGGCCGTCCATCGACGTCAGTCACCCAAGAAAATGTTGCGAAAGTCGAGAAAATTGTATTGAGCGATCGAAGAGTTACCATCCGATACTTAATTCAAGAAACGGGCATTCAAGTGTCTGTCGTACGTGATAAAAAATTAAATCATCAATATTAACAACACAAATATTTTTTTTATTTTTTTTTCCATTTTTTTTTTTGTCGATAAATTATGGTCTAGCTGCACCCATTTTCGTTTGTGCACTTTATCCAGGGACACACTGTATAGTAGATAGTTGCAGATTTAACCTTTTAAATGATAATCTAAGCAGTCAATCATGACATTTAAAAGGACTACTATTTTAATCAACTTTCAACAAAGCAAATAGCTTATCGGTTCGACGACTGCTTTGCATCAGTGGTTTTATGCTCGATTCCCAACAATTGATATATTTGTACTTCTTTTTTTACATTTAGTGTTACTATTACATGATTTTCGTGTTTTTCTGTGTACGTTCACACAGAAAAACATGAAGTTTAGGCCTCTTCTGTCGGTTATAACTAACTATTTACATTAGATACTAAATTAAGTGACTAACTAGCTAACTATACAAATTAATACAAAAACAAGAGGACACTTAGGCGTTGAATTACTCGTCCGCATCGCTGTCATCTGGAAATGTGCCCAGAAGACTGGCAGCATTGCCACATTGAATGACAATAAAATTGGTTACTTATATTAAAAATAAATATCTATGGTCAGGTGACTATTTTAATGAGAAGTCCAGTTTTTTTTTACAATCTGCTTTTATATTACTCCAGTGATTGCCGTTTGACAGAAATTATAAGAATGCATCAGTCAAGTATCAGTGTTGTGCCATTAGGTAGTATATGCAGGAACGCAGGCGTTCGTTAATTCACTAAAAACGAAAAACTTCGCAAGCAAGGCTGCTCGTTTAGACTTCAGGACGAGCTAGTTCTCACACTGTCGTCGTACGTCACCAGTCCCAGCTCTCTTTATATTTTGGCTGCTGAGACCAAAAATACAAACGTAGTACGAAGTTTTATAAAATGTGGCTGTTATTTTAGTATATTGTTGTGTCTTTCGACTTCCACGAGAACGAAGTCACGGGCTAGCTAGTTTATAATAAGACTAGCGGCCTGCCCCTGCTTTACAACTTGCAACTTCTTTACGGGTGCAATGGCCACATTTCGAAACATCCTGATTTCTGGGCTATATCTAAGTTAAATATTAAAGCATAATACATATTATAAACCTTAAATATGGCATTGGACGACCGCGCGAGGCTACAAGCTATGGTTTACCCATTCGGTTTGGTGGGCTCAGCGTCCGCAAAATTTCTAGTGTAAGCGACATTCCTGTCCTCGGTCCAGAGCACCGAAAAGTTAACCACAAGAATGAATGGCTGGAAAGTGGCTTGTCCAGATACGGTTCAGCCCGAAAACCCGTCTTCCCAGAGACAGTGGGATGAGCCGCTCTACAGATTGGTACGGAATAACCTCATTAATACGTCCACCAATACTGCTGAGCGTGCCCGCCTGCTGGCAGTGAGTGAGTGGGAGTCGGGCCTCTGGCTTCAGGCGCTACCATCACCCAACATAGGCACTATGCTGGGTGACAACACTTTCCGGCTCGCTACAAGTCTGCACTCCTGGCCTGCAGTCATTCTGTCTGGGCACTCCTTGGTGGGCTCCATATCGCTGTCAGTGCGGTGAAGCAGTCGACCACCTCAGACTCCATGCCCTATCCTGCAGCGCTGGTCTGTTGGCACGGCACGCCAGCATTAATGACATCATCCGCCGTCGGGCTCTCGTCACCGCCAAGGTGCCAGCTGTTTTTAACCCAATGGCTTGGGAACGATGGGAAGAGGCCAGACAGAATGACGATAATGCCTTAGAAGTTGGGTAGGCCTTTGGTGTGGGATGCAACCTATGTCGACATCTTCATGCCAAAAAAAAATTTCTAGATAATGGTGGAAACCGCATCAAAGTCCGTTGCGGAGTTTAGAAAAACAACGCGGTCACACAGACACGAAAAGTGACTTTAATTTATAATATGTATAGATATAGATACCAAGTCATTTTAAAATATTAAATTCAAGATTATTTAAGATTAAATTGGTAAAGATTAAGTGGTTAAATGAGTATAGTGATACTTTAAAAGAATTTATGGATAAAAAAATTAGTGCCATGTAAGATTTTACTAAACCCTTAATTTGTGCAAATTAATAAGAAAAATTACTATGATAAATCCTAGCTGAACATGGCTTGTGCCATTCTAATTGTATTAACACCATTTTATATCAACTGCTAAGCAAATCAATCATTTATTTATTACTCGCGAAGCGAAAATTCCCAATTCTGTTCCACATGTTGAGCACAAAGTAGTAGAACAATAATTGTAGCAATAGTCTACTCGTGAACTCTTTCATTCCGCAATTTTATCTACGTAATTATGCACTTGCAACGTATTAGGTACATTTAAACGTTACTACTTACCGTCTATAATAGGGGTTATACCTCGGTAAAAAAATATATATACGAGTATTTAGTCCGTCAGTCAAATAATAAAAAAAATATTAGACACGTATTTTTTGCTTTATCATATTAATAAAAAAATACTTAGATAAAACGCAGATAAAACGCATTAAAGTTTGGGAATGGGGGCTCGCTAAGTCACAACTCAGTATAAAATCTAGCAAGGCGTGACGTCATGCCACATTTTAACTCAACGTATCGCCGTAATCTTTTGATTACGTAAAAAAAGAAAAAATACGTATCCAAAAATTTTTAATAATCTACCTGAAGGACAAAAAAATAAGTCATCATTCCTAATATCTATTTTAACTACATAAAAGTAAACTAGTTCTTACCCGTGGCAGTGAGCAGGCCTTGACCGAGCCAGCACGTCAGGAAGCTGTATGACCTGCCTTTTGTTATGTGCTCTGTGCTCGACACTAGCGGCTGAAACAATTCGGATACGTTACTTTCTAGATTACAATGATCATTATTCATCATCTACCTACCCGAGGTGTGAAGTAAGCTGTGGGAAGATCAGCACCCACCACCACCAGACTCTGTTAAATCCCAAGAACATCTGCCACTCGGGCGTGACCTGCAGTGGCCTCTAAGGAAAGCACTCAATAGATTGCGCGTCCAAGTAAGCTGCTGCAAAAGCTATCTGACAAAATGGGGGATTATAGGTCCTTCAGATTCGACAAACAGTGCAAGTGTTGTGCTAAAGAACAAACGATGAGACGGTGGCCCACTTGTTGGAGCGTCCAAAGTGTCCCTACTCTTGCACATTTGAGGACGTAAAGAACGCTACTGAAACCGCGATCAACGCAACCTACTGAGCCATAGTAAAGAGGAAAAATTATCTACCTGGCCTGTATTATCACTTTACTCCCATTTGTCGATACACACTTATCTTTCTGCTATTGCTCGGTCAGTCCTTTTCTAGGACCATTATGTGCTTATAACAATTTTAGGAGCAATTGTTATTCTAACCTAGCTGTGCCCGCGTGAATGTGGAAAGATAAAATCATTTATTTGTCTAAAACATAAAAAGCTAACTTTGTATTGATTAACTTTGTACAGACTTCTTTACCTCTACGGACTCACGATTTTTTTGAGTTTATAGCTCTTAGAAATTAACATTCACAGTCGTTGTTAGGATACCTAATAGTTCTTAAACTATAATTGTTTATATGTCTGGAGCAGAAAAAAACTTGCATTTCAAAATCGTTTACCTATTTCTTACATATTTACATACCTGTGTTAATATTTTACCCATAGTCAAAAACTTCAAGCCGACGATAAAAATCAAAATAAAATAATCGTGAACACCATTAAAATGTAATTGTAATAAAACTGCTATTTGGATGTGACCTTTTAAAATTAAGCAGTGCGGAACGTCACCACACATAATTTTGGACATTACCGCGACCTCGCACTCGTGTGTTTTTTTTTATTCCGTTTCTGACCAATTATATAATTAAGAACCTGCCAAGTGCGTGTCGGACCACGCGCAATGAAGGGTTCCGTAGCAAACTTAACATTGTAGTTGAAAAACATGTTCTCTCATACGTTCCAACTGCAAATGTATTTTTTTTCATGATTTTATTTTACAACTTTGTCAGCGTGACTAATATGTATAACAATACATCACGCCTTGTTTCCCTGAAGAGTTGCAGAGGTGTACACCTACTAATATTTATATCCGTGCCAAATTACAGCGTTCTAGTACTAAGAGTCTCTGAGCTAAGCCGCGGGCAGACTGACAGACAGACGGACATGGCTAAACTATAAAGGTTCCTTGTTGACTACGGAACTCTAAAAACTACTCAACTTTAAAAGGTCCGATCTTAATAGAACAAGATTTGACATTTAAGATTAAATTTCGATTGCAGCATAAACTCATGAATCATCATCATTATCATCAGCCTCCAGCGATAATTGCTATCCACTGCTGGACACAGGCCTCCCCAATTGCACGCCATTCAACTTGGATCTCGGCAAGTCTCAACCAGCTATGAGCCACCCTGCGAAGAGCGTCGCTCCACCTAGCCTGATTCGCAGTCTCCACTCAAGAACACGTCTACCCCAATGGTCATCGGCTCTACGGCTAATATTGCCGGCCTGTTGTCACTTCAGCTTGCTTATTCTGTGAGCCATGTTTATTCATAGGCAATGTATATTGCTTTTCACAAAAATCTCTTAAAAGGGTTTCTATAAAATAAATGCGTCACGTGCATTCTTAGGCAAGGAAAACGTACCCACCTATGCAATCGAGGCAAATCATCGTATTTACCATTCTGTGATGTAAATATGCCATGAGAAAGGATTTTAGAAATAACACAATACTTGTAGAAAGATCTTTAGCAGGTATCTATTACCTATGGCGCAGTTCAAAAATACCTTATCTTGGCAATTATACACTATAAGTCATTGGTAACAAAAGGCAATGGGTCAATTTTAGCTGATTTATATAATTCTTTCTTGCCATTTTAATACATTTTATTAAGCTTACTTTTTGTCAAGTTTTTTTAATATTTGTTTTTCCAATAAGATCTTGCAAACATACAAAGTTATAGGTGTGCAGGTCACCTTGTGGTGTATTTACGTCAACACTCACAATGTCATTCAACTTTTATTTTGCAAGGTGATACCTAAGGCTAGGTTCACTTGGCATTGTACGGCACTTGTTTTTGCGGGATAAATGTTACCGAATAATTAGTGGCGCATAATTGAGTATAGACCCGTTCACACGTCGTTTGTACTGAAAAAAAAACGTATACCTATAGCTAAATTCGTTTATCGAATATCTACTGGACTTGTCAAGCAAACCAAATGAACTTTTAACGTATTCGGTCTGTTTGTGGCTATGTGTATCGTGTGAACATCCCGCTGCTAATACAGTTTAAATCGAATATTGTAAAAAAAAAACGTACGGTGTATTGCCGTGTTAACTCAGCCTAATTGATGTCATGACGAAACGTTGATGATATTATGATCTTAAAGTTTTTTTTTTATTTAATTAAGTTTTGGCTGTTGAATACTTCAATTGGTAGGATTTTCTTTCCTTTTGGTAGTAAAATTTTATTAATCTTTGAAATAGAAACATTCAGTCTCAAACTCAAACTCAAAGTCAAATAAACCAATTACAGGCACTTTTGAATTGTCAAAGAGTCGGTCAGTTAGTCAGAAAGTTGAAGCTTGTTGCCCATTCCAAAGCGTAGATCTCTATGGAGAAGAACGGGCAAGAAACTCCACGGACACTCTTTTAAATCAAAATATTGTTACAAAATATTGGTTACATCATTCATGTTGAAATTAAGTATGTGAGAACAATGTAGAAAGACGTGCACGTTAAATGCGTCCGCAACAAAAAGGTAAAAACCAAAAACGATTCAAAAATTAAAATAAGCCGTGGCAGCTAAGAGATGACCAGTCCCTACTGACGACGCCCGTTCACGAACATGACGCATGGATCAGCACCATTCAGCTCAACCATTTTAAAGGGAACTTAATGATCCAACACACATGCTACCACCAGCGAGACATTTGAGTGAGCATGACATACTCTCAACTGCCATACTCTTTCAAGTCAACATTACTAGCTTGCTAGGTTACTAATATTAGCTTACTATCATAGCTTCAAAAACTAGCCTCGTGTATCCCGGGCATTAGCGATGAGACCGCCCAATGTGTTATCCTATGTAAAATTTCTACATTTATGTATATCTTGAACTCATGTAGTGTAAAATAAAGAGTATTCTATTCTATAATTCGTTTCCAAAATAACAAAATGTCTGCTCAATATCTATTTCGAATCACCGAAGTGTTTTATAAACGTTTCTGATAACCGGTTTTAGCAATAGTTCTATCGAATAAGGGCTCGTGTAGACTGGCGCGACGCGACGCAACACCGCAACGATCTCTATGAAAACTTCCAGGAAATTGTTCTACCTGTGTAGCGTCGCGCCAATCTGCACGAGCCTTAAACGTGTTTTTCTGGTGATTAATTTATTGTAAGACTAGTTTTTCATCTGAATATTACATTGGTTAAAGAATACCTAGCTAAAGTACCTACAGATAATATTTTATGAATATCCTATACTTTGATATTTAGTTACCCACATAAAATCAAACTACAAAAACATGTAATATATTTGTGCAACTCACCTCAGCATATTTTGAATGGCAGATCACCACGTATGGAGTAGAGAAAAAGTGTACCCGGAACGCGAGCCCATACTTCACCGATAGTCTTTGAACCAAGTTCAAGAACTCTGTAACAAAAAGAAATATCTATTAATAATACGCAAAACTTATATATTAATACGATTCATTTTAATTTTCAAACCAATATTACGATATAAAATTCGCCTTGACATTTTACTTAATGCTTCCAGAACTAAAGAAGCAATGCCTGCCATAATGCCTTCCGTGAGTAACCTACAAGGCAACTAAGAAATTGCGCTATCTGACATATACCTATCAAGCATATCGTCTCCGTAGAGCGAAAAGCCACAAAGTCTAAAAAGAATGGTTAGAAGTTTTTCTCATGTTATAGGTTCTTCTAATGTAAACTTTATTTTATTTACTTTAAAATAAAGCTAAAAACATAAAGATATGGGCTACACTGTACTTTATAACCCACGCGTCCGAAGCGTCATAATTTTATAGCGTGTAAATGTCTTCATGTAGAACACTTTTGCAAAATGACAGAGCCAGCAAATGCATAGTTTTCGAGAAAATAAATAATAAAGTTTCAAAAACTTATAATTACGAAATAAAATTGAAATTTTTTGACATTTTATCACAGACAATGAATGAATTTCACTCCTTGGTTGTTCCATGTTACGTTCAGAGAAAGTGACATCTCGACTTAGTAAAAGGCAATGAAAACTTAGGATGCAAGAGCGAGCGAAGCGAGCTCGTAACTTGGGTCACCCTGACTCGGACAGGTTAGGTTAGAAGACAGGACAGGACAGGGTCGGACAGGTTGGTTATTTTTTTTAACCATTCAGAAATAAGAACCCCACGAAGCGGGACTGCATCATCACTCCTTACTTCAAGACGTCTGTCATTGACATTGAAAATGCTCTTGACCTCAAAGCTTGTCACAAGGTAATATTTTAAGATTTGAGCATATTTTGGTTTGTTGACTTTGACTTTTGGGGTGTTAACCTTGACTTTTGGGTTTTGACCTTGACCTTGGAAATGTCATTAACCATATTATTGTTTGAAAACAAATTTAGACCCGCTACGCGAAGTTTTTTTTTCTCGGCTTCTATGGATTTGCTGGTTGTGGGGATTTCAAAAATACAGTAAAAAGGGTATATTCTACCAAAAAAAAAGTTACTATAAAAAATCAGTCGGTTATAAAGTACAGCGCTTCCTAGATATGAAATGGATATGGATATGTAAAGCCAAAATTATGACGATTTTAATTTTCAAAAACTTTATCTCTCATTAACTCAAAAAGGGTTTTACGACTTAATGACTTTTCGCTCTACGGGGACGATATACAAGCATATTATAACCTATATATATTCTATGTATGAGTCAGCTCTGTAAATACAAAAATCACACATAATCACAAAAACAAATAGCTATTTATATCAATTTCGTCATTATGAGCTGACAAAAGTCAAATAAAATCTTATAACCAGCGCTCACTACTTCACCAGTTAGTTTATTCGTTTTTATACTGGGAAATACTAATCTTATGTGCTATAAGGATTTATGTTTTTTTACGCCGATCACGGGCAATCGATATGCAATGTCCCAATTCTATACTGGAAGCAGAGGACAGCATAATAAAAAAGGACACAGCTACGCTGAAAAATTAATAATATACAGGTGAATAATTGTGGGTTTTAATGCAATTATCAACACCGTTAAAACCATAGTACTTAAACGTTCTACTTATTCAAAAAACCTGTGGATCTTTTCTTCGCCAAAACGTAGAGCCTGTATTAATAGAAGTAGGGTGGCTCGCTAGTAAAGTTAAGCTACGCTTGCCGAAGATGGTCCATGGATGGATGACCATCTATTACATATCGCGTGATCACGGCTGTCATTTGTGGATCTTTGACAGTCGTTACGAGTGTTTAGAAGCTCGAAAGTCTGACAACTAGGCTTACCAAGGGGTATCGTATTACCCAGTAACGGCAGTAACTGGGTTGTGGAGGTCAGATAGACAGTAAAATACTGGTATTCAGCTGCATCCGGTTAGACTGAATGTCGACCCCGAACGTAGTTGCGAAAAGGCAGATAGACGGTGAGGTATTACTAGAAGTGACAATTGTATTAAGTTTGTTAGTAAGCAAGTAAGATGATAACGTATCGGGATGACAGTATAGGGGCAGTGATAGGTCATTGGCTTTTCTTAATACATATGTAAAGATAAGACATAAACTGAAAACATCATATTTTTTCTAACAGACAAATAAACCGGACAGACCTAAATCGTATTGCTTGTAAATATACTCGTAAGTATTTCATTAACAGGCAAAATAGAAACTGGAGAAATCGCGTGGGTTTTTCAGCATCTGTTTTTCTATTGTCAAATTTTATAGCTCGCTGTGCCCGGTTGATGGCAATACTTAAACATAACTGGGTGTAGGTACTTTTAGTACACCTCTGCCCAACCCTTCGGGGAAACAAGGCGTGATGTTATGTAAATCCTTTAGCTCTAATTTCCGCCAATTTTTCATGTTGGTATTGTAGATAGGTACTTTGGCACACCATCTAAATTGACACAAATTATTCAATGTATTTCATATATTAGCTAAACTAATATCGCGTAGTGTAATAAGATTTTTAAAGCCTTATTACCAGTGATCGGAATAGGTAGTGCTAATTTGCCTAAACTTCGAAGAAGGAAGTAACATAGAGTGGATAATACCTCCTCTAAAATCTCGGAATAATTTTAATGACGTTTAAATCCCGGGATTTAAAAAACACGAATTATTTATTGGACTTTATTTATAGATAGATAGAATACTCTTTACAATACAATACAATACAATATAAAATACACACAATACAATACAATACACCATAAAAATTATAGATATAAATGTGTGTGTGTGTAACCCCAAAAAATGTTATGATTTTTCAAATCAATCATTTTTAACTACAAATAAAGTCCAATAAATAATTCGTGGTTTTTAAATCCCGGTATTTAAACGTTATTAAAATTATTCCGGGATTTTAGAGGAGGTATTATCCACTCTATGTTACTTCCTTCCTCGAAGTTTAGGCAAATTAGCACTACCTATTCCGATCACTGCTTCCTCAAATCGGGATGGTGTAATAAGAGAAAGGGAGGAAGAAAAAACACATCACCTAAATGTCAGGCCCTAAATATCATGCAGTGTAATAGGGGTTTAAGAGTTTATCAGGTGAGGGACTCTGAACGAGACACAATAGAAGTTTTATTGTTATTTCGTTGGCGTTTAGTGTCCCGCAGTGATGCTTTTAATTTTACTTAAATATTTAGCACAATTTAAAAAAAAACTGTTAGTCTTAATCGGCTTCTGTCGCTGACTGAACATTCCCCGGAGACTGGATTTGTGCCCGGTTGATGGCAAGGCCTTTCCCCCATTACATGGGACCCACATATCTGGCGAAATGTGGGTGTACAGGTGCACCTCTGCCTAACCTTTCGGGGAATACAGGCGTGCTGTTGTTTATGACCATTCGGCCAAAAATAAATTGAGGTCAGAGTTTATCTTTGGATTTAGTAAATGATAACTCGAGATTGTTTCTGATTCTAAACT
This sequence comes from Fissipunctia ypsillon, assembly GCA_947568875.1. Taxonomy (NCBI): domain Eukaryota; kingdom Metazoa; phylum Arthropoda; class Insecta; order Lepidoptera; family Noctuidae; genus Fissipunctia; species Fissipunctia ypsillon. The sequence continues at coordinate 7,471,968 of OX387651.1, read as the reverse complement.
CAAAATAATCAAATTCTGCAAAGCCTTGAACACAATCAGCTAAGCCTTAATCATGGAAGAACGAAAACTAAATTAACTTTATGAAATTTTATCTACTATCATAAGAGGGCCACTTAATCGTATTTGGCGAATTATTTGCGTCACGTTCATGATGACCGACATTAACTAAAAGAAGATTAAAACTTACACATGTCTTTTACCGTGATTTTGACACGTGTATTGATCATACATATCATATATAAATAGGTAGTACCTACATGGTTTTCGCATTTTTATTTTTTTCACAGAAAAAGTAGAAGTTTTATTTTTTGAACGAAGTTCCATATTGCACGTTATTTTCAGCACAATTGACGAATGACAGCTAGACTATAGTGGAAGTGGAACATTGTGACCATCACGACAGCAACAGTGCTACAGTATGTGTTTTTGTGTAATCATTACTAAAATTGAATATACTGATTAAATATGTTTATAATTATTAACAATAAAATGTTTATTTTTATAATTAAAAAGAATTATAACAATTTTATAACGATTCCTTATTTTTTTTTCCTTTAGTTAGTCTCAAACGTTGTTAATTTATTTAATTGTGCCTGTTATTTAATACATAATACCTACACAGCGAATGGAACTTCGTTTCAACCGGGTGTCTCACTACACCTCTCGTTTTTGTGTTGTCATAAAACAACAAAATTGTGTATTTTTATAAACGGAGGACACCAGCATTTGCAATACAGTTTTAACTAGCGCAGGGTTCAGAGAATTCCGAGCTTTATTGTAGTTACAACTTGTTTTATTATACAACTATTTACACCAAAAAAAAACACCCCAATAACCTATTATGAGTATAATATTTAACTAAATAATTCTCTGTTGTATTAATATTTAAATAAATTACTCTTATTTTTTTTTCGCAAGGTGTTTTTGCTGTCTGATATAAAAAGCCTCGACCACGTTACGAATAGGTTAGATAATGAAGAATACTAGAAACGATGATGACATTTATGGCTAGAAAGGGTTTAAATACTAAGATAATTGCTGGTAGAGAAGATGAAGACGCTGTTCGTCGACCCCAATTAAACGTAGATAAAGGCTTACGAATGAACCCAGATAAACTAATGATGTACATACCTACCTATACAAGTAACAGCGGATTAATTGAGAAGAAAAAATGTATAAGGTATAGGGACAGAGGGGTGGGGGGGGGTCTGCGTGGGGGCAGTCATGGGTATAATTAAATAACTCATTTATATAAACTAACAATACTAACCTACTTACGTAAGCACCATTGTTACTAAAACCAAAATACTAACAAAACTATTATGGACTGTAGTCTGAATTAAAGTTTTATTTATTTATTTATAGGTACAAAAGATGTTTTTATGAAGTAGATAAAACAATAATTTTCTAAACGAGCACGCAAGATGAACTAATTTTCAGCAATTTGCAGATTACAAAATTGTCAATCCAATTTATACGAATTATAGTATATTACAGGCTATTCGAAGCAATTTACAGCTGTACATAAATAAGGTGTAATTAATATTTAAGTGGATTTTGAGTACCTAGTAGGTGAGGTAGATAATTAGCATCTCATCACGGCAATGACATACAGGAAAAATCAAATCGTAGATACAGTTTTGTCATATAAACCTGGTTCCTATAAGTCTAACGTATTGGTATGTTACGACAGACTGTATTCGGCAGTAACTATTTGGTACTTGTCAGTTTCATACAAATATGTGTTTTGCGAATTTGATCCTAGTTACTAGGAATTGTCTAACTGACAGGTGTCAGCAACGCATTCTCTTGACGGCCAGACTGTAGGTAGGTAATAGGTAACTTGCCCTTTTAAAACTTCGTAAGTATAAGGGGATACCACCCTGCTCAGGGTTTCTGGTGAAAGGGTATCTACTAAGTTAAGAAGGAAGTGAATGAAGCGATACAATAATCTATACAAACTACTCTATACAAATAAATAAATTGAAGTGTCTGTAATGTCAAAATAACAACATTATACTAAATGCATACGAAAGTATACACGGTACTTATAACAAAAAAGCAATTTTTAAAATGTTTTGTCTGTCTGTCTGTTTGTTCCGGCTAATCTCCGAAACGGCTGGACCGATTTTGACGGGACTTTCACCGGCAGATAGCTGAATTTACGGGGAGTAATTTAGGGTATAGCGCGGGTGGGCGATGCAACGCCATCACGTTGCATCGCCTGCCCGCGCAATTACTTCATTTTCTCCGACCCGCCGGTCGGGGGACGAGGGAGTTTTATTAAAATGTGGCTATTATTTTAGTATATTGTGTATCTTACGACTTCCAAGCAAACGAAGTCGCGGGGCACAACTAGTAACTAAATATAGTTGGGAGTCAATGATGTGTTGAATTATTGAGCTAGAAACCTTTCTAGAACGCAAGCGGTCACACGGGTTGCTTGGACTAACTTCGCGGATTTTGGCAACAGGTTTTTAAGGGTTACCTGTTTGGCCAATGACGAACTTAAAATATTTTATGTTCCTACTTTTTTTGCAATTTATTTTAGCAAAATATCCTTCCTATTGAAACAAGTTTATTGAATTTCTCAATTCTTTTATACCTAAACAATTTATATTTATAATATGATCCACTGTACTTTAACACCCACGCATCCGAAGCTTCGTAATTTTTATAGCGTGTAGATGTACTATAGGTACACCTCTGCTTAACCTTTAAGGGAATACAGGCATGATGTTATGTTTCGATATGTTATGTAGATGTTCTCGTTCTCTCACTTTCGCAAAATTTCACACTGCGCAAACGCCTATTTTTTGAGAAAAAAATCCTAAAGTTTCAGAAAATTCAACACAATACAATAAAATTGATAGTTTACCACAGATTATGAACGAATTTTCACTCCTTCGTTGTTCCTTGTTACGTTCAAAGAAAGTGACAGCGGATTTTTAGTATAAATGTTAAGTTTGTAACTTTAATTCTTTTTTAAATAGCTGCTATCGTAATGAACCCAAATATGTAGGAAGCTTTAAAAAATAAAGTTTAAAATAATAAAGTTTAATTTGTACTCTTAAAAGATGGTTGGTAACGAAACGTAATTAAATGTAACTGGCGCCAACGTTTGACAGTTGTCACTCATCGTATGTACTCTCAGTCGAGCACGTCCACAAGCACGTCTATCGTCACTCCTAAGGTTGCCAGGTCGTCTAACCTAATAGCCGGACAGACCATCCAGTTTGGCCGGACATTTGGGTAAAAATTATTAAGACACAAAATCCTGAATAATTTAGGGTGTCCGGTTTTTCTTTTTAAAAATCCTAGTTTTACCATAAAACTTCTCAAATTCTAATGAAATAAAACAAAATTTAATAACGTATCAGTCTTTATTACTACTAATCATTCATTAATATTATTATTTCCCAAGGGAAAACACAAAAATAAAATTAAGAAAACAAAACAAAACTTCTTCACTAATGAATAAAAAACGTTCATCTGGCCATTTAATTTAATTTTTCGATCATTCGGTAGGCGAGTGACAGATGCCGAATGCTGAAATCCAATATTTGATTGATTCACTAATTAATACATTTTTAACTTTTCATTTATTTTGTGTTCAGACATTTCACTCAAGTGAAAGATGCCGAATGAAAAAAAAACCGGCTTAGAGCGTGTCGGAAGAACAATGAAAGGTTCCATTGTTGGCAGAAATTTATCCCAAGAACAAACTTAATATTGTTGTTGAAAAACCTGTTCTCTCATACATTCCAAATGCAAATGTAAATTGGTCGACTATTACTCGTGAACTTGTAAAGCCTACTTAGTTCTGATAGTTTTCCTTTTAACTTCGTTGTATATACTACTACCGTGAATTTTTTTACATATCCAAAACTAACCGTTTAGCTGGCATGGGGGGACACTTGACTCTAACAAAAATTAGCACTTTAAAGCTTAATATTTTAGAAACGGATCCTTTAATCGAAAAATTGTTTCCACAAACCCGCAATATTTTTGAAATACCTATCCAACAACACCCCACACCATGGGGTATACGAGAAAAAAAAGCTAGAAAGCTAGCTTAACAAAAGCCGGACAGGCCGGACACCGTTTAATTTGGCCGGACACACAATCAAAAAGCCTACCTATGTTCGGCTTTAGCCGGACGCCTGGCAACCCTAGTCACTCCTGTTTACAACAACGATTGATTGACACCATGGCGTCCTCGAAGTCCCCGTCTTCGTGTTCTGCTGCGTCATCTCCCGATCCCGAAGTGTTATGTGTCGCGCAAGTGTTGGACTCTAGTGAGCCGCTTGTGCGCGCTGCTGCACCACGGATCTAGGCTTCGAGTATTGAGAATGTGTAAAATAATGTCCGACTCTCATGAGCCGTTTTTATGTTAACCTATTACACAGTACACTACACCCTTAGGATGCAAGAGCGAGCGAAGCGAGCTCGGGACTTGTGGCACCCCGACTCAGACAGGTTAGGGTCGAAGGGGATGGCGGGGTCTAGTGAGCGAGCGAAGCAAGCGAACAAAGATCCCACCGTCCCCTTCGTGGTTATTTTTTTAACCCTTGAGCCCCGCGAAGCAAGGCTCCCTCGACTATGCTTTACAATTTTTTTTCTCCACTCCTATGGTTTTGTGGTTCGGTTTTGGTTTATGGGTTTTCATAATACACTAAAAAGTGTCTTTACGACCCAAAAACAAGGCTACTAAAAAACAACTTTTTTTTCTCTGCGCCTATGATTTTGCGCACTTTGTGGTTTTCAAAAATACACTAAAAAGGGTCTATTGTGCCCAAAAAAATTTGCTATATATAAAAGCGACGGGGGTTAAAGTACAGTGGCTCCAATTACGGATTGGATTTATATGAACAAGGAAAAATATATGTATTATTTCATTATATTCCAAGATACAAGATATATATAATAGGTACATAAGTAAGTATGATATGACTCAATGCCAAATTCAATTAATTATATTGTAGGTACATATTTGATGACATTAATATCTCATAATTTTGAATAAAACCACTTAAAACAAAAATAAATAAAAGATTATAAATCATACCTGTAGATTTAACAACAAACAAATGAGCATTTCCCACTAGAGGCAAAGGCGTTGGCCCTTGCACGTTAAACTGGTGGCTTTCCCTAACCAAAGTTATCCACGATATTAACAACGCTAACACTAGAACTATAGATACTAATAACAAAATCATTTTTAATCACAACACTGGCACGTGCTACTCAATACTCAGCCACATTCGATGAGGTTTGCAATCAAAATGCGAGACTACAACAGGACATTGCAGGCCGGCAAGATATAAGGCCACTAAAAAAAAGTTGTATACGCGGTCAATGCTATAATACGTAACAGTTTTAAATATGGAATTACACGCGTTGTTTGAATACAATTAACAACACATGTCATACCGGGTCGTTTCAAAGCATCACTAATCGTATAATAATTACACTCTTTGACAATTATTGTTGATTTACTTACGTTTTTTACCGTAAACTGTTCGTTTTATACAACCGTATCACGAGTAAGCTAAGATACTCATGTGACCTGGGTTTCTCTCATCACTTGATATATCGCTACACAAGTAGGTACGAGTATGTCGGTAAGTAATGAGTTGGTAACATCATTCAATCTGGTCGATATGGATCTATGTAATTAAAACTTCTTTAATGATGCTAATTGTTTACGGATTAAGATAGACACGTTTTCTCAGGCGTTTTAATGAATAAATACTGCGTATTTGTAAATAAGAGTTAATAGTTTATTAGTTAGTTAGTTTATTAGTTAATCCAGATCAATCAGCGAGTCTCCACGCTGATTGGCTAATCCTTTCACCACGATGGCAATCCAAAGTCCACTTACAAAACCGGCTCTGTGCGTAGTCTCCATTAACATCGAAGGGTTCTCACAAGACAAATCTGAAATTCTTTCCGATGTCTACCACAAAACTCACTGCGACATTCTTTGCGTTCAAGTGACCCACCGAGATGAAACTCAAAGCCGGCCCACACATCCCTTTTTTTTTTTTTTTTGTGGATGGGAAATCATCAAATGACTTCTCCCGCTCTGGGCGGAGCGGGAGGGCGTGTCAGACTTTTACTGACTAAAACCCACCCGTGTTCCTTCTGTTGCCTGTGCCGGGGCGACGGTAACTCTTTCGAACATCCCGCAACCCTAGCTGGCATCGGCCCTAGCGGACCCCGTCAATAGTGCTGACATCTCTTTGAGGCGCGCGTGGAACACGACGCGCCGTCGACTCGGGCTTGGTCCTTACCGGACGGCGAGCTACCCATTGCTCGCCATCCGCAAGCCCGCGCCTACGGTGGCCGGGAATCGGCTGCCAATTCCCGACGCCCAGGGCGTCTCCTGCGGCGACTAGGGGCGTGAGGGCGCAAAGCTTGCCTCTCCCTCACGCGTCCCGCCTCCTCCTTCACGAGTATTACTGCTTCGCAGAAGGAGGTAATGGCTTCCCATGCACTCTCGCTCCGTACCATGGCCTGGACCAGGGCCTGACGCGAGAGATCGCCGCCGCCGATCGCTTCCGCGAGGACATGGCGGTGCTCCGCCCAAGCCGGGCAGACCTCCACCGTATGCTCCACCGTGTCCTCCGGGCGATCCACACAGTGATGACACCCGGGCGTTTCCTCCCGCCTTATCCGGAACAGGTACCTCCCGAAGCACCCGTGTCCGGTGAGGACCTGCGTCAGGCGGAAGGTGAGGACGCCGTGGCGCCTCTCTAGCCACTCCTCAAAGAGGGGACTTATCGCCGCAATTGTGGCGTGCCCAGCGCTGGGTTGCGACAATCGCACTCTCCATGCCGCCATGAGATCCTGCCGGAGCTCTGTCCGCTGTGCCGCGATTTCTCGCGGCAACGGAGTTACTCCCCGGCGTCCTGCCTCCTCGCGCCACTCCCACATGTGCGCGAGGACTTTTGCCTCCAGATCCCATGGCGGGCCCACACATCCCTGCAGTGCTATTCTCTAAAAGACAATTTCATGGCTGTAAGCTACGACGAGCTCGTCGTCGAGACAGCCTTGAGTTCGACCGAGCGTGTAGCGCTGACTCAAACCGTATTCACTAGCGTGGCGCGGCGTGGCGTAGCGTGGTTGTGGTCGTCGACGAACCCTAGGCTGTAGCCTCCCGTCGCTGTTTCGTAGACGAATTAATTAAGGACTTGAAACAAATTCTTTAGGTCATAATCGATCAATCTCGAATGAGAGTTTTATGGCTTTAAAATATATAATAGAGGTCTATCTTTAAGTACTATAAGGAATAGAGTAAAACTATAAACAAATTTCATAATTGTAATAGTTCATTGCAATTTATTATTACATTTTAAGGTCGAATGATGATTCCTTTGCCTATTTTGAGCAACGCGACACGGAGATGAATGTAAACAAAACAAAACACGTCACCCGTAATCTGTGACTCTGTGCTTCACTCGTAACAACCCGACCTATAGGACACCTCTGCTTAACCACCTTTCAGGGAATACAGGCGTGATGTTATGTATGCATGTTCATGCTGAGTGATGATTTTTGTATTTTGAGACAAGAGTAAAAACAAAGAAAAGAACTTAAAAGTTTTAGAACATAACATCGCGCCTGTTTTCCCCTGAGAGGTGTACCTATAGTACACCTACATTTCGCCAGTTATGTTTAAGTCCCATGTAATAGGGGGCGAGCCTATTGTCATCAACCGGGTGCAGATTACTGAGACTCCTAGTTCGTTAGTTCATAGGTTAGGTTGGAACTGTGACCAACCACGCGCTAGCCGACTTGGCCGCAGTAAATAAGCCAGGGCACGCCGACCAAATGGGTTAGGTTAGATTAGAATTGTGCATGGTGGCAGAATAGCGGGAGAGGCTCTTACACCCTACCCTACGCGTATCCGGCCAGTGCTCGACGATTGGCTCGGGAGAAGGCACGGCTTCCTGTCGTTTCGAGCGACGCAGGTGCTCTCGGGGCATGGCTGCTTCGGAAAGTTCCTGAGTCGCTTAAACAGGAAGCCAGATGCTCGGTGTCACCACTGCGTCCACTGTCAGGAGGACACGGCGCGGCATACACTGGCAGAGTGTGCCGCATAGCAGGAGCCGCGCCGTGCCCTCGTATCAGAAGTCGGAGCCGACCTGTCGCTGGCTGCGCCCCGCTCGTTCGATGGTCGGGAGCGCCGAGTCGTGGGACGCAGTGGTATCCTTTTGCGAAACAGCTGTCTCACAGGAAGGAAGCTGCAGAAAGGGAAAGGGAGATCACGAGTGCAGCTGTCCCGTCCCGCAGCAGGCGCACAGGGCGTTGGCAGAGGGCGGATAATGCCCTCTTCCATCCCCCCTAAATGGGTCCAAGGGTGACGGCCTCGGCGACATCCATCGGACCATTCGGTGGCGCGTAGTGTTCCACGCGCGCTTCTAAGACGTAACGGGGGGAGTTCAACACCTCACTCCACCTTGTGAGACGTAGCCCGCGTGGTGCGGGCCATCACCAGTCCGTGGCAACGGAAGTCGCATTCGCACCCGCAGCCCCCGACGCAGATGTATCAGGGAACACCGGGGTGGTTTTAGTACTGCTTAGTATTTATTTAATAACCCATTTAAATATTAGTTATGACTAATTTTTATTTTGTTTACTGCTCAATTTTTACTGCCAAACTTGTTAATAAACATGCATTTTGACATTTTTAACTTACCAAGAATACAATAAACAACTGCCGCTTTAAATCAGAGACTTTTAAAGCTATTTTTGAAAATAGAATCCGCAAGATGAGGACTCGGAGGTGGTTAGCTTAAACTGGCTTTGACTAATAAAAACTACTGAAAACCAGTTTTGAGGTACCACAACCCACTGTCAAAACATGTTGTTTAGTTGGTTATGTTAAAAATTTAGCGTAGCATTCAACCTTGTACAATATTGTGTTGTTTGTACTTTAATGTTAGTATTTAGAATTATCAAATTAGGATAGGCGCATTTATCGCATTGGGTTATCCTGTAATGGTAGATGTAAGAAGAAAATAAATAAATAAATGTACGATGATGTGTATTGGTTTAGATTGTTTAAAGGTACAATATTATATTTATTACATTACACACAATATTATTGTTTTTTTTTTATTATTCATTAATTTAAAAAAAAAACATTTATTTTCTCTATTTTTACCATTAACCGGTTTACACGTAATTATATGTGCATGCTGTGGTCTCCTGTAAATGAAGAACCTTTTGTATTATTGTGATTTCTATTTATCTGTGGGTTGTCCTTTGTTGGAGATCATAAATAAACATAAACCACTTTTTATATCCTCTGTTAAATATACCTGCCGAACGAGAAAAATAAACTAAGGTAGTTTTTCTATCGCGATGTTTCATTATTTCCCAATTGCAAAGTAAAACAACGAAATTTTTGTTGTAATTTTGATACCTAAGGTCCAAAGATAATGCGTCCGTTTGCTAAAATACAGGAACCAACATTTTACCCATATCCCTTCCAAAATGACCTATTCCATTCATTCTTGGGTTTTGTTATAGTTATAATAAAGTATTTTTACCATTGTTGAAGATTAGCACTATTTCAAGTATCCTTCAGAAAAGCTAGCAACTTCATTGTGATGCAAAGAAATGTTGGCAACCGCTGTGTGGTGGGTTACACAATCAAATGGGGCAGGTGTCGCAAACCATTGCCGTCGCCGCAGTACATACGTTAGGAATTTATTATTAACACTGGCACTGAGTCACAAACCTATGTAAGTACGAATCTAGTATGAATGGAACTAGAAAACGGTGTGGGTTTTTTTTTAATATAAAAATGTGGTGCGTTTGCCAATCAAAGTCAAAATATACCTTAGAATAGCTCAAGTATTGTGGCTCGTACTTAATGTCAGTTCAAAAGCTTCTATAACCTACAATACCCGTGCAAGTTTTGGCATGAAGGAGCATTTGTAAACACGTCTAGGGACGTAGGTAAGTACATACAGAACGCATTTCCTTCTTCGCCTCAACACAGCTCATGTGTTGCGTTTTAAATAAGGATATGTAGCTCGTTTTTATAACTAGGTGTGCCCCGCTACTTTTTTCATGTGGAAGTCAGAAAATCTATACAAATAAATAAAATTGAAGTGTCTGTTTGTAATGTCAAAATAACAACATTTTACTAAATGCATGAGAAAGTATATACGGTACTTATAACAATGAAGTAGGAGGTGCCGCGGCTACAGGCGATGGCGACATCATGCTCCGGTTTTTGCCAAGGTAAGGTTTAATTGTTTACCTATTGTGGTATAGTAATTTCATTCTAGGTACATCGTCTTTACATCTATACTCTATATAAATAAATAAAATTGAAGTGTCTGTTTGTAATGTCAAAATAACAACTTTTTATTAAATGCATATGAAAGTATTTATGGTACTTAAAACAAAAAAGCAATTAAAAAAAATTTTGTCTGTCCGTCTGTCTGTTTGCCGATTTAGACGGGACTTTCACTAGCAGATAGCTGATGTTACGGGGAGTAACTTAGGCTACTTTTATTTTAGAAAAATAATTAAGGTTCCGCGTAAAAAATTCAAACCCATGAAATTGTAACAAAAAGTCGGATTTGAAAAATTCTTTTAGCATTTGATAGCCCAATTCTCGAGGATAGTTATAGGCTATTTAACATCACGCTACGACCCTTAGGAGCCGAGCAAAAAGAAAAAGTCAGAAAGAACACTAAGCGAAACCGAAGTAATAGCGCGGGCGGGCGATGCAACTCAACGGGTCGGGGGACGAGGGAGCTTTATTAAAACGTGGCTGTTATTTTAGTATATTGTGTACCTTACAACTTCCACGCGAACGAAGTCGCGGGGTACAGCTAATACACAACTGTTTTATTCATTTATATGTGTGTATGTATTTATATGTATAGATTTGTATGCCCAATCGGCAAACGTAAGGTAGGCAAGATAGAGCGACGATCTTCGCAGGATGACGGTAGCAGCTGGATGAGAGTTGCCAAGAATCGAGATTAATGGCGTAAAATTGGAGAGGCCTATGTCCAGCTGTGGACTGCTGTAGACTGATGATGATGATGATAATGATGCTCTAATGCTTCTTAAGCACAACCCCGTAAGTGTTGGCATGAAAAAGCATTTGTAAACAAGTGTCATTTTCTGAAGAATCAGATAATTTGCACCTCATAAGAAGATTATAATAGGCGTTATAGTGGCGTGTTACTTCTCCGTAAACAAACCTAACCAGTTAAATGATTACTAAGTATAATTAATGCAAATAATTACAACCATATTTAGTCTTAAGGCTCCTGCAAACCGGCGCGACACGCGATGCAACTCAAAGGCACTGCTCGTCGCGCGACACGCGGTGCCTTCGTGTCGCGTCGCGTGTCGCGCCTGTTTGCAGGAGCCTTTATACTTACTTAGATTAAATTAAATCATGACGGTGACTAGAGTGTACCTAACATTCAAGCTTCTTTAGCATATAGAGATGTTATGTAGATTAGTATCAACAACTATGCTAAACAAGTCAAGTTAGTTCTAAGCCATGGAAAAAAGACTTGATGGTTTTAATCACAGACAGTGAACATTATGAATAAAAGTATTACCAAAATAATAAACTGCCTCTGCATGGTGTACTGTTGAGCCCCAAGTACGTCTGCTTACGAATCATTCTGACGTCATCAATACACTGTATAAAATACATTATTAACATATTAATACATTTTACCAGCTTTTAGGTATTTATCAATTAGCCAGATAACTTATCTACCGACTTACGTTTGATAGCATAAATAACTGTCCTGTTAATATGTATCTATAATCTGTTCCAAAAGTGTCTGATTAAAATGTAAACAAATGGCAATGCCAATAGGGATAATGCCTGGTAAAAAAAGAAATTATATTTAGTCCGTCAGTCAGATAATAAAAAAATAATAGACACGTATTTTTTGCTTTACCATATTAATAACAATAATATCATGTTACTAACAATTGGGCCTAGATGCCAAAAATAAACAAATATTTGATTTGATTAATAAAAAAATGACTAAGATAAAACGCATTAAAGTTGGGGAGTGGGGGCTCGCTACGTCACAACTCAGTATAAAATCTAGCAAGGCGTGACGTCATGCCATATTTTAAATCAATGTATCACCGTAATCTTTTAATTACGTAAAAAAAGAAAAAATATGTGTCCAATATTTTTTAATAATCTACCTGACGGACAATTTTTTTTTTTTGTCATAATTCCTATTTGCAGTGCCACTTACACTTAATTAGTGCTTTGATTTGATTATTTAAATTATTATATCTGAAAAAAACAACGAACTATGAATGGGGCTGTGCCCTCAGGAATGTTGTGATAAGGCAACGTTGAGGTTTACAAGAAGATCTAGTGACAAAAATTGAAAAGAATATGCTTAGATAGTTTGGTCATGTTGAGAGGATGAATGAAAGGCGACTAACAAAAGGCATTTATACGTAAGATGTGAGTGGAAACGCGGAGGAGCTTGTAGCTAAGTAATAACAGCCGCACTGGTCGATCGATCGGGTTAAGCTACGGTTGCCGCGGTTGGTCGGTGGATGGGTGACCATCCTTACACACCGTGCCTCAGAAAGCACGTTAAGCCGTTGGTCCCGACTGTCATTTGTGGATCTCCAACACTCGTTACGGGTCGTCAAAAGCCCGAAAGTCTGACAACCAGTCTTATCAAGGGGTATCGTATTACCCAGTAATTGGGTTGTGGAGGTCAGATAGACAGTCGCTCCATGTAAAATATTAGTATTCAGCTGCATCCGGTTAGACTCGAAACCGACCCCAACTTAGTTGGGAAAAGGCTAAGCAGATGGTGATGGTTTATCTACACGTGTGGCTATGGTCTATTTTTGTCTGAAAGCATCGTGTAGTTCTTTAAGGGACTCGTTTTAGAATAACTTGTTGATTGTATTTATGTAATACGATACCCCAACCAAGGGATATCGTATTACCCAGTAACGGGTTGTGGAGGTCAGATAGGCAGTCACTCCATGTAAAATAGTTACTGGTATTCAGCTACGTCTGGTTAGACTGGAAGCCGACCCCAACATAGTTGGGAAAAGGCTAGACAGATGATGATGATGATGTGGGAGGAGACGCCCTGGAAGGACATACAGTAATGATGTTCTTCAGAAAAGTTAGGTGCGTAGTACTCGCAACCGGTGTGCGTTTATGACCAGATCTATGAATGTAAACGAAACAGAAGGAGGATTTAAGGATCGTAGCAGGTGGCGTTCTATAGTTTCTGCCTACCCCCATGGGAAGAAGGCGTGAGTTTATGTATGTGTTAAAGATGTTTTTCATTTGACAATTGAGGTTAGTTCTATAACATCAGTTTTCCTCGATGATTTTTCAATAACAATTTATTTATTTATTTATTTAAAAACACACAACTATCATCACATGCTTACCTAATACAATAGTGTAGTTATAGTTACAATAGAGTACAAATACTAGACTTACAATTAAAATTAAATAATTAATTAATAATAAATTAATTAATAAATAATAAAAAATTATAAATAATATATGTTATGTTATTGTGTTGTTATGTTATGTTATGTTATGTTATTGTGTTGTTGTGTTATGTTATGTTATGTTATGTTATGTTATGTTATGTTATGTTATGTTATGTTATGTTATGTTATGTTATGTTATGTTATGTTATGTTATGTTATGTTATGTTATGTTATGTTATGTTATGTTATGTTATGTTATGTTATGTTATGTTATGTTATGTTATGTTATGTTATGTTATGTTATGTTATGTTATGTTATGTTATGTTATGTTATGTTATGTTATGTTATGTTATGTTATGTTATGTTATGTTATGTTATGTTATGTTATGTTATGTTATGTTATGTTATGTTATGTTATGTTATGTTATGTTATGTTATGTTATGTTATGTTATGTTATGTTATGTTATGTTATGTTATTTATTTATTTATTTATTTGTATTATTATTAATTTAATAATAATTAATTAATTAATATTTAATAATGTTATTGACTGCCTCGTTGGTCTGGTTCAATTCAAATTCTATTAGCGATAGCGATGATAGAAAAGTCAAAGATGTATTAGATTGACCTTAGCTACCGAACTGCAACTTTGACTGCCTCGTTGGTCTAGTGGTCGCAAGCGCTACTGCTGAGCATGAGGTCCTGGGTTCGATTCCCAGGTCGGGCAAAGTGTTATTGGGTTTTTCCATCTGGAATTTCTCAGTAGCAGCCTGGAGTTTGGATTTGTGCCCGGTTTATGGCAATAGGCTCGCCCCCTATTACCGGGTGAAATGTGAGTGTACTATAGGTACACCCTTCGGGGCTTCACCCTTCGGGGATTACAGGGGTGATGTTACATAATGTTATTCAAACAATAACTGTTGGAAAAAGTGGTGAGATTTAAAGTTAAAACCATCTAAATACAGCTGAATGTGTTACTAATTCCCTTTAGTGAGTGATTGAGTAAGAATTTTTTTTTTTTGAGATAGGTTTGCTCTTGACTCTAGTCTAGGTCAGAGACGACAGAGACAAAGTCGACGATGGAGCGAGCTTACCCAGAAGGAGCCTGTTCACTCTCACTTTGAAGAGATCGAGGTTGTATGTTGTAATTTAACCAGAATAGGGTTTGTTTACACTTTCGTCAGGTACTTTTTGAACAGACAATGCAAACTGTACTATCTACGGCCAAACTGTAGGTAATCAGATACTGCAACACGTGAAACCTAGATACTGTGATAAACTCAACAGCTTAAGGTACGGCAGTGTTCGAACCTCGTCTTATCGACATGATTGCATTTATCTGAAGGCCAATTCCCGTAATTAAAAACGGTCAAAAGCTAGTCGCAATCTTATCTCAGCTACAATCAAATGTCAAAAATGTAGGTAAACGCTATACAATTTTTGACAGTTTGTAACTGAGATTAGAATTCGAACGTTCTTAAAATTACCGGAATTGCTCACTAACTGTCGGTCTGCTAGGGCCGATGCCTGCCAGGGTCGTGGGTATGTTCGAACGAATTACCAGGCCCCTGGCACAGGCAATAGAAGGAACACGGGTAGGTTGTAGTCAGTAAAAGTCAAACACCCGCTCCGCCCAGAACAGGAGAAGGAAAAAAAAAACAAAGGAGGTGTTTGTTTACCTATTTATCTAGTTTTTAAGCAATTAGGTGCAAAGATAATAGGCAGTTGCGCCCTATTTGTTCCTTTTTATACAGGGTGACTTTGAAAACATGCGACAAAATTTAAGGGGGAGTTCTACCCATCAATATGAACAACTTTTACTATGGGACCAACTTAGACTTCGCAAAAAAAAATTCGACCTTCTTATAACACATGGCCCGATCGGGTATGTACTTTTATATGGAAAGGTCGAATTTTTTTTTGCGAATTTTAAGTTGGTCCCATAGTAAAAGTTGTTCATCTTGGTGGGTAAAACACCTCCTTAAAGTTTGTCGCATATTTTCAAAGTCAGCCTGTAGTATCGTACTCAAAGGGTGCCAACGGGACCCTGTTACTAAGACTCTGCTGCCCGTCCATCTGTCACAGGGCTGTATCTTTTGAACCGTAATAGGTAGACACTTATTTTTAAAGAGTTATGGCCGCTAAAACAACAATAATATAATAACAAAACAAAGTTATAAATTAAACGCCGAAGAAAACACGTTTCATGTATGGGGACCCCTTACATTCAAGAAATGGCGTTCGTGAGCGATGGCCGTGTCATGTTTTCCGCAAATAAACGTATTTTCTTTCTTTTCTTTTAAACGTGTTTTTTTCGGCGTTTTATTTGCTCGAATTTAATAATGGCAATAGAGGTGTCTGTGGATGGGTGGAACATCTTTAAGTACTTACCGAGACCCCTCCGTGCCTCGGAAAGTACCATAAGAGGGAACAGGGCCTGCGATTCACCATACAAATGTATTCCCCATTTTTCTTCCTGAATAATGCCTCTAGAGCAATCATTTATTTTTTTATAAATCAAGGTCTGCTGTAGACACGTCCCTGTCATTTACTTTTCTTCAGCAACTAATAAGTAAAGAAAACATGACCCTCCAAAAAATTACAAAAAATGCCCCATTTTTTGTAATAGAAAGGAATATCGTATTACCCAGTAAACGGGTTGTGGAGGTCAGATAGGCAGTCGCTCCATGTAAAATTCTGGTATTCGGATGCAACCAATTAGACTGGAAGCCGACCCCAACAAAGCTGGGAAAGACAGTTGATGAACACGGATTATTTTTGTAGGCCTAAAACTTAATGCAATGTATTAAAGGCAAACATACATATTATAGTGCCATATAGCCTAATTAGAGACGCCCCGGTGAGTGCGTGCCAACAAAATCCGATGTAAGTTGGCGCAATGAAGCGCTTAGTAAACAAGCAACGTGCAATACATGTCAGGAATGCCTGACTTGTAGTTTAGTTACTGTATTATGCAGCGAGTTACTTTGGCAGGACAATAATAAAGAGCTAAAATATTTGAGGAGGGGAAGTAAATAATTCGGGTACTTACTGCCTACGATTTAAAAAAAGTCGAGAGGTGTCATGCAAGAGGCATCTGGTTGGAACGAAGTTCCTTCCGATTTTGCACACTTGCACAAAAGTGTCGTGACGGTCAAAATGTTACACTTTTCTCAATCGAACTCTCATTCGCCAAGTGTACAGAGTACCTAACTATAACGTGCGATAAGTTACTTCGTTCCAAAAATAGAAATCTTAAATCACCTTCAGAACTGGGGGTCTACTCCCTAAGCACGAAGTCCGTAGTTTCGGCCGAAGTTACGGGCGTTTCCTACTCCGTAGGTATCACTTACGGACATAAGGTTAGATCGGTTTCTGAACTAAGAGTGAATGACAACACGATTTTACTGTTGTCCTCATGCCCGAACTGTTTTTTCCCGTTCGAAAATTTTAGTTTTACACTTGTTTTGACGGATTAACTACTTTCGGACGAGCCCGTATCTTCGTTGACGGACTTAGAGAGTAGACCCTCAGATTAATATTCGTCGGTCTGTTGCACAGTGCACACATATCTACGTATAGGTATATGTTATACCAAGTTAATTAAACTAATTAGTAGTACCAACCTTTCGATAATGTTGTTACCTACCTGCCAGGTGCTGATGATGATAACCTTGAAAAGCTTTATTTATTTAATAATAATTTAAATTGCATCTAATTCTGTTTTTAATTATCTCATCATCATCATCCACAGCTTGACTTTACCCACGCATAGGCCTCTCTATTCTTGTGCCAATTCCCACGCTCCTGTGCCAGCCTCATCCAGGTTTTAACCGCGACGCGATGGTAAAAATGTCGTCAACCCATCTCGCCGCTGGACGACCGACACTACGTCTTCCAGTTCTTGAACGCTACTCGATCACTGCCTTATTCCACCTGCCATTACCGCCCCTTTCCAGGTGTCCTATCCAACTCCATTAGAATTCCATAGCTCGTTTTCCGATATCGAAAACCTAATAATAAAAATAATTAATATTTACCCCATCGCTGTATCTCTACGTTGACGTCGTGGTGGGGCTTGCGCGCTCCGAACTCTAGGTCTGTGCCGGTAGAGGTTACTTTGCCGGATCAGGTCTAGGATGAGGAGCCAGACCAAGAGAGATACAGAAACCCGCAGGGCAGCATGTGGCGAGCTGCTGGGCAGTAGCGACCCCACGTACCCTATCTCCCGAGAGAAGTCATGTTCCTCATCTCTGGCTTGCCTTTATTGGCCGGCTGGAGTGAACACTGACGAGAACTGACCTCCCACCTCATTCTTGCTTTTGTTGGCTGGCTTCAGTAGAGATTTGCAAGAGCAAACGTGCTCGGAGGAAGGAAGTAGTCCAGTAAGATGCTGGTAGGGATCTTGACCGTACTTCCGGGATTGTCCTGATAGCCGTGGAATACCTCTCCACTCCTCTTAAGCACTTCAAGACATGTTGCCCCCTTGTCGCTACGACACTATGTGCTAGCGACCGTTTCCGGGGGCCCATTGTTGAGTGTGCAAGTCACCCCCTGCCATTTTATCCGTGTATTGTATTTATCAAACATTGGTCAGGCAGGGGCCATAGTCCTACCATAGTTTTAGATAACCAGTCCACTTTAGCCATCCAAACCCATAGCCCAAAATTATTTTTTTGTCACCATATCCTGCAAAAGTCCTACACCAACCGGGGGTTGTCCTTGGGTGCACTTGCATAGTACGCACAGGGATAGAAAGAACATCCGGTTAGCCCGGGGATACCGCACGGTCTCCGGGGAGGCGGCGAACCTCCTTGCCGGATTACCGCCATGGGATCTGGAGGCAAAAGTCCTCGCGCACATCTGGGAGTGGCGCGAGGAGGCAGGACGCCGGGGCGTAACTCCGTTGCCGCGAGAAATCGCGGCACGGCGGACAGAGCTCCGGCAGGATCTCATGGCGGCATGGAGAGTGCGATTGTCGCAACCCAGCGCTGGGCACGCCACAATTGCGGCGATAAGTCCCCTCTTTGAGGAGTGGCTGGAGAGGCGCCACGGCGTCCTCACCTTCCGCCTGACGCAGGTCCTCACCGGACACGGGTGCTTCGGGAGGTACCTGTTCCGGATAAGGCGGGAGGAAACGCCCGGGTGTCACCACTGTGTGGATCGCCCGGAGGACACGGTGGAGCATACGGTGGAGGTCTGCCCGGCTTGGGCGGAGCACCGCCGTGTCCTCGCGGAAGCGATCGGCGGCGGCGATCTCTCGCGTCCGGCCCTGGTCCAGGCCATGGTACGGAGCGAGAGTGCATGGGAAGCCATTACCTCCTTCTGCGAAGCAGTAATGCTCGTGAAGGAGGAGGCGGGACGCGTGAGGGAGAGGCAAGCTTTGCACCCTCACGCCCCTAGTCGCCGCAGGAGACGCCCTGGGCGTCGGGAATCGGCAGCCGATTCCCGGCCACCGTAGGCGCGGGCTTGCGGACGGCGAGCAATGGGTAGCTCGCCGTCCGGTAAGGACCAGGCCCGAGTCGACGGCGCGTCGTGTTCCACGCGCGCCTCAAAGAGATGTCAGCACTATTGACGGGGTCCGCTAGGGCCGATGCCAGCTAGGGTTGCGGGATGTTCGAAAGAGTTACCGTGGCCCCGGCACAGGCAACAGAAGGAACACGGGTGGGTTTTAGTCAGTAAAAGTCTGACACGCCCTCCCGCTCCGCCCAGAGCGGGAGAAGTCATTTGATGATTTCCCATCCACAAAAAAAAAAAAAAAAAAAAGGGATAGAAAGAAAGAAAGAAAGAAAGAAAAAACGTTTATTGGCACATGCCACAAGTGCACACAGTATCATGAAAGGAAACAAAGAAAAAGAACTTAAAACTAACAATATTTAAAAAGTACAATTACCTACATCAAAGCCAAAAAAAAAAAAAAAAGCATGTAGGTAAATACTGTGCGACTCACGGCTGCGCCAAATAGGCCCATTTCAGCATAATGTCGGACAACAATGGTGCCCGACGCTGGTTTTCAAATGAACCTAAATGGTGAGTGTACGAATGTCAATGTTAGTTTAAAATGATAGAATAAAATAAAAGTAGTATATGAGAGAAAATATATATATAAATAAGAATAATGTTACGGAAAAATTATGATAATATAGTAAACAGTACATGCGGTACAACTACAATACAAGAAATAAAAAAATTTAAAAATACTGGTATCAACCGGTTTCCGGTAAATCATAAAGTCCGAGGCAATCACAGTGCGCTGCATGCAGCCTCCTGTGACGCACGAACTACCGGTCTAGCTAATAATCGTCGTGATAATCGTCGGTTGGTGCCTCATTTCTATTGAAAGCGTCTAACGGGCCTCTGCGAGTTGGCTTCGGCCCCTCATATGTGTCTTCCAAAGGTCCGGGACCCTAGGGTCCCGAGAAATATATCAAAAAAAAATTACATTAAGTAGGTACAGTAGGCACATATTAAACAGGTGTAGTACGTCTTAATTGAAAAAAAAAATCTGCCCGTACACACCCGTACATTTATATTCGCATAATGTAGGGAACAGCTATTTTTTTTTCGCGATGAGTTCAACGACTAATTTTAAGGTTTTCAGTTATTTCAAACACACCTTGTATAATAAAACAACCAGCACCCTAATTGCGCAACACGCTGTCAATCACAATCTGAATGATTTTGAAGCAAATTGCTAATCCATTGCTTCATTATATTCGAAAAATTTGTCTGCTCAACAACGTAAATAACGCAATGAATGTTGTTGAACTGTCAAAATCAAACCGATTCTTACTGTGTGTTGTGCAATTGCCCCTCAGGTAAATCATTTCTTTATCGTTATTGAGTTTACTAGCTGTGCCCCGCGACTTCGTTCGCATGGAAGTCGTATGATAGACAAATACTAACATAACAGCCACATTTTAATGAAACTCCCTCGACCTGCCACGTTGCATCGCCCGCCCGCGCAATTACTTCGCTACGCTTGATAGATTTTGCGTGATTCTCAGTTTTTTATCCACGTGAGACGTAACTTTACAAATTAATTACTAAAATATTCACATATTTACTTATTAAGAAAATGCTCTAATTTAAGATATATTTTTTCAAATCATTAACACTACTCGTTTAGACGTGATCTTCAGTTTAAAATCATTAAAAGTCATTTATCAGCGATTTAAGGCTCCCGCAGACAGACGCGACGCGACTCTAGTGGAACAATTTCCGAACTTATTGAAATTGTTGTACCAGAATTACGTCGCGTCTTTGCGCCGCGCTTGTCTGTGGGCCTTAAAACCACCTCCATATTATTAAGACAACTTGGAATTCAAGTTATTTAGGCACATTTAGACGAAACCCTCACTAAAGGCGTCTCAGTAAATAATGTTGCCTACGCCGATTACCCATAACCACGTTTATGACTCAGCCCTTAAGTTTTACGATGTCGAGTAAATTGAATGAAGTGACTTGCGAATTTTGTATGTGAATATAACAAACAAAATGTGAAGAATATTCTTTGCGCATACCTATCTCAGACGTCTCATTCCTAAGTATAATAACAGGATAATTTTTTTTTTTTTTTTTTTGGAATATCCAAAAAAGACACACACAAGTTTTTTTTCATTTTTAATTGGTTACTTTTGTCAAGTATTAAAAGACGGAAATGGGCGAAAAATAGTATATTGAAGACGAAGAAAGATACCTATATAATATAATATGTAAGTATGTGAAAAAGAAAGACAGTAACATGTCTACGATAAATTTTATGGAAAAAAATATCTAAGAAAATTCATCGATTTTTGTTAACATATTTTGAATGGTTATGATTCGTTTGAGAACGAAAATCAATAGGGCTCATCCGAAGGATAAAAGAAAACTTATTGAAGAAGATTTAGAATAATCCATTATGTAAGGCGACGTGAACGGAAAGCACTACACGTAATTTTTAAGTACATTTTTTGTAATATATAAAGGTATATTATCTAGCTAAAAATATATTAATGTTATAATTCAAGTCTCTACATTTTAAAACTTCCCTGTTAATATGAATTCCATACATATAATTGAGAGTATAGAAAAGATTTATGTTGGAAAATTTTCACAAGGCGACATCGATATCGAGAGTAGAGCACACTCACACGCTGAAGCGTTGTGAGACGTGCAATATGGTCAGCAAGAGGTAGGTACCTACGAGTACCTACCTAAATGTAGAGCCGAAAATCAACGTGGATAACGTTGATTTTCGGCTCCACTGGTTCCAGGATTTTATTTTAGCCTCAGAAATTAATAAATTAGAATCCAGTAAGAGCACACTTTTGGTGAAGATGGCCGAACCAGGAAACAGCAGAACCGCTTAGTCCTTGTACAACCACAACCAGCCATGCGGTGAGCTAATCACAGTGTACCTATTACCGTCCCTAACCAGTTCCGGTTGCAAGCAGTGTAAAAATGGCGGGTAAACTGTCGAGTTTTACTCCCTCTAGTGACTACATACAGCACTAATTAGACTACTCCACGCTCTGTTTTGGCGGGAAACTCGGGGCAAGTCGACTACTTTGAATAAAGAATATCGGTACCTAAAGGAGACTGAAACGATTATATACAATCTTGGGCGTAAATGTAACGAGTTGAAATTGGTGTGAATTAATAGATTTAAACTTATCAGACCCTCGCTGAAAATTCTGTAAGGTTTGACAATCTGAGAGCCGAGTTATAAGAGGTTTAGTAAAAGTAAGGCTATGTCACAACCTTTAACTAACAACTGATTCCTGAAGTCCAAAAGATGTTCTTTAAACACTAATGTTTATTATATTTCGCCTAGTGTATTGCAGTGACTAGTTACTATCCTTCAATTCACACAGCGATCCATAGTTTCAACAATATCCAATCCACGAGGCGGAGGTAAAATCCAAAATAACAATTCCAAGTCAAACGTGTGAGCGATCTTCGATGACCAGTGTGAAAGCAAGGGTCGTACAAGGTAGGCAGGGTCAGAATCCGTGAAAAACAACACCCATTCCATTGTTTTTCTTTAAAAATAAATAATCTGGAAAGCATCGGAAAACACGAAACGAGTGAACAAGCAAGAGCAGTCGGCAACTATCTACTGTCAATGTTGAGCTGACTCACTGCTGTCATGCCAGTGACATAGACTAAAAATATAAGACTGATTTTAATCGATATGAAATCGATATTCATTATATTGGTTTTTCAGTAATTAATTGATATTTAATTTATTCATATGACATATAATTAAATGCACTTTATTGTTTAAAAGTATATTTAGTGCATTTAATTACTCGAGTTAATTACCTAGTGCGAAGGTTTTCTTTTTGTAATTTTGTAATCGATTACTACTATTATATTTCTCTTAATTCTCCGCTTCCAGATTGAGAATTGAGCTGATTTTTGATATTCTAAGATAAAAAAAATATGACAAATTTTTTAGATCATATCTCAACTTATTACATTTGGGCCCACCATTTTCCATCTCCTTTCTAAAGTCTCGGAATAATTTTGAAGTTTATCTTATGTTCTTCGTTGCGCCACTTAAAAATAACACCGGGTTAGTTAACCTGATATTAGTGTTTTTTGAGTTGAGAACATTGCAGTTCAATCGACGAAACATAAAATAGAATTGCAATGTCATGCCCTGTTATGTAATCCGATCAAAAATTAATGAACGAACAATGAACGGAAATTGTATACCCATCTCTTTTACATTAGGTACATTACGATACGTAATACTTTCTTGTCTTTGAATTTTATAACATGACATTTCACTTTAATCGTATTGTATGTCGTTTCCATTGAGATTTAGTTTATTGATTGACGAAAACGTCAGTGAGGAAAAATATGTTTATGTTTTTTATAACTTTTATATATTTTTATATGAGTTCATAACTATATTGTCTGCTGATATAGTATCTACCGAATTTTCACTTACCTTCTATAACAATATAAGAATTAAATACAAAATAATCAGCGGCACCTTATAACGTCAATTTATTTTGGCATTACACTAGCCCAGAGTTTAGCAACTTAACTCTCCCACATCGGTGGGTTATTTAGAAGTTTAACTCTAGGCTTACCTCTAACTCTTGATAGCGCAAGATGAATTATTTGAAAACCTAACCCTGAATTAGCTGTTAACTCAGAGTTATTTAGAATAAACCATGAACGCCTAAGTGGGCCAAAATGTTAATTAAGTACTTAACCCCGAGTTTACAAACTCTACATTTATTTAATCAACCCGGCTAAACGTGTGGGCCATCAGGTTTTATTGTTAAAAGTCCAATGAAAGCGTAGTGCCGTGCCGCACCGATATGATCTAATGTAACTAGTAATCTATCTAACTAACCTGTATTGTCCCACTGCTGGGCAAAGGCCTCACTCTCCCTTTTCCACACAGTTCTGTCTTTTGTCTTTTGCTTGTATAGGCCAGTCCTTTCGGTAGGAATCGAGCTCGTCCCGCCATCTTCGTCTCGGCCTGCCGCGATGTCGTCGTGCGTTTAGTGGGACCCAATCGGTGGTTATCTTAGCCCATTTGTCGTCTGACATGCGGCAGACATGTCCGGCCTAGTCCCAATTAAGCTTAGCGGCTTTCTGGGTAACGTCCGTGATCTTGGTTTTGGCGCGCAGTGTTGTGTTCCTTACACGGTCCGAAATTCGAACCCCCAGGATACTGCGCTCCATGGCTCGCTGGCAAACCTCGAGCTTTACTTTAATACCGGGCCATTAACTTGCAAATTGGATCGAATTTATTGAATGAATCATCAATCAATCAAAATCCGCAGTGGCACTTGCGTCCTTAGTTAGATTGGCTAGTGAGCTAGTCTAAAAATCTTATAACCAAAAGCTTAGTATTGTTTAAATGTTAAACAAAATCGTCAATATTTTGCTCAAGTGAACACTCAAACATATTGTAAAAACATCCCATAATCCCTACTCCCCGTTATACCTTACCTATTCACCTGCATGTACCAACGTAAAGTTTTACAAAAAAGGTTAAGGAAGGAAATGGATCTAATGGATGGAGCTAATTCTACAGAAGACAATCGCTGTCATAATCAGAGATATAAAAAATACTGTAGTTCGAAGCTCCAATAGTCCGTACAAACCGATGGCCGTTTCACTCAGAAAATCGAATGAGATCGGCTTGCGGGAAATAGAG
The DNA here is from genome assembly GCA_947568875.1 of Fissipunctia ypsillon. Classification (NCBI taxonomy): domain Eukaryota; kingdom Metazoa; phylum Arthropoda; class Insecta; order Lepidoptera; family Noctuidae; genus Fissipunctia; species Fissipunctia ypsillon. The sequence continues at coordinate 7,447,302 of OX387651.1, read as the reverse complement.
GTGATCCTTATTCATCATGTTCTTTGTTTTAGTTCTTATACTTTGGTACCTATTCTTTTAAGTCCTTCTGGATACCTATGTTTGGGTTCCTGTGTTTATTGGATGTATGTAGGTATCTGAGCAATAGTTCGATGTGATAACCTATAATCTATCTATAGTGAGCACAAGATAGTGAGTGACAAGCCGTTTAACCAACCTAGGACCTACCCAGAAGGTGCGTCTAATGTATGGACAGGAGACAAACTGTTGCACGGCATTATCTATACTATACTTACTATCTATATTTATACTAATAATAAAGCTGAAGAGTTTGTTTGTTCTTTAGTTTGTTTGAACGCGCTAGTCTCTGAAACTACCAGTCGGATTTGATCAATTATTATTGCATTTGATAGCCCAATTCTTGAAGAAGGTTATAGGCTATTTAACATCACGCTAAGACACTTAGAAGCCGAGCAAAACGAAAAAAGAACGCTAAGCGAACACGAAGTTATACTTAGCGCGGGCGGGCGATGCAATTCGACGCGGTGGGTCGGGGAACATGAAATTTCACGCGGACGAAACCGCGGGCAGAAGCTAGTAATATAATGAATTCTTGAGAGAGGTTGTAGGCTATTTAACATCACGCTAGCTTACGACCCTTAGGAGCCGAGCAAAAAGAAAAACAGTCAGAAAGAACGCTAATCGAAAACGAAGTAAGAGCGCGGGCGGTCGATAATTTCACGCGGGCGAAGTCGCGGGCAGAAGCTAGTTATTTAATAAAGCTGCTTTCTGTTCCCGGATAAATTATACGTTGGTGCCAGTGATACTGGCTTGAATACCATACGGTATGACGGTAATGTCAAACAGAGTGAATACTAAGGTAAAATAAATACTTATATGGTAGGTACGCGTCGCTTCAATATGTCCAAAATGCACCTACAGAATGTCGATGTGTCCGCAGTCACACCAGTGGTCCGCACACCATTATAATACCTATAGGTATTTTTTGAAGTAACATTATACAATTCTTGACTTTTACTTCACGTCCGTTGGTTCTCCGCCACCCCATTCAGTGATCAGTCATAAAGACTGCGGCGTACCGTGTGCACGCACCTCTCAACAGGAAATGTCAACTGCTGCAGAGGGTGACGGGGTCTGCATGGAAGTCATGCGGGCCCATACCTGCCGGAGGAGCCTGACGAACTGTGCAAGTCTTCCAGCGCCCCGGTCAAAGGTAGTTGAGAAACACCGAGTGCTATTGGTCAGGAAAAGTCAGACCCTCCGTCCGTCCCCGGGTGGAAGATATCCATGAGGATTTCCAAAGGCAAAAAAGGGGACCTAATCATCAATGTTATGACGACACCCAATATAAAATGATGTCTTCGAATCTCCCTTGTTTCAGTATTCCATGTTTCTGAGACAATGTTGGAACATTGCTATGATGGCACCAAAATAATGGGCTAAGCCGCCCGCAAAGTTTAATTTACCCGAGAAAGATCACACGCGAAACGCAATGATGAGATTTTAAACTCGGAGACAAAGGTTATAAAGGGAAATTACTTCGGATGTTATTAGCACTTCATTACACCTAACGGTCGGGGCTGGCGCAGTAGCATCTCCGCATTTACTGATAATTTGAACAAAACTTTGACACTGTTATGAGCTGTTAATGTAGAGCTACTTTTGTAATTGAAAGGGAACAGCATGCCTCCTTTCTATTGCAGGTTCTAGATCCTTTGCCTACTTAAAATTTTCAGTTACAGTCCGGCCTTCGGGAGAATGTGTTCTTGACACCTTGTTGACACCTCTCAGTTTCATTATCGTCATCATTCTTCTGCCCTTATCCCAATTTATTTGAGGTCGGCGCAACATGTCTTTTTCTTCAATACTTCTCCATTAGTCGTCATCTCGGTAGTCACTCCCTTTCTAGCCATATCATCTTTCACACAGTCCATTCATCGTTTCTTTGGTCTTCCCATACTCGTAAAGCCATCCACATGCATATTCAAAACTTTTCTCACATTTTCCTCATTCCTCCGCATCACATGGTCCGCATCAATCGGTTGTCATCTCAGAACACACATACTCCTAGCGGAGGTTCGATTTCCACACAACTTTTCAGTCACTGGTGTCACTTTCAGACTTCCTCATAAATACTCATTTCTTATTCTATCCATTTGCGTAACACCACACATCCCTCTTAGCATTTTCATCTCAGCTGCATGCAATGGGGAAGGCAACTGTCAAAATGGCGCTGTCGTAGCTAGTTCCCAACACAAGCTAGTAATACAAGGCGTGAGGTGGTTTTATTTTATTTTTGCGAAAATGACGCGTTGTTGTGTTCTGAAATTGGAGTCCACTATTTCCCGAGAGACCCTAAATTTAAAAGATGGTGACTAGAAGCTATTAATAGAGATTTTGAAAAAATTAAACAGAGGGTAGAAACATTTTGAAGAAAGTGATTAAGAAGAACTATTTAAGGTGTTAAATTCTGACACTTTCTATGTCAAATACTTGATAAAAATATTGAAATCACCGAAATTATAGAAATAGTGAAATAAAACCAAACTCGTGAATGAACAAGAAATGGAATGAATGAACGAAATGTCAAATTTATTGTAGGCCGTAGGGACCTAACTATGATTACGCCATCTACAATTAGCTTTGCCCGACCTACCCCATTACCTTTCATTCATTCCTTTTGTGGCCCAACATTCTCATCCAAACAAGACAGCAGGTCTAGCCATTGTTTTAAAAATCTTCTTCTTAAGTTTAAGGGGAATGCGGGAGTCGCAGATGGTTCCTGTTACCTGCCACCATTTCATCCAGCCAGTGTTAATTCTATGCTTTACAGTCCGATCTACTTCGCCATCGCTTTGTACGAGGGAACCGACATACCGAAAGTCAGAGCAGACCGGGAGAAACGCGTCATCAAGCGCTATGGCCCAGAACTGGAGAAACCGCCGAAATCGCAGAACATATATTCGGTTTTGGTTCTGCTGATTTTCAAGCCAACATTCTCCAGCTTCCGTTGCCATTTCTCCAATCTGCTCTGGATCTCAGGTCCATCTTAACCGACAAGAACGATGTCGTCGGCAAATAACATGCACGAGGGTGCCTCTTCCTGTATGTCCGACGTCAGAGCGTCCATAATCAACAGGAAGAGATAAGGACTTAAAACCGATCCTTGGTGCAAGCCCACAGCCACACTGAACTCATCGGTATTGCCAGCAGCCGACCGGACTAAGGTACGAGATTGACTGCACATAGCACGAATTATCTCTACATACTTCCCGGGCAAACCTTTCTCTTTCAAGGCCCACCACAACACATCCCGAGGTACCCTATCATACGCTTCCTCCAGATTAATGAACACCATGTGTAAGTTCCTGTGTGCATATCTGTACTTCTCGCACAATTGGCGGAGTGCAAAATTGACATCCATTGTTCCTCGACCTGGCATAAACCTGGTTCGGGGTAATCTTGCTCGCCTCTCGCAATATTTTCTCTGTTACTTTCTCCCATACCTTCGTACTATATGACATGAGCTTTACCCCTCGATAGTTGTTGCAGTCCTGTACATCACCTTTACTTGAAGATGCCCATCTTCAAGAACTAGCGAAATATTGCACCATTCTTGTGATAATCCTTAATGTAACGATTTATTAAAGAATAAAGTCAACCACCTAAATCCATCTTCTTTTAAACATTTCCGTACCTTTACTGGAATATTATCTGGGCCCATCACCTTTTCATTTTTCATACTTTGAACTGTCTTTCTTACTTTATCCATGCTAATTTCCCTAACCTAACCGATATTTGATTTGAGCACACCATTCCATTCATTCTCTTCGCTCCTTAGCTTTTCAAAATAAACCTTCCGTCGTTTTTTATTTCGTCATATTTGGACAGAACCTTACCGACGTCATCTATATATATCTATATAAGTATATAAAAGAAGAAACTGACTGACTGACTGACTGACTGACTGACTGACATATCAACGCACAGCCGAAACTACTGGGACTTGGGAATGCTTTTGTTAGTGGCTTCGCCGCCACCGCGCGGGTGTCCCATGGTTTAAAATCGTATGCACTAGGTCTCAAGCTCGGCACCGCACCGTGAACGGGACGTCAACGAGAACGAGATGGCGGCACCGAAGTAGCGACAGTACATTTACAATGACCGCGTCACTGCGTGTCCACCGCACAACGTCAACCGAGCGCCGGGATCCCGTCCACCAAATTTCCAAGCAAATCGTTGTGACCGTCGTACTGGCGCCGTCTGCCCAGCTTTTGTTTTGTCTATTATATCGATGGTCTAGAAAACAAATGCAATTTTAATAATTTTTAGTAACGTTTAACACGTTATTATACAGAAGTGCAGTGATGGTGTGTTTATTATATTTAACCATTACTTTAGAGTACATATATGTGTAATTTTTCGAAATCTGCACTTATAACATGTATGATGGAAAAATTGGATGTATCCAAAATGCTTTGCAACGCCTACGCCTTCGAACGTACAAAAGCAGAAGAAGAAGTTGTCGCCGGTTGAACCTAGGCAACCTCTTAGTTAGTTTTATTTCTACGAAAACGCGCCTACCCCGCACATTGAGGTTACATTGCACCTCAATGACCCCGCACTACAGCGAGATCAAACTGAGCCGCCAAATTCATTCGCGGTTGACAAACGATCGCCGGCAACGGGACGTCACGTTCAGTTCGAATAATTTCGTTTCTCGTTCACGATGCAGTGGACAAACAGTGTTAGTCGCCTTTTTGACACCCTCAGGAACAAATAGGATGGTGCTATTCTACATCCGGCACCACACGGAACTGACACCTGTCAGTTTCATACTACCGAATATGTGTTTTGCGAATTTGATCCTTATTACAACTAGAAATTGTTCAACTGACAGGTGTCATGAACGCATTCTCTCGACGGCCGGACTTCAAGTTAAGCTTCGACAAACATTACTGTTCTTCTGCTATAGAAACTAATCATAACATCTATGTATGTTCAGGCATGGAATTATTAGGTAACATAACACCACACCTCGAACACTAAAAATCTAAAAAAACGGCACCTAATTTGAACTACATTATTATTATTTGAAGTTATCATGCCAAGTTTAATTTTCCTTGGAGTAGTCTTTTGTTTCAAATGTGTGTATTGTATGTTCTAAGTACACTTAAGAATTGTGATCAAAAAAAGGTCGTCTTGCCTTTCGCAAAGTTGAATTATAAGCGGATTCATAAAGTTACTTATAACTATGTTAATAATTATTTTTACGTGTACCCAATAGCCCAATAGGGTATTATTCGTAATTACAACAACAACAACACACTTGTAACATAACTAGCGAAATGTGAGTGTACTACCTACACCTCCGCCTAACCCTTCGGGGAAATAAGGCGTGATGTTATGTGTCTGTGTGTGTTATTCGTAATACTTTTATTTGAAATTGTTTTATTTTCAGATAAAACAAAGCATTTGCAACATCATTTCGTTTCATGATTTCAAATGTCAGGCTTTGAATGGTAAACTTTAAGCTCAAAAGACTAGCTTCTGTGCTCAGTATAATTATTAAGAAGTGTTGTTGCTGTCAGAATGACAAAAGACGGATGAGGACTGTCAAATTAAAATTGTAAACATTCAGCATAAAAAGTATATTATTTTTTTATTTTGTGATTTAATTTATCAAGAACTATGGATATGTGTTATTGAATATTTGATTAACTAATTCTGTAGCTACTAGCTGCTGTTACCTTACTGCTACATTTCATATTAGCACTGACTATTCTTTCAGAAAATTTTGTTTACATAAAAGTAAAAGCCTGAAAAATGAAAATATCAGAGGTAAATTGCCCTTTGATAAATACTTTCTTCCAAATTCCAAATTCGTTATATTGTTAAAGTTTAAAGTTATAAAACTTAATTTACATTGTAAAAACTACCACATGACAACATAACCTCTACACACAACAATACAATTTATTTATTATTTATTTAAAACTTGGTTAGGTTTTATAGTACAAACTTTCAAGAGTTATGTATCTGTCAAGAAAGTGTTTGCCTCTTAACATTCTCCAATTTTTTTAAAACATATAATTATTTCAGCTTGCAGGGGATGAGGACTCAGGCCCAACATGCAGAACTTATGTATTTCAAAATGAGAGTCACACGTTAGGAAATGCCTTAAAATGTATTATCAACAGATAGTAAGTATTTTTTATGAACCCATGTTGTACTATCCTATTTTCAGCAATTTATTACATTTTAGTTGCACTAAAATATTTCTCTTGTATTTTTTGAAACTCCAATATAGCGTAGATAAGGCTCAACCAATCAAACTTTAGACTCCGCGATATTATTCTCGGTAAAATTAACTAATTCATGTGACTGTCTGCAGTGAAGATGTAGATTTCTGCGGCTACACAGTACCACATCCAGCTGAATCAAAAATGCACTTCAGGATACAATCAAAAGAAACACCAGCCCTAGAAATACTGAAAAGAGGTTTGAAAGATTTGGAAAAAGTATGTGATCACACAATAAATTTATTTGAAAAAGAAGTAAAAGATTTTAGCAAAATGTAAAATAATGTTTTTTATTACCTGAAATTGTGGGTTTATTTCCGGTCGTCCCCACTAGGCACGAGTGGGAAGAAAAAAGTTCCAATAGTCACCACTGGGGAGGAACGAAACTTTTTTTCCACTCGTGCCCAGTGGGGACGACCGGGAACAAACCAAAATTTGTACTTAGTACTACCTCTACCCACAGTAACAATCCTCGTTTCCAGTCCCACATAGTAAAGCATATGTGAGCTCTAACTACTCATCCATTGGGGTGTGTAATAAGGGCCCGATCACACGTACCACAACAAAATGTGGGCGCTAATTTGTATGAAAACAGATTATTCACACGGATCACATTTTGCCCTCGAAGTCACCCGTGTTGACGATACCGATCACATCAAGGCCACGTTGCAACCACAACGCAACCACCAGCGAGGCCGACCACATTGCAAACAATGTTGCGTCGACCATTCGCAACGCAACTGCAAGAAGCTACAGCGACGTAACCAATGCTTGCTCGCATTGTTGCTGCGATGTGGTTGTGGTAAGTATGATAGCACCCTAAAAGTAACAAAGGACACTAGCAATGGCATACTAGCAGACTTATATTTAATGTTTTTTGTTACTTTCCATGCATACTATTGCATAGAATCAAGTCACTGTACTTCTGAAGTTTGTTGTGCCACTTCTCAGCTAAAGCACCAGGTGTTTCATTTTATTGAGAAGGGCAGTGTGTGGTGAACAGACCTCTACTTGTATTCCTAAGTTTGTGAAGAAGCACGAGTCGTGATGGCCCAGTTGTTAAGGCCTCGGCCTCTCATCTCATGCACAAGATTGTAGGTTCAAATCCAGGCAAGTACGAATGTGATTTTTTCGATTCATATGTACTTTCAGAGCTTATTTTGGACATTACTGACATTGGTGAAGGACGAGTCTGAAATGGCCAACCCATCTTGAGCAAGCTTGGTGGTCAATGGTCATGCCTGTTCTCTGTATGAGAAAAGGCCCACAGGCCTTCGTCAAAGGTCTGCAGGGCAAACTCTGCAGTGGGACATTAATAGGCTGGTATAATTATTGTTTATGAAGTGTATGGCACTGTCTGTACCTTTTGATGAAGTTTTATTTTAAAATTAAATAAAATGACAGAAATAAGATGGTAAAGTTATTTTATTTCAGTTTAACACAACTGCCTTTAGGCTTTGAACTCAGAGTAAGGCGACTTGGTCAGTGGGATGTCCCTCCACAAATCAGGAGTAAGGTAGGCATAGGTCTTAGCAATAGCCGCATAAGTGGCCTTAGCGAAGTTTCCAAGGGTGCCAGTGGAACCACGAGCTGAAGTGTAGCAGTCCTGGACACCAGCCATCTGAAGCAGCTTCTTGGGGACTGGAGCCGACACAATACCGGTACCACGAGGAGCAGGTATCAACCTCACGGTGACAGAACCACATTTTCCAGTAACCTGAAATTAGACAAAAATATTTGAATCCAAAGTCATAACATTATTCTCAAATGGTTTTGATTGGCATAAATCAGACGCGTTAACAAACTTCACTGGAAAACCTCAGGGGATACCACGAATGAAATGATTATCAGTATCATCATTAAAATTATATCAATAGGTACAGATTGAAAATGGTTACGATTACAAAATAGGTAATTACCTTGCAGGGAACAGTGTGTGGCTTGCCGATCTTGTTACCCCAGTAACCTCTACGGACTGGCAGGACAGACAGCTTAGCAAGTATGATGGCACCACGGATGGCGGTGGCGACTTCCTTGCTACACTTCACACCCAGACCAATATGTCCGTTGTTATCTCCGATAGCCACGAAGGCCTTGAAGCGCGTACGCTGACCGGCACGGGTCTGCTTCTGTACAGGCATGATCTTGAGGACCTCATCGTTAAGAGAGGGGCCGAGGAAGAAGTCGATGATCTCGAACTCTTTGATGGGCAGAGAGAACAGGTAAATGCTCTCGAGTTTGTCGATCTTTCCCTCGCGTACTAGACGGCCCAGCTTGGTTACGGGCACCCACTCCTTCTGGTCTTCCTTGCCACGTCCACGGCCGCGACCACGACCGCGTCCACGGCCACGGGGACCACCGCGGCCTCTATCGCCACCACGAGACCCAAAGCCGCCGCGAAAACCGCCACGTCCACCGGCTGGAGCAGCGTCCGCCATTCTGTAAGATTAGGTTATAAAATTAGTCGCGTGGTCTTTAATCGACACAAAATGGGCCTTTTCTGTGATAATCAGACGCGTTATGGCCATCACCGTGTAAACACTATGGTAGATACCACGAATGAAATAAGGTTTAGCTCTCATCATGGAAATTGAAAATCTGTAACTGAAACCACGTGGGGGTTTCGCACACTAGAAACCGAACACACTAAAAACCGAAATTATTATTGAAATGTGTATGTATTGTAACGGGATTACTTATTATTAAACAAAATAAAACTCAACGCAACAAAATCACTCAAAAGTAATAAATTAAAACTTACGTTGAACTGTGAGCGTAGTGAGACAGTCAAACACAAAATGGCCGAAGAATTTGCGTTTTTGACTTTTGTTTCGTTCGCGTTGGTTGTCTATGGTGTCTTTTTTTTTTTAATTGACACCTGGTATTTTTGCTATAGTCTTCTTTACGATTTTTATCATTTACGGCCAAACCCAATAATAACCTATCTCTCGCCAGTTTTGGGATACTGGAGATAGAAAAACCTATCAAACTCTGGTTTTAACGTCCCAATCTATATATATAAAAGGAGAAACTGACTGACTGACTGACTGATTGACTGACTGACTGACATATCAACGCACAGCCGAAACTACTGGGACTAGGAACGTGAAATATTGCACACGGCTTCCTTTTATAATGTAGGGGAGCACTAAGAAGGGGTTTTTGGAAATTCGACCTATAAGGGGGTGAAAAGGGGGTATTTCGTTTGTATGAAAAATCTTATTCCTTGAGTTAATAAACTTGAAACTTGGCCCAAATACTTATCTTAATAAATTATGAACTTTGTAATTTTTGGTTTTTCTAAACTACCCCCACGAGGGGGATTGGGGGGTATCAAAATTTATAGGGAAGAATTTTAACACGCAGTCCGATTAACTCGAAACTCAGTATTTATACTTAAATTCAAAAATAAAGAATAACCTGTATCAAGGTTTTTCGAAAATCTACCCCGGACGGGGTGAAAAGGGGTTGTCAATTTTACAGGGGAGAATTTTACTGCATAGCTTGATTAGCTCGAAAATTGGTATGAATAATCTTTGAGTCATGTTTTGAAAATATCCTAAACGATTTTTTTAAATTCCACCCCTGTGGGGGTGAAAACCGGGGATATAGTTTAGATGAAAAATCTTATTCATTTGGTTAATAAGCTTGAAACTTGGTACGAATATTTGCCTAAATAAGCAATAAAGTGTCTTACTATTGGTTTTTGAAAACTACCCCTGAAAAGGGGTAATTAGATTTTTAAGAGGAAGATTTTACTGTGTGGCTTGATTAACTCAAAAATTGGTATGAGAAATCTTTGATTTCAGTTATGGAATTATCCGAAACGATTTTTCGTACGTTCGTTTTGGAAGTCGGTTGTTTTTATTGTTCACTTTTTAGTGGGTCTGTTTGTAATTTATCTGAGTTACAATAGCCTAATGACAACTGCTCATCACCTTTTAAAAAATATTGCTTTTCCCGATGCAGGGACGTTAATTGTTGAGGAGTTCTCTTGGTACTTCACCATCAGCTCCACTTCACTATATGCATTGTGACGAGCTTCTATTGGTTAGCAATAATTTTAAAGTAATGGAATCGCAACCCGTGAAATACTTATTATTGAGTTGTTCCAGTGGCCATCTTACCATCTGTGGTCTTCGTCATCAGTTCCACTTCACCAAATGTTGCTTTTCGAGAGGAAATCCACAAGTTACTATAAAAAATACCAAAATCGCTATAGGTGTGCCTATATTGAAGAGTTCCCTCGATTTAAACAGGATCCCATTATCAGATCCTGACCTGATGACAATGGGACCACCTGGAAAGTATACCCTTTCAAACAAAAAAAGATTTTTCCAAATCAGTCCAGCCGTCTTCGAATAATCGGGGAACCATAAAAAAAAAGATTCCGAAGAACTGAGAACCTCCTCCTGTCTTGAAGTCGGTTAAAAATAATTTATAGCCAGAGTGCATCTCATGACATTTCCAAAAAGCCCCAACACGGCTAGGATACATTGTTTTATTACTGTTCTGAGTTCAATGGTACCATTTTCATCAGAAGCATTTATTTAAATTTGTTTCGTCATAGTCGTTTAACTATCTTAATCGAGATATCTTATCGCCACCCGTGAAATACTTATCATTGATGAGTTCCTGTAGCCATCTGTGGTCTTCTTCGTCAGTTCCACTTCACCAAATAATACTTTCTGAATGCAAATGCTTGATTTGTTGACGAAAATACCAAAATCACTATGTGTTTGCCAATAATATTTGAGCAGTTCCCTCAATTCCTCATGGATCCTATCATCAGAACTGGATTTGGATAAAAATGGGACCAATCTGGAAGTACAATCCTTTCAAATAAAAAATATTCTTTTAAATCGGTTTATAATTGACGGAGTAACGGTAACATACATTAAAAAAACCATAGAACCGAATTGATAACCTCCTCCTTTTTGAAGTCGGTTAAAAATAGTAACGAAGTCAGAACTGTGCATTGCATATATTATTTAAAAAGAAGTGATTGAACGTGTCTGTTGCGCACACTTGTGGCGGCATCGCCACAATGGAACGCGTCACACTGACGTCACGCAAAAATCCTGCATCGCGCAAACAGAGTTTACCGCGCGACTAGCATATATACAACATCCCGACATCAACCGTCGGGCAGTAGCCCACCAGACACAACACCCGTCTGGTCGGAGGATCCTCCCTTTTCATAGAGGATGAGTGAACTTTACACCCTGTTCCTCATGCCTCTAAACACTATAGGTTTTAGAATTTTTGTCCGTTTGTTGTTTGTCGGGATGTATGTTCCGGATTGGCGCAAAAACGGTTGATTGAATTTAGAGGAAATATGGCATACAGATGTTTTAGAACCTGGATTAACACGTAGGGTAGGTACTAATTTGATATTTTCCGACATACACGTGGGCGAAGCCGCGGGCAAAAGCTAGTAATCTATATGATATTAAGGAATCTTACCGGCTCACGCTATCTATCGATAGGAGGGTCAATTGCTTACTACGGATAGCTATATGTATGAAAAACTCAAAATAACTCTCCCAATAACGTTTTGACAGCTACTTGTTTGATAGGGATGTTACTAAAGATGACAGATTAGTCCATCGGCCGAATTGCAGCGATACACGTATTTAAAAGCATTGTTTACTTTAAAAAAATACACTTTATAACAATTTATAACATGTCCGATTCAAGTAGTGAAAATGATTTTGAAATGCTAACGGAATTATCGACTGGGAAAGTGATTTTGAGGTCCAATCACAGAGAACTTATAAATGCCGCATCGACCACATGAGCAAATTAAGTTATTATGAATCTACTTATAGATTTCGCTTAAATAAAACAGCAGTGAGTAATTTACTCACCGAAATATATTCTCATATAAAAGTGACCTCAACAAGGTTAGTGAATTTAATGGGGAAGGTCAGGCAAAGCTAATTGTAGATGGCGTGATCATAGCTAGGTCCCCACGGCCTACAATAAGTTTGACATTTCGTTCAGCCATGAGTTTACCTTTATTTCACTATTTCGTTATTTTCGGTGATTTCAATATTCGGTGATTTAAATCAAGTAAATGATATGGAAAGTGTCAGAATTTAAAACCATAAATATATCCTCAAAGTCACTTTCTTCAAAATGTTTCTACTCTGTTTAATTTATAAAACATCTCTACGAAAAGCATTAAACCAGCATCTTTCAATGTTAGGGTCTCTTGGGAAATGGTGGCCTCCAATTTCGGAGTATTTAGTAACACAACAACGCATCATTTTCGCAAAAATAAGATAAAACCACCTCACGCCTTGTATTACTAGCTTATGTTGGGAACTAGCTACGACAGCGCCATTTTGACAGTCGCCATTCTTCTCCATAGAGATCTACGTTTTGAAATGGGTGACTAGCTTCAATTTTCTGACTAACTGACTGACTCTTTAACAATTCAAAAGTGCCTGTAATTGGTTTAATTGAAATAAATGCTTTGAGTTTGAGTTTGAGTTGCCTTCCCCATTCTCACACTAAAAACAAACTGTTTTAGGCCCGGACTCCACCAAAGCGGAGACTAGACGAGAGGAGAGGATATGTGTTTTAAGTACCTTAAATACATTGTGCACGTGCATTGTGTACCTATGATCAATATGGCCCTTTACAGCATGTAATTTAAATGAATATTTTCGAAGATATTACAGATTTAAAAGGCAGGCGGGGGGCCGGCGGCGCGTGCCTATAAATTAGTTAAGTAGCCACTCTTGGCCAACTACGAGATGCCATAGTTAGGAAAAAAACGCGCTTCGCCCTGTAGCACCTTATGATTAGCAGCGATCGCACGCGTTTATCGGAGCTCTCTAGCGAGGAAAATAACAATTATTACTTAATAAAAACGTGCTTTTCAGCGCGACAGCGTAATCCGTAGATATAAGTACGTTACGATAAATTAAAAAAATATATATTCGAAATTCTATGATAGTATTTAAATACTAAAGTGAATTCTTTTTTAAGACAAAACGTGCTTTACAGCGCGACAATTTTTACGAAATTGTATGTTCGTACTTTAGTTGATATTAAGGTTAATTTTTAAACCGCACTTATAGTAAGTATACATTAGGTGAGATAGGGTTAGATTAAAACCATAATTTATCAATTGTATTTCTTCTATAAGATCTTGATTTAGAGTTTAGAATTTAGTATTAGGGCAAGTATTTTTAACTACCGAAAATTGTAGTTTAAGGTTAGGTTATTAGTTAAAAAAAGAACTGAATAGAATAGGTATCTTTTGTTGTTGAGAATTTTTGATTATCTGTAGTATACAGAGTGTAAGGGACAGCCCTCCGCAGACTGATGTGGTGACTTCAGTATATCATACTAAGACGACCGGTATATGAAATTATTTCAGGAACGTTATGGGAATCCAATACCTACACCTGATTTGTTTTAGTACCTCACACGCAATGTATCGTTACCGTGGCCAAACGCGCGTAGCGAGCAGCGAGCTTTCGGCCGCCGAGTATTTCAACATCCATTGCTGATTTTTTATTTTATTTGTTTTATTTACATAAATGGAGTGCTGCATACAGAGAATATAATTTTACAATGAAATAAAGGAATATTAACTGAAAATACGATTAGAAAAATGACAATTTTCATGAGAATGTTTCCGATGTAATATGATTCAAAATAAGAGCTGAATGCACCCTGTTAATTTGCGGAGGGCTGTCCCTTACACCCTGTATTTATTATCAGCATTGCACCCGTGCGAAGCCGGGGCGGGTCGCTAGTTCTATGTAAAAATTATTCAGTACCTATATTGATATTTCGATAGAATGAATATGCCATGCGTTGAACGCTCGATCAAATAAACATTCGATATTTTGAATACTCGATGTATTGAGTGTACGATATATTGAATGTTCGATTTATTAACCATTCGATATTTTAAGAACGTTCGAATATTTAATGTTCGATTTGTAGTGGTCGATTAATTGATATTCGATTATTTGGCATTCGATTCGGCATAGTACACCCCCTGACGGTAGGTGCACAGGGCTGGATAGCAAATGCTACAGGCCCTGCGGTTTACGGGGGGAGGGGGGGGGGGGGTTGAGGGGCGGAGGGGGGGGGGGTTGAGGGGGGGGAGGCTCATATCATGGTACCTACACCACCCGACATCCGTATTAAAGTAGGTAACTTTAGTGTCAAGGAAAACGAGGAAAAGAACGTCGTTGTTTGGAAAAGTCGATTTATGACGACCGTTGCAGAAAATATAGCTAAAAGAAAAAAGTACTCCTATGTAATGTAAAAAAAGTTTTGTGGATTGAGCAAAGAACAAGAGAACGAAAGGAATGCAGCGACGTCGGAACTCTTTTCGCATGCTACTGGCAGGATATTTGCTAGGGTGTATGCACCGAAGCTGTGCGGAGATGCGTACTGGCTAGACTGGAGCGGAGATGTGTGCTGGCTAGATCGGCTGGAGGATTGTGCGACGCGTGGGAACTAGCGGTCCCGCTCGCCGCACGCCGCTCACATCTCGACTCAACTCCGCTGCGCGCCATCGCCATCTTGCGAGGCGCAGGTCACATCTCCGCTTTGTACCGCCGCCCACCTCAAACTCGGCGAGGCATAGCTCACATCGCCGCGTCGATCGCGCCATACAAATATGATCCATCTCCACTCAGTTGTATCCGCAGCGGATACCACTCCGCTTCAGCGGATAATCCGCTGAAGCTGAGTGGAGACGACATTTGTGTGTAACGAAATTCTATTGGTTGTTTAATTGGGTAAGGATTTATGCTGTATTGCTTAAAATCGCTTCGTAAATAAGCCATTATTTCTCGTAAAAAGTAAAGGATAAAAAATGGTTATTGTGGGCTATCCCTAAGTGATAGACATATACCATCGCGGACTTTTTTGTAGACATTTTTAAGGTGTACAATACTGTAGTACTTTATTTTGTTCTATCTCATAGGGTTCAGCCAGCGTTTGCAATGTAAGCGCAAAAAAATGTTTTTTTTAGGACATCACATTAGAAACCTCAAAAGTTATCAGTGTTTCTTTTCTATATTGTGCATGTATTATACATATAAACCTTCCTCTTGAATCACTCTATCTATTAAAAAAAACCGCATCATAATCCGTTGCGTAGTTATAACGCGCGCGTGTATGCGTCTAAGCATACATAGGGACAGACAGACAGCGGGAAGCGACTTTGTTTTATACTATTTAGTGATACAAGAAAAGCAAAAAAAATATTAATAAATCACATTTTAATCTTTAATTATTATCTTTCATGGGTACCTTTTAAAATTTTGTTTCAATGGGGAAGGTAACTGTCAAAATGGCGCTGTCGTAGCTAGTTCCCAACACAAGCCAATAATACAAGGCGTGAGGTGGTTTTATTTTATTTTTGCGAAAATGATGCGTTGTTGTGTTACTAAATACTCCGAAATTGGAGTCCACCATTTCCCAAGAGACCCTAAAATTAAAAGATGGTGGCTTAAAGCTATTCGTAGATACATATGTTTTATAAATTAAACAGAGTTGAAATAATTTTGAAGAAAGTGTCTTTGAGGATATATTTATGGTTTTAAATTCTGACACTTTCCATATCATTTACTTGATTTAAAATATTGAAATCACCGAAAATAACGAAATAGCGAAATAAAAGTAAACTCATGACTTAACGAAATATCAAACTTATTGTAGGCTGTGGGGACCTAGCTATGATCACGCCATCTACAATTAGCTTTGCCCGACCTTCCCCATTGCAATTGCACAGAGAAACATACATCCATGTGGTTTTTATTAGATTTTAAATACCTTTTTTTTAAATTATTACCTCTTGTTTTGAAGACTCTTATGATTATATTGAATATTAATCACAGATAAATTAAATGTATCATTTTACTTTGGGTGATGGATGGTATGTAGGTACAGACGCCAGCACATCAAGCTACCCGAAACTGTCAAATTTTCCCAATCAACCTTGAACCTAATACTGTAGCAATAAAGTCGAAAATCTATTAAAGAAATTTGACAGATTGTAGTAGCTTGATGTGCTGGCGTCCATACATTCGAAATATATCCTATACTTTCCAGACAAATATTTATACATAGTATACATGGTTTGGTGGACTGGTATTCAGCTGCATCCGGTTAGACTGAAAGCCGACCCCAACATGTTGGGAAAAGGCTAGGCAGATTGATTGATATGGTTTGATAGGATATGCATTTCTAACGGAGAAGACGCTAAATTTTTACTTATATTTTTTTCAAGTACTAAAGGCATATGCTCTAGAATATGATATCGAATTGATCCCACGCGTAATAATAACGGATTTCTAGATGGCAGGCATTAATGGTGTAACACAAGAATTTCCT
The DNA here is from genome assembly GCA_947568875.1 of Fissipunctia ypsillon. Lineage (NCBI taxonomy): Eukaryota > Metazoa > Arthropoda > Insecta > Lepidoptera > Noctuidae > Fissipunctia > Fissipunctia ypsillon. Next base: position 7,430,626 of record OX387651.1, on the reverse strand, counting down.
GATGCGCAACACAAATGCTATCTAACCTGCCTAGGCGTAAATCCGGGGCTGCCTCTGGCTTAGACCACTGTAATAACCCTATTACAGTGGTTGGGTGCGGTTATACACCCGTATAATGCAATTATTTACAACAAACATATAATTAAAATCAACATTTAATAGTAACAACATTAAACACGTCTCTGGTTTTATCTTGTACGACAAATGGAAATCCTGGGATTCCATGACATGCCGCTCCATATTGCCCTGTTTTTGTTAAAGCTATTACAGCTCCCATGAAATCAGGGTAATGTGCTGCTATTCGTTTGATTGCCGTTTGCGCTGCATCGGTAGGGGAAGCTCCGCGACGCATTTCTTCAACTGCTAAAAAGCTGAAAAAGTAAACATAATTTATTATTATTACAATCTTAAGAGTCAAGCTTGACACCTATAGGCGGGCGGGATTAGTCCATATTGGCTTAGGTCCGAGTTGAGTAGACAAAAAAAATTGAGCCGTCGCGGGACGCTTGGCAGATGAAACCATCGAAAATATGCATGAAAGGATGGTTTACATAATAAAGGAAATGGCAAAATCAAAAACAAAATATTCAGATTTTCAGAAAATATTATTCTCTATTTTTGCGTTTGGATGTTGACTGTTGGCCGCGTCGCCACGCCAACAGCCGGTCTGACTCACCGCATTAGATCTTTCACACAAAAATTAAGGGAGACCTTTGCCCTGCAGTGGGACCACACAGGCTGAATTATTAACATAAATAGGGATAACTTTTATTAATATTTGCTTCAATCTACAACCAATTAACTAGGCCTTTTCCAGTCAACCCAGTTGGACCTAATGGCTCATTAGTTCATTAGTCGATTACTCGGTCGATATACGGAATGCGGGAACTCTCCGCAGGCGGGGTAGTGACAAAAAACGCGGTCGGTAGACCGTCTGCGTCCCCGTTGTGGGTGTAGCGTTCATTTAAATTCATCGGTCGGCAAAAAGCGTGCGGAGGCTCACACCCAATGAAAATCTATACAAATAAATAAAATTGAAGTGTCTGTTTGTAATGTCAAAATAACAACTTTTTACTAAATGCAGAGCAAAGTGCAATTCTTATAACAAATAAGCAATTTTTAACATTTTTGTCTGTCTGTCTGTTTGTTCCGGCTAATCTCCGAACCACTGGACCGATTTTGACGAGACTTTCACTGTCAGATAGCTAATGTAACGGTGGGTAACTTGGGCTACTTTTATTTTAGAAAAATAATTAGGGTTCCGTGCAAAAAAACTAAAACCCATAAAATTATGAACAAAAAGTAGGATTTGAAAAATTCTTTTTGCATTTGGTAGCCCAATTCTCGAAGACAGTTAAGGCTATTTAACATCACGCTACGAGCTTTAGGAGCCGAGCAGAAAGAAAAGGTCAGAATTATGAACAAAAAGTCAGATTTGAAAAATTCTTTTTGCATTTGGTAGCCCAATTCTCGAAGATAGTTATAGGCTATTTAACATCACGCTACGACCCTTAGGAGCCGAGCAGAAAGAAAAAGAAAACACTAAGCGAATACGAAGTAATAGCACGGGCGGGCGATTCAACGCGACGGCACCGATTACCAGATAAATCACTCCATACAAAATTGTCAATACCTACTACTATAATAGCCTACACCTTAGAGTCGCTCTCGCTAGACGCTGCGAACGAAAATGTACCTAATCTTACAAGCGTAAAGTGAGTTTTGCTTTGTAGCTGCGCGCCGTCGCGTGGATATTGTGAATTGCCAGGGCTGCCTTTTTCGATAAAGATGTCAGTAGGTATTTGTAGTACCTACACTTTATGAAATAATATACGTGTTTCTGGATGTACGACATTAAATGAAAACGAGCACAGTACTAATCCATTGAAACATTTTAAAACACGAAGATTAGTAGTTAATGGAAAATTAAAAAATTGCAGTTTTCAAACAAAATAAATAGTAGAATCAACTGCATAAAAAGTAAACACGCTTTATCTACGCAAAGTCACTGACAAACGGTGCAGTGCGGGGTGCGGGGCGCGGCGGCGGCAATGTTTGCCTATTATTACGGACTCGGATCTACACACGGAACAGAAAAAACAGTGGAAGTAGTAAGTAGGCGTGGCACTGTCGCCGCTAGTAAGTACTGCATTACGCACTTGCTGTTCAAGCGCTCTCATTCGCAAACTAGACTGCGTCAACATACAATTTACGTAAAAAAAAAATTAAAATGCCTTATTGTGCCATATTGGTCTGTAAAAACCATAGTCGGACTAAAAATCTAACTCATGGAGGTGTATCATACCACCGGTAAGTATTATTTTTGGATTTATTTTAATAAAATGAAAAAATAAAATTTAGTCAAACATTGCACAAGATATACAAACAAAAATTGTCCTTACAGACATGACAACAAAGTTGATTTTCTTTTCCCGGTTATTAGCCTTTCTGGAATATTCGCATGTCTACCTAGACTTTTGACGCTATCCAAATAGTGCGTGACTTTATCGATAAAATCAATCGACATGTAATACATTACCTTTTTAAAATAAAAATATTTAAATATGTATGTAAGTAATATAATGCAGATAATTATTAAACTAATAAAGTTAATAAAAAAAATGTAGGATGATATTCGTGATGTAATTTTAAATACATCTAGCTAAAGAGTAAGGTACAACATGGGGCATATTAATTGTTATAAGACTTACTCAAAAGTACCAACTTTTAAATCCTTCATTCACACCTAGTTTATTTTTGGCAGCCCTAGTAGCGTGTTTTGATTTGCACCCGGTAGGCGGGTGCTGGGCATGGTCACATGTCATCTATAGCTGACACGACTCGGGAGCCGAATTGTGGGCACACGAACGAATTATCGTTCGACCCGGGAGCCGGGTGCTGGGCACTTAGTGTTAATTAATGGTTTAAAATGAACAGCGGTTTGTGTACCAAATAAATAAATGTACTCCCAACAAGTCTTATTTATGGTAATTTAACAAAATATCGGGTATCTATCGATATCGATAAAGAATTTCAATGTGCTACGTGGTGCGGCCTTGGCCGAGTAGCAGCAGAATTCGACCGATCACGCAAATGTCAACCGTATGTCTAACGCAATTAAGTTGATAATTGCGACCCCTGAGAATAGCGCCATCTATGATCAAGTAGCGGAATTGACTCGTCAATCGAATCTAGTGTGACTATAGACCGTAAATACGTTTTGCCGCTAAAGCAAAATAAATCTTATTTGTAGAACGTCAGGGTTTATTTCCAAATCTGTGATGTAGGCTAATTTTGACTAAACTTAAAACTACAAATCAAACGAATTGTTTCTTTGTAGTACAATATATGATTATCGGTTTATTTGTGTGAGTTTGGCGACACCGGTTCTGGTACAAACATTTTCTCAAGCTACTTCCACTGTTTTTAAGCAATTGTATACCTAAAAATATTCGTTTAACTATTTATAACTCTCTTGTTAAATCACATTTACTATATCTAATAGAAATTTGGGGCAACTCAGGTAAAACAAAATTGCAAGAATTACAAAGAGTACAAAACAAGAGTGTCCGTTTCGACTGCTCGGCCACTATGTCGTAGAAAAAAAAAACTTATGTCAGCATTTCGAAGGAATTTGTAAAAGATGAACAGTGAAAACCGCAAATTCGAAGAGTCAATAATCAGAAAGTTATGTGGGTTTAACCGTGGCCGCGCAGTCCGCATGAATTCAACTGCGCGGCCACCAGTTCTCTTAAACGGAGCGTTGTAAAAGTCTAATTCCTTTTGCTAATCACTGACAGGATTTCGAAGAAAATGTAGATCATAAAAATAATGCCCTACTGTCTGTAGTTCACGACCTACATCACTCCAAAGTTTGGCCGCGCAGTCCGCACAAAGCGAACCGCGCGGCCACGAGTTTTTTTTAATAGACCTTACACGGAGCTTAGTAGAAGTCCCATTCTTTTTGCTAATTACTGACACCATTTCGAAGAATATGTAGACAGTATAAATAAATCCTATAATTAAGAACTACAAGACCTACAGAACTTAAAACCTATAATCGAAGGAAAAAATAGGGTGACCAAGATTTATAGTGTGTGAATCCAGGCTTTTTTCCATTTCAATATCATAGTATAAATATATCATCACTACACAATATACAAAGTCGCTTTTTCTGTCCCTCCCTATATCCCTATGTATAGATTTTAATGCGGTTTTTTTAATAGATAGTGATAGAAGAGGAAGGTTTATATGTATAATAATAAAATCCATTAAATAGGGGCTGTTATTTTTGATGTTTCTAACGTGATGTACAACGTTCGAAGTACTTCGCCCGCGCGTATTTAAACGTTTTTATAAACCTGTTCAGTAGTAGTTGCGCAAACACACACACACATTATTACAAACTTTCACGTTTATAATATTAGTAGGAAGTAGGATGCCTCAAAAAAAAGTATAGGGTAAAATAAAAGCTAGCTCGCAAAAGACAGATTTTTCATACTTTACATTTTAATTTTTTATTTATCGTGATATTTTGAAAAATGTACACTATATCTATATAAATTATAGCACATGTGTTATTCTGACATGTAAGCTATTTTACTGCAAAGTTTCAGAAAAATCCGTTCAGTAGTTGTTGCGTGAGAGCAACAAACACACACACACACACATTATTACAACCTTTCACGTTTATAATATTAGTTAAATTATTAAATTATATGAAACATCTGTCCTGTCTGCGAATGAAAGGAATGCCAAAAATATAATATCTTCCTTAAGTGTTTATTTATAAAACTTAATTATTTTATAATGATGACGTTTACCTATTGCAGTAGTCCATGCGTTTCATATCCAAGATGTAAGCTGTTTTAAATAACTTCCTAAAAAAGTCACTGTGCGCTTGCGTTGGTATGTTTTCATTCGAGAGTATAGGTAAGCACCTACCCAGTTGCGTCTGTAGCGACTCCCAAAATGGCTACAATATCAGCGGGGAGGGGTCCCGCCCTGCCCCGCGGAGCTTGACTCTGTATAGTGTTTTTATTCAGTCTCGGTTGTTACAGAGTGCGCCCGTGTTTATCAGTGCAGTGTTAGATAGTTCATAGTTATTTCATAGGATTGTATTGTGACTATACTAATTGTCTTTAATACTGTTGCTTTTATCACACAAGGAAGTTTTATCAATCAAGCGGTAAGTACTTATTCAAAACATTAATAAAATGTAATGTATTGGAACATGCGTGTAATTCCCAATTCTTTATTGCATGCCTACAGTTTAAGGTGGGTATTGTTAAATTGAAAGTTGAATACAGTGGATAATATGTTAAATTTAATGCAACATTATAACCATTATCATAAAAAAATGTTTTACCTATTCGGTAGGTCAATTCTAAGCCCTCGAAATACATTGCCAAAAGGATTGAAACTCATATGAATTCGATATTATATTAAAGGAATAAACAAATAGATACCAAATATAAAACTTCCTAGGAAATGTTCGTCCGCGGCAGACTTCCACTAAAGCGGCAAACTCGCGTCAAAGCTCGCGTTGTTACCGTAGCTGGCCGGAGGACCACTTCTTACCACTAATACATCGCATTTTTTTTCAGAACGATGGGTAGAAAAGGACGTAAACTGAGAGTCAACGAAGACAAGCTAAAAAAAATATTTATAAAATATTCCACAGACTGCATAAACACAAAAATTAAATATAATGATCCTATATTTCATACTATCTCAGAAGAAATAAATCACGATATGTCACCGCTTGCGTTGTACTCGTGGCTAAAGAGAAATTACAATAAAGTTTTTGATATAAGTACGACGACAGAAAGTTCTTTATCTTCTCCATCGTGTCGGAGCACGACATCTTCAACGACAAAAAGTGAAATTAATGATAAGCATACAAATCAATTTTCTTTCTTACTAGATGAGCATGAGTGGAAAAAAGTAGAACCAATTTCTGTTCGTTATATAAGACGAGATCTAAAAACTACATCGACACACAAGAAATACAAAACATTGCCTAAGTTCAAGTGGAGCAATCTACTCAAAGACAAAATATGGCAGTACTCGAGACGACCTTGCACGTGGACTTTCAAGAATAAATTAATTGACTCAGAAGATAATGTGAAAATAAAAGGGAAATGCACACAATGCAGCTGCACTGTAGAAATATGTAGCGAAAAGTTAACAGACAAAACAGCAACTATAAAATGTACAATTTTTAATACAGATAACTTAGTTCCGCATAATCCAAAACTGAAATCTAAGATGTCACCATACAAAAGAAATCAACTTGCAAAGAAATTACAGTACAAATCTGCCACAGTAATTCATAAAGAAATAGCTTCAAAAGTTATTAAGTATAAAGATAATGCAATCCCTCCCATACTTCCTACAATGAACGCTCTTCGGAAAATAAAGCACGAGAAGAGACAAAGTAATCGTTTGCATGCCAATCCCATTTTAAGCCTACTTATGATGTCAATGTTGCCAAGTTTTAAAAATTTGATTCGCGAAATAAAACTTGTCCCGAATTTTTACATGTATTATTGGTCTGAAGAACAAAATCAATTCTACAAAGATTTTTTAGAAAAAAATCCACAGGAAGTAACTATCACTATAGACGCCACGGGATCTTTCTTTCACCCAATAAAACTTCCTGATGGATCAACATTAACTAAGCGACTCTTTCTATACGTTTGTATGCTAACTTCAAAAACGATAAAATCTCAAGCGATATTTCAAATGATAGCGGACACTCATACTGCAGATTCCATATCATCCTGGTTAAAAAGATGGTATAAGGAAATACATACCGCTCCTAACGAAGTTGTAACTGACGACTCGTCTGCTTTGATTGCTGCAAATGTAGATGCTTTTACAACATCTATAACAGTGAAAAACTATCTGAGACAATCATTCTTAGTGTTGAGAAAACTTAGTGTAAACTTACCAGAAGTTTTTCTTAGGTTAGACACCAGCCATTTTATTAAAAATGTTTACAATTTACCTTGTTTTCAAAACGTGGATACTCCAATTAAAATGTTTTTTATTCGATGTATTTTATTGATAAAAAGATCTGAAAGTTTTGATGAAGTCAAAATGATAGTTTCAAATATGGTCAAAATATGCACTTACAAATACTATAACACTACTAATAAAGCTTGGGACTTAGCAATGCAAAATATGAAGGAGAGATTATTCGCTACGGAAGATCCGGTCCCCGAATATGGCGGTGAAAGAGAAACTTTCTATCACGATACCTTAATAATTGAGGAAGATAATATAATGTATTGGTTTGATGAGATCGTTGAGCAACAAAAAAGCTTATTTCAGACGCCGACTGAAACACGCAACAAATATTATCTGCCCCACCTAACATCAACTTTGAGAAGATTGCTAATCAAGCTTCCATTGTGGAGTAACGTAATGTGTCCTTTGTATGATACACAAAATAAGTCGCCTACATCCTCCTCAGTAGAGAGTTACTTCAAAACACTAAAGCATTTGTTATTTGAGACTCGTACTCACAAATATAATATTGATGAGTTTTTGAATATTCATTACAATTTTCTGCAAGGAGAAACCAAAGTTAGTTTGAAGAGTCTGAATGATATTCCACACAATATTAGTTCTAAATCCCGAAAACGAAAGTTAAAGCGAGTTAAAAGCATTAGCATAAAGAAAAGAATAAAAAATGCTGCCGTGACATTCACTTCCGACTCGATATTTGCTGAGGAGCCCTCGTATACCGAAAATTGGAAGGGTGAGGGATATGAAACTCATAAAATAACATCTACTTCAATCTTATTTTTAAAAAATGGAAATGTAATCGAATCTAAACAAAATGTTTTAAACACCTGCGCGTTTGATTCTGTGTTTTTTATGCTGGCACATGGATACCAAACAAACAATTATATTCGCGAAGTCTTCAACTCTTGTGAAAATAGTTTAATTCGTGATTTTATTAATATATTAGCCCAAAATCAAAATGAAAAGGAAGCATATAAGCTAAGAGAAAACATTGTTTCACTCTATTACCAAAAAAAAAACAATTATTACGAATGTAATTGTAATATGGCTTTTGTGTTTGAGCATATACTTTTTGATTTCTTGTTTAGTGCAGAAAGAAGTAAAAAATGTATTACGCCTTTTTGTAATGAGAAAAATGTAACAAGATTCATTGTGTTTCTTTCTCTCAATTTCGATATTATTAACATGTTTGGTATCAGAAGCTTAGAAGACGCCATCGTTATCGATAATTTAGAATTAAAACATTGTTTAGAATGCAATAACAAAAGCATTAAATACGAATACAAATTAAATAATATTATTTTATTTGATTTAAATGGTACTCAAAACATTATACTTAATGAAATACCACGTTATATAAAAATAACGGAACGTAAAACATTCAAGTTGATAGGTGCGTTAGAGTATGTTCTTCCATGTGTTGGCAATATCGGTCATTACAAGTGTCATTGCTTAATCGACGACCAATGGTTATGTTATGACGACAACCGAAACAAAACTCATGAAAGTTCAGTGCAGCCCATAACACTGCACAATTTAACTTATGGTCTTATTGGTAGTTAAGTTACATGATAATAGGTGAGAATTTTGCTCTAAAGTGGAGCTAAAATTAGATTTTTATTATATAGAGACTTGTTAAATGTTAGATAATAGTAGGCTTATATCGAAATTCACTGTGATTTACATGGTATAGGAATATTTTGTGATTTTATCGTAGTAAGTTTTGCTATAACGATTATAGTATGACTGATTTGTTTGTAATAAAAATATTATGATGTTAATCGATACAAAAACGTAGGTCGTTATTTCTTGATTAAATTGTAATTGTAAGTACAATAACAAATTAAACTGTGATTGGTAGGTAGGTGTAAGTTGTATAATTATTTTAAGTTTTAGAAATGTTGTTGTTATCGTAAGTCAGATTTTGTTTTTAAATTCTGATTGCAATATGAAAACGAACTGTGATTGTTGAATTAGGTGATTTAAAGTATACTTTAATAAAACTTTATCTACTTACAAACTTATAATTTTATGTTATATAGGTACATGATGTTGCTCTCGTATATCTAGTGTAGTTTTTAAATAAGCTACTTTTTTTAGCTTATATAGTTATGATCTTAATCGTTACAACAACGAAAATAAGCAATTATTTTTTAAATTGTAATTATAAATATGAAAACGAATTGTGATTTTTAAATTATGTGATTTATAGTTTATAGTAATATTATGTTTTATCTATTACTTAAGAAATAGAAATATAAATCAATCGATGACATTTTTTTCTTTATATCCTTTTAATTAGCTTCTCTACTCAATTTCAAACCAAAAGACTAAAACTATTTGCATGTTACGATAAAAAGTATAGAAATATACGTGACAATGAAAACGTCTTATATGGGAATATCTCGTCAGCGCATCGTAAATCATGGTCACCCTTCTTTTAACTCTAGTTACAGGGTATAAGTTCTGTAACTCGCGATTTTCAAACATTAGAACTTCATTCATGATGTTTACAAATTCTTCGAAATCGTATCAGTGATTAGCAAAAAGAAAGACACCTGTACCAAGCTCCGTTTAAGCTCCACTTTAAGAAACACGTGGCCGCGCGGTTCGCCATTACGTGAGTGTTGTGGAACGAGAAGTCCAAACTTTAGAGCTATATTTTTACAATGTATTTTTTCTTCGAAATCCTATCAGTGATTAGCAAAAAAACTTAGACTTTTACAACGCTCCGTTTAAGAGAACTGGTGGCCGCGCGGTTCGCTTTGTGCGGACTGCGCGGCCAAACTTTGGAGTGATGTAGGTCGTGAACTACAGACAGTAGGGCATTATTTTTATGATCTACATTTTCTTCGAAATCCTGTCAGTGATTAGCAAAAGGAATTAGACTTTTACAACGCTCCGTTTAAGAGAACTGGTGGCCGCGCAGTTGAATTCATGCGGACTGCGCGGCCACGGTTAAACCCACATAACGTTCTGATTATTGACTCTTCGAATTTGCGGTTTTCACTGTTCATCTTTTACAAATTCCTTCGAAATGCTGACATAAGTTTTTTTTTTCTACGACATAGTGGCCGAGCAGTCGAAACGGACACAAAACAAGATCATTAAAATATTATTTCGCTATCCATATTTGACACCTACTTATAAAATTTTTGAAGAAACTAAATTGATGAATATTAAGCAACTTTATATTATGTATACCACTTGTATTCTAATAAGAAAAATTTTAGACAAAAAGATTAAAACCAATTTATCATTTACCAAAATTTCGGAGGTATCTAAACGTAGCAGGCGTCGCCCTAGTTTACTTGTATTACCAAGACCTCGTACAAATTACTCCAAAAGAAACATTACCTATGAAGGAGCAAATGTTTATAATAATTTACCGTCTAACATTAAAAATGTAAGCTCGTTCAACATTTTTAAATCTCAACTGTCTAAATATATAACAGAAAACTTTTCTTATCCTAAGTTACATTAATCCAGTCGAGTAATATAAAAAAAAAGGTGTTGAGCGGGTACCTATAACATTACGCATTTTGTCGCTTTTATTGTTTTAAACTACCCTACCGGCTAATGATAGTACTTATTAAGTCTCTAATGATGTTACGATTGTGTTACGTAAACAGTTTTTACTTACTTATCTCGGTGGCGGTTAATTAGATAATTAAACTAAATGTTATCTTGTATTCTCATGTAAGTGGCTTTATTGTCTTTTTGGGAATAAATGATTTAAACCGTTTTTTCTGTTCCGTGTATGGAAGTCACTTTTTGTCTCTGATACTATAACAAATGCTGTCTACCTATTCCGATCTGTCAAACAGATAGTGCTTATAAATTTTCATCGAACACTATACCACAGATTAATGAATAGTTACTACGTAACAGATACTTCACTCAGTAGAAAATTTCCAATACCTATTACGATAATTGCCTACTCCCTCGCGTCAACAACCACTGTATGCTAAAATGCGCCTAAATGCTCAAGCGTACAGCAGTGATTGCTTCGCACCGCGCGATTCCACAGTAATCGCAGGGCTGCCTCTTCGATAAAATTAAATTAACATAACTTTTTATCTATGTTATTGAGAACTGTGAATATGTTCTGACTTTTATGTGGCAGTTAAAAATTTTATCATTTATAAAATATTTAACCAACTTAAAAAAAAGGAGGTGATCAGACATACAGGCCAAACTGAGAAGTTTGACTTGTATGGTTTGTAGGTATGTATGTTTGTGCGCGATAATCTCGCGTTTGGCTAAACCGATATCGATGCGGTTTTCAGAAAAGGATTTGTTACATTTAGGAGAACGTTTTAAAATAAGTATAATACTTCTTAGTTTGATGATGATCTTCGGAGATGTTCACTAGAAATGAAAAAAAAGCCTTAAAAAAAGAGAACCGACTTCAAATAAAGCACTAAGCCGTAAGAAATAATTTGTTTTTTTTTTATGTTAGTGCTAACAGCTGGTAATTACGAATCGAAAAAGCACCGACATCAAAGAAGAAATTATTTCTTACGGTTTAGTGTTTTGAAGTCGGTTCTCTTTTTTAAAGTTTGTTTCGTCATCGTAATACGCGTACGAACGAACAGCACTATTAAAATTGAACGGCGTGCGCGCGCTTCGCTTGCGAAAACCGCACTGAATTTGATCCGCCGGCGGACCGAGACCGCTCGGCTGGGCGGTAGGCACTTATAGCGCGCAAGTACATGGAGTGACGGAGGCCTGACTATACCCCATTCACAATAACATTAGATAGAGAGAGAAGATTAGATATTTAAACAAAACTTTTTACAGTCCGTTCAACCGATTTTGACTTCTATTGAGTTGGTGGCATGACAAATGGCAGCTGCAGTAAATAGTTGGTATTATAATCACGTTTTTGCTTTTAATGCCATCCTTATGCCTACGAAATAGAAGTAAAAATCGGTTGAACGGACTGTATGCTTCCCGTCTTCTCGTTCATGGCTAGCGGTAATAAGTCTCTGTAGCGCCCGTAGTTTTACAGTCACTACGTCGTCGGCATTTAGAAAAAGGTCACAAATAGCTCATTTTTCACTCATGATAAAAGTTAACCGTGCTCAATGCAGTATAGGTAAACATTACGATGCATCGAAGTAAACAATCTCAACACACAGAACGATTAAAAACCATAATCAAACGCGCCGTGACGTGCATTAAGCCGGATTCACATTACTGTGTCGTGTCGTGTCGTGACGCCTTCTGACGCAGTGTTAGCCAATCAAAACTAGTTGTAATTTGACGTAGTCCTGAACAGATTCGTTTGATTGGTGTATCCCGCGTCACGACACAACACGACACAGTAATGTGTCGGTGGCTTTAGTAAGCGCCAGGGAGAAAATTAAACAAGTGCGGTCATTATGCGGCGTTAGGTACATCCCCGATCGGAGCGGGCGGGCAGGCCGGGCGGGGGAGTGTTGCTACTCAGTAGCGATCGCACGCGCCGTACCTACGCGGCTCGTTAGCGAACATAGTTATTCGCAATTTAAACAAAAGCCATAATATGCATTTGTTGAAACTTTTGTATGGTAGCAGAGTTTATTATTACGAATATGTAGGCGCAAAATTATAAACTTAAATTCAATATTTCGCTAATCGCAAAGTAAAAATACAATTACTTGTGCAGCCATATTACTTAGTTGTTAGAACTTTTGTTGTAAGGTATAACTAATCCCTTTAAGTATGTAAGAAATGATTGGAAAAACTTAATTTTTTTATTGAACGAGTTACGGGACATTATCAGATTTCCATTGTTCCACAGTACCTATCTGTTAGCATTTTCACTAATATATCCTTTAGATAGTACTTACAAAGAACCAGTATAGTATATTAATTTAAATTTTCTAATATTGTTATAACACAAAATAATAGGAAAAACCTGCTTAATACCTATTGCATAACTCTAAACTGTTAGCATTTTTGTACATAGCAATGAATTCACTAAACTTATCCACTCAGCGAAAATAAAAAACTTTAGAATTATCGAAGGATTTGTGGAAAAAAATATTGTATCCCTACTGGACTAGGGTGGGTCAGGGGAACAAGAAATTGTACGCGGATGAAGTCGCGAGCGGAAGCTAGTATTAGTATCTATAGATTACATGTGAAGACGATGTACCTAGAATGAAATTACTATACCACAATAGGTAAACAATTAAACCTTACCTTGGCAAAAACCGGAGCATGATGTCGCCATCGCCTGTAGCCGCGGCACCTCCTACTTCATTGTCTGCGTATGCGCCTGCCCCGGGAATCGGAGAGTCGCCAACTCTCCTGTGTAATTGCAATTAAAGAATTCATTATAAAAATCTAAAAAATTTAGATCATCTAAAGTTGCGCGTCCTTCCTACTGCTTGTCCCGAAATAACGCACGGCAATTGATTAATAAATAATTATAAAAGGTGTAATTTTAATTAGTGTTAACCTTTTAAGGGGTAATCATGAAAAACTTTTAATATGGGACCAAACCTGAAATCGCGAGAAAAAATCAGGTGTTCCCTACAATTTGACGAGTTAGGTGACGAGCTATATGAACATACCTAAATATAGGGAAAAACTGATTTTTTTCGCGATTTTAGGTTTGGTCCCATAGTAAAAGTTGTTCATAATGATGAGTACAATGACCCCTTTTTTTTTTTTTTTTGTGGATGGGAAATCATCAAATGACTTCTCCCGCTCTGGGCGGAGCGGGAGGGCGTGTCAGACTTTTACTGACTAAAACCCACCCGTGTTCCTTCTGTTGCCTGTGCCGGGGCCACGGTAACTCTTTCGAACATCCCGCAACCCTAGCTGGCATCGGCCCTAGCGGACCCCGTCAATAGTGCTGACATCTCTTTGAGGCGCGCGTGGAACACGACGCGCCGTCGACTCGGGCCTGGTCCTTACCAGACGGCGAGCTACCCATTGCTCGCCGTCCGCAAGCCCGCGCCTACGGTGGCCGGGAATCGGCTGCCAATTCCCGACGCCCAGGGCGTCTCCTGCGGCGACTAGGGGCGTGAGGGTGCAAAGCTTGCCTCTCCCTCACGCGTCCCGCCTCCTCCTTCACGAGCATTACTGCTTCGCAGAAGGAGGTAATGGCTTCCCATGCACTCTCGCTCCGTACCATGGCCTGGACCAGGGCCGGACGCGAGAGATCGCCGCCGCCGATCGCTTCCGCGAGGACACGGCGGTGCTCCGCCCAACAATGACCCCTTAAGCGATTAACACTGATTAAAATTACACCTTGAATAAATAGACAGAAGATTGATGGTTTGGCGCACAATTTTAAATTAGTCAATCTAAAATAGGTTTTATATAATTATATCAATCTGCCTAGCCTTTGGCCAACTATGTTGGGGTCGGCTTCCAATCTAACCGGATGCAGCTGAATACAAGTATTTTACATGGAGCGACTGCCTAACTGACCTCCAAAACCCAGTAACTGGGTAATACGATACCCCTTGATAAGACTGGTTATCAGACATTCGGGCTTTTGACGACCCGTAACGACTGTCAAAGGTCTACGAATGATAGCCGGGACCAACAGCTTTACGCGCTTTCCGAGGCACGGAGGAGTTTTGGTATGTAAAGATGGTCACCCATCCACTGACAACCCCGGCAAGCGTAGCTTAACCTGATGTATCGAACCGTGCGGCTGTTGTTACTTAGCCACAAGCTCCTCAAAAAAAGTTTTTATATGTTAGGTACTATTTGGGATATGATTTAAAAAAATGTCTATTTTATACCCTGGTATTTTGTATTTAGCGCCATTAGTCGAAGTGCCGGCTGCTACGTCGCTGCTGCTGTCCACAGCAACCATTCCAATTGTATCATGATTATATTTGTCTACTATCATCTGTACTTCAGGACGTATATCTTTGTTCTTCTTAATTTGATGATAAGGTCCACAGTATTTGCTAGGATCTGGCTTGACACCCTGAGATTAGATACATAGAATTTTTTTGTAAGTGGATAAATACTTGAAATTTAACGAAATGATGAATATAGGTCATCACTGTTCCAAGAATCAAGTAATCTACTATTATAAAGAAATAAAATTTGTAAGTTTGTGTGTAGGAAGTAATCTCCAAAACTACTCATCCAATTTCAAAAATAAAAATAATATAATTACTTTTTTAGCTAAAATCAAATGAGTATCTGTATACAGGATATTTTTAAAAGGAGTGCGAATATTTTAGGAGGTAATCAGGTGCATAAAACTGGACAACTTTCCCCAAGGAAACCGAGGTCGAAATCTTAAAATTGAAAATCGACTTTTCATACAAAGTGACTGGTCACGTGACTTATGTTTGTATGAGAAGTTGAATTTTATTTTTTAGATTTAGACCTATGTTCCTTGGGGAAAGTTGTCCAGTTTTATGCACCTGATTACCTGCTAAAATATCCGCACTCCTTTTAAACTTATCCTGTATACCATACCAAATGAGTATCTGTATGTACCATAATATTTTAATACTTTACCATCCAAAAGTTAGGTTGGCAGTGGTTCTGATTGTGCCATTTCAACCAAAGTTGTTTAGATTCAGAAGTAGAAAGAGACTCCTCATGGAAGCCCATCTGGACAGCAAACTGTGTTGCCAGTTCACCAGCGAGGAACGAATGTTTTGTGTGCTCTAGAACATGGCGCGCTACTGATATTGCGCTTTTTATCCTTCGGAGGGCTCCTACAGCACCCACATTCATAGTTTTGCTAAAAATTTAATAATAGTAGTAAGGAAATTATCAGAGTAACTATAGCAGGAAAAAAGAAGACCATGGCCTTCAAATGAAAGCAAAACTATTAAAATAATTTATAATTTAAATTCTTGTGTTCCATGAATACTAACTACATAGATTTACGAGTTAATTATTTTTATGCAACACTCATTGCACATTCTGTTATTGCTTATTGTGTTGTCATTTTGCTGACTTATTTATAAATTTTTTAGCAAAATGATTACGTCTAGATTTAACTGATAGTTTACTTTATTGCATTGTATGTGGAAAAGCTGTTATTACCCATCCATAATAAGGGCGTCCAGTGTTGTCTCACTGTTCTCATCAGGACTTCCTCCGTACCCTACCGTCCCATCACATTGCTGAACTTCACATAGTGACGCACCTTGTTCTATAGCATCTAATGCTGTACCTCCTTCTTTAAGAACCTCCCAGGCTGCAACGAATATAATAAATAATATTCTCTAAAACATGTAGATCTAATCCAAATAAGTTAAGAGGGTGATGGAGTAAAACCAAAAACTTTTTACAGGAAAAACTGGACGAAACATCAAGAATAATTTTCCTCCTATTTAAAACTCGTAGGAAATGTAATTAGGTATGGACGGTAGCACATCAAGTTACTACAATCTGTCAAATTTCCTTAATAGATTTTCAACTTTATTGCTATAGCATTAGGTTCAAGATTAATTGGGAAAATTTGACAGTTTCGGGTAGCTTGACCTGCTGGTGTCTGTACATAGTTTACCTTTTACGGTAGAATTTGCGAACCACCACGTCGTAATTACTATAGGAACATTTGGTTCACTCTCAACTAAATTATAATTAAAACCTGAATAGAATAGTATAATTAATAATTTAAACATCACTCTAATTATAGTTATCATGCACTTCAAAGTAACCAACACCACTTCAAATCTTCAACAAAAATGCGTTACCGGCTATCACTGTTATCAGTTGACATTGACTTGACAGTTTATCCACAGTTTGTTTTTTTTTTTTTTTGATTCGGACCTTTTGCTAGTTGGCTCCGGGAGCCTTTACTGCGTAACCGGCTCCGCTAGGAGTATATGTGTTCTGTGGTAACCGGGCTTTGGTGGGGCCAGAAGGGCCTCTCACCGTATAACAAAATTTTTAAATAGCACGTCTAAGGGTGCCCCCTTCGGGACTCGAACCTAGACTTAGGGCGCTATTGATTACTGAGCAAGTGGGGACTTGTTGTATCTGAATGGCCACAGTTTGGTTTGGTTCTAATCCTTTTATAATTCGATTCGAGTAAGGGGGAAGCGCCAAGGTAGCCCGCGAAATTCAAATTTTCATACGATTTTTGTAATTTGCAGCTCAGTATCTGGGTGTATGTTAATTAAAGTATAATTCGCGACCGTAACAAATATTTATTTACAGAATTATAATCATAAAAATCAGTAATACAGTTCCTTAAGTTAGTATAATCCTGAAATGTTAATATTTCATAAAATAGTCATTCAATAGAATTACTTGGTCTTAGAGAGTTGTATTGATGACTTTAATGATTGTAATTCTATACATATATATTTGTTACGGCCGCGAATCATATTTTAGCTAACATAAAACCTAATACTGACCTGCAAATTGCAAAAAGCGTAAGGAAATTTGAATTTCGCGGGCTACCCTGGCGCTTCGCATAGATCATTTTCTTTTTTTTTTCACGAAATGGTCAAGGTGACATGAACAAATAAAAACCTCAACCAATAGCACACTATATTGATAAGGAGCTAACTCGTGATTGGTAATTGATCACTTCCAAAGATAAATATGATCTTATTCTTCACTGACAGTTGTCCTTGTTTTGAACAGTTTTGAAGAAATAATTACTTGAATTGAAAATATTATTGGAGTTCGGAAAGTTTTGGAAGGCATCGTTCGTTCATTTATTTAAAAATTAACAATGAACTCTGATACTTTCTTTGTAGAATTGCCAAAAGTTGTAAGTATACGGTGTAATTTTTGAAAAGAAATGTTTTATTTTTATTAATTGTCTTCAAAATTTTGCATTTCAGGAGTTGCATGCTCATTTGAACGGTTCTTTGAGCCCAGCTACAATGCTAGAACTAAAGAGGTATCACGCTGATTCTGGTCTCGAAGACAAAACGAATGCTTTCTTTGATGAATTTCAAATCGGCGCCGGGGACTCTAGAAACCTGTCGGAGTAAGTGTAATATTTAATATTCGCTACCATTGGCACTCAGTAACATCGTACTGTATTAATGTAGGTATTGCGCAAATTATTTGGTTGACTAATCTATGTTAGAATATAACGTACAGCGGAAGTACGAGATACTCCTTAACTACAGTAATCCTTAAAGTTGTCTTAATGGACCTACGCCGCCTATAAAATCAGATATTTGATTCTTCTTAATATGCATCTCTGATTAGCTAAGGTTAGCGCAATCAGCTCTGTATATTTCCTCTAATCTTAGCATTGCAAATGTGTATCTAATCTAAAAATATACATAATATCTGTCACTCATAAAATGTGAAGTGCATGTAAATGTACCCAATTTAAATAAACAGCATCATGTTGATTTAAATATGAATTTATTACAATACACTTTATTTATTTCAGTTATTGTTGTTATTGTTAACCGCAGATAGAGCAGTTTTCTGTCAGAAGTATCTTACACTTACTTTACAATTTTTTTTTATGTACGGGAAGTAAGCAACCAACATAAAACCAGATATTATAACTTCTTATATTTTTACAATATTAAAAGAGTAATTTTTACAACTAATTTTATTTACAGTTGTTTCCAAGTGTTCCACATTGCACATTCCCTTACAAGTAATCCTAAAGCATTAGAGCTGGCCACCAGTCTGACTCTTCAAGAGTTTCAAGATGATGGCTGTTGTTACCTTGAACTTAGAAGTACACCACGGGACACCCCTTACATGACCAAATTGCAGTACATTGAAACTATTGTTCAGGCTATACAGTGAGTAAAATCTAGTTAAATAAGCAGCCTGTCCGATAAACAACAATCATTATGGTTGTTGCCAATAAATCATAAATTGTTCACGGCAATTGTGTTACAATGGTGACTGCATCATGAACAATTTTTAAATGTCAAATAACTTATCAATCATTAAGCTATTGTAATTCAAAATATAAGACACAATTTTTTTCCAGGAAATCTTCTCTACATCTCTCTATGATGACCTGCCTTATCATTTCTATCAATAGAAAATCGCCAATTTCTGAGGCAGAAGAAATAGCTAAGCTGGCTATTGAGTGCTACAAAAAATATCCAGATGTGGTTGTGGGTATTGAATTAAGTGGTGACCCTATGGCAGGGATGTTCAAGAGTTTTGTACCGGCATTGCTGCTGGCAAAGGAAGCAGGCCTGAAAGTGAGCATTATTATGTTTACAACTAGCTTTTATTTATTTATTAATACTTTAAACACACAAATATACAGAGGCAGACTTAATGCCATAGGCATTTTATCTGAGTGAGGCTTCACTCCCATGGTCTAACCCACAGGATCTGTGCATTTTTCTAGGATAATAACTAAACTAGCCTCAATTTCCTGCCTATAAACTATCTCTATGCATAAAATCACGACGTTTGTTTCTCAGTATAAGGAAGACAAACCAACAAACAAACTTTTGCATTTACCTATATTAGGTATGGTAGGTAATTATAGGACCAGGAAGATAGTTTTAAACTTTGCGTTTTTTTATTTCAGGTAACACTACATTGTGGTGAAGTTTGCAACCCAGAAGAAATACTTGAAATGCTGAAATTCAAACCAGATAGACTTGGACATGGCACTTGTATTCATCCCAAATATGGTGGAACTGAAGAAACATGGTCAACCCTCTGTAAGCTAAAAATACCAGTTGGTAAGTAGTAAACAAAATTTGATTGAAACCAATCTTGTGCTCTGTATATTTATTTTATAGTTTTATTGTGAGTTAATCTGAAGTATATGTACCTACAGGTTTTCGTTCATGTTTTTATCATTGCCTTTATACTTTCTTCTAGAGGTGTGCCTCACAAGTAATGTTAATTCCAAGTCAACACCAGATTATGATTCACACCACTTCAAACTTCTTTATGATGCAGAAGTACCTGTTATAATTTGTGTAAGTATTAAAATATGGTAGGAGTATCTGAGACAATACTTGTTGTGCTGGAAAATATCTGCCCGAAAATATCTCGAATAATTATTTTCGCAACCAGCCCATGCATTAAAGTCCCTCTCTCAGGCTATCATATGGGTCCTTAGCATGGATTTATTTATAACTAGCTGTGCCCCGTGACTTCGTTCGCGTGGATGTCGTAAGATACACAATATACTAAAATAACAACCACATTTCAATAAAACTCACTCGTCCCCCGACCCGTCGCTACAGATTACCAGATAAATCACTCCATGTACTTACGCGCGCTAACTACCTACCGGCAGCCGGGCCGCACGCAGCCCGTTTCTCAGTGGGTAGCCGACAGCTGCGAGGCGCGTACAGCCCTCGCCAAACTTTGTGACCGCCTTGAATATAGTCGCGAGTCCGAACTTGCGCATGGTACAGTCGAGTGGACAATACGTAATCAACCAAACAATTTTCGTTTTCTAACATTTTTAATACTTATTTTATTATGTCAATTTATTTTTATTTGGTGATTATAAAGTTCGTGTTTATTTCATAGGTTATTTTATTTAATTTAATATATAATGTATGTGTTATTTGTAAAACATAGGTTAGGTAATAATAGGATAAATGTAAATAAAAAACATTAATATAAATAAAAACTATATTCACAATGGGGCCACACCTTCCATAAAAACATCTCCCTTACTAGTGGATGGTTCCGCATCCGAATCACTCTCTTCACAAAAAATATCCGAATCATCTTCATCTGATTCATTATCGCTCACGTGAATTATTATTTTTTCAGTTAGGTCATCTATGATGACATCACTTTTCTTATATTCTTCTTCAATATTTATAACTTTGTCGCATAGTGCAGTCCACTCCTGTTCACCCATGCTATTTACTTTTTCTTCCACTAGTTTCATAATATCAGTTATATTATTTGTGACATTTTTTTTCGCCACGTAACCTTTTATGGATGCCCAAGCCATTTCTATGGGGTTCAAGTCGGGATGGTAAGGTGGAAGCCGTAATATTGTGTGATTGTGTGTTCTTCTAAAATTTTATCAATATTAAATTTTTTAAATTTTTCTTTGTGTATAGAAATTAATTTATACAGTTCTGGTTTCAGCATGTCAGAACTGCAAGGGATATTTTTTGCCGTAAGCCATGCCACCATTTCTGCCTTTTTGCTATTTGACGTCGGCGCTGCATCCTCTAATTTGTTATGATAGGGTGCATTATCTATCACCATAACCGATCTCGGTGGGAGATTCGGCAAAAGTTGTGTGCGTATCCATTTTTCATAATTATTATAATTCATATTATCATGGTAATCTCCGGTTTTCGTACCTGCCTTAAACATTAAAAGGCCGTTGGGTACAAATCCTGATTTGGATCCAGCATGTACAATGACGACACGTTGACCTTTTGATATCTTTTTTTTTAAACCTTTAGTGCTACTATCACTCCATGCCTTCGAAGTGGTATGCGATGAATCGACATACGATTCGTCAATGTAAACTATCGGTCTTCCTTCTGCGCGATATTTCGTTATTGCACGCAAATATTCAATTCGCTTACAGCGAATATTTGTATTTTCAATTAATAATTTGCGAATGTCTTCAGTTTTTTTCCATTTAAATCCTATTTCATTTATAATTCTCCTCAAACTCGTTGCGGATCCTTCAAAATTTATATCTTCTTTTAATTTTTTTAAAAGTTGAGCAATTGTCGGCAACTCTTTCTGTGTTACATGAAAATTGTGGATACATCTTTTGATGACACCTTGGTCAAAATTGTCGATTCCGGTTACCTTTTTTACCCCTTGCCTCTTCTTTCCGGGTGTACAAAAACTGCTAATAAATCGGAACTTGGTTCATTAGCAACCGATATAATACGTCGTACAGTTCTTTCTGATACTCCTGTAGCGGCTGCAGTCCGTTTATGTACTGCCTTCAAATCGTATTTAAGGCCTTCTTCAGCTTCTTTCTTCATAAATTTATAAACATCGTAGACCATTTTACGAGCCTGGCGTCGTAAAACATTACAACGTCCAGTAGGCATGTTTATAAACAAATAACAACGAGTAACAATAACAACAAGTAACAATAACTAAAAACTATAACAACAAATTAACGAAACGATCGAACGAAATCTGAATGGGACAGTACTCTCGGAGCTCAACAAGTGCGTGATTCGTGTACGGACGTAGCACTCACACTAAGGCGTGGGTGCCAGCGCGCGTCGCGGGTAGCGGTGCGGGCGCGCGGGGTGTGGCCCTGCCCCCAAGCTCTTGTGCGTCGCGCTAATACCCTGATTTTGTGTTCTGCGCAATGCAATGAGCCTAGTTTCGGGGCGGTCACAAAGTTTGGCGCGGGCTGTACGTACGCATAGTTTCAAATTCTTATGATATGGCTGGTTCCGATGTATTGTGTAGTTGATGGATGTAGATCCAGCAAGAGAAGAGATAAAAACTTATCTTTTTTCAGTTTACCTGCTGATACAGTTTTACTATCGTTTTTTAAATAGGTAAATTGTTTAAACTTGCACGTTTCGTGTTTTTTATTTTATTGGTAATTACGTAATTACTTCTACTATGCATCTGGGATAAGATTAGAAAGGTCAATGCCCTCCATTTGTCAACTGTCATTTGAAAATTACAGTTAGCAAAAATCTACTAAGTGCAAATTAATTTTCAATAATATTTATTATCGTTATTATCTTGTTAATGTTATATTCATATGATTATTGTTTACTTAAAAGCGTGCAAGTGTTAGAAAAGCGTGCATGACGTAGCAATATGGCGCCAGCGCAGGTTTGTTCATAGTGTCGAAGCATAGTAGTTAACTATAACGCTAATTGTGTAAATGAACGAACAAATCAATTAATCGTGTTTTCAGTTTCTTCCATTTCGTATTTCTTTCTTATTCGTGGCCATGTGGAGTGGTTACGTCACTGATTATTAAATAGTTGGGTACTACATGTTGCATACGATGTGTTTCTTACTTGTCTTACAACTGCAATTTCGGGGTGTGGTCAATACTAAATAGTTACCTAGCATAAAAATATTCCTCGGTCTTTCCGTATTTTTAACAATTAAACATGCTAAAACATTAAAAGCATTTTTCATTTTATTTTATATTATTTCATAAAGTTTACTACAAATACCTACTGACATCTTTATCGAAAATGGCAGCCCTGGCAATTCACAATAACCACGCGGTGGCGCGCAGCTACAAAGTAAAACTCATTTTACGCTTGTAAGGTTAGGTACATTTTGTTCGCAGCGTCTAGCGACTCGAAGGTGTAGGCTATTATAGTAGTAGGTATTGAAAATTTTGTATGGAGTGATTTATCTGGTAATCTGTGCCGTCGCGTTGAATAGCCCGCCCGCGCTATTACTTCGTATTCGCTTAATGTTCTTTCTGACTTTTTCTTTCTGCTCGGGTCCTAAGGGTTGTAGCGTGATGTTAAATAGCCTATAACTATCTTCGAGAATTGGAGTACCAAATGCAAAAAGAATTTTTCAAATCCGACTTGTTCATAATTTCATGGGTTTTAATTTTTTTGCATGGAATCCTAATTATTTTTCTAAAATAAAAGTAGCCTAAGTTACCCGCCGTAATATCAGCTATCTGCCAGTAAAATCAGTGTTGTTATTTGTTGTTATTTTGACATTACAAACAGACACTTCTATTTTATTTATTTGTATAGATACAATAATATTTAGAAATGTGTTTTTATTTCCACAGACGGACGACAAAGGTGTTTTTGCAACGTCTCTATCACGAGAATACCAAATATGTGTCAACACATTTTCTCTAACTTTATCACAAACTGCAAGATTAGCCCTGAATGCGTGTCAATATGTGTTTGCTGATAACGCCCGTAAAACGCTCAACGATAAACTACTTAATTTTATTGGAAAACATTCCTTGTGAATTATTAATGTAAAAAATGTTTAATAACAATACAGGCTGTTGTATAAGTTACAATGTATGCGTTTTATTTGGAGACACACTTCTGCACATCTCACATTCGTTTTTATGAAATTGGGTCAACAAAGCAGCCACTGTGCGGACTAAGCTGGGTTCCGCCCCGGCGGAACCTCCCTTAGTACGCACAGTGGCTGCAGTGGCCCGGGCCCTGGCCTAGGGAGGCTCCAAATTTCGGGAAGCACTTTCTAAACAAGGCTAAACAAAATCTTAAACAATGCTAAAATATGTTCAGTAACTAGGCCGTTCGCAGGGTCGTCCGACGTCCGGACGCCGAACATTGAGAATCCAACAGAGCACATCCCAGCGAAAAAACCCATTCTTAGATTTTTTACTCTAGGCGCTAAGCAGTGCGTTGAAAATCCAATGCGCGAAAAAAATCACCCGTGCGTACTTGAGCTAAAAAGCAGTTTGTAGCTGGAGGCCCTCTACGTATTATGCAAAATACAGGATGTTTGGTAGATGGGTGCAAAGCCTGAAGGGGATCACCCCCTTAAACAATAGTGCATTAGAAAAAATGTTGCATTATTTTGGTCTCTTTAAAAATTAAATATTCGACCTCAATTTGCTTTGTACAGACGCCAGCAGGTCAAGCTACCCGAAACTGCCAAATTTTCCCAATCAACCTTGAACCTAATGCTTTAGCGATAAAGTTGAAAATCTATTAAAGAAATTTGACAGATTGTAGTAGCTTGATGTGCTGCCGTCCATACATCCTAATTCCAAGAGCTGATGAGACATCTGCGTAAATAGTGTACTTCAAAAGAAAGGGCAATAACCAAGCATGTTTTTAAAAAGGTTTGAACAACTGAGGGTATTTTTGTAATTTTTTTAATATGCCGTAAACAAAACATTTTCTTGATTTTTAAAAGTTTCTTAAACTTGAATATGGCGTAGAATGTTTCTCTGATGGATGACACAGATGCTTGGGAATTATTTTGTTTGAGTAATCACCAGAGATCGGAATAGGTAGAGCTGTTTTATGTACTTGCCATAGGTTAGAATAATATGGATATTCCCCGAGTCCCGGGATTTGGTTTTTAAGTAGTAAAATCATTAAAAAAAACTATTCTCGCCTTCGGGACTAATGAAAGATTACACTTCCTTTCTGACGGGTAAATATAAGAAGGACGGGATTAAGGATAGTATAATAAATAGATAAACTTAATTTATTTTGCAGAGGGACATCGATATGGTGGTAAAATGCAGTGAAACCATTCACTTAGAATTTAACACTTCTAAGTGCAAGTCTTTTACGCGTTCGCGTGCGCCCATTCAGCATAACTATCACATATTGGGTGTCCCTCTGGAGCGTGTCCATGAAATCAAAGATCTTGGACTGACCTTAGACATGAATATGACCTTTAATCAGCACATTAATAATATCTGTGGCAAAGCCTTCCAATCACTTGGTTTTGTTATGAGACAGGCAAGTAGGTTTAAAGCAGAAATGTTATACTCACTCTATATTATTCGTTTGTGCATAGCAAACTTGAATACAATGCGCGTATCCTAACTTACCTCTTCCCCCACAACCAGTGATAACTAGATGGGGCACTTGGCTCGAAGCTGCATCGTATTATGCAAAATATTATGAAGAAATAATAAATGTTATTTCTAGATTAAACAGCTCTGATTCAATGGCAATACGTAATGCGAAAAATATTCTAGAAAAGGAAAATCTACGGAATTATTTAATATGTATAGAAAATCATTATACGATTATTTTATTTTCATTAAAAGAGTTGCAGAAATAAAATTTAGCATTGACTAGTTTTTGGCTTTTGATCAAGTCAGAGCTGCTTTAAACGAATGTAATTCTGATAGAATAAAAAACAAAATTGAAAAAGTTATGGATAGGAATCCTGACATTGACATCCTCAGAGATTAAAAAGGAAAATCATCGAAAAATGATGTGAATGACGAATTTTTGTCATATAAATTCGCTTCACTAACATTAACAGATGTCGAATGCTCGTTTTCCACATATAAATTCGTGTTACATATAAAAAGAAATAGATTAAAATTAGATAATTTAGAAAAAATAATGGTGATTTATTTTAACTCTGGTCATACTCAGTCTTCTAGTGAAGCTGAATACGAATCGAACCAATGACATTTTTTGTTATAAGTGAATTATTGTTGAAGCGTATTGATTATTTTAATTAAGATTTTATTGTAAATACAAATTGTTCTATTTGATAATGTTTTGATTTTCTGAGGAACAAATAATTTGTATGGTAATATGTTTTTGTACAACTTCAGAATAAAAATGTTTAAATGATTGTTGATTCTTGAATAAGAAATTGTTACGTAAAAAAATATATGTGGTTTAATGAATCAAGTTTATCTATTTATTATACTATCCTTAATCCCGTCCTTCTTATATTTACCCGTCAGTAAGGAAGTGTAATCTTTCATTAGTCCCGAAGGCGAGAATAGTTTTTTTTAATGATTTTTCTACCTAAAAACCAAATCCCGGGACTCGGGGAATATCCATATTATTCTAACCTATGGCAAGTACATAAAACAGCTGTACCTATTCCGATCTCTGGTAATCACACATTATATAAATAAAAAATAATAACATAACAGCTTTTACTGGACACTATTAAGAATTAATTGAAAAAAAAATGGGTATAATAATACCCATTTTTAAAAAATTGTTATTAATTATTATTAATATTATATTTCGTTTATTAATTTTTCTATCTTATTATTTACATTTTATTTCTTAAAATAAAAAGATATAAAAAAAACATTTAAAAATATAAAAAATAGAGTTCCACCGGTATCGGGAGCAGGGTCCAAGCTACCGGTGGTTAGGGCTGCAGAGACAGGAACCTCCTCACAATGCGAGCCGTATCAAGAAGAACTGCCTTCTGAATCCGGCCCTTGATCCAGCCGCCTAACGAGAGCCTCGAGAGATGTTGGTCGAGGCTGTCAGCCATCAGGCCATTGGCCGTTACGACAATCGGCACAATGGCAGCCGAGCTCACATTCCACATGTCAACAACCTCGTGCGCTAAGTCGAGATATTTTATTTGTTTCTCTTTCTCAGCTTTCACGAGGTTCTCGTCATGTGGGATGGTAACATCGATTATCATTGCGCGGCGCGCTAATCGATCTATCACCACTATATCAGGCTTATTGGCGACAATAGTCCTGTCAGTGATGATAGACCGTTCCCAGTACAACGTGACAAGGTCATTTTCGAGAACTGGGCCGGGCACATACTTGTAATACGGTACCTCAGAGTCCACAAGTTTGTATTTCAAAGCAAGTTGCTGGTGAATAATCCTGGCCACTTGGTTATGCCTGTGCAAGTACTCTCCGTTAGCCAGACGAGAACAACCAGAGATAATATGTCTGATGGACTCACCCGGACGGTGGCATGCCCGACACACGTCTTAATATTATTATTAATTGTTGCATTGTTAAAAACCTTAGGTTCAAAAAAAAATACAAGGAACAGACTTCGTCTAAGACAAGTTTAGCTTAATAAGTTCTAAATGGTCGAAGATATCACCCCCTTCAGGCTTTGCACCAATCTACCAAACACCCTGTATAAACTTTGGGTGCTAACATTTTTGCCTAAGATAACCTAACCATTCAGTGACGGTGTGCTAAAATTTCTGAGCTCGCTTCACTCGCTCTTGCATTCTACATTCTCCTCCTTCTCCAGCGCACACTGGCTTAGTCCGCCACTGAAAGCAGCTTTTCGCCCATGATACTTCTTAAAGTCTAGAGAAGTAGTACTACTCACACAGTATTTGCAGGCTTTGTAGCCTGACTGATTGAAGCCCCAATAGTCCTGACGAGCTTCTTAATCTTGATAGATAAACCTGAAATTCTCGAAAGCCGTTGTCTCTAAGCCAAGTAAAAAAATTGCTGCGTTTAATTTTTTCCATGTGTCACTTTGAAGTTAATTATTTATCTTGTAATGTGATTGAGTTGAATCGAAACGCAAGAAGCATCTAATCAATCTGTGCATAAAATAAATAACCTCAAACCTTCAAACCAAGCAGAAGTTATTTTACTTGGAGAAATCAAGTCCGAAAATTTAAAATCAACAATGAGTGACTTATCATCAGACTATCCAAGTCCTAAGGGTGCAGACTCTGAACTGCAGGACTTTCTCCTTGCAGAAAAACAGAAGGCTCAGTTCCATGCACAGGTAAATACATTTTGTACCATTGCATCATTCATTAATCTCATGCAATAAACTTAGATGTCTATTTATTGCATTCAAATTTAAATACTTTTCTACGTTTTGTTTCTTGTGTTTTACTGCCAGAAATGCATCCGATAGGTGGCGACCGTCTACCAATTTTTATAAATGATCGTGCAACAGCGTATATTTATTTGCTTCTTAATTCTAGATCCATGAATTCAACGACTTTTGCTGGGACAAATGTGTGGACAAACCTGGAGCGAAATTGGACTCTCGCACAGAAACCTGCATTACAAACTGTGTTGAGAGGTTTATAGATGTTTCACTACTCATCACCAATAGGTTCGCACAAATGCTTGAGAAAGGAGGTGGAATGCATTGAATCTTTATAGTAATATATTTGTTATAAACTGATCTGTAGCTCAGTTATTAAATGCAAGTGCATTTTTAGGTTCAAGATTTTTATGAATAATATGTGCATTTTTGTTTATCTTAGTAGCTAGTAGCCATGCTGTTGTTTACTGTACCAAAAATGTACACTTAGGAGTACTGAAACAAATTGTTAATTTAATAACATAATTAAACTAAGGTATTAAAGTTATTGTTTTATTTATTGATATAAATAGTTTACAAATCAGTTCACTTGGAGTTGTCACTGCAATGGCTTAAGAAAAAAAGTAAGTACACTTTTGAAAGATTCCAAATAGATTTGTGTATTTTCATAGATTTATCTGAAAAGATCTTGTCAAATTCACAGTAAAACTTAATTTACAGTGAGTAAATGCAGTGTACATTACCTGGGCATCTTCAATAATGTAGTTGCAAGAAAAAAATAACACATATTACGCCTGTAATCCCCGAAGGGTTAGGCAGAGGTGTACCTATAGTACACCTACATTTTGCCAGTTATGTTTAACCTATTGACCGGTTTTATATCAGTTGCCATGCCCCCAGCACCCAGCTAGAAAATCAATGAGCTGTTGATTTATGATATCAGGTCATGCAATTAAACAAAAAAACAAACAGGTTCTCAGTCAAATAAATAAGACAAGCGGCACATACACAAAAACATTTGTCATATTAATCAGACTGGGGCTGCCAATAGATTAAGTCCCATGTAATATGGGGTGAGAAAAAAATCAATATATATTATAAAAGTGTACAATGTGCATGCCGCTAAAACTCAGAAATGAGTCCCGGTACAATCAAGGGACCTCTCTCATCCATGAAGAAGGTTCCCGTTTTTACCTGCAGGCATGCATGAAATTGCTAGAACATTTGAGAGCATTCCACAACATTCCAGAATATTCAGGTATATCCCAGGTCATTGTGGAATATTCCAGAACACTCAAATATTGTGGAATATTCTGCAACAACTCCCTGAGCGAAGCCGGGTGCCCCAGCTTAGTGTTATAAATTATTTGCAACTTTTATTTAGCCAATGTAACAGACTAGATTGTTTTCTTTATAAGATGCCCTATTGATGATCTTAACAATTTATCTCCCAACCCTTCCAAGGGTTGTGTCAGTTCGTGGATCAGCAGTAACAGTTTGGACTGCAACCAAAGACTCATTGATCTTGGTCTGCAAGTCTCGCAGGTCTTGAACAAACAGTAGCTTCAGGACATCGGAGGGTTGCTGGATGAGGTTAACCTCAGTTGCAGGAGGATCAGGGTGTGGTGTAGTTTTAAGTATTTTGGCTAGGGCTGACAACCGAAACTTAGGGTCTGGGTGTGGCCCAACCCCAGCTAATGTTGACACTCTTTCTACACCTGCCTTGAATGCTGGACTTGAAACTGTACAACAAAAAAAAAGTATTATAAATACATCTTTGCAAAACAAACAAATTACATGCAAAATAATTTCTATACTTACAATCAAGGTTATCCAGAGGATTGGAAGACACAACATTAGGTGTAGCCTGTTTTGTTTTTTCCACTTTTGCATTCTTATATTTATCAACTGAAAACCGAATTGCGCAAGACATGAGTCATCAATCAAATCAACTATGAATGTAAGTTCTTCACATGTAAATAAACAAGCACAAAATGTATAATATGTTTGGATAATCTGGGCCAGTAAGCAGGGAAAGGAAACCAATTAAAATCATAATGTAATACGACCACTGCTTTAGATCACGCATTATGTGACAATATTGGATCATAAACAGACTTGTAAAGAAATAAAGAATATTCTATCTATCTTGTTTTGCAATCGCTCGGAATAATAACAAAAACAAAGTATTATGCACATACCATTATCTGCATACTCTAGTCTTACAGCATATGATAGTATCCAGTTTAATTGTTCGTTAGGAGTGCCCTCGGCAACAGGGCTAACCAAATCTCGCTGGTAAGTGTTATAAGCTTCCTTCCAACTGTCCTTTTCTATATTTCTTAGACCATCTCGCTCTTCTATTTTGTAATGCCTAATCTTTTGATCCTCAAGCCATAGAATTACACTCCTGTATTCCTTTTCATCTGTAAAATAGGATAGAATGTAAAATCGACAGACGCGTAGGATGCGAAATGGAAAAAGACTTGTAACTTAATATTTACCTTCACAGTTGAAATCTCCTGGATTAGGATGGCCTAAAGCACTCAGTTTAAGCTTAAATATATTAATCATAATAGTTTATTCGGTTTTATTGCCGTAAGTTTCCAACAAATAACCTGTGTTTCCGGCGATTTGGATTTCTCGAACCACAAACACGAAACGAATCTGTCAATATGCTGTCAATTTTTCGTCGTTTGCTTCCGTAGCAAAATGTTACCACTTGCCAGCAAAAAAAAGGTATTCGGAAAACGCTAGTCTGTGTCCACTCGGTGTCATTGTCGTCTGGTATGGAAAGGTTATTCAGTTATTTCAGTTGGTAGCGCTGCAGTTCTGTCAATCATGATCTGACTGACGTCATATGTTCGAAAATATCTACGCCAAAATCGTGACTTTGACATTATCATCATGCCATCAGCATCAAGTCATCAACATTTCGCTTATTTTCGCACTTGCCCTTGATACTGCATTCCATTGGGAGTAAATACAGAAACAAATTAATTATTCATTCAAATGAGTTGTATTTATATGTAAATTAAAGACCCTACGTTGTTAATTATATTGATACTTTCCCTTTGATATTTTAATGATACTTCAGTACTACATTATTCACAGTTAAGGAATATCACTGTCCAAGTGTGCAGTTCTGACGTGGTTTTAGTCCTTTGTTCCCTCTTAATTATTACCAAATAAGTGCATTAAATTGGTGTACGTGGTCACAGTCTAAATTATCATCATCATTCTCCTGCCCTTACCCCAATTTATTTGGGGTCGATAATCTAAATATCACTGAAGTATAACCATGTCTTGGGTCAAAGAGAACTGCGTGTCTTTCTTTCAACTATTTTGCATTAAAGTCGTGAAGATGGGTCGTGTTCCGCAGCATATAGCATTTATTATGGATGGGAATCGTCGTTATGCTAAGAAGTACAGAGTGGGCAACAGTGCTGGTCATTATAAAGGCTTTGACAAGTTATCTGAAACTTTGAAGGTGAGTATTGCGTGTATTTTTATGTTTGAGTAGATTGCATCATACTTTAAGGTTTGCAGCTATCTGTAATATTTATAGAAGTTTATAAACATAATCTGATGCTGAGAAGAGCAATAGATTATTTTAATCTATCTCTGTCCACCTCTGTGCCCTGCGAAAGCCTTTGGCCTCCTCTTTCAACATTATAAATGAAGTGTCTTTCCATTTTAAGTCTAAATATTTCCATTACTTTTTGCCAAACAAAAGCCAAGTGCCTTTTATGTGCCTATTTGAAATAAATTATTTGATGCAAAAACATTTTGATTCAGCTGCCTTTAGATTAAGTACCTTAGCACACCTCTGCCGCGCAACCATAGCAGTCAAACTGCAGTAGTTCAATTCAACTGACTCGCATGATGTTCCGCTACTCGAATCGCAATTCGAGTACAGTGAGTGGAGTGCAGTTTTGCAGCAGAGGTGTGCTAAGGCCCTAATGAGAAAGTAATTTTAATATTCTATTTTGATTTCAGTGGTGTCTAGATCTAGGAATACCTGAAGTAACAGTCTATGCATTCAGTATAGAAAACTTTAAAAGAAGTAAAGAGGAAGTTGACGGCCTTATGGATTTGGCTAGAGACAAGTTTCAGAGATTGATAGAGGAAATGTATGTTTTCATTTTATTGTATTTAATTTATTTGGTCTTATTATTTAACCCATTGAATGCCGACTATGGATATATCCGTATATGGTTTCTATGCAAGACGCCGGCTACGGATAGCTAAGTAGGAGTTCACTATGAGTTTCAGTAGAATGTACAGTAACTGGCCTCACCAATAGAGTATTTTAATATAGGATGGCATTTTAAATAAAACAGTCTTTAATAAAAGAGTAACTTTATTGACTAGTAAAAAAGTAACACAAAAATTTAAAAGCTCTTTGGACATTTTTAGACTTAATAGTAATCTTTTTTTTGGAATGTAGAACCTACATTTTTGTTCAAAAAAGCAAACAACGACTTAACATTTGCTAATTACTGTCGCAAACACTGATATAAATAAAAATTTAAAACTTACCTTCATAATAATTTTCCGAACAAAACTAAATCAGTCTTACATTTTAGTAACTCAGAAATAATATTTTTTAACGTAAACGTAAAATCTAATCAGCCTTTTGTACTCGTAAGTACGTATATTTTGGGACTCGAATACCTAAAAAAACTATTAAAATCAGGCTACATAAATCTAGGATCTGTGTGATATATTTTGAAGCATTCGAGAATGCATATGGCCGGCTTTTCTGGGCACACGGTAACAGCTCTCTTTGCGTTTTTTTTTTGTTTAGTGCAAACTACATGGTTTTCCAGTGGTTTTCTTTTTTTCGGTAGGAGGTATCATTTCCAAGTAGTGGAAATTATCTGGAGAATCCCGAGACATCGGATTGGCGGGTTGGATTGATTGTGATGCTGATAACATAGACGTTCGTGAAGTAGAATTTTCTGTATCAATATTTGACAATCCAAACAAATGTGTAACAAATTCTTCACGAAATTTTAGCAGCCTCATCTTGCAAGTTCGATCTTGTTTACGAAGAAGCCTGTGCGCATTTTGCACGTAAACATCAAATACATGCAGTGCCAATTTTTTATGCCATCGCAATGTTTTTCTCAGACAAAAATAAAAGGAGATCATTTGGTCACCTCGGTCGACTCCAGACATGTCTAAATATTATAATCAGCAACTATGTTTGGCTTATCTGAAATTCTCCTATTCTGGTTTCTTACTTTTACCATCTTGTGTTTGTGTTGTTGTTGTGTGTTCATCTTTTTCCAGCTTGTGTTTGTTCGAAATAACCAAAACATCTCGCTTGTCTCTCCACTTGCAAACTGTTATATCGTCACAGGACTGAAAGGCCAGTTCACCTTTTTCAGTCGTGCTGTAGTCATAGCTGATGGATTGCCTTTTCAGTTACTACGTAAAACATACATAAGGTGCACTGGGGTAATTCCAAAAAAGGGGTATATTCCGAAAATCCATAAAATTCTCTTCTTGGGGTAATTCCGAAATACAAAACTATAAGAAATGATATTGGCGATACTATTACTAAAACAAAACTCATGATATTTTGTGTAAGGGGTAAATACGATTGAAAAAGAAATGTAAACCTTTGGTCAAAGTACAATAAAGTCGACGTTTAAATAATTTCGGAATAACCCCAAGATAGTTCGTAATTTCCCGTAAACCAAAAAATTATAATTCAAAAATTCAAAATGCTCTATCTAGTGAATCCAACTACATATTTATGAATCTAATATATCCATTGGTTAAATCTTTTCATTAAGTTAACCGAAGTCGCTTATTAATGGCAGTAAATATGAAACTACTTTACATAACTAACCGAAATGTAGACCTCTAGACATCTCGTAAAAATTCCCGTCGGAATTACCCCAGTACACCTTAGGTCTTGTCAAATCTACAGAGTAGTAAAAATGATCTGCGTAAAGGACATAGCCTTTGTCTAAGTACCCATCGAGAAGATCAAGAACAACCTCTGTACTGGGCAATGTTCCGGGTGGTGGTCTTTCACTTTTGCTCCTAAGTGTGCAGGGCGGGTAAGTTCCAAGGATGCCAAATCTACGTACTTACACGTATACGTATTTATCCGTAGGTATATTGGCACCCGGGTGCTTTTGTTTTCGCTGATGCCATATACGTATATATCCGTACATAGACAAATGTATGGTGGCAACCGACTTTGGCCGTGTAGCCAATGTTGGCTATAGTACTTTCTAGCTTTTGCCTGCTGCTTCGCCAGTGTGCATATCTACCACCAATAAAAGTGCCCAACGTGGTTATAAACTATCTCTGTGCCAAATTTCATTAAAATCCATTCAGCCGTTTTTGCGCCAATCCAGAACACATCTGGATGTATTGCAAAATATAGTTTTTAGAATTTTTGGCATCAGACTCGACCTCGCAGTAATTAATTTTTCTATTCAATGTACAGTTATGACTTTGTTACTATTTTATTATATGTAGGTATTAATCATTCTAAGTGCATTCCAGTAATGGTTCATGATCATGATACCATTTTTTAAAAATACTTTTCCATTCTTTTGCATAAGATTGAGCACTTACCAAATAAAGAACAGGGTTTACTCAAGAAAAAATTAGATTGATCAACACATAAATATCACATTTTATTTCATAATAGTGATCAAATCAACGAGTGGGGTGTAAGAATTCATGTTGCTGGCAGACTTTCCCTGTTACCAGAAGATTTAAGAGGAAAAGTCTCAAAAGCTATGCTAGAAACCAGACATAACAATAGACTGCGACTCAATATTGCTTATGCGTATACAGGTACATAAATTATATTATTTATGTTAAAAATACGAATTACTACTGCATTCATGGGTGTACAGGAATCACCCATTTTATTGTTACAATTTATTTTAAGTAAAATATTTTTGATATAAATTCAAGTAATAATTAATGTTTTCAGGAAGAGATGAAATCAGCCGAGCAGCCTCTCACATAGTGGATGGAGTAAGGAACAATGAAATAGCGCCACAAGACATTGATGATGAGCTTGTATCAAAAACATTAGAACTTGGGGAAGCTGAGCTCCTTGTGAGGACATCAGGGGAAGTGAGACTGTCAGACTTTATGTTATGGCAGGTAAGAAATCCAAGGAAATTCTCATGGGGGTAGGCAGAAACTACAGAACGCCACCTGCTACGATCCTTACAAGTATGTATGACCGGATGAACATAAACGAAGCAAAAGGAGTACCTTTTCCTTCGTTTATGTACATCTGGTCATTCACGCACGCCGGTTGCGAGTACTACGCACCTGACCTTTTTGAAGGTCATCACCAATATGTCCTCCTAGGACGTTCCCCCGCCGTTTCCACTCACGGATTTTTTTTAATAAAATAATGGCTGTCATGGGGACTGCCAACAGAAGTGAAAAACTTAAAATATGTAGGTACACACAGGTAGCTGCGCGTCGCCAGTCTGGCGCAAGCATGTCGCATGTTGCTAACCCGTAAGATATTCCCCTACCAAAAAGCGCTCAACGCGATTAAAGAAGTTTTCATTTTTGTGTTGTTAGGTTACTGAAATAATAATTGTTAGGTATCCTTATTCCCTCAATTCCTAATGGGACATTATTCCATAAGTAATTTGAGGGAATAGGGATAAAATTGAGCGAGAAATCGCAGCGAAATTTCGAGCGCTTATTAGGCACAGATGCCATTTAATTAACAACTTCCCTGTCCAATGAGTCATATATGACTCACGAGAGAAGTTTTCGCCTACGTCCATGAGTCACATATGAGTCATAAAATAACCAAAATAGGATAAATCTACATGAATTTATGAAAATTATATTTTATGGTATATAAGAATGTTATATATAACTCATCAGAAGAAAAAACTGTGAAAAATGCGTTGTATGGGACAGGGAAGTTGTTAAACTACTATTTTCAACAAAAAATATGTAAAGTCTAATGCTACGGCTACATTTTCGCGATAGCGCGAAGTGTAGTTCGCGTTATAGGTTGAGAAAGCTTGAAAATAATTGAAACATAAGCTATAAAATAACAATTTTCGTGGCGCAAAAGCACGCAAAACCATTCGTGTCAGTCATGCTACGGCTACACTGTCGCCATAACGCGAACTACAGTACGCGCGCTCTCTTTCGCACACCGCTGGACGTCTCGCTGTACAATAGAGAGCGGGCGAAGTGTAGTTCGTGTAAGCGAAGTACACTTCGCACGGCTACAGCCATAGCATTACAGCATCGGCAATAGTTTAATCATTTTTAAGCTGCGAAAGTTCTCACCCTACGGCTACAATGTCGCGATATCGTGAACTTCGCGCGGTCTCTGTTGTATAGCGAGACGTCGACCGGTGTGCGAGTGAGAGCGCGCGAAGTGTAGTTCGCGTTATGGCGACAATGTAGCCGTAGGGTCACGCACACAATAAAAACCGGCCAAGTACGAGTCGGACTCGCACAAGAAGGGTTCCGTCACACAGTACTATATTTAACACTACATATCTAAAAAATACTTCAGTTTAAAAAAAAAACACGTTTCTTGCATGGGTCCCTTTAATTTTTAACCACCCGACTTCATATCAGTTGTCGCCCCGCGCCGGCCATAGTGAATTACTACGGTATTTGGTCAAAAATATGTATACGACTCTGGTGAAATGGACACGAAAATATTTGTCGGATTAATCCGGCGTCGGCGGTTAAAGGGTTAACTTTATTTTATTTTGTTATTATAGCGGCAATAGAAATAATTACACAACATTTTAACTGTCTACCTATTAAGGTTGTGAGAGTCAAAATGGCGGGTGTACCTTAACTAATCGAATCATCCCATTTACCAAAAAAATGTACCTAAAGTGTACTATTTAGTACCTACCTAGGTTCTGGGTTCATGAGATACAGGCCGCTGACAGACAGACGGACGGACGGACGGACAGACAGTGGAAGCTTAGTAATAGGGTTCAGTTTCGCACCCTTCGGGTATGGAACGTAAAAATGAGTACAAATATGAATATTGTAAGTATTTGTGCAGTAGAAATATGAATAGTTTTGCCTGTACAGCAAGTAGCTAGTTCGACTGAACCTACAATTTTCTTCTTCTTTCTTGCAGGTCTCCAACACCGTCTTATACTTCACAGACGTGCTTTGGCCAGAATTTACTATTTGGAATCTTTTGGCCGCCATAATACACTTCCAAAGAAATGCACCGCCTCCCAAACAGGCAATAAGTGTCAGTGATACAAAACAACAGTTTCTGGATAAACTAGAAAGCCAGAGATGGCAACAAATAGAGAAAATTGTTAGTTGTTCATAAATAATGTTGTTGTTATTATCGTGTATGTACTTCTGTTTTGTTGTTACGAGTAATCTTGAAATTAGAAATACATGTATAATATTGTTATTTTTTTTTTATATTCTATTTTCTGTGGTTTTTTGTCAAATTTATTTAGGCTTTGTTACGCAGGGCATAATGCAGGCGTGACGGCCAAAATTATTGTTCATTCATATATGGTAAGTTAGTTCAAAATGTAATTTTGCGTGTATGACCCGCACTTGAATCTAATTAAAATTCGAAATATTAGCATGATAAATCCACTGTCATGATTGCCAAGACGTACCTATACAGACAGCGTTAATAAGTGCCGACCTTGATGTTTTAAAATATTATACTGCTTGCTATAACATTGAATTAGTTACCTACCGACTATCATAACGGATACTTTCAAAAAGAGCACGGCTTTACGTGGATTCGAACCAACGCTTCGCCCAACGTCACCATTCAGTGCGCCAGCGAACTCGTTGCGATTGTGATGAATTTATTATACAGGGTCAAATTAAACTAGCTAGCGAAACTTCATAGACGTGGTGGGTATCGAAATCTAAACATAATAAAAATTGAAAAAAAAAAAATGATTTTCTAAACTACAGTTTCCTCCGAAAGTTGTGAACCGCTTTCATATAACTATATTACGTTATTTAACTATATGCCTAGGGATATAGCTATCACAGCCTCAACTATCTTACTGCGACATGTATAATTCTGGCACTTCATTTGGCGTATCTGTCCGAATATTGGCGTTATTTGGCAATACAAAACACACCCTACTTCCATTTGAATAAAGTTAATTTTGGTTTAGCGAAATAACGCCAGAATTAGTATAAATACGCTAAAAGTAGTGCCAGCAAGCATAAAAGAAATTGATTGGTTATTAAAAAGTTTTTTTTTTTTTACTACAAATACACGTATTTTATTTCATTCGTTGGTATTATTGCGTTTACAACATTGTCTAAAAGATTGCTTAATAAGTTAATTATCATTATTTTGTAGCTTGTTTCATTTTCCCTTGATTGTGTATTTGGAGTAAGTCTTTGTTGGGTCATAAGGTTCCCATCTTGATGCGGGGAAGATATGTTTGTTTCTTTCATACCAGGATCTGAAAAAATAATGCTTTTTTAAATGAAGAAATGTGATCTTTTTAAAAATATTTAGATTTGGTGCCAAGTCAATGTTTTAAACCAAAAAATGATGAAAAATCGAGTTAAAAATCAAGAATTTATTTCAATTACACCATTTACAGACTTTTGAGTTGTCAAGGAGTCGGTCAGTTACTCAGAAAGTTGAAGCTAGTTGCCCATTCCGAAACATAGAGCTCTATGGAGAAGAACAGACAAGAAACTCCAAGGACACTACAAATATAAAGACTGAAAATATATTACAAAGGCCCTAATCAATCATCTACAGCCAATTTAAATTTTTAAGTAACCTTTAATTCAAACTAGATTTTTGACAATAGTCTAAGAGTTAATTAACGCAGCATTGTTAGTAATAATATTAATAATTGTAAATGTTGTTAGTATTGTATTCGCGCTAAGGTCACACACAACCTTTGATGGGTTTATAAAATTTTATCTAACATCTACTACAAGAACAAAAAACTGCATACCTTAATAGTACTTTGCCCGCATGCGAATCTTGTTTTTCTTGAGTGGCGTCGTTCACGAGTCTGACGTCATCAGAAGCATCAAACTGGAATAACGGTCCACTTTTTCCCCTTGCCTGGAATTTAAATGAAATAATGTAAGTATTGTATAGTAGATTATTGTGTAATGCCCGAGTCTAAACTCAGACAAAATAGGAGTTCAAAGCTGTTTTTTTTTTTTATACTGAATATAAACAATGTCGCAAAGGGCAAAAGATGCTGTATAACAAAATTCGTTGTACAATTTTGAACTTTATAACACTGACAGTAAAGTGTAGGTAAGTATATATTATTATTTCTATGTTAACAGAAAATATCCTGTTCTGTGCTCTTTTTTTGATCTATGCATAGTTTTGGAACCTATCTTCCGTGTTGCTTACCTTAGTAACTATAAAATCATAGAATGTATAATGATGAGGTAGTATGAGATCTTCTTTCACGTACATAAGCTGGTCGGCGGATACTGTTTTGAGTTCACTGAATTCTGGCCGCAGTGTGTCTAGGCATCTTTGAAGGAATTGATATATGGAATTGCCTGAAAACAATATGATATTACATAGGTTAAGTACTCCATATTTATATATCACTAACATGATAAGTTGCACAAAAGTGGTTATGTATGTTCTTTCAAGCTACATGAGTTTCGAATAGATGTAATGCATGTTTAGGGCCTAGGTATAATAAATAAAATAAATATAAAAATATTTTATTTCAGATATCAAGATCCATACATTTGGGGATAGAACCGATCTGGCATATCCACCCGCCGCCATTTTGATTTTTTTTCGAAACCGCGGCGAACAATGAAAGTGGTATGTATGGATAGATGACACATAGACGAACAAAAATGTCAAGTAACACGGTACAGATCGACATATGAGTACAACAACAATCATTAAAAATAGCCTTATTACGAGTCTAAGTATATGTGTCAGATTGTATCCAAATAATCGTTCCCAGGTTGATTATTTTTATTACTGTTTATTGAAAGAGACTAGGTCATCATTACTTACATTGGCTTCCATACAAAAAAAGTTCGAACCCCTTTATAACAAGATTACAAAAAAAAAAATGGAATGGAAATTAATATTATATTACTGATTTAACAAAGGACCACTAAAGCAGGGAGGAGGTCCTATCAGCCACTATCTTCAAGATTTTGTTGCGGCTGCCACACATTCTGTAGATCAGGGAGAGCTTCCTTTTGCAAATGATGGCATGAAAGCCATCAGTGCGAATCTATGCACACACTAACAAAATATTCCATACCTTTTTTCAAGGTAACATTCCTTCTATGCCCCGAACCATCCCAGTAACTGAAGGTAACTGCGATAGGTTCATCTTTGAGGCTTGCTTGTGTCATCACCCACTCTAGCCGCAGTTCTTCTCGTAATTTAAGATCAGCCTCCTCTCTTTCTCTGTCCGGCAAGAATGACGTGTCTACATCTGGATTTTTTTTTATTTTCTTGAATAGCTGCAATATAATGTATGTATGGTAAATAGTATTATTTACATCTTTGACATTTCTCGGGACCATGAGATAATGGACCTTTGGCAAGCGTAAGAGGAGCCGAAGCTAACTAGCAGACGCCCATTACACGTTTTGAATGAAATGAGGCATACTATTTATTTATTTATAAAGAGTTTACAGTAGTCTTGAACTTATACCCCACAAAACCGTTTTCACCGTTTGTCTGAGGGAATGCATCATACAAATTTTTAGAGTAAAATTTAGTGGTGGTGGATATATTATGAGATATTGTTTAACCCTTTAACCGCCTACGACGGATTAATCCGACAAATATTTTCGTGTCCATTTCGCCAGGGTCGTATATTTACGACCAAATATCGTAATGATACAAGTTGCCCGGCGCTGGGGGCACGACAACTGATATGAAGTCGGGCGGTTAAAAGGTTAACTATACATCTGAGGTGTAACACATCAAGTATTAGAAAGAGACTGTCACAAAGATATGTGAATGACAGAGAAAATGCTCACAAAGCAATATTAAAAAAAAAAACTCTTGTCAATATACTTTAGTGACAGTATCTAATGTTCCGAAGTATTTTATTGGATAATATTAGTACTGTAGTAAAAATAATTCTGTGGTATACCGGTTCTTCTTTGTCCCGCCAGCTCTTATCATCTGCAGGGGGTTTCTCATCTGCAGAAGATTCCTCGGCTGCTTCTTCTTCTGAAGTTGAATTCTCGTGTTCTTCTTCTTCTTCATTTTCACCATTCATGTCAAAAGACAATGCTTGAATCTAAAAAAGCAAATGAACCTGTTTCCTCCATTTATTCCCATTGTCCCCGTATGCCATATCCCCGTCACGGGGACAGTGGGACATGATTAAATTTATTTCCCGTTGTCCCCATAACCTACATTTGGCTAACGGGGACAGCGGGAAGTAAACTTTTCACAAGTCATTGTCCTCATAAATCTGCATTCTGTTGTAAGCTTAGTTTTTAGCACGGGAAAAAGAAAGGGGGAATAAAACAAAATTTATTTATTTGTATTTGAATTTTAATTTGAGGTAAAAAGAAAACAAATAATTATTAAATTCACACAAATAACACAATTTGGGCATTATAAATATAGTAGTAGTAGTATAAAATCTACAAAAATATCACAATCACTTGCCTAAAAATAATAATCATAGTAAATAGCCAATCAATAGGAACGAGTTTTGTTTTTTTAGAATGGATGATTTCATTTTTGATTTAAGTGGTTGCTATTGATTAGGTACCTCCTGATTGTAACTTAAAAAGTTAAATCGATATTCTGATTTACTTTTTGAAATTACTTTAATCTTTATAGTTCCAGGGCACTTATTTTTCTTTCGCAAGTGACATTGCCACTTTTACACGTACTTTTTTGTATATTGGTGTCCAGCATGTAGAAGTATTGTGCCTCCCTTTCTGTGTATACGTTTTAATTCACTACTTCCTCCAGAAGAACCTGGCTGAGAGTTTCCGGACATTGTTGATCACTATTGGAAAAAACGAAACATTAAATTGATTTTAAATTGACGACTTCCAAACATTTTTTTTTTCTACCCTAATGGTTACTAGTTTTAGTGCAAGTACATACATCATTCTTTTTAGCATTCTATACATCCTATAAATGCTGTACGGGAAATATTATAGTTTTAGTCAGATATTAAAAAGAAACTACTTACATGTGCTCCCATTTACACTTTCACTAACATCACCAGTTCTCAATATGAAGTTCACAAGTAACTACAATAACTAAGTAGATCCCTTTGTCGAATACTGGAGTGGGATTTTGCATGAGCCAATGAGAGCTCGACAAAAACAATGTTATCTGCGCTTTTGTTCCGCAGCTGCAAGGGTGCGCGCGACGCGGCGACGCCGGCGCATCCTTTTCAAGGTTGTTCCGTTTATCATAGTTACTAGAAAACTTAACTTGGAATGTACGAAACATTTAAAACAATAAACATGTAATTAAATTAGTTTAAGATTGTGTACTTACCTATTTTTTTAGGCAAAATTGAGGGCATTATCATTCACAATAATCTACTATTTCGATCAAATTCATTATACAGTGTGTCCCTGGATAAAGTGCAGAAACGAAAATGGGTGAAACTAGACCATAATTTATCGAAAAAAAAATTGGAAAAAAAAAAAAAAAAATATTTGTATTATTAATATTGATGGTTTAATTTTTTATCACTTACGACCGACCCTTTTTCTATTTTTTTTTTTTTGTTACTCTAAGACTGTTTTTAAGCCGTGGTTTTTATTTGCTAAGCATCATGTGATCTTAGCCTTTATCACTGTTTTTATTTCAACGAAACACTCATGTGGCGGCATATCTACATCGCCACAATGGAACGCGTCACACTGACGTCAGGCAAAATCCTGCATCGCGCAATCAGAGTTTACCGCGCGACTAGCATATATACAACATCCCGACATCAACCGTCGGGCAGTAGCCCACCAGACACAACAACCGTCTGGTCGGAGGATCCTCCCTTTTCTATGGAGGATGAGTGAACTCTACACCCTGTTCCTCATACCTCTATACTCGCAATGTTTCAGAAGATATATTTTTTTAAGACAAAGAGTCTGTCGTAGGTGATAAAACATTAAACCATCAATATTAATAATACAAATATTTTAAATTTTTTTTTTCCAATTTTTTTGTCGATAAATTATGGTCTAGTTTCACCCATTTTCGTTTGTGCACTTTATCCAGGGACACACTGTATAAAAAAATCCTACTTGAAAACAAGGTCTAAATCCTATATATTAATCTACCGGGTATGAAGACTAATCTACCAATATTCCATACACTTTGTTTGTTGGGTAAAAG
Organism: Fissipunctia ypsillon; assembly: GCA_947568875.1. Taxonomy (NCBI): domain Eukaryota; kingdom Metazoa; phylum Arthropoda; class Insecta; order Lepidoptera; family Noctuidae; genus Fissipunctia; species Fissipunctia ypsillon. The sequence continues at coordinate 7,387,153 of OX387651.1, read as the reverse complement.
ATGCCAACTCACACATAATAAGTACTACAGAAAAAAGAAAAAACGGGGACTGTGGGCAATAATTTTTACTTATTTTATTCAACTATATTAACGGGGACAGTGTACGGGGACAACGGAAAGTATTTTTAAATATTTAATTGAAGTACCGCTGTCCCCGTAGGACGGGGACACGGCGGACGGGGATAACGGGAATAAAGCGTTTCCTCTGGAAACATCTATCAAATCACTGATACAGGTATGAGTGATTTGATAGAAGTTGAATTACAACCAAAAGCAGTAAATATTAAGAAACATAACTAACCTGTCTCTTCTGTTTGTTTTTCTGGGCTTGTTTAGCTTCAATCTCCTTCTGCCTCTCTTTTTCTTTCTCAGCCTTTTTCTGTGCCAACTTTTTCTCTCTCTCCCTAACAATATGTTCTTGTTTTGCCTTCATTTCGTCAAGGGTCACCAGACCAATCGTGGAACTTTTCAGTTGCTGCTCTACAGCATCGTAGTGTGTAGCAAACTTATTCTCAATGTTTACCATCTTTAAATCTTCTTCTATTTTCTTTTTGCGTAATTCTATTTCTTGCTGAGCTTTCTCTCGTTTCTTCATGAGGTGCATGGCTCTGCCAGCCTCAGACGCTGCTCCCTTGTAATGAGCCATGATTGGGATTTAGCTATGTGGTGAACAAAGTTGTTTTTAGCAATTTGCAGATACTTTTCTTTGAATATTTAATAATAACAACCAAGGCTCAAGGCAGTAAAATATATCAACCAAACAAACTCCTTCCCACAGAACACTAATCATAGAGTATAGTAATATAGATTGGGAAATACTCCTCGCGTAGAAACTCTTTCCCAGAAACTTCCACTCACAGAGTATAATAATAATAATAATAGGCTTCGACTGAAATCTAACACTGACAGCAAAATTAAATATTAACTATGTAACTATGTAATTATATATAAAATATGACATTTATGACACAAGAGTTATGACAGTGTTTTCTTACTTTAAGAACGGGACATTAGGCTTTTCAACGTACTTGATGTAATTGATTTATAGACTAGACGGTTTAATTATACTTATAATGCGATCCGTGGCATCACAGTGGGCCCTGTCAGAATATCAGCGCTGCGGTATTTGTTTTTGTATTTTCAAATATCGCAGCATCATGCTGAGATAGGAGCCTTTTTGGCCTCGCACAGGTCTTCTTTGTTTTGTTTTTATTTTATTTCCTTTTATTTTATTTGTGTTTATGATATTGTTAGTTTTAATGTTCTTTTTATTGTTGTATTTCCTGTGCGTGTCCCAAATAAAATATTTTTCTTTCTTTCTTTCTATAATCAACTAAGAATAGGAATGACCGTGCGTCATATTGGCAAAATAGCGGCTCTTTTACTACTCTTTTTGGAGCAAAGACAGTTAGATATAACAAAAAAAAAATTACAAAAGACAAACTACTTCGACAAAAAATACAGTTTTTTTTAGGAGCAATTTTAGTTTTAGCAGGTTCTGAATGTATCTGTGATAGTAGCGTCAATACACAATCATGATGTAATTCACGGTTGTTGTTATGCCCTCTAAATAGAGCGATAAGCCTGCACTATATTACTCGCGAAGTTGCTTCGACAAAGTACTGGTCGAAGTTGACCGAAGTCCGAACTACGTGTCCGAAGTCGTGCAACCTCGCGAGGAGCTTAGTCGCCCGGCGCGGCCTCGGTCTGAACAACGCATGATGGGGTATGCCAGATTGATCGTCTAAGGTCCTCCTACTGTCCTCCACTGACTAATAGGTGTTTAGTCTATGATGCCCTCCTCTAAATCAAATCAACTGTCAAAAAGTGAAATTTAGCCAGCGCGGGTGAAAAATATTTTAATTTGCCGGGCGGCGCGGCGAGCAGAGTTGTCTTTATTGAAACGTTACCTTTGATTTATTTTAACCATGGATGAAACAATACTATTGCCGTCACCTAATTGGTTCCTTCCTTCTATTATGGCTGTAAGTACTGATGGCTGGCTCATTTACGGAGGACCAAATAAAACTCTTTGTGTTTTGGAGCCCCTTACAGCAGATGTTGGTATTATAGCAACAAAGGAAAAATATCAGGCTCATGTGTTTTTCTGTGGAAATTCCGATAAGTAAGTACATGTTGAAATAATAGGGTGCTGGTTACCTAAAAAAAACTTGATTTTTTGCTTGTATTAAATACAATTTTTTTTTCCTCATTCAGGATTGTTGCAGTGGACATTTCGCCGGAATGGTCAGCAAAAAGGTTCTTTCTCACTGGCAGTTTAGATGGTACTGTCAAACAATGGGTTCTAGAAACTGTTAACAATAGGGTTAAAATCAAAGAGACTCATTGCCATGATGCTCACAAAACCGAACATGAAGTAAGTATTGTTTTAACTAATATTAAATTATGAATATGATAAACTTTTGGTTAGTAGGTCGTCTTTTACTAATTATAAACATAAATTGTTAAGTGTTGTACGTCTTTTACTTATAAGTACAACACTTAACAATTTATGACAAGCATATAATTTATAAAATTAAAATAAAACACAACTACATTTAGGCAACAAAGTATAAGATGGTAGTGTTGTCATATTAAAAGAACAAAAAAACAAAGTTTAATTATTTCAGTAATGTTTTTGTAAGCATGATTAAATTAGTATACTATGTACAGTATGCGGTCATAAATGCAGTAGCACACTAAAGATTGTATTACTGTGAACACATGGTACAGGCCGTACCTACATCTGTGTGGTAAGTGAGGTATCAACACAGAATGCACACCACAGAATTCACACACTGGCGGGCGTCGAATGAAACAAAAAACATACCTTCGCTTTTTCTCACACACAAAGTAACTACATATTTATGATCTTGGTCGGTTCACACAATTACTAAAATTTGCATCCTCATATCAAGTTCCGATAGCTGGTAGTGTACCGTATTGGATTATGAATCACATAGGTCTGGGTTCCAATCTCGAAAACTAAAATGTTTAAAATCTAGTTGCAATCTCATCTCAGCCACAATCAAATGTCAAAAACTTGTCAAAAATGTAGGGAAATTATAGGTATTTTTGACATATTGAAACTGAGATCATACTATGAATGTTCTTAAAATTACAAGAATTGCCCCTCTGTTCTTTCATTATTCGATAAATTCATAAATGAGAATAATAATTTTGATAATTTTTATTATTATAAGTATTGTTATTGAAATGAAATACGGGGTTAAACAAAAATGTTTATTAAGTGATTACAAAACTTATAGTTAAAACAGTTTATTTTCTTATAAAAAGCAATTTATTGAAGTAAAATAGGTAATTAGTGAACTACGACAATGAGGCTTAAAATATTGTCATAATAATATAGTGCTGGGTGTGGGTACTCTAACAAACCACGACTAGCCAATCTTGTATAGACTGATCTATCTAGCGTTCTATTTAGTTGTGGTGAATGAGTTGTAAGTAAACTGCATCTGTTTATCTTATAATTTATTTAGGTTTTTGTGGGTAATAGGTAATATGGGTATGGGTGTTACTATAGGTACACCTCTGCTTAACCTTTCGGGTGAACAGGGCGTAATGTTATGTTTATGTTAGGTAATATGGGCTGTTGTCCGCAACTTCACTTCAATGCGCGTATTTTGCGTAGCGGGTGGGAAAATCGGTTATTCGATCCACCCCAGCTTTTCAAGGAAGGCCAGCAGCGCCTTGGTGTCACTGACGATATCATATAGGGTACCTGGGTTACCGAAGTACTTTGCCCTGTATGTGTAGAGCACTGGGCAGTTTAGTAGCACATGAGCTGCTGTCACGTCGTCCCCCATGCAGGCTCTGCACAGCGGACTATCTGTGACTCCTATGACAAAGGTGTTTAGTAAATGACCCGTGGCCAGTTATAGCTGCTGTAGCTGTACGCATCTGCTGTTTAGTTAGTCGGAGAAATTGTTTCGTGAGGCGGCCATCAATCGTAGGGACTGCTTCTTTGGCCTGCCTACACTCACCTTGCTCCAACCATTGCTGGTGATGTTGGTCACTAGTGCGTTTCCTTACCAGAGTGCGTAAATACCCGAAGGGGAGTGGCGCGATGGTTCAGGACCCACTGGTACCATGCTCGACCCCCTTCTGGCAAGTTCATCGGCTAGCGAACCGTTGTGTCCTTTGATCCATTAGATGGTTATGTTATAGGCTACCCACCTGGTTAAGGCGTTGGTGACACTCGTATATTAGCCCAGAATCAACTATGTGACTGTTTAGCGCTTGCAGGACAGCCATGCTGTTTGAGAGTATGCGAGTCGAGTGGTCCTTATCTTCCCTGGCCATGATGGCTGCAGTAGCTAAAGAAATACCCATGCATTCGGCCTGGAACACTGTGTTATGGACACCCAATAGTGTGGCTATGTGTATGTTGAAGTCCTCCGAGAAGATTCCTGCACCTGTACCACTACTTGTTTTGGATCCGTCCGTGAAGATGCACAGCTCTGCTGGGCGCAAACCTTCGCATTGGCGATCCTCGAGCAGTTGGATCTTGTATTTTTTATCGAAGATAAATTGTTTGGGTACCCGGTCATTTATGGCTTTCGTAACGGGGAACTCCTTGTAGAGTCGGGATCAAGCAGCGCGGTGTGTGGTGTGTCTCTCTTACCCCAGAGATTTAGTGTATTAAGACGTACCGCCGCCATCGTCGCTTCCTGCTGTATGAATAGGTGGAGCGGTGGTAGTCCCAGCATGGCTTCGATTGTTACAGTCGGAGTAGTCCTCATGCAGCCCGTGGTCGCCGTGCAGGCTAGTCTTTGCATGCGTTGTAGTTTGTTGGAGGCTGTAATTAGCTTGGTTCGGGGCTACCAGACAACGGCCCCGTAGGTGATCATAGGGCGGATCACAGTGGTATACAGCCATAGTATAATTTTGGGAGATAGACCCCACTTCTTACCTATCATTCTCCTGCACTGCCAGAAGGTGATGCAAGCCCTGATTAGTTTGTTGTCTAAATTACTACTCTAGTTCAACTCAGTGTCTAGAATGACCCCAAGGTACTTCGCTGGCCAACTGGAGTTCTGTATTGAACAAGTTTGGTAGGCAAAAAGGGCCTAATGCTCGTTTGTGGGTGAACATGACTAGTTCACTTTTAGTGGGGTTCACTGATAGGTCAAATTCCCTGCACCATCTTTCTACGATACGTAGCGCTTGCTGAGTGAGGTTGCAGATCGTACCCGTCACCTTCCCCGAGACAAGGATTGCCAGGTCGTCCGCGTACCCTACTGTGTAATAGCAGTTATTATTGAGTTTGCTGATGAGATCATTAATCACCAGATTCCAAAGAAGGGGGACAGTACGCCTCCCTGGGGGCAGCCTCTGGCTATCATGGCCAAATGCTGCTCACCCTCAAGGCGAACCACTCGTTTGCTTAACATGTTTGTAATCCAGTCCGTTAGTGCCTGTTCTACTCCATGTCTGGAGAGGGCGCTGCTGATGCTGGAGAAGTTGGTTTTGTCGAAGGCTCCTTCGATGTCTATGAAAATGCCCAGGCAGGTGCCTTTCTGATGAATCACTTCCTCTATCTGGCTGATCACTAGATTAAGAGCAGATTCAGTCGACTTACCTGAGCTGTAAGCGTGTTGATTACCGTGTAGCGGTAAGGTTGTCAGAGCGCCGTCCCTCAGCTCCCTATCACACAGCCTTTCCATCGTCTTTAGAAGAAAGGTCAGGCTGATTGGTCGGTGGGATTTGGCGTTAAGTGTAGTCACCCTTTCCTGGCTTAGGGATGAATATTACTATCACTTCCCTCCATCCTTTAGGAACGTATCTAAAGACCAGGCACGCGGGGAACACTTCATCGGGATCAGCTGCCTTAAAAGGATGGAAGCTCCGGATGGCTCATTGAAGTTTCTCCATCGAGATCACCCTGCGTGCGTAAAGCCAATCGTTGTCTGATGGTGTTTGGGGTCACCTCTTGCCAGTCAATTACCTGCGGCGCAAAGACACATCCAGGGAAGTGAGTTTCAATAAGGATGCGTCTCGTTTCTTCTGGCGAGGGGGTGAGCGTGTTGTCAGGTTTGTGGAGGGAAGTGGGCCCAGGTATACCACAGAATATGCACCAGCCCGTGGTACTCCTGAATCTGATGCAGTTTTAGCATGCGGTGGCCATATCCGGGGGGGTTCGGGCGTCCCCGCAGTCTCCAAATGAGTTCCCCATAGGTTTGGTTAGCTCTAGTGATCCACTTGGATTACTGAGCAGCGCCTCGACAAGTCGACTTTTTTCCGTAACTCTTCACAAATATGGCCAAAGTAAAAAAGAAAAACAAGATTAGACAACGGCTGCACTTCCTCCCTCTAAAAGTGCACCTCACTAATATCAGGGGGTTGCACTCCAATGATCCGGTCCATCACCACCTTGAGACTGAGAAGCCGCACCTGTTTTTCCTAACGGAGACGAAGATAACAACCCCGTCGGATGTGGCGTATCTGAACTACCCGGGTTACTCTCTTGAACACAAGTTTAAGAAGCAAGCTAGGCCTGTGTGTACGTCCGCGATGACATTTGTTGTCGTCGTCTCCGTTGCTTTGAGAAATGGGTTTTTCTGCCATATGGCTACTTGTGGACACTGACGTGGAGAAATCTCTCTACATCGGCGTCTACCGATCGCACAGCGGTGGCCGGAGACAACAGCGCTCTTTAATTTCCTCGTGGAGTCGACTGACGTAGCCCAGCAGCGGTACCCAACAGCGAAGCTCATCTTTCTTGGGGACTTCAACGCCCATCATAAAGAGTGGTTGTTCCCGTACCAGAAAACTGACCATGCCGGGTTAGAGGCGCGCAAGTTTGCTTTAACGCTAGATCTGACCCAGATGGTGGATGTGGCAACGCGGGTACCGGATGTTGACGGCCATACATCCAATTGCTTGGACCTTCGGCTGGCATCTGATCCGGACAGTCACTCAGTATCGGTTTCAGCCCCGTTGGGAAAGTCTGACCATTGTCTGGTGAAATCCATATCGACCTGCTCTCCTCCAGATGAGAGTACTAAAGGCACGAGGCGAGTGTGGCGATACAATTCAGCAGACTGGGATGAGATGCGGCACTTTTTTGCGTCTTATCCTTGGCGGCAAGTGTGCTTCTCCTCGCGTGACCCCTCGTGCTGTGCTGACGTGGTTGCGGACGTGATTCGGCAGGGGATGGAGTATTTTATTCCATTCTCCGACATCCCGCTCGGTCATAAATCTCAGCCTTGGTATAATTTTATTAGTATTGTGCAGTCTAGACGTGAACAAGGCCAGCGGGCCTGACGGCATTCCAGCGAGCGTGTTGAGGCAGTGTGCGCCTGAACTGTCTCCTGTGTTGACACGTTTGTTCCGCCTCTCTCTTAAAAAAAGGACGGTACCAAAATCCTGGAAGCTTGCAAATGTGCAACCAGTGCCCAAAAAGGGCGACCGTGCAGACCCTGCCCATTACCGTCCGATCGCCATTACCTCCATTCTGTGCAAGGTTATGGAAAGGGTACTGAACAGTAAGTTGCTGACCTACCTTGAAAACAATGATCTCCTCAGTGACCGTCAATATGGCTTTTACCGGGGACGGTCAACTGGCGATCTTTTTGTGTATGTCACGCACTGCTGGGGCGAGGCCATCGAGAAACACGGCGAAGCACTTGCTATATCGCTTGATATTTCGAAGGCCTTTGACAGGGTCTGACACGCTGGTCTGCTCAGCAAGCTTCCTGCTTATGGCATCCCAGCTGATTTTTGTAGCTGGACATCAGACTTCCTTAGTGGACGGTCGATCAGAGTAGTCGTTGACGGCTGCTCTTTCGACCTTATGGCTATTGATGCCGGAGTTCCTCAGGGGTCTGTTCTCTCTGCAACTCTTTTCCTGCTGCACATCAATGACCTACTTCAACCTGGTATTGTTGGGTACGCAGATGACATTACTGTTTCAGAGAGATACTTGTCCAGCGCAAAAAACAGTGGGGCCGAAGTTCGTTCCTTAAGAGAGGCCATGGTAGAGCGGACAGATTTGACCTAAGTCTTGTCTCCCAGTGGGGTGATGATAATCTGGTCTCTTTTAACGCCACCAAAACACAGGCGTGTCTTTTTACCGCTAAAAGGAGTCGTTTCGATCAAACTCCTACTTTTCGGGGTACATCTGTTCCTGTAACTGGTCGGCTCAAGCTCCTAAGCATGGAGTTGACATCATGTTTCAACTTCGGATCCAGCATCGAGTACAAAGCCCAAACTGCGGCCAAGAAACTGGGCATCCTAAATAGGGTGAAGCGATATTTTACGCCTGGACAGCTTTTAACTCTACAAAGCGCAAGTCCGATCCTGCATGGAGTATTGCAGCCACCTTTGGGATGGCTCAGCTAAATACCAACTTGCCGCGCTTGATTCGGTGGAACGCAGAGCTAAGAGGCTCATTGGCGACGTAAGACTGGTGGATGCCAAGCTTCACAGCTTGGCTCATCGCCCCAAGGTTGCCTGCTTGTCGGTTTTCTACAGATTATACTTCGGTGTGTGCTCAAAAACTCCACGACCTCATTCCGCCGGCCCCCTTCTACCATCGGACGGGTAAGCTCGCTCCATCGTCTACTTTGTCTCTGTCATCTCTGACTAGACTAGAGTCAAGAGCAAACCTATCTTAAAAAAAAAAAATTAAAAAAATTGTAGCTGGATTTGGCCGCGTAGTATTTATCCCAGTCCTCATCCGCACTAGTGTTCATGGCTCTGTTCAGAGCTTGCCTTACCTTACCGCGCTTGCGCTCCAGATCGGCACCCCACCAGGGTTGTTTGCCCGGTGTGCTACGCGGGATGTTCTCTGGGCAGGCAGTATGGTAGCTGTCTATCATTGGTTTGGATGGTTTACTTGTACCTCAATCTGTGTCGTGTCCGCAAATGTCGCAGGATCGCTTTAGTGTCGCAAATTTGGATTCAAGATTGCGTGTGTAGATGGCACGATCCGTGTTACGCGGATTACGCCGTGGTGGTGTTGGAGGAACACAGACCTGGATTGCGAAGCGGATCCACCTGTGATCAGAGCAGGATGCCTCCTTGGAGACCTGCCACCCAGTGGTGATCACCGCCGCGCCCTCTGTGGCCAGAGTTAGATCTATAATTGTACGGCTTCCTCAGGTTACAGATGTAGGTTTGGAGCCAGTATTTAGTAGGGATAGGTTAGTCAAGAATAAGTAGTCAACCAAGGCCTTACCCCTCTCGTTTTGCGTGTCCATACCCCGGAGTTGGTGGTGAGCGTTGACGTCGGCCCCGACGACGACCTCAAACCCGTATCTCTCGTAATGGCTCACGAGGCATGTAGGCCGAGGCGAAAACGATCATCATCTCCATGATGTCGTCACGCTGTATCAGCAGCTTCGCTGCAGAGACGTCTCTGCAATAGAATTCAGTTAAGAGCTGTGTTTTAAGGTTACCTGTGATATATATACAGGGTTACAGGGAAAGTCGTACTGAATATTAAAGGATGTTATTATTCAGGTCATTTCCGATGAATTTCATTCTGAAATAAAATGTCCGAAACTTAACCGTTATGGAGATATTAAATTTTAAAGATTATTTTTAAAAATCCTTTATTTTTTGGCTTTTAGTCGTTTTCTTTGGGATTAGAGCTCCTAGAGTCGGTTTTTTTTATGTATCTAGTTAGAGGACATGTCCATTAATAAAAATGATCAACAGAAACTGAACCTACTACTAACAGCTTAAAAAACTGCTCGACAACGGTTAGCATTATGAATTTTCTAATAGAGTGTTCTTAACTTTAACAGGCTTTTAATAAAAAATATTGTATGGAACTTATTCTGCAAATAATTTTATAAAGTTCTACGTCTCTTTAGCTATTCAAAAAGATCCACGATTTGACAATTCAGACATTTAAAATGACATAAATACCTGTCACCGCACGTCTCCCGGGCACAAACAATGTCTACCCAAACCTTTTTTCATTGTTTAAAAGTGCCAGGTAGTAAGCCGGATTCTTTTGTATCGAAATTCTGTTATGTTGTACTACCAGATGGGCCTATTCTAATAACATTATTTTAAGATTTTATGAACAAACCTAGTAGATGATATACCTTTTTGAATAGCTAAAGAGACGTAGAACTTTGTAAAGTTATTCGCAGAATAAGTTCCATACATTTTTTTTTTAAAGCCCATCAAAGTTAAGAACACTGTTAGAAAATTCATAATGCTAACCGTTGTCGAGCAGTTTTTTAAGCTGTTAGTAGTGGGTTCAGTTTCTATTGATCATTTTTATTAATGGACATGTCTTCTAACTAGATACATCAAAAAAACCGACTCTAGGAGCTCTAATCCCAAAGAAAACGACTAAAAGCCAAAAAATAAAGGATTTTTAAAAATAATCTTTAAAATTTAATATCTCCATAACGGTTAAGTTTCGGACATTTTATTTCAGAATCAAAATCATCAGAAATGACCTGAATAATAACCTCTTTTAATATTCAGTACGACTTTCCCTGTAACCCTGTATATGCAGTCGCATATAGATGCAGTGGGTATAATCATAAAGTTTTACGAGTTACGTGAACAAGACGAACATAACAAGGAACTGGTTGAACGTTGTTTTATAGCTAATAGTTTTTTTTTAAATAAATTACAAGCTCCTTACATTTAAACAAAGCACACAATTAGACCTCTGGGGCCTGTCCTAGTATGCCATGGCCTGAGATTTGATCAACGCGCTATTAACAGTGAAGTTATAATCGAGTTGATGTAATTTTCTTTCAGCTTACGCTTTATGTTTTTACTATTCATTGAGTCTCTAATGTCTACAGGTATTTGGTTTAGTAAATTGGGTATTGCGAAAGAAGCGGTACGCCTGCCATAAAAGTTATTTTTGCGTGGCACTTGAAATGATTTTGATTTGGCTTGTGTTATAGAATTTCGTTTCACATAACATTTTTCTCATATTATCATTTTCATCTGGACCTTTTGCTGTCTGTTAAATAAATAAATAATAATAATAATCATTTCATAGAATAATCAATACTCTCTTTGAAGAAATTTAAATCATTGATTTTTGTTTCACATAAAGTTTAATGTTAGAATATTTATATAACAGAATAACAAATCAAATATTCTTTATCCTTAAATTGTTTATTTAATATAAAACTTATTACCAAGAATAACATTTTATCGAGTGACAGTTTCTAAACGTTTCAATTCATACCTTTGATAAAATGCATACCTTCCTATAAAATTAAAACATCGCGTTCACAAAAATAATGCGGGTAAATTCTTGTTAAGAGGGTTGTCACATTTTACATCGCTCTCGCTCACACGGGACCAAACTTTTAACAATGTTAAATGAAAAGATGCATTTTTGAAAAATGTATTCAATGGGCGGTCTACAAAATAATATTAATTTAATAGGTAATTATTAAAAACACATTTTTATTGCGGCATTTATTTACATCATCTCAAAAACAGATCATAATACTTAATTACATATGTTTATTAGATAACACAATAGAAATGTGTTTTTTGATAGCTACCTATTAAATTAATATTATTTTGTAGACCGCCCATTGATTACATTTTTCATAAAAGCATTTTTTCATTTAACATTCTTAAAAATTTGGTTCTGTGTGAGCGAGAGAGGTGCAAAATGTGACAACGCTCTTAAGCAGGAGCTTGTGAAACATATGTCAAAAAATCATAAATAATTAGTGCTATAACCACCTGTAAGGATATTACGGTTTTCCTTGCTGTTTGCGAGATAATTAACTTTTTCATACTAGCTTCATACAAATTTTTCGTAAAAAAATTATAATTCCTTCGTTTTTGTGCAGAATTACCTCGGGTGTCATTTTTGAATATAGTAACAACTGATAGAAGCGATATACGGCAAAAAATCAGGCACTTGTAGATTGAAATCCCTAAGTCTATGAAAGCTGATTTTCAGCCCACCGTGGGGCGATGCAACGCGAGGGGTCGGGTGTAGTTACCGTGGCCCCGGCACAGGCAACAGAAGGAACACGGGTGGGTTTTAGTCAGTAAAAGTCTGACACGCCCTCCCGCTCCGCCCAGAGCGGGAGAAGTCATTTGATGATTTCCCATCCACAAAAAAAAAAAAAAAAAAAAAAAAAAAAAAAAAAAAAAAAAAAAAAAAAAAAAAAAAAAAAAAAAAGGGATCGGGTGTCGAGGGAGTTTTGTTAAAATGTGGCTGTTAATGCTGTTATTTTAGTATATTGTGTACGACTTCCACGCGAACGAAGTCAAGGGGCACAGCTAGTTATAAAATAAATTGTTTCAAATTTACTTAAGAATATAGACGGAAATAATTATAGGTAAAAAATAAATCGAAAAGCCTAAAATTTTGAAAAGTACAGAAAATAGTTCTATAAGTAACTATAAATAAGTCTATGGTGTTAAAATTACATGGTAAATCTCTCAATATTGTGCATACAAACTTATATTTGCAGTTGGAATGTATGGGTGAAAAAAAAATTTAAAAATATTATGTGAATTGAATCTGTAGTTGAAAAACATGTTCTCCCGTACATTCCAACTGCAAATGTAAGTTTGCTCTTGGGATAATTCTTTCTCTTCTTTCTTCATCCCAATTATGGAACCCTTCATTGTGCGTGGTCCGACAAGCACTTGGCCGGTTTTTTTTATTATATTGTTACTGTACAATACCACAACAATAACATACAACACACAACAACATAGCAATAACATACAACAATAACGTACAATAACATAGCAATAATAAACACAGGCAGTTAAAAAAAAATTCTGAATGCAACATTATACAACGTGTTTCTGTATGTACGACATTAAATGAAAACGAGCACAGTACTAATCCATTGAAACATTTTAAAACACGAATATTAGTAGTTAATGGAAAATTTTAAAATTGCAGTTTTCAAACAAAATAAATAGTAGAATCAACTGCATAAAAAGTAAACACGCTTTATCTACGCAAAGTCACTGACCAACGGTGCGGTGCGGGGTGCGGGGCGCGGCGGCGGCAATGTTTACCTATTATTACGGACTCAGATCTACATCATGTTGAAAAATAAGAAAGTGAAAAATAATTTCCTGTGGCTAAAGTATTCATTGGATTTGATTGATTTTTTGTATACGGGCAAAAAACATGATTCTCTTTACGTGTTTTAAAGGAATGTCAATCCACCTGTTACACGTGGTATGAAAATGTACTTTCAAGAAATAATTTCTTAACCGATTCGTTGCGGATGGCACGTTTCAGTGCCATCACTTTCTTTTGCGTGAGGCGTTAGGCACGGATGTGTGTCATTTTAAAATCGATGGTAACTCCTTCAATTAAGTTAAGGAAGTTTTTACTCAGAACCAAACTATCTTCATTTTTCACGTATATTAAGCTCGTAGCCTTCGTTTCTGGATATTGTAAGATTTTTTTTAAACAGGGGTAACCAACCTTTTTGAATGTTGAAAGTTCGTATGGCGTTGGGCACTGATCAGTGTCACGTTATTTTTGTTCGACGCCACGGCTAGAAGTTAGTGAAATTAGGCATCGCAACGAATCGGTTAATTACTTCCTGCAACTGCTTCCATCAGTCAACTAAACTTGCAATCAATTTAATTTCAGGAACTCATTAGTATTGGTTATAGTAATGAAGCAATTGCTATATCAGTTGGCGCAAGTAACATAGTAAAATGGGACTTAACCTCTAATACTACAAAGATATATTCCTTTTTTCTGAGGGGATTGAAACCCACCTGTATGGCTTGCTCTCAACATACATCACTGCAAGTTGCTGTGGGTACCAAACAGGGTGTGGTCCTCCTTGTGGATCTGCATGGTAATGTGTTATTTTGCATTTGTCAAGTATACTAAATAAATATAGAACTTAAGATATATGACACCCTGAACTGTTCACAGGTAAAGGAAGAATAGTATACAAAGTTAGAGGCCAAGATGATATAGTAATGAATATAAGCTGGTGCCCACAATATGAAATGACTGTCAAGAAATCATCCAAAGAAAACAAATCGTTCCTTGATAAAAGGCTAGCAGCAATAAGGAGTGAAGGTGAACGGGAAACAAATGCTCTAGAACAATCTGGAATTGGTAAAACCCTTCCAGAAGACAGTTTTGATGAGTCTATAGTGCAGGAGGACGACATGTTTGATATTTACAAAGACCATGAACCTGATGAATTTGGTCACAAAAAGTATGAACCAGAAGATATATTGGTGAAAGTTCAAAAAGAGAATGCTGATGATACTGACTATTTGGCTGACTGTCTGCAATTGAAAGCGGAGATATTGAGAAGGAAGAATCAAACTGAGCCAAGTATTGAGTCATTGGTTGACGCTTTGGATAAAACTCATGTTGAAGTTGGTACTGATGCCCAGTCTGCTCTGACTGAGGCAGAAAGTGGTCCATCCCAGCCTGAAAGTTCTCAATCCCGGCCTGAAAGTTTTCAATCCCAGCCTGAAAGTGTCAAGGCGATCACAGCAAGTACAGTAAAGTGTGTTAAATTAGACACAAATCCTGACAAATCTAGTCACAAACTTCTACTTGCTTCAGTTGGAAAATTTGGGTATGTTTATTTAAAAGTTCTAATTGTGTAATGATGACTGAAGAATCAGAGTACAAACAGAAAAAATATGCTACCAACTAAGCTGAATAATATGTTCAATAGTGACTACACTATTAAAGCTTACTAAATATAGTTTGTTAATATAAAAACTACATTGTATACTTTCAATGATATTGACTAAATATTAAAGCAATAATTTAATTAAAAACTTAATATTTTCAGAGGAGTTCGAATATGGTCTGAAACTGGTAAGCTAGTGGGATCATGTGCCATACCCATTCCTCCAAAAACCTCCAAAGGGACCTTTGTGACTTCAGTACTATGGTACAAACCTGATTCAATTATTGTTTGTGATGGTAGGAGTCAACTACTGGAGATAAACCCACAGAATGTTGACAGGTATGTTGTTATTACTTATATTTTAAAATCTATACTTCTTTGTTTTGCATAAAAAATAAATTGCCTCCGTAAGTGGCCTCCCTAATCACTTTTTCTCTTTCATACTTGATTCAGTAAAAATATATTCACATAATACCACAATCTCCTTTCATCTTAAATGCTTGCCTTTCATTTTTTCCCCTAAATATTGCTGAAAATGTAACAGTACTCGTAACTTCTTTCTCAGTAAAAACAAACTAGAATGGCAGATGCTCCACCAAAAACACAAGCGTGGGTTATACTGTGTCAAAACAAATGCACCTCGCATACAAAATGAGTTAACGGTACCTTCAGAAGATTGGTCAGTATGGTCAGTTGGGCAGGACCGCAACATTATACGATACTGTGTGAGGACTAAGAAGGTGCTTGGTGTCCATGCGAGTTGTGGAGGGTCTGTGTATACGGTGGCACCTTGCCCGTATGATGCTGGGAAGTAAGTGTGCTTTAAAATTAATTAGTAGTTCTTACAATGTTATTTGATTAATGCACGCAGTTTAAGGTTGAATGAATAAGAAGCAGTTGGCATTCAAATCAAATCAGAATATTTTATTTGACATAAACTTAAATGGGCACTTATGAAACGTCAGAAGCTAGGTGCACAGTTTCAATTGGTTGTTTCCTATGGAGAAGAGTCGGCAAGAAACTCCACTGTTATTATTGTAAAAAATTATTGGCTTTTACAATGTTTTCAAATTACATTGTTACCTTACAAAATAGAAAAAGGTTTACAAATCTACAGTTTATTAAGCCCACAACATTCTCACATTCACAAAATATAAATTAATGTATATACATTATTGTCATTACGACTGTAACCAATCTGAATTAATGTCCTGTCCACAAAAGCCACTAATAAATCTTTTTTTTTTGCCGAGTAGAATCTTGACTGGTTGAATGTGTGTTCCAAACGCGTTCGGAATCGCAATATTCTTCTACAGCTTCAGAGAGTATAATACTTGTTTGTGCTAGTCTTGTACTTTGTGCGATCCGACTGGTTGACCTTGACATAGACGCTCCGACAGTCATAATCGTGAAAGTTTACTATAAATAAATTAGCCTCCACGACGCCGTTTGAGCTAATCTTTAATAGTTCGCGGCGATATGAGTTAAGAAGAAGGGGAGCTTCTCTATAATGAATAACACATTTTTCTATGATAACATTTTGCGAACCTTTCTATTGTGTATTAGGTCACTACAATAAGACTGTCTTTCCCAGAGTCGCAGTTAGCGTGGGCGACGGTGCGGTCCGTATTCTAGAAAGCAGCACATTAGCCGAAGACGAGACGAGACTGACGCGATCCCACGTGACCTCCTACTGGCATAATGTGCAGGGCAAAGTGCTGAACGTAGCCTGGCATCCCACTAAAGAGAATCTACTGGCCTATGGTACTGGGGAATCTAGAGTAAGTATCATTGTTTTGTTCAGGAATCAGCCGCCCACGTCATTCTGGGATGCGAGGCCGTGGCTTCCCAGCGAGAACAAATCCTCGGAACAGTAAAGTCGCTCTACGAAGCCTGTGTAGCCCCCAGGGAGCTTCTCTGCTTCTCGGCGAAGCTAGGCTGGCTATGTTAGCCGTGGCTAACATAGCCTAGCGTCGCTTAAAAGCCATTCGGTCCATTGTGCGTGGTGTCCTGACACACCACGCACAATGGACCGAATGAGAGTCTTAAGTGCTGACAAGGGAGTCCACTTAATTACATTATCATTGCTTTGTGGACATTCTGAATTAGCCAACAACGCACAATGGATGATTAAAGAGACCATTATGCGTTTTCGTTCTTTGAGCACATATTTTACACGTGCCTGTTCAAGGATGTAGTACACAGCCAACCCCGCGCGCAGAACAATGCGCAACGTACATTTGGGTGGGCCGCGCTGTATTCCAAAACTTCTCCTACATCACTTTCGTAGATTTTGTATGAACTATCGCACACTACAGGCGGGCCGCACCGCGCTTTTTTGTACCGAAATGCAATGCGCTGCGGCCCGTTGCGGCTTTAATGTGCGCCTGGCTTAAAGACAAACAGGCACGATGTTATACAGGGTTATTTTAAATTGGCTAACTAAACTCCGCTTACACGATGGGTATCAATACCTAAACATGATAAAACACAAAATAAATTAATTTGATGATGTTATTTTGCGGGGCCTTCGACCGCAGTTGTATAGTCACTTGAAATATCAGTTTAAAAGTCCGTTTTTTTTTTCTAAACTTCACAGACGTGATGGGTAGCGAAATCTAAACACGATAAACCATAAGAGAATCGTTTTTGCTCGATAATGTATGTAATGTAAAGTAAGTCATTAAAACCGGGTCTAGCCGGGTAATAATATTGAACTGAATTTAATTATAACCCGCTGGTTAATAACGTGATTTGATTTTGGAACCCCTACTAAAAGTTCGCATGAAAACTTTAACAAAAAAAAAATATATTCAAGAATTGATTTGTTTTTTATTACATCACAGAAGGTGTTAAAAGTAAAGTATTCTCCTCGGGGATAAAGATGTCTTCGGCGTGGGCGAGTTTGAATCCGCCTTGAATATACCGCCCGTGACATAAGACTGCTTCATCCCCTTACTGAATAATCTACTATAATAAACGTGGTTGTCTTACAGGTGGGTCTGTTAGAAACTGGCGGCAAACACGAGCAGCCGGCTCGCGTGCTGAATCCCGCGCTGAGTCAAGGAGTATATTCCCTCTCTTGGGGAGAAGGCATGGATTTGTATGCCAGTGGCGGCAACAAACTAGTTGTGTATCACACTAATCTTATTAATGAAGGTAACTTGTATGCATTAGTTTCTAAAGTAATATAATGAGGTAAAATTGTTTATTAGAGTTCCGTATTTTTTGAATTCTTTCACTGATAGAAAGCTGCATCTGACTTAGGGTATGTTTCGTTCATAATCAGCCTATAATGTTTCACTGCTGGGACACAGGCCAGCCTCCTCTCTGTGAGAAGGAGCCGGCCGTAATCCATCACGCGGGCGCAGATTATAAATTGACACGTCTGACGTGAGTAACGGCTAGTAATCGACTGTAGTGTGTCGTCGTCGATTGCTGTATTCGAACCCCTGACGTGCGACGTCATAGGTACTTGAGCTCACAAGAATGCATGGTGTGGGTTACATACCACTACACATACATCAAGATTCTAACAAATTGTCTTTATCCTGCAGATCCTGAGCAAATAGACATAACCATAGAAGGTCAGTCTTGGAACATATGTTCAGTGAGCTGGACGCCCCGCGGAATGCTAGTCGGCTCCAACAACGGCGCCGTCGCTTTACTGACGCCCCGAAAGCCGCATACTCTTATCGCTGCTGCTTTTGTGTTCAGGTGCGTTTACCATCTTACACCGAAATGAGACAACAATAACAGCGATAGCAAACAACTTACTAAGGGGTATCGTGTTACCCAGTAATTGGGTTGTGGAGGTCACCTAGGCAGTTGCTCCATGTAAAAATACTGGTATTCAGCTGCATCTGGTTAGACTAGAAGCCGACCCCAACAAAGTTTGGAAAAGCTAGGCTGACTGAACAGTGTCAGCAACAATCAAAGCTGCAATGGCTCTTTCTTCAAAAAGCCCTTCCAGACTTGGCTCTGTATACAACTCATAAAGTATAACGTTTGGGACTTTAAAAGAAATCATGACCTCTGAGTTTGTTTCGGCATTTCTTCTCGACCAAAAAATGTATGTGTAAAAGTTTCTTAAAATATCTACTTACAGAAATAAACATCATTTCATAACTCGACTCGAATGTATTGAAATACACTTAGCTGAAGTCGTCGAATGCGCGTCCCGACGTTCACTCATCGTCAACTTCTATCACTTAATTTTGGAAATGTTGATATTGATGATATTGAATAATACACTTTATAATCAGAGTGATAGAGTGTAAAGTTATACGAACATCGACGCAGACATCAAACCGCTCTTCGGTCGTCTTTGTGCGTTCTTGTTTGTTATTATTCAATGTAATAATATAGTACTTTGCTGCTCTCTGCTTCCCACTGGCTAATTCATTTATTATTTTGTTTCGCAGTAAACTAATACACTCGATGGAGTGGCATCCCCAGCAAACGTCGACTTCAAGTGAAGAGTCGCCATACAAGAACCTCATTGTAGTCACCGCTTTGGATAAGGATTCCATTATTTACATATTGGAGTATGGGACGAATGAAAAAGGTACTTGAATCTCCACATAGCACATTAGCCTGTTCGGGAAAGAAAAAAGAAGTTGGCTATATTTAAAAGTTGATTGCACAATCGATATTATGATTTAACTATGCAAATAATATTTTTTTTGATGTCACGTAATCTGTCACACGTATTATAGTAATTATAATTATTGTTTTTGATAGAGATGCTATAATAAATATTTAAAGAAATGGAGAAAATCGATCAAACTCAAACTCAAAGCATTTATTTCAATTAAACCAATTAAAGGCACTTTTGAATTGTTAAAGAGTCAGTCAGTTTGTCAGAAAATTGAAGCTAGTCGCCCATTCCAAAACGTAGATCTCTATGGAGAAGAATGGGCAAGAAACTCCATGGACACTCTTTTAAATCAAAATTATTACAAAATCCTGGGTACATTGTTATTGTTCTTGTTGCTTCTATATGTGAGAACAATGTAAAAAATAGATAATTAAAACAATTTAAAATATAAGATTAAAAATAAGCCCTGGCAGCTAAGAGATGACCAGTCTCCACTGACGGCGCCCGTTCACGAACATGACCATTCAATCCACCCCAGCTCCTCAAGAGTCAGCAACGCCTTGGTTTTACTGGCTATCTCACAGAGGGTATTTGGGTTTCCGAGGTACTTTGTCCTGTACGTGGCTACCACCGGGCAGATCAGAAGCACATGAGCTGCTGTTGCCGTCCTCCATACAGGCCCTGCACAGTGGGCTGTCTGTGACTCCTATGACAAAGAGGTGCTTGTTAACCTGTCGCCAGTTATGACTGCCGTAACTGTACGCAGCTGTAGTTTAGTTAGGTGGAGAACCATACCACCATACTTACAGAGTTTACGTCTTTCATTATGTTATCAGATGGGACGCGTCAGTTGACTATATGGAAGACACTGGCTGGTCATACAAGGCCGGTGTTACAAACGGCTTGGAACCCGCATCGCGATGGACTTCTGCTAACCTCCTCACAGGACTCTACTGTTAGGGTGAGTAATAGATAGTTCTTGAAGTAAATCAAATAATACTAAAGCAGTGAGACTGTTAGGGCATCGCACTCTCAAGTGAAAGACGCGCTACATAAGCTGCTCTAATAATAAACGACTGTGTTGGAAAACGCCGTTTTTTTTAAGTCTGTTAAAAAACTGACTTAAAAAAAGGAGGTTAACAATTCGACACGTATGTACATATGTAATATTATTGGAACTGCAATATATTGACATATGATAATCTACTAAGGCTTCCAATCAAATATTGAAATTTTTAAAAGTGTATGTTTGTATGTTTATCCACGCGTTTCACCGAAACTGTTAATCGGATTGTGATTGTTTCGTTTATTGGCTTACATTTACTTCAACTTGGAACCGTGCAAGTTTCATCAAAATCGGTTCAGTAGTTTACAAGAGATGGACTTGTGGCGGCATCGTCACAATGGAACGCGTCACACTGACGTCACGCAAAATCCTGCATCGCGCAAACAGAGTTTACCGCGCGACTAGCATATATACAACATCCCGACATCAACCGTCGGGCAGTAGCCCACCAGACAAAACACCCGTCTGGTCGGAGGATCCTCCCTTTTCTATGGAGGATGAGTGAACTTTACACCCTGTTCCTCATACCTCTATAGACTAATACATGTAAGTGTGACGGTCTGGCTTATTGATACGAGCTACGGGTGTGGAGTCAAAGGGAAAACGTCTCTAAACCTATTAACTACTTATTATAAACAAATATTCCAGTTTTTACTTAAAACCAAACATTACGAAATAAAAAAATAATTAAAAAAAAAATCGAATTCAAAAAGAAATTAACTCAAAATTATGAAATAACTTTAATTTCGCAAGTCGGTGGTAAAAAACTAAAATACAGATCCCAAGACACAGTAGGGAGGCCTTTGCCCTGCAGTGGGACATCACAGGCTTTTAATAATAATATAATATATAATATTTCCTGTGCGTGTCCCAAATAAAATATTTTTCTTTCATTCTTTCTTTCATCACTTTCCAAAAACCGGGCGTAAATCTTCCTTTCTCTTAGGTTGGCATAGCTGCTAGCTGCCATAGCAACCCTTGTTCAAAAACTCATTCTGTGTCACTGTATAACCTGTCTAAGATGTTCTGTTTGTTTCCCCACAGGTATGGGACATATCAACAGGGGAATGTATATCGGTATTCGGCGGGCACTCGTTCCTGTCGCTGGGCGTGTGTTGGGTCACACAGCCGCAGTTACCGCACCACGTGTTATCGGGCGGAGGAGAGTTCTGTCTACGACTGTGGGACATATACCAACATAAGCCTGAGAATTATACTGGTATGTATAATCTTTGGGGCCCAAGGCTGGGTAATCTCTCGTATGAATTTATTGTTGTAGTGAAAGAAGCGTTGCACGCCAATAATAAAAGTATCCATAGTATCGTGTCTTCATAAAATAGTAACAAAATCGATAGTGATATCGATGGTATAAGCAGCACTATCGTTTTTAAGTATTACTAGTTTTCAATATGTATTATCGATAGTCATGAAACGCCGAATGGAACTTTTCTATTTATTAGTATGTATGTATGTAAACAACAGAACTATTCATTGTAGGAATTTTTCCGAAGATCATTATCAAATATAATATGACGTCATTTGCTAATAACATAACCGTAATTTTGCCAACAGACGCCGCATATAAAATAGGAAAAAAGAAATCACGTAGGAAAGGAGCAAAGAAGGAAGCAAAAAAGGGACCTCAGGAACCAGTAAATGACGAAAGTTCCTCCGGCGAAGAACAAGAAAACGTCGCTATAACAATGGAATTATCTGACAAAACATCAAAGCCGCCCAAGAAGTTCTTATTGCCGATAATGTTTAAACAAATGAATGATTCGTGTAAGTTGCAAGCGCCGAGGAAGATGCTGCAAATGTTCTTACAGAAGATTGATTCTACTAGAGAGAAAGGCGATGGTACACACAATGTTACTGTTGCCGAAACTGATACTGTAGTAGATGATAAAGGGGATAGTACTATAATTAAAGAAAAGGGAGATCATCCTACTAGTCTTTCTAAAGTTGATGAAGAAGATGTTACCGAAAGTACAAGTGAACAAGAAATAATAGTTACCAAGGCTGGTACCGAAGGGAGGGCACAAAATACCGAAGCTGACAAAAAGGAAGGTGAACAAGAAATCGAATTAGATTTCTTAAAGGTTTTTGGTAGCATCAAGGAGGTTAACGAATTTTTGGATTTGGAGAGTGAGTATTTTTTTAAATGAATATTTTGTTCTTTAGAAACATCATGTTAGTTAGATAGAGTACGTTAAAGTTTTTATCTCTCGTAATTTCGGCCATAGACATTTTAAATGCCCGGGTAATTTTCTTATTTTTAGACAATTTTAATACTGTAAGCCAGTATCCAAATTCGCTTAGAAGTCCTCTATGATAGTTATTACTCTGAAAATAATCCAATTTATGTTTTTTTTTTTTGCAGTGGAAAGCCATACGAGTCACTATCACCACCCGGAGGCGTGTATAATGCTGATGATCTTCCGCGGACACATCGACACTATGATACAGTTCGCGAGCGAACGCGATATGCTGTGTCCCTTCCTGCTTAGCATGGCGCCGTGTGTCTCCTTCAAGTAAGTTCAAAACCATCCACCATCATTCTTAACTTAGATTACACTAACTTCTCCCCGCGACTTGGCCCGCGTGGTTTAATAAAAACAAAAAGCTGTAATTTCATGCACGAATGCTGTTAATAATGTTTATGTTTACTCATGTATAAATTTACTTCTTCTTCGTTTTTATAATAATTATTAGTTTAAAGATAACGATAAAATAATTGATTAATCGGCAATTCATGTGAATTATCTAAGACTGTGTATTTAAGTTTAACTTATTTGCTTGCAGATATTGGAAAGACGCGACTCAACTTTATTTAGCACAAATAGATCGGCTGGTGGCTAGAAGAGAGGAATCTAGGCTTTATGGTATGGAAGATATTGATTGATCTATGCATATTTCACAAGCGGCAAAATCTTGGGAAATATAATTATGTTTTATTTGGTTTTTATATATTATGTAATGATATATTTTTTTGTATAGAAAACAGACATTATGGTGGTCCGAAATACCGCAAAGCTGCCATCTTGCTGAGTATGCACGACGTGGTGGGCGCTGTAGAAGCTCTTTGCGAAGGAAAACTGTTCAAAGAAGCTTACATTTTATGTCGGATAAGGTGAATATAAATTAATAATATCTCCATTTATACTGTCGTACTGTCTGTCCCAAAGGTATGAATGTAAACAAACCCTGTTCAGGTTAAATTCTGACGCAATCACTCACTAAAGGGAATTAGTAACACATTCAGCTGTATTTAGGTTTCATCTTTTAATCTCACCACGTTTTCCAAAAAATATTTGTTTGAATAACATTATATAAATTGTAATTGAAAAATCATCGACGATACTTGAAATTATAAAACCTCCAATTCTCAAATTGATTTATAGTTAGAATTTCTCAATTTGTAAATGGCACTACAAATTGGCATCCACTCCAACGTTTTCTGATTCATTTGTTAGGTAACATTTTCATCATACTGGGGTCGCACTTGCGTCTATGGTGACGAAGCTTCGCACAGTGATACACGCAGATGTGACCAACTATTATCGGCTATCGTCGCGATAGTTCGGGCTGCGTAGCACTTATCGCCCGAGTGGCGGGACATCAAAGGTTTTAGCGCGCTAATCAGTATGGCGCGTGGTCGGACTAGCGTTGTTCATTTCGACTGTTGTTTCTGGACTGCGTAGACTCTGTCGAAATAATGGAGCGGAGCGACGAAATGGTGTTGGAATTTTTACAAAGCTGAAGGTGAACCCATCATAATAGGATCCTAAAAATGTCCATCATAAAAAAAAAAAAAAAACATTGAGGATTATTGCACGATAATTCGTTAAAATTATGAAGCCGCTAATGTGACGAAATGAAATGAAATTGTTTATTCTGAAAATAGGATAATTATCGGAAACACCCGCATATTATTTTTTATTTTTTAAGCTAGATGGGAGTCGACATTTCCTATCTGACTACCCCTGAGAAGAAATTGCGAAACAAACTCTGGGGTCAAAGTCTCTTTTAAAGTCCAGACATAATCTTGGTCAAATCATCTGAGGACTATGTAGATCCGTGTCTGAAATGGTCTTTTGAGGAAAGAATCACATATGACCACCGCATTAGCGCGATAACTTTTTAGCGAGCAAATCATTCGAAGCTTCGGCACGCATTGCTTTGTCACGATAGACGTAGGTGCGGCCCCAGCATTAGATAGTTTTAGAATAGACCGCAAATACATTATGAATATTGAACCACATAATCCTGAGAACAAAGTTGCACAACATAGTTTCAGCAACAAGTTTATGATACAAATTGAATTTACAGCAACAATGTTGCACAACTTTTGTTTTCCAGTACTTCATTGTTATTGAAAAGTACAAACCTCTGCTTTTACTGACCAATTTGATGCTTTATAAATAAATGTTCACAGATACATGGACAGTGTGGCTGAAGAAATTTTGGGAAAATGGGCTATTGAACTCTCCAAGAGCGGCCAAATGGCCGTGGCTGCTGTGCTGTAAGTATCCATTTGTTTATGCTTGGTATATTTTTCAACACACTTGCTCGTAAATTAGTGTACCCCGGATTAACCGTGATTCGAGTAAATTTATTAGGTATATGCTGTCAAGGAAAGAATCACATTAACCTTTTAACCGCCTGACTTCATATCAGTTGGCGTGCCCCCTTCGCCCGGCACAGTGAATAGAAAAATATATACCTACAACAAAGAGGGATGTGCAGTACTTAACTTTTCGATGTCGATATTTCGTTTTAATAACGACATTTGCATTTGCAAGCGTGGTTAACTAACAACTACAACTCGACCAAGCTAAGTTTGCACCTCGCGTCGATTACGTCACACTGACGCTTAGGTACAGGCTGCAAAAAAGGATTCGCTATGACTTTAAAAAAGTAAACAAATGTTTGTTAGATTTTACTTTCCATTTATTGTTTTTAACATTATATTATACATAGATACACGGGTACACGCCGCATTCCAGCGAGGTGCAAACTTAGCTTGGTGGAGATATAGGTACCTACTTGAATACTACTTATCTTACGAAATTATTCGGCATTTTTCGTAATCCAGTAAAATCAAAAAGTGTTTAAAAATTTGAACGATTTATTAATTAGTACTTAGGCTATTCACAATGAAATCAGTCCAGAGAAGAAAAACTATTATTATTATTATTTAAGTTATCGCACGGTGCGCTCTCGCCATCTCACTCACTCTAATTAAGTTTAAAATTTTCATTCAAACATCACCACCATACTACACAATAAATTAAAATATAACTAGGTGTGTAATAAAAAAAATAATTACCTCTACATCAATGTCAAACTCTTCGTCTGATAAAAATTCTTCATTTTCATCGCCTTCTAGAATTCGTATTAATTAACTCTTCAGTAGTCGTCATGATAAATTTCTGACATGTACATTTATCGACATACGAACGTAAAACTACATGCACAAGCACAACACTAATGGAAAATTCCAGAAGTCGGCACTCGTTTATGACGTAAGAAGCGGTCGTCTTTATACGACCGTGGCGCAGGGCGTACTAACAAAGTAAGTTTCGGAACATGTAGGCTAGGGATGGGATGACCATCAATTCAGCCGCTGACATTTCACAAGTAAATTTACTTAATTTTAAAGAAATTAAATGAAATACTCACAAATATTTGTAAAAAAATGTTTTATTAACAATTGCTGTATTTGTTTTAAAGTTAATAATTAGTCAGTATAACGAGAAATATTTTGATTTGTTTATTTTTGTATCGGTAAATCTTGGCATATGTCCCGTCCCTCATGTCGGATTTTGTCGTCATGGGCGTTGCACATCAATACAATTTTCTAAAAATAATATTAGTAAGTCATCTAACTTTGGACCTTTTTTTTAGGACTTCTAATTAAGAGACTAAAGTGTATTAAACTGTAAATGATTACTTAGTTAACTATTTACCTAATATAAACATATTTTTGATAGAATACAGCGTAATTAAATAAAAAAGCTGATTAAGAGAGCAGTGATATTTTGGTCGTACATATACGACTCTGGCGAAATGGGCCCGAAAATATTTGTCGGATTAATCCGACGTAGGCGGTTAAAAGGTTAAAGAAGTACACACTGATACATTACAAAGTTTATTGAATTAAAACTATTACTGTGGGTACACAAACATCAAGTGTGGCGAGCCACCACACTTATAGAAGTTTCCCAATCCTGGAACAGCTAGGTATCTTCTCTAACACCTCGCCTCTGTTACAAGCGTTCTAAGGAAGATACCAGCATGAGACACAATAAAGACTCGAGTCGCTTGTGAGGGTTCGTGTGATGAACACTTAATAACCTCTAGCTCAATTCTAAAAGTACTGACACATTTAGCCTGTGCTCATAAAATAAATATAACATTGACAACGTGTCCTGAGACAGCCACAAGACTTAATTCCTTTTTATGCCTACTGTGTACATAAATAAAATATCAAAAATTACATTCTTTCGTGTTCTACATTCAAATAACATACTTACAAAATATTCAGTTTTTACGCTTAATACCTAATAAATAGACTGTTCGACGGCTTCGTGCCTTTGCCTCTCCTTCAACTTGCGGAGACACCGCGATAAAAGGAATCCGCGGGCATTATTTCATTTCATTCGGCAAATATTTCATATTCTTTTTATTAAGTAAAGTGTGTTGAAAAACGTCGTATGAAACGCGTATGCATTGATAATATATTACACACTTGTATCATAATGTACTATTAAGACTTAATCATGAGTTCCCTTCCTACCACATTCATATTGATCTAGAAATAAGATAATATTCTGTTCAGACTTTTTAACTGTTCATCCCTTGCCATGTTGAAGTCAGGGTACTCAGATGCGTCTGAATATTAGTGTGCCCCAATGTAGGTTGCAAGCTATTTACAAAAGTAGTTTGAACGTTTTGTATTTAAAACTGGTGACCAACTGTCTGCAGCCATTACAACACACGCAAACTGCATGCGATATAGCGATCCAAATGTAGACCATGTGAAGAGGCTATAAAATACATAAAAACACGTATTATTTATTCGAACTTTAACTATTCTAATTTATGTTCCAGTCACATGGCCTCGGGTAATCTGTCTCAAGCTGCACAAGAGCTCGCGAAGTCCCATAAAGAAGATCACCTTAGACTAGCTGCAGATGTCGCCAAGGTCGCCGGTAGAACCACATTCGCTGACCAAGTACAGAAGAAAGCTAATCTATCCAAACCACAAGCAGAAAAGACTGAAGAGTTACTGAAAGAACTTCCGTCGAAGATAGAACTCCTTATGAAGGAGAAAACTAGCGTTAATTTGGAAAGTGATACGTTAAACGATGAAAACTTGAAAAGTGATAAATTGAATCGTGATACTGTAACCAACGAGTAATTCATAAGTACTTTTATGTGTATTTTATCGACTTTAGTCGAATCTCAATGTCTTTTGCATTTTTATCTCCGCCTGTCATAACCGCATATTTCCCTTTCCGCGTTGAATTCGAGACACCGGTTGCCTGAAATTAGCACGCTTTTGTAGCACAGGGCATGCCCATTGCCCACCAAAACCGTGTTCAATTTGCGTCAACTTATGTGACGTGAACTACAGTCTGTACATAAATTTTCCGTTCTGAAAGCAAGCTTTCAACAATTTTTGACATAGGTCACGGTCAAAGTTAATTAAAGGTAGGTCCATTAAACTAGACAACCATCTCCGAAGAGAGTAACATAAGGAGGAGATAAACAAATCATTATTTTTGACCAAGGAAGGACGTCTGGTTTTGGAGAAACTCGCGAAAAACTCAAAATGGAGCTGTAGATAATGGGCTGTACAAAAGATGAACACCGCGATGTCTCAAATTGAATATGGAAAGGAAAATAAACGTCGTAGCCCTCTATTGGGCATAGGCTTCTCAATATGTATGTGGTGTTATATTAGTTTATGTGTAACACTCTGTAAAAGAAATTTAAAAAAAAAAAAAATTGCCATTAAAAATAAAATTGTTGTTTGATTTACTGGGGCTGAATAATGTGACCCTGCGTCCTAACCGAAAGCGACTGTCGCACGAATACGCGATCATTTACATGAATAATGACGTACCTACATACGCGGCTAGATTGTTCTTCAAGCATATTATTATGTCATATTAATATTATTGAAATCGAGCACGACAAATCGTTTAGTACGCGGACTTATGGCTGCGCAATTTCGTGCGCGTTCATCTATACAATGTCTGTACACGGTGTGGCGAAAATTAAGGGTGAGGCAGACCATCAAACTGAACAACTTTCTCCCGGGGATCAACATTGTAATCGCAAAAAAATTATCAGACGCCCCATACATTTGGTCGAGTAGGTATTGAAGTTTTGTATGGGACGACTGATTTTTTTTTCACGATTTTGATGTTGGTCCCCGGGAAAAAGTTGTTCAGTTTGATGGTCTGTATCTCCCCTTTAAGTTTTGCTATTCCGAAACCGGATACCCTGTTTAAATAAAAGGAGAAACTGACTGATTGACTGACATAATATCAACGCACAGCCGAAACTACTGGGACTAGGAACTTGAAATTTTGCACACGGCTTCCTTTTATAATGTGCGGGAGCACTAAGGGTTTTTTGGAAATTCCACCTTTAAGGGGGTGAAAAGGGGGTGGGGGTATTTCGTTTGTATGAAAAATCTTATTCCTTGAGTTAATAAAGTTGAAACTTGGCACGAATACTTATCTAAGTAAATAATGAACTTTATATTTTTCATTTTTCTATAATTAAAATTCCACCCCTGTGGGGGTGAAGAAGAGTTCATATGAAAAATATTATTTCTTTGGTTAATAGGTACACTTGAAACTTGGCAATATTTGCCTCAGAAAATAATAAAGTTCGTAGCTTTTAGTTTTTTAAAACAACCGTTTACGGAGGGTCTAGGGGGTGTCAAAGTTAGTAAGGAAAAATTTTAACGCCCTGTCAGATTAACTCGAAACTCGGTACCTACTAATACTTAAAACCAAAAATAGAAAAGTACATGTTTCAGGATTTTTCAAAAATTAACTCCTAACGGGGTGGAAAAGGGTAATTAAGTGTAAGGGATAGATGCCACTGCTTGCTTCAATTAACTTGAAAATTGTTGTACACAATATTTAAGACATACAATGAAATGGTACCAAACGCTTTTTATAAAAACCAAGCCCTGGGTGTCGTGATGAAAACGGAGGACACAGTTTATTTAAAAAATCTTATTCCTTTGGTCTATAAACTTAAATATTGGCCTCAATACTTATTTATCCAAATAAATTGTAAAGATAGTAAACATTACTTTTCGAAAAAAGCCTTTCAAAGGGGGTGGAGGGGGCGATAATTTTTTTAGAGGAAAGTACGAAATCCACGTGGACGAAGTCGCGGGCAAAGTGCTAGTCTATCTATACAGGACAATTTTTTTCTCACTACCCACATTTTCACAAAATGTTCTACCCATGAATATGAACAACTTTCACTATGGGACCAACCAGATGATTCGTACTTTTTGGTCGAGTATGTATTAAACATTGTATGAAACAGCCGATTTTTTTTGTGATACACATTCATTGCGGCTAACGCGCATGCGCATACGCGCCTTCAGCACATGGTAAAAGTCCGAAAAACGCGCATGCGCGTTAGCCGCAATGAATGTGTTAAGAGTTGGTCTCATAGTGAAAGTTGTTCATATTCATGGGTACAACACCCTGTAATTTGAGTAGTGATAAAAAAATTGCGCAGTATAATTAAAATTAAATGCTGTTCGTTTGTAAGCGCATCACTTGAGAGCGCTGCCGCGCTAATTAGAAACGCAGTAAAGAACAGTTACAATTGTTCCGAAAATCCTGTCATACTGCGTTTCTAATTAGCGCAGCAGCGGCAGGGCCGATTTGTCCATTTTTAGGGTTCCGTACGTCCGAATGAAAATACGGAACCCTTATAGATTCACTCGTGTGTCTGTCTGTCTAGTGTCTATCCGTCTGTCACAGCCGATTTGCTCCGAATTTACTGGATTAAGTTGAAATTTGATACACATTATGAATTTCTGTGACCCAAAGACGAACTTGTAAAGTAAATTAATGAAATTTGAATATGGGGTTCACTTTTGGGGGAAAAAACAGAAAATTAAAAAAAGTTTTGAAAGGGCTTGGAGAATTTCATATATATTTTTTATAATTTTAAAATAAATGGTTTTAAAGTTATTAAAGAAAATTGACTATTCCTTGATGACCCCCCCCCCCCTATTTCCAAAACTGCTGAGCGTTATTTTGTCTTTAAAAATACCGCGAATCCTTAGTGCTATGCTTATAGAAGGAAAATTGATAAGAAGTCTGTGATCTTAAGCAACATGGTAAATCACTCAATATTGAGCGTACTTGACATTTAATTTGCAGTTAGAATGTATGAGGGAACATGTTTTTCAACTACAATGTTAAGTTTATTCATCCCAACTACAGAACCCTTCCATGTGCGTGGTCCGACACGCATTTGGCCGGTTTTTCTTGTTTTAAAATGTTCGTTATAGTCCGAATCAGGTTCTTACGGAAAGAAAAATTGGAAGTTTATCCGAAAATCTTCAAATTCGGGAAAAACTGAATGTCCTTTTTGTATGAATTATTGAAATTTGGACAGTACGTCTCTCGGATCAGCTTCTCGCATCATCAAAAGCTGTGATATGTTTCAATGAAAACTCAAATTATAATAATCAAACATTTATTTTGTATTGGTACCATGAATTTAAGTAAATTAAATTGCATTAAAATCATATTCCATCAATATTAGTTATTCAATAGTAATAGAAGTTCTCTATGAGTAATTATGCATTATAAATTTATTAATGGACGAATCGCTTACATTCGAAGTTAGTTAATTTGTGCGATTGGCGGAACATATATAGCTTTATCGGCGACAGCTTTGCTACTCAGACAAAAACAAAAAGGGACTGGTGATGATCCAACTGAATGAAATGAACGGTGGACTATTCCTTTCGTAAGGAAATACTTGCTACTCATTGCGTTTCACTTTCCAACACATGAGACGCACGATGGACGCAAAGTAAGATTATGTTCCCGCCAATCTTTTAGTAAAACACGTGAGCGTAAAACTAAATTATTTACACACAGATACAAATGTTATAATAAATATTATCTGCATTCTCACAACTAATATCACTAAATACTTTTAGGCACAAACATTTTAAGTACACCCTAATAATACTATATTGTACCACAATCAATATATCTATGAGAATAATTAGGATTCGCTAATTACTACCTATAACAATGGCACCATACTCACAACGTTCGCTTTAGAATCATACAATCATATTTTGATCACTCCCTTTCGGAATTGTCAGCGCAAAGTGTCCTAACTTCGAATCAAAAAGTCTTGTGTCGCGAAAAATAAAATTTATTAAAAAATTATAATGAAAACTTTTACTGAGAAAAAGGACAACAAATTAAATTAAATTCTAATTGATAAACATAGATTTGATTGATCACAAAACTGTTAGGCAACTCTTGCGCTGTTCCATTATTACATGCTTTTGGAATGTCTTTGCAACATTCAGTCTTAATTTACACAGCACAGACACAGACTTTGATACAGCGACTTTAATTTGTTCTTATAACGAAAGTACTAGAAACATCCTGTTCACACTAGTTCACATGACTCTGAAAGTTTTTATATCGTTAGTGTTACAAGGGACCGCATTTTAATCTCATAATTAGTGCCCATACGAACGTCATAGGGCAGAAAAGCATTTACTCGTAAATAACGTGTCCATTTTAAAGTTATTTTACGTAAATATTGGGAAAATGGAGATACAAAAACAAGTAAAGCTTCCGAACATATTTACGTGGTTACTTACGCGAATAACATTTGAATAAACATGCCAAAAATATACTATAATTTCCACACTACTAAATACCACAATATCATGAGTATTACGTAACACAAGCCCAGCTTATTACGATAATTATGTCATTACATTACCCGTCTTATTTGTGCTTCGGTCAAAGAAAATTTAACTATTTGTTCAATGAAAAAAAATACGTAAAAAACATTCAGCTCCGATCGGCAGGGTCTTCGTTTTCTCTGTTGGAGTCTTTGCCCCTCTTTTTGCAAATGTTGACCAGTTTTGCGTTTATTTTCTTTAGTTTTTGGTTTTCCTTCATCACGTCGGTTAGTTGTTGGTTCTGAAATGGATCATAATTATAAATATTTATTAGGATTTCTTAAAAGAAAAGAGTCAAAATGTAATTATTTTTTCAATAGTTTACACGAGTTCAGTAACTTATGATTAACACTTGTCTCTAACACCAGTACCTACATTGCGTGTAAACATGCTGAATAAGTGCTTAGTATTAGTGAAACTACCAATCCGTAATAAGTACTAAGCTCGTGTAAACTAGAAATACTCCTGTTGTACTGTTATACAGGGTCAAATTAATTAAGCTCACGAAACTCCGCAGACGTGATGGGAATCGATATGTAAACACAACAAAATAAAATTTAAAAAGATTTGATGATTTTTTTTTTGGGGACCCTGACCGCTGGAAGTGTTGTTACTTGAAGTGTGAGTTGATAAAATCTGTTTTATCGTGTTGAGATATCGATACCCATCAGGTCTGTCAATTTTACACAAAAAAACTGATTTTTAAACTGATATTTTAAGTGACTATACTACCGGCGGTTACCGACTATACCAATGTAAAAAAAAAAACTATAGTAACATCTGTCATGGGACAAATGGGTTTTGTAGGACTTTTTGTAGTACGTACCTTCACAAGTTTGGCCGCCATAAGCCGGAACAAAAAAAATCAAATTAATTAATTTTTTGTTTTATCATGTTTAAATATGGATCCAACACGTCTGCGGAGTTTCGCTAGCTAATTTAATGACCCTGTATTGTTTATTTTGTACCTGTACAATAGCGCTGCCGGTCGCGACGTACATGGGATGCGGCGCTTGCATGGCCGACACGGTCACCAGCTGCTGTTCCAAGATCGTCTTCTGTTGCGACAGCTTCTCAACAACCTGATCATAAATGTTCTATATTATTAACCAGATTTGCTAAACAAACTATGGGTACTTCCTTTGAAAACTATTGAGATGTCTCTCTGGTAGTCAAAGTGAGTAGTGACAATGCAATATCATCATGACAATTCATGATTCATGAGTTGAATAAATTCAGTTTTTCATTTATCATCTCAAGTGAAATGTGTTTGTTTTATAACTTTCACTCTAGTAGTCATATTCAAATGAAATAATAATATCAAAAAACGAAGATTTATAAAATTTCCCTTTTTCCAACAGATAAAACTGAATGATGAAAGCAATACTTACTAATTTCAAATGCTTCATTTCTTTCGCCTGTTTATCTTCAGACATCGGTCGGACACTGCCATCACGCTCCACTTGGTAACTTAGGAGATCTGTAAATGTTTAAACATATGACTAGTAAGTATATTTTTATCTAAATAGTAGGTGGAATGCCCACAAATTACATGTAAGTCCACTTTAAATAAATTAATTAAAATGGTGTTGTACAGTACAAAGCGTTACTCATAATTTTATGAACAACTTTTATCGGTAAATCTAATGTGGTGGAGGAACAAGGCTTCAACAACGTCTCATTACCTTCTAATGTGGGTGTTGCTACAATTTTGGTGAGGTAAATAAAAGGCTGGTCATATCTAGCGCATGTAGGAGCAATGATCAAAATACAATAGACAAATACTAAGTTTCCCAAATGGGAGAAAACTGCAACGCGACAGGCCTAGAAAGAAATGTGGTATGAGCTGGATGTTTTTGTAAGGGTTATAATTTCATCATAGTCACAGCCATGTTACTCGGAGGCTAATAGCACGTTTCCAAGTGACTTTATTTAAATCAATAGTTTTTGAGATATGGGATATTTTCGGTTACAATTGGACGTAGTTACACGAAAAGGATCCAATCCACACATGACTTTGTGTGGATTGGATCCTTTTCGTGTAACTACGTCCAATTACAACAGTAATAATAACCCTGTTTTTAATTTTTTTCAAGAAATACTATGGAATACAATAATTTTTTGCGGCCGGTGAAATCAATATTGTGCATGCGTAAATATTTATCCTAACTACGGAAGCCATGTGTGGTAGGAGAAGTACCTGGCCCAACATAGCAGTAGATGGGGAAAGTGGCAATGGGGACAATACTTTCAAAGTTCACTGTTCTGTTTTTATAAGTGAAGACTTTTAATTGGTTGACAGTTACACTTACTATTTTTATTCTGTTTTGTTTATCTATAAATCTTCAAATGAACTTAAATAAATTTAAAAAAAAGATATTTGCTTACCGTCACAAGTTGCAGTACAGGCGTCCTTGAAGTCGACAGAAGCGGGTCGGTTCTGATCGTGAAGACTCTGACGTTTTTTACGCGTCGACTGCGACTTCGCGTTGTGTTCTCTTTGGAACTCTTGCAGTTGAGTCTGAACAAGAATAACAATAATGTAGTATTATTATTGACTAATGACTGCTCGTGCCTCGCACCGGTGCACTTTAAACATTAATTTATTATAGACATAAACCTTCCTCAATAAATTCTTTAAACAATGGTGAAAATCGCATCAAAATCCGTTGCGTAGTTTTAGAAAAACAACGCGGTCACACAGGCACACGAAACGCGACTTTAATCTATACAAATAAATAAAATTGAAGTGTCTGTTTGTAATGTCAAAATAATAGCTTTTTACTAAATGCATATGACAGTTTATACGATACCTATAATGAAAAAGCAATTTTGAATTTTTTTGTCTGTCTGTTTGTTCCGGCTAATCTCCGAAACGGCTGGACGGATTTTGATGGGCACTGGGCTTTCACTGGCAGACAGCTGATGTTATCAGCAGTAACTTAGGGTACTTTTATTTTAGAAAAAAAATTAAGGTCCTGCGCAAAAAAAATTAAAACCCATGAAATTGTGAACTAAATCCGATTCAAATAAGGAAGTATTGACAACCTCGCGGGCGAAGCCGCGGACAACAGCTGGTTTATAATATGCATGGAGGACTACGTACCTCTAGCGCAGTCTTAGCCTCCTTCAGCCTGCGACACTGTTCCTCCTTCTCTCGTAAGTACTGAGCGCAAGTCTCGCACTCGTCGTCCAGTTCCTTGTACTTCTGTCTTAGTTGTAATAGCTCTTTTTTGCACGCTTGAAGCTCATGGCGCACTGAGTCTAGTTCCCTGTTTACAAAAACTCATTAATAATTGTAGGTTGGGGTACAATGTAAAAAGTGTGCGTGCGATAATAACCTAACGAGTTTTCCTTATGCACATTTTAGCCAACTGTCAAGAAACTGTCTTCGTGATGCCGAGCATCCTCATTGCGTAACACACTCGGAATGACTATCACTTTCACTTTGACACTGCAATAAAATCCATTACTTCATAAGTTTGAAAAATATTTGTCTGCTCGACAGCATAAAAACATACATACATAAACTCACGCCTTTTTCCCATGAGCGTAGGCAGAAACTAGGGAACGCCACCTGCTAAGATCCTTAAAAACCGCAATGGATAATGTTGAACTGTCAAAATGTAAAGGATTGTCATTTTCAGAAAGTATGCTGGAGTTACAACGTACAAAACGGGTACACAAGGAAGTGCTCTAAGGGCACGAGTGCAACAGCATTTACAGCTCAATTTTAACTTTATAACGGCTCGGAACATGAAGCGAGTCGCTGCGCAGTAACGAATTCACGTGTCAGCGGGGGTGAGGGGTGCGGTACTGCGCAGCGAGTAGCGCACTTCACAGCCGCCATAAAGTTTGACACGTACTATAATAGCTAGTTATTACCTGTGACTACTATTCTTCTCCAAAGCCTTCTGCATTTTGCCGAGTGTATTCTTCAAGTCTTGGTTCTTGAAACGTAACTCTTCAATGGTCTTGGCGAGTTTCTTATTCTTCTCGACCTCGGCGTCAAACGACATGCGGTCAACAACCACTGAATGTAGGTTGGCCCAATCTGATAACAATATTTTTTGACATTTTAGTTTTCTGGGTCTGTTATTAAGACGCCGTATACGAAATTTTGCCGATTTCGCAGATTTAAGTGATTTTACAGTCGTTATTTTACAGTTAAAATACTGTCATTCTATAAGTTTTAATGCACAACATGAAAGGTCGTTTCAATTATGATCTAATGAATGAGCTATTGTTTTGTCAATTTTTGCTGTAAGAGGTTTAGAATATCACATATTTATGAATCGTTTTGACGTCTAAACGGTATGAAAAAATTACAATGTATTGTTGTGAAAGTCGTCTATACAATGTAAAAAAATATTTAAGATAGTCAAAGTTTAGAGAAAATGGGCAAAGAATTAAAAAAAAATGTTTATTTCAATTACAAATTGCTTTTGATATCGGCTACTTAGTACTGTCGTTCATAAAAATAAAACAACAGAAATAAGCTTCAGTGGAAAATCAATCCATTTCCCTTTTAAAATTAATTAAATAAATTTTGGCAATAAAAAATCTTTAAAAACAACTTACATCTTGCATTATAATATTCGACGCAAGTCTCGAGTCATGCTGTGACTGATACGAATGATTTAGCGCCACGAAAATTGTACTTTTGTAGTCACACAGACTTAATGTTTCAATGTTTTCAAGCTTTCTCGCAATTAGATAAGAAATTCACAAAAGAGGGTTTTTTTTCGTGCACGGAGCCTTAACATATTTTTACCTATTACAAACATTTAGGCCAACTTACACCACAAACCACAAAAGCATTTAACCATCTTCAGACGAATAGAAACAAAACGATGTTTTAAATTAATTAAAACCTCAAACGGCGAAAATATTCCGAACTTTTTGGGAGTTATATGTTCGAGCCGTTTGGGGTTGAAACACTAGGGCCATGGGGTCCGAGTGCCCACTTGGTTTTCCGAGACATCGCCAAGCGGTTGGTCGACTCTTCACGTGACCAAAGGGCTGGCCTATTCTTTGGCCAAAGAATTAGCATCGCCATACAACGTGGCAATGCTGCCAGCCTTTTGGGCACATTTCCTGTTGACAGCGATGCGGACGAAATTTTTGATGCCCTATGATTATAGATTTTTTTTTTTACATTTGTACATATTATAATTATTATTTTAAGTCTGTTAGCTTATTTATTATGTAAATATTATGTTCCGAAATAAAAATCAACTAGTTTATGTGAAAAAAAATAAAACATAATGTTGTTTTTTAATATCAAAATTAAATTAAATAACTTGTGGCAAAATAATATAATTCTCTAGGAACCAATTGAAATAACTATTGCAAAATTGTTATCGAAATCTACTAACCTACCTGTAACCTCTTTCACAGTTTCTGAAATGAATATAAATTGAAATAGTTGTTTATGCTACAAGTGCTGAAGATAGATGATTTCCGGCGAGTGGCATTTTTATTCACGAGCGAGCGAAGCGAGCGAGTGTATAAGTCGACACGAGTCGGAAATCATCTTACGCACGTGTATCATACAACGTTTTACTATGCATTGTGCGAGGAAATAAAAAATATTATGATTTATAATACACAGACCGACTCCTAACTAAGCAAGAAATTAGTAAAATTGCGGGCTTATTTTAAACTAGCTTCCGGCCGCGACTTCGTACGCGTGAAATGTCTTGTTCCCCCGACCCACCCCGTCGCGTCGCATCGCCTGCCCGTGCTGTTTCTTCGTTTTCACTTAGCGCTCGTTCTTACTTTTATTCTTTTGTCTCGGCTTCTAAGGGTCCTAGCATAATGTTACATACCTAATAGCCTTCCTCAAGAATTGGGGTATATAATGCAAAAAGATTTGTTCAAATCCGACTGGTAGTGACAGAGATTAGCGCGATCACACAGTCAAAAAAAAAAAAAAAATGAAATGTGTAGGTAACTAATAAACTAAGCCCATTTTTCTTACTTTAAGCATTTTTATACCCGTTGTAATTTCTAAACGAAAGGTCCGATTCGAATAATTTAAAAAGGAATTTACAC
The DNA here is from genome assembly GCA_947568875.1 of Fissipunctia ypsillon. Taxonomy (NCBI): domain Eukaryota; kingdom Metazoa; phylum Arthropoda; class Insecta; order Lepidoptera; family Noctuidae; genus Fissipunctia; species Fissipunctia ypsillon. The sequence continues at coordinate 7,348,817 of OX387651.1, read as the reverse complement.
GTACTTAATCAACCTTGATTATGAAACTATTATTTGGATAAGGATTAATACCATGTTTATGAAAACACCTTCGCAAATAATGTATTATTTTATAACAAATTTGATTACCATTAGACATATTGAGCCTTTTCAGGAAAAACATCGTAAGCGCCAAAAATCACAAAACTATTTTTTCTTCGTAACCTCTTAATTAGACAGTTTTACATCTTGTCGCGATTACTCTTAAATTATATTTTAATTTTACCCGACTTTATTATTGTAAGAAATTATCATCGTAAATGAAAAACATCGTTAATTAGGCAAGAAAAAACCCTTTCCTATAAAAAGTGCAAATGTCGCTTACGATGCTCTTCCTGAAAAGGGTTGATATGCTATCGCGGACTTTTTTTTAGAACTTTTTAAGTGGAACAATTCCGTCATACATGATTTTTGCGTAACTTTAACCGTTTACGCAGCGCAAGCAACGGAAACTCTCAAAAGGAATACATTTTCTCCGTTTTTGCAACAATTTTCATTGATGCTCCGCTCCTATTGGTCGTAGCGTGATGTTGTGTGTGTGCCTTCCTCGATAAATGGGCTATCCAACACTAAAATACTTTTTCAATTCGAACCAGTAGTTCCTGTAATTAGCGCGATCGATCAACCAAACAAACAAACAAACTCTTCAGCTTTATAATATTAGTATAGATACATGCGCGCTCAGCAATGTACTACTGCGCATGTGCAAATAACTGCCACGTCGTATCGCAAAAAGGCACGAGCAAATTATACGTTCAGCCAAACATATTTAATGAATATTTAAAATTAATTGATTGATCAAAATCTAAATCTAGAGTAATTAACAGAGGTCGGAATTAGGTAGAGTTATTTATGTACTTACACTGATTTCATACAGCGAAAGAATAAAGTGGATACTTCAAATCTTAGTGGACAAGGAAAATGATTCTGATGGGCCGTTTGAATAAGCAAACCCGCACGAGTCTAGGCTAGAAGCAAAAGTATTTTCTTATTTATAAAAAAGGCGAGGTATAAAGTATGAGAATTTGCTTAAGACTATTTATATATGGGTGCTAATTAAGGCAGCTTCTTTAAAATGTCATTCTCGTCTGCAAATATATTTAGTTGTCTAATGAATTAATAGGTCAGCGACGAACTTTTAGCGTCTAATAAATGGTTTATAAGCGACCATATATTGTAAAACAAGCTACTGTTAATATGACGCAACATGGTGATAATTCTTAAGCAACTAAATTTGTAATATGTCTACTCATTGCCAGCTTCTAATAAGTGTATCAACTTCATCTATAAAATAATATCAACGTACTCTAATTTCATAGAGTCACCTTTATTTTTATACTTTAGCATAAGTAATTGATGAGTGAATCTACTATATTTGAACATAAAATTTCCTTATTATTGTCATCAAATAATGGTCAATGAAAGCTATAATTTCATGTATTGGCCTATCTATTTATAATGTTACCATAAGTAATTGACTATTATACCTACCCAAATGAACATACAAAAAATATTGTTATCATAAACAAACATCTGCAACTCTGTGTTTGTTTGTGTTTGGACACACCTTAGGGAAAATTAAAACCTAACCTAACCTAACCTTTTTTTTTTTTTGTTTCGGGGTGGAAAATCCTCATTGATGTCCTCCGCCCTGGGGCGGGCGGAGGGGTCTGTCAGACTCTTACTGACTAAAAACCACCCCGGTGTTCCATCTCACACCTACGCCGAGGGTCGCGGGAACTTACGATCCTTCCGCAACCCCCGGCTGGTGCCGGCCCGCCACGGCAGGCCTCTCCTCGTGTCGAGGGGGGGAGTGAGGTGTTTGACTCCCCCCGCGACGTCTAAGAGGGGCGCGCGTGGAACACTACGCGCCACCACCTCGGGTCCTGTGGAGTGAGGGGAGGCAGACGTCCCCGAGTCCGCCGCCCTTGGACCCATTTAGGGGGGCCGGAAGAGGGCATTGTCAGCCCTCTGCCGACGCCCGATGCGCCTGCTGCGAGCCGGGAGAGCACTTGAAATCTCCCTCTACCTTTCCGCTGCCTCCTTCTGGGACATGACCTTCTCGCAGAAGGAGATCACCGCGTCCCACGACGCTGCGCCACCGACCATAGAACGAATCACAGCCGGCAGCGACAGGTCGCTTCCCACTTCCGAAACGAGGGCACGGCGCGGCTCCTCCCAAGCTGCACACTCTGCAAGCGTATGCCACGCCGTGTCCTCCAGACAATGGACGCAGTGATGACACCGAGCGTCCGGCTCCCTGCCTATGCGACACAGGTACTTCCCGAAGCAGCCGTGCCCCGAGAGCACCTGCGCCGCCCTAAATGACAGGGAGCCGTGCCTCCTCCCGAGCCAGTCGTCGAGTACTGGCCGGACCGCCTCGATGGTGACGAGGCCGGCGGTAGGGCGCAAAAGCCTGTCCCGCCATTCCGCCACCAAGACCTGGCGGAGTTCGGACCGGAGCAGCGTGATCTGCCGCTGCACCAGTACTACGCCCCGCGTCCGCGCCTCCTCACGCCACCGATGCAGTGACGCGAGGGCTCTCGCTTCCAGGTCCCACGGCGGGGTTCCGGCTAGTGCACAAGCCGCCTCGTAGGAGATCGTGCGATGCCCTCTGATGACTCTGACGGCCATCGTCCTCTGCGGTACTCGCAACACTGCGATACTGCGGGCCGTCAGGTCAGCCGCCCACACCGGGGCCCCATACAGGGCCATGGATCGCACGATCCCCACGTACAACCGCCTGCAGGCGGTACTTGGGCCCCCCAAATTGGGAAGCAGCATTGACAGCGCGCCCGCCGCGCCCATCAACTTGGGCGCCAGCCGCCGAAAGTGGGGGCCGAAGTCCCAACGGCTGTCGAGCACCAATCCCAGGTACTTCATGGTTGACTCGACAGCGATCCGGGTCTCCCCGACCACGACATGTGATCCCGGCGGCGGCGCTCGTCGGGGGCCATGGAAAATGATAGCCTCCGACTTGTTGAGGGCCACCTCCAGGCCCAGGCGCCGGATGCGGTTCACCACCTGCGAGACCGCAGCCGTAGCCAGCAAAACCTAACCTAACCTAACCTTTTTTTTTTTTTTTGTTTCGGTGTGGAAAATCCTCATGGATGTCCTCCGCCCTGGGGCGGGCGGAGGGGTCTGTCAGACTCTTACTGACTAAAAACCACCCCGGTGTTCCATCTCACACCTACGCCGAGGGTCGCGGGAACTTACGATCCTTCCGCAACCCCCGGCTGGTGCCGGCCCGCCACGGCAGGCCTCTCCTCGTGTCGAGGGGGGGAGTGAGGTGTTTGACTCCCCCCGCGACGTCTAAGAGGGGCGCGCGTGGAACACTACGCGCCGCCACCTCGGGTCCGATGTATGGGGGGGCGACGGACGTCCCCGAGTCCGTCGCCCCTGGACCCATTTAGGGGGGCTGGAAGAGGGCGTTGTCTGCCCTCCGCCGACGCCCAGTGCGCCTGCTGCGGGCTGGGTGAGAGGATGTGATCTCCCTCTCCCTTTCCGCAGTCTCCTTCTGCAAGATGACTGTCTCGCAGAAGGAAACCACCGCGTCCCAGGACTCCTCGCTGCCGACCATCGAATTAACGACAGCCGGCAGCGATAGGTCACTGCCTACTCTAGAGATGAGGGCACGGCGCGGCTCCTCCCAAGCGGCACACTCTGCCAGCGTATGCCGCGCCGTGTCCTCCCGACAGTCGACGCAGTGGTGACACCGGGCGTCTGTCTCCCTGGTTATGCGACACAGGTACTTCCCGAAGCAACCATGCCCCGAGAGCACCTGCGTCACCCGAAACGACAAGGAGCCGTGCCTCCTCCCGAGCCAAAGGTCGAGCACCGGCCGGACCGCCTCGATGGTGCCGTAGGGCGTGAGAGCCTGTCCCGCCATTCCGCCACCAGGACCTCGCGAAGCAGCAACCGACGCATCGGTCACTCACCTCGCGCCTGCATTTCCTCGCGCCACCGATACAATGACGCGAGTAATTTCGCCTCCAGGTCCCAGGGCGGGGATCCGGCCAGTGCACAAGCCGCCTCGTAGGAGATCGTGCGATACCCCCTGATGACTCTGACGGCCATCGCTCTCTGCGGCCTCCGCAGAACAGCAATGCTACCGGCCGTCAGGTCAGCCGCCCAGATCGGGGCCCCGTACAGGACCATCGATCGCACGATCCCCACGTAGAGTCGCCTACAGGCGGCGCTCGGGCCCCCCAGATTGGGAAGCAGCGTTAACCTTTTTTTTTTTTTTTTTTTGTTTCGGGGTGGAAAATCCTCATGGATGTCCTCCGCCCTGGGGCGGGCGGAGGGGTCTGTCAGACTCTTACTGACTAAAAACCACCCCGGTGTTCCATCTCACACCTACGCCGAGGGTCGCGGGAACTTACGATCCTTCCGCAACCCCCGGCTGGTGCCGGCCCGCCACGGCAGGCCTCTCCTCGTGTCGAGGGGGCAGCGTTAACCTAACCTAACCTAACCTCACCGAATACGAGCACTCCTTAATCGTGTCATTTAATGTAAACAAATACACGTGAACTCGTTGCTGCACGCACCGAATAGAGCTCGCTCATTGGTGCAAATGGCCGGTCGCGCCCCTCTGATTCCCAACGAGCGTCAGGTACACTCCCGCGCTTGTGTTGCAAACTTTCACGAAAAAAGAATATGATTTATTAATTTAGTTGTTGAATGAAAAACTTTAATTGCTAATTTTGAGGCTGGAATTTGATTTTATTAGCAGACAGATGTTGAATCTCTAAAATATATAAAGTAGCTCACTTACAACATTAGTCGCTGAGTTATCAAATCAGAAGTAAATATATTTATCGGTAGCTCGGAGTCATATTAATTTACGCTCGTAAATTGACGCTGGTTTTTTGATATTCTGTTGGAATAGTAAAGATGATGAATTAATATAATTGAAGCTGTTCTATTAACTCGTCGCCCACATATAAAAAAAGACGCTAGGTTGCAGGTGCTAAAGAAAACTTTTGTTGCCGCACATATAATTTCCCTTTATATATTTGTATTGTGAATTAATGTAAATACTAATAAAAATTGTATGTTATCTTTGTTTTATTTGTCTGTCTATCTCTGAGGTTTTATTATTATTTATTTGTAATATTGTTGGCCACACGGGATTGTCCATTAGAAATCCCGGGAAGATCTGTATTAATATCAACATGCAAGTACAAGTGCAAATGCAAATGTTTCGATGCAAGTACATAAATAACTCTACCTAATTCCGACCTCTGGTAATTAGTAACTCGCTGAAGTATTAGTTTTATTGTACTGTAAAGGTTTGATGCCGAAGGCGACCTTATGTTGTACAGGCTGTTGAGCAATTGCCTATGGTTACATTCGATCGTTTAGACAGGTGTGGAACTATATTTGAATTTGAAGGATATGCCAATTGATTGTAAAGAAGTCACATAGAAAATAGCGGTGTCTTGCGAATGTCCTTTTAATAAGCAAAAGTAATATAAAAACATAATGCGTTATTGAGTTTAAACTCTAGTAGTGTTGATTTCCCCCGCACACTATATACACCAACACTACAGTACCTTATAAATGAATGATAATCTGTACTTGACTAATTTGTAAAACTTTTCTCAAATAATAAAAACTCTTTACATCGGACTAATGACGGAGTTAAACAAAAAACTGTAAAGTAAAAAGCACTAGTGCGAAAGAGTGGCACTTTCCGCACGATTTGGCTGCTTGGAAAACGCTCTTTTCCAGCAAATCAAAAGCCCAGTTTTTGAGCGGCATTAAGTTCGCGCAAATGCACTATCCGCGTTGACCCGCGTAAAGTGAGTTGCGAAAGCGAGGTACAGGACGCGGCGCGACTCTGTTATTGTTTTGAAACTTTGAATATTCCGAGAACAGTGATTTCCAGGTGCTGAGGTTATGAATATTAGTTTTATTATTAATGATGTGATAGTTATTGCGGTGATGTGATTTTGTGATTCTGATTACATATTATAGTGTTATTTTTATCAAAATGTGAATTCGGAAACTGTCGTCGAAAAGGTATGTAAATACATTAAGTTTTCTGATAGTAAGTAACTCTTTACCTCACCGTAACCAACCTCAAATTACTGACTGTATTTCTCCGAAATAAAAACAAGTATTTTTGTCACTCGAAGAAATTAAAATAGGTACCTACTTATTCGATTGTTTAGCAGGCATGACAGACTTGGTACCTAACTGCTGTTACGAAAACAAAACAAAGTATGCACATGAATAGTGTTGTTTGTATGGCATTTGCAGTTTTGGTAAATCACTGGAAAATTAACCGTCATAATATATTTCATCGAAATAACAAAACACATTAATGTTCGTATCTAAGAGGTTCTTCACAGGTGTTTTGGAATAGATTTGGCGTGGTCATAATGATTAAGTACTAATGTTATACGGTAACATTTTCAATCGACATAAAATCAAATTCTTGAAATAGTGCGTACGGCAAAGAACGAATCATCGATAATCGAACGAACATCGATAATTTGGAGTGGCTTTTGACTGAAAAAATTTGCATGTGACAAGCGAATTATGAACTCAGGTGAAAAGGTCCGGCTATGCAATGTAGTTATGCGTATTCATTAATATAGATGGCGCTTATGGCAATTACGTAGATACTGATGCTTGAGATATGTAGTACTCTTCGTATTTTAAAGGTTTTCGTACTACTAACAACCATGACCAACATAAGAAAATCCCTCAGTTGTCCGTTATTTTTATCGTAAAAAATCGTCGGCTTGCCCTAATTTGCACCCTTAGGCACGCCACTGAGTTTAACTCGTTATACTAAACTAGCGACCCTCCCTTTCTTCGCACGGTTATTACGACTTGACACTGTTTAACTTGTATAGCTATCATCGTTTCCATTGTAATTATGTCAATTTGTTGTTGTTCCAAAATAAAAAAACTTTTTACATTATTTTTACTTACTTTACTTTTTACGACTTGACAAATCATCGTGATTTCTTTATTATACGCAAGTTTAATATCAATGTATCGTACACATAAACCTAACGGAATGAACTCTCTAAATTATTTTGAAAACCGCATCAAAATCGATTGTGTAGGATAGAACAACAATGCGGTTACACAGACAGACACGAAGAACGCCTTTATAATATGTATTATTTATTGATCAAACTATTACAATAATATATAAAAAAATATCAGATTATTTAATGTCAACGCCTCTTACCTTCGTCAGTGTTAACGCCGATGTGAGCGAAGCTCGGTTTTGGTGAGATCTGCTTACTTTGATTGGGACTACACGACTGTAGTTTTTCCTTGAGATCTGACACTGTTGCCTGTAATAAAGAAGATTTTCAAAGTTAAATCAAATGATTTACTAAGGGGGTAAGCCTATTGCTCATCTAAACACTCGAGGACTTCCATTTTAGCCGTTGCGCTTGCGACTTTAAGTAACATAATTCATCAAGGATTTCTCAGTAGCAACCGGAGTCTGGATCTATGTCTGGTTGATGGCAATACGCTCGCCCCTTATTAGCCTAGGTACGCACGGGCGATTTTTGTTTTCGCGCAATCGGTTTTTAATGCTCTGCTTAGCGCCCAGAGTTGAAAATTCAACAGTAATTTCTTGACGCGCTGGAAATTGTTCTGTTGGATTCTCAATGCTCGGCTCAATACCGAGAGTTGAAAATCCAGTACTCGAAAAAGATCGTCGCGTAATAAAATCCATCTATGATAGTGACTAAATTAGATGATGAAGACGCAGCATTGTCACCAACGTATTGTGTGTTGTAACTTGTTATTTTAAATAAAATATTTAAAAATAAAGATTTTTATTTCCTTTAAGAGCGTTGTCACATTTTGCACCTCTCTCGCTCACACAGAACCAAATTTTTAAGAATGATAAATGAAAAAATGATTTTTAGAAAAATGTAATCAATGGGCGGTCTACAAAACAATATTAATTTAATAGGTAGTTATCAAAAACACTTTTCTATTGTGTTATCTAATAAACTAATGTAATTAAGTATTATGATCTGTTTTTGAGATGATGTAAATAAATGCCACAATAAAAATGTGTTTTTAATAATTACCTATTAAATTAATATTATTTTGTAGACGGCCCATTGATTACATTTTTCAAAAATGCATCTTTTCATTTAACATTATTAAAAATTTGGTCCCGTGTGAGCGAGAGAGGTGCAAAAATGTGACAACCCTCTTAATCTTAATTTTTATATCATCATTGTGATCGGTTGTTTCATTCGTTCGTTTTGTTGTGAGTTTGTAATGTGTGATGAAGACGTTATTATAAATAAAGCATAATTTAAAAATGTGACTTTTATTGTGTTTATATTATATGTCCATATTTAGTACCATCTTAGATCTATTTATCAAAGTCATGTTAAAACAATTTTAATTAAAATTGTTTTAATTTATCTTTGAAATAACATGTTTTGCATTCCTGCCTCTACGAGCCTCTTTGTTCTGATGCTATTATAAATGGAGTATAGTTAAAGTTGTTTTTTTATTTTTATTTGAGATAGGTTTGTTCTTGACTCTAGTCTAGGTCAGAGATGATAGAGACAAAGTCGACGATGGAGCGAGCTTACCCAGAAGAAGCCTGCCTTTTAATCTCGGAGACTAAATTGACAAGTGCAAATGTCAAACTGACTTTATATAATATCTTACTTGCAGCGTCACCTTCTCCTTCTTAAGCCGTGCGCATTGTTCGTCTCTCTCTCGAAGGTACTCGGCGCACGTCTCACACTCCTCGTCCAACTCTCTGTACTTATCTTTCAGATCTTCTAACTCTTGCTGACAGAAGGCTAAACGCTCTCGCAGATGGGACACCTCACTGTAACATTAGACATACTTATTTAAGAAAAATTAAACAGTATTACACGCCTTCTGATGGGATAATGCGTTTCTGACACCTGTTAGTTATATACAGTCCTTTCAGTTAGTGTACAATACAACAACACACAACACACACACACCCCCGGCACATGTGTGCAAATCTTAAAGCAACTACAATAAAGATCACTGTGATGCAAAAAATAATAATAAAACCAACTTCCAAAAGAAACACTAAAGTGAAAAATAACTATGATTTCGGAAGTCTTTCGTTTTTTGCCACCCACTTCCAAAATCATAGTTATTTTTCACTTTGTAGTGGTTTTTTGTGTCTGTTTTATTTTTTGTAAAAAAAAGTTTTTATTTTTCACTTTTTAGTTGTGGTACCTACCCCACACAAATTCAAATACCACTACTGACAATAAGTTATTAGAACATCACCCACATAGACTAAGTGGAAAACATAACATCACATAACATCACGCCTTGTTTCCCCGAAGGGTTAGGCCACGCAGCAAATACAAAGAGGAGACGGCCTAAACAACTGTGCACTATGATTCTCAACTAGGTCCTGACGTCATCACGTAGACGTGGCCTTAGTCAGTGTATTGTTGGCGTTTCGTTCTGCACAACTTTGCAAACGTTCACATTTTATAGCATATTCGCGCTAGAAAAAATAAAATAATGAAGTGTTGTGTTTTATCTTGTAAAAACTACTCGGATAGACGTTCTGGTGCTATGGATGACATCACATTTCATTTGTAAGCAATTTTATGCGTAATTTATTAAATCAAATTACAACATCTCCTCTTTGTGTTTACTCCGTGGGTTAGGCAGAGGTGTATGTACCTATAGTAACACCCACATTTCGCCAGTTATGTTTAAGTCCCATGTAATAGGGGGCGAGCCTATTGCCATCTACCGGGCACAAATCCAGACTCCGAGACAGACTAAGTGGAAAAAAATACGTATTATTGAAGCTAACTTAAAAACCAGCCAAGCAAAGATAATACATTTTATATGGGACCAATTTCGAGATATACCCTCCCGAATAAAACAAGAATCGTTCAAATCGGGCTACACTGTAAAAAGTTATGCATGGTCATACATAAATATACATATACGCGTCAAATTGAGAACTTCCTCCTTTTTTTTTCGTCGGTTAAAAATCGGAGGTAAAATAGCTGTGGAAGGTCTGCAAACGCCGAGTACATGTGGAGTCTTTGTCAATGACTAAGCTTTGTTTCACGAACAAGTAGAAGTTTATTTATATGAGACATTATTTCAACATACGCAATGTCGATATTTGTTCGACAAGTGTGCAGCAGTCCGTCAAGCATTAATAGCGTTGTTCTTTGTGTATGTATTTAGTATTAAAACGGTTTATTACGAACCTGACGGCATCACCCGAAGTATCGGACGGTTTCGAATGGTTAAATTCATCAAGTATTCTGTTCGATTGGTCTAGACCTGAAAGAGAAACTCAACAGATTAAACATGCATGTGCTGGATGCAGACGAAGCATTTCAGAAAAGGAATTTGACGATTTATTTTTAGTAAAACGTGAGAATGATCAATGTAGCTTCAATGAGCGCAAAATTAATAATATACAGGATAAGTTTTAAAGGAAAGCGGATATTTCAGGAGGTAATCAGGTGCATGAAACTGGACAACTTTCCCCAAGGAACGTAGGTCGAAATCTTAAAAACTGAAAATCGACTTTTCATACAATCTTGAGTCACGTGACCAGTCACTTTGTATGAAAAGTCGATTTTCAGTTTTGAGATGTTTTCTGGCACCTGAGGGCGCCGTTAGTACTTTACCGCCATTTTAGCTGTCAAGCGTCATTGCACATCTCTATAAAAAATCACGGGGTAGGGCTAACAAGTATCACGTCAGTCGCCCGATTGTCAAATTCGATTTTAGTTCTGACAAAATTATTTTTAAATTTAGTGATTGTTTGGCAGCTTTAAGATTCTCGTAAGGTAAGGAATTTTAGTGATAGTTTAGTTCGGTTCACAAGAGAATCGGCACCAATGGCTATGTTGTTGGTATTGTTACACCCTGCATAAATGTGTATAAAAGTTTGGTTACCAGGTGACGGCGTGTGACGCAGTACACTTCTGTGCAGATCGTGAATGCTCTGCCTTCGTCGACGCGTCGCTACAACGCTGCTCGGTCGAGATGGGGCCTCCTCGTCCTGATACAGAAACGAATTAATGATAGGAAGGGCTGTTGAAGTACTTATGTATTTATTTAAAAAAGCACAACAACATCACATACATTACAATTATGCTAGAAACAATCCTAATAACTAAATGACTAATGCACTTGATAATTAAGACAGCGTTACAGTACCGACAGTCGGTGCGTACATCGGTCCCATTCGTCATTTATATGGAAATTCATACTGTACGAGGACCGTCTGTCAGGCGCGTCCGCAAGCCGTACGTCAATCATTGATTGAGATATGCCAGTTAGTTGCAGTTTGCTCCGTACTCGCTACCAGCTGCTGTGCACTGGCAGCTTTGTTAATAAGATATGGAGTTTGTAAAAACAAACGTTGTTTCTCTGAATACCCAGCCGGTAAATTTGTGGTAGTGGCGGATGTAACCATAGCTGTATTATGCTGCCCTGGTCATGCTATCTAGGTTGTTTTCAACATAATAATTATATCATGTGTGCTTTCTGTTATTATAACACATAGGATACTTTTTATCCCAGTAGACGTCCCCGTGGGATAATTTCCGACATCCACGCAGGCGAAGCCGCTGGTCAGAGCTAGTTCACATATAAGTAAGATTAAAAGGTTAGTTAATAAAAATAATGAGCGCGTTCAGTGATACTGGTACTGCCGGTCAGTCAATGCGTATCGTCATGACCGACGCTGCGCACCGACGGTCGGTGAAGCACTTTAACCGCCCTAAGGACGCATAGCGTTCACCACATTTTATTACAATATTATTCCTACCTGATCAGTCTTTGAAAGGGACAAGCTGTCATGTCTGAAACAATACAAACACATAATAAATTATTAAAGTTATTTTGTGAAGAAAGCATAAGTTATCATATATTTTTTTTAATTTTTATTAATGTACCCTTTGCTATGTCTCATAATCGGACTGCTTCTGTTGGATATATCCTCGTCGACGTCCATGAAAAGGTCGTCTGGTTTCTGCCTGGACTCAAACATAGCTTCCACGCTGATGTGATCTGAAACAAATTAGAAACTACTTTCAAACTGTCCACAGATTGAGAAGCCACATAATAATGCTTTGTTATCAATATTTTTTCCCTACTTTGTAATCCATACATAATTAACTTTTTTGACACAACTTCATACTTATGTTTCCAGTTTATACACACGTATACAACATGTGCCGGAATTAACGCACAACCTCTTAAGGTCATTGCACTCATCATTATAAACAACTTTTACTATGGGACCAAGCCTGAAATCGCGAAAAAAAAAATCTGCTGTTCCCTACATTTTGACGAGTTATGCGAACATAAATGTATGGAACAGCTGATTTTTTTCAAAAATTGTTCATAATGATGAGTGCAAAGACCCCTTAAGAGGTTTAAAAAAAAATGTGTTAATTATCATAAATCTTTACAATTAAGTTGCCGGGGCTTCCCAGAAAGTAATCCTAAGATACTTGTGATGGGATAAACCTCGCTCTTCCTCTATTAATTAACAGTTGTTTCGTTGTGCTGATTAGGTATAAGTTACACATTTTTATAAAACCAATAAAAAGATAAAATAAAAACAAATAAGAAAAATGAGAATCGTGTTATGGCATTGTGTGAGAACTAGAGTGTGTTTTGTATAAATGTGTATTTATACGTGTGTTTATGAGTGTGTGAATGTATGTTTCGTGTGTAAGGGTGTGTGTATGAATGGGTGTGTGTAAATTCTGGAAATGTTGTATATTTCGGGTTTGTCAGAAAAACTACGAACTCTATCCGAGGTTTTAATCATGAGTTCATCACGGCGGCGAGTGGTGCTTTGTACGCGCGGCTTACTTTGTATGTAAAATCGTAAACATGAATAAACAGATTTTGTATGTCATAGATCGCTTTTAGGATATTCCTTACCGCCAAACTCATGTTTATCTTCGCCGAACACGCGCTTAGAGTCGTGCAGACTCTGTCGTCTTCGTCGGGACAAGTCGGAGAGAGCGTCTATGGACGGGCGAGATTTACCCACTAGCTCTTCAAGCTCAGCCACTCGAGTCTACAAAACAAAAAAATGTTATACTTTATTGTACGAGTTGACAAAACATCGTTTCTTTATTATATGTAAGTTTGATATTTATGTTTATTAAACCACATTCACCACATTCCAGAATAAATTCTCTAATGATGGTGAAAATCGCATCAAAATCCGTTGCGGAGTTTAGAAGAACAACACGGTCACATAGACAGACACGAAAAGCGACTTTAATTTATAATATTAGGTCGGGGATAAAGTTTTTTCGTATTTTGTAAGTATAAAGTTGTATCTCTTTGGCTGTACTGTTGGTGTGTAGCTTACATAGATAACAAAATCAAACATACCTCTAAACTTTCCTTAGTCTTTCTCAACAGCTCGATTTCATTGCTGTCACAATGCAAGGAGACCTTGTGTTTTAACTCTTCTATCTGTTTGGTCTTCTCACTAATTGTCTTGTCATCTTCGTTCTTTTGTTTCTCTAGCCTGAAATTCATTTATAACAATTTATCGTCTCGCCTGTATTTCTCTAAGGGGTTGGGAGGTGTACAGTCAGTTCTCTCCATAACCTGACCCCTCTACCATACTTTTTACTTTGTAAAAGAGGTCAGACAATGAAGAAAACTGACCGTACATCCCCCATTAAGTCCCATAAAAAGGGGGCCAGCCTGGTGCTATCAATCGCGCACAAATTCAGACTGGGCAAAAATACTTAGAAATTCCACAATAGAACTTTGCGCAACTCGGGCATTGAACTGAGGACTTCCCGTACGCAATCGCACTTCCAACCACTATAAGAGTCACTACATTAAAATATCTTGGTCTTAATATTATAAATATGTATAATGTTTAGATATCATTTAAAACGTGCTTTGTCTAAATAGTATCTCTATCACTTTCGATAACTGACAAGTTAAAAGTGCAAGACAAAGACGGAACTATAATAATTATATGTTAGCCAAAGCACTTGCTAAGTATTGTAGCAACTTAATTCCAATCAACACGAAAGCAGTAATGGGCAATGCTAACCCGAAATTCGGAGGCATTTCTATAACAATTCTTGATAAAAATGATGTGTTTATAATTAAAAAAGGAATTGTAACTAAAAAACATATGATTCTGTTTTTTATGAATATCTGATGACATAGGAAAGCTTTAAATTTTATTGACTGGTTACCATGGCAACTGTTTATTTACAGATGTTGCCATGATATACAAAAACAAGCAATACCAGATTTTTGTTCAGAACTGTTTGTAATAGTAATTTATTGGTTGAAAACTAGTTACGATGGCTTTGATTGATGCTACAATCGGGTAGGCAACTGTGGACGCCACGTTTGGCAAATCAATTTTACTAAATTAACTTTTCTTTTTTTTATAAGTAAGTTTGCACGTCAACCTTGCCGAAACGGCGCGGCAGTGCGGATTTGGCATCCAGATACTGGTAAGTATATCTGGATGCCAAATACCATTCAGATCCGGTCTATCTGATAGACCATGTCTTGTTCACAGGGTCTTTTTACCCGTGGCGTACATGAAGTAGTTCCCCTGAGAAGCAATTGGAGCTGCGGGCAACATCAAGTGTCCAAAACTAAATTACGAAATAATATAATAGTAAACTCACCTCATTATCATTCTGGTCTGAATCTCGGCGGTTTTCTCGTGCGTTTTAATATTAGTCTCCAGTTTTGAGCATTCTCTACATTTATCTTCCAACTTTTCCTTAAGCTCCATATTCTGTTTCAACAATCTCTTCGCTTCTACATTAAAATTTTCTATTACAATACCATTCTCTCGTACAGATTCTCTCAGTACTAAAATATCTGAAGTCATCTTATCCATTTCTATGTTATTCTGTTTAATAGTCTCACCAGACTTTAGCAATTCATTAGCGTAAGAATCCTTTTCTTTAATTATTACTTCATTCATTGCTTTCAAGTGTGCAATGTCATCTTCCAATACTCTTACAGTTTGTTTCAGTTCAGTAAATTCTTTTACTTTGCATTTATTTTGTGTTTCGATTTCCAGTTCAAGTTTTTCAATAGTCTTTTCGTTCTCATCGACGGTACCCTTTAATAATTTTACTTCTTCTGATAACTTTCCTATGAGATCAACATTTGCATTATTTTCTTTAACTTTGCTTTCGTATATTTCAATCAAATCTTTATGCAATGCACTTTGGGCGTGTAGTTTGTTCTCCTTGTCCACTAAATCAACGGTAGCAGCGTTATTAATTTCTTGTAAGTTTTGACTACGTGATTGAAGTTCCTGTATTTCCTTTTGTGTTTTTTCTATTATTTGTTTTGTATTATTTACTTCTAAGACAAGATTTTCTTTCTCCTTTTCTATATTGGGGCTAATGCTGTTTTTGTGTTGGGTAATGACGTGCTCAAATAGCTGGCCGATATTAGCGTTAGCTGGCAATGTCAAGTCAATATCTTGGTTTTTAACTACATTTAGTTCGATTAGTTTTTTATAAACATTGCTAATTGTTTCAGCTAATTCTTTGTCTTTCTTGACTATGTCTAACGTGACTGCGTTGCTTATCTCTTGGATTCTCTCTTTTTGTATCTTGAGCAAATTGTATTCTTCTTCTTTGGCAGACAACTGGCACTTCATGTCCTCTAAATTTACGTTGACAGAACGTAATTCCTTAGTTACACTCTCCATGTGCACTTGTAACTTGGTGTATTGTTCCATAATTCTGGACAAATCCGTTTCATGCTTTTTTACAATGTTGTCGATAAGAGTTTCGATCATTTTCATACTGGACCAACCTAATTCACTGTCTAACACTTTAAAGAAATAGTCTTTGTACATATTTACCATTTTTGTTACGTCTACATCAGGAAAACTAAAAATCTCTTGGTTTAAGGTATTCATATTAGTTTTAATTTTTGATAGAGCATTTACAACAACACTATAATTTTGATCTTTCTGTTCATTTTCTATGGTTACTTGAGAATGTTTTCCTTTTAAGTTGCTGATTTGCTTTTCTAACTGGCTCTTAGTTTCATCGTAATCCTTCAATTTATTTGTTAAATTCTCTACTTCGTTACCGTGTTTAGTTATTAAGTGTTCGTAAAACGTTTTCAAGAGATCGATAATTTTCATATCACGGTTGATATTGTCAATGCCTACGCCTGTTTTTTCAGCGTAGTAATTATAACAGTCTATTTTGTCCATTTTGTACATATCCATCGGGTGTTCCTCAGGAATATCGGGCATACTACATTTGTTCGACTGAATGCTGTTAGTTGCATAGTCCTCTGTGAACGCGTACATGTTGGATTCACCCATACTATCATCTAAATCCATTGAGAGATTGCTGCGGTCTAAATGATTTTTAATAGTGACTACATCTTCAGTAATCTCCTTGCAATCTTTTCTACCTGCATCTAATTCACTTTGCAGCGTGCAGATCTTGTTATACCTCGATGAGGTATCAGAGTCACTTAGACTTCTGTTTAGTTTTGTATGAGTTTTTGTTAGTCTTAGTTCCATCGTTTTTATAATTTCGTCTTTTGATAGGCACTCGGAACAGCTGTCAGAAAGCTGTTTATCATTCAACTCCTTAACTGATTGTTCTAACTTGCTGCATTTCTCTAATAGCTCAGTATTGTTTTTTTTCATACTGTCTAACTCTCTGTTTAAGTCATCGGCTTCGGATATGTTATCAATTACTTGTGTAGATAACAAATCGTTTTCATCTTGTAATCTTTTTAGTTCTCGAGCCTTAACGCTAAGCTCATTTTTAACATTAGTAATTTCCTGAATTTTAATATTGTAATCTTTATCTAAAGTATTACATTTCTTAATAAGAAGATCAGTTGAGGGTGTTTCTAACATCAGATTATTATATTTATGTTCGATCTCAGCTTTTTGTGATTTCATATCCAACAATTCTTGAGAAAGTGATTTTAATTCGTCATGTAGTTCTTTCTGTGCGTGTAGCAACTCTGCTTGGTTTTTACATTTATCACACTCATTAATCACATTATTTATCTCGATGGGGCTAATTTGTGCGTCTGTCATAGATTGTTTCATTTCAGCGTATTTATTTACTAGTTCGCGTAGTTTAACGTTTTCGTCTTTCAAGGTATTTAATCTTTCATACATGTTTTTGTCATGACTTAGAATTTCGATATGATTCAACTCATTCGTTTGACAAGAAGCTTCATTGTAAAACTGAGTTAAATCTAAACAAGTTTGATCATGAGCTGTCAAAGTGTTATCTGCAGCTGTAGTTATTGTAATATTTGTATCGAGCATCAAAAGATCCCCATCTAAAGTAGATTCGTTTTTTAAGGCAGGAGGAGCAGTACTACTATCTAGTACATCTGGTAATGAATATCGTTTAAAACTGGCGTTTTGGGGATCGGCTATAGATGGATTCCCTCTCAACAAATTCATTAGTTCACGCAATTGCTTCTTAAAATCAGGTATATCTCTTTGGCACACGTTGTGAAAGCGACTGTGGTGGTGTTGTAGTCCTTTAACCTGTGATTTTAAAACTCTATTTTCGGCGGTAGTAGTAGCTGTTAAGATTGACATATTTGTTTTATGATTCATAATTTTCTTTTGCAATTCGTGCGCAGGTGCAACGAGAAGCTGTATTTCTCTTCGTGCTTCTTCTTGTTCTTGAATAAGACATTGGTTCACAATTTTCAATTGCTCTAAAAGCTCAGTGATTTCAAAGTTTTCTTTTCTAATGGCTTCCAATTCTGAGGTGAGTTCATTACATTTGCATTCGACTATGTAATTTTGTTCAATATTATCTGAATATTCATTAGAACTTGTAGTGTTAGATTCAATGTCTTTAGGTTGTATAGAATCCACTATTCTGTTACAGCATATAGTTAACAGGCTAGGAGGAGACGATAGACCACCACACGTACTGCTATTAGGGATACTTTTTATAACAGCTAGATCTTGATTAACCATATCATAAGAGTCTTTGTGTTCGTAAGTTATTATTGAGTTCGATTCACGTTTATGTCGAACTCCTGCAATGCTAGCTTTAAGCTGTTGGTTTTCTAATTTTATTTCATCCATCTGCTGTTTCATTGCACAATCTATACTTTTAAATTGTTCTTTCCAGTCTTTAACTTTGCCTTCCATGCTTGTTAGTTCATCAGCCTTCATTTTAAGCTCTACCTGTAGGCTTTCTAGAATTCGTTGACTCATTGACAATTCTTTATTTAGTTGTTCATTGTCATCCTGAATTTTAGTTAATTTAAATGACAATTCACTGTGCTTACTTTCAACCTGAGATAGTTGTTCTATGAGACTGAGATTCTGTTGTGTCAGTTCAACTATTTCTTGTTTAGCTTCTAATAATATTTTATTTAGTTTGATATTTTCGTCATCATCATCATCATCATCATCGTTTTTCGAGCTGATAAACGTGATGTGACTTCCTATTTTGCCCAATGTTAAAATAATGCGTTCGTGAATTTTAGTACAGTCATTACCTACTTCTCCCCTTATATCGTTTTGGATGTTATAATTGATCGTGAATTCAGTTATTTTTTCAAAGACGTTATTTAATAACTCATCCCGCTCTTGGATTGAATTGGTAATTTGTTCCATAATGACAATAAACTCTGAATTCTTTTCTTGTAGTATGCGTTCTTTTTCCTCTAGCCTCATCGTTAGATCTTCAAGAACATTTTTCCTATCAAGTAAGTCGGCTATTTTTATATTGCATGTTCCTATATTTTCTGTAGCTTGTTTTAAAGAAGCTTCAAGAATCTCATTTTCTGAAACTTTAGAATGTAACTCATTGCGGGTCATTTCGAGTTCATTGTGTAACTGACTTATTGTTTGAGTTAAAGTTACATTTTCTTGGCTTCTACTACTCTCAGAGGTACTAAGGATTTCTAATTGTTCCTCAAGTGCCGTTACTTTTGAATTATGTTTTAAAGTAAGTACTTTTAACATAGTTTTCAAATCATTGTTATGCTTTGAGGTTTCTTCATTTTGTTTGACAACATTATTGGCAACGTTTTCTAAAGTATTCATACTATTACTTAACACGTTAAAAACATTTACAAAGTTGTCAATCATTTCTGGCACTTCTTGCATGTTACCGGACAAAGTGTTGAGTATCAGTTGAGATTTGAGAACGGCGGCTTTAGCATTAAGCAAATAGTCTTTTGATTTCTTATCTTCTTTCTCGAGAGAAGATATCAGATCAGCTTTTTCGCTTATTTCTTTTTCTAATTCAGCAATTTTGTCTGTCATATGCTCAATTTGTTCCAACAACTGATTATTCATTTCAGGTATTTTTTTTTCTGAAAGATCATTTTCTGCTATGGAAAGTATAAGCTTGTCATTTTCTTCTTTCAGTCTTTCAGCGGAAGTGGCGATTTCTCTATTCATCTTTTCAAGTTCACTAGTTTTATGTTCAGAATTTGCCAGTTTTTCAGAAAGTTCTTGTTCGACAGTTTTAAGAACATCCTTATCATGCATTAGTTTATTGATAGTTGTTATATTTTCATTTATTTTCTTATTCAAGCTATCTACCTCTTTTATTTTAGATTCGTGTGTTACGTCACTGTTCAATTGCGCTGATGTTCTTAATTTATCAATTTCTTTACTACGCGTATCGAGGGCGATTTTAAGAGAGTGAATGATATTTTTCATGTTTTCATTGCTAGCAATAAATTTCTCTTCATTAGCAATCATATTATCAAGTGCGCTGTCATCAATGTTGATGGTTGGTAGTTTTTCTTTTTGAATTATTTTTATTTGCAATTCTTGTATAAGACTTTTATAGGAATCTATGTCATTACTCGCGGTTTCTAAATTTTCTTTTTGGCCTTTAATAGTCGAATTTAGCGTATCTATTGTAGATTTAAGGAGAGAATTCTCACTGTCCATTAAAGAGAGTTTTTCTTTGAAAGTCGTTACTTCATCTTGAAGATTTTTGTTAAGTTCTTCTAACGAGGATATCTTTTGTTGCTGGGCAAAGATGTTAGCCTCTAACTCTATGAGGGTTTGGTTTTTTAAGTTCAATTCTGATTGTGTGTCAGCGAGTAATTCGTTCATATGTTCAGATACATCTTCATTTGTATTGACTATGCTTTCATTGTCACTATTGACAAGATAAATATCTTTAGAAATATCCATGAAGTGTATCTCCTTGTCTAACGTCCGGGACATTACTTTGCCTAATAAATAAAATAAAAAAGTTTATAAATAACAGAAAATATTACAATATCAAGCAAATATTTGAAAATAGTCTTAGGAAGCTGATTCAAAATCTTAGATACTTAATTATCATATTTTGGAACTAAAAACTCAATTCCGATACATATTTAGGGTCACTCAAAAAATTTAAGACTGCATAACGCTAAAGTTATGTTAAATAGTTGCTTATGTGGTAAAGTAATGTAAATGATCTAAGATTCTGAGCTAGAGTATAGTGTCTTAGTCTAAACTTACCAATAACTTCAGGTTTCTTATTTCTCGCCGTTAATTCCTCCAGCAAAGACAACAGTTCTTCCTCTCTGAGCTTCGCTTTGTTCCTGAGAGTTTCGTAACTTACTTCTGCGTCGGTCAGTTTAGTGTTGTAGATGTTACACTGGGATTGTAGCTCGGTCTGTGAAACCAGAAGATGGAATAGAATACTCTTTATTATGTACACCAGAGAGCAGTGGAGGCCCAGTGGTCACGGCCGCGACTTACGAGTTGTATAGAGCAAGATCCCAGGGCCCCCAGACCTTACTTATTTTCTGCTGTAACAAAATGTGTGGGATAGAGTAGTGTACTTTGAACGTATGCATACCTGCCAGCTTGGGCCGCCAGCCAATGTACAGGTATCAGAAACTAAAGGTATGAAAAAATATTACTCACTTTTCTTAGTCTGACTGCTGATTTTTATGTATGTTTTACAGTTAATAATTAATAAAATGAATTCTGCCAGATACTTCCCTTCGGCGGGTTTTTCTGCCAGACGCTATAAAGTTCGCAAAAAAATGACGTCATCTTAGTCGAGTCTTAATTTTTACTTGATACTCGGGGAACTATTTCAATAGTATTATTTTATAAGCAGCCAGCTAGACCAGGTCGTGAGTTCGATCCCAAGCAGGCTCTGTACTTTGTATATTTTATCACCACTGCTCTCAAAACGGTGAAGGAAAACATCGTGAGGAAATTTACACAGGGATCGCCTTTGGTTGGATTAAAAAAAAAAGGTAAGATTATTTTAAATATAGGTTTTTTATTATTTTGGTTGGCTAACAAGCCACCTGATTTTAGTCGTCACTGCGACCTATGGACTTCTGCAATACCAGAAACTTGGCAGATGCGTTTTGATCCCAGTGATAAAGCTGAAATGTCTCATGTAACGTAAGTACACCGATACCCATACCCTAGAAACCAGAACACAGTAGCACTCCTTGGCGGCAGAAATATATCTAATTTTCTTTCTATCACTGATGCCCGTTTTCACTTACAGTAGACGCGTCGCTGGATTGTCAACTCGACATAGAGCCGAAAGTTGAAAATCCAATAGCATTCTTTTAGGTGTCGGTTAGGGTTAGTGAAAACAGGCGCGCAAGCATCCACACCGTAGACATACTGCATGCAATTTTACGCGCGCAAATTGTTTACTATAGATACAAGACCTTTTAAATTTTCCTCTATAAAGGTCTGTAGCCAATGGAACCCGCTTCAGTGTACCAAGTATCAATCAACATGAATAATTTTTTTTTTGCAGTTTTCTAGTAAAATAATATGCCCTTACCTTACTGGAGGTTAAACTTTTTACAGCTTCTTCAGTCTGCTTAATTTTAATTTTCAAATGTTCCACTTCTAAATCTTTTTCTTGGCTCTGTTTGCTCATAAGTTCCATTCGGTCTTGCAATTTCGCTATCACAGTCATGTTATTCTCTAATTTTTCTATATATTCAACCTGACAATTTTAAGAATTGTTATTATTATTATACACTAGCGACCCGCCCCTGCTTCGCACGGTTTTTACGACATGTCTTTATTATAATGTAAGTTTAATATTAATTAAATTTAATATTTGTATGTTTTGTCCGGAATAAATTCTATAAATGACGGTGAAAATCTGTAGCGTGGTTTAGAAAATCAACGCGGTCACATAGACCACAGAACAGAAAAAACAGTAGAAATCGCATAGCGTTTTATTAGTATCGGAACTAGCGTATCCAAACTCACACATACAGGTTAATTGTATTGCGTAACACTAAGAAATCTTTGGTGTGATTGGTAATTTATTATTGAATGAAAGTAGGAAATATATCAATTGACGCTTGTTTGAAAATAAACCTTAAAAATATGATGATAGAGTTGTTTATTATCTACTGTTGTTAAGTATTTATTACCTTTTCCATTTAAAGCCCATACGGAATAGTTTGATGAGCAAGTTACGCTACCCGCCGCTAGATGTCACTATAATAAATGCATGCAATTTAAAGCTGTATTCCGTTAGAAATAAGATTGATATTTCCTTAATGAGGTCACTACTATTCGTCCTACTCTAGGGATGACCACTATCGTTGCCTTATTTATCGACATTCCGTTTTATTTTCAAACAAAATACAGTCAACCGCTAGAGTCAATAAATATTTGATGTTTGAAATCAAGTGTTTAAATTTTAATATAATACTTACGATTTATAGAAAGTATAATTAAGAATTAAACATAACTGGCGAAATGTGGGTGTACTATAGGTACACCTCTGCCTAACCCTTCGGGGAAACAAGGCCTGATGTTATGTGATGTAATTAAGAATTTTTGTGTTCAAACTACTGATCTGATTTTGAAAATTACTCGTGTTATGTGTAGTTTGATTAACTCCGTAACAGACTTTGATGCTATTTGGTATATAGATAGATTTTAAATGTCAGACTCAACACATAAGCCACTTTTTAATCGACTTCAAAAAAGAAGGTTCTATGTTACATACAGATAGTATGTATTTTTCACTTGGTCGAAATTAAAGTTATTATTCACTTTGTTGGTTTTGAAGGCGATTGTCTTTTTTATTACGATAATTCATGTGCGAAATCGCGGCTAGTCATTCGTAAGACTATTTTGAAACTTAGACCTTTTGATGTTAAAATACGATCAAAGCTTATAAAAGTGAGAATTATTTAATACAAATTAAAATAAAAAAATGTTTTGGGTAATTACAAAAGTAAAAACAGCTAAAGACAAAAAAAAATACACAGATTATTGGCCTTGAAATAAAACATACTTGTTAAGAAGTTGCCTTTCTGTTTGTTTTATATTAATTTTAAGTAGATGGTATATATCCGTACATTAATGTAGCGTTCTGTAATGGCTTTTATCAAGTCAGTTACATGGTTTTATGTGGGGAATTCTCTAATTTGATGAAAATTAATATCTTCGAACAATTTTTCTCCAATAAACTTTCATAATATTTTGGGTATTATTTCGTCTTTTTAAATAGTTTTCCATCCATAGTTCGAATGACAGCTTCAGCCACTTAACAATTTTTTTTTTCATGTTGCTTGATGGATGTACAAACCCACCTTTATCTTTGGCTACTATAAACTTATGTAAAGAGGTCAACACAGACGTCGCAAATAATTTTCTTTATTAAGATTCTGGCAATGTAACCTGCAATATGTGCTACTGCTTGAGAACTAAATTGAGAAATGTTTTTAAAAGTTCGCCGATGTCTTGCTCTTCCGTGTTGTCTTCTGTCCAATCGTCCTGTGTTAAACCTGAATCAGTAGATGTTTTATTTACGCGATCTACTGCGGATGAATAGTTTAGGATAGACAATTGTTCCAACGCAGTACAATTTCCTGATCCTTTTCTCGATTAGAATATTACGAATAGATTAGGTACACCTAAATCCATGATTTACTTATTTCAAACTTGGATAAGATAGAATTAGAAAAAAAGATTTCAACATTTCATAGAAATGTGTTCTATTACTAATACTGAGTCACCAAAGAAAAAAACGCACTCAGTGTTACATTTTCCCGATATATCATTGAACATTGCAAGTTTAAAATATCTATCGATAACTCATTATCGATAAGGGCAATCTCTAATTGAGTAGCTGACTGTGACATGTGCGTAGTTGGAATCTTCGCGAATAATATGTTTGAGTTAAAAAGAAAGAGACTTTAAATTGTACTACATAAAGTCAACTTTTACTTGTCTTGTTTGATAAAATATTACTTATTAATACTGCCGTGTTACCGAAAAAGGGCACAACTAACACTTTTTGTCAAAATGAGTTATATATATATATATTCGGAATCAGGAAAAAAAGGCCTATCTGCCTGATTTTTTGTGGATTTTTAGCTACAAAATAAACAGAGATAGCATAAGCTTAAAGGGCACAACTGCATCATTTTTTAAGTTTTATTACAATAAAAAGGCATATTGTGAGATATGCTTTTATTTCAACTTTTTATTATTGATATATTTAATGGAAAGGGCATAAGTGACGTACGTTAAATATAAAAGGCTTATGTGGCAATTGTGCTTTATTTTTTATACGAACACTTTAGCAATTAATGTAGAAAGAAAAGTCACAACTGGCAGTTATGCCCTTTCTATTTAAAATGATGTTAATGAAGGTAAACATTACACTCGATCAAAGACTGTAACATATTTTTTGATGGATGAAAATGGTGACAAAGTACCAGTTTGCAAAACTTTTTTCCTCACTACCTTAGGCTACACCAAAAATAACTGTAAAGCAGACAGAAATGTTATTGACAGTAACTATAATAGCGGTGAATTGATTCCAGTATCTGCAGTTACCGTGGACACAATCCGAATCCTAAAAAAAATTGAACCTACTAAAATCACGGATCATATAATGTCATTTAATCCCGCAATATCACACTACAGATGTGAGCACGCACCTAATAAAAAGTATTTACCTTCAGACCTTAATATACGTATGATGTACAAGCATTACTGTGAAACTGATCCTCAAACGCAAGTATCTTATGGATTTTACAGAAAACTTGTAAGAACACTTAACATCTCATTTACGAAATTAGGCTAAGAAGAATGTGAGATATGTGAAAAATTTATCATACACAATCCTCAGCGAGAAATGATTAGGCACAGACATTGCCAGGAGTGTAAAAGTTACGAAGAACACCATGAGAGGTATATTTTAGCTCGAAAAAAATATGAAGATGACGCTGATAATCAGACTCAGAAGAAGAATAACCCTGACACCCTCATTTTTGCTGTAGATTTAGAAAAGGTAATAATGTTACCCCGTAAGGAGGAATTCAAAACAGTGATGTTTTGCCCGCGCCTTATTGTTTCCAACCAAAGTTTTGTGCCAATTGGCTATAAACATGATTGTACATGACATGGGTCTTACATTTGCAGCCCTATTCCATGAAGCCATATCAGGCCGAAAAAAAGAGGACATCATTAGCTGCTTTGGGGCTTTTTCAAACAAAACCGAGATCTTAAACATATAATTCTGTGGCTGGATAACTGTGCAGCACAGAATAAAAACTGGTCTCTTTATTCATATCTCGTATATTTAGTAAATTCTGCAGAAGTTAACTTTGAATCCATAACTTTACGCTACTTGGAGACCGGTCATACATTTATGGCTGCAGATGAATTCCATCACAGAGTGGAACGATCTTTGAAAACAAAGCGTATCTACGACTTTGAAGACTTTTGTAAAGCTGTATCTGATACTGGCTTTCGCACCATGGTAAAGAAGATGGGAGTTCAAGACTTTTATGATTATGAAGACTGCTCTTCGACGTATAAAATAAAAAACTCCAACCCGCGAGCTTACATGAATAATATTTCTGAGGCAAATTTTCGAAGAGGATCGAATTTACTTTTTTATAAACGCAGTCATGGTACTGACAAATACTTTGAGCTAGATTTTCTTAAGTTAAAAAATATTAAAGAAGGGATACCACCTCCACGACAAAAGCTTGTTCCGAGGGGTATTACCAGTGAAAGGAAATCTGCCATACTCACAAAGCTTGGTCCACTTATGCCCACTAACAGGAGGGTATTTTGGGAAACTTTACCTGTAAATGATCGAGCAGTCGATTTGTTTCAAAACCAAGAAGATTGAAATAATGCGACTGATTTTTTATACTCACTTTAGTGTCGATTTAATTATTATGATAATTAATAGTGCTTTGAAGTTTCTAATTTTCAGGTTTAGAATGATTTTTTTGTTTAATTTTGATAATAAAAAGTTCCTACTATTTTGTAACCTTGTCAAGATTGTGATAGAGAGATGCATAGTGCCATTTTTAGTAATAAGAAGTTAATTCCATTCATTGGATTGTGATAAAAATGTAAACTACTTAGATGTTTGATACATAATTGTTATGATAATGATTGTTTTTGTAAACTTCGTTTTCTCTTTTTGATAAATATATTGAAGTTCCTAACTGGCTGTGTTATCTAATTTTTAACTAATAGAGATTTTGAAGTGTCATTTTTAGTAAACAATTCTGTTTTTGTTCTGTTGAATCCTTCAATATTATTGATATAGTTTATAATTGTTAGTACTTTTGAAATTTTGTTTGTGTAAACTTTTTGAAATAAATGTTTAATTTTCTTACATCTGCCTTATTTTATTTCTTATACAATGACATTTATCAGCCTCTTTTAAAATATACAATCCCACTGCGGAGACACAGTAAAATACACTCACAAAGTATAAAATATAAATATTAGGAATTCATTCTAATATTTACAGTACTGTAACCTATGTAATTTATTTTGATAATTTACAGTGAAAAGGCACAAACGACTAAATATGCCTTTTTATCGTAAAATTTTGAATTTTTACTCAAAATTTTACATTGAAAGGCATATTTGGTTATATGTGCCTTTTAAACATAATATTGCTCTTTTCATGTTATTTTTTATGTTAAGTTAAAAGAAATATGCTAATTATTAACTATATTCATTAAAATTAAAAATACAATATTGCTATCGTTGTATACATACTAAAAAAACGCAATTTTTTACATTTACACAATTTCAAAAAACACATTTTAAACGTGTTGTTTTTAACGAAATTCATAAAATATTTTAATCTCGATTTTCTCAACATTTGTAAAATGTTAGTTGTGCCTTTTCTAATTACGACGGCAGAATATTATTTATTAGTTTATAACTTATTTATGTACAAATTGTCCCATTCCTAACAGAGCACCTGCCATCTAATCTCTTCACCACCCTTGGTTGACTGGTAGAGAATGCCTAAGGCATTAAGTCCGCCTTTGTACTTTTTTAAGTGTGAAAAGATTAAATAAATAAATAAATAAATATTGCTTTTTAAATTTTGATCGAAATAAAATAAATTAGGTATTACCGATGGTATGATATACCACCATTTGATACATTTTTGGTTCTGATATCGTGTTTCCATTCTAAAACAGCACAATAGGGAATTTTTGTATATTTTTTCAAGTTTTCGTTACCGTCACGATTGTAACAAGACTGATGTGCGTAATTGTGTGCGCGGAGCAGACTTTGCGGGACTTCGCAAAGTTCGGGGTACGCGGGCCCCGCCTACTTGCGACTTCTACTGTTTTTTCTGTTCTATGACATAGACAGACACGAAAAGTGAGTTAAATTTATAATATGTTTAGATAAAACATGAGACTTAAACATAACTAGCAAAATGTGGGTATAATAGGTTACACCTCTGCCTAACCCTTCGGGGAAACAAGGCGTGATGTTATGTTATGTTTAGATAGTAGATTAGGCTTGACAATTCTAGCGTCGTCCGTCGTCCTTACCATTAAAAAGTCCGCGTGTTAAGTCTTGTAGTCATGGTTAGTTGTCGTTACCCATGAATAAGAGGCTTTAAACTTTTGACCGCCACGTCAAAAAAGCACAATCGTGCCCTCAGCGCCAAGCTATGAATTCATTCTTTAATACCTACAAAATTGTAGTGAGTTCGAAATTATATCGATAAAGCACTAACTATTTATTTTTTAACATACAGTATATTTTTAATAAAAGTAAATATATATACAGGAGTTTTATTTCATTCCACTTTGATCTTTATGATAGAAATGATAATGATATGTGTCACAGTTTCGGCGTTAAATACACAATTCAAAACAACAATCGATAAAACCAAGTTAATACCATCACAGCACTATGTTCAATCATGACGTACTTTCTTGTCACCTTATGATGACAGTGGCGTAGCTAGCACGGCTTTTTTCATATGCTCGCCTCTGCACTAGAGCTGCGCAACCGATATTTATGAATAGTATCGAAATAATAATACGTATTTTATTTTAACCTTTTCATTATTTAATACCTACGAACTAAACTATCTCTAAAATTCCTTACTTTTGGCTATGAGAATCTTAAAGCTATGCTGCAAAAAATTCTCTAAATTTAAAAATAATTTTGTCACAACTGTAATCGAATTTGACAATCGTGACTCCACGTGGTACTTGTTTGCCGTACCCCGTGATTTTTTTTAGAGCCGGAGGCATGCAGGGGGGGGGGGGGGGAGCGGCAGCCTCGACTAGTTTTATATGGAATTTTTCACTTTTTGTATAGAAAATATCAAACAATATTACCTAGTTGTTGAGTTTTAGGGGTTCATGAGTTTAATAAAGGGGGTCGAAATTTTCATTATTTTTGCGATAGGACACACCATTCTTGAGATATAAGCAAAAGAAAAGAAAAAAAAGCAACAGTACTGTTTTTGCACCTGAAGTAGAGGTGTTGGTGTGAATTTTAGTTCATGACAACAAATGTAAAATAGTCACATTTAGTTAGACAATCAAAATTTTAGGGGAAAAACGTCAAATTCAGAATAGCAACATTGCCATTTTCAATAGATTAATAACTCAGTGCCATCTTTAAAGTGCTGTCAAACTGAAATATAGGTTCACTTCAGTCAATTTCAGAATGCGAAATCGTCGTTTGACAGGAATAAACTAAATTTATGTGATTTTTAGTTTAGTTTAGAGGCATTTGTGTCAAGAGAATCGGCACCACTATTTACGTACTCTGTACAACAAACTAAGTAACATTGAGTGAAAATTATTGCTGGGAAACGACTTGTCATTTTTGGTGTGAAAAATCTTGTGTTTATGGCACCGTGCAATGTAACGCACGCAAAACATTGCGCTTATGGGTGCTGTAACGGGACAGGAGTGTGGGGGTATTTAAAATTAAGTTAAAACTAAGAGAGAGAGAAGAAGAGAGAGAGTTAAGTGTTTTCGTATTTTTTAGGGTTCCGTACCTCAAAACGAAAGTACGGAACCCTTATAGGAACACTTCTTTGTCCGTCTGTCTATCAGCCTGTCGAGACCCTTTTTCTCAGGAACGCGTGGAGGTATCAAGTATTAACATCAAATACGTAGGTCTACGGTCCCTTGAAGCTATAAAAAATCAAGTTTCAAAGTCGACGCGATAAACAAATACATATATAAATAAAAAATAAATATTTATGCGACATACTTTGATACTCGCAAATAAATCAAAACCTATAGGGTACTTCCCGTTGACCTAGAATCATGAAATTTGGCAAGAACTAAGGTCTCACAGTATAAGCAAAGGAAAAAAATCCGAAAATCGTTAATTTGTAGTTTTATCACACAAAAAAAATGTGATTACAAACTTACATTTGCAGTTGGAGAATTGACCGTGACGTACATATATTGATGAATGGGAGAACAAGTTTTTCAATGACAATGTTAAGTTTGTTCTTCATCCAAACTACGGAACACGGACACGCACTTGACCGGTTTTTTTTTTAAGTTGTAACTTTGACCTTCAATATCTCCGCAACCAGAAAGTTCCCAAGTACGGTCCAGTACAAAACTAAGATCACAATGAGCTTCATTCACGTATAAAAGTCTGTCACGTAGTCGTGACGGTGGCGTGCTGGGCACATTTTGGTTTGTCATCTATACATGACTGTGGCGGTCAAAAGGTTAAAGATGTGTGTTGTGTAGTGACTGGTGACTTACCACATTAGGCGAATACATCTTCTCTCTTTCAGTCAGTTCAATAATATCTTTCAGATTCCTCTCAGCTTCTTTTACATTTCGCCTTAGTATGCATGGTGGCGTTTTTGTTTCACCTGAAAATAACGCTAGTCGTTATTATTATAATAAAACTTAAAATTAGTGTCCGACCGAAACACGATTTTCATCCGAAACCGTTACCGCAGATTCGTCTCCTTTTCTGCTTTCGGCTGAATCCGAAACTTCGTAATTGCACCTAACATTGTTTGTCTCTGCATCACTCAAAGGTTGATTGGTACAAAATGCCTGCATTAAGTCCCCCTCTGTGCATTTGCGTGCTTAACCTTTCGTGTGATTGACCCACGCTCGTAATAATTACCGTCGTATGCACGGCCGAAATGAAATGGCGCGAGGAAGCGGCGAGCGAGCGACGTGGATCCACGCTTAGGTACACGAGGGTAAAGATTTTTCGAACGTGGATCCACGTCTAAAACACACGAAAGGTTAAAGTATTATTTAAATAAACCGAAACTTCGGTCGGACACTAATAATCGATGGTAGTTTCGAGTAATAATTACCATAGCATTTATGAACAGGCGAGCACGTATGTGCGTCGTCTCGCGTAGAGTCATCGTCATCGCTGTCTGTGAAAGATAAATGAATAAAATTATTTCACGCCTTGGTGACCAAAATTTTTGAGTAAATTATCGGGGTAATGTTTCTAACTTATATGAAATGTCGTCAGGAAATAAGGAATCAACACATTAATAGCTTAAAATTAATTGGTGGAAGAAGTGGAGTTTGGTATCTGCTCCTAATAAATAATACGATTTTCTAAAATAATAATTTCAAGGCAACAGCTGATTACAAATCGCGGATAGTTA
This sequence comes from Fissipunctia ypsillon, assembly GCA_947568875.1. Lineage (NCBI taxonomy): Eukaryota > Metazoa > Arthropoda > Insecta > Lepidoptera > Noctuidae > Fissipunctia > Fissipunctia ypsillon. The sequence goes on along the minus strand of OX387651.1, from coordinate 7,317,888 downwards.
CTTGAAGTTATCATTTTAGAAAATATTTTGTTGTTTTTCTTACTATTAGATGCCTACCACGTATGTGAAGTTTCGCTAATTAATTTTAAAAGACGTTGTATAAGTACTAGTTATTATATCCCTATGTTAATTATTCTTCTAAGGGTCAAGTCTAACAAATATGTATTAAATAACCAAATACAAAAGTGAAGAAGAGCGAGTGAGTGAGTGGGAAGTTTATAAATAATATATGTATGTATATAAAAGTGGCCCTAGACTAACCAAGTTCAATGACCTCGTTGCTGAAGAAGACGGTGCGTACGGGCGGCGGCGTGACGAGGCGCGCCGGCTCCTCGGGCACGGCGGCCAGCTTGGTGCTGTCGGGAGGGACGGCCACGAAGTCGGGCTTCACTACCGAACTTGGGCTGTAAAAGGCCACATATTGTCACGGCTCCGTCAAAGTGTTGACCTTATAGTCCATAATACGGGTAAGTCGTAACACCACTGATTTGACGTCAATTTGCGATTAAGTGAAGTACCACTTACATCTCAAATTGAAGCGAATTTAAGTGAAGCTGAATACGCCAGACGTGCATTTAAATGTCCACACTTGTGAAGTTCAACATGAATAAAAAACATTGCTAGCTGGTCACTGGCTGAATATCTTTTAAAGCATAGACATCACAATCTCGGTTGGTTAACATCAAAGATTGTTCGTCAATATCATAATATTCATCAGGAAATTGTTGCTACAAAAGCAATAAAAATAATCCACTTACTTATACTTCAAACTAGGTGTACAAAACTTGGGTATACTGACAACGGACTCGTCATCAGGTATGGAGTGTAACGTTGATATCGTTATTCGTCTCGGGGGTTGAAGCTTTCGTCTTGTGCCACTTAGTAAATCCACGCTGCGTCTTTGAGCAAACCCATTCAATATCAGCTTTTGTAAGTTCTGTATCTTGCTTTGTAATTTGTAGTTGACTTGCTGCAGTAAAACATAATTCAGTTATACAATATAGGATACATATACTGGATGATTTTTTTACCGTCTCGAAATTTTTACAGGGTGTTCTACCCATGAACAACTTTCACTATGGGACCAACTATGAGATCACGAAAAAAAAAATCTGCTGTTTCATACATTTTGGTCAAGTAGGTTTGAACTTTTCTATTAAACAGTAGATTTTTTTTTTCGTGATTTCAGAGTTGGTCCCGTAGTGAAAGTTGTTCATATTCATGGGTAGAACACCCTGTAAAAATTTCGAGACGGTATAAAAAATCATCCAGTATATTTGAGGAAGGCGATCGAATTCACTATTAGTTGATGCATTTCACAAGCGCGCATCAATCATTGTAATATAAACGTAATGACGATGATATAAAAGCTACATGGGACTTAAAGATAACAGTCGAGGTATCCCTTCACGGAATACGTACTAGGCGTGAAGTTATGTTAAGTTTACTGAAACCTGTCCAGTCTATTCAAAATTCTCTCCGAGTGCTTTTACAAGAGGTAACTTTCTCTTGCCCATCTACTGTCTCTTGTTCTACTCTAATATTAAAGAGAAAACTTGTAATTGGCCTTCCTTCATGAATGTTTAACTATATGTAAATGTCAAATCATTTTTTGGTTCCCTAAAAAATTATTGAGTTGGTTGGTGCAGATCCACGCGTCGCGTTCGTGAACGGGCGCCGTTAGTTGAGACTGATCATCTACTAACTGCCAGAGCTTATTTTCAATATTATATTTGGAATTGTTTTTTACATTGTTCTCACATATAGAAGCAACAAGAATAATGTAACTAGGATGTTGTATTAATCTCGATTTAAAAGAGTGTCCTTGGAGTTTCTTGCCCGTTCTTCTCCATAGATAAATAAATAAATAGAGATCTACGTTTTGGAATGGGCAACTAGCTTCAACTCTCTAATTGACTGACTCTTTGACAATTCAAAAGTGCCTGTAATTGGTTTAATTGAAATAAATGCTGAGTTTGAGTTTATCTCACTTGTAAGTTTTGAAGAAATACGATAAAATAGAATAAATAATAATAATGAACCTCAATATTCTTCTTGCTCTCCAACTGCGCTTGCAGCTGGCACATCTGTTTAGTGAGGCGCTGGATCATAGTGGAGTCAGCTGTGGCCACGGCATTCACTTCCGGCTTGTTCTTTATTGCTTTGGCACGGTTCGCGAATCTATTACAAATACAAATATTTTATTTATTATCACCTATGTATGAATAGGCTAGTTAACAGTAAGAAAAATGCTGCCTCTTTTCAACCTTAAGTGTAGGTGGACATTGATTCGTGCATTTTACAAAAGGAAAATAAAATAATAATTTACTTATTATGACAGTCCAACCCTACAGAAAATAACATAGTCAATTCTTGTTACATATATTTTAAACTAGTAAACTTACCTTCCTATGCTTATTATTACTTTTTATCACTCTTTTTGGCGTTGTAAACATAAACATAACTTTTGGAATAACTACTATGCTCGTGTTTGTGTCTAATAATATCTCTTATCGTGCTCATATTTATATTTATTAAAATACCCGCACACGAAATATAGTATAATCCATATTATTTTTAAATGTGCAAGCTAGACCGGTAGTTCGTGCGTCACAGGAGGCTGCATGCAGCGCACTGTGATTGCCTCGGACTTTATGATTTACCGGAAACCGGTTGATACCAGTATTTTTAAATTTCTTGTATTGTAGTTGTACCGCATGTACTGTTTACTATATTATCATAATTTTTCCGTAACATTATTCTTATTTATATATATATTTTCTCTCATATACTACTTTTATTTTATTCTATCATTTTAAACTAACATTGACATTCGTACACTCACCATTTAGGTTCATTTGAAAACCAGCGTCGGGCACCATTGTTGTCCGACATTATGCTGAAATGGGCCTATTTGGCGCAGCCGTGAGTCGCACAGTATTTACCTACATGCTTTTTTTTTTTTTGGCTTTGATGTAGGTAATTGTACTTTTTAAATATTGTTAGTTTTAAGTTCTTTTTCTTTGTTTCCTTTCATGATACTGTGTGCACTTGTGGCATGTGCCAATAAACGTTTTTTCTTTCTTTCTTTCAAAAATACCTTATGAATTTTATTATGTAGAATGGTGTGAGCTAAAAGGATCGAAATTCAAATTAGTTTTGTAAATGATTTTAGATTAATATTTTTCAGCAATAATTACGTAAAAATATAGCAATTAGTCACGTGACATTGAACGCGAATCAGAGCGCGACACGTCACGATCTTCAGTCATCAAGTCATTTGACAAAATAACATTGATTCAAGGTTCCCACCTGAAGATATTATCTCCTTTTAGGGGATTTTTTTGAAAAAGTAAATAGCATTCGCATGTTTATATATGGAATAGTCAGAAAAAATATAATTGAAATGTATGATTATAAGAAACATCCAAACGAAAACGTCAGATGAGTTTTGAAAAGCGAGCTATTGAGTGTACGCTCCACTTGCGTTTTAGATATTTAGATCACTGTCATCGCTTCTTTGATTTTGAAATCGCTATTAAGCGATTTGATTCGACGAGTAATAATCAATGATATCAATTATTTAACCTTTTTTATTTTTATTAATTGGTAAACAAAAAAACTTGCAACTACCGACCAATAACAACAATCAACTTACTTGCTTACTTGGTTAGTAAAGAGTATTCTATCTATCTATCTTACAAATAAATAATCGATTATTTGGATCGATATCATCACAGGGGAAATCCAAGAGCAAAGGGTGAAAACCCTGAATTTAGCTTTTACTTGTTTGACAGCGGAAATGTCACAGACGTCACACATTTGACAACTAAAGATTATGACATGACCTGAGCCGCAATATTAGTGTGCCCTGTTTTGACTATGAAAACTAAATTGAGTTTTATAAATGAAAAATTATTACTGTTAGTGTTAATATTTTTGGTGTTGAAAAAAATCATGTTTTAAGGAAGATAGACCACAAGGAATATTTTTAATCGGTTTCCTAAAAACTGTCAACCAGCCTATTCAACAAAGAACAAAGATAACATGATAATATGTGGGTCTACTATACAGTGGCGAAATGTGGGTGTACGTATGGTACACCTCTGCCCAACCCCTCGGGGAATACAGGTGTGTAATGTTATATAGAGTGACCGCTCAGTGGCGTGATATTATATTATAATGTTAGAAAGAAAACAACTGACTGCAAAGTGGATATAGTTTCTTCGACAGCCGCGGGCGTGATTGCGCAGATGATACTCGTCTTCGCGTTACCACCGAGCGAGTTTTGTAGTATACGGGTCAGTTTGCTGTCACGGTAGTTTGCAAACCTGAAATCATAAGATATACCATAATGAGTTACTCTTCTTTGCGTTTTTCAATAGGAATTTTCATTAACAGACGGATTTGTGCCTGGATTATGGCAATAGGCTCGCCCCTCACCTCATAACATTGGATTGGATATAGTCTAGCCGTAGCGAAACTTTTATGCAATGCTTTTGAATTACCTGCAATATATCAAGTCATTCATAACCTCACTCATATACTCTGATTCATTCGTGATCACATTCACACACCATCACTTTCACTCACACACTCGCATGCATGCGTGCTGCATGTTCAGCTTTAATTCTCTCTTTTATTTATTTATTTTTTTGTATTACTATTTCCTTTAGTACCTATATTGCATAAAATCAGTAAATGATAGTTATTTAAGTTATGGAAGAGCGGAGTCTCCTAACACAGGCTTATCTGCTTAAAAGGAGACTCCACTCACTAGTTGTTAAGATTTACTTGTTAAAATATTAAAACATTTTTTATTTTCAAGCAATAATAAAATTACGTAGCGTAACTCACAATGTATGCGTAAGTAAGTACGCCGAACTTCCGTCACGTATTTTTCTGTAGATGATAAATGTCGCTAGACTTAAACCAAATTGGTGTGTGTAATAAATTTTTGTGTATAACTATAATGTATACACCTCTCACTACCCTTTCGGTATAAACAGGTGTAGTATTATATATACAGTTAAAACCGTTTATAACAACGTACTAGTTATTATGACGAAAGTTTGAAGTCCTAGCATTTCTGTTTACTTAACATAGTTTTTGGTTGTAACGACTGTCTGATGAATCTGTTATAACAACCGTAATCCGACGGTCCCTTCGAAGTAGTTATATACGGTTTTGACTGTATATGTATATACATATATTATACACGGGGTGTAAAAAGACACATCACATACCCGTTAACTACACATACTGCCTATCAAACTGGGTAACATAGGGCAAAAATTGTTGCTGGGAAACGACTTTCTTTTTTGGTGTGAAAAATCACTTTTTATGGTAACACGCAATGTAACACGCGCAAAACGTAGTGCTTACTGTTGCACACAACAGTATAGGGGTCGTGCCGGTATTTAAAGTACAGTTATAACATTTAAAACAGCTTTCATAAAAAAAAAAACGTAAGTAATAATTGGAACTCTGACCTTCAATATTTCCGTAACCACATGGTTCCCAGGTATGGTCCAGAACAAAAAAAAAATATCGCAATGATGAGAAGAACATGTAACTTTCGGCTTCGTTAAGTGTTAAGTGTCTTTTTACACCCGATATATTCCTTATTTCGGACTACACATACAAATACAAACAATCAAAATAGTATTAGTAACAATGACTTAAAAACTACTAGCTGTTGCCCCGCGACTTCGTTCGCGTGGAAGTCGTAAGATACATAATATACTAAAATCACAGCCACATTTTAATAAAACTCCCTCGTCCCCCGATCCGCCGCGTTACAACGCTCGCCCTCGTTATTACTTATCAGAGAATTGTTCTGGAATATTCCACAATGATCTGGGATGTTCCCGAACACACCACAACATTCCAGAATGTTGTGGAGTGCTCTCGAATACTCTCGAATGTTTTGGACTTTTCTAGAGGGCGAAACTTCCAGCCCTTATATATATCTTCAAAAGCACACTCTTCAGGTTAAAACAGGAACCTTCTTCATGGATGAGAGATAGAGGGCTACGACAACATATAACTCCCTAGATCGTTCCGGGACTAATTTCTGGGTTTTAGCGGTACGCACATTGTACACTTTCTTTTATAATATATATTGATGTTAGTAAATGTTAACAAACTCAAAAAAACTAAAAATGATATGGCCCAACACACGTTGGTACGTTATAATGTTTCCTAGGATACATACTTGTTAGGATCTTCAGAAAGCTGTTTGATGACAAGAGCGAGCGCCGACAGCGATTTGTTGATATGCGTGCCTTCTTTGAACCGTAAGCCGGTGGCGCCAGTCTGACCGCTGCGCTCCGACCCGGCCAAGTCAACAAGGTTCAGTTGTGACACGTTCACGCAACCCTGTTCCTCCTCACCTTCGATGTGTTCACGAGATTCTATTATCTGGAAGGAGAAGTTTCATGTTAAGATTCAAGGTGGGTCAGGTGCGTAGTTCGCGTAACCGGCGTGCGTGTATGACCAGGGGGCCTACTCTGAATTGTAAATCCGAAGTATCGGCCGAATGTTCGGAAGTTTTCTACTACACTTCATTCTATTTCCTTCGGTCGGTTCGGATCTGACCGAACTTCATTTTGACGTTTGTTTGACGGAACGAAATAGAAAAAAGTGTAGTAGAAAACGTCCGAACATTCGGCCGATACTTCGGATTTACGCTTCGGAGTAGACCCCCTGATGTATGAACGTAAACGAAGCAAAAGGAGTATGTAAGGATCGTAGCAGGTGGCGTTCTGTAGTTTCTGCCTACCCCCATGGGAAAAAGGCGTGAGTTTTTGTATGTATGTTTGTAGATTAAGGTGGTTGCACACACTGTAAGTGGCATTTAAATAAAGGTGTGTTTTTTTACCACACATGGTATGAGTTTTAGTTAGATCTGACGAAACTGAAACAATTTATTTACTAAAACAGCTTTAAACCTATCTTTCCAGCCTGCTCTAACGCGATAGTTAAGAGGAAACGCGGTCACGTGGTCGTTGACGTTCATTCCATACATATTAAATTTAGAAAAAAAAAATATCTGCAGTTCCCTACATTTTGACCAGTTATGCTAACATAAATGTAGGGTACAGTATTTTTTTTTCGCGATTTCAAGTTTGGTCCCATAGTAAGAGTTGTTCATAATGATGAGTACAATGACCCCTTAAGAGGTTGTGCGTAAATTCCGGGACATGTTGTATAGCTAGCTGACCCCACTGACGTTGTCCTGCCCAAATTTCAATAATTCATAGAAAATGCACTTTCAGTTTTCCCGAATTTTCCAATTATTCCGGCAACTTTTCTTTCCGTACGAACCTGATTCGGACTATTACGAACATTTCAAAACAAATATTTGCCAAATCAGTACAGCCGTTCATTTGCATTTCATTTGTATTATATACACTAGCTGTGCCCCGCAACTTCGTTCGCGTGGAAGTTATAAGATACACAATATACTAAAATAACAGCCACATTTTAATATAACACCCTCCCCGGCCGCGCTATTTGTTCACAATTTCATGGGTTTTAAGTTTTTTGCGTGGTACCCTAATTCTTTTTATAAAATAAAAAAGTAGCCTAAGTTAGTCCTTATAACATCAGCTATAAACCAGTGAAAGTCCCGTCAAAATCGGTCAGGCCGTTTAGGAGATTTTAGCCGGAACAAACGGACAAACATACAAAAATTTAAAAAATAGTTTTTTGTTATTAGTACCGTATATACTTACTCAATACTCAATCATTTATTGCATTCCACAATGTATATGCTTAGGTGGTAAGTAAATATTTGCTGAAACAATCGTGGACCCTGTCGGGCACAGCAAAAGAAAAATTTGAAGGAAGAGGACTTATTTAGGTATACATGCAACTAACTTATTCTAAGTATAATCTAAAGTAACATTTTATTACTTAATTATTATTCTAATAAAATTTTTTTTTTTAATAATTTATATAATCATGTCAGTTCTATACATTTGCCAATTAAATATTCATCCATACTTAATATTATAAATTCGAAAGTAACTCTGTCTGTCTGTCTGTATGTTACCTTTTCACGCCTAAACCACTGAACGGATTTCGATAAAATTTGGCAAGGAGATAGATGGCATCCTGGGGAAGGACATAGGGTACTTTTTGTCTCAAAAATAACCCTACAGGGGGTGATATAGGGGATGAAAGTTTGTATGGGAAACCCTGCATTTTTTAAGATAGGGATATGAAAATTCAAATTTATGCTTTTGGTAGGAAATAAAGAATTATGTGGTTCAGCGTTTTTGAAAAATCATCGCCTAAGGGGGTAAAATAGGGGTTGATTTTAAAAATCACAAATAGTATTAAAAATTTTGTGTACCTCTTTTTAAGAGATTGAAAATGTATAGTTCGTATCTTGACTTCTTGAGGTAACATTTTAGTCTTTATTTTTAACCGACTTAAAAAAAGGAGGTTCTCAATTCGGTTGTATGTATTTTTTTTAAACCGATTTGGAAAATTCTTTTTTTATATTGAAAGGACATACTTCCACATTGGTGCCATTTTTATCAAAATCCAGTTCTGATGATAGGATCCATGAGGAATTGAGGGAACTCCTCAAATATTATAGGCATTTAAGTAATGTTAATTACGTATTTTCATCAACAAGTCAAGCATTTGCATTCAGAAAGTATCATTTGGTGAAGTGGAACTGATGCAGAAGACCACATATGTATGTCCACGGGAACTTCTCAATGATAAGTATTTCACGGGTGGCGATATCTCGATTAAGATAGTTAAGCGACTAAGACGAAGTAAAATTAAATAAATGGTTCTGATGAAAATGGTAGCATTGAACTGATCTGATGATGAAGCCGGAAGTAGGCACCGGAACTCCGTAATAAAATACTGTATCCTAGCCGTGTTTGGGCTTATTGGAATTGCCATGAGATGTACTCTGGCTATAAATTATTTTAATGGTAATATGCTTCAAATTGCGCTACTTGAGTCGTATGTTATGTGTGGCCTTGATTGTCAGAAGACAGATTTGGTCAACGATCTGTCGTCGTGTGGTTGACTTAGTAATTTATTTATATTTCTCACAGAAGGTGTACACACGATTACAAATCGCTTTTTCAAAAATCTTTGAAGCAGTAGGCAGAAGAGCTATTGGACGATAATTATTAGGGTCTGTTTTGCTATTTTTCTTGTGCAAAGGTTTCACTAGCGCGATTTTTAGCTGATCAGGGAATACGCCCTCTTTAAAAGATTGGTTAATTAATTTGAAGAATGGCAAAGTGAGTTCGTCTGCACATTGCCTGAATACACTAAAGTACCCGTCACGAGAAGCTATAAATTATGTAAACAAACATCTTTTACTAAGTAAACATTTTATACTGCGAGATAATAATAAATTGACCATATTCAATCGACATGAAATATAGACGGGTTATATGAAAGTAACAACCTATTTAATTTAGTCGGATCATATTTTAACGACGCAAAGCGCTATCGTTTGTGTTTCTTGGTACCGGAACGCGTCCGTCGCAGGGATTGTAAACTATCGGGACGCATCGAATCTTAAACAAATTCATTTTTTTTGTTGGTCCAAATGTTGTGAACTCCTGAACACTTGTTTACAAAATTTATAGCTTCTCATGACGGTTACTTTAGGTGGGAATTCGTCTATTCCGTTACTGTTTTTATTTTTTAGGCTTTTTATCAAAGTATTTATTTCGTAAGGGTCTACAGGGGAAAGGAACATTGTGTTTTGTGTAGGTGAGAGCACGGGGGTACCCTTCGACTCGTTTATTCGTAAAGGGCTTTCTTCGCCGATGGATGCAAAAAAAGTTATTGAAGATGTTAGCAACTTCCTTTGGTTTTAATGTTGGTTGTTAGTTTGTTGTGTTATGTTGTTTTTCCTTTTTTGCTTGTTTTATTGGTACGCTCGTTTATTATGTTCCACATTGTTTTGACTTTGTTATTTGATTTTTTTATTTTGTTAATGTATTGTAATTTTCTTGCTGTATTTACTATTTTTTTTTAAATATTTTCTCATATTTTTTATAATAGTTTGTTATTATTGGGCTATTTGTTTTTAGGGTTTTTAATAATCTTTTATTTTTGCAGGAGATTTTGATGCCTTTGGTTAACCAATATTTCTTGTAATTCGTTTTAATTTTAATTTTTTGTTTAGGTATGCATTCGTTCAAGATTTGAGATAATGTATCGTGAAATGTTTTATAGTTGTCGTTCATATTGCTATTTGTTGATATAATAACGTAATATATGGTGTTTAGAGCACAAATAAATTTTAATATGTTTGTGTTGTTAAATAATCTCTTGTATGCGTACCAAGTGGGTTGTGTGGTTGTTACATTAGGTATGGTGATTTGTATCACTGTTCCGCAATGATCTGAGAAACCTAATTCTTCAACGGAAGTGAATATTTTGTTTGTATTTAAGTTCAGTTGTGAAAATCAAGTCTAAGCATGTAGATGTTGTTTGGGTTATACATGTGGGTATTTTTATGTGTTGTGTTAGTTTGTATTCTAACATTAGATCTAGGAATTGACTAGTCTTCCTGTTTTTCTCCAAAATATTCATGTTAAGATCGCCGCCTATAATAACATTATGTTTAGAGTATTTATCGTTTATATAATTCAAAATTAGTTTTAATTGACTATTAAAAATATCTTCTTCTCTTTTGTTCCAATAAATCGTTATTAATATTATATTTTCTTTTGGTAATTCAATTGCACATAATTCTAATATATATTCTATTGACATGGCTGAGATATCACTTCTCTCTATACAATCAATGTGATCTTGAAGCACGATGCAGACGCCACCACCTCCGCGCGTGCTTCGGCAGTATGACGCTGCAATTTTATATCCGGTGAATTGTATCATTGATAGCTTTTCCTTTGATAGCCATGTCTCTGATATGTACACAGCGTTATACGTAGGGTTTTGTTCGAAGAATGCTTCTAACACATGTGTTTTATTATAAAGACTTTGGATATTTTGGAATAAAATTTTAAATTGTAGGCCTGTATTTTCGAAAGGAATAATTTCCAGAATTTATGTCACTAATTGTTTGTTTGGGTTGATATTCGCTGTTGGTATCATTTTGGATTAATTTCAGACTATTTTTCCTTTCATTCATTGAATAATTTAAATGGTTTTTATGATTTGCTATTTATATAATTTTTTCTTCGATATATAATTGATTGTTTCGAATCACTGAAAATAAGCCTTTCTTTCTTGCTTTTATCATTTCTTCCCGCATTTGGTACCTTTCTTTGCGTGCGTTTTCGTCTAAAAATTCGGATAAAGATATTCTTGTTTCTTGGAAATAATGAACATTATTTAAGATGTATTTTACCATTCTTTGCTGATTAATTCTATTACTAATGGTCGGGCACTGGTGCTATTTCTGCCTAATCTATACATGTTTTCTATATAGCCCGTTAAGTCCACATGCTGAATATCTTGAAACATTTCAAGTACCTACTCTGTCGTGTAGAAGTATTTCCGGCTCTTTACTTTCCTATACATTTAGTAAAAAGCTATTATTTTGACATTACAAACAGATATTTCAATTTTATTTATTTGTATAGATAACACCAAAAATTAAACATGGCAGTGGCAGATATACATTATATCGTAAAACATATTTGGACGAGTATCATTAACCAGGAGAAAACAGAGGAATACGTTAGTATGGAATGAATGCCAACGACCACGACGTTACCCCTCTTTAACACCCTCGAAAACCATGAAAACGACACCCAAGACGAAAAATTTGAAAATTTTCGCAGCCGCTATCTTGAATTTTTATTTTGACTTCACTATCGGGTTTAGCACCCTCGAAAACGACACCCATGAGGAAAAAATTTAAAAATTTCGCAACCGCCATCTTGGATTTGCATTATAACGTCACTATCGGCTTTAACACCATCGAAAACCATGAAAACGACACCCTTGATGAAAAAAATTGAAAATTATCGCAGCCGCTCCCTCTTGGATTTTCATTTTGAACAAATTGATACTTTCTTTCTGTTCTATTTTTCTTATTTTCTTTTATTTCTTTCTTTATTTTCTATTTTCTTTCAGGAATCAACGCACTCGAATGCAACTTCTTAAACAATAAATTCTTATTCTTCTTCTTATTCTTTCTCTCTCTATCGAGAGAAAGAGAAAGTGCGAATTCGAAAGAAGAAAGTCGCACGGAGGGAGCATAAGGTGTATGGACGCTTTTTCGCGTCACGATTTCTACCAGTCAACTCCTACTCTACTGCAAGCCACGTAACGAACTTCATTCCAATCGTCTATTATTATTATGCTTCCAAAACCTATTTTTGTACTCTTAAAATAAACAAATTGCTTGAATGTAGGTGTATCTTATTACATCAGACTATGTCCAAAAGAGGTGCATAATGATTAAGGTTGAATGCCAAATTCAAGTCCCACACAAAATTACTCAAGCAAGTACACAAAAAAAAACGTAATATTACAAGATTTTATGTTTAACTAACTTAATATGGATGGACTAAGTTTGAAATAAACAGATCAATAACATGATAATATACGTACAGTGTAGGCACGGTAATATGTTAAATGTTTGAGTAGATATTTTAACGTTTACCTACTTATATGCAAACCAGATGTGTGTACTTGCCTGTGAATTTAACTAAAATGCAGTCATCTGTTCCTGCATGATGCGGGCAATGCATTGAGGTTATTGCTATGAGATATAGGAAGCCATCTGTCTGTTAATCCACCACTTATTTGAATAAGTAAAAAATAGTATGCATGATGAACCTGGCTTTAGATGACACAGGCAGCAATGGACCCACAATTACAACAAACAAACATACACATACATACATCCCATGTCGATTTCGGCTACGGTGACTATTTTTGTTTCCAACGACTATATGTTATGGACGTGTGCTCTGATGTGGCTAAGTTAACTTATTTTGACAGTAAAGGTACGTGTACAGTGCGGACATGTTAGAATGCCATTGTGATAATGGTATTGTATGTTGAAAGATGGTTTACTCTTGAGCTGATCTCGCATGCTGTCGAGATCTCTCTTCCGCTGATCTTCAAAGTTTTGGTTCGCCAAACGCCTCCAAACAGGTCTATCCTTTACTAACTCCTCCCAATGAGAGGGGTCTATGCATCTCTTCACATGTTTTTTCTGAACCACTTTGTATCTAAGGAACTGGCCGCCTTGTTTCCGCGTGCCGTCCATGAGTTCAGAAAAGAAGATGCGCTTATCTACCCTATCAGGCAACCTCACAACGTGTCCAGACGACGCATTAGATAGGCCTCAATTCCGTAGACATTAGCCCTTCGCAGGACATCCATGTTTCTAACACGGTCGGACTACTTGATGTTTAAAATAACAACAATCAACAACAACAACACACATACAACACTCACATACAACAATTATATTATGCTCCATACAAATACTAACTATTTGGAATATGGAGTGGGATCTGCTACTTTGTTCATTCATATTTGTGGCGCCCTTCTGCCTGTTTGCTTCACCCTGAAATTATATACAGTGTTTATTAAATTACTCAGGAACTTTTGCTTTTATTAGTGCCAGTGGTGGTTGATGCTGAGAAAGAGATTTATTAATAAATTAGTGACCTGCTGCTATTACTAAATGAGCAGTCAATGCAGCAATTCAAAAACTAATTAGAAAACAGGATTTGAAAAGACTTGAGTGATTCACTTGCATCAAACAGCTGAAGGGTGAAAGTATTATCAAGCAGTAAACAATGAATAAACAATGCATGAATTCTTATCACAAAGTAGGGTTAACATATAGAAATTTGAAAAGTCCTGACAAAAAGTCGGACATATGCAAAAAAAGTCTGGTCATTTTACTTTTAATCTTTTTTTACAGTACTCATTCAACTTTCACTATTTACATAAAAAATCCCCTTAAGTAAGAAGTCCATACTAAGTCCAGACAGGGGACCAAAAAGCTGGACATGTCTTATTTCTGTATTATAATAGTAAAAGTGAACTACCTCTTTCATAGCATCAAGAACTTCTTCAGGTGAAGATGTGACTTTCTCAGTGGCATCCACCTTGATTCCTTGTAATGTTTCATGAACCTTTATGTTCTCTTTGTCCACATTTAGCAGATCTTTCACTGTCTCATTGTAGATTTCTATGTAAGACACTCTGAAAAGAGTAAAATGTTATTTTGTGTGTTGAACTGATGGTGTGTAACTAGCCTGAACATACTCTAGCTAGTCTAGTGATCGACTTCAATAAATCACACACTCAACCGTTTTAGACACTAATCTACATGGTCCTCACATGACCAATATTATGTCTGGACTTTAAAAGAGACTGACCTCTGAGTCTGTTTCGGTCTTTCTTCTCAGAGTAGTTGGATAGGAAACACCAACCTCATCTAGTTCTTATAATATGACATAACATACACCCACATTTCGCCAGTTATGTTTAAGTCCCATGTAATAGGGGGTCAGCCTATTGCCAACAACCAGACAGAAATCCAGATTCCAGGCTGCTACTGAGAAATTCCAGATAGAAAAACCCAATAGACTTTGCCCAACCTGGGAATCAAACCCAGGACCTCATGCTCTGCAGTAGTGCTTGCAACCACTAGACCAACGAGGCAGTGGTAACAATATTATTGATGTGTAAAAAAAGTGTGTGTACAAACCTACTTACAGAAATAAAATCATTTATCATCAATTTCAACATTACCCTGGGCAATACTGTGATGTGTTAAAGACATTATTGTTCCATTGTGAAAAGGGATAAGTGCTATGAGCCATGTATAACTTCATCTCTCTCTTACACTGGAACAATGATGTCTTTCACACGTCATAGTATGGCCCCTGGTTTCTGAAATGCTATTAAAGTTATCAAACCTCTTTAAAAGGCTATTGTTATTTTGTGCCAACTAATTACAACAGTTTACCATAAGATTTGACATTAGAAAAACTATTCGAGGACTTCATCTGCCTTTCAGAAGACAGGTGTAAGACATTCAAAGTTGTCATTCAGATTAGAATTTATTGAATACATGTCGACGCTTTCCGCTACAAAGGGCGTAACTCCAAATCCCATAATTTGGCAATGAACAAAAAACACAAAAAATCATTAAATAGCCTGGTAACAGACGTCTGCAGTGACAACTAGTTAAGCACATACAAATATGTGCTTAACCGGCTGGGCTTGTGCGTTTGTTACCAGACAATAATTATTATTTTTGTGTTTTTGCCCATTCCCAAAAGTATGGGATTTGGAGTTACACCCTTTGTAGCGGAAAGCATCGATGTAATAAAGAGCCTTGCCACCCAATTTGTATGTAAATTGACAGCTAACATTATTCATGGTCAAAGCAAAATTCATTCACTGCTTTCTTTCAAAAAGAATGCAGTGAATGAATTTTGCCTCAAATTATTAAGCTAGTAAATCTTGTGGACCAAAATTCTACAAACTTTTTTAAACCTCTGCAATATCATAATAAATTAAGTCTTTGACAAACAGTTTTAACAAGTGTTTTGAACTTATACATTTAATACCATAATAGGCCTGTGATTTCTACATGTAATCATATTTGTCTGTTAACAACACTAGTGTCTTGCTAACTAATATCCTGTATCAATTGAAGTTGAAGTTTATATTTGTATAACCTTCATGCTTAGGAATTTTATTTACCACAGAGTTTACATTACATTTAAAATATGAAGATATTGCTTAGTGCAAATTTATCAAAATCTGAAATAAAACCATGTATTCTCAGAAAATCTATGAAATTAGCTAAGCTAGACAACCTACAACAAAGACTAACTTAGGAATTATGCTTTATGTGAATAAGTTGTTGATTCTCACAGTTTGCAGATTTGCTAATTCTATCATACAATAATCTCCACAAGCATTCTACTTAGATAATTTATATAAGTAGAATGCTTGTTGAGACATGTATACACAGTCATCTAGCATGTGTTAACTGTCCACAAAGTAGACACGATGTTAAACAATCAACATGCATTATATCAATGGCACTGGACAGTATGTTAACAATATACAGTACACACACAGTACAATTACAGTATGATAGGATTGAATTAGGGGAAAATATATAGGTAAATAGATAAATGTTGTTACCTCACTAGGAAGTCTCGGTCAGGCACGTTTTTGATAATCTCAAATAAGTTGATAATTGCCAGTGGAATGATTCCAGGCGAACTATCTGTACCGGTCATAGTATACGTCTTGCCTGAAGACGTCTGTCCGTACGCAAATATAGTGCCGTTGAAGCC
This sequence comes from Fissipunctia ypsillon, assembly GCA_947568875.1. Classification (NCBI taxonomy): domain Eukaryota; kingdom Metazoa; phylum Arthropoda; class Insecta; order Lepidoptera; family Noctuidae; genus Fissipunctia; species Fissipunctia ypsillon. The sequence continues at coordinate 7,301,578 of OX387651.1, read as the reverse complement.
AGCCGTAGCGGCTTCCACGATCGGCTTCGCAATGTCATCATACACATCCGAAGTCTTCGTATCCTTGTCATAAACTCTGTCTGAAAAACCATTTTCCCCGATTAGTATTCGTATAATGCGATAGCCTTCGATTCTGTGACGTATTTACTCTGCACTAATTTGAATCACAATAGATTCGTACACAATTATTATGGGTTAAAGTTTCACTCACCGAATGTGAAAGATTGCCCGAGATCTTTTCCATTTTGATCGAGTTGATAAAGCGTGTTATTCTTGACCCGCCACTGGTACGAAAGTTTATCTTCTATTTCACGCGAAATTAGAGGTCTAACTTTGACAACTACTTTTATATTGTCACTCATTTTCTATCATTATATCTACGTCTTCCTAATAAGATATGAATATTAGCAAAAGTAGGTATAAAAATCAAGCGCAATCGACATTTTAACAAGATGCAATTATGCGACCTATGCAATTTTAACATAAACAGAAGCAGAACACCAAAGTAACCGACATACGATTTCAAACTGAAAAAAATAGAATTAGAAATAGTGGTGCACATCTGCACATGGCACGTTGTAATCGATTTATGAATTGTTATCGATTTCTTAGGCAAATACAATTAATTATGTTTTAAGAAATATCACTTCTTATTATTAGCTCGTGACTTCGTGAGTTCAAATTATCGTCGTTGCATGATGAATAAAATAACAGACTGAATAGTATGAAATCAAGAAATGTGTCTTTTGTACATCCTTAACAATGAGGACAAAAAGATAGACATGTATGCAGTACTCGTAGAGATCACTAAACATAGATTCAATATCTCTATGTAGCCTTTTTTTTTGTGGATGGGAAATCATCAAATGACCTCTCGGTCTGGGCGGAGCGGGAAGGCGTGTCAGACTTTTACTGACTAAAACCCACCCGTGTTCCTTCTGTTGCCTGTGCCGGGGCCACGGTAACTCTTTCGAACATCCCGCAACCCCGGCTGGATCTCTATGTAGCCTGTGTTATATTCCTTGCATGGCTTAGCTGTTGTAAACGACATTGGTACTTTGTGACCACTTTATAGTTTTTAAAAGCATTTACAGCTTATAGCTACGACAAAAATGCCATGTGCTTTGCCTTCAACGATTTTATGCTTTCTGCCCTTCTTGCATTGCATCATGTTTTTGTTTCTAATGCAACTTTTTCTCTTCGCGCTGCTTTTTTGGATGCAAAGCAAGTGCTACATAATCATGAAAAGGTTTTAACTATAAAATAAACTCTGCAATCCAAAACTATTAAAAATTAAAATTAAGATTTCCTTTCTCTTTGAATAGTTACTTGATTTCATGAGCCACCTCATATGTAATGCAATTTGTGTTAAATATATTTTTAATATCGATTACAATTTCAACAATATTCAATCGAACTATTCGATGAATCGAATCGATACATGACATGTTGTAAGTAAAATACAGATAAAACATTTTTTTCGTTCAAAAACTACCACACACAAACGACGATAAATAAGTTACAATCGAAACGTTTTACCACTCATTTTGAAAACTCATATGTAAAATCATACTATACTATGAATTCATAATTTACGGTTTTGCAGATTATTTACTAAATATTAACTGTGTTACTCAGACAGTGTTCGCCTTTATAATTTCTAACGTGACGATAATTATCGTTGACGTCTACATACGTCCTTTAAATATTTTTGGCATCTCGGCATCTCTACTCTACTCTACAGCACCCTAATTGCGTAACACACTATCTATCGATCACAATCTGAATGGTTTTGAAGCAAATTGCTAATCCATTGCTTATGTTCAAAAAAATTGTCTGCTGCTTTTTTTTGTTTTGTGTAAAAGGTGACTTGATCGAGAGTGTTCTTAGTTATGATTCAAGAAAATCTATTCAGCCGTTTGAAGATCATCAGTTCTTTTCTAGTTGATAAATGGATGTTAGCATCTTGGATGGAAGTAACAGAATACCTTCTGTTATTTCAATGATATTAGAATAACATAGTAACCTTGAACTGATGCTGCAGCATTTCCTGGAATTTGCGGGATACCCAACTCCCTCTCCAACTTACAGCAGAGCTATCGTGTTTCAGCTTATTGGAATGGTTTCAATGAGTGTGTCGGTTATAGATAATAATAAATATGTGAGTAGGGGGTTTTAAAAAAATTTAAAACGTAATACGTGCACGCATGGACCTTTTTTTATAGGTCCATGCGTGCACGTTATAATGTCATCGTGGATGGCAAAAAAAACATGTATTATGTATTGTGTTTTTGTGTATTCATTTTACTTCCCTTTGTTATCGTGAATCCGACGCGGACGTCCACGATAATATTATGGTCTCGTTGGTGATGATCATGCTGAACATCTACCATTCGTGTAGATTGGCTCATGATTTGAATTGTGGCAACACTATTTGTAATGTCACCATTGTCACATTTGTCACCTGAAAACTGTCATTTCGATATTGTATTGGGCTCGAGGTTATGTTGTGTGTGCCCATGTGATTTATTTAGAATAGTTTGTAAAGTTACAAATATAAGATAAAATGCAGCACGACGACGTAAGTAATCTGTGTAACTGGATACATTCGTTGCATTTCTGCAAGTTCATTTATTGATTTGGTAATTATTGTTTATAGGTTGTGTGGGCCATTATCAACAAAACACATTGTTCACACAAAGTAACGTAAGTATTTACAACTAAGTAGAATGAATAATGTTCATTTGTTAGGTAATTTACCAATAATGTTTATGAATAACTTTCCAGGACAAAAACTCAGCAGTTTTGCCGAAATGAGTTCAACTTAACAGGTCTATGCAGCAGGGCGTCTTGCCCGCTTGCAAACAGTAAATATGCGACAATTAGGGAGGAGAATGGTATTATTTATTTGTTCATGAAGACTGCTGAAAGGTATAGTTTACTTGATGTAGTTCTGTATCTGTACTAATATTATAAAGCTGAAGAGTTTGTTTGTTTGTTTGGTTGAACGCGCTTATTTCAGGAACTGTCTATTCGAATTGAAAAATTATTTTAGTGTTGGATAATCCATTTATCGAGGAAGGCTATATAACATCACGCTATGACCAATAGGAGCCCAGCATCAATGAAAATTGTTGCAAAAACGGGGAAAATTTATTCCTTCCGTTGTGTGCGCTGCATACAAGATTCCGTTGCGTGCGCTGCGTAAACGGTTAAAGTTACGCAAAAATCATGTATGACAGAATTGTTCCTCTTAAAAAGTTCAAAAAAAATTCTGCGATAGCATATGTCTATCTTTTAAGGTTGACTCACTAAAACTTTTTTAATGGTAATCAAATTTGTTATAAAATAATGCATTAATTGGGAAGATGTTTTCATAAACATAGTATTAATTCTTATCCAAATAAATAGTTTCATAATCAAGGTTGACAGTACATTCAAAAGGACATGTAAATTCCTTTTTAAATTATTTGATTCGGACCTTTCGTTTAGAAATTACGACAGGTATAAAAATGCCTAACGTAAGAAAAATGCGCTTAGTGTATTAGTTACCTATACGTTTTATTGACTGTTTGAATGCGCTAATCCTTGTCATTGCCAGTCGGATTAGAAAAATTCTTATTGCATTTTATAGCCCAATTCTTGAGGAAGGCTATATGGGATGTAACATTACGCTAGGACCCTTAGAAGCCGAGCAAAGAGAAAAAAAGTAAGAACGAGCGCTAAGCGAAAACGAAGTAACAGCGCGGCAGGCAGGCGATGCGAGCCAACGGGGTGGGTCGGGGGAACAAGAAATTTCACGCGGACGAAGTCGCGGGCGGAAGCTAGTTATTTATATAGGTGCTTTCAGTAGGTAGTAAAAGCATAGTCAGATGTAGAAAGTATAGAATATTTTAAGAAGACTAACCATACCAGCCTAATATATTAGGTTGCATATGAAATTGCCGATTTTTGATTCTGGCTAATGTGATGATCTGCCCTCCTTTAACTAGAAAGCTGTTAACCCTCAAATGGTCAACTTTTACTTTTTAATAGAAAGTGATGGAGTTCAAAATTCTCTATCTTGCTGTCTAAGAAACATTTTTACAATATAAATAGGAGTAGAGATATGAACATTTGGTAGGCTGTTAAGGATTATTTAGGATTAACAGAAATAAATATCTATTAATATGTCCAACAATCATTAACCTGAATATCATATTTTTTAAGAAACAACGATTTCCGCGTTTTTTGGCATTTTCTCGGAAACAACTTTTTGGGTTTAACCCTTTAACCGCCAACGTCTGATTGATCCGACAAGTATTTTCGTGTCCATTTCGCCAGGGTCGTATATTTACGACCAAATACCGTAATAATTCACTGCCCGGCGCTGGGGGCACGACAACTGATATGAAGTCGGGCGGTTAAAAGGTTAACGGCCTTCTAGTCAAAGGACAGCAGTTTATATCTTTAATTATATTTAGAATTCCAAATTCAAATTAATTTTATAATCTGTCTTGAGATCCTTTTTTCTAAATCGTTGGTCATTTGTTTTCCCGCCGTTCTATTTTTCTTTGATATCGCTGTTTCTATAACCATGGAAAAATCGAAATTGCGCTCTATTTTCGAATACGAGTTCCGTCGTGGCTTATGGTCGGAACTTGCAGCAGCCTTCAACATAAGTGATAAATCGATACCGATTGATTTACGTCAAATTGGAAAGGTAAAAAAGTTTAAAAAGTGGGTACCGTATGAACTCACTGAACAACAAAAAACAAAATCGCGTCGATGCTTGTCTTTACTTGTTGAATAGGCACACACATGAAGGGATTCTGAATCAGATTGTCACTTGAGATGAAAAGTGGATCCTGTATGATAATCGAAAATGTCAGTCGCACTGGTTGGACACAGGAGACAGCCAAACCTTGTCGCAAATTGAGTCAAAAGAAGCTTCTTGTGAGTGTATGGTGGACCTGTGCCGGCATTGTTCATTACAGCTTATTGAAACCTAGCACAACAATTACTGCAGAGGTGTGAAAAATTGCAAATGTTGATGGACAGGCTTGCTGTCAAACAACCGAGACTTGTGAATTGCTCCAGTCCACTCCTCCACGACAACTCTCGTCCACATATCGCACAACTCAAAATTACAGGAGTTACGACTGGAACTCTCTGTTACCCACCATACTGATCAGATCTTGCCCCAACTGATTTCCATTTTTTTCGGAATTTGGATAACGTTTTACAGGGGAAAATTTTACAATCCAATGAGGCGGTGAAAAATGGCTTTTGCCTCATGGCATCAACGAACTTCCATTAAAATATCAAAAGTGTACCGACAATAATGGCCAATACTTCAATTATAGAATACATACTGTCCATTAATTTTTTTTTTTGGTTTTTGAATTTTCTATGAAAAACGGCAATTTCCTATGTAAGGCCCTAATACTACTATTAATTGATTTTTGATAATTGGTTTTTGTTTCTCTTATGATTATGATATAGAATGAATAAATTTAAAAAAAATATTTTCTGTCTTATATTGCAAAAGGTTATTTATATAATTCCAGTAGGTAAATATTTATATATGTGACAAAGCTTGTTGTGATTTGATGTAAACTGCTTTAAAAGTAAAGAGAAAAATTGTGAAAACAAACAAAACATTAAAACCTTGTTTTATTTTCAGAGTAATGTTTCCAGCAAAGCAATGGGAGAAAGTGAAACTATCAAGAAACTTTGAGAAGGCAATATATCAAATCAATGAGAATCTATTATACTGGCCTGCTTTTATCAAAGCAAAATGCAAGCAGAGATTTGTCAAAATAACACAATATCTTATACGTATGAGAAAACTTAAACTGAGAAGAGTGTAAGTATTCAAAATCAAATTATTTTATTTCACATTAGGCTACATAGACACTTATGAAACGTCAGAAGCTAGGTGCACGGTTCCATTTGGTTGTTTCCTATGGAGAAGAGCTGGCAAGAAACTCCACAGTTATTCTTTTAAAAATAATTGGCATTTACAATATTTTCAAATAACAGGTATGGAAGGACAGTGTATTCATTATTTAAAACATTTTATGAAAACATGTGCATACTTAGTTTTGTTTTTAATTCTTTCTTAATTAACACATTAGCAGTCCATTGCATTGTTTTGATGTACATCAAAACAATGCAATGGACTGCTAATGTGTCATGGTGATTGTTTAACTATTGCCTTCTTCATGGAGTATGAAAAATTTAACGCGGATCTCATTCACGTATTTTGTAAAACAGACATACTTTGTCCCATCATATTGAAATACGTATTTTTTAAGTGATAATACGTACGTACGACGTACGTATTATCACTTAAAAAATATAAGTTAGATTAAAATTGCTTATTAGTCTTATAGGCTAGATTTTTATTAATTATTAAGAACCTGGTTCTTTTTAATAAACTATATTTAATTTAATTAAAAAACACACCGTGTCACATGGTTTAAGGTAATTATTTGCTGCGTGAAATGATAAAAAAGAACTACTGAAACTTTGTACCCATTACAGGAAAGAGTTAGTCCCAATACAACGCAAGATAGAGAGACGTGAGAGGAGAAGGGAGGAGAAGGCCTTAGTTGCGGCAAGAATAGACAATGCTATTGAAAAACAACTGCTTGAGAGATTGAAGAAGGGCACTGTAAGTATAACTAGTCCTTTCACAGCAGTTACTTTACAGCACGATGCAAACTTTATGGCGGCTCGGAACATGAGGCGAGTCGCTGCGCAGTAACAAATTCATGTGTCAGCGGGGGTGAGGGGTGGGGTATTGCGCAGCGTGTAGCTCACTTCAGAGCCGCCATAAAGTTGGACGCGTATGGTACCTGAGATTTTGCATCACTATCAAAATCACAGTGATCTTTATTCTCATCATAATAAGGTTGCTGCCAAGACATGCCCGTCAAAATCACAGTGATTGTTATTCTAGTATTCTATTCTAATTGGGTTGCTGCTGCCAGAGGTAAAATAACTGTGAGACGACTGTACATCATCATAATGTCACGATCTAATGTAGTGAAGTGGGATAAAATTAAAAGTTAAGAGGAGGTGAAACATCTGGACAGTCATTGTCAAGTTAGTCATCAATACACTGTCTGCTTTTCCTTTTCGCGCTTGTCAAGCAATTTTGACCATAATTTTGACTGGTTGGATTTTACACAACTTCTGTAAGAAATATTCTAGATAACATCTTGCAAGTGATGTTTATACTTGCAAGTAGTCCTCATTATCCGTTTTCCCCTATGTTAGTCCTAGCAAAAGTAAAATGGAAAAAAAAAATCACTTTAAATTCACACTTGTGAAAGAGACAAGCATGATGTGAGTGTCATCAATCATTAGGTTTTACAATGGCAATACAATAATAATCAAGATAAAAAGAAAAGAAACTATGACTTGGAACTTTCAACTTTTTTCACGCTTCTTTCAAATTTTTGACTGCAATATCCTGCATTTTGAAAAATACTTCAATATTAATAGTTATTTCATGTCCTTCTTTCTAGTATAATGACATCTACAACTTCCCACAAATGGCGTTCGATTCAGCGCTCAAAGCGGAAGAGATATCTAGCGAGAGTGAGAAAGAAGATGAGGAGGAAGAAGAAGTAGAGAGGGAGATGGAGCCAGAGCTTGAAATGGAGTTGGAGAGGACAGTGGAACAGGCTGACGAGTTTGTTGAAGGTGACAGCGATATGGACAGCGATGAAGTGAGTTGAATTTTGTTTCTTGGTGTTACTGATGTTTAATCATACCTTCGTCTCCCATCATGTTGGCATGAGCCACCCAACGTACCCGATACCTGATGTATACCTTTTACTTGTGTACAATTTAGCTCTGAATGCGGCTGACGATCGTTTGTAACTTGTGATTATTTTACCATCATATTCTAATGTCCTTCATGAGGAGGAGCTCGTGGCTAAGTAATAACAGCCGCACGGATCGATCCATCATGTTAAGCTACGCTTGCCGGGGTTGTCCGTGGATGGGTGACCATCTTTACATACCGACACTCCTCCGTGCCTCCGAAAGCACGTTAAGCCGTTGGTCCCGGCTGTCATTCGTGTATCTTTGACAGTCGTTACGGGTCGTCAGAAGCCCGAAAGTCTGACAACCAGTCTTACCAAGGGGTATCGTATTACCCAGTTACTGGGTTGTGGAGGTCAGATAGGCAGTCGCTCCATGTAAAATACTGGTATTCAGCTGCATCCGGTTAGACTGGAAGCTGACCCCAACATAGTTGGGAAAAGGCTAGGCAGATTGATTCTAATGTCCTTCATAATAAATAAATATTCGATTCTTTACAATCTGTAATGTGCGAAAATTTTCACACAATTTGTTTATATTTCAGGACTCAGACTCAGGAAAGAAAGAAAGTGCGGATGTTGGCAACGACTTCGAGTCGGATACATCGGACATTGAGGTAATTTCAGAATTATCATGTGTATAGAAGTCCACTGTTAGATACAAGTTTAACCTATTGACCGCCCCAGTCTGATCAATACGAGAAATGATTCGTGGCCGTGCCGCCTCAGTCTTATTTGTACGATTGAGCACATAACTTCGTTTTTTATTTAATTGCACGACTCGATATTATCATAAATCGAAGATTCGTCGAGTTTTGAGCTGGGCGCTGCGGGCACGGCAATTGATATAAAACCAAGCGGTCATCATCATCTCAACTGCCTAGCCTTTTCCCAACTATGTTGGGGTCGGGTTCCAGTCTAACCGGATGCAGCTGAATACCAGTATTTTACATGGAGCGACTGCCTACTGCGGTCAATAGGTTAAAAGGGATACTGCAGACACGATACATTTAGCATCGGCGATTAGCTATGTGGTCGCTTTTCGGAAGGTTACTCAGTTTTTTTACATGAGAGTCGCCGAAACGCGATGTAACATTAAGGAGTTGCAAAGTCGCCGATCCCTGATGCTACAAGGTTCGTACCTGTGCTAAACTGCACGCCACTGAGCTACAACGCTACGCAGGTTCTTTTGGCTCGTGACCAAAATCCGAACTAGCGCCGCCATATTTTTTAGTCAATACAATTTCTGTGACAATAGGGAATATGCATGTATTTTTTTTACTACATCAGTAAAAGACAGTAATTTAAACCCAAGACAAGTATTAAAAGTTAAATTCAACTACTTACTGCTTGTTGCTCAAAAAAATCATGAAACTCCAACAATTTTGTACTACAGTCCAGACATCCGTTTCTGTCGCGGCCATGATGCGACGTCATTTACCACGATACTGCTTTGTTTACATCCGTTTTAGCCCCAAATCATGTAATTTTTTTTGTGCTTTATTCAAGCAGAAATCACACTTAACTAACTTATCTTAGTGAGATTTCAAGCACTGCGAAGATTTTTATTACATAGTTGTTTTTTCCGGTATTGTCGAAGGCGACGCTTTTCGAGTTTACGTTCCGTTCCACCAAAAAAATGCAACATAAAATAATGAATTGTAAAATAAGTACTTCATGCATTAAAAATATTGCCATGGACCAGACACAAATCCAGACTCCGGGCTGCTACTGAGAAATTCCAGATGGAAAAATCCAGTAACACTTTGCCTGACCCGGGAATCGAACCAAGGACCAGGAGGGTTCTTAACTTCTATACATTACAATGTAGATTTAAATTATGAATAAGTTTTGAATTACGTGCATGTTACCTATTGCACAAACAACGCCCCGCTGACAATGTCAAGGCGCCAAAAGGTCCTTGTAGTATTCTAGATACGACTACACTCATCGGCCACTCATTGTTGGTATATTGCTAACTCGAATTTGCTTGCAGGACATGGCTGTAAGGATACCTCGGAAGAAGAAGGCTCGCGTTGAAATAGAATACGAGACTGAACCAGTCGCCAGTGTATCCAGAAAGAAAATAAAACATTGATTACCAGATAACTTACTTGTTGTTTTAATTGAATACTTTCACCCTACACTGCCTTTACATGGAATTGAATTAGTGGTTTTGGATAATATTTTACGAATTTTTGCTTATACACCGTGTTTTTTTTTATATGTCCTAGGGTTATTATATTCTATAAGTAAAATAATACAACAAGTCCTAGAATATGTGGTCCAAAAATGCATAGTTTCGAAGATGTCATCAATCATAATTAAATTAGGTTCATTCTAAGTTTCATTGATAAATACGAGTAATTAATTTTCATTCATACCAGTCATTCATAATTAAAGATATGAAAAAGCGACGTTGTTATATTTCACGTAAGGGTGTGTCACATTTTGCACCTCTCTCGCTCACAAGGGACCAAATTTTTAATAATGTTAAATGAAAAGATGCATTTTTGAAAAATGTAATCAATGGGCGGTCTACAAAATAATATTAATTCAATAGGTAATTATTAAAAGCACATTTTTATTGTGGCATTTATTTACATCATCTCAAAAACAGATCATAATACTTAATTACCTAAGTTTATTAGATAACACAATAGAAATGTGTTTTTGATAACTACCTATTAAATTTATATTATTTTGTAGACCGCCCATTGATTACATTTTTCAAAAAAGCTTTTTTCATTTAACATTCTTAAAAATTTGGTTCTGTGTGATCGAGAGAGGTGCAAAATGTGACAACGCTCTTAATAATCGTTACTTTGTCGAATTATTTTGTATGAAAACTGAAAACAAAAAAAAATGTAATTGAAAAATAATTCATAATTGCCAGTTGATTTTTTGATATGGTCTCATTCATATCCTAGAGTATGACATATAAAAAAACACCTTGTATACTGCAGAGGGAGGCTTGTGTCCCAGCAGTGGGAACGTTATAGGCTGATGATGTATTGAATTGTTCATAAGTAGGTAGGTATCTACCTAATACCTAAACTATTTTTATTGGTTTAGGTTTTAAAATTAGTCACTTAGGGGACTACAGGAGCAAAACGCGAGTTTTATACACACACACACACACTCACGCCAACACGCACATACACGAACTCTCACTCACATACACAGCACACTATTTAACCTATCTACATTTATTTCATAGAATAACCTTAGCTTACGTAGCATCGACACAGTTTCACTTGTTACAGAATGTCAATATTATTTACTGTACCAATATGGCTGAACCCTATCTCTTAAGATACAGGCTAGACCTAGTTTAAGGGATAGAGTCTATATAATTGTGCTTATTGTGTGAAAAATGTAAAATTTATAATCTACAATGTCTACAGTGCAATGTGTTCTTGTTTTATGAAATAAATATTTTTATTATTATTTATTTTCTTTCTTACTTATTTATTTACATTTTTAAATATAAAAAAATAGAGGTCCGCCGGTATCGGGAGCAGGGTCCAAGCTACCGGTGGTTAGGGCTGCAGAGACAGGAACCTCCTCACAATACGAGCCGTATCGAGGAGTACTGCCTTCTGGATCAGGCTTTTGATCCAACCGCCTAACGACAGCCTCGAGAGATGTTGGTCGAGGCTTTCGGCCATCAGGCCATTGGCCGTTACAACAATCGGCACAATGACAGCCGAGGTCACATTCCACATGTCAACAACCTCGTGTGCTAAGTCGAGATATTTTATTTGTTTCTCTTTCTCAGCTTTCACGAGGTTCTCGTCATGTGGAATGATAACATCGATAATCATTGCGCGGCGAGCTAATCGATCTATCACCACTATATCAGGCTTATTGGCGACAATAGTCCTGTCAGTGATGATAGACCGATCCCAGTACAACGTGACATGGTCATTTTCAAGAACTGGGTCGGGCACATACTTGTAATACGGTACTTCAGAGTCCACAAGTTTGTATTTCAAAGCAAGTTGCTGGTGAATAATTATTTATATTATTATGATGCCTAAAAGTATACAGTGTGTCCCTGGATAAAGTGCACAAACGAAAATGGGTGAAACTAAATCATAATTTATCGACAAAAAAATAGGAAAAAATAAAATATTTGTATTATAATAAATTTAATATTGATGGTTTATTTTTTTATCACCTACGACAGACCCTTTTTCTTAAAAAAATTATATCTTTTGAAACATTGCGAGTATTTCGTTGAAATAAAAACAGTGATAATGGCTAAGATCACATGATGCTTAGCAAATAAAAAACAGGCATAAAAATAGTCTTAGAGTTACAAAAACTTTTTTTAAGAAAAAGGGTCTGTCGTAGGTGATAAAAAATTAAACCATCAATATTAATAATACAAATATTTTTTAATTTTTTTTTCCAATTTTTTTGTCGATAAATTATGGTCTAGTTGCACCCATTTTCGTTTGTGCACTTTATTCCGAGACACACTGTATAATTCACTGCAGTAAACAAAATCAGAAAAATAGATATTCTTCAGGAGCTAGACCACCACCTCTTAAAGCAGTATTATTGTAATCTTACTTCATTGTGGGAAAGAGATGGAGCCAGGAGTCCTGTATAGCTCAATCTCTTTCTCACACTGAAGTAATTAAAATAATACTGCTTTAAGAGGTGGTGGTTGGCCCCCAGGATATATGCTAGTTAGATAGTGTGTTAAAAACATAATACGTACAACTAATTTGATACGACAGAAAAAAACGACGAAGATACCTCTAAAAATTTCTTTTAACTATTAAAAACCATACTAATATCCTACATGCAATCATTGTGATTTTTTGTCAGTTTACTATTATGCAACATAATTATTAACGTAATAGTGTTTTAATTTTTAGTCCAATCAATAGATTTTCTGTAAATAGCTAATTGATTCATAATTTGCAATAAATTACCAGCGTTGTGTCATCGCGCTACTCTTTCTTTTCTTTGCAGCCAGACAGTGACCGCCCCGTTAGGGTATTTATGTTCTGTGGTGACCGCGCTTTAGCACTATCTAGTGTTTTGTTTATTTTCCTTCTCAAAACATTGAACACATTATCAGTTCTTCCCCTGAAATAAACTTTAGAATAAGGTACAACGCAATTACATATTATTATGTACCTACGCACCTATTAATACATAACAATAAACATAATATAACTAGGTACAGTTAATGCCTACAAGTTGCAATAGATAAGCGATGTTAACTAACCTTAGGTAATATTATTCTTATGGCTTTAATTAAACCAACGCGTTTCCCGTTAGGTATGGATATAGGTACAGTACTACTTAGTCTGTGGGAATAGGTACAGTTACCTATGTATCGGCGATGTAAAGCATGCGAAATTCAAATTTTCTTACGATTTTTGCAATTTGGTTGTATGTTGATTAAAATATGATCCGCGACTGTAACAAATATATATTCACAGAATTATAATAATTAAAGTCAGCAATACAACTTTCTAAGACGAAGTGACTATTTCATGAAATATTGACATTTGAGGATTATCTATACTAACTTATGGAGTTGTATTACTAATTCTAATGATTATAATTCTGTAAATGCATATTTGCTTACGTTTTGTATAATTATGTTTGTATTGTGTGTAGTTATGTGGGCCCCCCACTTATCTCCCAAACTACTGAGACAAAAATTTTGAATAAAGTACAGAAAATAGTTCTATGAGATAAGGGGGGGGGGGGGGGTATGGTCTCGGACGTGTTACACATTATGAATTCATATGTGTAATATCAACATAATAATTGGTCTATTAGATTCGGAGCAAATTGCCTGTGACAGACGGACAGACAGACAGACACACAAGTGATCCTATAAGGGGGGAATTGTCCTTTTGAGGTAAGGAACCCTAAAAACAGATTTTTAAAAATTGATATTAATTCAAACATGTAACTACCTACCTACACTATACGCGGTCGGTGACCCCAAAATAACATGAAATCATTTCTTTTTTGTTTTACTTATCCTGTTTAGATCGACACATCACGTCTAGGAAGTTTCGCTAGCTAATTTAATTTGACCTTGTATACAACTCCGTCTAAAAATACTACGAAGCTTGACCAAACTAAAATAATTTACTTCATTAGGCTACATTTCACTATCTTGAAGATATAACGATTGTCATACAACTGAAAACTCAATCTGAATCTGATGAATAACGCTTAATTTTCACATTTAGGTAGGTAATTATTTTAGCATTGGAAGAGACTTGGGCAAAATGAAGTGTCTGTGATCAGAATAACATTTTAGAGGATTGTAATGTAGATATTTGACGTTTGCCTGTCGTCTGGGCGGTCGCTAGTTTGTTTATAAATTCTGATGGCGAATGTTGACTCAATGCCTACTTGAATGTGCAAGTGACGGCAAACGCACTCACGCAACCCATTTTTTTTTTTTTTTTTGTGGATGGGAAATCATGAAATGACTTCTCACGCACTCACGCAACTCTCTCGCACTTACGCAACCCTTTTTTTTTTTTTTTTTGTGGATGGGAAATCATCAAATGACTTCTCCCGCTCTGGGTGGAGCGGGAGGGCGTGTCAGACTTTTACTGACTAAAACCCACCCGTGTTCCTTCTGTTGCCTGTGCCGGGGCCACGGTAACCCTTTCGAACATCCCGCAACTCTAGCTGGCATCGGCCCTAGCGGACCCCGTCAATAGTGCTGACATCTCTCTGAGGCGCGCGTGGAATACGACGCGCCGTCGACTCGGGCTTGGTCCTTACCGGTCGGCGAGCTACCCATTGCTCGCCGTCCGCAAGCCCGCGCCTACGGTGGCCGGGAATCGGCTGTCAATTCCCGACGCCCAGGGCGTCTCCTGCGGCGACTAGGGGCGTGAGGGCGCAAAGCTTGCCTCTCCCTCACGCGTTCCGCCTCCTCCTTTGCGAGCATTACTGCTTCGCAGAAGGAGGTAATGGCTTCCCATGTACTCTCGCTCCGTACCATGGCCTGGACCAGGGCCGGACGCGAGAGATCGCCGCCGCCGATCGCTTCCGCGAGGACACGGCGGTGCTCCGCCCAAGCCGGGCAGACCTCCACCGTGTCCTCCGGGCGATCCACACAGTGGTGACACCCGGGCGTTTCCTCCCGCCTTATCCGGAACAGGTACCTCCCGAAGCACCCGTGTCCGGTGAGGACCTGCGTCAGGCGGAAGGTGAGGACGCCGTGGCGCCTCTCCAGCCACTCCTCAAAGAGGGGACTTATCGCCGCAATTGTGGCGTGCCCAGCGCTGGGTTGCGACAATCGCACTCTCCATGCCGCCATGAGATCCTGTCGGAGCTCTGTCCGCCGTGCCGCGATTTCTCACGGCAGCGGGGTTACGCCCCGGCGTTTAGCCTCCTCGCGCCACTCCCACATGTGCACGAGGACTTTTGCCTCCAGATCCCATGGCGGTAATCCGGCAAGGAGGTTCGCCGCCTCCCCGGAGACCGTGCGGTATCCTCTAATATATATAATCCTATAATATGCTTCAAATTGCGCTACTTGAGTCGTATGTTATGTGTGGCCTTGATTGTCAGAAGACAGATTTGGTCAACGATCTGTCGTCGTGTGGTTGATTTAATAATTTGTTGGTGACGGCGTCCAAACCTGATGAAACTACGCCTTCCAAACTTCTGATACGACTTAGCGCGACATATATTTGCCTTTTTGCAAAGTATTTATTTGAAAGGGTATAGTCCTGAGGTGGTTGCATATAAATTTGGTCAAATTCTGTTGAGTGGTTTTTGAGTTAGCTTCAATAATACGTTTTTTCATGCTCGTTTCGTGTTTTTCGTGTTTTCCATTTAGTGTATATTATATTGATGATGTGATAATAACTTCCTGTCATTGTTATTTACTTTATAAATAAGTTTTTGTTAAAATCGGTTCACTCGGTCAAAAGTTATTTCATATTTGTTATTGAGCGGCATAATAGTTTTGCAAATTCTTTTTGCAAAGTCCTCCCGCCGCGTCTGTCGTTTATTTTCAGGCATCGACGGCCCATAGCATGTTATTATTACCAAAAAAAAAACTTACAAACTATGTTAGTAGTAGCACACAAAAAAAAACACAGTATCCAATTAGAGGAAGATTTATCAAGCCACATGTCTGACATGTAGCTTGATAAACCTATCCATCGTAGGCCCTTCTAACCTATCTGAAAGAACCTTCAGTACGCTGTTGCTGCTCCCCCTCACCCTGCGCATCATTGATGCCACTTTCTTGCGCATGATCGCGAAATAAACGTCCGTGTGTGCGTCAGCGAACATCCCTGACGCACTACAGTAACGCGAAAGCCTCAACAGCGCCCTGAAGGCATTGTTATATTGAATGCGCAGTGTGTTGTCAGCTTTTTGGGCATGATTAGCCCACAGACTGCTGGTGTAAAATATTTGACAAAACGCCTTAAAAAGCGTTATTTTAACCGGTACTGAACAACCAGCAAACCTGCGAGCAAGCATGTTTCCCCTCACAGCCATCGCCCTGCGCTCTCTTTCCATATCCGCGTCATCTTTAAGATCAACCGTAACAATATGGCCCAAATATTTAAACTGTGTTACCCTCTGCAAAGGTGAACCGTTTAGTTCTACGGGAGGGACATTTGAGGGTCTTTTATTTCTTCCTCTAAATACCAACAGCTCACTCTTTGTAGGGCTATATTTTAGCCCATGCTGCTCGGCGTATCTTTCACAAATGGTGAGCAATTTCCTAATTCCACCGATTGTGGGGCTCATCAGCACCATATCGTCTGCGTAACTTAGGTTATTTACACTAACTCCGTCTATATGGCATCCTACATGAGTGCTGCTGAGCTCAACAAGCAGGTTGTTAACATAGATATTAAATAACTTCGGGGAAGTAAGACCTCCCTGCCTGACACCATATTTGAGTTTGTAAGGGTCTGACAAGGCATTGGACCATTTCACAAAGTTCCAGTATTGCACTCTCAGTAGACAGCCCAGCACGAAAACCAAACTGTGTGTCATGTAGTTTTGTATATCTACTGAGGTGCGTGTCAAGCACACTATCAAACACTTTGGCTATCACAGTTGCCAGTGAGATTGGCCTATAATTCCCTTTGTCTGCTATGTCTCCTGTCCGATTCTTTACTATAGGTACAACTAATGTATCGGGCATCTCCTGTAAGGTAAGAATGCTCCACACATAAATTTAAAAACATCGTCAATACTCTTGGCAAGTGCAGACCAGCATTTTGAAGGTGCTCAATACTGAGCCCATCATGACCAGGTGATTTTCCCCGCTTCATACCTTTAATCACGGCTTTTATTTCTGAACACGTAAACCGCAGGGGTATCCCTGATCAATAGGTCTCAGCATCGTTCACCTTCCCCACAGACTCCAGAGGTGAGCTCACTATGAACTGTTCCTTAAATATATTCGCTATTTCAGTGTTGTCACTCTAACCCTCCACGCTAACTGGTAAGCTTGGAGAGATATTAAGTTTTTAGTGCCTTTCCAGAAAGAAGAAAAACATTTCTTTGTATGGAGCGAGGCCAATATATCCATTTCTATTTTTTCTTGATTCTTAATTACCCATTTCAATGTTAATTTAAACACCTTACGACTTAAAATCATATCCTCATATATAGGCCCACTACTGGTAATAAAGGTTTATGTAAAATGGCTGAAATATGATGATATGATGATTGTTGAAGATGTCCAAAAAAATCATGCCGACTGGGAGCTTTCTGGCGTCCGCCGTGAAAACCAATAGAGTATAACGGAAAATAGGGTACTTTTAATCCCGGTACGTTCCCGTGGGATATTTTCCGACATCCACGCGGGCGAAGCCGCGGGCAAAAGCTAGTGTATACATATTTCGTGGTTGTACAAATTGAGGTTTAAGTTATAACTTTGAGCGGACTTCGTTACGTTCGCAAAAATGTTTTGTGAATAATTAATTATTTGATTGGCTATTCATTGGAACTCATAAAGTTTATTAAGTTTCTGTGTCTATCTACGCAATTTAATAATGAGATTACCTACCGACCAAACTCAAACTCAAAGCATTTATTTCAATTAAACCATTTACAGGCACTTTGAATTATCAAGGAGTCGGTCAGTCAGAAATATGAAGCTAGTTGCCCATTCCAAAGCATAGTAGGTATAGCTACCTATGGAGAAGAACGGACAAGAAACTCCATGGACACTCTTTTAAATTACTCGTATATTGTTACAAAAATATTAGTGACATCTTTATGTTGAATTTATAATTAAATGTGAGAACGATGTAAGAAAGACGTACTTCCACGTTAAAAGCGTCCAGAGTAGCAAACAGAAACAAAAAAGAGTAAAAAATTCAAAAATAAAATAAATAAAATATGCCGTGGCTGCTAAGAGATGACCAATGACAAACGACGGTGCAGGTTCACGAACATGACGCATGGTTCAGCACCTTTTAACTCAACCACTTTGAAGGAGGCCGAATGATCCAACACATGCGCCACCATCAGCGAGACATATGAGTGAGTATGACATAGGTACTCTTAGCCGCCAGAGCACATTCAAGTCAATGCAAGACATACTATTACCCGGTTAAATGGTAATTCCAATAGTACATAGTACTCACAAATGTACAATGCAATTATATAATACAAAGGAGATTGAGTTTATACAGTGCAAAGATAGCCTTACAATCTTCAGCAGCTCCAAAAATATTTTCAAATGTTAATTAACTAGTTGTGGTTGTGGAGCAGAACCAGCATTGAGCCAAGCATTTTTATCATCGATATAATCCCCCAACTTATAATATGCCTGCCTGCATAGAGTGCGTTTTATACAAGATTTGAATTTCGACTCATTCAGTTGAAGTATTTTGGGAGGTATTTTATTGTAACATTTTAAACAGTACCCCATGAGTCTACTTTAGCCAGTCTGAAACCTGATTGAACTAATAGATCCCTATTTATAGTATGTCTTTCATCACTTTTTCTATAAAGATGTAAATGTTTTCATATATTGACAAGGTACAGTCAAACTCAAACTCAAATTCAAATAAAACAATTACGGGCACTTTTGAATTGTCAAAGAGTCGGTCAGTTAGTCAGAAAGTTGATGCTAGTCGCCCATTCCAAAGCGTAGATCTCTATGGAGAAGAACGGGCAAGAAACTCCACGGACACTCCTTTAAATCAAAATATTGTTACAAAATATTGGTTACATCATTCATGTTAAAATTAAGTATGTGAGAACAATGTAGAAAGACGTGCACGTTAAAAGCGTCCGCAACAAAAAGGTTAAAACCAAAAACGATTCAAAAAGTTAAAATAAGCGGCGCCCGTTCACGAACATGACGCATGGATTAGCACCATTCAGCTCAACCATTTTGAAGGGAACTTAATGATCCGACGCACACACCACCACCAGCGAGACATTTGAGTGAGCATAACATACTCTCAGTCGCCAGGGCAAATTCAAGTCAATGAAAGACGTACCCAGTTAATGGTAGCTTTATAGTAGGTAGGTACATAGTGCTCACACATGTGCTATGCAATTATACAATACTAAGAGATTGAATCTATATAATGCAAAGATACTTTTTACAATCTTCAGCAGCTCCAACAATATTTTCGAATGCTAATCAATTAGTTTCTGCGCCCTTGTGGAGCAGGACCAGCATTGAGCCAAGCATTTTTGTCAGCGATGTAATCCCCTAACTTATAATATGCTTGGCTGCATAGTGTGCGTTTTACAGACGATTTAAATTTAGTTTCATTCAGTTGGAGAATATGGGGAGGTATTTTATTATAACACTTTAAACAGTACCCCATGAAGGACGAGTCTACTTTAGCCAGTCTGAAACCTGGTTGAACTATTTGGTCCCCGTTTCTAGTACTATAATTGTGTCGTTCACCTCTTTTACCGAACAGATTTAGATTTTTCCTTACGTACATGATGTTTTCATAGATATATTGACAAGGTACCGTCATGATGTTAATATCTTTAAACAGTTCCCTTAGAGAATCGCGCCTGCGGAGGCGATATATTGCCCTTAGAGAATCGCACCTGCGGTGGCGATATATTGCTCTGATGGCTCTTTTCTGCAGAATAATATTAGACTCGATATCTGCAGCCCACCCCCATAGTAAAATATCGTAAGACATGATACTATGAAAGTAATAAATAGACTAAATAGAATAGCCTTGCGGTATCTACATTAGTAAATTGACGGATTTTTCTCACGGCATATGCTGCTGAACTTAACCATCCTGCAAGAGATATTAAATGAGGATCCCATTGCAGCCTAGAGTCGAGTGTGATCCCCAGGAAAACAATTTTATCGACGAATTCTAGTTTCTCCTTATTCAATACTATGTCATAATCACTACTTTCAATATTCAGTAAAGCAAATCTTATGCATTTAGTTTTTTTTCCCATTTAATACTAAATTATTAGCAGTGAACCAATTTTGGACCTGCAGCAGAGCGTTATTTACATTCTCTTAGCTCAGGTTAGCTACGATCACCTGATGGCGACCAAAGTTTGTCGACATAGCTCACAGAATAAACAAGCTGAAGTGGTAATGGGCCGGCTATATTAGCCGTAGAACCGATGACCGTTGGGGTAGACGCGTTCTTGAGTAGAAACCGCGAGTCGGCAAACGTAATGTAGGACGCCCTCTGCTAGGTGGAGCGATGATCTTCGCAGGGTGGCTGGTAGCAGCTAGATAAGAGTTGCCGAGAATCGAGCTGAATGGCGAGCAATTGGAGAGGCCTATGTCCAGCAGTGGACTGCTGTAGGCTGGTGATGATGATGATCTGATGGGCGTGCATCCAACATCAAATTTGTGTGTTTGAATTCGGTCTATTTGGACCCTCTATTAATATAGCAAAGAAATTATTTTCTTAAAAACTTACCTACTGTCTAGGTACACATGGCTACATAGAAATATAACAATACATAGCAATACTGACAGTTGTAGTTATACGTACCTAAGTAGTTACCCAGTTGTTTTGTAAATTATTACATAGGTACCTACATCTATATACTAGCTAGATTTTAAGAACTACGAATACTAAATACCTATACCTATTTGTGTCAGCTGTCTGGTCCTTATTCGGCAGCTGCCAAAAAGCAAAAAAAAAACGGTATAAATAACGTTGTGAACGTGTTGTAAAACTTGTAAATAAGAACAGTACTATCATAAATAAAACAATAATATTATCTGTACCAAAAATTCCACAATGCAGTAGGCAAACGGTTGATAATGAACTCGAACCCAGATACTTATTATACTAACCACATATACCTACCTACTAGTACCTACCTATTAAAGATACATAAACAAATAATTTAGAATCTACAATTCCGACTCTAATAAGAAAGCTTTACGGTGCAACATCAAAGATTGACTATCTATACTCTGCATGAAATAAAAAGTCTCCTTGAGGAGATGAGACTCGAGTATAGTTAATTTGTGGTCTGTTCCCGTGCAAGTCAGTCGTGTCATATAATTGTTCAAGATGAAGATCGTATTGGTGGTCATTTGTGCCATGATGTTGGTTGTATCGTCTCAGATGATCTCGCTAGACGATCTGCTAAGGGCTTATGATATTTCCCACAACGAAATTGGTAATGGTAAGTGGTATCGTGTGAACAGCATTATTATTTATATCATCATCTATTTATATAAAGTTTATTTTACACCAGAAAATATACGTATAGCAGAAAATAAATTTAACACTACAAAACATACAATGGGCGACCTTATTAGTGTTTTTTAAGGCGCAGGAAGACGCAAATCTTTAGATATTTTAGGAGGTTGACAAATACGTTTGAAAAGGCGATGCGTTTGATTTTAGTTGAATTTCGTATCCGCCACAGTCACTGTGCCAATATGGAGTTATTTCAAATTTTTAAAAATATAATTTAAAAATAAATTATAACATTTTTACATATTTATTTAGTTGATTAAATGTCCTTTTTATAGTTACAAAAATATGAATAAGTAGTTGTCGCTCTAAATATTGAGCATTTTGAGACGAAAAATATTTTTCTTGTTCTTTCTTGCGATTTTTTTTAAGATTATTTCTATATAAGTCTTTTTTTATACACTTGATTAAACATTGTATTTTTTTTTGGCTTGTAATATGTAGCAATACGGCTAACTGTGCGATGAAAAAGTGGACGTTTTACTTTCGGTGTCTCTGAATCCTGATTGGGCAGCGCCGTGTTTTTTCGGGTTTAGTACCTAAGGCTTTAGTACATACATTCGGAATATCGATTCCGAATTTCGGAAGGCAGCAAATCCATACAAAATCAAGCATCTATCTATTACAAACATACAGTATTTCTCCGTTCGGAGAACTACTGTACGTGGGGGATAGATCCTTGATTGTATGAATTTGCTGCCTTCGGAAATTCCGAATCGATATTTCAGCAAAGCGATAAGCAGCAAATCATTCATAATCTAGTAAAGCCTAGTAGGAATTTAGTAGTAGTAGTAGATTATGAATGGATTTGCTGCTTTTGAAACGGAATTTCGAATCGGAATTCCGACTGTAGGTATGTGGCCGGCCTTAGGGAGTTTTTATTAGGGAGTTTGCTACACCGTTTTTTGTTCTCGGCTGGGAAGGAAAAGACGGAAAATAATTAGGAAGCTGTGAAGGGCGAGGGTGTTCTTTTTTCGGGTCTTTCTTGAAAACGTGATAACTGCATTTAGATATTACGTAACTTTTTTCTAATCAGAAGACAACCCTATATAATAAAAACTTTTCCTGTTTCACAATGTCGTTCAAATTATGTACCTACAGGTAGCTGTACGTACTTGAGGGGCTTGTGGCTAAGAAATAACAGCCGCACGGGTCGATCGGTCAGGTTAAGCTACGCTTGCCGCGGTTGGTCCGTGTATGGGTGACCATCTTTACATATCTTTACATATCTTTACCCCTCCGTGCCTCGGAAAGCACGTTAAGCCGTTGGTCCCGGCTGTCATTCGTGTATCTTTGACAGTCGTTACGGGTCGTCAGAAGCCCGAAAGTCTGACAACCAGTCTTACCAAAGGGGTATCGTATTACCCAGTAACTGGGTTGTGGAGGTCAGATAGGCAGTCACTCCATGTAAAATACTGGTATTCAGCTGCATCCGGTTAGACTGGAAGCTGATCCCAACATTGTTGGGAAAAGGCTAGGCAGATGATGAGGTAGCTGTACGTACCTATGTACAGCTCTGCACAGTTTTTGTATCTACCGATGTGCATACGTAGATACTTTTATGGCTGGGTTGTGGAGGTCAAATGGCACATTGCTCTTATTCAAAAACTGATAATTAAAGTAACAGATACTGTAAGACCGCACCTATAGTAATCGTTGGTAGTTCTCTTTAATGTTTATTATTGACTAGCAACGCCCTGCGGTTTCACCCGCATAAGTCTCGATCCTGTAAGGATATCAGGGGCCCAACCACCACTTCATAAAGCAGTATTATTTTAATGTTACTTCAGTGTGAGAAAGAGATGGAGCTATACAGGACGTCTAGCTCCATCTCTTTCCCACACTGAAGTAAGATCACAATAATACTGCTTTAAGAGGTGGTGGTCTAGCTCCAGTATAAAAAAGTATCATATATCTTAATCCAGGTTATAAACTATCTGTGTGCCAAAAGAGTAACAAACCTCACGAACTTTTGCGTTTATAATATTAATTAAGTTTAAGTAGGATGAATAAAACTTCGTTGTATGACTGTGCTGAGATAACTTATTTTTAAAACTAGGAAGATCGGTGACGCTGTAATGTATTGGCTGACAGGCTGACTAATAGACCTATGTAAAGCAGCGGTGGCCCAGTGGTGACGGCCGCGACTGACTCGTTGTAGGTCGTGGGTCCAAACCCAAGCAGGCACTTTATTTTGTGTAAATTATTTCATCACCATTGCTCTCAGAACGGTGAAGGAAAACATCGCGCATCGTGACAAAACCGGAATGTCCTAGAACCAAAAATTCGAAGACATGTGACATCTACTAACCCGCACTGGGCCCACGTAGTTGATTATGGCCCGCTCTCTCTCACCGAGAGGAGGCCTTTGTCCCAGCAGTGGGAACATTATAGGCTGATTATGCTAAAGCAGTAGACGGCCCATAGCTGATTACGTATTTTTATGGGGCGGATTGGGGTGGCCGGTAGAAAGTATAAAGACAAGTATGTATTTACTAAATATTGTTGTTTCTTTTTTTCAGGAGGAGATTCGCTGAAGGTGGCGAATGAGGCTCTATTCATACCGATGAGTTTGCGTTCCTGCACAAGCGGCGCCTGTAACTTCGTGTGTAAATTCCTCGGCTACAAGTATGGAACGTGCGTTTCTTCGGAAACATGTCGGTGCTACAGTTAGACTGTGTTCCAAATTCAAGTTATTTTCTCGTAATGCCTCTCAGTCTAAAGCTAGCTTATAATAATGTGTTACTTAACACCGGCTCTTTATTTTTAAATAAATGTTTAGCGACTAAGTTTTATGAATGTGTTCCAAATTCAAGTTATTTCCTCGTAATGTCTACCAGCCTAACCTAGCTTATGTGTTTTAGTTTTTAGTTAATGAAATTAGTGTTTTTTTAAATAAATGTTTCTGAACGATTCTTATGTGGAAGTTTTATTTGTATTAGGTGCATAAGTAGGTGACACTTCTTTCACACTATTCACTATCACACTTTCATCATTCTCTTGTCCTTATTCGAATTTATTTGAGGCCACCATGTCTTTTTTTCCTTCAATACTTCTCTATTAGTCGTCATCTCGGTAGTCATCCCTTTCCAAGCAATATAATCTTTCACACAGTCCATCCATCGTTTCTATGTTCTTCACATTATACTCAAAACTTTCCTCGTTAGGTACCTAACACTAAAGGTTTTTCTCGCCTGGCATGCCTAATTAAAATCACCAATGATTTAGGTAGGTACTTTGGCTAATCTGGATCTAATTACCTTATTATTATTAATATTAATTGTTATAGGCTCTATTACTAACAAACTGAAGCTTATCCCTCATAAAATCCCAATACATTAGAGAACTTTCCATAAAAAATAAGCTATTTAACTTTGGCTGCACTCAGGATCAGGATTTTTGCACGCTACAGTCACAACATGCCCCACCGAGCTGTGGACTACAGTTTTCGTACATTTTATATGAGCTCGCCGCACACGGATAACGCCAATGGTCGCTACACGACACGATAGGCCGCACTGGCCGTCACCGGCCGCTAAATGCTAACAAACACCATACAATGTATTAAAATAAAAGTAGCGGCTACCGACCACAAAGTGTCTGTCGCGCGCTTCTGCTACTTAGTAGCTGCTTTCAGCTACAGGTGGCGGCGTGTTGTGCCGTGTGAGGCAAGCCTTAACCTTGCCGCACACGGGCCACACGCTACAGCCATAAAACGGATTACAGTTTTCGTATACACATTTTAGGGCTGCTAGATACAGTCGGAATTCCGTTTCGAAAGCAACAAATCCATACAAAATCTAATAAAGTCTAGTAGTAATCCATTAGTAGTAGTCAATTATTAATGGATTTGCTGCTTTCGAAACGGAATTCTGACTGTATGTGGCCGGCCTTATGTGAACTCGCTGTATATGGATGACGCCAGTGGTCGCTGCACGCCACGATAGGCCGCTTCTCGCTTCGTGCGGCCGCCACCGGCCATTAAACGCTACCACAAAACGCGATACAATGAGTTAATAAGCCTGAGCGCAAACGAGCCACCAACAACAAGCACCGGGGATGTCGCGCGCCACCGCCACTTTTGCAGCAGCGACGGTTGGTAGCGCGCGATAGCCAGCGGTGTTCGGAAGCCGCCGCCACATTTTATAACTGGACTCCTGAGTGAGGGTGAGAGGGGTGAGGAGCGGCGCGTCAGTGGCGAGTATCGTCTTGTGTGGCCCGTAGCGGGCTCAAGCGGTGAGTCGCGGAAACTTCTGTAGCGTGTGGCCGCTACCGACCACACGTGCGGTGAGTGCCTACAAAATACTTAGGTATATGAAAAAGCGTGTGAACTGTTTGTCGCTGGACACCGGTGGTTGTGGTCAGTGGCTCGTTTGCGCCTGACCTAAAAGTAGCGGCTACCGACCAAAAGTGTCTGTCGCGCACTTCCGCTACTTAGTAGCTGCTTCCAGCTACAGGTGGCGGCGGTTTGTGGCTGTAGCGTGTGGCCCGTGTGCGACAAGCCTAATAAGAACAACAATATCATGACCAACAAGGGTGATAAGGTGACCTATTTGTCTTACGATCTTATTGTTTACTTTTAATTTTTATTTCATCAAGTTTTAGATGTTGAATAAGTAATTCAATAGGTAGGATTTTCTTTCCTGTTGGTAGTAAGATTTTATTGATCTTTTAAATATGATCATTGCAAACTATAGTTTTGTATACATTAGAAGCATTTTTTCAATTTTGTACATGTGAGTACCATGGAGCGGTTTTATGTTATGATGTAGGTATGTTGACTTGAAAGAGTATGGCAGTTGAGAGTATGTCATGCTCACTTAAATGTCTCGCTGATGGTGGCGCGTGTGTTGGATCATTCGGTTCCCTACAAAATGGTTGAGCTGGATGGTGCTGATCCACGCGACATGTTCGTGAACGGGCGCCGTCAGTGGAGACTGGTCATCTCTTAACTGCCAGGGCTTATTTTTAATCTTATATTTTGAATTGTTTTTAATTATTTATTTTTTACATTGTTCTTACATATAGAAGCAACCAGAACAATGTACCCAGGATTTTGTAATAATTTTGATTTAAAAGAGTGTCCATGGAGTTTCTTGCCCATTCTTCTCCATAGAGATCTACGTTTTGGAATGGGCGACTAGCTTCAATTTTCTGACTAACTGACTGACTCTTTAACAATTCAAAAGTGCCTGTTATTGGTTTAATTGAAATAAATGCTTTGAGTTTCAGTTTGAGTTTACCTACATCGAACAGGAAATACCTATGAGCAGTTCTGCCTACGTGCAAGCTAGATATGTACCTACTACCTAGGTAGGTAGGTACCTAGGTACCATCGCGGACAGTTGCGGTGAACCACTTTTCGACCTTATTACTAAGGTAATAAGGTTGAACGGTCGGTGGTAACAAAACCAGTAAAAGCTGGCCTCTCATTCTATTGAAACATCGTAAACCTACTCCGCTAGGCCAGCTCAAGGTAAACCTGTTACCACCAACGTGCGCTCGACTGTAACTATAAGCGCGTGTTACGCGGTCGCCAGAGGTGAACTTGGTGGTTTACAACCGTGTAGATGGTGGTTTACGACCAAACATTGCAACAGCTCTGCCGGTCGCCAACCAAGGTCACCTCTGTCGGGGACGCGGTTTGTGACCGTATAGCAGGTGCTTTATGTTTGGTAAGAGAGTACTAGTGCACTTTAGAGTAAACAGTGGGTGTCTTATCTGTATCAGAAGTTTATTCAGAGCGAAAGCCACCTGACCTAGGTACTGTTGCAAGATACCAACGTGGTAAAACCCAATTATCTGAATTATTTATGTAGATTATTATAATAATTATGTTATTATAATGATGACTGACGGCCGAACCCATTAACCTATCTATCACCAGTTTCGGCATACTGGAGATAGAAAAACCTATCTATCTATGGTTTTAACGTCCCAATAATCTATAAAAGATTATGGAATCTTACCGGCCTGACATAAGGATAGATAGAATTATATTGTCTACCATCAATAGCGACCTGTCTTTTACTGAAAATATGTTATTGGGTTCGGCCGTTAGTCTTGACTACCTAGATACCTATGTTCTTGTGTAGGGTGGTGTAGGTTTTGGTCGACTATTAATTTATTGCTCTATATAAAATGTTCCAGAATTAACGCAGAACTTCTTAAGGGGTCTTTGTACTCATCATTATGAACAACTATTTTTATTTGAGATAGGTTTGCTCTTGACTCTAGTCTAAGTCAGAGATGACAGAGACAAAGTCGACGATGGAGCTACTTTTACTATGGAACCAAACCGAAATCGCAAAAAATCAGCTGTTCCCTACATTATGTTCGCATAGAGGCTCCTGCAAACAGGCGCGACACGCGACGTGACACAAAGGCACCGCTCGTCGCGCGACACGCGGTGCCTTTGTGTCGCGTCAATGAATCTGTAAACTTTACCCAGTTTACAGATTCATTATCATTATCTGCCTAGCCTTTTCCCAACAATGTTGGGATCAGCTTCCAGTCTAACCGGATGCAGCTGAATACCAGTACTTTTCATGGAACGACTGCCTATTTGACCTCCACAACCCTGTTACTGAATAATACGATACCCCTTGGTAAGACTGGTTGTCAGACTTTCGGGCTTCTGACGACCCGTAACGACTGTCAAAGATACACGAATGACAGCCGGGACCAATGGCTTAACGTGCTTTTCGAGGCACGGAGGGATCTTGGTATGTAAAGATGGACACCCATCCACGGACCAACCGCGGCAAGCGTAGCTTAACCTGATCGATCGACCCATGCGGCTGTTATTACTTAGTGACAAGCCCCTTTTAGTACCTATACAGATTAAAAGAGTGCTTAAATAAAATTCATTGTTAATTAAACGTATTTATAATATCTAGAACACATGACCAAAACGTGGTGGGAATATTAATCTAATACGAACATAGTACAAAATATTCCTGATACACAAAACATCATTCACCGAACAAACATTACGATTAATTACATAGATGAAATAATTAGCATCTTTACAATGGTGAAAGAAAATACTCTTGAATTTAATTTGAAAAAAAAAGATGCAAGTGATTTTAAAAGGTACACCCTATGTAGATAGATTACGAGCTAGCATTTAAAAAGAAACACAAATGACAGTGACAAAAATATGAAAATAGTGACAAAATGGTTATAGTTATCAATGACTACGGCTAATTGGAACAATGACACGTAGAAGAAGAGACGCATACGCCATGATGGAAACCAAGGAATTTACAAACTTCGTCACAAAGGTTGTTGGTGCAGTCTTTCAAAGACATCGGTATGTATAGAGCTTCGGTTGCTACTTTCACGGAGTCTGCTGAAACAAAAAAAAAAAAAAAAAAATTACAATCGATGGTGGAAAAAAGAGGGATGTCTCTACGATTGACCACCATTTACTTCTTGGTGTAGAGGGGCTTCGAGTGTCGTTAGCCACATATCACTAGGTGGGTCAAAATATGATTTTGCAAAAAAAATGCCACAATTAGGTTAAATCTATACATATTCAAGAGAACAAAACACTTAAAGTCAGCTTTCACGTGAGTAGTTTCAAAAAAACTTAACAAAAACCTTAAAAAAAGCAGAATTTTCAAAAGCAATAGATAAAAAAAAGACTTCGCAGCTTCTACCGATAACAATCACATCTAGACACAGAAGTATGATAATTTCGAACTTTCAGTAGTTGTAAAAATTACTTATTAAAAAACAAATTAAACTACGTGTTAATGAAATACGTATTTTCACTTGTCCCTCACCTATATTGTTATGCGACATGTCGCACATCTTCAGTAAATCTCTAAATGAAATCTCTGCGTTTGCTACCATGAGCATTGCACTAATCACAAACAGTACTAGTAAGAATTTCATTGTGATTTAATTAATAATTCACGACCTTCCTGTAAGATTACAAAACAACAACTCTACAAGTGACCCGAGACTGGTGACAAATAGTTCGTTATACAGTGAGACCTTATATTTATACGTCGAAGCTCTTAGACTACATACTTCCCTCCTCAAATGGGCCGGAAACTGTTGCCTTTTTACTCACATAAGGAAATACGTATTTTGTTGCTTTGAAATAGGATTGGAAATGGTTTGTTTAATTATTTCAAATTTTAATTATAGTTTATTTGATAAGAGGGAGTTAAGTTTTACACTGACTAAATAAACATTGTTGCATTGAGCTTTGTTTAATTTAGAATTATGGCCACGCAGCGCTTTTCGTTAAATTACTCAATTATTTTAATGATTGCTACCTAATCTAGGATCTTAGAATAGAATAAGACCAAGTTTCACCATACCATATTAGTTTAATCTTCAGTTAAAAAGTTAACGGGACATTAAGAGTAGCGAGTGTCCAAGCGCTAATCTGTCGTTAAATTTAATTGCTGACCTAGAGGTCTGTTAACTTACTAACCGGTCAGTTGTCAAAATCATCGAAATGGAAAACGCGAGTCTATAAAACTATACGGCTAGCTAAAATGATGCATTGTCAGTGAACATTGACATGTGTCATTGCAACTATTTTGATTGTTTTGACAACTGACCGATAAAAGAGTGAATCCTAACACCAAGTTTGTTTTTTTTTTGTTCTGGTGGAACGTAGATGCCATTAACATCGATGTTTATTTTAATGGCTCGTTTACTAACGTCAGAATATGAACAGTTTGGTGAAATTAGCTCTAAATATCTAAACTAGATTTATTTCCTGTTCCTTTCTTCTTGTCTGTTTATTAGTATGTAAATACATACACTGTTAAATAAATAAAAACTTCGCGTACCTTTTCTGTTTTTACCAAAATAATATAAAATTATGGAAAGTTTAATTATTACCCAGTATTCACCCAGTATTCAAAGAGTAGGTACCTCCTTGTTCTAAACCTAGATCGCAGATAGGTACTTTATTGTGAGGTTAATTTACCAAGGTTCATAATTAACCTTATCATGGCAGCAACTAGTCAAGAGCTACTCATGTACTTTAGTAACTGGGTTCGGCCGGGAAAGTACCGCGCTCACACAAAGACGAGCACTCATCCAGTGCCTAGATATTCCGCTTCGCCTTGTGAATATCGTTTTGTCAAGTTTCGGAGGGTTAAGCTCAAATCAAAATAAGTGAAGTAAAGTAAAAATTATTTAAATAGATTGTTGGTGTACATACAAATAAGATGTAACTAGATGACGAAAGTACCTATGTTATTTTTAGCAGACAGGAAAGAAGTTTAGTAATTTATTAATTGTGCATAAGGAAAATATTTTAACCAAGGCAAGGGTAATAACACTTTTAAAATTTAAAACTAAGTTAACCATGAAAAATTACAATTATTAAAGCTAATAATAAATGTTTACTGTGGTGAGCAACTAATTGGTAAAGAACCTATATTCCCGTGTTTTATATCACTCTATTTACTGGCCTAGCTATGCTTCGTTTGACTCCTAGTCTTATAAGACCATCTGAGATAGATTGGACTACTGTCTGACTGTCCCCACTATAAAATGACGACTAAAGGTCATGAAAGGCATATAGGGCCTAGCAGTGGGTGAAATTAGGCAACTGATGATAGTGATGAGCCATAAACATGAGCAGCTAATGTCGAATAGTACCTAACTGAAAGCGAAAAATAAAGTTTATCAGAGCTCCTAAATGAGCTCCGATGTTTAATTATGAGGTAATTTAATGTTTATGTAGTTTATGGAATAGTTTTCAAATTTGAAATCTATTGTCTAGTTCATAACTTACACCCGATTTTTTGAATACTGTTCTTTTTTTTTTGTTGTAAACAATAGATTTTTGATGGGGTATATTTACGACTTACTTTCATTGTGAACACTTGTAAGAGTTAGCTACACTCTTGAACTGATAAAATACACATCTACAAAAAACCGGCCAAGTGCGTGTCGGACTTCGCACCTTTAGGGTTCCGTACCAAAATTTTGAATATATGCCGTCCGAATCAGTGGCGTCCCGCCGCCCGCATCCCTTCTGTGCTACACATTTGACCGCAAAATCAAGTTGGTTGTAATAGGAAAAATGAGGGAATTTCAAAGAAAAAAACAGATTTATCAAAATACTGATATTCGTTAGTAAACTATACATAAACATTATCTCCAAATTTCAAGTTCATAGGTCAATGGGAAGTTAAAAAATTCTTCGGAACAAAATTTTGTAAAAAAAAGCTGTCTTTGGTGGCTTCTCATTCTTTTGTTTTGTAATATTTTTTTAAAACAAAAAATACAGTATTTATCTACTCAACGAGCTCTAAATAACGATTTCTCACTTGATGCGGTAGGTCAAAATTTTGTTTCGCATCCCAGTTTATCTGTATGGGAGCCCCCCTTAAAAACATAAAAAAATATTTTTTGACCATTTGTATGACTTTGGGTCAACAAGATGCTTATACTGTGAACATTTGAAGACTAGAGCTCTAACCGTTTGGCTGTAAAACCTGTGTGACAGACGACGGACAGAAGGACACGTGAGTGACAGCGATAGGGCTCCGTTTGGCTTCGGGTACGGAACCCTAAAAAGTGATGAGTGTGTCGGAGTTGTGTAAAAATTTTAAATTTTCTGAAAAAATAAATAACGATTCCAGAAATAACAAAGTGCAAAAAAGTATAAGATATCACTATGCATAGTATACATACAGCGTACCGCTTCAATGCGACAGGGGTCACGCACGAATCATAACATAACATCGCTTTAATGAAATTTAAACGAATAACGTGCAAAGAGTAGGCGAATGGAAGGAAAGTAAGAACTTTATTATTTAGTTTGTTTGAAAATTTTAATGTTTCAATTTACGAATTATTTTATCTTATTATATTTTTTATGATAACTGGCCACTAGCACTACCCGTGTGTTAAATTAATGTCGCCATTGTAGAGGCACGTTGTATTTCTGACTAATAGATACATCGAGCTTTAAAACGAGGCTAAGATTCCAGTTTCACCATACCATGTTAGTTAGTTTAATCACGTCCCCTATAATACAGGAATTTCCTAGCATAGGGGACATTTTTCATAAAATAAATTAAGTGTAAAAAAAAAGAATTCATGGAATGTAACACGTCATGTATTTTCCTTTGGCAATAAGCTTATTATTATTAAAAAAAATAAATCTTCTGTTAGTTAAGAGTAGCGAGTGTTTACCAAGCGCTAATCTGTCTTAATCAGGCATTAAATTTAATTGCTGCCCGAGAGGTCCGTTAACTTAGGTATCTACTAAATGACATTTAGTCAGTTGTCGAAATCATCGAAATGAAACACGCGAGTCTCTATACTATACGGCTAGCTTAAATGATGTATTGTCACTGAACATTGACATGACTTGCGACTTTTTATTTTGGTTGCTTTGACAACTGACCGAGCGATGTAATCAGAGTGAATGATACATCCTAACGCCAGGTTTCTTAATGTGGTGTATTTTTTTTTGGTGGAACATTTATACCATTAACATTGATGTTTATTTTAATGGCTGATTTACTTATGTCCGATTATGAACAGCTCTAAAGCCTCAGTATCCTAAGAAAGCGGTTCCGTAATAATATAAAGGCCGTCATGAAAATCTGTAATTTTCACCAGTATTTGACATACGGTGTCAAAATTGGTCTGTATTTTGACAGCTGTTATCGTGTGATCGTTCTCCGCTTTCTAAAGGAAACCAAAGCTTTATTAGTGTTACTAAGAGACCGGTGTCTGAATTGAGAATTTGAAGTTGAGAAATTCATCATTTCTTACGTTTTTTGCAAAGGAAGTTTGAATTACATGGTCTTTCACCTTATGTAATGCTAAAGCCGAGTTTGACAAGTAGGTACTAAACTTCAAATTCTCAATTCAGAAATCGAGTGTTAGAGTTACTTAGTGACAGAGACGAGACTTTGCAAAGTCAAACTTCTTCTTAAATTGAAATATGGCCAACGGGGTAATTGCGTAACACACCAACAGTAGCAATGGCTTTCATTTTGACAGTTCAACAACACTCATTGCGTTATTTACGTTGTTGATCAGACAAATTTTTCGAACATATGAAGCAATGGATTAGCAATAACCTTCTAAATCATTCGGATTCTGATTGAAAGTACTATATGTAGCTTACTTAGTTGAAAAAATAAAGATTTCATTTCTCATTTAGCTACTAGCCTCTTCACTGTTTTCAGAGCACTATAGTGTAGTTTACCTCCTGAAGTATTAACCCTCAAACCCCAATCAGGGTAACGCGTGCGAGAGGAGATTAAAAATGTAATTTCCGATGGCTGTGTGGGAACTTCCTTGCTGAAATCACTGTTAGGGCTCTTTCACATAGAGTGTAGAAACCTGGTTCTAACACTCAATTTGGTTAAAATTTTCAATATGACCGACCCGGATGTAGGGATGTTTCCAATACGATATTTTCAGTACAGATTTGCCTCAGGTAACAAGCACTAAGCTCACCCTTTAATACCTACACGAGATTCATAAACATTGCTGGAAAATGTTGGCCGTAGGTACTGTACATCGCTACCTATAATAGAATAGTTAGACGTTAGGAGAATACAGGCGTTCACTGTAGTTTCTTTTTGTGTGAGTGTTTGTACTTTCAGCGCGCTATAAGTGCGCAGTGCGCCGAGAGTTGAATCCAACAGTGTGTTTTTTCCACGCGTTGGAATGCACTACGTTGGATTCTCAATGCTCGGCTCAACACCGAGAGTTGAAAATCCAGTGCGCGATAAAATCCCGCCGCGTTATTTTAACGTCCGTGCGTACGTCGGTTTAATACGTTTTTTTCTATTTATTTTACTTTCAAGCTTGTTTACTTGTTTGTTTAACTACAAAATCATAAACTCATAACTTACTACAATAGTTCACATAGTAATCCCACAGTTTGTCCAGTCCCTTATATGATCGCCTTATGATGTATTGGTTTCAGCAGGTTTACGTCACAACTTTAGTGTGCCGACATACTAGCCTAACCTAATAACTTGTGTTCAGACCTTTATTTCAGGTTTTTCAGTCTTGACTCTTGCTTAACTGAAAAAGCTACACTGAGATAATATTTTGTAGAAAATATGTAAAGTAATTTTATCTCCCATGAAACAACATTTAAAATCTAAAACATCAGCGGTCGTAACTACAGAAAAGTCGTAAAGTGTTTAAAAAGTGACATTGGTTGGTCGTAAACGGTCGTCTCGTAGGGTAGGTAGGTACCAGGGTCGCAGTCAGCCCCGAGAGGTCATCATTACGTATGTAAATGCCTCGGCCGCTGCACTCCCACGGGAAGGGTTCTCGTCTTGCCAGCGATTTTTCTCGCATTTTATTTATTAGGGTACTATCGGCCCTCGATACCCGTTTATCTGTCAGCTTCATGTGAGAGATATTTATTCGTTTTTGTGCAAGACTTATAGACAAAGATGTTAGGGTTTTTTCTGTGGTCAAGTTTTGCAAATATTGAAGATATTTTCTGTTTTATTAAGCGTAAGGCTTGTGTAATGGTAGTTGGAACCAGCTATCTTCATATTGCTACTGAATTGCTGTATAACATGCGCCTTAAAATTCCAATGGACTTCGTAGTGTTGTTATGGAGGGTTTTGGTATTTTATTATAATATTGTACTTTCAAGTTCAAGGCTTTCAAGGATCACTTTAAGACAATACCTACAACGATAGATAAATATTCAATATCAATTTTATAACATCACTTTGTCAGTTGTCTAGACATGTTGACATGAACGTCATTAAATTTCCCGGGTTCAGACGCACGTAGGAGGTACCTACTCTCCCATTCTATGAAATTCGTATGCTGTCCCTATTTTAGCAGCCAGCACGTAAATTTGCCAGCCCATTTAGGTATGTTATTTATAGCGGGAGTAGGTGATCCAGATGGTTTTCGAGTGTTTGATCAGCAGTTGGAAGGTTTGTCAGCGGAGTATATCCGTGTTTGTAGTGTTTATTTGGAATACTGTATTGCGAGAATAGCCTTTAATGTATGTTGAGCTTACTAAATATGGTGGACATTGGTGAAATGGGCAAAAAGAGCAGCCACCAAAGTCCTTCCATAGTTTTTGAGGAGATTTTGTACTGCTTTCAGAAAACAGCTAACCTAAAGAAAAAATTACAAAATATTCACACATTACAAAGGTACTACCTACATTACGTGAACTAAGTAAAACACACGTTTTTTTGGGCAGTCCTGTCGTAGGTACTGTAGCAATCTGCCGGGATGCCACGGCAGATCACCACGTATATAGTGTAATGTTCGCTCGTTAAGAGGTGTGTGACGGGACGTTTTGATTATTAAATGACACACCGGAGTCCCATAATATTATTTTAATGGCTTATGGCAAGCTCGTTACAAGTTCAACGTAAAGCTAGGAGTCAATCAATATAAAACAATTTTACTATATGTCATAATTTAAACTATTCTATTTTACAATAAACCAGTGTTTGTCTTATCAGCCAATCAAACAATTCGCGGAGGTTTCATGCTGAAGGCAGGCCCGATTAAAGCCTCTACAGTACCTACTTAATAATGACGCTGAAAAGAGCCCTCTTTAAAAACAACAAGCTACTCATAATTGCTCAACTAAATAAATAAATTCAAACAAAACGCCCTAATTCAAATGATCATCACAATGGCTGCTAATTATTTCAATACAATTAGCGACGAATGAACACGCTTCGCATTTAAAAACGACTGTCGGACTCGTAAACACGTTTTATTCACGTTTTTACGTTTTCGCCTTGGTCACGAAAAGGCAATTCAAACTTAGAACACGAAAAATAAGAGACAATAGAGTTGATTCTGTTGATCAGCAACCTCAGAGTCTATAATAACCATCACATTAGTATGTACTTATAGTAGGTAGTAATAATTAGTAGATAGAGGGATTGATAAAAAGGATAAGCTGTAAACTATGCAATATTTCCTTACGAAATATCCTATGAGTAAAAAAGAGTATCATAAAGTTTTCCCCTGTTTTTTGCTATCATAAGAAGAATAGTCGAAGTCACAGCGATTTTCATTAGAAGTGTGTTATGCAATAAGGCTGCCGGAAACGGATTAGCATGTTTGCTTAAAATAGTGTTACCGAGAGTATAGTTGAAACTGGCTCTAATAACAACTGCAAACATAAATCTAGATCTCAATTTTCGGATATCATAACTCTGGCTTTTCCACTTGTTCATAACTCACGCGTATATTTATGAGGTGACGTTATTGTCCATATTTTTATATTACTCGAATCGTTATTCGCTAAGCTATGTCCTGGGTGAGCCCTGTTTCCGTTGGTTAAAATATTCGGCAGTCAGCATGTTCGAATATAATTCGACTTCGCCCGCGTGGACACGCGGGTGAAGCCGCGGACAACAGCTATTGACATCCGTCAATACTTTCCTTATTTGAATCAGATTTTGTTCACAATTTCATGGGTTTTAATTTTTTGCGCGGATCGCTAAGTATTTTTCTTAAATAAAAGTACTCCTTATAATATCAGCTATCTACCAGTCAAAGTCTCGTCAAAATTAGTCCAGTCGTTTCGGAGATTAGCCGGAACAAACAAAAAGACAGACAGACAGAGACAAAAAAAAAAAAAAAAAAAGTTTTTTGTTATAAGTATGTACCGTCTATAATTATACTTTCATAGGCATTTAGTAAAAGGCTGTTATTTTGACATTACAAACAGACATTTTATTTATCTGTTTAAAGATGAGCCTGGAACTTGATACGGTGCAGCGGCCCAGACTAAAAAACAGTGGCTGCATTGCAGAGGAAAAAAGGTTCTATGAAAGCAGCGTCTAAAGCTGATATCGGACGATTCACTCGAGTGAATGTTCATTTTTGTTTCATTCCACGTTCACACGACACCGACAAAATTGTATGTATAGGAATGAACGTTCATAACTCCTTTAATTTGTTCAGTTTTCGATCATGTGGTAGACGAATGAAAGGTGCCGAGTGCCGAAATCCAACCACGTTGCATCGGTCACTAATGAAAATTATTTCATATTGTGTTTAGTGAAATATACCGAATGAATATAACATCATAACATCACGCCTTGTTTCCCCGATGAGTTAGGCAGAGGTGTACCTATAGTACACCCACATTTCGTCAGTTATGTTTAAGTCCCATGTAATAGGGGGCGAGCCTATTGCCATCTACCGGGCACAAATACCGAAAACCGAATGAAAGGCAAATATTATCAAAAACTGAAGCATGTGATATCGGCTTAAGTACTTAACTGCGACCACACATAAGTTTAATTAACGACATAAACAAAAACAAAGGAGCTACACAACACAAAACAATATCGCTCTGTTATCCAAGTAAGTAGGCACTTTCAATAAAGTTGTTACTAAAAGAACGCCACCCAAGATAAGCCCAAGCACCGTATACATAGATAAACACTGGCCTTTTATTCGTGACACATAATAATGAACAAAGAAAGCGAATATAATGATCTCGGAGCTATGTCGAATATTCCGTATCACTTGAGCGATCACCAATACGGCTTCGCAATATCGGAATACCTCCGCCGCGGCATGCGCTCAGTAGTTCTGTATTAATATCACCCTTAATTACTAGACGGGGTTGACAGTCGAGTTCTCACGTCTTCGGAGTTCATTCTTTACAAATATTGCAGTTTGTGATGTTCATTTGTTTTCGTTTGCACCTCTCGTGAAATAAACTCCTGTTTTGTTCTTTGCTTGGCGTCACAGTATAAATATGCTGGCGTTCACGACTGTTCTTCGGTAATATATAGGTATAAATATTTTATAAGTAAATATAGAATCCAACGCACCACTGAAGTGTTACAAAACTCAAAAACAGGAAAATGGTGAACTGCGCTATCAGTGCGTTACGGTTACGTGGAACACTTGAACGCTTGTTGATTGGCTATATCAGTAAAATATTTCTCTTGATAAACAATCTTGCTGAGTCATGTCAGAGTCTATATTGGAGGCGTAAAAAGAAACCACTATTAGTGACGGTATATGAGTTTCTTGTTAACTACCCTATACTTTCATCGCAGCAATTGGAAAGATTTTCATTGAACACATGGGTTAGCAGTGTGACCCTATCCGATGTAGTAAAACCTTGTATAGATGTCATAGACAAACCGAAACATCAGTATAGATGTAGCAACATACATGAAATTTGCGATCAGTATCTAAATGCTAAGTAACATTTTTACTCAGTCTATACTGATGGATCACAGGAAGGTAACGAGTCGGGATGGGCTGTTTTTGATCCACGAATGAAGGCCTCTATAAAATTTAGATCATGTGCTAAAATTTCGATAGTGTACGTTGAACTATTAGCGATCTCAGAAGCTATTTCATACATTAAGTCACTTGAATCAAGAAATTATGTAATACTGACTGATTCTAGGAGTGCTCTGCAACACCTGGCCTATAAAGTTTTAGATTCTCTTGGTAAGGTACAAGACAAAAGGATTGTTCTTCAATGGGTACCTTCCCACATTGGCTTGTATGGAAATGAAGAAGTAAATCGCTTAGCAAAGAGGCTATCACAGACGGAAAATCTATTGAATGTTTTCCCTTATCTGGCGACCTCTTGTATCGAGTTCACGACCAGTGTTTAGAATTATGGAAAGAATACTTTGATGAGAGGTCGCTCAGCAAGGGAATTTGGTATAGAACCATTCAACATAGCCTTTCCAGAGTTCCTTGGTTTGTGGGTACAGATATGCATCGAAATGAGATTGTGAGTGCTTTCAGATTACGTTCGGGACATATTCCGTTGAATAGCTTCTCCTTTTTAAGGAGAAAGAGTGATTCGCCCAATTGTTCTGAGTGTGATAAGGTAGAGGATACCAGTCATATTTTAGCGGAGTGTGTCCGGAACCAGGTGGAGAGGAGTAACTATTTCATAGAAAATGGTTTTAATTTGAATAATGTTAGCGTATCTTGGCTGCTCCTTTGTCCAGGACAGCCAAAAAATTATACAAAATTGTACACCTAGGTATTAAGCGTAAATAGACATAAAATGCCCCTATGAGGGTGGCATGGCCATACTGATCAAACACTCTATAAATTATTAAAGATTAAAAAAAAAAGTAAGCACTGAAATAGTTTATGAATTTCTCATGTCTAACTTGAGCATCTGGTTCTTGAGACATCTTGACAACCACACGAGGGAGAACCGATTAGTAATATTTACGACCAATCCCATCGATAGCAAAAAAAGCAAAAGTAAATTCGGTGATTTGAGTGTTTGCAATCCCCAGAGACTATTAAAAAATTCAAATCATCCATAAACACACAAACAAAACTATAA
The DNA here is from genome assembly GCA_947568875.1 of Fissipunctia ypsillon. NCBI lineage: Eukaryota > Metazoa > Arthropoda > Insecta > Lepidoptera > Noctuidae > Fissipunctia > Fissipunctia ypsillon. The sequence goes on along the minus strand of OX387651.1, from coordinate 7,261,751 downwards.
ATACACAAGATCCCTTAATATTTACAAATAAAAACTTTCATTTAAATCGTATTCGTGCAAATCTAAAGTTAACAAAATAAATATTGAAGTTGAACAGAAACATTTATAGGCAATCAATTTTAAATGAAAAATCTGCTTAGCTTAATAGATAAAATATTTACAGTGGATCTGAAGGATGGGTTACTCCATTTTGTTTATCTTGTTTGTCGGGGAGGCTAGAGTGGGGACTATCGATTATAGCATTTGAATCGATTCTGGATAATTCATTGTGATTGTTTTTTTTTTTTTTTTTACTTAACATTGAGAGTTTGGTATTTGTGTCAGTTGGGTTCAGTGCTGAAGTTTTTTAAAACTATTTCTTGTTCTTAAATTTTACCCGGTTCGTATTTTATTGCAGCCATTTTCGCTAAATGTATTTTGCTAAGAACTTTTATACCAGCGGAGCAGTGGTGGCCCAGTGGTAATGGCCACGACTTATGAGTTGTAGGTGGTCGCGAGTTCGAACCCAAACAGATCATTGCAATACGGTTGCGGTTGTGGCTGCCATTTGAGAAGTCAGTCAAAATAACAGTGATCTTTATCGTCTTTTCGTTATGGTTGCTATTGGATTGCTGCTGTCCGAGGTAAAGTAACTGTGAATAGTACCTAAAATAACTGCCTCTGACGACTGCGATCTATAAATGTCAGTGTGCTCTTAAAAAAAAAAAAACAAAAATCAAATCAAATCAAAAGTCATTTATTCAAACTAGGCTGAGAATCAGCACTTTTCGAACGTCAACAATTAGATGAGACAGTTCCCCAAAACGCCCGCCCTTCGCCACTTCCTAGTGCTTTAGCTGGGAAGAAGAAATGGTGTAACAAACCCCCTAGCAGCACAGCTGTCTGTTTAGTTAGAAAAACTTGATTCTATACAATAGTATGCAAAATTATGTATATTACGCAACACAAAAACATTAAATACAATTATTTGCCATGTGTCAGCTAGCACATGCCATTATGCCAAATAAAAAAAATAAAAAAAGCATCAAAAGTATACTCGAGCAGAAATAAAAATTAAAAACTAAAGACGTAAAAGATCTTTATAGCTAAATAAAAGCCTCACTTACATATAGCTATATATAGCTGTAACTCGAAGTCACAAATGATAAACTAGGACCATCAAAGTAAAATAAATAAGCAGTTAATGACTAATAACAATATACAAAAAAACATGGTCAGCAAGACGACCAGTCATCACAAGCAGCACCCGTTCACGAGCATAACGCAAAGAACGGCCATTACCCCCCTCGCCATATTTGAGGGAAGGAGGCAACCCAACCCCCGACGCTACCAGCAAGCAGTGACATCTAAGGGAGCATGACGAACTTGCTGCCGGTTGCTCAGGCAAGAATAATATGGTCTATTATCGAGGTCGCTAGCTAACCACATATTGCAATACAACAATACAATACAATGAGTAGATCAAGTCAATAATGAATAAAAATAAAATTAAAATAAATTGACTTATACAGTCAAATAAAATAAACATCTATACTAATATTATAAAGCTGAAGAGTTTGTTTGTTTGTTTGGTTGAACGCGCTAATCTCAGTCACTACCAGTCGGATTTGAAAAATTCATTTTACATTTTATAGCCCAATTCTTGAGGAAGGCTATAAAGCATGTAACATTACGCTAGGACCCTCAGAAGCCGAGCAAAAGAAAAAAGTAAGAAAGAGCGCTAAGCGAAAACGAAGTAACAGCGCGGGCAGGCGATGCGGTGCGACGGGGTGGGCCGGGGGAACAAGAAATTTCACGCGAAGTCGCGGGCGGAAGCTAGTGAACTCATATAACCTGTCAGTAGGTAAGATAATTCTGGAAAAAGAACAAACATTGTCTTGAATTAATCACAGCGACCAACTATTCTTATCGTTTAAGTAGTCGTAATAATTAAGAATGTCGAGTCATACAGTCGATTACAGGCTAAAATATACTGACCATCTCTAAATCCATAGAGCTATGGGTTGAAAACAAATCGTTTTAAATGAATTCCACTTCATCAATCGTTGGTTGCTCGTTACACTAATTAATGTGTCTAATTGAGAACAAATATCCGGAAAGGGTTTTCAGTACGTATTTGTATCGTTTTAGGGATAATTGATAGCCTGTCCTTCGATCGTGAGGTTGACGAGATTAGAGATCGATTTCCAAAGCTAGGGTCGAGTAGGTAAGTAGGTGAAGACAATTGATTGAAATGGATAACTGTTGCCCGATTCCTATAAACTACCGTTCGTTATCCGACTCGTGTTTCTACGAATATTAACCATCAACCTAATGAAAGCCTCATCTACCTAGCCTGTTCCCAACTATGTTGGGGTTGGCTTCAGAATACCAGTATTTTACATGGAGCGACTGGCTATCTGACCTCCAGAACACAGTTACTGGGTAGCAAGATACCCCTTGGTAAGTCTGGCTATCCGACTTTCGGGCTTCAGACTACCCGTAACGACTGTCAAAGATCTACGAATGACAGCCGGGCCAACGACGGTTTAATGTGCACCGATTCCTACAAACTACCGTTCGTTATTTGACTCGTGTTTCTACGAATATTCACAGTTTCATAATAAAAGCGTAAATAAATAATATTAGCTTACCTACTAGTATTATACATCATATTAGTAAAGGTAATTAATACCGGATTCAAGGTGAGATTGAAAATAGCAAACTCAAAATTACTCATTTTCCTTTCCACAAACAATTTAGGTTTGCCGTATTCCGATGTAATTAAAATTTATCGGGCTCCCCGTAAGTAAACGCACGTTTGAAACATTAATTTGTTTTGAAGTCCTCGCCGTTCTATCATGAATCCGTTGGATCATAACTCAAATAATGTACCTATATTTATTGAACCAGGTACTAATATTAAATAGGAAAATAACTGCGAAATGCCGATAAATCAGAATAATCTGCAATATTTTGAACTTGGCTTTGCATTTGACGCCCAATACTGCATTGCATATAAGTGTACTTATCAGACTTAGGTCAAACTAAGCCAAAATTATTGTCATAGTAATTGGTTAAGAAGTATAAAATGATTAAAAAAGATTAAAATCAATCACTGCCTCCTTGGTCTAGTGGTCGCAAGCGCTACTACTGAGCATGAGGTCCTGGGTTCGATTCCCAGGTCGGGTAAAGTGTTATTGGGTTTTCCTATCTGGAATTTCTCAGTAGCAGCCCGGAGTCTCGATTTGTGCCCGGTAGATGGCAATAGGCTCGCCCCCTATTACATGGGGCTTAAACATAACTGGCGAAATGTGGGTGTACTATAGGTAGACCTCTGCCTAACACTTCGGGGAAACAAGGCGTGATGTTATGTTAGGTTAAAATAACCCCCGTAAGATCCCAATAACAACTTTTTACTAAATGCATAGGAAAGTATAAACGGTTCTTATATAACATTTTTGTCTGTCTGTCTGTTTGTTCCGGCTAATCTCCGAAACGGTTGGACCGATTTTGATGCAACTTTCACTGGCAGATAGCTGATGTTACGGCGGATAACTAAAGTTACTTTTATTTAAAAAAAATAATTAGGGTTCCGCGCAAAAAAATTAAAACCCTTGAAATTATGAACAAAAAGTTGGATTTGAAAAACTCTTTTTGCATTTGGTAGCCCAATTCTTGAAGATAGTTATAGGCTATTTAACATCGCGCTACAATTCTTAGCAGCCGAGCAGAAAGAAAAAAGTCAGAAAGAACACTAAGTGAAAACGAAGTAATAGCGCGGGCGGGCGATTCACTGCGACGGTTGGCGACGGTTCGAGGGACGAGGGAGTTTTATTAAAATGTGTCTGTTATTTTAGTATATTGTGTATCTTACGACATCCACGCGAACGAAGTCTCGGGGCACAGCTAGTGCATAATATGATTCTATAAAGCTCAAATCACCTCGCTATTTTTATAAAAAAAAAAAAAATTAAGATCAGTCGACTAACTAATTAAAGAAAAGGTTTTAACTTTCCCTGACAGACTATAAAATCCGATATAAACAGCGGAGAATGCAAGCATTAACTATAATTTAATAATTGAATTTCATTACTGATATACAGTTGGCTATTGGCCATAACTTAGGTACTCATTATATTGTAAATGCATTAATTACGTTGTAAACAGCAAATAGGGAAAATAATATTATTAAAATACAAATAATAATGAATACTTTGTTACCGAGTGACTGGATCAATATGCACGTGTATATCGGTATAAACTTGCATATTTATTTATTTATATACAGGATAAGGATAAGGGGATGAAGGTAGCTAAATAAAAGCCTCCAGGCATAAAGGGCGTGCCCACTTACATATAAGGACAGCCCTCCACAGACTGATGGGGTGAACTCAGTATATCATACTAAGATGACCGGTACTTGAAATTATTTCAGGAATTATTTTCTCAAGGAACAAACTTCGGCCCCGCTGGTTTTTGCGCTGAACAAGTATCTCTCTGAAACTGTACTGTCATCTGCGTACCCAACAATACCAGATTGAAGTAGGTCAATGATGTGTAGCAGGAAAAGAGTTGCAGAGAGAACAGATCCCTGAGGAACTCCGGCATCAATAGCCATAAGGTCGGAAGAGCAGCCGTCAACGACTACTCTGATCGACCGTTCACTAAGGAAGTCTGATATCCAGCTACATAAATCAGCTGGGATGCCATAAGCATATGTAAGTACATATAAGGACAGCCCGCCGCAGACTGATGGGGTGAACTCAGTATATCATACTAAGATGATCGGTACTTGAAATTATTTCAGGAACGTTATGGGAATCCAATAAACCTGATTTGTTTTATTACCTCACACGGAATGTATCGTTACCGTGGCAAAACGCGCGTAGCGAACGGCAGCGCAGCGAGCCTTCGGCCGCCGAGTATTTCAACATCCATTGCTGATTTTTTTATTTTAGCTGTTTTATTTACATAAATGTAGTACTGCGTACAGATAATGTAATTTTAGATTGAAATAAAATAATATTAACTGAAAAAACGGTTTAAAAAAATTAGAATTTTCCTGAGAAAATTTCCGGTGGATTTTCTTATTCTAGGTGTTGTGTGTTAAGTTTGTTTATGGGATAAATCCATCCCAATTACGGAACCCTTCATTGTGCGTGGTCCGACACGCACTTGGAAGGTTTTTTTTCTACCTTGCGCGCTGAGGACACTATGGTACTGCTCATTTCTTAAGAAATTAAATAATTAATTATTTTTTTATTAATTAATTTAATAGGTTTTATTTTTTTGCGCGGAACTCTAATTCTTTTCCTAAAATAAAAGTACCCTTAGTTACTTCTTATAACACCAGCTATCTGCCAGTGAAAGTCGCGTCAAAATCGGTCCGGGCGTTTCGAATTTAAAGGATTTTTTTGCGCTTAACCCTATTTTTTTAAATATAAGTAGCCTAAATTACTCCCTATAACATCAGCTATCTGCCAGTGAAAGTACCGTCAAAATTGGTCCAGCCGTTTCGGAGAATAGCCGGAACAAGCAGACAGACAGACAAACAGACCGACAGACAGACAGACAAAAATGATAAAAATTGCTTTTTTATTATAAGTATCGTATATACTTTCATATACATTTAGTAAAAAGCTGTTATTTTGGTATTACAAACAAACGCTTCAATTTTATTTATTTGAATAGAAGACATGGCCATAATAAGACATCAACCCTTATTTTGTTGTTTTCTATAATATTTGGAATAAAATCAAAAATATTATTGCTGTTAGGATACAGTAAGCTAAATAAAGAATTGATTCATCGTCATTTGCAGTTAACAACTGAACTTACCAAGTTTTACAAACAAAAAACAGCGAGAAACATTTCAGGCTCTATCTTCGGGTAATAGAGTCGATTATTCCATGCGCAATCCACTATGAATCATGTTCCACCGTCTTCAAGGGTTTTAATCGCAATCTTAAGTGCATCATCACTGTCATCATACATAAGTAGTTGCTTTTCAGTATAAAACTAAATATAAAGCGATTTATAATTGCAATCAATACAATTAATAGTTCATTTCATAGTTCGTTCCTGTAAGAGAAAGTCGTATTTCAAAATGAAACTACTGCTTGTTTTCGTAAGTGCCTTGGTGCTGGTTGCACAGGGCACAGCTGCTCCATCCAAAGACGAGGAAAGGGTCAACGAAGTTCAGTCTGAAGTAGTTGCTGATTATGCTTTTGTTGACGCCGGGCAAGAGGCTGGTGGTGAAGGACTCCAGGATCCATTCGCCGAAGAAGCTCCAGTGGTATATGGACCCCAAGTTGTTGGCGCGGGGCCAGAACAACGGGCTTTTGCAGTAGGAGACCCTGCAGCTGGTAAGTAAACATGAAATTATTTTTCCCGTTCTGTATTACAAGATGAATTACGCACCCGTAGACCGTCATGGTGACAATTATAAGAGCGAATTGGTGATCGGCATTTCATTGTTACAAGGATTTTACTTATATCATTTATGGCTTTTAACATAACCTAAACGTATCATAGCATCACGCCTGTAATCCGAGAAGGGTTAGGCAGATGTGTACCTATTGTACACTCACATTTTGCCAGTTATGTTTAAGTCCCATGTAGGCGAGCCTATTGCCATCAACCGGGCACAAATCCAGACAACAGGTTGCTACTGAGAAGCTCCTGACGGAAAAATCCAATAACACTTTGCCCGACCTGGGGATCGAACCCAGGACTTCATGCTCAGCAGTAGCGCCTGCGACCACTAGACCAACGAGGCAGTCCTTTTCATCACTTATTATCGGGAAACAGACCCCGTACAGCTAATAAGGACTTTCACTCATTAGCTGTACATACAATAAACGTGTATTAGGGTTCCGTCGTCAACAAGGAACCCTTATAGTTTCGCCATGTCCGTCTACCTGTCTGTCTGTCCGCAGCTTAGCTCAGAGACAGTACTAGAGAGCTGTAATTTGGGACGAGTATATGTATATATTAATTTGGCCCGAGTATATACAGGGTAAAAGGGACAGCCCTAAAGGGTAAAGGGTGTGAATTCAGTATATCATACTAAGATGACCGGTACATAAAATTATTTCAGGGACGTTACGGGAATCCAATAAACCTGATATGTTTTGTTACCTCACACGCAATGTATCGTTACCGTGGCAAAACATGCGTAGCGAACGGCAGCGGCAGCGCAGCGAGCCTTCGGCCGCCGAGTATTTCAACATTCATTGCAGATTTTTTGATTTTAGCTGTTTTATGTACATAAAAGGAGGGCTGCGTACATAGAATGTAATTTTACATTGGACTATAGGAATACTAATTGAAAATACAATAAAAAAAAATGAAAATTTTCCTGAGAATATTTCCGGTGGCAAATGATTGAAAATAAGGAGCTATATGCATCCTGTTAGTTTGCGGAGGGCTGCTCTTACACCCTGTATATTAATCACGCTGACAAAGTGGTAAAATAAAACCTTGAAAAAAATTTTTTTCGGGTCCTCCCCTACACGTAAAGTGGGGATGACTTTTTTTTTCACGTCTATTATTTAAATATTATTTTCACTTTTTCCAGAACGTAATATCTACGGCGCTCCAGAAACCTTATACTTACCAATTGTTTCGAGGGCCTGCACTAGCTCTTCGTGTCTGTACATTTGCAATCTGCTTGGCTATCCAAAAGGCGCGTGTGTGTCCACCACCACCTGCCAGTGCTATTCTTAAATACATAAATGTCTGTCTAGATCCGTCTCTGTTACAAATGATTTTGGAACTGTACTGAATTCGGCTTTTGATCCGTCCTGGCTCTTGGACTATGTTTATATTGGTTGTGATTGTTTGAAATAAATTGTAAATATTTCGTGGTTACAAAATAAAACTATTGTGATTAAAATAAAAGAGTTTTTCAAAATAAGATTAAATGTACCTATTATTTACAAGGCCGATGGGATTTCCCATTGGCAAAATTGACAAACTTACATACAAACATTCATCCCATATTTAACCCCTTTAAGGGGGAAGGCAACTGTCTAAATGGCGCTGTCGTAGCTAGTTCCCAAAACAAGCTATTAAAGCTATAAATCCTAGGAAATTGGACTCCACCATTTTCCGAAAGACTCTAAGCTTAGCAGATTGTGGCTTAAAGCTATTTGTTGGTAGGGAATTATTTGAATTAAACAGAGTTCGAGGTTATATCTGAAACACATTGAAGAAACAACACACACACAATGCCAATGTGACGGAAGAGGTTTACATGGTGGGACTGCAATAAAAACCACGTAACCTTGTCAACATAAAATATATGTTAGAAAAAATTAGAAAAAGAGGTAGGTAGGTCACAAATTCTTCATTCCCTTGATGAGTAGCGCAGTACTCTCCTGGCTCAGCCTGGTGTGACGAAGCCCGCGGCGAGTGAGTCATGCCGCAGATGCCAGGGGTGGTGACGGTCGGCAGTCGGTATCGCCAGACCCTTGGTGAGCTCAACGCGGCCACGCGGGTAGAAGAAGTACCCGGCGCGGAGCTTGGTGGTGATAAGCTGGTAGGTGATAACCGGCACCCAGTAAGGTTGTAGCCGGAACTTAGGCGATGTTAGCCGGAATTCGGGAATCAGAACTTAGGACCCTGGAAATAAGTCCAGCGTCATAAAATGGCCTCTGGTCATCTCCACTGATTAGTACAGGCGTGGTGTTATGTGTATGTTATATTGAAGAAAGTTATTACGAGGAAATAAACAATATTTAAGGTTTTTAATTCTGATACTTTCCTTGTCGAATAAATATTGATTTAAATTATGGAAGTAAACGAACATAACGAAATAGTGGAATAAAACCTACCTGAATAAAACCTGGAATAAAAGGAACTAGCCGCCATCGATGCATCAATATCATCTGCGTGTTATGCGTTAAGAACCCTTCGAGACGAAATTGATATTAAACAATTGAAAATGGTATACTACGCGCTAATTGAGTCTAAATTAAGATATAGCATACAATTTTGGGGGAAGAGCTATAATTATAACTGCCAAAGAGCTTTTGTCCTTCAGAAAAGAGCTATACGTACTATCGTCCGTATTTCACAAAGAGAGAGCTGTCGTCCACATTTCTTAGATTTAAACATCCTCACAGTACCCAGTCTCTACGTTCTAGTACTCCTGACTAATCTTAAGAAATACATACATGAATATGAGACAGACGAGGAAAGACTGGTTAGGGAGAGCACACGTAGGAAAGATTTGAGAAGTAAGATAAGTCCTCACTTCAACATTGTGAAGCACAGTTCACAATATCGAGCAGTGCAAATATTTAACAAGTTACCACTACACTTAAAAAGCTTAATTTATACATCTGCATTTAAGACTAAGCTTCAAGCATTCCTACTAGATAAGTGTCTCTACTCCGTTGACGACATGTAATTATTATGACCATGCGTTTTTTCTTTTTTCTCTCCTGTCAACTTAAATAATTATGTAGGTACATACCTATTTTACTAAAGTCGGCTGAACTATTGGTTAATGTATGTGATGGATATTATTTTTAAAGATAAGATAAGATAAGATAAGATAAGATAAGATAAGTCTTTATTTGCTTTAAACATGGTATAATGGTGTTACAGTCTTATACAATGTCCACATGTTTAGCTATACAGAATATCAATTGCATGCAAAATAATTATCATGTCAAAACAACAGTAAATATTAATTAAATCATTCAAATTATTAGATGGATATATTATTATAAAATGTCAAAGAAATCTTTAATGTCATAGAAATTATGTCCAATGAGCCACTTATACAGCTTATTTTTAAATGAGTTACAATTATTTATACATTTGAGTTCTTTCGGAATTTTGTTGAAAATGCGTACACACATCACAAGGCAGCTTTTAGCATACTTGGCTGATTTAGGATTATCCTTCGTTACAAGTCTGTGTGGATCCCTTGTTGGACGAGAGATCACTTCATTAGCTTTTCTGAACAATCCCCTATTACTGTAGACAAAGTTACAGATTGCGTATATGTAAAGTGCAGGAAGTGGTAACAGACCAAGCTTTCTAAAAAATGGCTTACAAGATTCATCAGAACGAAGTCCGCAAATGGCCCTGATGCACCTTTTTTGTGCAATGAATACTCTGTCTTTATCTGTACTGTTCCCCCATACGATAAGCCCGTAACTTAAAATAGATTCGATATATGCATGGTATGTAGTAATTGCCGTTTTAACGTTTGTTACCTTCTTTACTTGTCTGAGGGCGTAAGTAAATTTATTAATCCTATTGCATAAATCATCTAAATGTCCTTTCCAATTTAAGTCTTGGTCTATGAGCACACCTAGAAATTTGGTTTGCGTTACTTCTTTTAGTCTGACAATATTAAGTTTAAAATTGTATTTGGTATGTTTCGACTTATTAAATTGAATATAATTCGATTTCTCTAAGTTAATTTTTAATTTATTAGTCTGTAGCCATTGTAAAATTTTGTCAATAGTATTATTAATGTCTATTTCATGATCAGAAGGTGATTTTTTGTCAGATGATACGATAATTGAAATGTCATCTGCGAATAATATAAATTTATGATTAGTCACCAGTGGTATGTCATTTATATAAAGTAAGAATAATATGGGACCTAATACACTTCCTTGAGGGACGCCACATTTATTTCCTCTAGAAACAGAATAGTAGGAAGTGAGTACGTTTTCATTTACTTTGTCTATAACAACGTATTGATTTCGACCACTTAAATAAGACGAAATCCACTGCAGGGCAACTCCTCTTATTCCCAGTATTTCCAACTTTCTTAATAATACGTCATGTGCTACGAAGTCAAAAGCTTGTGATAGGTCGAAAAAAAGACCTGTTGTCAATTTATTATTATTTAAGTTACTCAGGATATTGCTCACAAGAGTAAATATTGCTTGTGTTGTTGACTTTTGCTTTTGGAATCCAAACTGTTCCTTTGCTATAATATTAAATTTGCTACAGAAGTCGACAAGTCTCTTAAGCATACATTTCTCGAATACCTTTGACAAAATAGGAATCAAAGTAATCGGGCGATAGTTTTTAACGTCCTTTTTATCGTCCTTTTTGTACAGTGGCTTCACGACTGATAATTTTAGAGCATCAGGAAATGTACCTGACGAAAGCGAGAGGTTAATTAAATATGTCAAAATGGGAATTAATTCTGTACTGCACGCCTTAACTATCTTTGTGTTGATTCCATCATAACCTTCAGAGTTAGTATTATTTAACACCATTATTTCTTTTTTAACTTCATCTTCAGTCATAGCGCTAAGAAACATGGAGTTAGAAATTGACTTAATATTATTGTTATTATAATAATGTCGATTATTGGATGTCAAGGTATTAGTCGAGTCAATAAAATAATTATTAAAAGCATTCGCTATGTCAGGGGGATTTGTCAGAACTTTCTTATCTAATTGTATTTCAGAAATATTACTAGTACATGATCTCGCGTTTCCAAATTCATGATTAATAACTGACCACGTTGCTCTGCATTTGTTCTGGCTATTTTTTATAAAATTTATGTTAGAATTCATTTTCGATTTAACCATACACTTTTTCAATATATTTGAGTATTGTTTATATCTTATTTTGTGTGATAATGTTTTATTCTTGTAATAGTGATATCGCAAGAATCGTTTAGTTTTGCAACTATTTCTAAGACCCTTACTTATCCATTTCTGTTTAAAGGCATTAGAGTTTTTAATCTTTATTTTTATCTTTGGGAAGCACAAATTATATAACAAACACAAAAAATCATGGAATGTATTGAAAGCCTTATTTGTGTCAGATTCTAAGTATACATCCAACCAAGAAATACTTGTGAGACATTCTTTAAATTTTTTTATATTTTCGTTGCAGTAATCTTTCTTATAAATAAAGTATGATTTACACTTTGAACTTTGCTCTTTTACCGGAAACTCTAACAGTTGTGCTGTATCATGGTCAGATAAGTGAAGAGGCAAAACTTTAGAAGATGTAGTCTTGATGTTACTTACTATGTGGTCTATACAAGAGTCTTTACGGGTTGGGACGTTAATGTGAAGCTGCAGCTTGTACGTATTACATAGATCTGTTAGATAGGTAGTAACTTTCCCTGGTTTCAGAGTATTTATATTAAAGTCACCAGCAATAACTACTTTTACACTTGGCCTATATTTTTTGAGTACTTCACCCAATAATAGGTCCAACTTATTCAGGAATACGTTAGGGTCTGATGTCGGTGTCCTATAAACACACACTATTAATAATTTATGCAATGGGATTTCAATACCACAAGCCTCGAAAGACTTGAGCGTTGAATATTTTTTAACGCAAGTAAGCTCATCACAAGTAATGCCCTTTTTTGCAAGTATACAGGTGCCCCCTCTCTGCTGGTCTCTACTAAACGCACTTGCCAAGGTATAGTTGTTTATATTGAGAAACTTTTCGTTTCCGGCACGCATAAAAGTTTCAGAGAAACATAAAATATCGGGTTCATTATTTGCGTCTCGTAATTCTAGCAACGTTATTTCTAAAATTTCTTGTTTAGATAAAACGCTAGCGATGTTTTGGTGAAATATTTTAAAGGTCTGTGACTCACAACCATTTTTCACGAAAAAGCCCATTCCTGCTCACAGTTTTAAAATAGAAAGGTATAGTACCCATTTTCCTAGTAGTAGGGTTTCCAATACCGGGTTCATTCGTGGTATCGTGTTCAGACTGTTTTCCTGCAAAGTAATATGGGATTGTTCCTTTTCGATAGACTTCACATTTATTGGCAATTTTTTTGTGACTTGGTTGGGAACGCAATACTAATTTCTTTAGTGCTTTAACATTTAAATATTTTTTCTCATAATCGTCATAGTCAATAACATAATTAATAAATTTACATGTATTAAACAAATTATAATTAGAGTCAACAAAGTTGCAATTTTTGAATTCATTGCAAATATTGCGTATAGTTTGGTTTAGGTCATTTACATTTATATATATATTTTTCAGTAGACTCAGAACTATCACACCATTATTACGGAATTCATTGAGGAATTGACGAAGTTGAGTAGACAAAATCTTTATGTCGTAGTCATTTTCGCCCACACAAACTATGAGCTTGTCATTCAACGATAACTTAATATTTTGACAGCTTTTAAAGACATCACTGGTAAGCGCGTGTGGTTTTGTTTCAGACGTGATGGTATAATTTACATAAGGTGTGTCCACTCTTGATCGTATCAATGCAGATGATAGTCCAACCATTTGTTGTGTGCCATAAATATATATTTTGTGCACGTGATCTTCCTTCTGAGCATCCAGTGAAAAGTTTGTTTTTTGGGGGTTTTCTATCCTTCCTTTTGCCTTCACTATCTTTTCAAGATTTTGAATTTGATCCTTAAGGTTTATTATTTCCTTTCCGGCTTGTTTTAACTGGTTCTCCAGCTCTGCGATATCCTTTTGTAGGTTCGAGATATTGCAATAAAGTTGTGTTTTCGTGTTAATCTTACTGGTAGCCGCATATCTAGGTGGAGTGGAGAAGGCTGGCATATCTGAGTGCAAGAAAGAGTATGTATGCACATTTCTTGTAACTGCTGAATCCACACTGCTATTTTCTCTCAGTGGGGGTAGGCTTAGGAATCCTTTTAAAGTTGCATTATCCTTGAGTAATTTGTCATTTTGCGTACGAAGTTCATTGTTTTCGAGTATGATATTCTCAAGTTCATTTTGAGAACTACTGAGTTGCGTCCGGAGTAGTTCAATCGTATCCTTAAATTCTTGAACATTGATATAGTCAATTTCTGTATAGTCCATGCTTCTTGACAATGTTTTATCGGTGAACGCACCCTCATCTGATGTGTGATCTATTGTAAGGATATGAGAGTCGCATATTTCAGAGGTAGTGCTTTTTGGAGTAGCCCTGGGTGTAGTCTCCTCGTTAGGAATAGTAGCTATGGATGACTTAGGAGACAAGCGCTTTTTTCTCGTTGTGACATTGGATACCACAAAGCTGGGTGTGTTCTGCTGTTTTACCTTCTTAGTGCATGTTTTGCATTCCCATCTGAATTTTTTTCTCTCATCTAAATTTTTTAAACGGTACACTTTTTCAGGATAACCCGCACAATCAAATTCAAAGTGGTTTTTACATACGGTGCATAACAAGGTACTTCTATGTTCTACTTGATTTTTGCATCTGTGACAAGTAACTAGTAATAGCTCCTTATGGTCATTATTATTATTAGTTTTAATTTTCGAAGTCATTTTCACTTTTTGAGATAGATGGTTTCGAAATTCAGTAAAATTACTACAATTATTTTTTGAGTATGGTCACACTGTAGTTAGGCCAAAAGGCCAAAAGGCTGGTATCCAAGTCTCAACACTAAAACGACTATCATAATCATTCGTTCTTTAGTAATTTTATTTTTGTCACAACACTAAAAATGAGTTAAGTTTTTGTCTTTGGTTTGATACTAATTTAAAATTTGAAGTTACAACTGATTTATTTTGTTGTTTTGGTGATTATATCCATCAATATGCACTGATTTTAAGTTATTATTGTAGTTATGCTAGTCCACAACTTGGTTTTGTTCCTTTGATCAGTAACGATCACTCTCACTAACACTGATATTGTTTTTTTATACGATATTGTGATTGATAAGTTTTTTTTTTTTTTTTTTAGGATTTATTTCACTTGGGTCCACTGTAGCACTCTGCGAACATTTATCAGTGTTTATGTTCACTATACACACAACTTAATTACTTTACTAGTTACAATTATAATAGATTTCTATTTTTTAGATATTTTAATACGCGGACTTTCTTTACATCAGCACTGACAGCTTATGTCCACCTGATGAATTCTAAATGACAAATGTATTATATTATTCCTTTTATTTATTTGAGTTGACTTTTAGCAATTTTTATTTGTTTTTAATTTTTAAATGATTTTCTATTTCCAATTTTAGTAAAGTTGACATTGAATAATATTGTTGTTTTTGATGTGGGTTGAGTTGTAATTTTTTATATGACTAATGTATATGTGTATCATGAGTGTATTTTTTAATTATTATTTTTATTATGTAGAATTATTTCACACACAATGTAAATTGTTTAAGAATAAATTGAATTGAATTGAATTGAATTGAACCAAACTCATGAATGAACACGAAACGGGATTAATGAACGAAATGTCAAATTTATTGTAGGAAGAGTATGCACCATAGCTGGTCACGCCATCTACAATAAGTTTCGACCGACCTTCCCCCTTGAATTTTCGAGAATCTTTCCATATTACACTTTTGCTTTATCCCGAACTCTTTTTCAAAATGTCATGCGTCTGGCCAGACTCTGCGGTTTAGGCTGTACATTGCCTGTCAGTGAATGAATTTAAGATTTTTAATAAGTAGAAGATTCTAATATTTTTTCATTAATTAGTTTTTATAAGGTTACGTTTTTGTGCCAGACGAATGGTGAGTTTACTCCATAATCCTTTACCATAATCAGCCTGTAATGTTCCCACTGCTGGGGCAGAGGCCTCCTCTCTGTGAGAGGGAGTGGGCTGTAATCCACCACGCGGGCCCAGTGCGGGTTGGTAGATGTCATATGTCTTCAAATTTTTGGTTCGAGGACATGCCGGTTTCCTCACGATGTTTTCCTTCACTGTTTTAAGACTAAAACCCTAAAGACTAAAGCTGAAACCAAAAAGAATACTATACACTAAATAAATATTAAAATAAAAAAGAAAAGAAAAAAGAAAGAAAAGAAAAATATTTTATTTGGGACACGCACAGGAAATACAACAATAAAAAAATCATTAAAACTAACAATATCATAAACACAAATAAAATAAAAGGAAAGAAAAAAAAACAAAACAAAGAAGACCTGTGCGAGGCCAAAAAGGCTCCTATCTCAGCATGATGCTGCGATATTTGAAATACAAAAACAAATACCGCAGCGCTGATATTCTGACAGGGCCCACTGTGATGCCACGGACACACCTACGGACATAAAATAAATAAATAAAATAAGCAATAAAATACATTCTAAAAAACAAAATTCTGTGCAAAACCGTATTTGATGACGAACTAAATAAAAAAAAAATAAAACTATTACATTACGATCGACCCACACCCGGATATAATTTTCGTAACCTATTAAAACACCTAAATATCTTAATGATAGATCGCCCGGAGTCCCGCCAGCAGGACTAAAAGTACTTCCGGAAGGACGCAACTTTATCCTATCACAGTACCGTAATTCATAATCTACTTATAATAATTGTCGTATGGACATGAAACTTTCTATGTATATGTAGTTCGGATGATAATATTATAATTTGGTATCTTGGAGCTGATCTGGTGATGGAACCAGGAGGTGGATAGTGAAACTCTTCAGTGGCTGCTAGTAAACCCCTCTAGTTGGGGGTCATATGATTTTTGACGAGTCCAATAGATTGGGCTTGGTAATGAGAGTCTGATGATGAGGCCAGGAAGTGGATAGTGGAATTTTTTAGTGGCTACTATTATTAAACCGGTCAAGTCATAACTTCGTTGATTTCAGACTTATTAACTAAATGAAGAATGTACTAGACTAAAAAGTAAAAAATATAAATATGTATAACACGACGCTTTACGCCATCTACCGGATTGTGTGCACAACACAACACTACGCAATCCCAGTAGATTGCAACACAAGCAAGATCAATTATCGATAAGACGATAACAGCAACAGTACCTACAGACGACCAGTGACATCTAACATTCGACGTGTGAAGTGTCCGTGACGTCAACGAAGGTTACAACCACATACAAGCATGAGATGATGAAGACACACACTAATCTGTCAAACCGACTATATAAACAGAAACCCATGGAGGAAGTAAGAACGAGCACTCGTTACTTAGAAGGCACAGCTCCGCAGTCACCGCTGTTGTCATAAGCTTGACCTGAGCGGAGGCCCCGTCGCCCTCAGGAATAGCCTAGCTAGGAGGTGAAGGGATAGGATAGCCCCGCAGTCTCAGTCTAACTTTGTTTGCTAAAGTCTGTCAAGTGTTTGATGTAAAGTGAATAAACCCCCTATCTGTCATCCAACGTTGGTTTTATTCCACCGCCACCATTATATACGTAGGTACTTAAAAAAAAAAAAAACTAAAAAAACGCATTTATCACGCACAAAAAATTATAAAATAGTACTTTAAACAGTTCTTTTCCTATAAATAATATTAGATAAATGAGCTCTTATAATAATAATTCGTCATTTATTAAG
The DNA here is from genome assembly GCA_947568875.1 of Fissipunctia ypsillon. Taxonomy (NCBI): domain Eukaryota; kingdom Metazoa; phylum Arthropoda; class Insecta; order Lepidoptera; family Noctuidae; genus Fissipunctia; species Fissipunctia ypsillon. The sequence goes on along the minus strand of OX387651.1, from coordinate 7,244,510 downwards.
TACGAATACATCTATTACTATATAATAATAAATAAATAAATTTTTATTTAACTTCAATTGTACAAACAAGAAACACTTATCTAAACACTATGCAGCGTTACAACTAGGGAAAAGAGTGTTTACGATAAACTCTGGCACCCAAAGTAAGATTTAACTTGTGTTTAGGGTGCCAGCGTCCTCGCCTATGATTTGAACATCATCATCATCTGCCTAGCCTTTTCCCAACTATGTTGGGGTCGGCTTCCAGTCTAACCGGATGCAGCTGAATACCAGTATTTTACATGGAGCGACTGCCTATCTGACCTCCACAACCCAGTTACTGGGTAATACGATACCCCTTGGTAAGACTGGTTGTCAGACTTTCGGGCTTCTGACGACCCGTAACGACTGTCAAAGATACAAGAATGACAGCCGGGACCAACGGCTTAACGTGCTTTCCGAGGCACGGAGGGGTCTTGATATGTAAAGATAGTCACCCATCCACGGACCAACCGCGGCAAGCGTAGCTTAACCTGACCGATCGACCCGTGCGGCTGTTATTTCTTAGCCACAAGCCCCTCCATGATTTGAACATCTATTACTATTATTAATATTATGAAAGTACTTAGACAAATTAGTTTTATTTTAATACGCACTGACCAAATGGTTAAAACTTCTGACAAGCGCAAGTTCAATTTCAAGGTCACCGTACTGCTGGAAGGACCAGACAACATTTTCATACAAAGTGCGTACTTCTAGCAGCTAGCAGGACTCGCGGTAGTCTTCCGGCAGGACGCAAGCCCGACCTTCCCTAAGAGCTTCCTGCAGGGCAAGTCACCGGGCAATCTATCAAAATTCACTGACAGACAGCGCACAGTCTTCACTGGGTTTAGAAGCGTGTTTTGCACAAGACTTCCTTATACAGGGCGAAACTCTGAAGGCGTGGTGGGTATCTATATCTAAACATTTCAGTTTGCTTACTCTTACTCTGTTCTTTTCCGGAAAATTTCATATCGTAGTAGTAATACTGCTGGAACTTCTTCGGCGAATGCACCCTGGGACACACCACTAGCTTCTACTTCGGGTTTCATTTCATAAACTATTTCCTCGTCATTGGGTGGAGTAACATTGCCGTGTGCTACCTAGCCTAGCTAACCTAGAACCGAGGTACTTACGAAAACAAGCAGGAGTTTCATTTTGATATGTATTAACTTTTTTTACCGGAACGGGTTACAATATGAACCTATGTTACATTATGAATATATGTATGAGATGGGTTGGTTACTTGTATTATTTGGAATTATAAATCTTAGTATTTATACTGAATAGTAGCCAACTATGCATTATAACTACGCTTAATAAATAATAGTGGTGATTGAACTTAAGATTACCATTAAATACGCCGTGATTGCAAGTACCTGGTTGGTTGGTGCATGGTGATGGATTGCGTATTGAAATGTCAACCAAAAGGTGCTGACGGCACCATACCAACCACCATAATTATTTCTACCGCTAATCAGCATTTGGTGTGTTTCGGTTTGAAGGATGAACTTGCGACATTTCAACTTGGTATTTAGGATACAATGAACCTGCGACATCTGTAGTATTGCAGAAATGTTCTCAGGGGGCGGTAACGTCTTATCATTAAGTGGGGCCTCCTGCATTATTGCCGGCCAATCACATAACAAATACCACACTTCTTCCAGGGCGACATGACATACCTGGCCAGACTCTTCTAGCCTATGTCGCCCCTGAAAGAAGTTGATTCATTTATCTGCGGCTGCAGTAGCAAGCCCTTATATTATCCTGGTTTTGTTATTTGGAATAACAACTGATCATGGTGTCATTCCACTAGCAAATGTCTGGTTAGTACATTATTAACAACAAAACGCATCTTTTCAGTCTAATAAAAATAATGAAAAAATGTCTTGAAAATCTGTTTTATTTCAATTACAACATTTATATTATTAAACAAGAAACATTCACATTTACATTGTATTTTTTCCACTAACACAATTTAACTGTTAGAAATCTAATATTTTTCAACATTGTTCAAAATAGGGGGGTTTAAAAGCAGTTCTCTTTAACAGTTTCCAAATTATTTATTGCCTTGAAGTATCAATGATGTATGTTGTTAGTTGTAGCACCAACATGTGTCAAGGGATATACAGACGCCATATCTGAGGCCAAGCCGATGGCAAACGTTGGCACACGCAGCGTTAGTGCAGACCCTCGAAACAATTGGAATGTAAACGCCACTTTCAGGAGCCGGAACGCGTTCTAAAACAAGAGAATGTAATATTTAGTTTTTTTTTTGTATATTATGATAATATTATAACCCTTGCAGGCCGACCCCAAGTAAATGAGACACATGATTTAGGAACAAAAATAGATGTTCATTTTTCGTTGTCTATCAATGTGCGAGGAAAACAGTTTTTGTCATCCTTCGACTCATTTCGCCTCAGTTGCCTCTACCTAATGGCAAATCTTTCTAGCTGTGTTTGCCACTATTTAAATGATAATCTATTTTAATGAAATATAAAAAAATATGATGTAAGTAAGAGATCTTTGTAAAAAATCGTTCACCAACGTATTAATCTATATCTATACAAATAAATAAAATTGAAGTTTGTAATATCAAAATAACAAATTTTTACTAAATGCGTAAGAAACTATATACGGTGCATAAAACAAGAAAGCAATTTTAAAATTTTTTGTGTCTGTCTGCTTGTCTGTCTGTTTGTTCCAGGTAATCTCAAAATGGCTGGACCGATTTTGTCAGAACTTTCACTGGCAGATAGCTCATGTTACGGCGGATATCTTAGGCTCCTTTTATTTTTGAAAAATAATTAGGGTTCCGCGCAAAAAAATTAAAACCCATGAAATTGTGAACAAAAAGTCGTATTTGAATCATTCTTTTTGCATTTGGTAGCCCAATTCTCGAGGATAGTTATAGGCTATTTAACATCACGTTACGACCCTCACGAGCCGAGCAACAAGAAAAAAGTCAGAATGAACACTAAGCGAAAACGAAGTAATAGCGCAGGCGGGCGATTCAACGCGACGGGTCGGGGGACGAGGGAGTTTTAAGTATATTACGACATCCACGCGAACGAAGTCGCGGGGCACAGCTAGTATAATATATATTTTTATTTTTATCGTGACGTTTCACGGCTATGTTATTTATACAGTCGAGTTTGGTCTCTGCTCCCGTAGCTCAAAAATAGAAAGCAATAAGAAAGTCAGAACAGGAAAACAATTTAGTGGTGGCAACTTACCGGCTGCAGGCTCTTCTACTGCATAAGCCCCCTGTGGTTCTTGTGGGAAACCAACCCTCGGTTCTTCTTCAGCAACAAATACGCGTGCTGCTGGGGCTTCATCGGCGAACACACCCTGGGGACCACCAGCCTCTTGTCCGGCATAACCAGCCACTGCTTCGGATTTAATTTCATAAACACCCTCTTCATCGGATGGAGTAACATTACCGTGTGCTACCAGCACCAAAGCACTTACGAAAACAACCAGGAATTTCATTTTGATATTAGTGCGACTTTCTTTTACTGGAACGAGTTACAATAATATGAACTATTGATTGTAATTATGAATCGTGGTAATGTAGTATTTATATTGAATGGTTGTGATGATAATGGTGGTGGTGGCGATGAGTCGATGACACTCAAGATAAGGATGGAAACCCCCGATACTTCAAGTACCAAGTTGGTGTAAGATTATGGATTATGGGTTGCGTATTGAAGTGTTTGTTGTTTTACTTGAAGATTAGCTTCTTTTATGGTTTCGTAACCGAAGGGTGCCAACGGTGCACTATAACAAAGCCTACGCTGTCTGTATGGCTTTCTGTTTGCCACAGGAATGTATCTTTAGAATCAAAATAGGTAACTAGTTGAAGTTTTCACAGAATACGTGTTAATGACCGGTATCATGGTAAATAAAGAAAGTTTAAAATCAAGTGGGGTAGTGGGGCCCTTACAGGAAACCTGGAAATAAATCCTTGTTTCAACTTTGTTTGTTACTGCTCTATCTTGAACACGTTAATACTTATTAGCGTGAACCTTCTTCGGAATGTAAATCATGCGTACTTGCATACTGTATGTATACTCTTGTAAAGCCGGATTCACATTAGGCTGACGTGTCGTATCGTGATGCAGGATTGGCCATTGTAACGAATCTGTTCAGGAGATCATCGTATATCATAACAAGTTTTTATTTGATAACACTGGGTTAGAAGGCATCACGACACAAATGACACAGTTATGTGAACCCGACTTAACAAATTATATACAGAAAATTTAATAGTTATGGTGATATTTACAAAACCCTTAGTGCAGCAGCCCGACTCCAACTGGGCTGGTTTTTTATGTTTTTGAACGGCTAACAAGCAGACGTTTCACTTGATTGTAAGTCATTTGTATAGGTACTTAAATACCAGAGGCATTGCAATTGCATTGTGTGTTGCCATCTCTTGTCGGATGAGCTCGTTTGTGGAGAGCGAACCGTGACATTCCGAAAACCTTTGTTATTTTTAAAGTATAGCGGAGTTACATTGCTTGCTGAATAATAATAATATAATCCCCATCGCCGTATCTCTACGTTGACGTCGTGGTGGGGCTTGCGCGCTTCGAACTCTAGGTCTGTGCCGGTAGAGGTTACTTTGCCGGAACAGGTCTAGGGTGAGGAGCCAGACCAAGAGAGATACAGAAACCCGCAGGGCAGCATGTGGCGAGCTGCTGGGCAGTAGCGACCCCACGTACCCTATCTCTCGGGAGAAGTCATGTTCCTCATCTCTGGCTTGCCTTTATTGGCCGGCTGGAGTGAACACTGACGAGAACTGACCTCCCACCTCATTCTTGCCTTTATTGGCTGGCTTGAGTAGAGATTCGCAAGAGCAAACGTGCTCGGAGGAAGGAAGTAGTCCAGTAAGATGCTGGTAGGGATCTTGAACGTACTTCCGGGATTGTCCTGATAGCCGTGGAATACCTCTCCACTCCTCTTAAGCACCTCAAGACATGTTGCCCCCTTGTCGCTACGACACTATGTGCTAGCGACCGTTTCCGGGGGCCCATTGTTGAGTGTGCAAGTCACCCCCTGCCATTTTATCCGTGTATTGTATTTATCAAACATTGGTCAGGTAGGGGCCATAGTCCTTTCATAGTTTTGGATAACCAGTCCACTTTAGCCATCCACACCCATAGCTCAATATTTTTTTTTTTTGTCTCCATATCCTGCAATAGTCCTACACCAACCGGGGGTTGTCCTTGGGTGCACTTGCAAAGTACGCACAGGGATAATCGTCGGTTGATGCCTCATTTCCATTGAAAGCGTCTAACGGGCCTCTGCGAGTTGGCTTCGGCCCCTCATATGCCTTCCAAAGGTCCGGGACCCTAGGGTCCCGCGAAATATCAAAATTTAAAATAACGTTTATTTGTAAAACATAATATTAACACTAAAATATCTTACAACAATTTTTACAGAACACAGTTGCTGATTTGCCTGAACTAGGTTGAAACCTGTGTTTCAGGCTAGATAGTGCTTATGTACATATCAATAATAAAATAACAATTTATCAATTACCTATAATAAAAACTTAAAACTTATTACACATCACATTTTATTTACATACAAAAAGAAGGTCTTCTGTCTCTACGTACGAGATGCTTAATAAATATTGCACAATTGTCTTTTTACAGCTATAATAATTTAACTTATAAGATACTTAGTTTCTTATTTAGTCTATTGTATAGAAATGGACCTAAAAATGTAAAAAACCTATTTATAAAAACATATTTTGAAAAGGAATTAGACTCGCAGGCAATATCATTCCGTCTCTTATTAGTATTTTCCGTGTCGTAAGTAAGCATGGTGTGCTGTTTTAATACCAGTTGCATAATGAAAAGCTGGCGAACTGTCAGTACGTTGCAGGATTTGTATAGGGGATCTGTGGGATAGAGAAAAGGATGGAAATTGGCTACTTTTAAGATGGCTCTCTGAGCTCTTTCAAGAGGGAGTAAGTGAGTTTTGGGTGCTCCACCCATAAGAAAACATACTTACAAAGTTAATAATAAAACTTAAAATGTTTAGATAACCAGTCCGCTTTAGCCATCCAAAACCATAGCCCAATATTTTTTTTTGTCTCCATATCCTGCAATAGTCCTATACCAACCGGGGGTTGTCCTTGGGTGCACTTGCATAGTACGCATAGGGATAATCGTCGGTTGGTACCTCATTTCCATTGAAAGCGTCTAACGGGCTTCTGCGAGTTGGCTTCGGCCCCTCATATGCCTTCCAAAGGTCCGGGACCCTAGGGTCCCGAGAAATATATAAAAAAAAAAAACTTAAAATGTGATAAAAAGATAAAAATAAGAGTTCTTACAGGTATTTTCGCCGTTAACGCGTATAACACAATCGCAGTGATTCGGTATATTCAATATATCTTCATCCAAATCACGTTGTGGAATGGCCGCCCACGTTCGTTGTAACCGGCGAAAAAGATTTTTTGGTGTATGTATGTACGGCATAGGGGCTTGTGGCTAAGAAATAACAGCCGCACGGGTCAATCGATCAGGTTAAGCTACGCTTGCCGCGGTTGGCCCGTGGATGGGTGACCATCTTTACATATCAAGAACCCTCCGTGCCTCGGAAAGCACGTTAAGCCGTTGGTCCCGGCTGTCATTCGTGTATCTTTGACAGTCGTTACGGGTCGTCAGAAGCCCGAGTCTGACAACCAGTCTTACCAAGGGGTATCGTATTACCCATTAACTGGGTTGTGGAGGTCAGATAGGCAGTCGCTCCATGTAAAATACTGGTATTCAGCTGCATCCGGTTAGACTGGAAGCCGACCCCAACATAGTTGGGAAAAGGCTAGGCAGATGATGTATGTACGGCATACATATTTGGCAGAGCTCTTTTTGAATCATATCCCATGCGTGCTCAATGGGATTCAAGTCAGGTGATTGAGCAGGCCATGGTAGGACGTTGATATTAGCTGCGGCAAGTGTGTTTGCAACGACTCTGGCAGTGTGTGGACGTGCATTATCATGTATAAGCAGAAATGAAGCACCAAATTGGGTCCGTAAAGGAATGACAATATCTGATACAATCGTTTCAGCGTAAATCTGAGCATTGAGATTGCCGATGGCCTCTGATCCAAATCAGTTCGTTTCTTCTACCAATCCAAATACCCGCCCATATCGTGATTGTTCCAGCACTGTATGCATAGACTTTCTGGCATGATTTTAAACGTTCTTGGCGTCCAGGGGTCCTCGAATACCGTGTACGTTAGTACTGGCTAGTATCTGGCCTCATACCATAGCGAAATTCTTTAGAAAAACAAAAAACGTGTGATGCGAGTTCGTCCTCCATGTCGCTCTGCCACGCTGCCAGTGATGTGGTAACGTGTCCAAAGTCGACTTATAATACTCTGCGTAGTGCCCAGAGAGATTGCCACAGCACGTTGCCGAGAACCAGCTTCGAATATTCCCACGGTTCTGATAATTTCTTCTCAGCTCAAATGACATCTCTAGAAATTTTACTTACAAAAAATATAATTAAAAAACCAGATTTTTAGTTAATAGCAAAAACAGGCTCCCTAAAGTGTCTACTTTTGATGTGTGTATAAGATTTTGCACCGAATTACCAATTACGAATAATTACCCTTCGCCACTGATACATAATAACATCATTATTTGCACCTGCAGCAGTCGCCCCAGCACAACCCGCCGTGCTAAGAAGATGGGATGGCACAAGGGTCTCGACACATGCTGCATCCCACACCTAAGGTCTACATAACTTCCTAGGCAATATGGTCATTCCGTCTGGTGTCTGCCCATCGTCGCGTGGCAAGCAGTTGGGTTCTAAAACAGCTGGCACCCCGGTTGTGACAAGAGTACAACGGATGATGTCATTAATACCGACTAGATATTTTGATTCTAAAGATAAATACCTGTCGCAAACTGAAAGCCAGACAGACGGCGTAGGCTTTGTTATAGTGTCGCATAAAAGAAGCTATTCTTCAAGTAGAATACAACAAACATTTAAGCAATCTATGATCCATCATCATGCACCAACTTCTAGGTACTTGAAGTATCGGGGGGTTTTAATCCTTATCTTGGGTGTCATCGACTCATCGCCACCACCACCATTATCATCACAACCATTCAGTATAAATACTACATTAAACGATTCATAATTAAATTACAACCAATATTCATATTGTAACTCGTTCCAATAAAAGAAAGTCGTACTAATATCAAAATGAAATTCCTGGTTGTTTTTGTAAGTACTTTGGTGCTGGTAGCACACGGTAATGTTACTCCATCCGATGAAGAGGGTGTTTATGAAATTAAATCCGAAGTAGTGGCTGGTTATGCCGGACAAGAGGCTGGTGGTCCCCAGGGTGTGTTCGCCGAAGAAGCTACAGCAGCACGCGTATTTGGTGCAGAAGACGAACCGAGGGTGGGTTCCCCACAAGAACCACAGGGGGCGTATGCAGTAGAAGAGCCTGCAGCCGGTAAGTTACCACCACTAAATTGTTTTTCAGTTCTGACTTTCTTATTGCTTTCTATTTTTTGGGGATTTACGGTAGCAGTGATCATACTCGACAGGATAAATAACATATCCATGAACCATCACGTACAACGTGACTGCCTCGTTGGTCTAGTGGTCGCAAGTGCTACTGCTGAGCATGAGGTCCTGGGTTCGATTTCCAGGTCGGGCGAAGTGTTATTGGGGGTTGTTATCTGGAATTTCTTAGTAGCAACCCGGAGTCTGGATTTGTGCCCGGTAGATAGCAATAGGCTCGCCCCCTATTACATGGGACTTAAACATAACTGGCGAAATGTGGGTGTAGGTACTATACCTCTGCCTAACTCTTCGGAGAAGCTAGGCGTGATGTTATGTATGTTATGTTATCACGTACAACTTGGGTGAACGAAATTTCACTTTTTAGAAGGATGTTACTATTCACCATTTATTGTTTTTTTTTTATCTTAATATATTCTGTAAGTGTGTTTGTCACCTAACTCCTCCTAAACGGCTAGACCGATCCGACTACGGCTAGTCCGAAATCTTGTGTGTATATTTCAACGGGTATCTGGATGGTTTGAAAACAAAATTGGACCCGGTAGGTGGCGCTGTTCGGGCAGGACAACGTCTGCCGTGTCCGCTAGTTATTATGTAAATATAGGCGTAAAATGTCGCCAGATAGAATATCTACTTGGTGGAGGCACCTGATGCAGAAATGAGCTGGAGGATGACAGGGATGACAGAAAACTTTGCTATGTAGAGTGAGCTGATAAGTTCCAAACTTCGATGTTCCTTGTACATTCATAGACCGTAGAGTCCAACGGTCTCTTCTTTCTACTGACTTAAACCATGTGTTCCGTTTAGGGTTATATCCAACACAAAAATCAAAGTATCAATTTCTATTGTTTCAGAAAACGATCCAGCTCCTGAAACCGGTGTTTACATCCCAATTGTTTCGAGGGCCTGCACTAACGCTGCGTGTGCCAACGTTTGCCATCGGCTTGGCTTCAGACATGGCGTCTGTACATCTCCCAGTTCGTGCCTGTGTTCTAACTAACAACATACGAGTACATCTCTGATACGTCAAGGTGACGATTAACCAACTGGAAAAAAACTGCTTTTGACCCATCTCAGTTTTTGGACTAAGTAAGAAGATAATACTAATTTACCTATTACGTTTTTGGACAAAAATACCATGTAAATGTTTCGTGGCTACTAATCAATGTTGTGATTGAAATAAATTATTTTTTCAAGCTAAGATTTTTTTTATTTGATCATTTTAATTTTTCATTGAAAATATACATTTTACTGTTAATACACAAATGTATTAACTATAAATTTGCCACACGGCTGGTTTTCTATGAAGTACAAGGCCACAACGATAACGTACGGAGTGCAGCGGAGGAACTGGTAACTGGCAATGTCATGACAGAACATTCTGCCGAATTCTCAGTAGGTGATCTTGGCTTTGAATCTTGGCATGGCGCTGTCACTGTACCTGTTACGTATAATCAAGGGAAAGAGACTTAGCCAGTCAGTGAGTTACGTAGTAATGCTGCGACTGACCAAGTGAGACGGTTGACGCACACTAATACTTATAATGCCCATCTCCAGTGATGGAATTTTTAGATAATTTTAACAACACGCCTGGGGCAAAAACATCATAAATAAACATGTCTATTGCATAAACATAAAATGACGAGCATTTTAATTGTGATCTTATATTCTTTCACCCATTCTCACCAGACTCATAGAATGCGTATTGTCTACCTTTTTCTAATATAAATACTTGATTATATCTATCACAAGTAATTCAAGTTCATAAGCCGACTTCACTCTGAATCTCGTTCCTGTAAAATAAAGTCGTATATTAAAATGAAACTCCTAGTGGTTGTCGTTAGTGCATTGGTGCTTATAGTATACAGTAAATGTATTTCGTCTGATGACGAGAATAAAACGTCCCTGGTGTTCTACATTAACACATACGTGAATGAATATAAAGAAGCTCCTATGATGTATCGGCGTAAATTCGCTAAAGCCAAACGCCGAAAGAATACCACCCCACAAACGAAATACGAAATACAACATATTCCACGCAGTAAGTAACCACGATATTTTTTACATAGTATCTAAGGTCACGTCCATATTGTAATAACACTTGAACTACGAAAATCTTACTGTCCAAAATGACCAAAATCCAAAATGACGGCGCTGTCAAATTCAAACGGTTCTCATTGACGTGTTGGGGGCCAAGCACCACCTCTTAAAGCAGTATTATTTTAATGTTACTTCAATGTGAGAAAGAGATGGAGCTATACAGGACGTCTAGCTCCATCTCTTTCCCACACTGTAGTAAGATTACAATAATACTGCTTTAAGAGGTCGTGGTCTAGCTCCTAAACAGACTATGCGTCTATGTGAAGCTAGTTTGTCCAAAATCAAGAGTAGAATAGATTAAATTGTCTGGATTTGTGCCCGGTTGATGGATCGCCCCTTATTACATGGGACTTAAACATTACTAGCAAAATGTGGGTGTACTATAAGTACACCTCTGCCCAACCCTTCGGGCAAACAAGGCGTGAAGTTATGTTATTTTTTTCGTTTAGGTCATATCATTTAGAACCACTAGGACAATACCAAAAATAACAAATAACATACATACATAAACTCACGCCCTCTTCCCATGGGGGTAGGCAGAGACTACAGAACGCCACCTGTTATGATCCTTACATACTCCTTTTGCATCGTTTACATTCATACATTTGGTCATCAGTCCGGTTGCAAGTACTACGCACCTGACCTTTCTGAAGAACATCACCAATAAGATCACTATATGTCTTCCTAGGGCGTCCCCTCCCGGCGTTTCCACTCACATCTGCCGTGTAAATACCTTTTGTTAGTCGACTTTCATTCATCCTCTCAACATGACCAAACCATCTAAGCATAGGTACTCTTTTAAATTTTTGTCACTATATCTTCATTTAAACCACACCGTTGCCTTATCACATCATTCCTCAGTCTATCATTCATAGTCACATCACACATGCTTCGCAAGGAACGCATTTCCACAGCATTTATTCTACTTTCGTGCTTCTTTTGCCACACCCAACATTCACTTCCATACATAAGCGTAGGCACCAGCACACCATTGTGAACAGCCAGTCGGGCCTTTTTGGACATTAACTGGTTGGTCACAACCGCATGTATAGCACCATTCACTTTATTTCCCGCATTTACTCTCCTTTCCACATCTTCATCAATCTTTCCATCCCTTGTAAACAGACTCCCCAAATATACAAACTCACTTGCTCCACACTTTTATCATTTATTTTCACATCACATATCGATACGTCCTCTTCTCTTTCAAACACCATGACCTTCGTCTTATTCACATTTATATTCACCCCTTTCATCTTATATGCTTCATCCATGACAGTCACCATGTCTTGCAACTGTTCTGCTGACGATGCAAGTAGAACTTGATCATCTGCGTAGAGAAGGCATTTGACAAGCAAATCATTCATCCTCAATCCGCACTCATCCTCTTTCAAATTTGTCAGACAACTATCCATGTACAAGTTGAACAGCCATGGTGACGCTACACAACCCTGTCTAACACCCCTCGAGATGAAGAACCAGTCCGTGTAAGCCCCATTTATCTTAACACAAGCACTGGAATCCTTGTATAAAGATTAAGAAGAATAAAAAATAACCGTTACAATAATTCATGAACTTATTATTATTACTTGCCATATCAATTTGTTACCATGAAAATTAATCGTGGTATCAGTCTAAGGTTTACAGTTTTTTTCAATTAAACCTTTTTAGTGAAAGTTTCCAATAAAAATTATGGGGATAGTTTAATACCTCGAAGCCATAACTAAAGGCGGTAGTCATGGAGTTAGTATGAACTATATAGTGCAACAATGTCATCTGCCCATCTCGCCGTCGGACGGGTAGAGCCTGGATGAGGCTGGCACAGGAGCGTGGGGATTGGCACAAGAAAAGTGGGGCCTATGCTCAGCAGTGGGTGAAAACGGGCCGTGGGTGATGATGATATAGTACAACGAGGTAGTAGGAGACAGACATAAGCCGCCGTTTGGATCCACCAAACGGCGGCAAATATTCTGTTCATCCCATTCGTAATGATGCTACATATTAACCCAATCTTTATTTTTCGTTGTTCCAGGACTAGTCATGCCTCCTGATTCACTTAGTATCCCATTTGTTATAAAGCATTGTACCAACGCTTCGTGTGCATTCCTATGCAATACGCTCGAGTACTCAACGGGTGCATGTGAATCCCAAAAACTTTGTCAGTGCTTTACACGCAATTCCAATATCGTTTGGCGCCTGTAATACTAGTATGGGGATACAAGTTATTGCAGCATGAATAATGTAAAACGTATAAAAAGGTATTTAGTATTGTTGTTAGTGATTTTGTATGTGTGTATATCTGTCGTTACGGGTGGTCAGAAGCCCAAAAGTCCGTCCATCAGTCTTACCAAGCGGTATCGTGTTTTCCAGTAACTGTTTTGGTGCTCAGATAGGCAGTCGCTCCATGTGAAATACGGGCTTGATAAGCACGAAAAAATCACGTGTTTGTCAAGCAATTTTGACAGTCTAGGGACCCCATTAGGACTTTGCGACTAAATTCGGTTGTTAAGCGATCGCAATACGTCGAGATTGCAGCCCCAGAAAGCCAATCCCGACATAGTTGGGGAAAGGCCAGCAGATTGATTGATCGTATAAAAAAATCTCTGGAAAACTGATCCGACACTGTTCGTTAGCGAGTGACAAAGGGTAGATAGTTTGTATGCCAGAAAAAAATTATGAGTCTTGTGGGAATCTCGCTAACTAAACCGCGGTACTCACTACTCAGTCTTTAGGGGACCCCGAAACGATCAATAGCGTTTGATCAGTTGCCATCAATTTCTATTTGTCGGAAATACATTAGTCGTCATTATTGACTAATCGGGACGCCAGCGACACCAAGCGGTTTTACTATTGCGTAATAACCAACACTACCCATAGCACGCCCACAGTAGTTAAAATATGACTGACGATAACTAGAGAGATGTACCTTCTCCGTCATATTGTAGAAATATTGACAATCGCTTCAATTGCATAGACGGTCAATTTGCGCATCAATGTATACCAATCACGTAAAAATTGACAATTGCAATTGATCGTTTCGGGGACGCTTTAAATTACTTAAGTATTAATTACATAGGTAGCTAGCGAAAGTACCAAATTTAAAATTATGGCTACAGGGTCAGTTGACGACTTAAAAAGGTAATTGAGACATAGACTAAAATACAAACTGGCCATGTGCGAGTCGGACTAGCACACTTAGGGTTCCGTGTCCGGACGGTCGGACAGCGGAGGCTTAGTAATAGGGTTCCGTTTCCCTTCGGGTACGAACCCTAAACAGGGATTATTGAGTTGATGTTAGGTTCTGCTTTCAAAACAAACGTAGGTAGGTACGTACAAGGTTTCTTTATGCCTGTTACAAAAGTATCAGATAAAAGTGTAAACAAACCCAGCAACCTAATTGTGTAACACCTTATCAATCACAATCTGAAAGATATTGAAGCATATCTTTAATCCATTGCTTTATATGCTCGAAACATTTGTCTACTCAACAACGTAGATAACGCAATGAATGTTGTTGAACTGTCAAAATGAAACCGATTCCTACTGTAAGTGTTTTACGCAATTAAAAAAAAAAATCTTTATTAATTTATAGAGTGTTTGATCAGTATGGCCATGCCACCCTCATAGGGGCATTCTATGTCTATCTACGCTTAATACCTAGGTGTACAATTTTGTATAATTTCTTGGCTGTATTGGACAAGGGAGCAGCCAAGATGCTATAATACACGCCAACATTATTAAAATTAAAACCGTTTTCTATGAAATAGTTACTCCTCTCCACCTGGTTCAGGTGTTACGCAATTGACTCGCTGTTCTGGTTAAATTCTTACACAGTCGCTCACTAAATAGAATTAGTAACACATTCATCTGTGTTTAGGTTTCAACTTTATGTCTTTACTTTTTCCAACAATTATTGTTACAATAATAGTATTAATTGTAATCGAACAATTATTGACGAAAATTAAGGTTATAAAATTAACTTCAATAATAGGTACCTAATAATAGGTAATATTTTCGAGCCGTTTGGGGTTGAAACCCTCGGGCCGTGGGGTCCGAGCGCTCATGGTTTGTTTAACGAAATCTCCAAACGGCTAGTTGACACTTCCCGTGACCCAAGGGCCGGCTTTTACCTTGGCCAGAGGCTAAGCATTGCCATACAACGTGGCAATGCCGCCAGTCTCTTGGGTACATTACCAGTCGACAGCGATGCGGAGGAATTTTTCGACGCCATATTTTAGTTTGTGAATAGTTTTAGTTAAGTTAGGATATAATTTTGTTATTTTATTAATTAATTAGGTATAAGTTGTTATGTAAAATATTAATGTATTGAAAAATAAATGAGCAAAGGTACCTATTTAAATAATCAAATTAAATCACAAATTGGCACTACAAATTGGTATCCACAGGTATACATTTTCTGATTAATTTGTTTACATTCTCATCAGATTCGTTTGGCTAAGTATTAACAGCCGCACGGGTCGATCGATCAGGTTAAGCTACGCTTGCCGAGGTTGGTGCGTGGATGGCTGACCATCTATACATACCGAGACCCCTCCGTGCCTCGGAAAGCACGTTAAGCCGTTGGTCAAAGCTGACATTCGTGAATCTTAGACAGTCGTTACGGGTCGTCAGAAGCCAGAAAGTCTGACAACCAATCTTACCAAGGAGTAAGGTATTACCCAGTAACTGGGTTCTGGAGGTCAGATAGGCAGTCGCTTCATGTAAAATACTGGTATTCAGCTGCATCCGGTTACCTCAACATAGTTGGGAAAAGGCTAGGCAGATGAGATGAAGACTTTTGGGACCATAGCTGTAACTCATCACTCGTATTTCCATTCAAAGGAAATTCTGTTCAGCCTATTGCATATGTTGTTACACATTAGACCAAAGGTGTTTTGTTGTTGTTCCAGAACCATACCAGATTCCCGCTTTTATTAGATTCCGATTAGAGAAAAGGAGGTGTGTTGATTCTACGTGTACCTACATTTGCGAAGCCCTCGACTACAATATTAGCTACTGTGAGTCCACTACAGTTTGTTATTGCGCCAAGTTTAGGTGTATAAATTGTGATAAGTAAAAACCGACTTAAAAAAGATAAAAATAAAGTTACGGGTGAAACATTTTAGGAATTGGGCCTTGGATTTGATTTAATTTATGAAAAAATTGCTAGCGACTTCCCTTTCAGATTATGTTCATCTTTGGGAAGTCGGCTTACAGTTTTTTTTTTGTTAAGTTTATTTTATTTTTCATTTTGAGTGGCAGAAGCAATAGCAGGGACAAGAAGCAATCGCGGGTTAATTTGCTATCGTCCAAAAAGGAGTTCCAATGAACCTCCTCCTTTTTTAATTCGGGTTAAAATACCTTTTCTCCGTTGGCACTGGTAAACAAAATGTATTGGCATTATTCATCATCTGCCTAGCCTTTTCCCAACTATATTGGGGTCGGCTTCCAGTCAAACCGGATGCAGCTGAATACCAGTATTTTACATGGAGCGACTGCCTATCTGACCTCCACAACACAGTAACTGGGTAATACGATACCCCTTGGTAAGACTGGTTATCAGACTTTCGTGCTTCTGACGACCCGTAACGACTGTCAAAGATACACGAATGACAGCCGAGACCAACGGCTTAACGTGCTTTCCGAGGCACGGAGGGGTCTTGATATGTAAAGATGGTCACCCATACATGAACTAACCACGGCGAGCGTAGCTTAACCAGATCGATCGACCCGTGCGGCTGTTATTTCTTAGCCCCCTACGGGACGTTAAATGTTTTTTTTTAGAATTGTTGTATTTTCATATCCATCGCTATAACAAATGATTTTGAAATTGTGGATATCTACTGATTATAGATTTTTGTTAATTTTTGTTTAAGGCGTTTTATTGTAAAGGATTACGGTGCTAAATGTAATTTTTGTGTCCAATAAAATTTTGCGACTGTATTTTTGTTTTATTGTTAATGACTAGATATGGGATGCATATTTACCTAAAGTTAATTTTGCTAGGAAATTATGGAAGCGGCTTCTTAATTTTTTTTTCTTAATATAAATTCTACTGCCTCGTTGGTCTAGTGGTCGCAAGCGCTACTGCTGAGCATGAGGTCCTGGGTTTGATTCCCAGGTCGGGCGAAGTATTATTGGGTTTTTCTATCTGGAATTTCTCAGTAGCAGCCCAGAGTCTGGATTTGTGCCCGGTAGATGGCAATAGGCTCGTCCCCTATTACATGGGACTTAAACATAACTGGCGAAATGTGGGTGTACTATAGGTACACCTCTGCCTAACCCTTCGGGGAAACAAAGCGTGAAGTTATGTGATGTAAATTCCGGGATTCCAGAAAATCCAGGAATGTACAACTAATCGGATACATGGTATAGAAACGACTTCTTAAACATGTGGTATTATTTATTTAAAAAATATCGAGACTCCTGGATCACGATAACTATTCTTATGCTTGAAATTTATTTTTAACCCCCGAAGCAAACATATATGTATGTAGGGTGTAAGAGGAAGGGTAGTGCGTATGGATTCTATAGTCAAAAAGTACAAAATTGAGCAATTCCTGAATCGCGAAATTTTTACGATCGATACAAAAGTTCATTCCATATCAAAACCTCAACTTTAGGTAAATATGCATCCGAATATCCGATCTCTGTTAATGACATACTAATAATAACAAACCACTGGATAATTGGCTCCACATTCATAGCAATTTCTTCCACATCCACAGTTACCTATTCGAAAGAAAAAGCTAAGCAAAAACGACATGACGTCATAAGGGCCGACCTTGCTTCCGCAGCAGATTAATGATCTCGTCTCTCCGGGCCAGGTATCTCGTCTCAGAAAGTAAGAATGATTACAACACTTTTTCTACCTTCATCTTTGTACACTGGCAACTTAGAGCGGTATTTAGGTCTTCCTTGAAGTTGCTCTAAAAATTATGACGGTAATTTCAGGCGAGGTAACCCTAATCTATACAAAAAGTAAGTTTTGTTTTAAAATTATTATCTTATTGTTGTACAAAAACAAACAATTTTAAAATTGCTGTAGTAGGCTATACCTTTTCAAGCATTAGTACTGTTACGTCTGAGGGCCAGGTCTTTTGGGTCATTTTTGGCCGTGGCAAGGCGATGTCTGCAGTGGCGTGCCTAAGGCTGAAAATTAGGGCAAGCCGACGATTTTTTACGATAAAAAAAAACGGGCAACTGAGGGATTTTCTTATGTTGTTCATGGTTGTTAGTAGTACGAAAACGTTTAAAATACGAAGAGTACATTTTTTATTTTTATTGATAGGCTTACATTTGTTGTTGTAAATTATGATTTTATTAAGGCAAGCCCGGCTTTTTGGCTTCTATGAAGCTACCGCCACTGGATGTCTGAAGGATGTGCGTATCATAAAGTCCCGATAGTCTGTTGTTTGTTAAATAACGACGCTAGTCCACCACACAATGACATGTTAGTGTTGGTGCACCCTCTTGTCCTTGAGAGTCTACCTACGGATAGTGGGTTGGGACTTGGGAACTCCCCTCAATACAGCGGTCTAAACATGACTAATATTATTTGCTAATACGGCTTTTATAACTGCAGAACAAAGACCTGATGAATCAGTTCTCATTTATTATCTGTACGCTTTTTTATACCTACATTAGACAATCAACATTAGAACCTAAAGGAAGCATTAAAAGAAATGAATAAAATAAACGTGATGCATAAAGAAAAAAATAGAGCACACAAATAAAAAAAAAAGTTGGGGGTAAATATGCGTCACATCGACGCGAAACGGCCATCGCTCAGCATAATGCTGTGTCACTTTGCGATGCAGACCCAGAGCATTGCTAAAAGCAAGCCTATTGAATAAGCCAACATAAAACACAAATAAAAATCGAACGTTACATTTATTCTTTGTAACACTTGACTTTTTTCGAGGTATTCCACTCTTAGCACCGATTTCAACAGCACTTGACCGAATAGCACCTGAGCACTTCCACTAATAGCAATGAAACAAAATTTAGTAACGTGCGGTTCGGTGGAACAGTTTATTATTATTATTTTCAGTACCCGAACGGCACCTACGTGAAATATTTTTTTAGTGATGGGATGTATTATTTTGTCCCAAGGAATTACCAAACAAAACATATCAATACAAACCAGCAGAAGTTACGTTTTGTATCGGATAATTCCACCTTGTTCACCTGAAGCAAGGAGTAATGTTTTATTTGTATCGCTATCAGTAAACAAAAAATGGCAGACCTTGTCACTTTTATAAGCAATTTCGTTAATTCAAATCATACAGTATTTCAATTAGGAACAAATGGTCGAATGAACGCCTCACACATACAGACTGCTACACTAATGTAAAAACCATGCAGCATAAAAGAATACAAAAAAAAACAATGTGCACATGAAGCTCCTTCATACCTTTTTCGAAAGTCTTGAACTAAAGTCTATTCAAGTCCGTGTTTCCAATGAATGAATTCGTCAAATAATTAAATGATGTATTATTCACTGTCCCTGTGGTGGAGTACCTATGTTTTTAGCCTCGACCACCACTGTCATCAAAATGGCGATTATCGCATTTACAGACTTGGATTTTATAAAGGTAAATTAATAAAGTTCGCGCTAAATATGAAAGATGTAATGGCGTTAAGATATGAGTTTTTTATCCAACTCTCTGAATTAACGCCAGAATCTCCCTTGCCCAAACTCCCATCCAGCCCATTATTGACTACGCTGATGCCTGTTACTTGGATGCCACCGAGGAGCTCTTAAATAAACTTGAGCGTTTGCAAAATATATATATATTCGTTTTGTTTTTAATCTTAAAAAGTATGATCACGTTTCTAACTTTCGCAAGATATTCAAGTGGCTCCCTATTCGACTTCGCAGGAACTCTCGGATATTGTGTCGGCTATTTAACGTCCTTCACAATCCTAAAATGCCATCCTACCTGCGGGAACGCTTTTCCTACGCTCGTCCCTCTGATGCTCCTTGCAGGTCGCATCTTAGAAATCTCCTTAAATCCCCTCCCCACTCAACCGACTTCTACTCCTACTCCTTCACTGTGCATGTGGTTCGGTTATGGAATTCACTACCACCTGATATTAGGAACTGCCAAACTGTTGCAGTGTTTAAAAGAAGAGTGAAAGAACACTATCTTTCCACTTCGTTATAGCTATTAGTATTTATTATGTTATGTTTCATTATTATCGTATATTTTTTAGTGATATTTATTTTGGTAGTTTAATGTATGTATTTGTATGTACTCATATTTTATGTTTATATATATATTTGTATATATTCATATTAGTGTATCGTTTGTGATTTTATGTATTTTGTTTTCTCTTTTACTCTTACACACGTTGTCTACACCTTTTTATCTACTTTCCTATCGCAGGTATGCTGGAAGAGCTTTTAAAAATCTTCGACACGTATGCGATCTGGAGCTACTCCGGACAGTGTATCTTTCTCTAGTAGAGTCAATTGTTGGTTATTGTATCACGGCCTGGGGTGGGGCCTGTAAAACATACATGATACACCTCGAGAGAGCACAAAGATCCCTATTAAAGGTCATGACCTTCAAACCCTACCGGTACCCTACAAAAAGCCTATATGAAAGCTGTCAAGTACTTACAGTAAGACAATTATTTCTACAGAATCTCACTTTGAAACAACATGAAATTACACCGGTAAATCATACGAACAAACTAAAAAGAACCATCGGTAATGTATGTCGCTCAGTAAAATGTAATACCGCATCCGCTCGACGGCAACACCTATACCTAGCTATTTATATATATAATAAATTAAATAAAATTCTCGATTTCAACCCACTAACTAAAAAGAAAGCGAAGATGAAAATAAGCACCTGGCTTAAAACACTTGATTACTCACAAACAGAAAATATAGTCAAAAATCAATAATCATAATAAATAAATTATAAGGTAGATAAATATATCTGATATAATCTAAAAGCACAACCACCAAGCACTGTCACACAGAGAAACACACGCACAAATCATAACATCATCACACATACACACCATCACACTTACACATACATACACAACACATGGACACATAATCCTATCACATGAGAGCAAGTTTGCACTAATTGTTTAACTACATTTTAGTTTTAATTTTGTTGCATAAATTGTTAATGTTCCACAAACGAGTGAAGACACTGACTCCTGTAACACAGGTGCCACCTAGCTCAGGAGCCAGGGTTTCAATTGATGTATCAACCTATTTATGTCAATAAAACATTATTATTATTATATAGGTATATTTTTTTAATTTTTTTTTTATATTTCTCGGGACCCTAGGGTCCCGGACCTTTGAAAGGCATATGAGGGGCCGAAGCCAACTCGCAGAGGCCCGTTAGACGCTTTCAATGGAAATGAGGCACCAACCGACGATTATCCTTGTGCGTACTATGCAAGTGCACCCAAGGACAACTCCCGGTTGGTGTAGGACTATTGCAGGATATGGAGACAAAAAAAATATTGGGCTATGGGTTTGGATGGCTAAAGTGGACTGGTTATCTAAAACTATGGAAGGACTATGGCCCCTGCCTGACCAATGTTTGATAAATACAATACACGGATAAAATGGCAGGGGGTGACTTGCACACTCAACAATGGGCCCCCGGAAACGGTCGCTAGCACATAGTGTCGTAGCGACAAGGGGGCAACATGTCTTGAGGTGCTTAAGAGGAGTGGAGAGGTATTCCACGGCTATCAGGACAATCCCGGAAGTACGGTCAAGATCCCTACCAGCATCTTACTGGACTACTTCCTTCCTCCGAGCACGTTTGCTCTTGCGAATCTCTACTCAAGCCAGCCAATAAAGGCAAGAATGAGGTGGGAGGTCAGTTCTCGTCAGTGTTCACTCCAGCCGGCCAATAAAGGCAAGCCAGAGATGAGGAACATGACTTCTCCCGGGAGTTAGGGTACGTGGGGTCGCTACTGCCCAGCAGCTCGCCACATGCTGCCCTGCGGGTTTCTGTATCTCTCTTGGTCTGGCTCCTCATCCTAGACCTGTTCCGGCAAAGAAACCTCCACCGGCACAGACCTAGAGTTCGGAGCGCGCAAGCCCCATCACGACGTCAACGTAGAGATACGGCGATGGGGTTAATAATTATTATTATTATTGATTATATATTTTACATATCTCGGGACCCTGGGGTCCCGGACTTTTGGAAGGCGTACGAGGGGCCGAAGCCAACTCGCAGAGGCCCCTTAGACAATTTTAAAAGATGAGGAGGCACCAACCGACGATTATCCCTGTATGCATTATGCAAATGCACCCAAGGACAACCCCCGGTTGGTGCAGGACTATTGTAGGACATGGAAACGAAACATATTGGGTTATGGGTTTGGGTGGCTATAGTGGATTGGTTACCAAGAGCTATGGAAAAACTATGTCCCCTGCCTGATCAATGTTAGGTAATACACGGATAAAATGGCAGGGGGTGACTTGCACACTCAATAATGGGCCCCCGAAAACGGTCGCTAGCACATAGTGTCGTAGTGACAAGGGGGCAACATGTCCCGAGGTGCTTATGAGGAGTGGAGAGGTATTCCACGACTATCAGGACAATCCCAGAGCCCGGAAGATGGTCAAGATCCCTACCAGCACTTACTGGATTACTTCCTTCCTCCGAGCACGTTTGCTCTAGCGAATCTCCACTCAAGCCAGCCAATAAAGGCAAGAATGAGGTGGGAACTCTGTTCCTCGTCAGTGTTCACTCCAGACGGCCAATAAAGGCAAGCCAGAGGTGAGGAACAAGACTTCTCCCGGGAGATAGGGTCCGTGGGGTCGCTACTGCCCAACAGCTCGCCACATGCTGCCCTGCGGGTTCATGTATCTCTCTTGGTCTGGCTCCTCACCCTAGATTCGTTTCGGCAAAGTAAACTCTATCGGCACAGATCTAGAGTTCAGGAGCGCGCAAGCCCCACCACGGCGTCAACGTAGAGATACGGCGGTGGGGTTATTATTATTATTATTTTTATTTTTATATATCTCTCGGGACCCTGGGGTCCCGGACTTTTGGAAGGCGTACGAGGGGCCGAAGCCAACTCGCAGAGGCCCCTTAGACAATTTTAAACGATGAGGAGGCACCAACCGACGATTATCCCTGTATGCATTATGCAAATGCACCTAAGGACAACCCCTGGTTGGTGCAGGACTATTGTAGGACATGGAAACGAAACATATTGGGCTATGGGTTTGGGTGGCTATAGTGGATTGGTTACCAAGAACTATGGAAAAACTATGTCCCCTGCCTGATCAATGTTAGGTAATACACGGATAAAATGGCAGGGGGTGACTTGCACACTCAATAATGGGCCCCCGGAAACGGTCGCTAGCACATAGTGTCGTAGTGACAAGAGGGCAACATGTCCTGAGGTGCTTATGAGGAGTGGAGAGGTATTCCACGACTATCAGGACAATCCCAGAGCCCGGAAGATGGTCAAGATCCCTACCAGCACCCACTGGACTACTTCCTTCCTCCGAGCACGTTTGCTCTAGCGAATCTCCACTCAAGCCGGCCAATAAAGGCAAGAATGAGGTGGGAACTCTGTTCCTCGTCAGTGTTCACTCCAGACGGCCAATAAAGGCAAGCCAGAGGTGAGGAACAAGACTTCTCCCGGGAGATAGGATCCGTGGGGTCGCTACTGCCCAACAGCTCGCCACATGCTGCCCTGCGGGTTCATGTATCTCTCTTGGTCTGGCTCCTCACCCTAGATTCGTTTCGGCAAAGTAAACTCTATCGGCACAGATCTAGAGTTCAGGAGCGCGCAAGCCCCACCACGGCGTCAACGTAGAGATACGGCGGTGGGGTTATTATTATTATTATTATTATAAGAGATTTCCTTAGAAATAAGCATCACCTTTGTACGTATTTTTCTGTTCCTTTCTTCATGTCTGTTTATATGTGTGTACATAAACTGTTAAATAAATAAATAAACGCACATTCATAAGATTTGAGGAAATTCATAATAAATATTTACATAATAAATTTAGTGTGTCGTATGTTGTCATTCTGGGGTCCAATGGGATATGCTCACGAGCCGACGGAGGTTCGTGTGTTCGGGTCCAATTAGGGGCGCTCCCGAACTATACGGTTAACGGACGTCTCATCGCTCGGCTCGAAGCCGAGAGAGAGCGCGATAAAAAAATTATCCGTCTTTAATTTGTAAAGCAACCTCTGTCCTAAAAACTATTTCGAATAAATATTCCCACTTTTAACCCTAGAATGATAATCATATTTAGATGTACGTTAAAGATAATCATGCGTAAAAATTACGCATGCTTTAATTTGATTTTAAACGGGAAATTAATATGGGGATTATATTTTTTTGTTATTTAAATTAAACATCAAGTTTTAGTCACATAGTAATGTATTTTTTTTTAAATAACAAAAACACGAATTAAAACTATAAACTTCTTAAAAATCAATTGATTTTGAATAAGTTTTTTTAATTATCCCAAATAAAGTACTTCAACCATTCATCAGTCATTAAAACACATACTTTAAGCAACTGAGATACTATTTATTATAATGTAAACAGTAATTTTATTTCAAATGCATCTGGAACCACTTTGGCATAGGCCAGTATTCTGCTCTTTTTTTCCATACTGCATGTTGCATTTGTTCACCTTGTTCTTATTTTGGAAGAGCAATAAGTACGTAAAGTACGTAATTCAGATACAGGCACTTCTGTAAAAAACGTTCCATAAAAATTTGCACTATCCGACTTTATGTTTCCCACTTTCAGTGTCCTCGCCAAAAAATTCGTCATTACTCTCTATAAGAGCGGAAAATTATGGTCATCATATAAATTTTGACGACCCATAGTGGCTAATAGTTTTGTGATTGATCGTATAAACATAACTACAATAAAACATACATACTAACAACACGATAAACATAAAAGTAAGGGAAGTCCAGAATCCAAAGTCACACTCATATGCGTCATTTTATCCCACTCGGTCGTAATATTTCAAAATTGGTGAGCCTTATCTCTGTAATAAACACGCCTTGGAGGAGCTCCAGGTCACCACTGAGGTGTCCTGAACGCACTGCGCGTCATTCGCAATAGTTAGAAAGATTAGAATAATATTTCGTTAATGCATGCGTCAATTTTACGCAGATTATCTTTCTAGGGTTAATTGGGAAGGTAAGCTTATTGTAGATGGCGTGATTATATAATAAATAATACTAATTTAATAGGTAATTATTATTTAAAACACATTTTTATTCTGGCATTTATTTAACTCATCTCAAAAACAGATCATAATACATAATGAGCAGAGCTTATTAGATGAAAAATGTTGTTGTGGGTGTGTGTGATGAGAAATGTTTTTTAAACAATTACCTATTAAATTAATATTATTTATTATGTCGCCAATTGATTACATTTTTCAAAAAAGCATCTTTTCATTTAACATTCTTAAAAACATGGTCCCGTGTTAGCGAAAGAGGTGACAAAATGCGACAGGCCTCTTAAAAAAATTGCATACGTAAACATTTAACCGCATTCATTACGTACGACATCGGAGCCCTTTACTGTGCGTGATCCGACATGCACTTGCCGTATCGATATGTTATATTTGGTAATGTCCTGAACAAAGAATACATACGTCCCATCACTACAAACTGTAAGCAAGTGCCATTCGGGGACTGAAAATAACATTAATAAACTATTCCACCGAACCGCACTTTACTAAATTTTGTTTCATTGCTGTTAGTGGAAGTGCTCAGGTGCTATTCGGTCAAGTGCTATTGAAATCGGTGCTAAGAGTGGAATACCTCCTTTTTTCAAACCAAGGCAACACGCAAAGTGGCTGAACATCTGTGGCAGATTAACTAACCGACAGTTTGTTCGCAATAGCTAATAATTTCTTTTAACGTTCCCTCTAATCTTATCCTAATGGTAACGGTTATCGGAGATAGGCGCGCTTAATATAGCCCTAGGTTTTGTTCAGAAGTTTTAAAGTGATGGCGCATTGGGGATCGTAGGAATTTCTTTATGAGAGAGGTAAGAAAGGGTTTGAGAAAAATAGTCGTGTCGTCCATTTTGCTTACTGAATGTGGACTCTGTTTAAGAAGACAATATCCGGTTTCTGATACGGTAATTACGACCAAATAGCTGACTGAAAAACCAAGAGCCAATCAAATCATTTGTCATGAGTATGACAATCTTACAACTTTGCGTTAATCAGCGTTTCGGAAACTATAGGCGTGAAACCACTGCAAAAAGGAATTCTTTCTATTACTGATCAGGTGAAGACGATTTTATTATTTCTTAGATAAAAACTAATTATTCTTTTAGGTAGTGATTAATTTATAATACTAATCTATTTTACAAACACCGTTTACGTATTTAAAACCCGATACCTACATAGGTACGCTACAGGTATTCTGGCTGTAATCTAAGACTAGCCCGGTCGGAACTCATTTCACGGCGTCGCGCCGGCAAATTAATTATTTGCGAGCGTTAATTGCGAAGGGCGGGAACCAAATCTATAGAAATTAACGTAGAACTTGGTTCCTACGCTACGTTTATGAAAAATTGTTTTGTACAGCCCGCATTTTATGGTGCATATTGACAAATATTGTGCTGAAAAGCTTGAAGCTTTATCTATCGTAGATAGAAAAGTTTTGTCCTATCCAGACAGGATTTTCAGTACCTTTGGTCAAGTTTGACTATTAGACCGTTTTGTTGCGAGTGTGTTCTCTATCCATATTTGACACCAGCAGCACCCCGCGGATTCACGAGCATAAGTCTAGATTCCGTAAGGATATCGGGATAAAAAGGATCCTATATGTTAATCCAGGTTATAAACTATCTTTGCGCCAAATTTCATCCAAATCCGTTCAGTAGTTTTTGCGTGAAAGAGTAACAAACATACACACACACTCACAAACTTTCGCCTTTATAATATTAGTGTGAAATGTGTGATAGTAGGAAGGATTATAAATGTGAAAGTTGCTCCGTCTGTCTGTTACCTTTTCACGCCTAAACCACTGAACCGATTATTATGGGCAGATAGGTAGCCTAGTAGCTGGAGAAGGACATAGTCTACTCTTCATCTGGATACTTGTATTAAAAATAATAAAATACAAACAGACGAAGTCTCGGGCAAAGGCTAGTGATAAAATAACTTCGTAAACAGAAGTTCATACATAGTTATTTCCATCAATTTATAATAGGTTCGTTTTTGATGGGACCAAAATAAAACGGTGAAAATAAATACTGTACGTCTGTTTCAAATTACAACAGCTACACCCATTTTGTTTTGAACTGACAAACTCGATTAAATGAAGCGTTGATAAAATGTACAATGGAATTTGTTAGTTAAATTGTTGGTAGTATTGTTGCAGGCTGGTATTTGGATGTGCAAGGTTTTTTAAACCAGCTGGCATGGTAGGTCAATATTAGTTAGACAGTATACTAAATTCTGTATTCGCAAAACATCATGTGTGGTTCATTGATAATATTTAATCAATTTTTTGTAGTTATGAATTTGTTTTTTAGGGTTCCGTACCTCAAAAGTAAAAAAGGAACCCTTATAGGATCACTTCGTTGTCCGTCTGTCAGTCTATCTGTCTGTCTGTCAAGACACACGTGAAGGTATCAAGTTGAAATTAATATCAAATACGTAGGTTTACGGTTCATTGGAGCTCTAAAAAATCAAGCTTCTACTCGCAAATAAATCCAAACCCCCGTACTTCCCGTTGATCTAGAATAATGAAATTTGGCAAAAAGCAAGGTTTCACAGCACAAGTACAGGAATAAGTTCGAATATCTTTAATTTCTAGTTTTATCACAAAAACAATATTATTGCGATTACAAACATACATTTACAGGTGGAGAATTGACCGTGACATTGCATTGGGACATATGGGAGAACATTTTTTCAACCACAAAGTTAAGTTTGTTCTTGGGATAAATTCACCCCAACTACGGAACCTTTCATTTTGTGTCAACACGACACGCACTTGGCCGGTTTTTTTTTAAAAGTGTAAACTAGTACTTAGCGCCAGTTCGCAAGAAAAGGAAGGAATCGTCTTTGTCCAGGAGTGGGATAGTCAAAGTCAGAGTCAAAGTCGAAGTTAGAGTTAAACATAGGTGTAAAAATAAGTGTTATTTTTTAATATTTGAGATAGGTTTTTGCTCTTGACTCTAGTCTAGGTCAGAGATGTCAGAGACAAAGTCGACGATGGAATGAGCTTACCCCGAAGAAGCCTGTTCACTCTCACTTTGAAGTGATCGGGGTTGTATGCGTTCGTAAACACAGACGCAGGCAGAGAGCTCCACTCTTTTGCTGTGCGCATCACAAAAGACATTTGGAAACGCTTAGTGCGAATTGGTGGACTAGCAACTAGGTAGGGATGGTAACCTGCAGTGCGTCTAGATGTCCGATGGTAGAATGGCACCGGTGGAATGAGGTCGTGGAGTTCTCGAGAACACTCACTGAAGTACAATCTGTAGAAGACCGACAAGCAGGCAACCCTGCGGCGATGAGCCAAGCTGTGAAGCTTGGCATCCACCAGGCTTACGTCGCCAATAAGCCTCTTAGCTCTGCGTTCCACCGAGTCAAGCGCGGCAGGTTGGCGTAATGTATCACTTCACCCTATTTAGGATGCCCAGTTTCTTGGCCGCAGTTTGGGCTTTGTACTCGATGGTGGTACCGAAGTTGAGACATGATGTCAACTCCATTCCTAGGAGCTCGAGCCGATCAGTTACAGGAACAGATGTACCCCGAAAAGTAGGAGTATGATCGAAACGACTCCTTTTAGCGGTAAAAAGACACGCCTGTGTCTTGGTGGCGTTAAAAGAGACCAGATCATCATCACCCCACTGGGAGACAAGGCTTGAGGTCAAATCTGTCCGCTCTACCATGACCTCTCTCAAGGAACGAGCTTCGGCCCCGCTGGCTTTTGCGCTGGACAAGTATCTCTCTGAAACTGTACTGTAATGTTATAAATAAAATAGGTACAGAGATCTTTTTTTATGTTTTGCCGTTAATGGTGTACAAATATCAAATACGAAATTACAATTTAACAGATTTTTGTTAAAATTTAGGTAACAAGCAAAAACAAAGCTAATAATATTGCAAACAAAATGTATTTCGAACATATAAATTGTTAGAAACATAATATATTTCTGATACTTTATGTATTAGGTAATACCTAAGTACAAATATTAAATCTATCATCATCATCTGCCTAGCCTTTTCCCAACTATATTGGGGTCGGCTTCCAGTCTAACCGGATGCAGCTGAATACCAGTATTTTACATGGAGCGACTGCCTATCTGACCTCCACAACCCAGTAACTGGGTAGTACGATACCCCTTGGTAAGACTGGTTGTCAGACTTTCGGGCTTCTGACGACCCGTAACGACTGTCAAAGATCCACGAATGACAGCCGGGACCAACGGCTTAACGTGCTTTCCGAGGCACGGAGGAGTCTCGGTATGTAAAGATGGTCACCCATCCACGGACCAACCCCGGCAAGCGTAGCTTAACCTGATGGATCGACCCGTGCGGCTGTTATTACTTAGCCACGAGCTCCTCAAAAATTATAAATATATATAAATATTAAATCTATACAAAAAAATAAAATTGAAGTGTCTGTTTGTAATGTAAAAATAACATTTTTTTACTAAATGCTTAAGAAAGTATATACGGTACTTATAACAAAACGCATTTTTAAAATTTTTTGTCTGTTTGTCTGTCTGTTTGTTCCGGCTAATCTCCGAAACGGCTGGACCGATGTTGACTGGACTTTCACTGGCAGATAGCTGATGTTATAGTGAGTAACTTAGGCTACCATTATTTTAGAAAAATAATTAGAGTTCCGCGCAAAAATATTAAAACCCATGAAATTGTGAACAAAAAGTCGGATTTGAAAAATTCGTTTTGCGTTTGATAGCCCAATCGAGGATGGTCATAGGCTATTTAACATCACGCTACGGCTTTTAGGAACCGAGCAAAAAGAATAAAAGTCAGCTATAGCGTTAAGCGAAAACGATGTAATAGCGCGGGCGGGTCGGGGGACGAGGGACTTTTATTAAAATGTGGCTGTTATTTTAATATACATATTGTGTATCTTACAACTTCCACGCGAAGGAAGTTGCGGGGCACAGCTAGTTTTAAATACATATATTTGCAAGTGACAAACATAACCATAATATTAAATACTAGGAATTAAACAAACTAATTCTTAACGCACATATTTATCCACATAATCTTGCTATTCTTTTAGGTATTCATTAATGAAAAAAAAAATTGTGTGTGTGTCAGCTCCGCCACACGACTGAAGTTTACGAGTTTACTCCGTGAAAGGTGCGCAAGGTACGTTGCGCAGAAAAACATAACGCTTTTGAGTTAACGCTTGTATTAATTTCACTCCTCATAAACTTTCTATACCGGGGGGCCTTATATGAAAATCGATTCTTAAGGAGTAAACTCCAGAAAGTCTGTGTCTGTTAGCTCCGACGCACGACTGGAGTTTACTCCGTGAAAGGTACGTTGCACAGAAAAACGTTACGCATTTGAGTTAACGCTTGTATTAATTTCACTCCTCATAAACTTTCCGTACCGGGGGGCCTTATATGAAAATCGATCCTTAAGGAGTAAACTCCAATAATACACCTATAGTTTGAACACCTAAAATTTTCTTTGTTCCCTCTGTTCCAAATTATAATTTATCAAACAATATTGTCCTTAAACAACCACATTATATACCAGATGTTACATTATACGATGATTATGTACAACTCAATCAATTAGTGTGACGAAATGAAGTCGCCACATGTACAATAGCGTATGAATTATAGATACGTAGACACAATTAGGCCGAGTAAGACGATATGCATCAATATTGTATGATGTGACAAATGTAATTTGTGTCTGCTGAATAGATTCCTAGACAGGTGTCACGTAATCATATGTGGTGTTTGATTAATTTACGCATAGTACGTACAGTCCACAAAAGGGATACGTCACCAGCTAAGTAGGTACATCGAGTACAAAGCCCAAACTGCGGCCAAGAAACTGGGCATCCTAAATATGGTGAAGCGATACTTTACGCCTGGACAGTTTTTAACTCTCTACAAAGCGCAAGTCCGATCCTGCATGGAGTATTGCCGCCACCTTTGGGATGGCTCAGCTAAATACCAACTTGCCGCGCTTGACTCGGTGGAACGCAGAGCTAAGAGGCTCATTGGCGACGTAAGACTGGTGGATGCCAAGCTTCACAGCTTGGTTCATCGCCGCAAGGTTGCCTGCTTGTCTGTCTTCTACAGATTATACTTCGGTGAGTGTGCTCAAGAACTCCACGACCTCATTCCGCCGGCCCTCTTCTACCATCGGACATCTAGACGCACTGCAGGTTACCATCCTTACCTAGTTGCTATTCCACCAATTCGCACTAAGCGTTTCCAAATGTCTTTTGTGATGCGCGCAGCAAAGGAGTGGAACTCTCTGCCTGCGTCTGTGTATCCGATCGCATACAACCCAGATCTCTTCAAAGTGAGAGTGAACAGGCTTCTTTTGGGTAAGTTCGCTCTATCGTTGACTTTGTCTCTGTCATCTCTGACCTAGACTGGAGTCAAGAGCAAACCTATCTCAAATAAAAAAAACTTCTTATTTACCCGTAACAAACTAAAAAAGCGGCCAAGTGCGAGTTGAACTCGCACACGAAGGTTTCCGTACCACCGTACAATATTTTAACACTTGTACACTATAGGGAAAAGGCTAGGCAGAAGACACTACGTACTAAAAAAAACACGTTTCTTGTATGGGGGACCCCCTTTAATTTTTAACTTTATAAGTATTATTTTTATTATGTGTTGTTATAGGGTCCTAATAGTACTCACTCTGTGAAAATTTCCTAACTATTACGGTCAAAAGATACAGCCCTGTGACAGACGGACGGACGGAGCCTTAGTAATAGGGTCCCGTTGAGACCCTTTGGATACGGAACCCTAAAAAGGTTTTCCATTTTGGTTATAAGCAAAGCAATATTTTGCGTTTGCTCACTATAAATTCTTTGGCAGTTTTAATATTGCGTGTAAAAAGAGATATTAAACTTTTAAAATATATTACGAGAATATTATAGAGTGTGTAATATTTTCAGCTTTACGAAGTCAAGATATATAGGAAACTTATATAGAACTAAATATAATAGCACGGCCAAAGTTAAACTACATAGATTCTGTAGGCATAACATTCAAAATTGACGAAGGGATAAAACAGGGTGATCTGCTCTCTCCTAAACTATTTACCAGCACCCTCGAGGAGGTATTTAAAAAACTCGCAAACACATGGGCAACGAGGAGAATTTCAATGGGAGATAACATGCTATCAAACCTTCGTTTAGCAGACGATATCTTTCTTTTCGCGTCTTCGGAAGATCGATTGCAACAATTGCTCCAAGAACTGAGCACTGCAAGACTTGAGGTTGGACTGATGCAAAGACTAAAGTCATGACCAATGCCGCTGAATATAAGGTCGAGGTCGATGGGCAGAAAATACACAGTGAATGTGTCGACGAATATAAACCTAGGCCAGCTAGTTTTCTTCCACAACAGACAGGACAAAGAGATCGATCGTCGAGTCGAAAATGTCTGGAGGAGCTACTGGTCCATGAAGGCGCTAACGAAGGGCGACTTTCCTATCTCACTAAAGCGCAAGCTCGTCGACATGTATATCCTGCCTATCCTAACCTATGGCGCTCAAACTTGGTCTTTGACCGAGGCTCAGAAGTCCAAACTCAAGGTTTGCCAAAGAGCGATGGAGCGTAGCATCTTAAAAATCAAACTCATGGACTAAATTTTTAACACCTTAGTACGCTCCAAGACAGGTATCGCCAATGTTGGTGATAAGTCTGTGAGGCTGAAATGGGACTGGGCGGGACACAACTATAGGATGCATCTAGACAGATCAGCCAGGATCGTCACGCAATGGGTGCCTGAAGACGGGCGTCATCACCAAGGCAGGCCTAAAATACGCTTTTTTTTTGTGGATGGGAAATCATCAAATGACTTCTCCCGCTCTGGGCGGAGCGGGAGGGCGTGTCAGATTTTTACTGACTAAAACCCACCCGTGTTCCTTCTGTTGCCTGTGCCGGGGCCACGGTAACTCTTTCGAACATCCCGCAACCCTGGCTGAGGCCTAAAAAAAAAAAAACGCTGGCGTGACGATTTGGACTCGTTCCTAACCGATTGGACGGAGAAGGCGCAGCATAAAGAAAATAGAACAATATGGGGGAGACCTTTACCCAGCAGTGGGATAACATAGGTTAAATGAAAAAAAATATATAGAAAAGTATTGACCGGTTGCCAAAACATGGAGGATCTATGAAAACCGTAAAATCGACGGAAATTATAATTATAATATTTTAACAAAAGTCAAAAGTCAAATCGTTTATTTCAAGACATTTAAGGCAATTTTGAATGTCAAAGAATAACAAGAAAATAGAATTTAATCCAATTGCCCCTTCCAAAAGGTAGTTTCGTATGGAGAAGAATGGGCAAGAGACTCTACCGTTACTCTTTTAAAATGTTTTACAATATTTTATATACATTAATTATATTGTGAAGACGATGCACCTAGGGTAATACACCTAATAAAATGACTATACCACAATAGGTACCACAATGAAAAATGAAGCAATGACAGATTAATTGAATATGTGTCAGATATGGTGCTCACATATTTACAAACATTGTGAAAATACGATTTTCCTAAAATTTTATAAGTAATAAGTCAGTGTGAGAGATAAAGTAATACAAATACAAATACAAATACAAAATGTTTATTTTCTGTACCAACTAGTTTACCATTAGTTTATGATTGGAGCCTCCTTTTAAGCATGATGACGCCTGTGTTAGGAGACTCCGCACTTCCATAGCTTTGGCTGTTTGTACAACTTACAAAATTATTTTATTTTGAGTTTCCCGAGTTACATTTATACATTAATGTGGGTGTGTTGGGTGTGCGGAGTGTGTGATGTGTGGGAGGTGTGTTTAGTGTGCCGAGTGTGTGTGGTAGTGATGTGTTTGGGGTGTGCGTGGGGTGAGAGGTGTGTGGTGCGTGTGGATGTGGTGGTGCCAGTTAACTAATTTCCACTTATTGTAACAATAGTTCAATATCTGCATAGGTGCGTAGTTTTAACCATTCTATTAGCATTTTCTTACCTTTATGAAGATGTTCAGTGTAAATGTATATGACTTTATTAATTTTATTAGATAACTGTGCTGATTGAGTATTATATTGTGAAGCAGCAAAATTGGTTTTAGATTGTGGCACTTAATCACGGAATGTAAAATCAATGTCATAAAAATAATAAATCATACAATTAAATTAGCAACCAGTTTGATTTTGTCTGCACTCTACAAAGTGACACAGGGTAAAATGAGCTGTTAGCAAATTACAATGCAAATATTAATTCGGTTGCGATCGTGATATTCCTTTAATGAATGCGTTGTTTGTGGCATGTTGAAGCTTGATTTATATGTCATCGGTTTGTGAATTAATGTAAATAAAATGACTGACACTCTTATCTTGCAAAACATATTTTCGTTAAAAAGCACGGAGTTTCAAAACAACTGTACAGTCAGCAACAAAGGTAGCTGACACTAGCCATGTTTATAAAAAAAATCGTTTAGGTACTTATACCAAAAATGATGTTTTACCTAGCTGTGCCTACAAGGATACTTTATTCGATACAATTTTTGTGACAATTTCACAAATGTTTACCTAAAAACGCGCCCCTGTATGATGAATTGTCTACTTTATTGAACCCTATTCAGCTCCTAATGTTGACGACCCCTGACGAATTTATAAACATTCTACTTCAAATCTTCATACTTAAATATTTAACTACCAATTAAGCTATGAAATCGTTCGATCATTATGAATTTATTGCAACATAATTATGTTAAACTATGCAAATCCCTTGAGAAAGAGTCTGAGAATAACTTGTCTAATTTAATTAAAATAATTAAAATCCACTCGTGAATTCTCCACTGGCCCATGTGCCTGTGGGAACAAACTTAGTTTCTAAAATATTATTTGTTAGTCTTTTGAGTAAGGCACAGATACATGAGTAACTGTTATAATAATTATTATATTATCTGTACAGTTACTTCGTAAACTTGTGCCTGCTCACAGTTGCACCTGATCTTGATTTAAGTGTTCTCCAATAGAGATGTATTTTAAAGAACTGTAAGTTATGCAATTCATATTTATATTTTCCGTTTAATTATCAACTACACACACCAAAAAAGCAACACGCATCATTTACAGAAACTGCATGTTTTATTAATTGATACTTTAAATTTTTCTTAGCAAAGTAGATTGGTATACAATCTTTTTGTTCTCGGAAACCTATACTGGCTGATTTAAAAAATATAAACTTTTTGATTGTGTTTTGTTTTCATTGAAACAAAAGCTAATTATTTTTCCTGATTTCATGTGTTTTCGTTGCTTGATATATTTGGTATTTATCTCACTTTTATCATTTTAAGATATACAGTTTTAAAAAAAATTTAGTGGTGAGTCATTTTTATGTCATGGAGCGACGCCATTTGACTGCTGATGAAATGCATAGAGCTGTAGGAGTGCTACAAGCGTAGGAACATGATTTGTCGTCTTTGGCAGCGTTACGTTAATACAGGGGATCCTGCTGGACAGGACCGATACATACAACTGACTGCAAGACGTCAGCCGATGTTAACCGCCCGGGAGATAGGTTTAAAGCTACAATTCTCAATCGGTG
Source organism: Fissipunctia ypsillon (assembly GCA_947568875.1). NCBI lineage: Eukaryota > Metazoa > Arthropoda > Insecta > Lepidoptera > Noctuidae > Fissipunctia > Fissipunctia ypsillon. The sequence goes on along the minus strand of OX387651.1, from coordinate 7,209,039 downwards.
TTGTTGTTAACAACCAAACCGTGAGAAACAGGCTGCATGAATACGGCCAACGAGCACGACGCCCAATTAGGTGCCCACTTATACGCCATGGGAATCGCGCCCATCGAAACGAATGGTGTAGGGAACACTTGACATGAACCCAGGAGCAATGGGATAAAATTTTATTTTGCGATGTGTCCCGGTTTGGATTTAGGCCTGATATGAGAAGGGTAAGAGTGTATCGTCATCCCGAAAATGCTGAATTCTGAGATGCGTCCAGGAAGTGCACTCTTACAGTGGCTCCACAGAGGTGGTATGGGTGGGTATTATGAAGAACAGATGAGCTGAGCTCGTTTTTGTAGATGGCAATATGAACGCTGAAAGTTACATTGAAGATGTCCTCGGGCCTTATGTTCACCCATTTGCACAAGGTCTTGGCTCAGATTTCACGCTGATGCGTGACAATACGCGTTCGCACACAGCTCGGAGGAACAGGAGAGTACTTGGCAATGGAAAACATCCGGGTATTGCCGTGGCCTGCACAATCGCCAGACCTTAATCTCATTGAGCACGCATAGGGACATGCTCCAGAGACGTGTTCTAGAGAACCTGGATGGAGTGTCGACAACCCAGCAACTTAAAGGCTTGTTAAAATTCCATTAGGAGCGATTGCCGCAGGATCTGATAAACAATCTTATGAATTCAATGAAAAATCGTTGTCAACAAGTTTTAAACAACAGAGGCTGTCACACTTTGTATTGAATTATCAATAAATTAAAAAAAATGTCGTTAATTAATTTTGTCAAACAAAAGTTTAATTTCGTTTTAAGTTTATTTTATGTCACGTATGTTACGGTACACATATTGTTAATTATTGTGATTAAATGAACAATTGAATTAAAGATAATGTTGCTTTAGTCACTAATGCACCTAATGCTCAGTTATTATTTATAAAAGAAATATAAATATATTACAGTAGTAAAAATCGTTCAAAAGTTCAAAACCTTACATGTTGCTTAGACTTTTTTGATGTGTGTACTTTTAGCGGGAAAAGAGTAAGTACCTGGTTGACCTTTGACCAGCAGTGGTATAGCAATGACGAGAAAAAAACTATCATCACAGGATTTATGTAGCGTGGTGTACGCTGTTGCTACCGAAAATGTTAGAAGAAATTCATGATGACTGATGCGACCCATATTTATATAATACAGTGTGATTGTGCCTGCCACAAATTCCCAACATTATGTTTTTAACCGACGAAAAAAGAAAAGGGTTCTCGAGTCGCTGCGTATATATTTATATGTATATAATACATAATATATTATTTTTCTATGTTCTATTCCACGCCTGCTGTGATACATGACCTTTATTTATTGAGAGAAGAGCAGTAATAATCGAATGTTAATAATTACATTCTTTTGTTTTTCTTTTCTTAGTTTCTTATGTTGCAAACACATTGTATATAATTTTTATATTAAAATTTTGTTTAAGTGAGTAAAGCTAAAGAAGAAAGTTGCTCAATGAAAGTTGTTAATGAGCCAATTATAAAAATTCATTATAAAGTTGATGATAACAGAGTATGATAATAACAATACGGTTTTCTATGCGACTTTGTTTCAAAGACTCAGTTCCAAAAATAAAAACGACGCTAAAACAGAGCGACTAACTTTATTTCGGATATTGTTTACTTCTAATTAATGATTCAATTAGAAACCTTGAAGAATATTTGGTTGCAATTCATCAGAAAGTTATAATAATCAGTTGCTTATAATTCAGTATTTGAACTGACGTCGAATGCGGTTCCAAAATTTTTAACTACGCCTAAACTGTTGTGTTGTCAACCGACCGGTCGGCTGCAGGAGCACGTATCCCGCCTCCTAACCAAAGCGATCGGTCGCGCGAATACGAGATCGTCGCGTTTATATGTCACACATTTGTTCGGAAAAGCGGAAGGCGCTCTTCTTCGGCGCGATCACGCGTTCGGATTCGTCGAACAAAATGAACGCGACCAACGTTTTGGTTAGGACGTGGCCTTACTATTTTTTGGCGAATTCAGTGCAGTTCAGAGGTTAAAAAACATATATTTTTTATCGTTTAAACCACTTACAATGCAGATAGGAATCATATAACGATAATGTTGGTTCAATATGTCGATAAAGCGACAAAGGAAATAACCTCTGCGCTATCGGTCGGTGACTCGCTGCTCGAGCGAATTGAAATATTTGCCTTCAGATTGCTATTTGCCTTTGAGGATAGGACATCGGGCACATCTAAGACTTTATCTGTTGGCACAGACTACTCCGCTCGTTTTTGTTAAGGAACTAGAAGACAAAAGTTTTATTTACGAGTATGACTAGCTCTGCAACCCCGGCTCCGTTCGCGTGAACTCGGAATGTATTATGGTTAATTTCAGAAAATAGCGTGATGTTATACAAGTCTGTGTGCTAACAAACGGACAGTCAGAGAGATGTTGGGTTTTTAAGAGACAAAGATTCGGTGCCGTACTGTCCCTGCAGCCAAGTACCTACCTAGCTACTTACATACTAAACAATGATAAATAGGTAAATAAAGAACTCAACCTTTTTGCGATTCATCTAACAACTACAATATAAGCATAATCAGCCTTTAGTGCTGGGACATAGGTCTCCTCTCTGTGAGAGGGACTGGGCCTAGGTAATTCATCACGCGGGCATAGTGCGGTTGGTGGATCTCTCATTTGAATCTTCGGTTCTAGAACATGCCGGTTTCCTCACGATATTTTCCTTCACTGTTCTGAGAGTGATGAAATAATTTACACAAAGTATAGTGCCTGTCTGGGTTCGAATCGACGACCCAAAAGTCGAAAGTCAGGGCCATTTTCACTGGGCCACCACTGCTTAACTCTTTTTCAAAACGTCATAAATACATACATATATGATGATGCAATAGATTCTGATTCTCATGAAGATACAATAAGGGAAACCAAGCCAACCTATAACGGAATCAATGATAGACTCATCCAAAAATGTTATTCCCCAATGTAAAATATCCAGAATTCTCAAATAAAAACTCAAAGCGAATCTTCACAAAAGGATCTCGAGGCAAGTTTACGGAGTATATCACAATGTTCCCGAGTTCGGCCGGACTCAAACAGAGGTTCCTTCACTTACTTCCGATACCGACCGAATAGAATATATACGGACACCGGATAGTCTACTTTGCACAAATATCTCTATATATATATGTGAATTATTCAGCTAGTTCCACATGTGTCCTGTGTGTGTGTGTGTGTGTGTGTGTGTGCACAACTTTGTGCAGCCTGTTTGTGCCATGTTTGTGCTATCAAATTCACAAGTTTGCTTCGAGTTCCGTTCAATTTGCGCATGTGGATGTTGGTGTACTGTATTTCAGCTTCGTTCCTTGTGTTTGGTGTTATTTGTTGGTGTGTTTTCATGTTTTCTGTACCAGTGGTGGTGCGGTTCTTAGTTGAGGCATAGTCAGCATGAAAGCGCTGGTTTAAAGGTTGTAGGTATTGTGTCTGGTTGCAGATTTTGTTTCTATTATAACTGTCGTTATTTAGGAGAGTTCTGTGGTACTCGTAGTTCTACGTATAAACAGAATTAGCAAAACAAAAAATGATTTCTGAATCGTTTAACCAGTTTTTCATAATTTAAAAGTCTTCTGGAAGTCAAAAAATTCCATCACTGCAGGGAAAACCAAATATTAAAATGCCTACTTTCCTTTAAAACCCCACGGACGGATCGCTACACTCTGTAAAACCGACCACTTATTGTTCCCTAACCGAATTTATCCGCGCTGGATCGAATTTTTTGCGGTAGTGAATTAGGAATGCGCCTCGCGTTGCGACGACATTAACAAATGAACCGCAGCGGCGCTGCCTGCTGCGGTGTGCACGCTGCCTATAATTATATTTACTGAGGTAAAATTATTCATAGGTACGATAGTTGTACATAACATTGTGGTAAAGTTATAAAATGTATGTATATGCAGGAAAAGCTACGTATCTTATTGCACATTATTTTGCAAAAATTATAGGTAACTCTTGGTTGAAATATACAAACGTGGATATCAATGGCAAAATCAATCAAAATTTATTTATTCAAACTAGGCTGAGAATCAGCATTTTTTGAACTTCAAAATTACATACGACAGTCCGCAAAAACGCCAGCCCTTCACCACTTCCTAGTGCTTTAGTTGTGTAGAAGAAGTGACGCAACAAACTCCCAGCAGCACAGTTGTCTGTTCAGTTAGAAGAACTTGATTTTTTACAATAGTATGCAATAGGCACTATTGCAGCTATGATCAGGAGTTAGACCACTGTAATCTTACTTCAGTGTGGGAAAGAGATGGAGCTAGACGTCCTGTATAGCTCCATCTCTTTCTCATACTGAAGTAACATTAAAATAATACTGCTTTAAGTGGTGGTTGGCCCTCAGAAGCCTAATAAATAGCCTATTGTGATCGCATCCTAGTAAACACCTAGCCGCATCTGATGATACCGATTACAAATCAATGTTTCCTAAAACACACATAAAGGTAGCATCCCACTCAGCATCGATTGTAATTCTCTCTGTAATCGCAAACATGAGTTGTTATGCGGTGTGTTTCCCTATTGTGGCACTTACGAAGGGTCCAGGTACAAGGGTGGGGTTTGCGGGAAATCGATTACATTTACCAAGCGCACATCGAGTTATACAATCGGGCCGACCCGTGTGAACTACAATAGTTGTAAACATCGCAGAACGTGTATTGTCGCACTAAGATTTCATAGAGTGTATGAAGATATCTGTACATTATAGCACCAACTTTACTTGTAGTATATTTACTACAAGAAAAAAAACATCCAAAATCCCAAAATGCAAAAAAAAAATCCTAATAATCCTAATCCTAAAATTATTATAAACGTTTCGTCAAGTATTTTGGATCTGAAGCGGCCGGCACTGTGATTTTGTAAAGGCGCGATTCGTTATCAGCCAATGAAGTTTCCCATGCTTGGACCAAGGTCTACTCTCTGTGAGAGTAACCTACATAAAGGGTTAGTACACGTAAAAGTGGCGTAAACCTATAGTCTGTTCTAAAAGTATCTGATGAAAGTGTAAACAAACCCTGTTCGGGATACATTCTTACTCAATCACTCACTAAACCGAATTAGTAACACAGTCACTTATATTGAGGTTTCAACTTTTTATCTCACTATTTTTTCCAATAATTATTGTTTGAATAACATTATTATATTAAATTGTAATTGAAAATTCACCGACGAAAATTGAGGTTATAAAATTAACCTCAATAATTGTCAAATGAAAAACGTCTTTAATGTGATTTAAAATTAGAACTTCGGGTTCAGGAATTCAAACAATATAATCAAGTCGAAGCACTCAATTTAGAAGAGGTACTACAAAATGGCATTCGCGGGTACATTTTCTGATCCATTTGTTAACATTTTCATCAGATGCTATTGGAACAGAACATACATGAAAATTCGACGTTTCATATTTTATTCTTGACTATACAAATGTATTCAAATGTTGTATCTCTTTGAGAAACAAGCAAAAGCAACATGACAGCATGCGTATTGCATCAAATACTCGAGGGATCTCAAAAATGTACGGGATTTTGCATTCAATCGTCAGAATGATGAATTCACATAGAAACTCGTTTTGATTCTTAGGTGGGTATATACATATGTATATATAATGTATAATGGTTTGTGTCCAATTTCAGTGTTAATTTTTGGTGGAATGGTCATGTAATGTAAGGTACCTACCATATTTGCCTGAAATATCACGAAAAGCATAACACTTAAACGTAACTAACGAAATGTGGGTGTACTATAGGTATACTTCTGCTTAACCCGTCTGGGATTACAAGAGTGATGTTATGTTATGTTATCACAAAAACATCACCGCATCTGACAAAATTTTAGATGATCCCTATCAGCTTTAAACCGCCTTTGTATTTAACGACATAAGCGAGAAGAGAGGGGGCGAGTAAATAAATGTATGATTTTACTTATATTGGTTTCTTCTTCATCTTTTTGACTTCTGCCAAGGTACACAAGAACAGATCGTGGTTACCACTTAGAACTAAATTTTCGGTTCTTCGTTTCATAGATTTTCCTAGTAAGGTACGTCAGTAGTAACAAAACCAGCTGGCCAACCACCACCTCTTAAGAGCGTTGTCACATTTTGCACCTCTCTCGCTCACACAAAACCTAATTTTTAAGAATGTTAAATGAAAAAATGCTTTTTTGAAAAATGTAATCAATGGGCGGTCTACAAAATAATATTAATTTAATAGGTAGTTATTCAAAAACACATTTCTATTGTGTTATCTAATAAACTTATGTAATTAAGTGTTATGATCTGTTTTTGAGATGATGTAAATAAATGCCACAATAAAAATGTGTTTTTAATAATTACCTATTAAACTAATATTATTTTGTAGACCGCCCATTGATTACATTTTTCAAAAATACATCTATTCATTTAACGTTATTAAAAATTTGGTCCCGTGTGAGCGAGAGAGGTGCAAAATGTGACAACCCTCTTAAAGCAGTATTATTTTAATGTTACTTCAGTGTGAGAAAGAGATGGCGCTATACAGCACGTCTAGCTCCATCTCTTTCCCACATTGAAGTAAGATTACAATAATACTGCTTTAAGAGGTGGTGGTCTAGCTACAGTACCAATTTGCCTCTTAATCTAATGATACTCCGTAAGTACTATGCTAGTCCTATGCATTGACATTTCGCATTGGCAATGGGAAATGCCAATGGGGTTTCCCATTGGCAGAAAAGGCAAGCTTCTATACATCCCCTACTTAACCCCTTTATGGAATTAATTTTCAAAAATCCTTCCTTCGTGCTCATCTTCGTAATATAACGTGTCGCTATAATGGCGACATTAATTTCAATATCATCAATTCATTACAAAATATTATGCTTCTAGACCCAGCAGTTTATGCTGTGCAATGTCTGTCAGTGAATTTAAGATTTTTAATAAGTAGTGGACATCTCATGACTACGTATGTTTCACTGCCTATGCGCACTGCCTTCTTTCACCCTCCCACGGGAAATGACACTATCATCCAAGCCAGAGACTACTCGCTGCATTTGCAAGTGTATCAATGTTTAACATAACAATAGTATCTTTTGCACTCTTTATCGGCAGTTCTACGACTACGTAGACACCAGAGCTTTCAACGGAAACTAGGTTTTTGCAGAGCATCAATATGCATGAGAGCCCGCGACGTTTCTATTTCGAGAGGGCCGACAACTCCGTGTTTCACATATTTTCAAAGGTTTTCTTTATGTTTTATATGCAGCTATGTACGTAGGATTGTGTAATTATACTTAGGTAAGGTACAATGTGGTTATCAAGTACATACCAAAGGGCCTCAATATTTTTTATTTGGTCATCTAATGTAACTACTATGTCATCAGGTTAGTAGGTCTGGTTTATCAGACCTCAAAATTACTCTCCTTAATAATGATGTAACAAAGGATCGATCGTAATAAAACATTAAACATCTCACAATCTTCATAATAGTTGTCCTGACACCAAAAATCGTGCCGTGTCACCACGGTGTAAATATTCAGGGAATTCGAATCCGAACGTCAAAATGAAGTTCGCTGAACAAACGTCAAAATGAAGTTCGGTCAGATCCAAACCGACCGAACGAAATAGAATGAAGTGTAGTAGAAAACTTCCGAACATTCGGTCGATACTTCGGGTTTACGCTTCGGAGTAGGCCCCCTGTACAGTCACGAGCATAAATATATTACTATGAACAGCTCGGCAATAATATTTGATTTCATGACTCATCCTTTAAAATCTGACGTCAAGATGACGAAAATATAGTGATCATTTTCATAACGCAAGACATGTCCGGTATTATTATACTCATCAGATAGTTTTGGTGTTCTTTCGACGTCATATATTTGTGCTGCCACTTGTCTTTCACAAATCCATACTCCATATTAATATTATGAATTCGAAAGTAATTCTGTCTGTTTGTATGTTACCTCTTCACGCCTAAACCACTGAACGGATTTAGACAAAATTTGGCAAGTAGATAGATGGCATCTTGAGGAAGGACATAGGCTACTTTTTGTTTTTAAAATAATCCTATAGGGGGTGATATAGGGGATGAAAGTTGGTATGGGAAACTCAGCATTTGTTAAGCATATGAACATTAAAATTTATGCTTCTGGAAAGAAATAAAGAATTACGTCTTACAACGTTTTTTGTAAAATCCTTGCCCCAAGGGGGTAAAATAGGGGAATATTAAAGTTGACATGTAGGCAACATTGATATTTTTGTGTAGGTACTTCTTTTAAAGAGATAGAAGAAGAAAATATGGAAGAATATGGAATATGGAAGAGATTTGAGGTATTGGAAATATGGTCATAGTCCGTAAAATGCGCTAACATTTAGTCTTTACTTCATAAAGATCAGTTTACTTGGTCAAAAGTTATACAATTTATAGTCATAATTTGGCTAACACGTAGGTACAGTGTGTACGGCAATAGCGTGACCAGCATAATTTTAACTTTTGAGACCTTTTTACGCCTAAACCAATGTCCTAAACATATATGGAGATATATGGTATTCTAGGGAAGGACATAGGCGACAGAGGAGTTGGAAGTTTATATAGGAAACCCAGCATTTCATAGGTAAGGGATATGAACATTCAAAATGCTTTTGGTAAGATATAAAGAATTACGTGTTACAACATTTACGTAATTTTTTAATTTTGTTTTTAATTTGAGATGGGTTTGTTCTTGAGTCTAGTGTAGGTCAGAGGTGCCAAAGTCGACGATGGAGCGAGCTTACCCAAAAGAAGCCTGTAAAATAATTCCCACGGAGGTAAATAAGGGGTGATTTTAAAATTCACATGTCATACCTATAGATATTTTTGTGTCTGCTTATAAATATCTTATATCTTAAAATAACATTTATTCTTTATTTCATTAAAATCGGTCCACTGGGTGGTTTATTACCAACAATTTATTTTCTGTCTATCCTTTACCTTTACCTTTTCACTCCTTAACGACTGAACGGATTTGGATGAAAGGCATGCGGATAGGCCATGATTTGGGTTAGGACATAGGATACTTTTATCCCGGTAGTACATTCCCGTGGGATATTATCCGACATCCACGCGGGTGAAGCTTTGGGCAAAAGATATTGATCACATATATTTGTTGTCATCTTGACGACACATAGTAATTAATGAATCATAAAATTAGATATTATTGCCGAGTTGTCCATAGTAATATATTTATGTTCGTGACTGTACTACTTTTCATTCCAAAGTCCCTCATTCTGTTTAATAAACCTCATTTCAACACAGAATTCAAATAACAGCGTATTCTTAACAACCGCAAAACAGCCATACGTGACGCATATTAATTTAAGTTTTAATGAAAGAGCCTAAATTCTGAAGACATTGCAACTGAGTTAATTAAGTTTGTTCAGAACAACTTGTTCGGTACACACAATGTGAGAATGATAGACGAATTATGAACACGGAATGTTAATGAGAATTGCACTGAGCTGTTGAATTTATTATGCTGCGGGTTACAAGAACTTGTAACAGAATTGTAAAGTAATTCTAAGGTTCGCTTGCACCAAAAAACACTAAAATTAATACGTTTAGCACTTTTAAATATGTTTATATTTAAAGCATCGTCCTATCTCAATGCATCATCCTGGCTCTGACATTTCTAAATTTGGCAAAATAAAAACAGCCGCAAGGGTCTTGCCGCGGTAGGTTCGTGGATGGGTGACCATCTATTACATATCGGGACGACTCCATGGCTCGGAAAGTAGTTAAGCCGTTGCACTTGGTCCCGGCTGTCATTCGTAGATCTTCGACAGTCGTTACGGGTAGTCAGAAGCCCAAAAGTCTGACAACCAGTCTTATCAAGGATTATCGTGTTACTCAGTAACTGGGTTGTGGAGGTCAGATAGGCAGTCGCTCCATGTAAAGTACTGGTCGGTTAGACTAGCTAGACAGATTGATTTTTGACAAAAAAAGAACGGTATTTTTAATATGTTTAGCTCTAAACGTATTAAGTGATTTGTGTCGCGGGACTTAGAATTACATTATTATTTTCCTACAAGTTTCTGTTACCGGAAGCAAAATAAAGTCAATAGCTCAGTGCAATTCTCATTAGTTATAGTATTTTAAAAATTGCAATAGCGCAATTTATTGTGGACCAAAACAAGTATCGACATTATCTTGTTAAAAGCGTGTTAGTAGGTACCTCAATTTTAATTGACTATTGAGAAATGCTACTTCAATTTCTTACTTATCTAGCTTATTCACAAGTACGTCTTAAGTTTTCACAGAACACTCAGCTTGATGGGAAGATAGTAACTATCCAATTGAAAATTACGCATTTGAAGCGCCTTTCTGAATTACTGTCCTATTTCACTTCTTATCACATAGCATAATCAGCCTATAATGTTCCCACTGCTGGGACACAGGCTTCCTCTCTGTGACAGGGAGTGGGCCGTAATCCACCACGCGGGCCCAGTGCGGGTTGGTAGATGTCACATGTCTTGGAATTTTTGGTTTTCCACACGATGTTTTCCTTCACCGTTTTGAGAGCAGTGGTAATGAAATAATTTAGACAAAGTAAAGCGCCTGTCATGGTTCGAACCTACGACCTACATGCAACTCGTAGGTCACAGCCGTTACCAAAGGGCCACCACAGTTCTCTCTTATAACATAATGCTTTACAATTAATTTAGTTATCAGCCTGTCAATGTGGACTGCTGTTTATATCTACGTCTCTCATAATAAATTATGCTAATTCCTACACTTGCTCTACGCATACTATTTCATGCTTTCTATTTTTTTTCTTTCTCCCTTTTCTATAATGAGCATTACGTAGAGCCGTGATGTGTCATTAGGGTTCAAATTCTGTAATAAACAATATTATCTGTACCCTAATCAACCGACGCATATTATTTGCTGAAAAACAGCACCGAATCCGCAAACAACATTTTTTCATCGTCAAAGCGATGGTATAAATCAGTGTTTTATTTACTCGACCAGCAAGAGAATACACAGGGGACGTCACGAACGCTTTTCCAATAACAAGTGCCTAGAAATGAAAGCCTTTATAGGCCGTAAATAGAAAATTATAGCCGACTGACCGGGGTCGCTTTCACCGTATATATAGGGACAATATCGTAGCATCAACTTGATGAGTTAGTTTCGTAAGACAGGGGATAATAGCGTAAGATGTTCCGTTAATTAGATTATTTGGAAGGCAATTTATTAAGGTATTGTTGAATTGTTTGTTTTTGTTTATGGTACAAAGTGCAGGGTCATTATTGGGTGTCTGATGTGATGATTAAAAAAAAACGATATTTGACAAATATTTGTTTTATGTGTTGTATTTGTTTTGTGTATTTAGATATAATTATAAGAGGGCCAAGTTAAATTTTATTAGTGTCATTTAACAAAAATGAACCTATATGTTTTTATATTTGTGATTTCAGTGTGTTTATCTCTTGATTGATTCATAGTCACATTTCAGCTTTACGACGGTAATAAAACTAATGAAACATTTGCTGGCTGTACGCACACTCGTATTTGTTATTTAATCTTTGATCTTCCGACCGGGCCACTTCTCCAAAGTTCAGAGATAACAATCGACCAAGTCTGAAGACGTTGTCCTTCAAGTTAATTGTAAGCACTTGTACGAAGGGCAGGCTCGGCGTCGGCACTACTAAGAAGGTACTCAACGCCTGCCGCTCTTTCGTCTTATTCTTTGACGCTTCAAGACGAATTTCTTTTCATTCGGACGTCTAACTTTTATTTTTATTGTTTAGTTTAAGTTGGCGGAAAGTTTTCAACAAACACTGCGGCTTTCCGTTTAGCGTGCGATCTAACGAAATGAAAATTCACAATAAGTTTTGGGAAATTGTTGTTGCTTTTTTGTTTTCGATTTGATTAAAAGTTTGAAATAAAGTTTAAATTAATAAAAATTAACAGCCTTTCAGTTTCACAATTTTTGTTTTTGATAGTAGCTTATCTTTTACTAACTGGTATCCCATAAATAATTAAATGGGACATGAATAAAGCCAATTGTACGAGTGAAGGATTTTAATAAAAAATTTAGTAATAAAACGCATTGTTTATTTTAATGTTTTTATTTGAATAAATATGATTATATATTTTATGATTAAACTGTGATATTAAATTCGTAAAAAAAAAATGTACAGTCGCGGGTGTAAATATTTGACCACTCACATATGTATGTCAGTCTTTGGTCATATTGTATTGAAGGCTCTATGGCGCTTCTTTGAACTAGTACCTACTTCACTAGGTACTCTATGAAATAATATTAACTTCTTACCTTAAAGTTTCCTACTTAGAATATAATATTGATTACGTACTTATGAATAGACATAGATATTATAAGTTACATACAGATTAGGTACAGACAAAAATAATTCATTAATTATAGTAGCATTGACATTGACCAAAGCGACACCAGCCTCCGACATTATTAAGGTGATGACACATTTGATTGCAGGTCACTGTGTTGCAGGCGCTGGGTGAAGGTACCATTAGTTCATCTGCAAGGAAAAACACGACATATGTATAATACAAGTGATAGAAAATGTTGTTCATACTAATATTATAAAGGCGAAAGCTTGTGAGTGTGTGTATGTTTGTTACTTCTTCACGCTCAAACGACTGGACTACTTTTGATAAAATTTGGTATGGAGGTAGCTGAGACCCTGGATTTACACATAGGCTACTTTTTATCCTGATATTCTTACGGAATCGAGACTTATGCGGGTGAAACAGCGGGGCGCTGCTAGTAAATTATAAACGTGAAAGTTTGTGAGGATGGATGGATGGATGTTTGCTTGTTACTCTTTCACGCAAAAACTATTGAACGGATTTGGATGAAATTTGGCACACAGATATTTAATAACTTGGATTAACATATACGATACTTTTTATCCCGATATCCCTACGGTATCGAGACTTATGCGGGTTAAACCGCGGGGCGCTGCTAGTACTTAATAATTATTAAAAGACCCAGATAAAAAACTGAAATGTTAAATTAGAGAGCTGTTTTTGAAGTGATAACTTCTTTAGGCGCGTTGAGCGCTTTTTGGTAGGCAAATCTTACGGGTTCCCGACATACGACATGCTCGACTCGAGTCACCGACATGCTAATGTGACGTGTTGCGCCAGACTAGCGACGCACAGCGGCCTGTGTACATGTTAATGTTTTAAGTTTTCACTTATGTCGGGGCAGTCCCATGGCTGCAGACTTTTTTTTTGTACCGTTCTAGGGGGCAATTTGTTTAACATCTCAGTTACAATTATTGTTACTATACCACAAAATTCAGCGCTTGGCAAAACCAAATAAAAAGTAAGAAACTGTAACGTACATATTATACTCCTTTAAAAATATTTTAAAACTTTACCTTCTTTTGTTCTTAAGACGACGTTAGATTCTTCATTTTCATCGCTGTTTACATCGTTTAGTGGAGATGCATCTATTAAATAAAAAAATACAAGGTATTGTTATCTTAGTTTGATGAATATTCAGAAATTACAAAAATAAGATACCTACCAATTTCATCTAAAATTTTATAATCATCATATTAAGGGGACTACAGAATCTATAACGCGGTCACTGTCGGACTGCGTAGAAAAAAGAGTAGCGCGATGACACAGCGCTGGTTATTTATTGCAAAATATGAAGCAATTATCCATTTACAAAAAATCTATTGATTGGACTAAAAAATTAACTCAACTCAACTCAAAGCATTTATTTCAATTAAACCAATTACAGGCACCTTTGAATTGTTAAAGAGTCAGTCAGTTAGTCAGAAAATTGAAGCTAGTCGCCCATTCCAATACGTAGATCTCTATGGAGAAGAATGGGCAACTCCATGGACACTCTTTTAAATCAAAATTATTACAAAATCCTGGGTACATTGTTCTTGTTGCTTCTATATGTGAGAACAACGTAAAAAATAAAAAAATAAAAACAATTCAAAATATACGATTAAAAATAAGCCCTGGCAGTTAAGAAATAAGCGCTATAATATTAATATGTTGCTTGTAGAATAATCTGACAAAAAATCATCAGTATGGTCTATAATCGTTAAAATACATTTTTAGAGGTATCTTCGTGATTTTTTTTCTATGGTATCAAATTAATTGTATTAGGTTTTTAACACACTATCTAACTAGCATAATTATCCTGAAGAATATCATATATTTTTCTGATTTTGTTTACTGCAATGGATCATATACTTTTAGGCATTATAAAACTGGCGTTTAGGTTCTGTAATCCCCTTAAAAACTACTGAAAGTTATAGACAATTTTCTAATTAATATAAAAGCGTCTTAAAAATGATGATTATAAATAGAAACAGAAACTACAGAAACTTGTATAGTATAAAAACAGAAGTAAACATAACGATGAGGTATTTTAAGACCATGTCATTGTGAACTACGTTCCAACTTCAAACTAAGATAGATGATACGTCCAGCAAAAATATTAAAAAGTAACCTTGTCTTTGTATTTTGTTGTGGCACTTGCACCAACCGTTGACACATCTGGCGCCCTCATAGCCACGACGGGTACAGGTTCGGTTGCATTGCCTTAACTTGCAGACGCGTCTCGTGGCCAATTCTGAATATTCATCAACAGTTTCTACTAAACAAATATATGTTGACATGGTAATTAGACAAAGAAAGAAAAATATTTAAGTATGAAAATCCACTTGAGATAAATAAGACTAAGACCAGAAAAAAAGTGCAATATTTTGTAATATTCATAAAACTCGTAAACGCGCGCTCGTAGCTGAGTAAACGAACCAAAGATTTTTTTTTTATAGAAAGAAAATAATAATATTTCTATTACCTTCTGCTCCGAAGAAGTTATTACACTTGCAGCGATTATTGACACAGGCGCCACCGGGGAACTTGAGTCTGCGACATAATTGGTCGCACGCCCGCATGTTGCAACCGCGTTCAGTCTGATCCTCTGACGATTTGAAGACAGGTAGTGATGTTTCCGAAATCTTATAATCTACATATAAAAATTAGTGTTTATGTATAAGTTATTAAAATAACACAATATAGGAATAGGGTGTAGTTTGATGTTGTTCAAAAACTACACGGCAAGCAGGTACACATGAAAATATTCTGCATAGGCCATTGCATTGTAAACAGAATTGAAATGAGAACATTTCGTAATCCAGAGAACAGCAATAACATCACACCTTGTTTCCCCGAAGGGTTAGGCAGAGGTGTACCTACGAGTATTATAGTACACCCACATTTCGCCAGTTATGTTTAAGTTCCATGTAATAGGGGGCGAGCCTATTGTATTTATTCCTATATAAATATTTAAAAGTAACCTTTTTCTTGTAGACTGTTGTAGCACTTGCAGCGACCATTGACACATGTGGCGCCTTCATAGCCACGACGGGTACACTTACGATGGCATTTCGTTAACCTGCAGACGCGTCTCGGGGCAATTTCTGAATATTCATCAACAGCATCTACCAAAAAATAAAGTTTACATTAAATAGAGAGCGAGAGAAAACTTGAACAGATAAAGTCGTGCAATGTTAAGGAATATTCAAGAAGCGTCAATGTTTTAAAAGAAGACCTTTTTATAAAGTACAAAATCTGTATTGTTTATTCATATTACCTTCTGTTCCGAAGAAGTTGTCACACTTGCAGCGACCATTGACACAGGCGCCACCGGGGAACTTGAGTCTGCGACATAATTGGTCGCACGCCCGCATGTTGCAACCGCGTTCAGTTTGATTCTCTGACAATTCGGAGGCAGGTAAAGATTCGTCAGAAACGTCATCTATTTAAAAAAAAAAAAAACATAATGGTGGTAAAGATACAAGAGCACAAGATAAGAACAGCCTTCACAAAAAAAAAAAAAACTGTCATCGGACAGCCAGAATCATCATATAGAACAACATTGCAATTAACCATTGCTGCATCTACAGTGACCCGACCCTTGTATTTCACAAACCGGCGCTTTAATGACTGAATTGGAGCTATTTATTTTGTCTCCTTTAATGGTTTAAGAGCATGATAATTTTTACCTTCTGTGCTAAGGAAGTTATCGTCTAGTGAAATAGTTTCCTCCAAATCGTCCATGGTATCTGCAATGAAGAACACACCATAAGAAAAATCGAAAAGCTTGCACTTGCTACCACCATTAACGCATTTACTCCATATAAAAAAAAAACATTTAATTTTGTACAAAAAATGTGATATATGTATATAATCTTTTGGGGTGGGAAAATAGTTATTGCAGCTGCAGCGTCCAGCGATACAGACGCCTTCACGAAACTTGAGTCTACGGCATAGTGCGTTGCATTCCTGATGGGTGCATTTTCTTGGTGAAACAGAATCTTCTAAGTTGTAGGAAGAGTTTTCAGAAACTGCATGAGATGGAAACCGCAATTCATCATCTGCCTAGCCTTTTCCCAACTATATTGGGGTCGGCTTCCAGTCTAACCGGATGCAGCTGAATACCAGTATTTTACATGGAGCGACTGCCTATCTGACCTCCACAACCCAGTTACTGGGTAACACGATACCCCTTGGTAAGACTGGTTGTCAGACTTTCGGGCTTCTGACGACCCGTAACGACTGTCAAAGATCCACGAATGACAGCCGGGACCAACGGCTTAACGTGCTTTCCGAGGCACGGAGGAGTCTCGGTATGTATAGATGGTTACCCATCCACGGACCAACCTCGGCAAGCGTAGCTTAACCTGATGGATCGACCCATGCGGCTGTTATTACTTAGCCACGAGCTCCTCGAGATGGAAACCGCAATTACATTTTCAATTTCACTTCGTAAAGTGCAAGGTAGGAATCAGCACCCTAATTGGGTAACACACTTACAATAGGAATCGGTTTCATTGGTTGCTTTAAAATCATTCAGATTTTGATTGATAGTGTGTTACGTAATTGGGTTGCAAGATTGAAAGCTATTTCTGATCAACAAAGTTGTGACTAATTATTCAAAACTGTAGAAGGACTTTTGATAACAAATATTAGATATGTACCTTCTGTGTTTAGAAAGTAGTCACACTTGCACTGCCCATTGATACAGACACCACTGTGCCAACCGGTTCTCCGACATTGGTCGTCGCACGCTATGGAGTTACAAGAGGATAGTGGAACTGATTCAGCAGGGTCAACTGTAGTCTTAGAAGGAGGTTGCTCAGTTTCTGAAAATCCATATTATATATATAAAAGATATAATAAAAGATGAAGCTGATCAGCCGAACGATTCCGTAATTCATACGACTTTGATACTAATTATAACTAAGATGGTAATAAATCTAATCCTTACCTTCTAGCAGGGAAAGAAATTTATTGCAGTAGCAGTTAGCTCCGAGACACGCGCCGCCGCGGAACTTCTGCTTACGACACAGTTGGTTGCACTTCTTGTTGTTGCAAGCTCTTGATGGAACAGAGTCTTCTACGTTGGATTCAGAAACTGCATCTACAGAAAATTAAAAAAATTATGCGAAAAGTTTTCACCTTCATTAAAACAAAAATAAAAAGCAAGGTGGAAACATGTTTGAAAAGCCAGTTGCCTGATTAAATGTTGACTTATATTATTTAGATAATATTTTATTTCACATAAAACTACATGGGGACTTATTAAACAGTGGTTGAGGGGAGCTAGATGCAAAGCTACGAAGTTAGGTTGAAAATTGTAGGCCGATCTGTTAGAAGGAGATTTTTCAGGAAGATTTGTAAATTTTACAATATTAATATCCTTGAAACCGTCGATAAAGAGCAGATTGACGGTTCGATCATAACGGAATCTTATATACAGGGTGTCCGGTAATTAATGGATAACCTTGCGATAGCATATAATAGACCCTATGGCCGTTCTAAAAAAAATACAAAAAAAATGTATATCCCAAGTAAGTAAGTACCTAAGATATAATTTTTTTAGAAAAAAATTCTGTGTAATTTCTAGTCACATTATTTATTGCCTCTCTGTCGGCGGCATAGTCAACGTACAATATTATAACAATATTATAACCGATGGAATTCATTCATTTGTGGTTGTGGTGATGAAAAATGTAAAAAAAGTTAGTATTCTTTTTCAAAAAAATCTTAGTTATTACTTGGGATATATTTTTTTTTGTATTTTTTTTAGAACAGCCATAAGGTCTGTTATATGCGATTTCAAGGTTATCCATTCTTTACCGGACACCCTGTATATTTCTTTTGCATTGATGAAGTTTGAACGCTTGCACTGACTAACTTAAAAACATATGTGAAACAAAATTAGTCTCAAAAAATCTATGCAAATTGAAAGTACGTGAATGATTTTTTGACCGATAACATAACATAACATAAACTCACGCCTTCTTCCCATGGGGGTAGGCAGAAACTACAGAACGCCACCTGCTACGATCCTTACATACTCCTTTTGCCTCGTTTACATTCATACATCTGGTCATACACGCACGCCGATACTTTACCGATTTGACCGATACTTTATCTAATTACAATAGTTGAATGCCGGTTCAATACTAAAGAAATCTTATATTACCTTCTGCAATGATGGACTTGGCACACTTGCAGCGACCATCGACACAGGAGCCACTGGTCTTATTAAGCCAGCGGCACACCAGGTCGCATACTTTGAGGTTACATCTACTCGGAATCGCTGCAACTTCAGCTTCGGAATCATCTATAATAATAAGATATTATTAATTACAAAATCCTAATTAGTAGTTGTACATACAAAAATTAAATTTACCTGTTTGTGAAACTGAGTCTTCTAGGGCAGAGAAAGTTTTTTCAGAAACTTCATCTGAAATAAATAAGCACATTAATAAAAATAAATACAAGATGGAAGCACAATTGAAAGGAGAACTGCTGACTACTGAAGTATTGAAAGTTGTAGAATGATGGTATGCAATACTAAAATATTATAAATACCATCTGCATTGAGGAAGTTGTCACACTTGCAGCGACCATTGACACAGGCGCCACCGGAGAACTTGAGTCTGCGACACAGCTGCTCGCATGCTCGGACATTGCAGCCTTTTGGATTGCTTGCAAGTTCGGTCTCTGGATCGTCTAATAAGAACATGAATTTCATACATTTTCTTTAGTTACTTCGCCACTTATGCCCCTTTTTGCCACTTAATACAGACTAGGTACTTCAGTACTTTGAGCGTTACTTCCAAAAAATATTTAATTACCATCAAACACATTGACGGAAATCACAGACGCGTTGACAACGTACACCGTCGCAAGGACGAAAATTATTTTAGAAAACATGACTTTCTGTCTTTATAGTATCTTTTTAAGCTTTTGCTTCTTCGATACTAACACTATATGCTAATGATACAGGTTGCTTCCTGTGGAGCCTTTTTATAGGGAGCGTTGCAACATCGGAACTTCATCAATGTGAAAAGGATCTTTTCTGAGTCATTAATCTATGTTCAGTCCCGAAGGTCTTTGTTGGTAGAGTTAAACTTTACTGATAGGTAATTATTGGATTGCGAAATAAACATTGTAAACATTTATTAGTCAGAACTTTAGGAAGTGTTTCGCAGTACTTAAGTACCTAGTGGGCATCTATTGTAATAGTTACTTTATTTAGTTAGGTGCCTTTTCTTTCTTGGCTGTACTAGGTTATCGCTGTATCAAGATTTCACCAGTAATCTGTAATATTCTCTAAAGTATTTGGGAAATCAATTGTTTGAAGTATTAAGAAAGTATTTTAGGTATTTAAAAAAAAAAAATCAATCGACAGAACGTTTTCATTATGTATTGTGGTAAAACACCAGTCTTCCAAACGAATCCTAGTCCTATAACTGCTTTTTCAAAGATGTCGTGATAACCAGAGCTTTTGGTTATCAGACAAATTGTATGTTTGGTGAGATCAATTAACAAAAAGTAAATAGGGGTACCTACTGACTCATCAATCTCTTGCTATTGATTTCTATTTCTTCCATACTTCTCTGTTAGTCGTCATCTCAGTAGTCATCCCCTTTCTAACCATATCATTGTCACACAGTCCATCCAACTTTTCTTTGGTATTCCTCTATTCATAAATCTATCCATAATCATACCCCCTAAGACGTTTTCCTCATTCCTCCGCATTACATGCCTGTGGTGGCATCTACAATGCTACATGCGAACTATGCATCGAAGACCTGACGTTACACAAATCTTGCATCGAGCAAGCAGAGTTTACCGCGCTACTGGCATATATTCAACATCCCGACATTAACCGTCGGGTAGTAACCCACCAGACACAACACCCGTCTAGTCGGAGGATCCTTCCTTTTCTATATAAAACACAAAAACATACAAATCAACCACTTAATTTTACATCCTGTTCCTCATGCCTCTATATGCTCATACCACGACAACCGATTTCCACACAACTTTTCAGCCACTTTCTGTTTCACCTTTCTTTCATCCATTTTATAATCCAACATTCTGATCCTTACAAGACAGCAGGTCCAATCATTGTTTTATAAATCTTCCCCTTAAGTTTAAGGGGAATTCTGGAGACGCAGATTGTTCCCGTGACCTGCCACTATTTTATCCATCCAGTGTTAATTATGTGCTTATCAGTCCGATCTACTTCGCCATCGCTTTGCATGAGTGAACCAATATACCGAAAGTCGGAGGAAACTCGGAGAAGCGCGCCATTGAGTGCTATGTTCGAGAGACAGTCGAAGATATTCCAGCTTCTGTTGCCATTTCTCCAATCTGCTTTGGATCTCAGGTCCATCTTCACCGACAGGAACAATATCGTTGGCAAACAGTGCAACATGTCAACATGCACTAGGGTGCCTCTTCCTTTATGTCCTACGTCAAAGCGTCCGTAATCAACAGGAACAGTGTAGCGTTGTGTGGCTTCTCAATGGTAAATAGTTGAGTGATGCTAAATATTTCAAAATTTGTAAGTTGCTAACCAAATCACTAAAACCATGGAACAACACAACTTTTTTAAGAACACTCGTCCGTTCCGACAGCCACTTGCTTAGTTAGCAGAAGCTATTCACTGATACTCAGGATTCTGTGTGCCCTAACCTAGGGCGAATTCTTTATACTGTACCCTCTGCACTGGGTAACCTACGTAGTGTCTGATTTCGCGGGTATCATGTGCCACGTGGCTGTAAGTTATCCAGTGAAAAGGAGACTGAATTATGTACTGCTGCTGCATTGGGGCTGTGCAGGGCCTCACTTTGTATTACAAGCGATATTGCGAGGCATCAGCTAAGATAATTGTTTTACCTTGTATTTTATGCTCGCGTTTCACATACATAATCTCATAATGCATCTGTCATTGTGCCACGCTGTCTTTGCAAACTCTCTGCCTGTAAACTGCTGTGATGTGTTGAGCTTCCACCTATACTGTTTCTTACTCCGTCCCTTGATCGCTGAAAGGGGGATGAAGCTGGGTACATCGCATGTGGCTTGCTGCTTTCGTACTGCAACTATCGTCCACACCCTAACGCGCCATCCAGGGTTCTACGTCCAAGCTGAGGGCTGGACACCTACTCATCTGCACGCTGCTCCGAACGGCGCGCTGCACACGTAGCTGAACTGTCCTACGGCCTGCTACCAACGCACGCTCACTGCAGTTCTACAAAGGCCGGCCCGGCCTCTTGCTGAGCCTGTGCTGGCAAGCCGTCTTACATCTCGTGCCACCAGAGATGGTACCCTTCTTAATTTAAAGTGTGAAAGTGCTCAGAACAGAAAATCAGTGTGACTTTACCCGTGACCTAGACCTATAACTACCTAATAGTTAACGGCCTGCGCAGCCTACCCGCGAAAGCCCTAGCCGTTACAACAGATATGGTCGTAAAGCAGACCTTCGGTGCAAGTCTACAGCCACACTGAACTCGTCGGTGTTGCCAGTAGCTGACCGGACGTAGGTGTGATTGACTGTATACGGCACGAATTAACTCTGCGTCTTTCTCGGGTAACCCTTTCTCTGCAAGGCCCACCACAACACATCGCGAGGTATCTTATCATACGCTTTCATCAGATAATAATAATAATAAATACCGGTGGAACTCTATTTTTTATATTTTTAAATGTTTTTTATAACTTTTTATTTTAAGAAATATTTAAAAATGTAAATGATAAGAAAGAAAAATAAATAAACGAAATAATAAATAAATAAATACATTTTTATTTAACTTCAATTGTACAAACAAGAAACACTTATCTAAACACTATGCAGCGTTACAACTAGGGAAAAGGAGTGTTTACGATAAACTCTGGCACCCAAAGTAAGATTTAACTTGTGTTTAGGGTGCCAGCGTCCTCGCCTTTGATTTGAACATGTAGCAGTAGTTGTAAGATGAGCACAGTATATTCTTATTGAATTATAATATATTTCCTAGCTAATGCAACTATGATGTGGACACAGATGAATGAACACCATGCTGACCTCGACCTTGTGTGTATTTTATGTCATATTTTTTTGTAATGTGCGTTTTGTTTGTGCAAAATAAACATTTTTTCTTTCTTTTCTTTACATAAAAAAAAACATCTTCAAATGAGTCCCAAGTTACTGAAGGCCTCGTTGGTCTATTGGTCGCAATTGCTAAGCGTGGGGTCTAAGACCCAGTAAGACCCAGTGATATGCATAACAAAACAAACACAAACAAAAGAAACGTTTTAAATAGTCTGGGTTAATTGCTTGGGAACTTTGTAATAAATTGGCTACAAATGGCAATTGGCTACAATTCAAAACATGTAAGATTATCCTAACACTTCTATCTGCTGGTTAGTAAATGATAAATCAAAGTCTATGGAAGGTACTGTAAGTACCCGCCCGCTCCGCCCAGAGTGGGAAAAGTCATTTGATGATTTTCCATAAAAAAGGACTTGTCCTGAATTATTCATCAACGCAGAGCCTAAACCGCTGCGGCTACAAACTTGAAATTTTGGCAGTTGATGCATTTTATGTTTCGAGCATCCACTAAGAAAGGATTTTTGGAAATTCGGGGGATTTTGTTTGTATGAAATATCTTATTCCTTGAGTTAATAAACTTGAAACTTGGCAAGAATACTTATCTTAGTAAATTATAAAGTTTGTAATTTTTTGTTTTTCAAAACAACCCATTATAGGGGGATTGGGGGGTGTCAAAGTTTGTATGGAAGAATTTAACTCGCGGTCCGATTAACTCGAAACTTAGTATTTATACTTACGATCGAAAATAAAGTATAATATGTATCAGAGTTTTTCGAAAATCTACCCCTAACGAGATTAAAAGGGGTAGTCATTTTAAAACGCGGGGAAGTGCTAGTAGGATGATATTAACACAATGAAAACGTTCTGTCGATAGATTTTTCTTTAAAAAAAAATACCTCAAATACTTTTATATTTCTTCAAACATTTGATTTCTCAAATACTTCTGAATATTATAGATTACTGGTGAAATCTTGTTACAACGATGACCCGGAACTACCAAGAAAGAAAACGCACAATCATATCTAAATAAAGTAACTATCGCAATAGATGATAGGACCCACTTTACGACAACGCCTTTCTGTCCAGTAGGTACCTCAGTATTGTGAAACACTTCCTAAAGTTCTGACAAATCAATGTTTACGATGCTTATTTTGCAATCCAATAACTACTTATCTGTCTCTACCAACAAAGACCTTCGGGATTGAACCTGTTAGATTAATGACTCACAAAAGATCTTTTTCACACTGGTGAAGTCCCGATGTTGCAACGCTCCCTATAAAAAGGCTTCACAGGAAACGACCTGTATCATTAGCATAAAGTGTTAGTATCGAAGTAGTAAGTAATTAGTACAGTTATACATAGTTTCAAGAGATTAGTTTAAAGAGGGTTAGGAAGTCATGTTTTCTAAAATAATTTTCGTCCTTGCGACGGTGTGCGTTGTCAACGCGTCTGTGTTAACTGTCAATGTTTTTGATGGTAATAATTTTTTTTTAACATACTTCTTAAAAAAAGGAGCAGGTTCTCAATTCGTTTATAATTATATATTTTTTTTTCTTTATAATGTTCATCGATATTTTCGTCAATAGGAATGATGCTTGGGTAATAAAAAATAAATTCTATTTAGTCCCTCAGTCACATAATAAAAAAATATTAGACACGTATTTTTTGCTTTATATGATAATATTAATAAAAAATGACGAAGATAAACTGCTTTAAAGTTGGGGAGTGGGGGCTCACTACGTCACAACTCAGTATAAAATCTAGCAAGGCGTGACGTCATGCCACATTCTAATTCAATGTATCGGCCTAATCTTTTGATTACATACAAAAGAAAAAAATACGTATCCAATATTTTTTAATAATCTACCTGACGGTACAAAAAAAAATTTGTCATCACTCCTATTGTAGACCGATTTTGAAAATTCTGTTTTTATATACCTTGTGTCCTAGAAAAGATGTAAAGTCTTGATTAAGTTGCGAAGTAACTAATGAAGCTGTATGTCATAAAAATCTTTTTATAATAGAAGATCCCGAGAATGAAGTTGCAAGCAATCCAAAAAATTGCAACGTCCTAGCGTGCGACCAGCTGTGTCGCAGACTCAAGTTCCCTGGTGGCGCTTGTGTCAATGGTCGCGTAAGTGTGACAGTTTCCCCAATGCAGAAGTCATTTTCAGATTTCGGTATTGCATAGGGTAAACCCTGTTCTGCTTTTGCAATAGTCAGCAGTTGTCCTTTTAATCGTGCTTCCATCTTGTACTTATTTATTATTGTAGGTACCCATTTACTTGTTTCAGATGAAATTTCTGAAAACACACTTTCCAACCTAGAAGACTCAGTTTTACAAAAAGGTAAATATAATTTTAAGTCTGCTAGACTACTAATTAGAACTTTGTAATTAATGACATCTGTTTATCATAGATGATCTTGAGGCTGAAGTTGCAGCGGATTCGAGTAGATGCAACCTCAAAGCATGCGACCTGGTGTGCCACTGGCTTAAAAAGACCAGTGGCTCCTGCGTCGATGGTCGCTGCAAGTGTGCCAAGTCCCTCATTGCAGAAGGTAATAGAAGATTCCTTTATTATTCAACAATTTTAATTAGATACCATATCAGTCAAAAATTCATTCAGGTGCTTTCAGTTTAAAACTATACGCTGGAACGGATCTATTATGATCCACCTAGGATTTTAAATTTGTGCAGCTACGAAATAAATTCTAATTTTACGTTAATTTTCAACATAGATGAGTCTGAAGTTACAACAACTCCAAAGAAATGCACCTTTAGAGCATGCTACTCGCAGTGTCGCAGCGGCAATTATATCAGTGGCGCCTGTGTCAATGGTCGCTGCAAGTGTTCCAAGTCCACCAATACAAAATGTAGGTATATAAGACTCCAATAAGATTGAACCAACAGTCAACTTTTTATCAGCGCATTTAAGGTTATTAATAAATTTACTCGTTTG
Source organism: Fissipunctia ypsillon (assembly GCA_947568875.1). Classification (NCBI taxonomy): domain Eukaryota; kingdom Metazoa; phylum Arthropoda; class Insecta; order Lepidoptera; family Noctuidae; genus Fissipunctia; species Fissipunctia ypsillon. Next base: position 7,183,584 of record OX387651.1, on the reverse strand, counting down.
TAATTACGAATCTTTCCCAGGTGAGGTTCCTGAAAAATCTCTCTCTAATTTAGAAGATTCAGTTTTACAACAAGGTAAATATAATATTTAAATATGGGCGTCTTCTAAAGAAGAACTTTTTAATTAATGCCATTTCTTTTTCTTATAGATGATCCGGATTCCGAAGTTGAAAACAAAAAGAGTGACTGCAACAACCAAGCGTGCAATCAATTATGTCGCAGACTCAAGTTCCCCGGTGGCGCTTGTGTCAATGGTCGCTGCAAGTGTGACAACTTCCTCAATGCAGAAGAGAGAGGTATTATTTAAGTGATCAGTAATAACTTTATTAATCAGTGGCTTTCGTTTAAAACTTGCTTACAGTTCGCACCTGACAGATATGCATTTAAAAACTAATAGAAGAATCTTTGTCTGATGGAGTTTTCGCAGAATCATTCTCCAACCCAGAAGCCTCTGTACCACCAAGAGCTTGCAACAACCAGAAGTGCTACAACCTGTGCCGTAAAATCAAGTTGCGTGGTGGTGCGTGCATTGACGGGAAATGCATCTGCAATAAATATCAGACAGTTAAATGACATTCGCAGGCTTTTCACTGAACTGACATTTTTTTTACCTAGTATTAACATTCATCATTATTCACCTTCCCTTATGCCAATTTATTTGGGGTTGGTACAATATATCTTTTTCTTCCATACTTGTCTATTAGTCGTCATCTCAGCAGTCAGCCCCTTTCTAGCCATATCATCTTTCACACAGTCCATCCATCTTTTCTTTCATGACCTGGTATATCTACTCTTAAATATGGACAAACAAGCCATTTGTAACACTGCAGAGTTTCTTTATTTTGCTTGCAGATGACATGACTAATCCTGCGGAATTTCTCTCACCAAGCAGTTGTTACTTCAGAGCGTGCGGCCAACAATGTCGCAGACTCGGCTTTCCCGGTGGCGCTTGTGTCAATGGGCGCTGCAAGTGTGACAATTTCCTTAACACAGAAGGTATATTATATTTATATTCGATAATAGAACCCAATTTTAAATTATAAGTCAACATTTTGTTGGTCGGTAACTGCCCTTTTAAATATGTTTCAACTTAGTATCAAAACCGCAAAAATTTCGTGAAAACATCATTAGGTTAGGTTTCTCGGTTTGTAAAATTACTCTGATTTCATTGTAAAATTCAAGAAACAAATAAATCTGACCTGCTTCATCTTTGACTACTTAGTATGATGTCTTCTTTCTCTCAAATACGAATTTTAAGAAACATAAGTTTCTAGGATAAAAAAGAAAGAAAGAAAGAAAGAAAAATATTTTATTTGGGACACGCACAGGAAATACAACAATAAAAAGAACATTAAAACTAACAATATCATAAACACAAATAAAATAAATGGAAAGAAAAAAAAAAAAAAACATAACAAAGAAGACCTGTGCGAGGCCAAAAAGGCTCCTATCTCAGCATGATGCTGCGATATTTGAAAATACAAAAACAAATACCGCAGCGCTGATATTCTGACAGGGCCCACTGTGATGCCACGGACACACCTACGGACATAAAATAAATAAATAAAATAAGCAATAAAATATATTCTAAAAAACAAAATTCTGTGCAAAACCGTATTTTTTATATTTTGTTTTTTTAAAAAAAACCAAAATATAAAAAAAACGAAAGGATAACCTTTCTAATACATATGTGTTTTTTCTTTTTTCTTGCAGATACCATGACTGACCCTGCGGAATCAGTTCCACTATCCTCTTGTAACTCCATAGCGTGCGACGACCAATGTCGGAGAACCGGCTGGCACAGTGGTGTCTGTATCAATGGACCGTGCAAGTGTGACTACTTTCTAAACACAGAAGGTATCTAGTATTTGATAATAAAAGTCATTCCACAATTCATTGCCTACTTAATTATCAAAAGACCTTTCAAACGGGATTCTACATTGAACTCAATATAATTATGGAAACCATTCTTAGATGCTGTTACAGAAAATACCCTCTCCAACTTAGAAGATTCTATTTCACCTAGACGATGCACCTACCAAGCATGCAACGAACTGTGCCGTAGACACAAGTTCCCCGGTGGCGCCTGTGTCAATGGTCGCTGCAAGTGCGATAACTTCTTCGGAACAGAAGGTAATAAATAATCAACACTATTTTGTACTTTACAAAAAAGACATCTTCAAAAGAACACCGACGCTTATTCAGCTATTTCCTTAGTATGGTACAACTTTGTGTGCTCTAGTATTGTCTTATTTATCTTAGCTCCTTCTTTCAAACATTGTGTCTCGCTCTCTATATACCACGTAAACAAATTTTTTTTGTAGATGCTGTTGATGAAGATTCAGAAATTTCCCCGAGACGCGTCTGCAAGTTAACGAAATGCAATCGTACGTGTACCCGTCGTGGCTATGAAGGCGCCACATGTGTCAATGGTCGCTGCAAGTGCTTCAACAAAACACAAGCAGAAGGTTACATTTCAATATTTATGCTGGAATACTTTGCTTGCAACGCTGTTCTCATGATTATGAAAAGTAGTAATTTCAATTTTGTTTACAATGCAATGTGGTATGCCGTATATTCTCATGTGTACCTACTTGCCATATAGTTTCTGATCAACTATCAAACTAAAGACCTCATTCCTATATTGTGTTAATTTAACAACTTACACATTTCACTCTATTTTATTTATTTTTTGCAGATATGATTTCCGAAACATCGATACCTATCTCCGAATTGTCAGAGGATCAGACTGAACGCGGTTGCAACATGCGGGCGTGCGACCAATTATGTCGCAGACTCAAGTTCCCCGGTGGCGCCTGTGTCAATGGTCGCTGCAAGTGTGACAACTTCTTCGGAGCAGAAGGTAATATTACTATAGTCCTAACTATTTAATGGTATACTTTAAAAAAAAGTGTATGTGTGTGGGCGCACGACTGGAGTACTCATACATGATTTCAAAGTGAAAGGTGAACAAGGTACGTTGCGCAGAAAAACAACGCTTTTGAGTTAACGCTTGTATTAATTTCACTCCTCATAAACTTTCCATACTCCCCGGGCCTTATATGAAAATCGATTCTTAAGTATTTTGAATATTATTTTTTGGTCTCAGTCTTATTTTTCCCATGTGCTTTTTCATAATTTATTATCTCTCTCTCTTTTTACCATGTAAACATATTTTTTTAGTTGATGCTGTTGATGAATATTCAGAATTGGCCACGAGACGCGTCTGCAAGTTAAGGCAATGCAACCGAACCTGTACCCGTCGTGGCTATGAGGGCGCCAGATGTGTCAACGGTTGGTGCAAGTGCCACAACAAAATACAAAGACAAGGTTACTATTCAATATTTACTTTTGGAATAATCTCTTAGGAAAAGTTCACATTTTACTTCTGTTTTAACTTTCATATCTAAGAAACATACGATGTTCGTTTTTTTATGATTAGGAACATTTTTGTCATAGTTTCTAAATGAGAGCAGTTAGGTAGATATTATAATTATTTTATGAATTAAATATAGTTTTAAAAATATCTAGTTACTTGCCGCAGTTTCAGAACATTCATTAAACTGTGATAACATACCTTGTATTTTTAATAGATTCATCTGCACTAAACGATGTTTCCAGCAATGCAAATGAAGAATCTAACGTCATTTTAAGGACTAATGAAGGTGAATTTTTAAATTACTTTTAAAAGAGTACGAGTCACAGTATTCTTACATTTTCTCTGTTTTTGCATGACCCATTCGCATGTTCGACAAGCGTTTTTTTTTTCACTTTTTTAACAAATTGCCTATACCTTTGTCTCCGATGCCTATACCAAAAAAATCACTCTCTAACCAACATTTTTTGAATATGTTTCTCTGTTTCTTTCAACCTACTCTCTTCACAACATTTCCTGTAACTTCTTTATTACAATATAGTTATTTTCCTTGCAGAGGAACTGATTGTACCTTCGCCCAGCGCCTGCAACACAGTGACTTGCAATCAAATGTGTCACCGCCTTAATTACGCCGGAGGCTGGTGTCGCTTTGGTCAATGTCAATGCTACTAAACTTAATTTATTATGTTATATTGAAATCTGTATGTAACTTATGAATAGAAAAAGAAAGTAATGTTATGTTAAAAGTAGAAAACTTATATTTATTATTTTATCACAGAGTAGTAAAGTACAAATTTAAATAGTTAGGCTCTTGTCCTTACGACGGTATGGCCTAAGTCTGGCATAAATATGTGACTGGTTAGATACTTTCACCCGTGACTGTACATTAAAAAAATGAATTTAGTTATTGAATGTCGCCGTTTAATCGTAAAATGTATAATCATATTATTTATTTAAATAAAAATATAAAAAAACAATGCATTTTATTGCTAAAAGGAGATTGTTCTTGGTGAAAACAGCGCTTAGAAATACACGATAAAAATAATACATGTCAATAATTTGACAGTTGAGTTATTGAGATGATATGACAAGGATAAGAGACGCCCATACATTTGATCTGTATCGATATATTTTAAACAAAATCGATACCGTTCTGTATCCAGCGAGTTATTCTATTTGAAATTTTACTTGATGCATCTCACTTATGTGTAGTAATTGTAATGATTGAATTCTTTTTGCACCTAAGGTAGGTAGGTACCAATAAAAACGTCGCACGAGTCACTACAGAATCGTCTTAACCTAGTGGGAAAATGGTTGAAAAGGAAAGTGCGTACAGTAAGACAACGCTCAAAGGTTCCAACGTTTATCTTCGGAAAAACTGAACTTCACCGTATTACATGTGATTGGTCCAATATAGGATTGACGGAATTAGTGCGTCAATCTACCACGTGTACCAGGAGGATTGACATTCCTTTAAACCTCGTGAAGAGAATCATGTTCTTTGACCGTATACAAAAAATCAATCAAATCCAATGAATACTTTAGCCACAGGAAATTATTTTTCATTTTCTTATTTTTCAACATGATGTAGATCTGAGTCCGTAATAATAGGTAAAAATTGCCGCCGCCGCGCCCCGCACCCCGCACCGCACCGTAGATCAGTGACTTTGCGTAGATAAAGCGTGGTTACTTTTTAAGCAGTTGATTCTGCTATTTATTTTGTTTGAAAACTGCAATTTTCAGATTTTCCATTAACGACTAATCTTCGTGTTTTAAAATGTTTCGATGGATTAGTACTGTGCTCGTTTTTATTTAATGGCCTACGTCCAGAAACACGTTGTATAATAACTTAGGTGGGAATATAAATCAATTTCTATTGATCGATAGTCACATTTTATTCGCCATCGCTCTAAGAACTCCTCAAGAATTAATTTCTCTGCATCGGGAAAAGCAATATTTTGTAAAAAAGTTATGAGCAGTTGGCATTAGGCTATTGTAACTTAGATAAATTATAAACTGATCCACTAAAAAGTGAAAATTAAAAACTTTTTGCAAAAAAAAAAAAACAACCGACATCCAAAAGAAACACTACAAAGTTAAACATAGCTTTAATTTTGGAACTCGGTGGCAAAGACCTAAAATACAGTTCCAAAGACACCGACATCCGAAAGTTATTTTTAACTTTGTAGTGTTTTTTTTTTGGAAATCGGTTGTTTTATTTTTTGCAAAAAAGTTTTTTTGATTGTAGTTTAACTTTTACTAACTTGTAGTACAAGAACCAAACTAAAAAATGAGACATTATTTTCACAAAATTGTAAGAATGTAGTGAAATGTAGGAAGTTTTGGCTTTCCTAAGAAAGCGGTGAACGGTCACACAATAACGACTGTCCAAATACAGACCGTTTTTAAAACTTTAATGTCAAATACTGGTGAAAATTACAGATTTTCATGACGGTCGTTATAATGTGACAGAATCGCATTCCTGGGAAGCCAAAGCTTAAGTATGGAAGCAAAAGATCTGTGCGCCGACCCCTAATAAATTGGGATAAGGGCAAGGGAATGATGATGTACGAAGTTAAAATAAAAATTTTAGCAATAAAATCCATTGTTTGCTTTTTATATTTTTATGTAAATAAATAATATAACTATATATTTTACGATTAAACTGCGACATTAAATAACAGTTTTTTTTAATGTACAGTCACGGGTAGAAGCGTCTAACCAGTCACATATTTATGCCAGACTTAGGCCATATCGTCGTAAGAACAAGAGCTTTACTATTTAAATTTGTTCTTTACTACTCTGTGATAAAATAATAAATTCCTACCTATAAGTTTTTTATTCCATTTATAAGTTACATACAGATTACAGTATAACATAATAAATTAATTTTAGTAGCATTGACATTGACCAAAGCGACACCAGCCTCCGGCGTAATTAAGGCGGTGACACATTTGATTGCAAGTCACTGTGTTGCAGGCGCTGGGCGAAGGTACCATCAGTTCCTCTGGAAGGAAAAAAACTATATTGTAATGATGTAATGTTGTGTTATGGAAAGAGTAGATCTGTTGGAAGAGACAGAGAAACATACTCAAAAATGTTAGTTAGACAGTTGTTTTTTTTTTGGTATAGGTGTCGGAGACAAAAGTAGAGGCAATTTGTTTAAAAAAAACAATTTTATAAGCCAAAAATCAAAGACTGTCGAAATATGTGAATTGGTCATGCAAAAACAAAGGAAATGTAAGAATACTGTGACCATACTCTTTGAAAAATAGTAAATATGTTGGTAATATCATCATCTGCCTAGCCTTTTCCCAACTATATTGGGGTCGGCTTCCAGTCTAACCGGATGCAGCTGAATACCAGTATTTTACATGGAGCGACTGCCTATCTGACCTCCACAACCCAGTTACTGGGTAATACGATACCCCTTGGTAAGACTGGTTGTCAGACTTTCGGGCTTCTGACGACCCGTAACGACTGTCAAAGATCCACGAATGACAGCCGGGGCCAACGGCTTAACGTGCTTTCCGAGGCACGGAGGTGTCTCGGTATGTAAAGATGGTCACCCATCCACGGACCAACCCCGGCAAGCGTAGCTTAAGCTCGGACATTGCAGCCTTTTGGATTGCTTGCAACGTCGGTCTCTGGATCGTCTAATAAGAACATTAATTACATACAGATTCTTTTGTTACTTCGCAAATTAGGCCTCTTTTTGCCACTCAATACAGACTGCTTTAGAATTTTTAACATTTCCAGCAGTTTTTGTAAAAATAACACGGGACACGAGACACGAGCGCTATTATTTCCAAAAAGATTTAATTACCATCAATCACATTGACGGAAATCACAGACGCGTTAACAACGCATACCGTCGCAAGGACGAAAATTATTTTAGAAACCATGACTTTCTTTAAAAAAATTTAAAACCACATCTTTTAAAACTTGTACATACTACTTCGATACTAACACTTTACGCTAATGATACAGGTCGCTTCCTGTGGAGCCTTTTTATACGGAGCGTTGCAACTTCGGGACTTCACCAATGCGAAAAGGATCTTTTGTGAGTCATTAATCTATGTTCAGTCCGAAGGTCTTTTTTGGTAGAGTTAAACCGAGAAGTAATTTTTGGATTGCAACACAAATATTGTAAACATTGATTTGTCAGAACTTTAGGAAGTATTTCCCAGTACCTACCTATTTGACAGAACTGCGAGGCGTTGTCGTAAGGTGACTGCTATCACCTCTTGCGATAGTTATTTTGTTTAGTTATGTGTCTTGTCTTTCAGGGCTGGCCCGGTCATCTTTGTGACTTGACTAATTTTTAATTTCTTTTGTATACATTTAAATGCTTAAATGCAATATTTAACACAACTATCAATTTACACTAGGTACTAAATTACAGTAGCCGTGAGGCACACACCATTATTTTCACGAACTGTGTCCAAATAAACATTATTCTTTCTTTTTAAATGAAATGACTAACTAATTTACCATATTTCACACTCATTCGATACCGTTGCTTTGGACTAAAATTTACGTATAGCCTTCGCTCCTCCCATCTATGGAATCATCCACAACTTTTAGAAAAAGTAGACTAACTTAGAAACACACTAACTTCTATCCTAAATGTGGCCCTGGACGACTAAGCATGGCAGAACGCCACACTTTCCATTTACCTGGGTGGTCTCGGCGTCCGCAAAATTTCAAGTATAAGTTTACCGGCTTCCTCTCTTCGGTCAACATTTCAGGAAAATTTTATCTTCCTCACTGGTCGATTTTGAGGTATCGTGTTAGACCGATACGTTGAACGCTTGGAAAATGGTTTGTCCCAATACGGATTTGCCCGACAACCCGTCCTCCCAGAAACGGTGGGACGTGCCGCTCTGCAGTATTATACGGAATACACTAAGTTAACACGACATTCAATACTGTTGAGCGTGCCCGTCTGCTAGCTATGGGAAAATGGGAGTCAGGCTAGTGGCTTCAGGCGCTCCTGTCATCCACCATAGGCGCTATGATGGATGACTCGTTTCCCGCTTGGGCGTCACTGCGGTGAAGCTGTCGCCAGTCTCGGACACCATGGCCTGTCTTACTGTAGGAGCGCAGGTCGTATAGCACGGCACGCCAGCATCAACGATATTATTCGTCAAGCTCTTGTCACCGGCGACGTATTAGGAGCAAACCGCTTGGTACGTGACGATGGGAAGAGACCAGATGGCATGACATTGTTGCTTTGGATGGTGGGTAGGCCTCTGGTGTGGGCCGCAACCTGTGTCGACATCCTTGCGCCATCTCATTTTAAAGCATGGCCGGTGTGTTGGCGCCACTGCTGCAGCTGCTGAGACTCTCAAGCGGTGCAAACACTATAACCTTATGGGTAACTATAGTTTTGAGCCCTTTGTGGTCGAAACGCTTGGGTCATGGGGTCCGAGTGTGCAGCTTCTTTTTAAGAAAATTTCTGGCCGACTGGTCAACACTTCACGTGACCAGAGGGCTGGCTCGTTCTTTGGCCAAAGAATTATCGTAGTCTTCTGGGCAAGTTTCCAGAGGACAGCGATGCAGACGAGTACTTCGACGCCTAAGTGTCCTTTTGATTTTGTATATTTATTTGTATAGGTAGTTCGTAAACATTTATTGTAATTTAAGATTTATGTATATTACAATAAATGTTTACGTTACAATTACAGTTAGTTAATTGTATATTAAATAAAAGTTTACGAATAAATTTTTACGAACTATACAAATAAATTAATACAAAAACAAAAGGGCGCTTAGGCGTCGAAGTGCTCACCGCATCACTGTCATTTGGTATTTTTGTGACTAGATTTCACCAGTAATATTCAGTAAATTAATTGAGCAATCATTTTTGAAATTGAGAATAATTTTTTCAATGTCATCATATTCTGGTCTTCTATCTGGTATCTGTGTAGTATCTGTCTGGTATTCTGTCTTCCAAATTAATTCTAGTGCTTAATACTTTTGAGAACACAGGCGTGATTGTATAATATGTTGATTTACAAATCTTCATTAATTTAAATTTACTCAGCTAGTGGAGCTTTTGAAGAAAACAATTTTATGGCCGATTAAATACAATCAAGGAAGCTAACCAATAAACTCACAATTTTAAATGAGTTTCTTTTGTTTAACTGGCAGATTTCTAATTAATTTCATCATCACTGCTCTCAAAACGGTGAAGGAAAATATCGTGAGGAAACCGACATGTCCCACAACCAAAAAATTAAAAGACATGTGCCATCTACCAACCCGCACTGGGCGCGCGTGATAAACTATCAGACGTATCTATTCGTAATCGACGGGATAATAATAAATTATGTGTACCAAGGTCAACCACGGCATTGATGCGAAAAAGTTTTTTTTGTTTAGCGCCAATCATATATAATAAAATCCCAAAGGGTATTAGACAAATGCCTACTCTATTTAAAGTACATTTAAAAAAATATCTTGGAAATAAATGCTATTATACCATATCGGATTTCTTAAATGAACGCAATTAATTAACTGTATTCTCTGCAATTACGATATTTTACAATTTGAATCTCAAATCTATAAAACCTAATCTGTACATTTTCTTCTTTTTTACGTAGTATTACGATGGAAAAAAAAAATTGTTTTGTTGTTTAGACTCAGATCTTATGTGGTTATTTTAAACCAAATATGTTGTTTTTGTACGCCATTAATGGCAAAACATGCAGATCTAACCATTATTATAAGACCTTGCACATGTTATGATGTATACTCATGTTTTTACAATAAAAATATATTCTATTCTATTCTATTCTATTCTATTCTATTCTATTCTATTCTATTCTATAGATTACAGCCCACTCCCTCTCGAAGAGAGGAGGCCTGTCTCCCAGCAGTGGGAACATTGTAGGCTGATTATGAATTGGCAGATAAGTAAATATTTAATGAAAAAATAATAGAAGATCATCGTTTATGTCAAGTTTAATGATATTATGTTCCTACGTCTATGTATTTATTGCTTCAATGTTAACAGTGCTTTCCTAGAAATCAACCGACATTAATAAATTGAAAGTAATTTAGGAGTGGAACAATAATCGATGTAAGTTATAGAAATTGCTTCTTCCAAGCCCCAAAATACCGACTGTCTAGTTTGGGACTCATTGGTAAATATTATTTTGTAACCTAGCTATATAATATTTAAAGCAGCTCATGTCGTCTCAACTTGGTGTTAACCCATAAACCTGATTACTGTATTATCTGGACAATAAACTTTTTCTATTTCATTTTAAATTTCACTTTGAATATAAATTTATTTTAAAATACTGTTAATTTAAAAAATTATAATAGTGCACAATTAATAACAATAACATACTACAAGACTCAATAAAATTGTAAATATTTAGTTTATTATAATTATAGTGATAATAATGTAAATCGTGCAATATATAAATAAAACTTAAAACCAAATACTTACTTAAATAAAATATAAATACCAAAAAAGCAAACGATACTATTTAATGATACTATTTTAATTTAATATTAAATTATTTTTTCTATTACAAAAAGCGCCTTCATCCTCTCTCCTATTAAAAAATAACCTTGCTGTGCCCGACAGGGTCCATAATTGATTCGATGTTATAAAATACCAACCACCATATGTACACATTATGGAATGCAATAAAGAATTGAGTATTGAGTATTGAGTATTTCTATATTAGTTATCAGAAAAAATGTAACATAATATGTACATAATCGTTATTCTCAAAACGAGTTTTACCGCCACTCCAATTAAGCGTCATTTTTTAATACTTCCTTCTGACATTTGCCACAAGTCGGCGCTTGTAAGCGCGCTGAAGTTGGCATCACTCTGCGCATGAGTCGATCGTCTCATTAGTTCGATGAAGCTGTACACAGTGATCAAAAACATTATAAAGAGTGCTTTGCTGCACAATGTGCAATAAATATACAGTGAATAACTCGTGTTTGCTTGTAAAAAACAATTTAAGAAAATGAAAGTGAAATTATTTAGTTTATTTATCATTTTTATTGTGATATTAAGTTTAAATATACAAGGTTAGTACATAAACATGTTTTTGAGTTTACGGCCGTGTTGCTGACATATTTGTTATCTGATTCACAGTTCATATTGTTCTGGCTCAGTGTTGTCTCTTTTGTTTCATATTGTTTAGGAACTTTTATCGCGTTTAAGTCATCTTTATCAGTAAGTTATTGTTAAGTCTGCAAGTTATAACGAGACTTATGTACGTTTGGTTACGATCGGCAGTTGTTTTTGAATGACAACTATAATATTATTTAAAAGCCTTTAAACAAAACTGGTTTTTGAGGAAAATTATAATCAACATTCAGAATGCTAAACAACCATGTGAACGGTAACATAATACCTACGTTAGGGAAATACATATATGTTTACATTTATTGCACAGAATTGCATCATTTATCATATTTTTATTGCAGGTATGTACATATTTATGAAATGACCCAGGACTAAAAACGTAATCGCATGGGCACTCGTTAGATACCTACATTGATCTGTTATCTGTTTGAATTTAAGTTTATAATAGTCACAAACACAAACAATTACAAACAAACACACAAACAATCATCTGACAGTTAAAACTTCAGGAAAGAGGAGGTTTGTAAGAGGTTAGTCATTAGTTCAACTCTTTGTCTATTGTTACCCACCTGAATCAGCTTGCATGCCGACTGAGGGGTTATGTTATGAGTCAAATTGATAAAATTATACGACATACAGAACAATGTTATTATAGTGGAACAAGCGTTATTGTTGTAAAAATTGTTTTTTTTTTTTGCTTTTGTTGAGCTACACGATAACTGACAAATCGATGGCGAAGTGCCAATACCTTTTAACTGTAATTTTTCGATAAATTCACTTTTTATCGTTTCGAATTTAAGGGCGTTATTCGCATGTTTCAAAACCAAATTTCTCAATTCCTTGAAAAATATCAGGAGGTAATAATGGCACTTCGCCGTCGAAATGCGGCCACTGATTGGACAGGTCTACTCAAATATGTGTGGTTCTTTCCTTAAAATATCATCTCAGACTCTTATCTGCATGGTCCTCATATCATCATAAATGGCCTGATCAAGAGTTTGTTTTGGTTTTTCTTCTCAGAGTAGTCGGTTAGGAAACACCGAACTCATCTAGTTTTTAAACATAATTTAATTTCGACGAGTAAAATGTTTTTTTTTTACCAATTTACAGAAATAAACATCATTTATGGGCATTAAAGTAGTCTTTAAAAGGTAAACAGACTGAGCAAACGTCTATTCTATTCTATTTCTTCTTATGGCAAGCAAAGCCGATGTCGACCATTCTGCCAATGTCTAAAGTGAAATGGAAATCAAGTGTGCATTGTTGTAGAAAAAAAAGAATAATAATATTAAAAAGTCTACAACGATATCGATACAGTTGAACTTAATGTGGATCTTGTGTGCACAAACGTCGAACTATCGTAAAAGTGTGAATACTGCTGTCAATATAACTATTGACAGCAGTATTGACACTGACACTGGGCTGACACCCGGGCCCGTAGCATGCGTACCTAAAGTACCTATTAATAGGACAATTTAATTTAACAACTGAAGAATTCGATCTCGAATTCTGGAGCATTTTAAGCTTCAAACAAACTCGGACAAATTCCATGCTAGAAGCGGGGTCGTGCAGTCTTCGTGTCAGTTGTATGACAGGATTCACCACAGTGTAAGTCCAGCTTAACAGTGCAGTTCTAGAGATGACTGGAAGAATTTCCGCTTCTGTTACAGACTAATAAGGTCTGTTCTAAAAGCAGGTACCTATCTATTATGCACACCATAAATATGTAAACAAACCCTGTTCAAGTTAGATTCTTATGCAATCACTCACTAAAGGGAATTAGTAGCACATTCTCATCATCATTTTCAACTGTATTTAGAAGATTTCAACTTGATATGTCACCAGCTTTTCCAAAAATTTATTGTTTGAATAAGATGATTAAATTGTAATTAAAAATCATCGATGACAATTGTGATTATAAAATCAATCTCAACTGTCAAATGATAAACATCTCTAAGGTGATTTAAAATTAGAATTTCGGGTATTCAAATTACGCAAGTGACACTACAAATTGGCAACCACAGTTAAGTTTTCTAATCCATTTGTTTACATTTTAATCAGATTCGTCTGGAACAAGCTATAACATCACGTATGTATGTGGTAGACAGTAGCAACTGACCAGCAAACATTCGTCTCAGTCAAGATGACTGATGGTGAATCTTGTTACAAGATGCGCTCTGTGAATTTCTCCCTGACGTATTTTCTCGTATGTTTTGAATGTAAAATTTGAAAGAAAATGTTCTCAATCATTATTTATGCACCTAAAGATGATTAGAATAAATTATAATTGTTTTTGGTCCTTCGGTGGATACATAAGATTCAATGACAATAATTTTGTCAACACTTCCTATTAGGAAAATGCTGCTCTGCTGGACGTAGAAAGGTATGGAATGACGCATTTGTTACAAGCAATGTTGTTTGCGGTTAATCCGTAGAATATCAAACTTTTGACAGGAAAATATGAACATTCTTTGGAATATCTTATATTACAAATATGGACAACTACATATGTTATCGATTACTTCTGCTGTCAATTAATTGTTAGTTGAATTGCGCTGGAAGTCAAAAAGGAGGCTTGTCAACTTATCTCTAACAAACAACGAGTACCTTTTACTTAACATTACTAAGTATAACTCTTAGTAATGTTAAGTAAATTTACTATTTCACTACTTCTTTTTGTAATTAACTCATTTGCTATGAAACTCATGGCTATAGTTTAAAAACTATTCGCCACCAGGAACGACAATGGTACTGCAAAAAACGACAGTATAATTAGCTGCAACATTTTAATGTCTTCAAATATTCGTGCCTATTTAACTTTTATGGCTTAGGGTTTTCGCTCATTACAGCGTAGCCGTACAGTCGGCGACAAGCACCACCGTATTTACTTGGTAAAGGTCCCCGAAACGATCAATTTCAATTGTCAATTTTACGAGATTGATACACATTGATGCGCAGATTGACCGTCTAACAAGTGCAATTGAAGCGATTGTCAATATTACTACAATAGAAATTGATGGTAATTGATCAATCGCAATTGATCGTTTCGGGAACCCGTCAGTAATAGTAACTCAATATCATAGAACGTAATTACTGTTACAAATATTATCTATCATTGCATAGTACATATGAAAGGAACAGAGGTGCTATGAACATATCAGTAATCAAGACTCGCGACACAGTGGTCTGAAAATCGAGCTCCATACTCATAGAAACTTAAGGCGAAAGCGCCAGGTATGTAGACCGGGAAATTAAAATTTTCTTACGTTTTATGCAATTTGCAAGTCAGTATTAGGTTGTATGTTGATCAAAATATGATTCGCAACCGTAAAAAGTACATGTTTACAGAATCATAATAATTAAAGTCATAAATACAACTCTTTAAGACCAGGTAATTCTATTGAATGGCTATTTCACGAAATCCTGACAATTAAGATTATACAAACTTGTGGAGATGTATTACTGATTTTGATGATTATAATTCTGTAAATGCATAATTGTTACGGTCGCGAATGATACTTTAATCAACATAGAATTTAATATTGACTTGCAAATTACAGAAAACATAAGAAAGTTTGAATTTCGCGGGCTACCTGGCGCTTCCCCCTTAAAGTAAGGAATTTAAAAACAAAAATATGTTGTCTCTGGTAGGTAAAAGGAGGTACCTTTACGTAATATTAATGTATGGATGGTATTAGTAGCTCCACCCATAAGAAAAAAAGATTTATGTTTTTTTTTGTATGGGAGAAAACAAAGTACATTTTTTTTAAAACTGAAAGGAACTGAAGGGCTGGTGCTCACACGAGCTATTGTACCATACACGGTTATCAAGATGACATACAATTCATGCATCTATGGGTGATTTTCAAAATCTTTGACGTGGTTAATTGAAGTTGCCGATCGATTTACTTCAACTATCGTTAGTTTATGCCTGTTAATGACCTTTATGATGACAATGATTAAAAACGATGTTGATTAGTTCTTTTTTACAAAATTGCATTCCAAGAACTAAGTAACATCCGTAAGTGCGGGCTTGCGGACGGTGAGCAATGGGTAGCTCGCCGTTCGGTAAGGACCAGGCCCGAGTCGATGGCGCGTTGTATTCCACGCGCGCCTCAAAGAGATGTCAGCAGCATTGAAGGGGTCCGCTAGGACCAATGCCAGCTGGGGTTGCGGGATGTTCGAAAGAGTTACCGTGGCCCCGGCACAGGCAACAGAAGGAACACGGGTGGGTTTTAGTCAGTAAAAGTCTGACACGCCCTCCCGCTCCGCCCAGAGCGGGAGAAGTCATTTGATAATTTCCCATCCAAAAAAAAAAAAAAAGAAATACGTAACATTTATATCTGTAACTTTTATGGTGTACAATAAAGAGTATTCTAAGTAACTCATTTGTTAATCACCGTGATTATGGTTGAATTATAATTAGATACTAATGATATGAGTGTTAACCTTACTTTAGGTTTCTATGAGTATGGAGCTCGATTTTCAACCCATGTGCGGCTGTGGGTCCGCCAAAATTAAAAGAAAAAACCAAATAAATAAAATAAAAGACTGACCCGCCGCGGGTATACATATTTATTTACAGGAACCGTCTCGCAGATAATTCCCCTACCCATAACTTCTTCCCCAATATTTTGTTTTATATGTGCCAATCCGATTCATTGCATTATATGGTACGGTGTAATGGGTGACCACGTTTACTACGAACTTTATCTGAGAAAATTAAAAGAAAATTACGACTGCACCGAGCGTTATCAGTTTTCTCATAAGCCACGAACCGAGGCTACTCTTTCACGCGAGATAACAATAAAATTGTCCTTCTTTTAAGATTTATGGTTCGTGTTTATGACTAGAATTTGTATTAAGGAGTTTTAAACTGTTTAATAAAATGTAGTTTCAAAGTTTTGTGATTTACAAAAATCGAGCAGTTACAGAAACAAAACTTCGTTAGTCTGTTTAAAAAAAAAAACGGAATTTGAATCAAAAACGTCTTTATAATAGTCTGAATTCGTAATGCCGTATCGAGCAAGTTGGGTGGCTTCTCTGTACCTAAGCGAAGGACCAGTTAGTCATGCAATGTCCATAGAAGTCAAAAACGATTGATGGAAGCGCTAAGGTAGCCCGCGAAATTAAATTTTTTTTACGATATCTGCAATTTGCAGCTCACTGTCTGGGTGTATATTAGTTAAAGTGTGATTCGCGAATTTACAGAATTATTATTAAATAAAGTAATACAACTCCTTAAGTCCTCCTCCTGTCCTGCAGTTTGGCAGAAGATTTGCGAAATACACCTATGTAACTGTTGTTGAAATAAAAAATAAAAAAAGTTAGTATAATCCTCAAATGTCAAGATTTCGTGAAATAGTTATTCAATGGGATTAGTTGGTCTTAGAGAGTTGTATTGATGATTTTACTGATTATAATTCTGTAAATAAATATTTGTTACGGTCGCAAATCATATTTTAATCAACATACAACCTAATACTGACCTGCAAATTACAAAAAAAACCTTATTAAAATTATAATTTTGCGGGCTACGCTGGCGATTTCGCCTTAATGAAATCTAACCAAAGAATTTGTACAAAACTGAATAAAAATATAGTTATCTTGTTAGACAGGTAATGAGTTGCCTAGACAAGTAAACCTAGTTGATAGTGTACATATATACTTAAACAAGTTCATGTTAGTTTGTTATTATTATTTATCAGACGAATACAAGGTAAAACCGTAACAACAAGGCACTAGTTAAATGAGCATGTGCACAATTATTAGGTTATCAACCTTTAGTATATGAATGAGTAACTAGCTAACGGCTGGAAATACCAGATCTGATCTTATGTGACTTGGCTACCGACGCAGGTAGAATGCCTTGATGTTGGTAAAAGTTTATCTTTGTGACTTTATGCAATAAACAAAGGAAAGTAATACAAAGGAAAAAAAATGTATATTGGTTCCCGCTGCTTTTTTTAACTTTGTGCTACAGATAGGCAAATTCAATAATAAAAAAAACTTTAATCTAACAGTTACATACGAATATGACATCTATTTGAAAGACGTTAGCGTGTTAAATAGAGTAATTTGGTTACAGCGCCCTCTAGGGTTGAGTCGTTGAACACATTGGAGCATGTCCCATGAAGTTTTCACTTCAAAAAGTAGGCAGTCATGGGGACTGCCGACAGAAAACTTAAAAAAATAACATACAGGCCGCCGCACGTTGCCAGTTTGGCGCAACATGTCACATTAGTATCTCGGTGACGTAAGCATGTCGCATGTCGCGAACCCGCAACATATTTCCCTACCAAACTGCGCTCGACGCGCCTAATGAAGTTTTCATTTCAAAAACCAGCCAAGTGCGTGTCGGATCACGCACAACGAAGGGTTTCATAGTTGGGATGAAGAAAGAATTATCCCAAGAACAAATTAAAATTATCAACTGTCTCATACAAACCTTCAATACCTACTCGACCCAAATGTATGCGACGGTAGAATTTTTTTAGCGAATACGATGATGGTCCCATGGATAATTTTGTTCATTTTGATGGTCTGTACACCACAGCACACCCTTAAAGACTACACCTTTCTGGTACATTCTGTATAAGTATAGAACTATTTTCAGCATTTTTTCAAAATTTTAGGCTACATAATAATTAAATTTTAATAATTTATTTATCTGTTAACATAGGTAAAGAAGTACAAATCTTATGCTTGATTAACAGAGCGCTATTAGATTCTGAGGAAATTGGCTGTGACAGAAGGACAAACAGACAGACAGACGAGTGATCCTATAAGGGTTCCGTTTTTTCTTTTTCAGGTACGGAACCCTAACAACCCTTTAACTACCTTTCATCGTGTGCATAGCAGCCCAAAATGCCAGCTCAAGGTCCATACACACCGCGGATGGTTGAAGGAACCTTATAGGCCCACCCTGATCTGAATGGAAAGACTAAACGTAAAAAAAATAATTTAAAAAAATTAAATCGACTTCAAAAAGAAATGAACTCAAAATTATGAAATAACTTTAATTTCTGGAGTCGCTGTCTTGGGATCTGTATTTTAGTTTTTTGCCACCGCTTTCCAAAATTGAAGATATTTCATAATTTTGAGTTAACTTTTTTTTTGAAGTCGATTTAATTTTTTAAAATTATTTTTTTATTTCGAAATTTTTGGTTTTAAGTTAAAACTGGAATATTTGTTTGTATACGAATACGTAGTTAATAGTTTTGTTTTAAATATTGCATTAGAATTTGACCTAGGCTTTGAGATGTTTTCCTTTTGATACCACACCCGTAGCTCGTATCAATAAGCCAGGCCATTACACTTACAAGTATTAGTCCATATCTTGAAAACTACTGAACCGATTTTAATACAACTTGCACTGTTCCCTAAGTTGGATAAATGTAAGCTAATAAAAAAAGAATGGTTACAATCCTCTTAACAGTTTCGGAGAAATGCGTGGACATACAAACATGCATACACCTATAAAATTTGGTATATTTGATTGGGAGCCCTAATACATTATAATATGTCAATATAGTGCAGTTCCAATAATATTACATCATACATACGTGTCGAATTGATAATCTCGTTTTTTTAAAGCCGGTTAAAAAGCCCCGTTTCTTAGTAACTGGCTGATCAATGCTCATGCCTTCTTTGTATGAGAAGAGGCCTTTGCCCTGCAGCGGGACAATAATAGGCTGGTATTATTTTGGCTTGAACTGTACTGTCGAAGATAACAGGCACCGATGTATACATACTAGTGTCACTGTCACTATGCTAATCACCTGTCCTTGAATTGTCTATGCGTAATTAATTACTCAGTCATGTTTTCCTGATAATATCATATTCTTATCAGCTGTTTTTTATCACGCGGCGCATTCCTCGAAGGTGCGTGTACATAGTTGCAACATCTGGTTCTATCTGCTTATTAACTAGGTATGCTTTGAAGGTTCAAACTGTGTGAGGGGAATCCCTCGCGGGTTTTGCTCACACTCATACAACTGCTTTGAGAAAATGTTAATCCCAGTATGTCCAGTCTGATAAACAAACCCAAGAGTTAACGGAAATAAGAATACCTAATCATGCTAACATTACAATTATTCATTACACAAAAATGGGAAAATGTTCTATCCATTGCTGTATTTAAGGTCCTTATTTGGGTAAAGGCCGATTTTTTAATCTTCAGATATATTTTATCTGAGGAATAAATATTGCAGTTTCACAGCTTTTGTATACATAGAAACGAATATATGTCAAACTGCCATGTTTTTTCTTCAGATAAAAGTTATCTGACGATTGAAAAATCGACCTAAAACGCTGAGCAGACGATGGACAATTTGTCTGCGGACAAATTGGAATCTTATGGAAATACTGGGAGTCTATTTGTCCTACGTGTGCTTTATTGCATAGATTACCAATACGTTCTATCGTCGCGGACACAATGTTCATTTTATCATCTGCTCAGCGCCTTAGGCGATAGACTCCCAGGATTTCTTTCCAAATTGTCCGCGGACAAATTGTCCATCGTCTGCTCAGCGCTTAAGTCAGTTCACCTCTTCTAGAATTATGTATAACTAAAATAAAAAACTTGAAACTAAAACAAAATCATTTAAATATAAATACATAATTATGTACCTATTTATTACAAGTTCAAGCTGATCTCGATTTTACATCAGAGATTTTATTATTGTTAAATATTTCCCACCAATCGATAACTGATATCATTACTGAAATACACTAGCCACACTGCACGATGAAAACCAAAAAGAGTCCATTTTGTATTTCATGGTATTCCTTTGTTCTCAGACCCGCTAACTAATGTAAATAAATCCTGTTGATTATATCTCGTCAATTATTTATGTTTATTGCATCCTTAATTATACAGTTGTTAAGTTTAAACTTCAAACGTGCTTGCATTGTAGTAAAATTCATCTCCAAGAGAATTAATGTATTAAAATTAAATAATGAGCATTTTTATTAGGTGATGTTAAAGTATAGACAGCCTAGAGTAGGTACATTTTTGGCCAGTCTTGTCCCATTACGTCTTTACGAAGTGTACTTTATTATTAAATTTATAAAAAAATATTATTATTTATTCACTAACTCATGAATATTATAATAATATTTATATTATAGTTTTTTTTACCCTGGCGACCTCTGTTATGTTATAATTAAGTTAAATTTAGGTGTTATGTTCTTTTATTTTATTGTGAATTTAGTTTATAATAGTTTATTTGTACATAACCATTGCATTAGGGCAACCTGTAAAGATAGATTTATGGGTTTATAATAATAAATAAAAATCCTGCAATAGTCCTACACCAACTGGTGGTTGTCCTTGGGTGCACTTGCATAGTACGCACAGGGATAATCGTCGGTTGGTGCCTCATTTCCATTGAAATCGTCTAACGGGCCTCTGCGAGATAGCTTCGGCCCCTCATATGCCTTCCAAAGGTCCGTGACCCTAGGGTCCCGAGAAATATAAAAAGAAAATAATAATAAATAAATAAAGTTTTAAAATAAATATAAAATTTATTTATTTAAAATAAACTAACAATAAAATTGTGGGTGTCCACAACTTTATTGTATGAATATTAGTATAACTAACGCTGAGTATAAAAACTAATCAAAATAAATCTAATTTCGACCCATTTTCGGAAATTGATTTTATGTACATTTATTTATCTCTTTTTTTCTGTTCTTTGCAGGGTCACAAGCAGCCATAAAAACAAAGCGATCATGCAAGTTCGACTGTGACGAGCTGTGCCAACTACGAGGCACCAGCTTTGGTACCTGTGCGGGGTCCATATGCAGATGTACTTCACCCAATAGTGTTGTTGAAGATAGCAAAAATGATTTTTATACGTAGAATACAAATACAATTTTGAATTGTTAGGCGTTGTTTCATTTGTGTTTATTAGATTATAAGGTATTCGTGATTATGAATTTCATAGACTGACTGTTAATATGCTGCCTCTTTAGTCTCGGGGTCACAAGTCACTACTGCCGAGCACGAGGTCCTAGGTTCAATTCCCCGGTCGGGCAATTGGGTTTTTCTATCTGGAATTTCTTAGTATCAGCCCGAAGAAACTCCATCTACCTACTTAGGCTCGCCCCCTGTTACATGAGACTCAAACATAACTGGCGAAAAGTGGGTGTACTATAGGTACACCTCAGCCTAGCCTCTCGGGGAATAAAGGCGTGATGTTATGTAACTTAATATTTTAAATTCATTGAAATTCGTTCAATTCCCGAGTCAGGCAGTATGGTTTGTGGACAAAAAACCAGCGAAATTCGGTTTACTAACTTTATACCACTGCACTCGTTCGGGAATACTGGCCTGCACCCGTGCGTAACACACTATCAATCACAATCTGAATAAACTTGAAGCATATTGCTAATCCATTGCTTCATACGTTCGAAAAATTTGTCTGCTCAACAACGTAAATAACGCAACGATTGTTGATTAACTGTCAAAATGAAACCGATTCCTACTGTACGTAAGTGTGCTACGCAATTGCCCCGCTGATGTTATATGTTATAGTCTTCATAATTTCTACATTTAAATCACAATTATAACACCTTTACAGACTCATCCAAAGCGATGTTATAAGTCACACCAATTTACGTACAAAAAATAAAATGACTTGTATAAAGACTGCTCTAATCTATACTTACTACTCGTAATATTATAAAGCTGAAAAGTTTGTTTGTTTGGTTGAATGCGCTAATCTCAGGAACTACTGGTTCGAATTGAAAAATTCTTTTAATTTTGGATAGCCCATTTATCGAGGAAGGCTATAGGCTATATAACATCACGCCACGATCAATAGGAGCGGAGCATCAATGAAAAACGGGGAACATTTATTCCTTTTGAGAGCTTCCGTTGCGTGCGCTGCGTAAACGGTTAAAATTACGCAAAAATCATGTGTGACGGAATTGTTCCTCTTAAAAAATTCTAAAAAAAAGTCTGCGATATGTCTAACTTTTAAGGTTGGCTTACTATAAAGTTTTTAATGGTAATCAAATTTGTTATAAAATAATGCATTATTTGCGAAGGTGTTTTCATAAACATGGTATTAATCCTTATCCAAATAAATAGTTTGATAATCAAAATTGATGTACATGTAAATTACTTTTTAAATTATTCGAATCGGACTTTTCGTTTAGAAATTACGACGGGTATACTAATGCTTAACGTAAGAAAAAAGTGCTTAGTGTATTAGTTACCGACACATTTTATTTTTATTGACTGTTTGAACGCGCTTATCTCTATCACTACAAGTCGGATTTGAAAAATTCTTTTTGCATTTTATAGACCAAATCTTGAGGAAGGTTATAGGGTATGTAACATTACGCTAGGACCCTTAGAAGCCGAGCAAAAAGAAAAAAAGCAAGAACGAGCGCTAAGCGAAATCGAAGTAACAACGCGGGTAGGCCGTGCAATGCGATGTGGGTCGGGGGAACAAGAAATTTCACGCGGACGAAGTCGCGGGCGGAAGCTAGTCATTGGATATAAAGAGTCGCAGTTCATGAGAGCGTATTGGATTACCTTGCATTACAACCATCTGCGTTCGCTACGCATGCTTCAAGAGCAAATGGAAAGCCCACCATTGGCAATGATTAAAGTTTGTAACAAGCTTCAAATCCTTGTAAAAATAGTCAGAGATGTCGTATTAAATACATCGGTATTGCTTGTTTACAGATTTTTGAAATATGAGCCTATTGCCGTTCACAATGCTGCACTTTCAAATTGAACTGCTACGGAAATCTAAACTAGGCAATAGGATCTCTATTGAGCCCCAGATACCAATGACACAGTGCACCACAAGCACATTATAATCCGTTAGTTCCACCATCCATATTAAATTACGAACATCCATCTTGTATGTGATTGGCTGGTCGATGCTACTCGCATCCTGATTGGCTGGCAGTCGCAGCATGTTACTAATGCCCTCCATTACCCTCCATTTAGTTTCTGTGAATAATTTGCATACGACAACGTTACTGCTTCAGCCGTGTACACACGGTGTTTGATGTGCTTGCCTGCACCTGTACCCGGTTAATGCTGTGTTGTTATTGCTGCTAAATTAATGTGCGCTATAATCCTTAGGGAGTTATTATATGAGCTGTTAAGGAGATTCCGTGTTTTTGGCCTGAGGAGAGATAGCGTGTTTTTGGACGTTTATATCAATGTAAATAAAGTTAGTAAACCTGAAAATATTTACTGGAAATGCTAGCGAACTGATGAGTGAATGTGCAAGACAGCAATTTTTCCAGCAGTGGGACAGCAGAACTTGTAAACCCATTTTCCTTCCACTTTGAAGTACCGAAAAATGGATCACGAAAATTCGTGATGGTTATTAACACAATTCGTTAATTAGCACTTAATATGAGCATTCACGATAGCGCCATTTGGTGTGGCTCCAAACGACTAAAGTCAAATGAAGCGATTGGACATCCAGAATTTTATATCATGCCAACGGATTTTACCATTTCGCGCGATGGACTGACCGTAAATGCCCACCTTTATACTATTAAAATTCTATTTACGTGTTTTCATCATTCACTTTCATTACTTCCATTTTCTTCCAAGATTGCGACACAAAACAAATGAGTATTAAAGCCAAAAACTAAGCCAAAACTATCTCACCTTCAAACAGAAGTTTTATCGAAATAATGAAGTGCCCGGCCAGGAGCGATTGTCGAGTACCTCCCACAGAATACTAAAGACCTTAACTGAATGCCTAACTAGGAAAGTATCTAATTTGAGGGCGGTCCGCCTCGGGCGGGAACGTACCAGTTACCAAGCATTTCCTACATTTACGCAGATAAACTTTTGGGCTGCTCTTCGCTGAGAATATTTATACGTCTTACGGGGCGAGCAGACGAACGACGGGCAGATCAAAGATAAGGGAAAAGACATGACAAACAGATGTGGAAATCTGTAGGCAGAGAGGCGTTCTCTGTCCATTCCTATACGAGGGGGCGTTTTTATATTCGCAGAATGGGGAGTAGGAGAGAAAATAAACTTTTCGTTACAGAGGTCTAAAAACTCACGCGCACATTCAACGCGATGTTGAGTTTGCGGAAGTGGTGCGAGCATTCTTGGTACCCATCTGTTGCACTGCCCTTAGTCATGCCAAGATGGTTATGTATCTTCGGACAAGTATCTTTTAAAATTTTCAACTTTTTCAGTAACATCTGGCGTGGTCACTTCGATTGGCCGCCTAGGCCGAGGGTCGTCTTCAAGTTCCCTGCCTTGTTTACAAAGACTATGCCGCTTGCAAACCATGGTTTTTCCCGGGCAAGAGGACCCCGTAAACCAATGGCATTTCTTCCAATATGGTTTTAACAGGTTTTCATTGCTTAGTAAGGAACTTTATGACAATGCGGTTCTCCATTTCCTCTATTTTCAATGCTTTCTTTCCGACTGAGTTGCTTGATCGACGGTAGTTTAAAAACGAATTACTTTATTATGATGAAACTCGGTATTTATATATTAATAATAAGTCCCTCAATACGATATGGTTACATTGAGAACCTCCTCCTCCTCGTTAACCCCTCCATTCCGCAAACTTAAAAACCCCCCTCGTATATCTCCCTCATGGTTGCTCTTTCTTATCAAGCAGTAGATACAGATTGGTAGAAAGCACATCATAATTTCGGTTCTTCTGTAACCGATGACCATTGAAGATTTGACAACCCTAATGTTTTATGAATGCCCTATGTCTTACTAACCCTTAATAGTTGACTGTCATGAAACTTCACCAAGATGGAGATACAGTTTTTTTTGTATCTACTTCAAATAGCGGGAAGCTAGTTCCTTGATTTCAGGTATTACACAATTTGTAAATACAACGATCCGTTATACATTGAATTAATGGTTAAAAGGAATGTACTAGTAAAGCTGGATACATTTCCCAAGTCGAGTCGTGAAAAATCGACCACCCGCCGCCATCGCCGACTATACTCGACAATTATCAGACACAAGTCGTTCGTCTGGCCAATCCTTCGTGTTAATTTATTTACTCTCCACGTAAGACGTTGATACTAAGGATAAAAAATACTCGTATCTGCTACATGAGGCTTAATTGTTTTTCAAGGTATCTTTGTTTTAGTGCTGTTGTTTTCTTTGTTTGTATTTTTGTGTCCGATGTAAGGAAATTGATTGAAAGTTGAACAGAAAAAATACCAATCTCTAATATAAATGAGAAAATAAATCTATAATAATATGCGAATGTATTTATTTGCAAATCAATTTATAAGTTAATGAGGATCATTAACTTTTAAACACCCGCCTAAATGCTGTACTAAAATTCCGGAACCCCAACCTTACCACTTACAACACTACACAAACGAAGCATTGATTTAAACTAGTCACATACATAAAAATATGTACACCACCTGAAATACTCTTTATAAAAATGTGAAATAAGTACCTAAGTTGTAGGTACGCATTGCATCGGAATAACGAAATTCCTTGAATTTTCTTCGTTCAGCGAGAGTGCATGTAACACAAGTAAGTGCACGTAACGTCCTTGGCTTGATAATAATAATAAATTAATTCGGTGGACATTTCAAGTATTTCAAGCACATAACTCTCAAAATATTATTCAAAATACTAAGTTTATTCTCATGATTCGGTTGTGGATATAAAAGTACAAACTCAAATCAATCTGCCTAGCCTTTCCCTAGCTATGTTGGGGTCGGCTTCCAGTCTAACCGGATGCAGCTGAATACCACACAACCCAGTTACTGGGTAATACAATACCCCTTGGTAAGACTGGTTGTCAGACTTTCGGGCTTCTGAGGACCCGTAATGACTGTCAAAAATTAACGTGCTTTCCGAGACACAGAGGAGTCTCGGTATGTAAAGATGGTCACCCATCCACGGACCAACCCCGGCAAGCGTAGCTTAACCTGGTGGATCGACCTGTGTGGCTGTTATTACTTAGCCACGAGCTTCTCTAAAAATACAAACTATGGGTCCCAAAAAGTCCCTAAGTGACTAATCTGTAGAGAGGTAATTCCATTTAGAATCTTCCTTATTCCTTTATTTAGGGATTTTTCACAGCTCATCAGTGAAATCCCTAATCTGGGATGACAACTGGCGTCATATAAATTGAATCAATTTTTGACCTAGAATCTTTCCAAACATAAAAACAACTAAAATAAGGCGTGTTAATTTATTGAAGATTGCTTCTCTTTTGTTTTGGGATGGCCTGTAGATTGGGGGCAATATCTGATAACATTGCATTGCACAAACACCAAAAAAAAAACAGATGAATGATGAATTAAAATGATATTATTTCCACTAACATACGTATGAAATCATTATTCATACTGTGTCACAATTCTATGAAACTGTGTTACAGTAAGCCGCAGGACATCCCCTATTCTTGAGTACTTTTCTATATACATATGTAGCACGATATTTGTAGATTTATACCTTGCCCAATAAGGCATATATAAATTGGAGTGTTGACCATTAATTAATCACATTATTGAAGACGCCATCATGGAGTTTCGACACATGTGTACTTGTATGGTCCTGTTGGTAGTAGGATCACGTGCTTTGACTAAAGAGCTAGATTTTGGTAAGTTGCCTTTTTATTAATTTATGTGTGTTCATTTCTTATTTATCATAACATAACATAACATCACGCCTTGTTTCCCCAAAGGGTTAGACAGAGGTGTACCTATATACATAGTACACCCACATTTCGCCAGTTATGTTTAAGTCCCATGTAATAGGGGGCGAGCCTATTGCCAAATCCAGACTCCGGGCTGCTACTGAGAAATTCCATATAGAAAAACCCAATAACACTTTCCCCGACCTGGGAATCGAACCCAGGACCTCATGCTCAGCAGTAGCGCTTGCGACCACTAGACCAACGAGGCAGTCTCATTTATCATGTTGATGAATAATACCAAAATTGTTTTATTTTTTAAATTAGATTTTGTAGCTATACATTATTTATATTTAGTGTGGAAGCGGTATCGCATCACTATCACTTCCACACTAATAATACATAATAATAAATAAATATCACCACCACCCAAACCGATAGCCCAATAATTATTTTTGTTTCCATATCCTGCAATAGTCCTACACCAACCGGGGGTTGTCCTTGGGTGCACTTGCATAGTGCGAACAGAGATAATCGTCGGTTGTTGCCTCATTTTCATTGAAAGCGTCTAACGGGCCTCTGCGAGTTGGCTTCGGCCCCTCACACGCCTTCCAAAAGTCCGGGACCCCAGGGTCCCGAGAAATGTCAAATAAATATTATAGCCAGCGAAGTCAATGTGGTCGCATCTGCATACTTGTCAAGCAAAATGATGTATCGCAACGATACGCTTTATACGTCACCTATTTGTTTCAAAAATGGAACTGAACAAACAATAAAATGGCGGTCCGCAATTTATTGTTTTCAGGCCGGAGTGACGCGGTATCGAACCAGACGGCGACCGCATACAGCGTCGGGGTCCACAAGGGAATAATCAATCCCGAAAAATATTCACTTGAATCATTCGAACGGGACGAGAGAAACATCTTTAAAGATCTGTACCAGGAATACATTTCATTGAACGACAGTCTACCGATTAATTACCAGGAGTGGCTCATAATGAACAACTACGGGATACTAAGCGATACTCAGGAGTCTTTGTTCCAAAGAAAAATTAGCAAGCGCAGCACTGCGGATAATAAGAGACGTTTTGTAAACACTGTGAAGAAAGGGGACATCCTGATCTCCGGCCGAGGTATTGGAGGGCTACTTGGTCACGCGGCGATTATGACCTCTGACTACTGGGTGTTAGAGATGCCTGGTGGCAGTGGATATATGGAAGGTATTAAGGACAATAACAGACAAATTCCCAAGGACAAGTGGTTCGATGAGCACGCTTCTGATTGGACGACGGTGTATCGCAATCGTGACAGCTCGGTGGCTCTCCAGGCCGCGAGTTGGGCTGACCGCAAGTACTACAACCCGGGCGGTGGTGCTAAGAAGACCATACATGTAACTTATAGGTTATTTCCGACGGACTTCAGGTCAACAGATCCTAGCTACTGTTCTAAGCTCGTGCTTCAGGCTTTCTACTACGGAACCGGCTCAAAGGCAGTTATAAGAGATCCGAAAAGTACGTTAATCATTCCAACAACAATACCAACTTATTTCTTGTCACCTTATACTTTGGTGAACAAAGGAAAATACTAAATTCCATTCTTAAAGAGAGTTCTGTTGCATTTATAATTTAATTCTTATTATTTTATCCACTGTGTTGTTTGCTAATATTAAATAATAGTTTTAAGTCATATTATTTGTCACATTTGGCTGTAAATAAAATTTATTTTGTGAAAAAAATACTTTAATTTCTTCGTGCTTGTGTAAGAAATAATTGTGACATTTGAAACAAACTCAAACAAGGTAGACTTAGCGGTCCGTGAAATGCAAATACAAATCTCCCACAATCCAAACTACTTGACGATTGAGAGTCTTCAGAATTCAATTAATTTGTTTAAACAAATTAACGAAAGCTATTTTGGGTATCCATAAGTATCTCAAGTATTATTGGGGACCTGTTTTGGGGTCCTTAGACATGCATACTAATTTATTAGTGTTCTATCATGAAAACCGAATTACTGAAAGAAACCAATTTGCAATAACATTCAAAAGGAATTTTTGCGAGTGGAAAGTTTTTATTGAATACACATCTATTCAACTGTTCTGTTCATCCATCAAGGACCAGCCATGACAGTGAAGGGTAGACCGTGTTCTTGAGTGGAGACCGCGATTCAGCAAACGTAAGATAAGAGGTCATCAGGCTTGTTGGAGCGACGATCTTCGCCGGGTGGGCGGGTAGATGCTGGATGAGAATTGCCGATAATCGAGCTGAATGGGGTGCAATTGAAGAGGCCTAGGTCTAGCTGCTGCAGGCTGATGATCCATTCTTCCTAACATCTTGAGTTGCTACATACTTGCAAAAATGTACCTACCTAGATTTTTGTGTGGTAGAAATTTAGAAATGGAGACATACTGTTACAATACCTATAACTTTCCACGCCTCTGACTTAATCCTTAAATTTGCCATTTTCTTACTGATAGGGTCATTGGGACATCTGAAGATCGTTAAATTATCCAAAACGACCGCTAAATAGTGATCTTAGCTGGGACAGAATGGACATTGTGTCAGCTAGTGATGTGCAGCGATGGCACTAGAATTGATACCAAAACTGACGCGTTTGATTTGTAAAACTTGAACATTTTTCCTGCTAGAAGTGCAAAAATTGTTATGATTGTTGTATGCCCTTGGATATTAACTCCCATATTTTACACAATAATAAAACTAATATTTTTCTAATCACGATGCGTAAAGAATGATTAAAGATGAAAATCCAATTACAATAAAACAACTCCATTTTAATCACCGGCCTTTTTTAGTTACGTTCGACCTCTTGCTCTCACAGCGTTATTCGGTATCCTTTTATCGGTATTTTGGCACAATGTAGGTATACCAGAATCATTATTTTGTACATCACTACTGTCAGCCGCTTTTTACGACATAGTTTGAATAAGTGTGCATATAAATGTCTTCTATAATTTTCTCGAAGGGAAATGGTTAGGTTAAGGGTTAGAGATAACAATGACATTTTATTGCATTAGTGACGTCATATCGGCGTTCGTGGTTTGGTACCGTCGACGGCACGTCGTGGTAACACTTTGATCTTAAGCTGGCGAAAGGTAGTACAGAGATTCAATAGATTAAGACGCAGATAAATGCCAGCGGCCTTGAGTGCGTACGTCCCCTCAGTAATAGAACTCGCCCATCAAGGAGCGTTGTCCCAAATTAGACGCATTATTAATTTATTCTACATAAAATAAAACAAAAGGTATTTAAATAAAACACGTGAATCAAAAGATCAATAATTAAATTATCTTTAAAATGGTGAAGGTTTTATAAAAATACGCTTGACAGCTTTTGCGTTCTTTTGTTTTTTATCCTTGTTAGACATAACTCTAAAAATTAATTACACTATGTAATATAAACATAATCTAAAATATTCACATATTAAGTTATTAAGTGAATGCTCTAATTTAACATATACAGGGCATTTTTTAATCACTATCCAAATTTTCGCAGGGTGTTCTACCCATGAATATGAACAACTTTTATTAGGGGACCAACTCTGAAATCACGAAGAAAAAATCAGCTGATTCATACAAAAGTTCAATACCTACTCGACCAAAATGTATGAAACAGCAGATTTTTTTTCGTGATTTCAGAGTTGGTCCCATAGTGAAAGTTGTTCGTATTCATGGGTAGAACACCCTGCTATTTGGATAGTGATTAAAAAAATGCCCTGTATTTTTTTCCAAATCATTCACAGTACTCGTTCCTCCGTGCCTCGGAAAGCACGTTAAGCCGTTGGTCCCGGCTGTCATTCGTGTATCTTTGACAGTCGTTACGGGTCGTCAGAAGCCCGAAAGTCTGACAACCAGTCTTACCAAGGGGTATCGTATTACCCAGTAACTGGGTTGTGGAGGTCAGATAGGCAGTCGCTCCATGTAAAATACTGGTATTCAGCTGCATCCGGTTAGACTGGAAGCCGACCCCAACGTAGTTGGGAAAAGGCAAGGCAGATGATGATTCACAGTACTCGTTTAGACATGATATTCAGTTTAAAATCATTACAAGTCGGTTATCGTCGCCTTAAGAGGCCAGCTTATACTGGATTTTGTTACCAACGACGTGCGGGCTACTGTACATTGTGTTGGTTCTTTGTGATTGGTGGACCTGAAGAAATGTCCTATGACAGTGTGTGAACACAACAGTAAATGTCTATACTATACGTATTTGGTCAATTCCAAACTTTAGTCGCTCCTGGCGATTCCTGGTTCATGCTAGGTAAATTACAAATCTATTATTAGCTGGGGACTACCGGCAGTCTAAGGAAGGAAAACGAATCAACACTTTTAGTTTACGTGATGTCATTTCAACTGGTTTATTTTTAGGTGTAAGCTCTTAATTCTTATTTGGTTTGTGATATCAACGGTCAAAGTAACGTTTTTCTTTTCAGTTATCGCTTAAAAACATGAGAAGTCAAAGTCCCAAATGTGGCACAGTTCTTTGAAACTGTGTTTCACGAGAATAGGTACATTCAAGTTTTTCTTTTTCTTTTTTATTTAAACATGGAATTCAATGAACAATAAAATGACGCTACACAACTTATTGTTTTCAGGCTGGAATGACGCGGTATCGAACCAGTCGATCTATTCTGTAAACATCATACCGTGAGCACTTAGGTGAAGTGAGTTTGAAGTGAGCTCAATTCCTAGTAGAGTAAGGTGGGATGACAGTTCACATCACGCTCACTTCACCTTAATTTCCACGGTGGGATCTTTCCAGAATAGCACCACAGACGGCGACCGCATACAGCGTCGGGGTCCACATGTGAATAATCAATCCCGAAAAATATTTACTATTATTGAGAAAAGATTCGAAGATTCGTACGAGGAATACATATTTTTAATTGAATGTCAATCAGACTAATAATTACCGGGAATGGCTCATATTGAAGAACTATGGGATACTAGTAAGTACACATGAGTCATTGTTCCATATAAAGATAAGTGTACATAGCAATAAGCGATGCAAAATAAGAGTTATGCGTACTGTTACATACAGGAGACCATAACTTGGAGCATTTCTTGGGTACGCGGCTATACGATTTCTGATAAATGGGTGTTAAAGATGCCTGGTGGGATGAAATAGGGTTTAGCGATAAAAGACAATCATCATCTGCCTAGCCTTTTCCCAACTATGTTGGGGTCGGCTTCCAGTCGAACCGGACGCAGCTGAATAACAGTATTTTACATGGAGCGACTGCCTATCTGACCTCCACAACCCAGTTACTGGGTAATACGATATCCCTTGGTAAGACTGGTTGTCAGACTTTCGGGCTTCTGACGACCCGTAATGACTGTCAAAGATCCACGAATGACAGCCGGGATCAACGGCTTAACGTGCTTTCCGAAGTACGGAGGAGTTTCGGTATGTAGCTATAAAAGACAATAAGAGAAACAGACAAATTTTGAAGGGGATGAAAACCACGAAGTATTATTATTTACTTCGTGATGGGAACTATATGAGAACAGTGCAGCAGTGTCGTTTTTGTGATCGTTCGGTAGCAAAACAAGCTGCTCGTTGGGCTGGACATAATTACTATAACCCTCAAGGTGACCCGAAGAAGGACATTCATGTTGCTTATATGATATCCCCAGACTTTTAGTCGACGAACCCCAGCTGCTGCTGGTGCTTCATGCTTTGAGCAATGCTTACACCGGTGATCCAACTGTCCGTTATACGAACTTATGTTGTGTCTCCTTACGAGTTGGTGAGAGTTAGAAGACTTTAATTGCATATTTTGTTAGATGTTCTTTTGCCATAAAAATAGGTTCCTACAAAAATTTTTGTTTTGAAGTGAAAACTTTTTGGGAGCATTGAGCGCTTTTAGGTAGGGGAAAATTTTACGGGTTCGTGACAAGCAACATGCACACGTCACAGGTCTAATGTGACGTGTTGCGCCAGACTGGCTTCAAACAGCGGCCTGTGTACATGTTAATGTTTTCCCTTCTGTCGGCCCCATGACTGCCTATTTTTGTTTTTTTTTTATCTGACACTAGAATCTGTAGCTCTGTTGGTGTAGAAGTTTCGTTTGATTTCAGAAAAAAGAACAAGTTAAACTTTAGCAGACGTATTTTATTCGGGCAGGATAGATTTCTTAAAAAATATTCCATCGATATTGTATCGAATTTATGCTATTAACATTACACGTGACTATCGCAGACATTGGCATCCATTGATGGTGCAGTATCCGCCAGACTTGTATCCTCTGTTTCTGCAGCTGGCTATGCACTCGTAAAACACGCAGCGGTTCGGGAACGTTGGCCCTTGTATTGTTTCTCTTTTTAGCATTATATGCGATGGCTCTGTGAAAATAACAAATTTTTAAGGTAGATGCTTTGATTTTAAACATGTATGTATGACTTATTTATATATTTGGGTAAGTGTGCTTAGGATTGGCAATTTTACTTTACGTAGATTTATGTTTTTAGGGTTACAGCATACTATGCTGCAAATATTATCATGGATGCTGTTTTACCTAAAAAACAAAAATTATAAAGATACGAAAAACAAAGAATGTTTGTTTATTAACATTCTAAATAAAGAATTAAAACCAACCAGCATGTCCTATATCAGCAGCCGAGGTCACGACCGCGAAAGCGACGAGGAACAGCGCAACCAGCAAGTAAGTCTTCATGACTGAAACCTTTCAGAGTGTGCGGAACTTCGCAAGCTTCCCTTTTTTATATCTACTCCAACCAGCGTATAACTTCTCCCAATCTATACCACCAGATTAATATATAACACGACGACATCCACATACATTTCGCCAACACATTCATTGATGCAAAACCATTCCCGCAACGTATTTGCAATCGTGTTCAGACGGAAATGGATACCGCAGAAACAGTCTCGTGCAATCAGTCGCTTCTCACTATATGCTAGCACATTAATATTGGATGTGGAGGGAATACCCTGAGTCAATTGCTCCGGCATAGAATTGCAAGTGATAGATCCCGTATTCGTCATTCAATTTACTACTATATTAGAAGGAGATTAAGTTCATTATTCTTTGTTAGGATGAATCTTTAAACAGTGTGATGTTTATTAGATATTGCGAACGTAAGTTATCATTATATGTGTTCTTGTTATCTAGTATTACAGATAAATATTAAACTTGCAGTGTTTTGTAATTTATTTTCCTATTTAATTTTGTTTTACATTGTAACGTTGTTTGTTTGCAGTGAGTTATGTGGCAGATTTCAGGAAATGTTATCTCCTATACGAATATAGTTTAAGTAGGTCGAGCTCGTTATGTACTAGTAGTCATAGTAGTCTACCCGTAGCAGATTCAACAGAACTTCGTTTTTGACGCAACAAGGGGCAAAACTGTCACTAATTAGTTCGGAATATCGGAAACAAACGTCTTGGAGTTATGCTACCTCAATTGAAACTAAAGGGTGTCTCAGTAAGAGTGCACTTTTTCATTTTAAAATAAAAACAAGTATTTTATGACAGAGTTGTGATATTTTTATTGTATTGTAAAGAAGACATGTTCCGATTAAGTATGGAATAAAATATCCGGCAAATGACCCCCACGGCTTCAATGACAAGCCATTACTCTTTTCATGAAATTTTCCATGGCTTTTGCACAGAGATGTGGCTGTATCTCACCGATGACGCGTTGGATTTCCGATTTGAGCTCAGGAATTGTTTCGGGTTTATTCGCATAAACCCGAGATTTCATAAAACCCCAAAGAAAAAAATCGTACGGCGTTAAATCGCACGATCTTGGTGGCCAGTTGACATCAGAATTTCGTGAGATAATGTGTTCTGGAAATCGTTGCTGCAATAAGTCGATTGTTTCATGCGCGGTGTGGCAGGTTGCGCCGTCCTGCTGAAACCACATGTTGTCCAGATTCATGCCGTCCAGTTGAGGCCACAAGAAGTCCGTTATCATATTCTTGTAACGAATGCCGTTCACCGTTGTAATGAGGTTTCACAATTATAACGCGTTGTTCTTTCGAAAAGCGCTCCATTTTTAATAATCGGAATAAACAGAGGTAACAGCTGTCAAATTTCAGAGTTGCCACTTGCATGAAAAAAAAAATTCCAATTTTAAAAAGTGCACTCTTACTGAGACACCCTTTATCAGAAATCGCACAAACGCGAGAAGTTTGTTAACACCAGCTGGTTTTATTCTGTTAAAATCTCACCGTGAAAACTTAGGTGAAGTGAACTTGAAGTGAGCTGTTAATAGTGTTATCAGGTGAAATGACAGCTTACTTCAACTTAGTTCTATGTTCCATGTTATCGGCTTTGGTGTTCCATGTTATCGGCTTTGGTTTCCGCACTTAGTACTTCAGGTGAACCATTTTGCGTGGGCCATGAAGGCCGTCGGTGGTTATTTCAACTAGCCCACCTCCCTCCAAAAGTTGATCACGTCTCCTGGCCTGTTCAGAACATCTGTGAAAGATCTGGGTGTCCCGAGGGTTTCTGCTCTAATCTGGGTAGCGCCTGTACATTCAAAGAGTACATGCGCAATGGTGTCCTCAGCCTCCATGCAAGCCCTGCATAGAGGACTGTCCGTTATGCTTATTGTGTGGAAGTATTTGTTTAATGAGTAGTGTCCTGTGATGGTTCCCGTCACCAGGCGCAGG
Source organism: Fissipunctia ypsillon (assembly GCA_947568875.1). Taxonomy (NCBI): domain Eukaryota; kingdom Metazoa; phylum Arthropoda; class Insecta; order Lepidoptera; family Noctuidae; genus Fissipunctia; species Fissipunctia ypsillon. Next base: position 7,147,803 of record OX387651.1, on the reverse strand, counting down.
CCGTTCTTGTCCAGGCGTAATAAGTGCGTGGTTAGCCTACCATCTACTCTCCGCTTTTGTGTGGGTGAACTCCTGTAGCCACCTGCGTAGCTGGTTGATGGGAGATGGGACTTCAACTTACCTTTCACAGATAGATTTTTACAGTATAGACGGCAGGTGTCTGTGTCCTGCAGTTGGACACACAGTATTTTAGCACGTAAAAAACAATTAAGTAGATACGCTTTGCCTGATTAATTTGACGTCACGCTTGAAAACTGTACCTAAACCAATCGCGCAACATAGAAGAATGTTCTTAATTTATTTTTATCTATTTTTGCCATGTGAGTCTTTCCCGTATAGTGACCTACCGCTTAATATACGAGTATATAGCCATTTTTTGTATTAAAGTAAGACATTATTTAAACATCAAAACATTCCCGGTAAACTTTTTGCCAGTTAAAAAGGTAAATGAACTTATTTCATTGAACAGACCAGACGCGCAAAAAATTTTGTGCGGTGCCGAATCAATTGCATTGGACAAAAGTTTGTCGCCTGTTTAGGCCTTAACAATGTTCATATGGTATGTTTCAAAAGTATCTCTTGAAAATGTTAACAAAATTAAATGTATCATAAAACGTACATATGGATGCCAATTTGTAGTGCCACTCACAAATTGAGTGCTTTGATTTGATCATTTGAATACTTAAGGGGGATGCGCTAAGGTAGCCCGCGAAATTCAAATTTTCTTACGATTTTTGCAATTTGCGGCTCAGTGTCTGGGTTTATGTTGATTAAAGTTATGATTCGCGACCGTAACAGATATTTATTTATAGAATTATAGCCATTGGAATAAGTAAATACAATTCTTTATGTTAGTATTTATATTCCTGAAATGTTAAGATTTCATGAAATAGTCATTCAATAGAATTACTTGGTCTTAGACAGTTGTATTGATGGCTTTAATGATTATAAATAAGTAAATACATATTTTTTTACGGTCGCGAATCATATTTTTTATCCACATACAATCTAATACTGATCTGAAAGTTGCGAAAAATATAAGAAAATTTGAATTTCGCGGGCTACCCTGGCGCTTTCGCCTTAAGCTCGAAATTATAATTTTAAATCACCGTTTTTCATTTGACAATGGGGGTTAGTTTTATAACCTTGATTTACGTTGATGATTTTTCAATTACAATTTAATCATGTCAATCAAACAATAATTATTGGAAAAAGTGGTGAGATGTAAAGTAGAAACCATATTGACACAGATGAATGTGTTACCAATTCTCTTTAGTGCACTCACTAAAGAATTTAACCTGAACAAAGTTTGTTTACACTTACATCAGATAAATTCCGAACAGACTATAGGCTGTAACTGCACCTATAAAAGTATCATTAATTGTAATAAAATAACAGAAAAAATACGAAATAAAATTCTCTTTGATAAAACAAGCGTACGTCACATAGCATCTAAATACATTTTATCATTAGCATATACTATAATTGTTCAGTTTCCTTTGTTCAACAGTGAGTTTTTCTGCAACAGACAGTATTAAAGAAAACACGGCCGAACGCCTCGGGCTCAGAATAAACTCCCTTGTACTTAATTATAAAATATGCCATTCTACAAAGCAAGATTTATTTGTAACTTTCTGCTCGGATGAAAATATTTTTTTTTTGCTTTAGAGAGTTTTTAATAAAATAATGCTGAAGTTAATTATGAAGTTTGTTTTCTAAAGACGTTACTAAGAAATTGTAGATGCTGATTAGTATTCTTGTTGACTCGTCTAGTAGTTAAGGAAGTGAAACACACGTGAATCACACGTGAAGCACACGTGAATCACACGTGAAGCACACGTGAATCTGGGTATCGTTAATGTTGCCTTTACCTGCTTTCAACTTTAAATTCGGAGAACTGTCGCTATTTGGTTTTCCTTTACCAAATACACGTCGAATTTATCATGAATTGAAGCTTTTCAAGAATTTTGAGTTGCCCTATAAAAGTTGTTAAAACTCAAGGGTGCTCTCACACTTCTATTAAGTATTTTCAACTTCTACTTTTGCATTTTTTTGCTAGTGTGATAAGCCATATTATATTCGTAAACTAGCTTTTGCCCGCGGCTTCGCCCGCATGGATACTTCCCTATCTGAAACGGATTTTGTTCACAATTTCAAAGGAACGCTAACTATTTTCAAAATTAGCATATGTAACTCCTTATAACGTATAACAACAGCTATATGCTAGTGAAAGTCCTGTTAAAATCAGTTCAGCCATTTCGGAGATTAGTTGGAACAAACAGACAGACAGACGGACAAAATTTAAAAAATTGTTTTTTTGTTAAAAGTACCGTTTATACTTTCAACAAAACACAGCAGCATTAAGTAAAAAACTGTTATTTTAACATTACAAACAGACACTTCAATTTTATTATTTTTGTATATTGTATTTATTATGTATAGTTATATAGAATAGATGTTGTAGTGGCTTACTATCAATATAATTTTTCATATCTTTATAGCTGATCACATACTCAGAGGGTCTGTTCCTTAAGTACCTACTACAGGCAATAAGAAAATACAATATCATTTATGAAAGAAGCAGGGGCAAACAACAATAAAGGCTAAGGCAATATCAAATCTTCTTTTCATTGGAGTAATTGTAATTTTTCTAAGTGCTCGCCAGTAGAGAAACAATATCCGCGTCGTGGATATATAACTAGGGACATAGAATACAGGGCCGGAATTAGGTAAATGGTGTGATCATTACGGAGAGCGCATTAGCTGTGTTTTCCTGTTCAAAATCTTCGGTTTACGGCGGTTACCATGTTCCATAGCGAAGTTATGGCAGTCCTAGAGTTGATGTAGAATGTTTGTCAATTTGCCTGTTTGTGTGAAAGAAAGAAAGAAAAAGTATTTATTGTGACTCGCACATGAAGATCACAAACTAAACACACCACACTCACTGGGTTTAAGTTCGGGATTGGCGCAAAAACGGCTGAATGGATTTGGATGAAATTTGGCACATAGATAGTTTATAGCCTGGATTAACACAAAGGGTACTTTTGACCCCGGTAGTACTTTCCCGTACATCGTATTTCCCGACATTAACGCGGGCGAAGCCGCGGATGAAAGCTAGTAGAAATAAAATAGATAAAAGTGATTAGGCAATTCAAAAAGGCTTTTAACTCTCTCTTTGTCATTGCAATGAGCAAAGTGCCGCTTTGAAGACGGCTCAACTACTTAACTTTGCGTGCTATTACAACTGTAGCACCAAAAATACTCAACAAAAGCGACGAAGCAACATAAAATAAGCCGTAAAAAGCGCAGTCACTCTTAAGGACCACATCGAGCAATTTCGAGTCCCGCCCTGTTGCCGAGACGACAACTTAATTTATCAACAGCTTGTTACTGCCTTACTGCTGGGCACTGAGCAATAGTTTAGTGGGGAGATGTCGCATTATATTGCCCCGCTTACTGCGTATAACGAAATTGTATGCAAGTACTACTGTATTAAATCTTTTGCTTTTCTTTTATTGGTTTTGGACTCGGCGTGATTCGTTATTAACTATCGCACCAGTAAATGATGCTGACTGTCACTTTGATGTAATCGAAGTACTAAATCGTAAATAAATTCCCACTGAGGTTTTCTCTTTTTAGACAGCCCGTCCGCCAAATCGACCATAATGAAAAAAAATACACATACATACATTCATGAACTCACGCCTTCTTCCCATGGTGGTAGGCAGAAACCACAGAACGCCATCTGCTACGATCCTTACATACTCCTTTTGCCTCGTTTACCGACATGCGTGTGTCACACACGCATGTCGGTTGCAAGTAATACGCACTTGACCTTTCTAAAGAACATCACCAATAAGGTGACTACAAGTCTTCCCAGGGCGTCCCCTCCCGGCGTTTCCACTCACATCTGCCCTGTTAGTCGTCTTTCATTCATCCTCTTAACACGATCAAACCATTAAGCATACTGTTTTCTATTTTTGTCACAACATCTAAAAAAATAGGATCATAATATTGCCCTACTATATGTGTTCCAATGTCCTATTAGTACATTTTAGCCGTAAGGCTGCCTGCCACAAGACACAAGTAGGTGGTTAGATACGATCAAACATATTTACTTCGAAAATTATTTGCATAAAATGCTTCATTACCGGACCGAAAATACCTGTCCAGATTTATAGCGTCCACAAAATTTCTCGAAATTAATTTACAAAACGGGTAAACCCCCATGCAAAAGATAAGTCCCAAAGAATCTGAATGCGAGGTGTGGAAGTATGATATCCACATAATTTCATTTTACGTTTCACCTAACATATTCAAGAGACCCGGACCGAAGGGTTGACATTCTTTATTTTCGGAACACTCGCCTAAAGGTTATAACGGGTAACTTTCTGATGTTTAATGCGGCGTGGCTCGCCTAAATAATAACAACGTGTAGCGCGGTCAGCGCAGAAACAATGGGTGGACGCTTTTCAGTTTTTACGTCCTTCATTTCACGTCACGTTATTTCACTTTACTTGTGTTCATTTCGGGCGTAATCCTTACATTCACGCTGTAAACCAGTTCCATGTACTAGCGTATTTTATAAGGCGCTTTACTGTGATATTTTTTGAGGGTCCCTTACCTCAAAAGTAAAAAAAACGGAACCGTTATAGGATCACTTCGCTGTCCGTCTGTCTGTCAAGACCCTTTTTCTCAGGAACGCATAAAGGTTATCAAGTTGAAATTAATATCAAACACGTAGGTCTACGGTTTCTTGCAGCTCTAAAAAAATCAAGCTTCTAATTAAACGCAATAAAAAAATGCGGCCATTTATGGGACATATTTTGATACTCACAAATAAATCAAGACCTCTGGTTACTTCCTGTTGACCTAGAATAATGAAATTTAGCAAGAAGCAAGGTCTCACAGCACAAGTAAAGGAAAAAGTCCGAAAATCGTTAATTTGTAGTTTTATCATATATATTTTTTTGCGATTACAAACTTACATTTGCAATTGGACAATTGACCGTGACGTTTATCGATGTATGGGAGAACACGTTTTTCAACTACAATGTTAAGTTTGTTTTTGGGATAAATTCATTCTAACTACCGTTTACGGAACCCTTCATTGTGCACGACACGCACTTGGCCGGTTTTTTAGGGTTCGTATGAACGCATAGGATGATTTTCGTCGAATCAAGCACAAATCATCATCTGCCTTTTCCCAACTATGTTGGGGTCGCCTTCTACACAAACCGAATGCAGCTGAATACTAGTATTTTACATGGAGCGACTGCCTATCTGACCTCCACAACCCAGTTACTGGGTGATACGTTACCCCTTGGTAAGACTGGTTGTTAGATTTTTGGGCGTCTGAGGACTAGTAACGACTGTCAAAGATCCACGAATGACAGTCGGGACTGAAACTTGGTATGTAAAGATGGTCACCCATCCACTGACCAACCGCGGCAAGCGTAGCTTAACCTAATCGATCGACACGACCATGTGCTACGAGCCGAATCAAGACCATTACAAGGTATAAATTGTTTGGATATGAAGACCCGAAGCAGGCGTTATGGCTTTGTACATAGCGTTATTTTTTTCATGATCTGGTTCAAACAACACATTTTCAAAGAAACTAATTAAAAACGGTTCCTGGACCAACATGAATAATTCTCTCCAAACATTTAGTTTAACAAATATTATATTTTTGGAAATATCTTTTCTATTTCGGGTCTCATCTCGAAAGCAAACACCCAGTCCGTTTGGAAACACAATTTAAGTTCGTCAACAGCCGGTTTCAGTGGCAGTGCTCCGAGACACAGCTTATTTATATAGGAGAATACAGTTTGGTTCGATATCTGAGAACCCAAGTTAGTTGAATCAGGCGTTAGGTGCTTTGCGAAAACCCATTTAAAATTAACGAAGACCTCTTAAATCATATAGCAATATTGTGTTCCTTAATTGATATTACTGTTCCGAACTTAGCCTTGGAAGATTAATCTTTGCCCCCAGGAGTAGGTAAGTAACAATTTGTGTCGCATTTTAAAAATAAAGGACCTACTTCCGAGTTTGGCTTACACAAATCGTGATTCCAAACTTTCTGGACCAGAATACTTTACAGGTTGAACGGCAAAAATACGAGCTAAGTTTAAAAGAAAGATTGGAATGCGTAATTAAAGGGAACACCAGTGATTTACCAAATGATGTCCATTAAAGTTAGGGCTGAGGAAACGGCCACACTGCTAGAGGAGAGGGGCGAGGGGTGAGTTGTGAACCAGTTCTGACGACCTCATCACGGTTTCCTTCGTACAAATGAGTAAAGCGAGGGTCTGTGCGTAATGTGTTCAGCTTTCAGAGGTACCTCGTACCGCTAATTCTGTGGATTGGCGAGAAATGTTTTTTTTTTTTTGGAACGGGGTTTTATAAACTCATGTTGATAGGTAAGACCTTTTTTATTTAGTGAAGTTAGCTGGATTGAAAATTGTTTGGGATAAAGAAACCTTTGTATTTTATCTGCGAAAATTTTATAAGGCTTGAATAGAAAAATCGATAATTTTTAAGTACCATCGCGGTGAACCACTTTTCGACCTTATTACCTTATTAATAAGATAATAAGGTTCACCGCAAAGGTCTGCGATGATACATTAATCGCAATCAATTAATTTACTCTTGAAATATTTGTGATAATGGAAAACTGGTAAATAGAATAACTAAATAAACGTAAATATCATAAAAATAACAATTGGAACAAAACTTGACTCTTTATGATAACAGTCTGATTAAATTAACGATTAAACTTCAATAAAATGAGGTTTACGATCGCATAGTTGACTGATTACGTTCAATATGTGACGAATGCCTGGGATTGAATTGCATGTTATCGTCAGAACGTTGAGCATGTAGGTACGAAGTAAAATTGCGATAAAACTGAACTAAGATATTCAACATGTTGAATCGCATACAAAGAAGCATAAGGCATGATGATAATGCTACGGCTACATTGTCGCGATAACGCGAAATACACGTCGCGCGCTCTCTCTCGCACACCGCTCGACGTCTCGCTGTACGACAGAGAGCGCGCGAAGTGTAGTTCACGTTATCGCGACAATGCAGTCGTGCATTACAGATTTCTATGAAACTTTATTGATAAGTCGTAGGAATAAAATATATTGCTTTATCTGTCAAGGAAAGGTAAAAAATAGGTACTTTCAGGAGATAAGATATCCATCGCTAGAGCAAAGTTACGTACAAAAGCTCCGTAATAAACAACCATATACAGTTCCACATAGGTACCAGTTAAAAAATGTAATCACAAATAAAACATTCTACCGCGCTAGTGCATAGCGACTGCAATTCATCAATATAAATACCACAGCGGGAAGGCAAAGGGCGATGACAACACAGAAGAAATGTTTCCCGTAATAACAGCCTTAGACGACAAAGAGGCAATCGATCACGCTGCTTCCACCTGGGCAGAGGCAGCAATCCAAATGCGTGATACGCGTTAAATACCGTCGAATCACCACATTTAACAACCAACTTCCAACTCTATAACCTTCCTCTTTGAGTCTATTTTCTATTACATGAGCAGTTAAAGGCGTGGAACCAACATTTCACACGATTCGTTTTGTCTGCTCTCCTGCTTCCCGTCCCAGGTAATGGTTCCTGTAATATTGGCGTAATATTTTTCGGCGATAGCATTTGTTATCAACTCAGTAATGATGTCGTTTTTATCAGAATTCTCTTTCTGCATAATAGGGGGATTTTCGGTTTACATAGCTATCGGGTTGGGTCAGTGGGCTATGTTATCGTGAAAATGTGTACGGATTGAAACCAGGATATCAGAGTAATTATGTGTCGCGTCAGTTTCACTGTCGGCAAACAGTTTACGTAGGTATAAATATGCAGAATGCAATCAGAAAAATATTTTTAAGCTCTTAACATATTTTTAATGCTAGCTCTTAACTATTTTTCCGATGAATATATTTCAATAAGTCTCTAATAGAATACTTGGAGAAAACTTTTTATAAAAAGAAGTTGTATTCATGATCTTTTTAGCACTTAACAGTAACTCGAAAACGCTGTTACCAAGTAAGTAGGTTACACAAAATCTTTCATAGGTATTCATATTTGAACGTAAAACAGTCACGTTGAAACGTCACATACATTTTTAATATGGGCTGAGCTTAATATTTTATTAAAGTGTTAGTAGAAATTGTATAAATACAATGAGTAGGCCCAAAGTGAAGTACATAGATCGTAAAGCTTTAATGCGGTTAAAAAGCCATTATTACATAGTTTATAGTTAAGTTTTATGGTTTTCACTTAGATGTTATTGCTTGTGGGTTAGTTAAATCAATGGTTTACAAGTAAGTTATCGATGAAACTAATGGTGATGCTTAAGAGCGTAAGACTGTTGTCTATATTAAGGCTACTAAAAGATGGACTGCTTCAGCAGACACTTTATATGCTGCTGGTAACAATCATATTATACGAGACTGATATGAAACAAAAGTATCAATACCGAAGAAGAAAAAGATCATTAGGAAGACTGTGGGACTGATTTAATGTTATAAAAAGACTGAATGGTGCGCAAAACATATCAAAATACGATAGCCATATCAATTTTGTCAACTAAGAATACACCATTATAAATAGAAATAGAAATCATTTACCAGTATTTGTTTATACTGTAGGTTAAGATGTAACTTTTATAAAAAATCCCGATAAAACTAAAAATAAATTTTAATTCAGACCAAAAACCAATAACATATTTACATAGCATTCAATAACATCAGCCAACGTGCACAATTATAAATTATTCATAAGCAATTAAAAACAAGACGTTTGGCAAACTTATTCCGATCTCAACAATGTAAAACAACAATTATAATTTAATGGAATTGAGAGAGTTATAAATTGTTGTGAATTGATTTAGGCTGAATTTCCCTGTCGTTCGGGAACATTAATCAAGCTTGTCCATTCACTATTCTGAGAACAGCCACGCGACAAATATTCACAACGCTTCGACGAAGATGTCACTGCATATATTTTAGATGCTGGAAGTGTTTCACATTTTCTCTGTTCTAAAGTAGGAATTTCACCAATGAAATTGAACGCAGTTAACACATCTAAATCGCGCTCAAGAGTGAAATATTGCCATTGACGGCTCTTGAACTCGGTTTAAACATGGTGATCGTGTTCAGATTCATTGGTGAAGTTCGCCCTTAGTCTTCGTCAAAAGCCCGAACCAAGGGATATCTTAGTATCCAGTACCTGGGTTGTGGAGGTCAGACAGGCAGTCGCTTCATGTAAAATACTGGTATTCAGCTGCATCCGATTAGAATGGAAGCTGACCCCAACATAGTTAAGAAAAGGCCACGCAGATGATGTTCATGGAGCTATCGGTATCCTTGTTGATATGTACCTACGATTATTTTTAATTCACAATGCCTATTGACTGTTTCTGGATGTTTCAGATTTTTTAATTAACCTTAAAATACTTAGACCACTTGACATTGTGATAAACTTGCAGTGCCTGTTTCCATGATATTGTAATAAATCATCTGAGTCTGTAGAAAAAATAGTGTGAGTGAGACTTTTTCTAAGTTATGACTAAATGGAATACAAATCAAGTTCTTCTGCTTTCTTCCTATCTTATCATTTTAAGAAATGTAAGCCTGAAGAACCCATCAATAGTGGAATTAAGGAACATAATAGTTATCTGCAATATTTAGATCAATGTTTTATATCGAAGGAGTTTGGATTAACTCGTGCTAAACATGAAAGGATGGTATCCTTTACTTCTACGAACATTGATATTTGTTGTTTTGCGTTAAAACTATTTGGAAATTGCATAATAGTCATGCATGAAATGTAGTTTCCGTGGCTTTTAATGAAGTATTTCTCTCTTTATTTTTCCTTCTGTGTTGTAGTATATTCGAAATATTGTAGGTCTTGGTCGAAATGTTTATTTCCTGGTCGTCGCTTAAACATCGTTCCAGTAGTAAACAATGTAAACATGATTTATCATTTTATTTTTAAACCTCTTCGTGGGCGTCTGTTTCATACAAACCTTTAAATGTTGTTACTTGAAGAAAACAGAGGGTTTGCATCGAGTTAAAAAGAACTCAAACTCAAACTCAAAGCATTTATTTCAATTAAACCAATTACAGGCACTTTTGAATTGTCAAAGAGTCGGTCAGTTAGTCAGAAAATTGAAGCTAGTCGCCCATTCCAAAACGTAGATCTCTATGGAGAAGAATGGGCAAGAAACTCCATGGACACTCTTTTAAATCAAAATTGTTACAAAATCCTGGGTACATTGTTCTTGTTGCTTCTATATGTGAGAACAATGTAAAAAATAGATAATTAAAACAATTTAAAATATAAGATTAAAAATAAGCCCTGGCAGCTAAGAGATGACCAGTCTCCACTGACGGCGCCCGTTCACGAACATGACGCGTGGATCAGCACCATCCAGCTCAACCATTTTGTAGGGAACCGAATGATCCAACACACGCGCCACCATCAGCGAGACATTTAAGTGAGCATGACATACTCTCAACTGCCATACTCTTTCAAGTCAACATACCTACATCATAACATAAAACCGCTCCATGGTACTCACATTTACAAAAAGAGTGAAGACAGTCTTGTACATATATAGCGTGATTGGTAATTAGTGACCGATACTTAAACACATGATTGTACTCATGATAACAAACAACTTTTACTTTGGGGCCAAACTTGAAATCGTGATAAAAAAATCAGCTGTTCCCTACATTTATGTCCGCATAACTCGTCAAAATGTGTGGACCAGCTGATATTTTTTTCGCGATTTCAGGTTTGATCCCATGGTAAAAGTTCTTTATTACCTAAAGAAAAAAGAGCAGTTATCTAACCTATGTTGTTGTTAAAACAGCAGAAATTAAAATTGCAAAATCATTTTATTCAAACTGTCCACGCCATTTCCACATCACTAAACGTCGATTCTCATTTAAAACCCATTCCAGTGGTTTAATACATAATGTATTGGCCAGTAGATTAGACGGGATTCGATGTAGGGGCGAAGCAGTCATTATTGGACTATCAGTAGCGCGTCAATTAGTCGGGATGGGATCAGCCCTTGGCCTGATTAATGAAACGTGGCACCCACTCGAGCCGCATTCACGCTATCCGAGATAGAACGGCCTCGCTGTCACGTTTGCTAGTGTAAATTGTACTTAATGAGTGGCCTAGAAGTGATGCTTGTAGTGTTGGCTGTTGAAAAAGTATTACAAGTGGGCACAAAAATAAGAAAGAAGTAGGTATGCGTGTGGGACTGTATTTTTACCCGACTACGGCAAATCCAAAGGAGGGTTATGTTTTTAACAGGCTATGTATGTATTGTTCATCTGCTCCCTCATAACTCCTAAATTCCTCGTCGTATTTTGAAAAATGAGGTATCGTTGGAAGTGGTATGTTCTTTTCGCGGATTAAAGGCTATATGACATCATAAATAAAGTGCAACATGGCGGCTTAGAGCCGATTTATAAATTTAACGACAAAACGTTTTGTTTGGTATCTAATTGATTATAAATGCACACATAAAATCACTTCACTGTGCATGCGGTTCGGTTGTGGAATTCACTTCCGCCTGACATTAGGAACTGCCAAACTGTTGCAGTGTTTAAAAGAAGAGTGAAAGAACACTATCTTTCCACTTCGTCATAGCTATTAGTATTTATTATTTTATGCTACATTATTATCGTATATATTTTAGTGACATTTATTTTGGAAGTATGTATGTATATATTTGTATGTACTCATATTGTATGTTTATATATATATATATATATTTGTATGTACTCATATTAGTGTATCCTTTTTGATTTTATGTATTTTGTTTTCTCTTCTACTCTTACACACGTTGTCTACATCTCTTTATCTACTTTCCTATCACAGGTATGCTGGAAAAGATTTCTTTAGAAATACTTATTCCTTTCCTCTTGTCTGTTTATATGCGTGTACATAAACTGTTAAATAAATAAACGTCAAAAGAACTGAAATAAAAATGATGGTTAAAAATGAAAACCTGACAACAACGACAACACCAACTAAAAAGGTAAAAACTAGACATCACAGACAGACAAATTAAAAATAACATCGGTTTTCTTATAAGTGGAGTCATACGCTTACAAAAAAGTTCCAAAAAAGGGCCATAGTTAAATTATTGTTGCCTAATTGATAAAGAGATGTGATTAAATATACAAGGCCTACATTTACAAGAATAATGTCAAGGACAAAAATTTAAATATGCAGATCAGTCAGTCTCCACCCAATACTTACCTAACATTGTACTAAAATACTAGAAGATAAAGAATAACAAAACGAATTTATTAACATTTACAGACATCTGATATTATTCAAGTTTCCATTTACATATTTGAATCACAATATTATTTATTCAAGTGAATTTGTATCGACAATAATTTAGTTATCTGGAAGCGATATGCTCTTTATAATGTTCATCAATTTGTGAGTCTTGAAAGAGCCTTCGAATTGGAATGATAAATGAAATTTAAGCTCGCCTTTCCTTCATTCAACTACCGAATACTAATAAAATCATTCTATTGAAACTGTTATAAAATCAATTATCAAGTGTCTTGGAGGCTTCGCCGCGAACGGGAGCAAGGAACATGGAACTGCACTTCATTCAATTTTATATTCGACTTTTCTATTCAACCATTAAATGATTCCTAGACGTTCGATCCGATGGATCTGGGGTAGATTTCAAAGTGTTCGTGTCGATTAATAATGAAAGATCAAGAAAGACTAGACTCAAAATAGAGCTGACTCATGTAGTTGCAGCTGAAATTTATCTTTTAAGTACTCATAGGTAATGCGCAAAAGGTTTAAATATATTTACGAGTACCTAAGGCCCACTTACACGTTAAGTCGGGTTAAAAGAATAAATGTAGAGTTTGTAAACTCGGAGTTAAGTAATTAACAAACATTTTAACTCTTCTTACGCGTTGCGCCACTAAAAAGTAACACCGGGTTAGATAACCTGATATTAGTATTTTTTGAGTTGGGAAAATTGCAGTTCAATCGACGAAACATAAAATAGGATTGCAGAGTGTATGGCCTGATATGTAATCCAACCAAAGATGAATTAACGAACAATGTACGGAAATTTTATACCCATCTCTTTTACACTACATTATGATACGTAATACTTTTTTGTCTTTAAATTTTATAACATAACATTTCATTTTAATCGATTGTATGTGGATTCCATGGAGACTTAGTTCATTGATTGACAAAATCGTCAGATATGGAAAAATATGTTTTGAGTTTTTTATAATTTATATTTATTTTTATGAGTTCATGAATATATTACCTGCTGTATTACCGAATTTTCACTTATCATACCGTCGAACAATAGAACATACAATATAAGTTATCAGCGGGACCTCATAACGACAATTTATTTTGACATTACTAACCCAGAGTTTAGCGACGTAACTCATCCACCTCGGTGGGTTAATATTTAAAAGTTTAACTCCAGGTTTATCTCTAACTCTTGGTGGTGCAAGATGAATTATTTGATTATCCCTGAGTTAGCTGTTAACTCCGAGTTATATAATTATGATAACCCATGAACGCGCAAGTGGGCCTTAGCGGTTGAACTCAAATATACAGGGTGTAAGGGACAGCCCTCCGCAAACTAACAGGGTGCATTCAGCTCCTTATTTTGAATCATATTCCACCGGAAATATTCTCAGGAAATTATACATTTTTTTCTCGTATTTTCAGTTACTATTCCTGTATTTCAATGTAAAATTACATTTTCTGTACGCAGCACTCTATTTATGTAAATGAAACAGCTAAAATCAAAAAATCAGCAATGGATGTTGAAATACTTGGCGGCCGAAGGCTCGTTGCGCTGCCGTTCGCTACGCGCGTTTTGCCATGGTAAAGATACATTGCGTGTGAGGTAATAAAACAAATCAGCTTTATTAGATTCCCATAACGTTCCTGAAATAATTTCATGTACCGGTCATCTTAGTATGATTTACTGAATTCACCCCATCGGTCTGCAGAGAGCTGTCCCTTATACCCTGTATAGGAGTTTTTCTGGACATATAATGAGTTTATTGGCCATGATCTTCAGAAAGGTCAGGTGCGTAGTACCAGCAACCGGCTTGCGTCAGATGTAAGAATCGTAGCAGGTGACGTTTTGTAGTTTCTGCCTACCTACATACATAAACTCACGCCTCCCATGGGGAAGAAGGCGTGAATTTAATGTATGTACCTATGTTTTAAAGTTATCTATGATGTTTTCCACAGTTGGTTTGATACTGAAGAAACTGCAATACATCTGCAAAGTCTCCACCATTTGTTTACAAGTCTAACTGGGTCATGTCTTAGATAGGACAGGGAAGTGCGCACAAATCTTTGCAGGCGTTAGTTGGGTTAAGGATAGTCGGGAATGGAAGTTATCTCGCGTATTTTAGAAAAGGATTACATTTTGTCTAATGGACAACGAGTGGGTAAGTACTATCAATGCATTTTCTAATAATTGATTTAGAAAAAGAGGATTATGAACATGCACGAGAAGACGATCTGCTTAGTAGAAAGTTCCTTGCGAAAAATGGAGGCCACACTGACTGAAACAAAAATTACGTAAAAATGTAAGAATTATGCAACGAAAAAACAAAAGTTATGATGAAAGTCGTTCTGAAATATATTATATTGAAAACTTAAAATTTAACTTCATTAAATAATATCAGATTCTAAAATAATGTACTCCATGACAAGGAATTCTCAATTAAACCCTAAGACAATAAAAAATAAAGACCAAAGGAAGTCGGTACTTAAATCTAATTAACAGTTTTAATAAACCCAAAAACTATCTTAATAAGGAGAAGACAATGGTAAAACTGATATAAACAGTTTGGAAACAGTCGTTCTAAGTCGTGACGGAGTTTATAAGAAAGGAGTCCCGTTAATAAGAAAGGACGGTTAATACTACGAAGTTAAGGGGGATGCGCTAAAGTAGCCCACGGAATTCTAATAAAGTTTTTGCAATTTTCGAATATACTCTCGAACTTAGAACATGAGAATTTTATGAAACATGACGTTTCAGGCCAATTTTAACTTAAGAGTTGTATTGATGATTCTAATGAAAATAGATGCTCGTTACTGTCGCGTGACTTTGGTACCTACATAATTATAATCTGAAACTAAGCTGCAAATTACAAAAACCGAAAGAAATTTTGAATTTCGCGGGCTACCTGAGCATATTCGCCTTTACCCACAAATGTTTGCCCTGCCTTCAGGAAATGAAAGTCCGGGTGATGGAGGCGTGAACTTGAAGTTGGAAAACACAATTTTCTCTGACGGTTGCGGGTTCAGAAATCCTGTGAGTTTCTGATATCCAAAAATTATAGGAACATCTTAAATCCTAGTAACTAAATTCAAATCTAAGTGCTATTCGAAGTTATTTTTATTCTGATATATTTTCATAATTTAATTTTATATAAATGTACTTTAAAATAAATAATAGTCTTAGATTTGCTTTTGACAGAGTATGTAGAGTATACAAGTCGGGACAAAAACGTCTGAAATAATAATATGTTTTATAGCACATTTAGTAGCTCACTCTTTATCATTTTATCATGCTCTTAAATCATAATAGGGAAATGATGCGTACTTCTCAAGTGGGTACATTTATTAGTAATAGGTACTTATGATAATGTCAGTTGTATGTCCTTATGGCAATGTCAGCTTTTCATTTTTCTGAACAAAATTTCACATCAAATGTTAAAATTCATGGTCTTCCTTTTATTTGTGATACTATGTTATATAGCAAAAAATAATCCTTATGATGAAGCCTTTCGATTGGTATGATAAAGCTACAGGGTGATTATTTTTCTCGTGTAACGGGTTAGATTTCCAGTTCAACCATGTAATTATTTAAATATCTATGAATGCAGTTTAAATTGTTTTTAAAATTCAAATAGTGTCTTCTTTCAGCAAAATGTTCCATCTACAATATTCAAGGTACTTTCCCTCCATGTGGCATATCCGTGGGACGCGCTGTATATGAATTAAAGAATGAATGAAATGCACCAACCCCAGCGTGGTTTAACCAGACTCGATTACTCGAATAAACCCAAAGATTCACACTAGCCCCTGTAGCCACTGCTTCATGGGGCTACATAAGGATTTATATTTTCGCTTTAAAGTTGCCGTCAAAGTGACGTAAGTGACGTCAAAATGTATATCCAAGATGGCGGCTGCGAAAATTTTCTATTTTTTTGTCATGAGTATCGTTTTCATAGTTTTCGAGGGTGCTAAAGCCGATAGTGAGGTTAAAATGTACATCCAAGATGGCGGCTGCGAAAATTTTCTATTTTTTGTCATGGGTGTCGTTTTCATAGTTTTCGAGGGTGCTAAAGCCGATAGTGAGGTTAAAATGTACATCCAAGATGGTGGCTGCGAAAATATTCTATTTTTTTGTCATGGGTATCGTTTTCATAGTTTTCGAGGGTGCTAAAGTCGATAGTGAGGTCAAAATGTAAATCCAAGATGGCGGTAGTGAAATTTTTTTTTTTTGTTTTAAATCATATGTGGGAAGAAACTTCGTTCCTGACGAGGGCCCCCCGACCACACACGTTTTTATCCTCCAGCAATCATATATCAATCCGCGCGCCACTCCACGGATACTATGTATGCAGTGCGAGAAGACATTGTTTACCTGGATTAATACATAGGGTACTTTTAATCCCGGTAGTACGTCCCCGTGAGATACTTTTCAACATACACGCGGGCGAAGCCGCGGGAAAAAGCTAGTTACACATAATAATAACACGCTTGATAGAGATACAGTTACTATTTCTCTATCGATCTAATGTAGACTACATTATTTTTCTTAGAAGACCGTAGTACTACCAGCCCTACCGTATTTTTCCAGCACACCAAGCAAAACTTCAACCACATCTTTAATTAAACAGCCTGAGCCAACATTTAATATCGGTTAGCTTGATCTCAACGGGCTGGGTTTAATATAACGCGGTGGAGCGTTTTTTCTCGACGTTAATTCAATCCGTATCCGAGTCGTCACAACGACTCCGGATAATTGACGCGTCGTAACGGTTCGGGCGAACGGACCGTGCACACTGGCTGTAATAAAATGCAGCGTAACGTTCAACGTTAGGATCTTTTGTGGCCCTTTATTGGGGAAAATCTTTTTTGTTATTCTGTTTCTACGTTTTCAGCTCTTCTTTTATTTTGTTTGGAGTAGTGATCGTTTACCGGTGACTTGAGATAGTAAGAGTCTGAGTACTTGAGCTAAGCTAAGGCCTAAAATTGCAGTATCTCACTTGGAATTCTTGAAAAAGTGGCATTCGAATAGGTTTTGTATATTAATGAACACACATAGTGAGATTCATAACATAAACCTGCGTATGTAAGTAACTTAAGTAAAACATTTTGAAACAATCTTTTCCCAAACTGCTGAGTTTTCTACATCGAATGTGTACGGTGCCCAATATTATCGGAACGGACGTAGGTAGGGAATAGCTACGTGATCAATTGCCACTGACACCACCGCCCTTTTGTCAAGGAAACAATAAGCGCGAATGTCTTCAAATAGATTCGCAGATAACTCACCGCAGTTTGTGTGAGTTTCTGTCAGGCCTTGTTTTTTACAAGCATTTTGATGTATGGACTATGAAATACGAGGAGAGGTATTTTTGAATTTTTATGGACTGGGAAAGTTGTAACTATGTATATGGTTGGTGATAGAAAAAGTACTTACTCATGTATTTTGAGCTCAGGAAAGTAAAAATGAACAAACACATTAAACAGGGCGGGCTACAGTTCAAAAGTACCTACCTACTAATTGAAGGTACGAGGCTCCTACCCCACCACAATACTGCGACATAACGGTGTTTTAATTTAATATTCTTTAACCCGTAATCAGACTTTTAAGTAGTAGTACAATGCATTTATAATTTTTTTTATTTTTTTTTGTGGATGGGCAATCATCAAATGACTTCTCCCGCTCTGGACGGAGCGGGTGGGCGTGTCAGACTTTTACTGACTAAAACCCACCCGTGTTCCTTCTGTTGCCTGTGCCAGTGCCACGGTAACTCTTTCGAACATCCCGTAAAGTACAATGCATGTGCTCGAAAAGAGTGTTTTCCAAGCTGCCAAATTGTGCAGAAAGGGCCACTTTTTCAAGCCAGTGATTATTACTTTTCAGTTTTTTTTTTAACTCCGTCGTCAGCCTGACTCAAAGAGATTTTATTATTTGAGGAAAGTTTTACAAATTAGTCAAGTACAGATTTATCATTCATAAGGTATGTACAGATGCCAGCAGGTCAAGCTACCCGAAACTAAAAAAAAATTCCCAATCAATCTTGAACCTAATGCTACAGCAATAAAGTTGAAAATCTACTAAATAAATTTGACAGACTGTAGTAGCTTGATGTACTGCCGCCCATACAATAAAACTAATACTTCATTAACCGCGTTATTACCCCAGATTTAGATTTTGAACAATAAATAAATTTTAAATATTCATTAAATATGTTTGGCTGAACGTATATTTTGCTCGTGCCTTTTTGCGATACGACATGGCAGCTATTTGCACATGCGCAGTAGTAGGATACGCTGAGCGCGCATGTATTTAACATAAGCCCGCCATTTTACTAATTTCTTGCTTATTTCGGAGCCGATCTGTGTAAATCTTAATATTTTTTTATTTCCTCGCACAATGCATAGTAAAATGTTGTATGATACACGTGCGTAAGATGATTTCCGACTCGTGTCGACTTATACACTCGCCGGAAATTACATACTTCCCGCACTTGTAGCATAAATTACTATTATTAATTTCAATGAATATACGTATTTACAAATTTTTTTTTGTGAAAATGTGATTTAGTAAACTTCCAAGGCATTTTTAATTATTACTTCATGTTTTTTTTTTGGAAAGCAAGAAGAGTACCGTCGTTGCCATGTTTCCTAATATTATAATATTTTAAATTCATCCCAGTAATGTGACCTAACTGTAGGTAGATGTATGTAGGACACTCCCACACGGTAATGGATCTCAAGAATTTGATAATGGCGGAGAAACCTGAGTTCTTCAGAGAGCGTACTCTTTCGTGTCTCAGTACGTTCGGTGCTTTAAACATGTAGGTTACAAAGATACAAGAAAAAAAAATAAAAAAACACGTAAAATAAAGACGATAAAGACACGTTTAGAGAGGATTATGTAACAAAATAAGGCATACTGAAGTGTCATAATTTGTATTTGTAAGAAAGTGATCAATTTGAGTGATAGACGGGTGTCCCGAATAGGCTGGTTCTATTTAGGGTGTGCCACAGTATCTGGATAGGGGGAGTACCTATCTTACAGAAAAAATAAAAATACACCATGGAACAATCCGCTAGATAAGTTAACTAAAACTCATCAGGAGATAGTGAAACAGGTCATCGTGTAACTAATTGATATTGGACTTATTTTAATTCACAGTTTTCAGATTGATATAAAAGAAAAACAACGCACAACACTACAGAAACTGTTACAAGGAAAATGTTAAAGATAGAGCACGTTTGACCTATACGATATTACACAAGCATTTTGCCTCAAAAATGACTTCATACATACAAGTACATTGTCTAGGTAGGTATTTGAATAACCATAGCATAATCAGCCTATAATGTTCCCACTGCTGGGACACAGGCCTCATCTCGACGAGCGGGACTGGGCCGTAATCCACCACGCAGGCCCAGTGCGGGTTCGTAGATGACACATGTCTTCGAATTTTTGGTTCTAAGGCATGCCGTTTTCTCACGATGTTTTCCTTCACCGTTTTGAGAGCAGTGGTGATGAAATAATTTACACAAAGTGATTAACCATACTTCATCGTACGAGTAAATGTAACTTTTATAGAAACAGATTTTAAATGTTCTCTTGACTTTGAATCAGGTTCCCTATTCAAGAAATACAAATAGTGTCTGTGCCTGTCTGAGCCACCGTCGCGGATAAGGGGGAGTACCTAACAAACACAGACAGTCAATACTGGCCGTCGAAATGTATGAAGTATGTATGTGTGGGTGTCAGTGACATTAAAATGAGTTTTTCCTTATACATGGCGCGGTTCGGCGAGTCATAACTTATTTATTTTGTATTTTTTACCTTGTCTTAAAGAGAGGCTTGTGGCTAAGAAATAACAGCCGCAGGGGTCAATCGATCAGGTTAAGCTACGCTTGCCGCGGTTGGTCCGTGGATGGGTGACCATCTTTACATATCAAGACCCTCCGTGCCTCGGAAAGCACGTTAAGCCGTTGGTCCCGGCTGTCATTCGTGTATCTTTGACAGTCGTTACGGGTCGTCAGAAGCCCGAAAGTCTGACAACCAGTCAGCCAAGGGGTATCGTATTACCCAGTAACTGGGTTGTGGAGGTCAGATAGGCAGTCGCTCCATGTAAAATACTGGTATTCAGCTGCATCCGGTTTGACTGGAAGCCGACCCCAATATAGTTGGGAAAAGGCTAGGCAAATGATGACCTTGTCTTAAAGAGGAATGTCGTTTGATAAATTGATAATTTAAATATTTATGAAGTTTGAATGGACATGGTATGGTATTTGAGCCGATTGGTATCGTAAGCTAATAAATGTAGCTAAAGGTGCATTAGTTACATTTAGATAGGTTGGAAGGAAATACCCCTTGGTAGAGACCAACGCACAGGTCAGACCTCATCAAGCACTCCACATGGAAATTTCTAGAAAAGCTAGTACAGTCGTCTGCAAGTCGGTAGTAACATTTCGACCTTGAGCTGGTCTAGAGGCCGGCTTATACTGGTTCTGTTAGAACTGACGTGTGGCCTACTGTACCTAATACAGCCGAATGGCAACGCATTAACCACGAACATTCTGCGAACATTTATCTTGAAAAATCGGCCACGTACGTGTCAGACCACGCACAATAAAGGGTTTCGTAGTTAGGATGAAGAAAGAAGAGAAAGAATTTTCCCAAGAATAAACTTAACACTGTAGTTGAAAAACATTTTCTCCCATATATTCCAACTGCAAATGTTAGTTTGTACGCACAATATTGAGAGATTTAGTATATTATTTAAGATCATAGACTTCTTATCTGAAATCTATAAGTATAGAACTGTTTTCTGTAGTTTTATTTTTATTTTAGGCTCAGTAGTTTCGGAGATAAGGGGCGTGTACCTATGGTCAATTTTTGTATATTTTGTTTTAAAAAAAACTTTTCTATAAAAAAATAAACTATTAATTTTAAAATTATTAAAAAAAAATCTATTTAATTTTGTGACCCTCGCAGTAAGCCCTTTCACTTCATATATCACACGGTACCTACCTATAGATTGCAAAACTTTTGTTTTTAATTTTCTTATTTGCACTCCAAAAATGACCCCCATATTCAAAATTCATTTATTGACGTAACACGTCCGTGTTTGGGTCACAGAGATTCATATGTGTACAAAATTTCAACTTAATCGGTCCATTAGATTCGGAACGTGCTGATTCTCATCCTAGTTTGAATAAACGACTTTTGATTTTAAACAAATTGGTTGTGACAGACGGACAGACAGACAGAGAGACACACGAGTGCTCCTATAAGGGTTCTATAAGGGTACTGGAACGTACCTCAAAAGGAAGAAGTGAAGGTTTCAGCAAAGGAGAATATAAATATCTACTAGAACCTTCTGTAATTTCTGCTCCTGTTCTCTCACATACTCACTACAATTATGAAATTATAAGCCGAGCTACTTAATCAGTTGTCAGTCACAGTGATAAATGTTTACTGCCATAGTTACATGCTAACACTCATTGTCTTCAGTGTATGTCGTAATTTGTACACAAACGCATACGAAGGTCTCTGTTTTCGTTCTTAGTAGGTAGATACCTATTAGCTAGAAATATTAATATGTGTTTGTTATTTTACCATGTTTTTTAACATTGTATCTACTTTATAATTTTCCTTAACTCTTAATGACTCTTAATATCTAAAAATTTGCTGAGTATATTTCAATCACCAAAAACGAAAAGAAAAAATTATTAATATTTAAAAATGAAATGTGGAATTTCTCAGTAGCAGCCCTGAGTCTGGAATTTGTGCTCGATGGTGGTAATAGGCTAGCCCCCTATAACAATAACTGGCGAAATGTGGCTGTCTCTTATGGGTACACCTCTGCCTAACCCTTCGGGGAAACAAGGCGTTATATTATGTTATGTAATTCGTCCACATAAATTCTCCTGCAAACAGGCGCGACACGAGACGCGACACAAAGGCACCGCGAGTCGCGCGACGAGCGGTGCCTTTCCGTCGCGCGTGATTCGCGTCGCGAGTCGCGCCAGTTTGAAGGAGCCTTAAATCTTAGTACACATTAAGTAGGTACTTACAATCATCTGTATCTTATAGATGGCATAGATCAGCAGATTTCGCTTTGATATAATTTTAAGGAGACATTAAAAAAGGAGGATTTTCGATTATAGGTCACCACACAATACGCAACACAATTAAAACGTTACCTAAAAATAATGCTTCCAAATTCAAACCAACAAACGTTTAGTTAAGCCGAATCATTTATTACATTTGCAAATTAAATGAAAAAGAAAATATTGTAAGAAAATGAACAGGCTGCTTCAATGGAGTCCCTTGCGGGGCAGTTAGGAATAAACCTTTATAATTAGCTACTCGATCTTTTGGGAAATTAATGACTGCTTGCGGGCACTGTAGAAATATGACCTCTCAAGGGACCGTACGCTTTTAATTTTGAACTTATCAATTTACCGATGCGTGGGCTTCGTTTTAATGAACCGACTTTTTGTTAAAGTTACAAGTGTGATTGAGATCTTCATTGATAGCAATTGTAAAAAAAAATCAGCTGCTCCCTACATTGTACATGTTCGCATAGCTCGTCAAAATGTAGGGAACAGTTGATTTATTTTTCGCGATTTCAGGATTGATCCCGTAGTAAAAGTTGTTCATAATGATGAGTACAATGACCCCTTAAGAGGTTGTGCGTTATTGATGTTACATCTTGTATATAAGATTTCACCAATTACATGCCACAACTTACACGCAAGAAATTACTCAAATTTTTGACAGAATCACCCAAATTCTATAACATTTTTTGACCTTTCCCTGTTAAGACTTGACATTTTGACCTCACATTTTACTAAATTCTAAATTTAAAATAAAACCAAGAGCCCTACACCCGTCTGAACGTGCAAAATTTAATTCACGATGAATTTTAAGGAATCCTGTAACCGAGCGTGTTCTAATTGTTCGACTGAGCACTCTTAACAGAAGGGCTGGGCACGTCGTGATCAATCGCTTTGTCGCGCCCGCCGCCTACTTTAAAAGACTGACTATTCCAGACATTTCATTAGTCCTGAAAATAATGTTCTCTAGGACATTGCAAGTATTTTGAATAACGACGCAGCTTATAGGTACACCGAATTACGAGTAATAGGTCGTGTGTTCGAACCCAGACAGGCGCTTTACTTTGTGTAAATAATCTCATCACCACTGCTCTCAAAACGGTGAAGGAAAACATCGTGAAGAAACCGGCATGTCCTAGAACCAAAAATTCGAAGACATGTGACATCTAGCAACCCGCACTGGGCCCGCGTGTTAGATTACAACCCGCTCCCTCTCGAAGAGAGGAGGCCTGTGTCCCAGCAGTGGGAAAATTATAGCCTGATTATGTATAAAGGTACACTCGCGGAATTCTAAAGCGAGCCACCGTGCGTTTCCATATAAGGTATCAAAGCCTAAAACATCAAAATAATGATGAGTCCGAAAAGTTTTTATGCAGTTTTGAAGCAAACATTCTGGGGATCATTTTTGTGTTAAAGAATTCATGACCATTTAACAAGACCTTTATTTATTTATTTTACTATTTATGTACACACAATAAAACATTATAGTTAGGACATTATGAGCGTTGAGTACAAAGGTACTGCTTATTTCTTAAGAAATTTCTTCTTGAGAAATTAAAAAAGGAATGTAGACAATAGTGTGTGAGAACAAGAAGAGAAGAATATGATTTGTGACGTCTTCAATTAAAATATTGAATATACCTACACATATACTATAAAGCAAAAAGCTTTATACAAAGCAATGCAGGGTGGCTCGATTTAGGAGTCCGGGAACACAACCGGACTCGTAAATCGAGCCACCCTAGGTACACACCTTTTTTTTTTTTTGTGGATGGGAAATCATCAAATGACTTCTCCCGCTCTGGGCGGAGCGGGAGGGCGTGTCAGACTTTTACTGACTAAAACCCACCCGTGTTCCTTCTGTTGCCTGTGCCGGGGACACGGTAACTCTTTCGAACATCCCGCAACCCTAGCTGGCACCCTAGGTACACACCTACCTTTGTATTATCGTTCACCTGAATTTTGGTATATACCTACTGAGTAGTTCGGTTCGCGATCTCATCACTTGAAAATAACTTACGAGGAAAAATTTTGAAGGTACTGAAGGACCGAAGCAATCTGGTACTCTAGTTGGGTACAGTAATCACTGCTTTTAAATGTCAATGATGATATTCTGATCTCTAGACGGATGTCAACCATAACTCATCGTAAATTAACTACTTATAGCCCAGAATACATCTATTTCACAATCATAATATAAAATACATGCAGATTAGAAAAGCATTTTCAGCAAAGGACTACATTACAATAGAATACAGAGTACTTCAAACCAAAACCGCTTATCTCACAATAAAGAAGTCTCCCAAGAGAAAATGTCAGCATTATTCTACGAATTACTAATCTACGAACACAATCTAATTCACAAATGTGAGAGCCAATAAGAATTTCAAATTAGGTGGGTAGGTACGTCGGTGGGCCCGTTTGTGTTAACGCCGAACTTTTAGTTCAACCAATAATGGATCGAGTCGAAGTTAGTCAAGAGTCATGCCGAAACTGAATTAGGCCAGATAAAGTAAAAAGCATATATATAATGCCCAGTTTCCTTTATCTAAAACCGATTCGTGACAACGAGAATGAATTTAAAAATTGAATAACTTAGGTACTACGATTGAATTTGATTTAGCATTCTTTGACACGTTGATAAATTGGTGGATGATTATGAAGCTACACAACTATGATGATAATAGAATAACTTGACAAGAGTTGATATTATTATAAACAGGTAGACAAACGTATTAGTGAAAACAGATCTTGCGACCGTTCAAGTACTACGAGATAAGCTTTAGTTATCTTTACAATCCTATCCTACTAATATTATAAACGCGACAGTTTGTGAAGATGGATGGATGGATGTTTGTTACTCTTTCACACAAAAACTACTGAACGAATTTGGATGAAATTTGGCACACAGATAGTTTATTACCTGGATTAACACATAGCTTACTTTTTATCCCCATATCCCCACGAGATCGAGACTTATGCGAGTGAAACCGTAGCGCGCTTCTAGTTTCGCCTATACCTCAGAAAATAGTCATGGAAATCTAAGCATACACCGTAAATGTGTATTATCACTATACAATTTACTCTTCATTCGATAACTCACAATATTCACTTTTATAGTTGCTATAAAACTATTAACTTGCAGCTCGTATCCATAAAACTATCACGTTTAGTGATCTTCTCTATAATAAAAAGGTTCGTGACTAAGGTATCTGAACTTGGTAAATGCAATTTATTGGCGTAGCAATATTTTTAACGATGTTGAATCGATGGTGTGGGTGTACTATAGGTACACCTAGTTCTTTCTGTTCTGTGGGTACACCTCTGCCTAACCCTTTGGGGAAACAAGGCGTGATGTTATATGATGTTAAATCAATGTTTTGCATGTTTATCTATACTAATATTATAAAGCTCAAGAGTTTGTTTGTTTGAACGCGCTAATCTCAGGAACTACTGGTTCGAATTGAAAGATTCTTTTAGTGTTGGATAGGCCATTTATCGAGGAAGGCTATATAACATCACGCTACGACCGATAGGAGCAGAGCATCAATGAAAAATGTTGCAAAAACGGGGAAAATGTATTCCTTTTGCGAGCTTCCGTTGCGTGCGCTGCGTAAACGGTTAAAGTTACGCAAAAATCATGTATGACGGAATTAAAAAGTCCGCGATAGCATATATCTATCTTTTAAGGTTGGCTCACTATAACATTTTTAATGGTAATCAAATTTGTTATAAAATAATGCATTATTTGCGAAGGTGTTTTCATAAACATGGTATTAATCCTTATCCAAATAAATAGTTTCATAATCAAGGTTGTTTAAGTACATGTAAATTCCTTTTTAAATTATTCGGATTGGACCTTTCGTTTAGAAATTACGAAGGGTATAAAAATGCTTGAAGTAAGAAAAATGCGCTTAGTCATTTTATTTTTTATTGACTGTTTGAACGCGTAATCTCTGTCACTACCTGTCGGATTTGAAAACTTCTTTTTGCATTTTATAGCTCAATCCTTGAGGAAGGCTGTAGATTATGTAACATTACGCTAGGGCTCTTAGGAACCGAGCAAAAAGAAAAAAAGTAAGAACGTGCGCTGAGTGCAAACGAAGTAACAGCGCGGGCAGGCGATGCGATGCGACGCGGGGTGGGTCGGGGGAACAAGAAATTTCACGCGGACGAAGTCGCGGGCGGAAGCTACTCTCTTATAAAGGTGAAGGAAATAAATGTGATGTAACCGGTTTTTAGAGCCAAAAATATAAAGCCATGGGACATTCATTCATCCCGCACTGGGCCCGCGTGGTGGACTTTTTTGGCCCACTCCTGTCACAGCTGGCATGAGTTCAAGCAGTTATATTTTTCGGTTAGTGAATAACAATCATCTTTTCGATAAGCTGGGGAATACCGTCTAAGAAGAAAGAAGAAGTCAGACTGACTCTGGATATTGGATACTGAATTTAACTTCATAATTTTCATCACGCCAATCGGCTATCTGTACTCTTCATCATCATACACTTCTTCATCACGAAT
Organism: Fissipunctia ypsillon; assembly: GCA_947568875.1. Classification (NCBI taxonomy): domain Eukaryota; kingdom Metazoa; phylum Arthropoda; class Insecta; order Lepidoptera; family Noctuidae; genus Fissipunctia; species Fissipunctia ypsillon. Next base: position 7,120,812 of record OX387651.1, on the reverse strand, counting down.
TGGCTATCTGTAACTGGCTGACTGTTCTGTCTGTTGTTAGATAGAAATCTGTATAATGATAATCTTGACTGGTCTGCGCACAGTCTAAGCCAATAAAGCGAATAATACAAACATCTTATTACAAAACCTAAAATCGCAAAAAAAATAAGCTGATCTCTACATTTATGTTCGCATAACTCGTCAAAACGTAGGGACCAGCAGACTTTTTTTTCGCGATTTCAGGTTTGATCCCATAATAAAAGTTGTTCATAATGATGAGTACAATGACCCCTTAAGAGGTTTTGCGTTAATTCCGGGACATGTTGTAATTTCCAGCAAACTAACTGGGTAAACATTTTGTATTATTTTATTTGCTCAATATATTACATATTTTTGTCACATCGAAAGTTGATGTTACAGAAAATTTAATACATACCTACGAGAGCAAACACGCTTTAGGTTCGAATAAACATAAATATTACTACCGAAAGCTATATAAAATTCGACAAGATAACTGTTTTATTCATGTTAGAAATGATTTGTGAAATTACAGGCATATTTCCATTTCGATCTAGGAAGGTGAAACATAAATACACACTTAGGTCGTTTGTTCGATGCCCAGATAACTTGTGATGGGAATAATTTTGGCGCCTTCACAAGTTTTAGGGTTCCATAACGATTCCTCCTCGTGGAACCGTAAAATGACGCCTCTATACCATTTTGGAACGAAATCCTAAAATGAAACAATGAAACAAACATAAGGTTTTGCTTCTGACATTCCAGGAATTTCGGAGCACATCAAAGTATCAAAAAAAAAGTGCGTGTAAAGTTTACCTTCTTTGCTCGATAGATGGCGTTGTACCTTTTTCTGAATCGCGCTATGGTTTCGTTGGCTCTTCTTTCTTCCAAAAAAACAATCCCGAAAACAAGTTGTCAATCAGACATTGACATGAAAAAAAAAACAGTTTCCTTTTATCAGAGAATACCGTGCCTGTATTAGGCAAGAGGTAGGCAGATGTGTATGTTGTACAACGTTTATTTCCATATAATAAGAGCAAAGCCTATTGTCATTAACCAGGCACAAATCTAGACTCCGGCAGCAGTCTGAATTTTGAAAGACCAACGGGGCCAAAATGTATTTGTTGCAGTAAGATGGTTGTATATTCATACTGATAGTAATGAACTGTATGCAAGTGTACGATCTACTTGACGCAATGCGGGATCGTGAATTCGCGCTTCAAAATAAACGTTTGGGACCTCAGCCATTCAGTTTTGTATAGAAACTCGGGCTAGTATTGTTCATTTTGTATACGCACGCAAAATAAATACTACTAATTGCTGGTCCTATCTTCAGAGTTTAGACCCCAGCTTTATGAACCTTCGCAAGACTAATTAACCTTCCTATTCATAAGAACTTGACATTAATTATATTTCTTTGATAAAATGAAACACGAGGACCAAACATAAAACACCATTTTTGTAAGAACGTAATTAATTTTACAACAATCCATGATGATTTTTTAATCTTCCTGCAGGTTGGGTGGATGACATTCAGAACGTTGCGGGTGAAACCTGGTTGAGACTCGCACAGACCAGGGAAGCATGGCTGAAAAGGAAGGAGGCCTATACAAGGCTGCCAATGATGTTGAGGTGCTGCGGGGCAGTTGCGTAACACACTTACAGTAGGAATCGGTTCAACAACATTCATTGCGTTATTTGCGTTGTTGAGTAGACAAGTTTTTCAAACATATGTAGCGATGGATTACCAATTTGCTTCAAAATGATTCAGATTGTGATCGATAGTGTGTTACGCAATTTTATATATATATTTATATTTTTAACCGACTTCAAAAAACTGAAGAGATTCTCCATTAGGCGAGTAGGGAAATTTTCTGATTTTTCCTGGGCCGATTTACGTGATTCTTTTTTCCATAGACATATATTTTGTTAGTTTTGCTTGGGTAGTTTTTGAGTTAGTTTCAATAATACTTATTGAATCCACTTGGTGTAGGTATATTGATGATGTTATAAAACGTCCTGTCACTTGTTTACATGGCACGTAGTGCTATACCTATGAATGTGTGTGGGGTAGGTACAGAGAACAGATAAAAGAGGTTTCATCTGTTCTGTGGGTAGGTACCACAACTGCCGCAGGAGACGCCCTGGGTGTCGGGAATTGGCAGCCGATTCCCGGCCCACCGTAGGCGCGGGCTTGCGGACGGCGAGCAATGGGTAGATCGCCGTCCGGTAAGGACCAGGCCCGAGTCGATGGTGCGTTGTGTTCCACGCGCGCTTCAAAGAGATGTCAGCACTATTGACGGGGTCTGCTAGAGCCGATGCCAGCTAGGGTTGCGGGATGTTCGAAAGAGTTACCGTGGCCCCAGCACAGGCAACTGAAGGAACACGGGTGGGGGTTGTAGTCAGTAAAAGTCTGCCCAGAGCGGGAGAACTCATTTGATGATACCACAACTGAAAAGTGAAAAATAAAAAACAATTTATAAAATAAAACAACCGGCTTCCAAGAAAAACACTACAAAATGAAAAAATACTTTGACTTCGGAAGTCGGTGGCAAAAATGAAAATACAAAGACACCGAAGTTATTTTTCTCTTTGTAGTCTTTTTTTTTTGAAGATGGTTGTTTTTTTTCCAACCTCTAAACCCAATTCCCCTGAAACTCCTCAGAATATGAAGTCCCGTCACCGGTCGACGAGGACCGCTATAGATCAGTCGGATCACGTGCCGCACCACTTATCACAAGTTGCTCTCGTAAAATAAAATAAATTGCCAACAAGGACTTGCCCAAACCTAGCCGATACTCCGTAATATGGCGACGTGAGCTTTTCAAGGCCTGCTGTTGAATTTTCTTATAGATAAACTATGAATAAGTTTTTTTTTTTAAATTAGTGACTTGATGTGTGATTAGGTTTTTCTACTGGGAATTCCTCAGTAACATGTTACCTGGAACCTGGATGTGTGCCTGATTGGCAATAGGTTCCAACCCTGGGGAGGGTGTATACTTTGTCTGTATTGACATATTATGGGGTAGGCAGAGACTATCTCTTCGATGAATACGAGCAAGATGTTATGTTATGTAAGTGTATAAGCATAAGATCTAGTTTCACCAAACTGTTCATAATCAGACATTAGTAAATCAGCCATTAAAATAAACATCGATGTTAATGGTATTTACGTTCCATCAGAAAAAAATAAGAAATCTGGCGTTAGGATGTATCATTCACTCTTAGGCCGCGGCCGCACTGCTAAGGCGACTGCGATGCGACTGCGACTTATCAACAAATTGTCGCTTCTGCAGTGCGGTCACCGACATAATATGTATTCACGAACTGTGAGTTTGTTTTCACGAAATCGCCGTCGCGTCGTGGTCGTGCAGCCGCGGCCTTATATCGGTCAATTGTCAAAGCAACCAAATAAAAAGTCATAATTTCACATGTCAATGTTCACTGATAATGCATCACTTTAGCTAGCCGTATTGTATATATAGACTCACGTTTTTTATTTTGATAATTTTGACAACTAACAAAATGTCGGTTAGTAAGTGAACGGACTTCTAGGGCAACAGTTAAATCTTACGCCTGATTAAGACAGATTAGCGCTTGGTGAAACACTCGCTACTCTTAAAATCCCGTTAACATTTTAACAGAAGATTAAACTAACTAGCACGGTATATTGAAACTAGAAGATTGTGGCTGAGATGAGATTGAGACTAGATTTTGAACGCTTTTAGTTACGGGAATTATTATTTAATTTTGTGAATTGTCAAAATACTTATTATATTGTCGTTGGCTTTTCAAACTTTTTTTAAAACGGGTAAAAAGTCCAGTTAGAGTCGAGCTTATAAAATCTTTAGTATAAAAAAGAATGTCACAATTTTTTAATGAATAATGCCAGTGAATAAAGTTAATAAGGCTACCTGAAAGAATTAAGTTACGGAGACAATGAAATTTGTCACTAGATTTATAGGCAACATGAAACGACATGCCTGTAACATTGCCAACCCAAAAAATAAGACCCAGTGAGGCGGTGTTACCAGCGTGATTATTCGTAAATGCGTGTGTTTTGTCCTAACAATAAAGTTGCCCATTTGAAGACTAACGATCGCAATCCTACCGTTTGTCCTCATAAATATTTTAACACCTAGTTCTTTTTTCGTACATTTATCTTCCTTACATGGGCCAACATTACTTTATGTAAAGAATATAGATTTTGTACCACTCGTCGTGGCCGTAACTTTAAGAGGATATTTTTTTATTTTTTTTATTTGAGATAGGTTTGCTCTTGACTTTAGTCTAGGTCAGAGATGACAGAGACAAAGTCAACGATGGAGCGAGCTTACCCAAAAGAAGCCTGTTCACTCTCACTTTGAAGAGATCGGGGTTGTATGCGTTCGGAAACAAACGCAGGCAGAGAGTTTCCACTCCTTTGCTGTGCGCATCACAAAAGACATTTGGAAACGCTTAGTGCAAATTGGTGGAATAGGAACTAGGTGAAAATGGTAACTTACAGTGCGTCCAGATGTCCGATGGTAGAAGGGGGCCGGCAGAATGAGGTCGTGGAGTTCTTGAGCACACTCAGCGAAGTATAATCTGTAGAAGACCGACAAGCAGGCAACCTTGCGGCGACGAGCCAAGCTGTGAAGCTTGGCACCCACCAGTCTTACGTCGCCAATGAGCTTTTCGCTCTGCCGTTCCACCGAGTCAATCGCGGCAAGTTGGTATTTAGCTGAGCCATCCCAAAGGTGGCTGCAATACTCCATGCAGGATCGGACTTGCGCTTTGTAGAGAGTTTAAAGCTATCCAGGCGTAAAGTATCGCTTCACCTTATTTAAGATGCCCAGTTTCTTGGCCGCAGTTTGGGCTTTGTACTCGATGGTGGCATCGAAGTTGAGACATGATGTCAACTGCATGCCTAGGAGCTCGAGCCGATCAGTTACAGGAACAGATGTACCCCGAAAAGTAGGAGTTTGATCGAAACGACTCCTTTTAGCGGTAAAAAGACACGCCTGTGTTTTGGTGGCATTAAAAAGAGACCAGATTGTCATCACCCCACTGTGAGACAAGGCTTAAGGTCAAATCTGTCCGCTCTACCATGGCCTCTCTTAAGGAACGAACTTGCCCCACTGGTTTTTGCGCTGGACAAGTATCTCTCTGAAACAGTACTGTCATCTGCGTACCCAACAATACCAGACTGAAGTAGGTCATTGATGTGTAGCAGGAAAAGAGTTGCAGAGAGCACAGACCCCTGAGGAACTCCGGCATCAATAGCCATAAGGTCGGAAGAGCAGCCGTCACGACCACTCTGATCGACCGTTCACTAAGGAAGTCTGATATCCAGCTACAAAAATCAGCTGGGATGCCATAAGCAGGAAGCTTGCTGAGCAGACCAGCATGCCAGACCCTGTCAAAGGCCTTCGAGATATCAAGCGATACAGCAAGTGCTTCGCCGTGTTTCTCGATGGCCTCGCCCCAGTCCCCCATGTCACGCGCGCGCAGTGGCGCCCTCATCGTTTGTTTGGTTATTTCTTTTATTTTAGAATGAAAATGGCAGAAAATAAGCATGTTATGTTGAAGAAAATTTTCGAATTGTCTTATTTAAAAAAAGATAATTGGAAATCTCTGTTTCGATGGAAAATTTAAAATCGGTCGAATTTAGCTGTAACACTATTTTTCGAAAATGTTCTTAACCAACTTTTTAGATCAATGTATCCTGCTTATGCGTATGCAGTCTCATTAAAATCGATTCATTCATTTCGAAAAACTAGGACTTGAAAGTTTGTATGAAATGCCGTACGTTGTAAACGCTCTTAGGAGGCTGTGTGTTATTTCCGGGACATATTGTTTAAATTTGTTATTTAATCACTTTTATGCAATTATACGTAAAAAGACTGCGTCGCTACTGAGGAGAGTGAGGGGCAGTCGAACAGCATCCTGAAACCTGTAGCTGAGAGCCTTGGCTCTCCGATTATACAGCAGTTTGTGCGGAGGTTGATTTTTACTAACACTAGGCAATAAGTTATTTTTTGTATGTAACTATCACTACATGGATTTTTGTGTCCGAAATAAAGAAAAAAAAAACTAACTTTTTACATAATGCGTATGAAGTTTCATTAAAATCGGTTCATTCATTTCGAAAAACAAGGACTTGAAAGTTTGTATGAACTTGCCGTACGACGTAAACGCTCCGTTTTAAGGATTATAATTAAACTTAACAATGAAAAACTACTGTTTGTAATAATAATAACGTATAATCTTGTGGAGCACAACACGACGTACTTATTTTCAACATTTTCATTGTAAAATAAAAGAAATAACCAAACAAATGATGAAGGCGCCACTGCGCGCGCGGTAACCTCTTAAATATTTGTACTTTCAGGATTTATTAGACTATTACTGATGCAAACATTGGCTGTTTGTTATAAGAACTCGTTTTACTTTCCGATTCTTAGATGAGAGGAGGACGGCGTAATATTTAGTCACGTGCTGTTTTATGTAACGTAAGGGTGTCGGAAGCGACTATTTAGATGCTCACCAGTGCGTTTCAATGGAGAATTCGGAACCCTTCCGCATCATTTTCTGAAGACGGCTATTGATGGGTTTTCAGTGGGAACTCTCATAGTCCGCAACCTTGGTTGCAAGAGGGAATATTCGATTATTTCTTCCTTGAAAATCAAACGATTTTTCCCTATTTTTTTGGATAGAGGATTATAAGGATGGTAGTGTAGATAGATATTATGCTCGCTGTAATACTTAGAATTTCCTTTTACGAACAAATTTAAATGTCACATTCGTTTACATTCACCTTTCATGTTTCCATTTCCTTTGAAAACATACACCAAGTAAGACCACACTAGCTTTTCTACGTAGGATTACAAGCAACCCGTCACAGTGTCTTGACACAGAGAATTCAGTGTATAATCGGGGGCATCAAGGTCGGGTGACATTGTCCTGAGAATCGCCCACGGGACGCTTTGAGATAAGCAACAGCTTTCCTATCGCGTTTTATGGCACATTCGATATTACGAGAAATAGTTTTTGTTCCCTTAGCGAGGACATCTCACTAGTAATATACAGGGTCGGATTTGGTGGCTCAGATGGGGTGCAAAGTAAGAAATAGCTGCAATGGATACTATGTAGTTTAGTGATTGGCTAAGGCAAAAGATGTTTGCTCAGTTTTGGCTATCAGTGTGGGCTAGAAAGTCATGGGAAACCATAACTAAATATTGTCATCTGCGTAACCTTTTCCCAACTTGTCAGAGTCGGCTTCCAGTCTAATCGGATGCACGAGAAAACACCCACCGAAATAACCGAACAAATGCCTATATTGCGTATATATCCTATATTAAATTTTAAAGAGATAACGCTCAAATATTTTAATAATCTTTTAGTTATTTTTCTACAAGTTTTAAACATGAAAGTTGTTATAGCTAAAATACGACTGAAATCAGTATTTTATTTTGTTAGGATGCTATAAGAAAATGAAATAATGACCGAACCCTCGCCGCGTAACATTATAATAATGTATGTATATCTCTATATTATATTGTGCGGTAGCGAATGTAGAACTAGACCACTATAAATTAAACTAATATAACAGTGCATTTTGCACTGTTATAATTCTCCGAAAGCTCGCACAGATTTCTAAAGCATCGCTTTCCGAAATTGCACCGTTCGTAATAACTAGTCCGCTCCTGTTAACTATTAAAATTCCGACGGGTATGCTTGAGGTGTAGGTACACTGATGCGTGCTATTAGGGGAAATGGAAAAACTTGCCCCACTTAGGAGTTATGGTTAATTTTTTCTCAATGTGGGCGTTAGGTAAACCCATTTACCTACACAGGAGCTGGGTCGCATCAACATATATTATAAAATGTGTTAATAAAAATTTGCGAATCGTCAATTTTGGAAGGCCTTCATTGTGCTGTGTACCTGCGCATTTCGCTTTTATTATAACTTCATTTAGTTGCTGACGAATTGAATTTTATTTTTAGACTTCTGAGCTTTGATGATTCAGATTGATTTAGTTATGATGTACGAGTAAATAAAGATACTACTTATATGTAATCGAGAAAACAACCATCTTTCGATTTTTCTATCTTTGTGACTACACAAAGTACCTGGGTATCAGGGGCGCAGCTACAATTATCATAAGAGGAAAGCCGAAGAAAAAATTGTTCAGTACTCATAAACTCAGACAAAGAACTGTTGGTTTTTAATCTTTTGATGTATTAAACAGAGCCTAGACCACCACCTCTTAAAGCAGTATTATTTTGATCTTACTTCAGTGTCGGAAAGAGATGGAGCTAGACGTCCTGTATAGCTCCATCTCTTTCTCACACCGAAGTAACATTAAAATAATACTGCTTTAAGAGGTGGTGGTTGGCCCCCTGGTATTAAATATATTTATGTAATGATTGATACACAGTTACACACACAGGTGTACCATATTTTTTGGCAATAGTAGATATTAAGAAGAGTGGTTGTTCCGAAGGGAAGCCGATAGGAATCGGGTTGTATGAAGCCTACGCCCCTGATAGGTATGTGATATATGTAATTTGCATTAATTAGATGATCGTGGACACTGTTGTTATCACTAGCCTGAAACCAAAGCCAGTCAAGGTATTCCTAGTCATCTGCTTAGCCTTTTCCCAACTATGTTTGGGTCGGCTTCCACTCTCCTCGGATGAAGTCGAATACCTATGGAGTGACTGAAAGACGACCAACTACTAAATACAGAAACAAGAAATATTACCGATTAAGTAATTAACAGAAACCATGTATGAATACATTTGATTAATAAGCAGCAAGTCGTGTAATCATTATGAGGACAACACCGTCGCTAACACATTTACATCTATGGAAAATTAATCATAATGTAAATGATGTAACACGCATCATCTTTATAAGGTAACATGAGTCGCGATACGCACTTTAAATGAGTTACATACATACATAAAAACTCACGCCTTCTTTCCATGGGGGTAGGCAGAAACTACAGAACGCCACCTGCTACGATCCTTACATACTCCTTTTGCCTCGTTTACATTCATACATCTGGTCATACACGCACACCGGTTTGAATACTACGCACCTGACCTTTCTGAAGAACATCACCAATAACATCACTATAAATTATAGTGATGTTATTGGTGAAAGGTCATGTCTTCCTAGGGCGTCCCCTTCCGGCGTTTCCACTCATATCTGCCGTGTAAATACCTTTTGTTAGTCGACTTTCATTCATCTTCTCAACATGACCAAACCATCTAAGCGTACTCTTTTCAATTTTTGTCACTAAATCTTCTTTTAAATCTTTTTTAGAGTTATTAGTAACATATGTAATTACACATGAATACTAATAATCCTGATATCAAAAGAAGGAGGGACTTCAGGGCTACCAACAGGTTCGGTGACCTATCTTCGCAGACCATGATTTAAGAGAACTTTGAGATCTTAAAGTTCTTACAAACCGAATTTAAGGTAGGTACGGCACCATTAACTTGATATATTTCCTCATACGATATACCAAAACCCTTCTGAAAAAGATGACACAGGAGGTGGTATTTACTTAGATCCTACTTTGCTCATCCAATTTCATGCACTATTTCAGGCAACAATAAAAACCCCCCTTCACCACCTTCCTTTCATACCATTTTCAACACTTAATCGATAAAACTTATACCTCCAGCAAAAAAATCAAGTGTGTCCCGAAGTATATTACCTACCCACAATTAAATTACTGTTTTACTTCCATAGTAAGCTGTGAGCACAAAATAGATAGGGACAGAAGGTCCATATTTCTATGGTCGGCTCCATACAACGAGCAAAATCCCATCGTGACCTATGCTTGCATCGTATTTGCACACGCTAAGCCACACCATCTCCATAGGATGCAGACCCTCTAGAATCGTTTCTTAAGAAAGGTCACGGGAGCCCCCTTCTATGTTCGCAATGAGACTTCATCTAGAACTCAGAATGATCACCATCCAGCAGTGCATGAAACGCGTTTCTTCGACTCTGCTATAAAGCACCGCAATCCCCTGATTGCGGCGATACATTCTCTCTCGCATAAGTAAGATTCGCCGACCAAGGCATACCCTCACGGTCCCGGATGACACTATTACTCTCCTCCAGGAGAGTAGACCCACCACTAGCACAATTCGGAAATACAAACACAGACCGCCGGCGTCGTCCTTCCGTCCATCCCCGCCCTGACCCCTGCTCGAACTAGCCCGCGCCGCTGAGCCTGTAGCTTTAAATTTGTCCAAAAATAATATTATTAATCCAATCCAGACTGTCCTCGCTTGCTGTTCTCCGCCAGCGACGCCCTAAGCCGAGGTCCGTACCCCACAGGGGGTGCCCTTAGCGAGTGGTGGAGTGGTGGAGTTGTATGTTCTGGCTGGACGCCTTAATTTATTGAGGCACCCACAGGAAAGTCCGGTTAAGCAGCCGACATCTAGGAGATGGACCTGCGCGATTCCATTCTCAAAAAAAAAAAAAACTCCGAGCGGAAACAGGCGCATGCACACATAGACGCGTGCGGAGATTTCTGTCTTAATGGGTTATTCCACTTGGCTGAATTCAGTCGTCTTTTTAGGAAGGAGGGCCTATTAACGTAGCTTCTGTTCACACTAAGTACACTGCAGATTAAGTGCAAGAGAGACGGACGTATCACGCACGACCTTTCTTCTGTGAACAGAAATGTTGCGATACGTTCATTCTAATTAGGTAACTTTTTAGGAGGCTAGCTTTTAGATTGCGATTACACTTGTTTCATTCAGTAATTGAGTCGTTTAGACGGCCAAATTCAGCTAAGTGGATTAATCCAGTATCTCAGTCGAATATTAGTCGCGACTTCGCGAGTGCGCTTGTACTCGCTGTTTGTGAAACATGCCTAAGTATGCGGGCGTTTTCGCTCGTACCTATAGAGCTGACCTTCTGTACCTATCTATTTTGTGCTACGAGCCTGTGACGTCACAAAGGCCCCATGGCGCCCACCACCCCGTACTCACTGCGTTCATTACAAATTCAAAGGCTGTTTAGTCATTATCACATAACACCTGTTGTCGGCCGCTTATGTTGGGTTACATTTTAAGCTGATGGTTCACCGTGGCTTTTTTTGGTTTTGCGGTAATGAATGAAAAAAAATCTTCTTTTTTAGTTTTCAATGGGATTTCTGTGATTAGTGGGTACGGAAACAACCAACCACAAAGGCTGCTAAAAATATCTGTGCCCGAAAGATAACAAAAAGTAGGGAGGTATCGTGGGACACCCGCTTGGAACAAAGATCTTTTCGCTGAATATTATGTAATACAGAGCCATCTAGTATAGTCTCAAGTTTCAAGACGCAATAGAATAAGGCACTAAACATTCTTTTTATATTTTATTGCTATTAATTCGAGGAATTGCAACCAAGTAAGACGTCATCTAAACATCTACAAGGTGTAACATAATTAACGCACAACCTCTTAAGGGGTCATTGTACCCATCATTATGAACAACTTTTACTATGGGATCAAACCTGAAATCGCGAAAAAAAAATCAGCAACTACCTACATTTATGTTCGCATAACTCGTAAAAATGTAGGGAACAGCTGATTTTTTCGTGATTTCAGGTTTGGTTCCTTAGTAAAAAATCTTCATAATGATGAGTACAATGACCCATTAAGAGGTTGTGTGTTATTTATTTATTTATCACAAACACTGCTACCATTACAGGAAATTCTTCATGCGGTAGCGTGATAGTGTTTTTTATTTATTTATTTATTTATCACAAACTCTGCTACTATTACAGGAAATTTCTAATGCGGTAGAGTGGTGGTGGTTTTTTATTTATGTATTTATCACAAACACTGCTAACATTAACTACGGGTCCAATATAATAACGGGTTCAGGATGTTGATGGGATTGCCCCGTCAGTGCATCAGGAATGTTTGCACAGGCACACGTCGATGGCTTCCACGCTATCGTCAGACAGAAATCTGCTTCTTTGCTCTGCAGAGTACGGGACAGCTCCAACTCCATCCTGAAGACCATATCGGGGAGGTACGATTCCCCTTTGTTAGGTGATGTGGTTCAAAGATGCCTTTTGAACAACAGCCTGGTCTCCAAATAGATAGTATATAAGTTTACTAACATACGAGTATATATAAGTTATCCTTTTTTGTTTACTAACCCATATGGATGTTGCTTATCCGAAATAAAGATTATTTTATTTTTTATTTTTATTTTATTACAGAAATTCCTAATGCGGTAGCGTGGTCCTTTAATTAAACTATCTTATATCACAATCATAACACATACAACATTGTTTTTGGAATTCATTCAGAGAGCAGGAAAATAAATGAACACACATCATTATGTTACAACTTGTATAACTTTTATAGTAGTAGTAGTAGAAATAAATAAAATTGAAGTGTCCGTTTTTAATATCAAAATAACAGCTTTTTACTAAATGCATATGAAAGTATATACGGTAGGTACTAATAACAAAAAAAAACTATTTTTAAAATTTTTGCCTGTCTGTCTGTTTGTTCCAGCTAATCTCCGAAAAAGCTGGACCGATTTTGACGGGACTTTCACTGGCAGATAGCTGATGTTACAAGGAGTAACTTAAGAGTAACTTTAATGTTAGAAACAGAATTACAGTTCCGCGCAAAACAATTAAAACCCATGAAATAGTGAACATATAGCGCGGGCCGGCGATGCAACGCGGCGGGTCGGGGGACGAGGGAGTTTTGTTTAAATGTTGCTGTTATATTAGTATATTGTGTATCTTACGACGTCCACGCGAACGAAGTCACACACACACACACACACAGCACGCACAGCTAGTATTTTACCAACTTCGACTTACGGAGTAAGCTTTTTTGAAATTTGAGTTCTAGATTTGTTCGAGTTACAAAGTCTAAATAATTCGAGATACCGCGTATTTGGCAATTTATTTACATCTTGCTGAGGATTAGAACTTATCAGGGTTTGAGTCATCGAGATTTCACTGAAGTATGAACGCTTTTAAATTATGAACGCGCTTTTTCGTTACGTGACGACTTCTACCAGTTTACTTCTACCGCAAGCCTCGGTTGGGAATCACAACGTCTGAATGAAAATAGTTTCGAGATGCTGACGAATAATAATCAATTCAACATATAATGTTAGCATCAAGCCAGTATTCCCCGAAGGGATAGGCAGTGATATAGGTGCACTCACACTTCAACACTTATTTTAAAGTCTTATTTAATACGCTAAGCCTATTTCTATAAACCAGGTACAAATCCGGGCATCCATGCTGTTACTACGCAAATTTTCTGTCTTCGTCTATTTCTACCTAGCCTTTTCAAAACTATATTGGGTCGGCTTCTAGTCTTACCAAATATAGCTGAATACCAGTATTTCCAACTTATAATTTTTAAATTCGATGACACAGTGTGTGCCCATCCTAACTTAATACGGCGTTCGTACAGCGTGCCGGTGAGTGGGCTTTGTGCTTAAGCAAAGATCAACTTGAATTTTTCATACATCAACCTTCCCGGGACGAACTATTCCGTATTTTGGCACGAAAAGCCTGCTTTTCGTGTCGCTTTTCGTGTCACTGAACTAAAAATATTATAATTTTGGTAGACAGGTAGGCTTCTTTTCACTTAAAGGAGATGTTTCAAAATGTATGGAGCCCCGGCTATGTATTGGTACACCCTACTAAAAAATGGGGAAACACAATTAAAATAGTTTCCAATCATCCAATTACTTTTAATTGGCTTTGTTTTGTAGTAAAGTACAAGAATGTACAATTGAAATTACAACACACAACAAAAACCCATCATGGCGGTAAGTTATCATGTTGATTGATTATTGACGTTTGACATGTTTACTTCTGTCATATTACATTGTCAAAGAGAATCATAACATTGTCGTACTTTTAGTCTTTTGCAATATTAATAATCATAATCATAATCATAAATCTTTATTTATCTCAACATCATATTACAGGCACTAGTTAATAAAATGCACAATCTTAAATAGAGAAAGGTGTCTGAGGTAGGAGGGTCCTGAGTTACAGATCACCCGGCTCTCTTTTAAAGGACATGTTAATTTACAAAACAGTTAAAGTTATGATATACTTAATAGGTATTATAAAGTCTGATAATGCAATTGAGTGCAGAATGTAAACTAAAAAATAATAATTAAAAACAAAATCAAAGAAAAGCAAGTCAACATAAAGTTCAAAGAAATATACAAATTATGTATATTATTATTCTTTGATACATACTTAGGTATCTAACTAACAAAATAAAATAATAATGAGCATAACAAAAAATGAAGAATGGAAATGGGGAAATGAAGAATGTTGTGTGTATGAATGTATGTAAGTCTCTATATTATTTTAGATCTAATTGTAAAGTCGAAAATCTATTAAAGAAATCTGACAGATAGTAGTAGCTTGATGTACTGGCGTCTATACATAAAGTATAGTCCAGTTAAGCAAACGACAACATCATAGGTTGACCTGCGATATGCCAAGATTTTTACTTATAGCATAAACGTACAGAATACAAACATTCAATAGTCGAAATATTAACTCAGACAAAAACAATGGTGCGATAAACGAAAGCCAGGTTGTTAAAAATAACTCGAGAGAACAGAACATCAGAACACGATCGACAACGAAAGCGACTGAAGTGACAGTAGACAGTTCACGATCTATGATCAATGGTCGATCTATGGTTTACTGTCATTGGTTTTTAACCACAGAGTACCTAAATTGGCGAGACGCCATATTGAAAGTCGATAAAGTAATTGATAAATATCAAATTATTACAAGAGAAATATGCATTTATGCAATTTATCAGTATTTTTCCCGAATTCCACGGATTTTTCTCGATTTTTCGAGGTATTGTACACATTCTGGGCCCATTTTGAAACATCTCCTTTAAATGAATTAACTGGTTAAGGTATACTTATGTTGGACATTTTGGAACCGCGACCAAAATATATCTAGAGCAAATAGTTACCTACTATCAAACGCAATCCAACTATCCGATAATATCAATATCCTAAGTTTGCACCGATTAATATGAAACTTTCGGTCTTCTGACTTTCGTAATTAATACTGCCTTAGTAGTCACCGAGGCACGAAAAGATCGCGATGTGTGTCTAGTGCCTACGTAATATCTAGAAGTTTTTGAGCTAGCTCCAGTAGTCAATGTAACTCTGTAATGAAAAGAAGATTCCCTAAGATCTCTACAAGGCCTCACTGAGTGGTCTACAATTATTATACAATACCTCTGGTAAAGGAAAATGATGGGATAATAAGTAAATTATGTTCTTTCCGAATTTCCAAGCAGTTTATATGGGTCACGTTATCTAACCTAATGTGGGTTCCCTGTAATCCGTGCTATCATTCTGTCACCAAACCGTATCTAAAATAACAATGAACACAAAAGATCAATGGAAATTGACTTTCCATTCGTTTACATTTATCGAAGAATTAATCTTTTAACGAAAACAAAGCGGGATGAACAAAACGTATTTATCTCGACGTATACCTACGTACACTGAACACCTCTTGTTTGTATTATATTAAACTTTCTCCCCGGTTTCAAGCGCTCGCGACGTTCACAAGTGGCAATTTGAAATAGGAATGGCTGATTTTTTCATATAAAACGCGGGTATGGCCCCTATAATGCCTCTCGTGGTGGGTAAACTCCACACAAATGGCGAAATTAAACGAATACATGTCGTCATAATGCCGCTGGAAATCTATTTTATTGGAATTTCGACTTTATGCCTTTGAGGCGATAAAAAGTAATTTTATGGTCGCGTAAAGTTTACATGTGTCAAATGTTGCTTTGTGAGCTAAATAACCGTTTTCTTGACGGATAATGTTTGTGTAGTAGGTTCCTAGAAAGTGGACTAATTTTATGAATTGCTTTTTCTTTTTTAATATAGTTCTGTAACTACCTTTTTAGGGTTCCGTAACAAAATGGTAAAAAGGAACCCTTATGGTGCGACTCAGTCTGTCTGTCCGTCTGTCATAGCTGGATATCTCAAGAACTACTAATGCTATCAACTTGAAATTTGGAACAGTTTTAGATGACGTTTGCCCAACTATTTTGCTAAGAAAGAAATAAAAATACATATATTTTTTTAGCAACAGGAACTGATGAAAGGGGGTGTTAAAAATTCGATGTGCGGCTACTAGGACATGTGGGGTATCGTATGAAAAAGCGCTGTTAGCACATTCTCAAACAATTTTTCCTTTTTTTTAGGCCGCATAGTTTTCGACTTTTGAAGAAAAACGTAAAAAAATACCGTTCCCCCCTTATCTCCGAAGTTTGCATAGAGAAAAATCTGAAATTATTCTATGTGATAGAAGTTTATGCAAAGATTACAGGAAAACGATGTCTCTAAATAGCACACTTTTTCAGAAATCATCAAAAGTACTGTCCGCCTGTTCGCCTTTCCACCTGTCCGCCTGTCCGCCCATCCACCTGTCCGCCTATCCGTCTATCCCACTTTTGAAGGACTGTACGTAAAGTAACACATCCAAAATATTTATACATATATGATGGTACGGAACCCTCGGTACGTGAGTCCAAACTCGCTCTTGACCGGTTTTTTTTGTAATTGGTGGGTTGGTGACGCCTTTGCAATCAATTGAATTTCATGAAAGACATAATCAGTCGCTGTATGAAATCTTACAAAACGTATTTTAAGTACAGCTCCTAAATATTTTGTTGGTGCCTAATGTTACATTTATAGCAACAACTACTTTACTTTTTTAGTTTTTATAAGGTACCCCACATTACTTTTTATACTAAATTCATTTTGTACAACGTTGATCGCTCCACTAAATTATTGTTAAAAAAACCTATTCTGTGTCGAAATACAAGTATAAAACTATCCGGGGGTTTCATTTATGTCCAGTTCGAGACACATTTTAATAAAGGATTATCCCGTTAGGGAATAATAGTCTGTTGTAGACTGTTGTATGACAGCTTAACTACGTCTTGTAACTTCTCGAGTTTAACTAAGATGAATGTTACCATAGATCGCTAAAGTTATTACAGAACATGCACTGCGTGATCAGTTTATAAAACTAGTAGTTTGAGACCGAATCTAGTCAAAGATTGTTAATTTGCACGTGAGCAAAATATCAGAGATAAGTTTTACCAATTTTATTGCTTCTTCTTCTTCGTCGTTCCCTCAATGCTGAGGATCGCGACCACATACGATATCCAACCTATGCAGTCCTCTGCAGACCGTGTGTGACCGTGTGTGAACCGGTCGGTAAAGGCTGCCTTCAACAGCCGTCGTGATCACGCGTGACCATCTTGCTAGTGCTCTGCCTTGAGAGCGTTTTCCGTCCACACGACCCAGTATCATAAGCCTGTCCAGACCATTTTTCGGTCACCGCATAATATGTCCGCATATTTGCGATGCGCACAGCAAAGGAGTGGAACTCTCTGCCTGCGTCTGTGTTTCCGAACGCATACAACCCTGATCTCTTCAAAGTGAGAGTGAACAGGCTTCTTCTGGGTAAGCTCGCTCCATCGTCGACTTTGTCTCTGTCATCTCTGGCCTAGACTAGAGTCAAGAGCAAACCTATCTCAAATTAAAAAAAAAAATCTCCAAAAAAGCTGAGGGCACGCTCCTGGCATATTCTAGATAGCCGCTTGGTGATGTCGAGTTGCTCCAGTATGGATTCGTTCGTTCTCATGGCGGAATTTTATTGCTTATCATCATGTAAAATAAAAACAAAGTAGGTACCTAGATAGATAGCATACTCTTTATTATGTACACCATAAATATTACAGATATTAAGTAGAAATTTTACAAGGGGTGGCACAATGGGTGGTCTTATCGCTAAGAGCGACCTTTTAAAGACAACCTTTGCCCTCCAAAGATTGTCTTTAAAAGATCGCTCTTAGAGATCGATTAAGGGAGAAAGGAGAGACAGTACTGCAGGTAGTTTGTGGTGCACCATTTACATATTATATACAATACAATATCTATAAAAATGTATTTAAGCAATAATAATCATAAAACACGTGCAAAGAACATAAAAATGACGTTTAAGGAGAGAGATAGTGTTTTTTTTAAATAATTTAAAAAATGGAAAATTTGGACACGCCTTATCGACACGGGCAAGGCATTCCATAACCGTACTGCTTGAACTGTAAAACGTTTATCATAGAAACTGGTGGAATGCATCGGCATCTCTAGTGTCAACTTTTCTGACGACCTTAGATACCTATTATGTGTGTCATGAAGGAACTTGAAACGTTCTTTAAGATAAGGGTGTTTTAGGATTCAACAGAATACTGTAGAGCTGAAATAAGATATGAAAATTCCGGCGAAGACGTATGGGAAGCCACTTGAGCTTTGTACGAAATTCAGAAATGTGATTATATTTGTGGTACCTAACCTATATTATAACAAAACCATATATACACGACCGTTTTAATTTCATCTGTTGATACAGAAACACAGAACAAACAGCCTGTATTTTGCTTCACCCAACTAGAATTCACTTCACAAAAGTATCAGAGACAAAGCCGACATAGAAACAACAAGGCTTTAAAGTAAATACGTATAGAAAACACGTGTAGCTTTATGCAGAAAATAATACTGAAGAAAATAGGGAATATAAAGCGAATGTCACCACAGTAATGTGGTTTCATTTGCTGTGCGCTGCGTTGTGTAACGCAAGCCTTCTTTTATGCATGTGGCCCTGGTACAACAAATAGCAGAGCGCACTTTCTTGTTTTGTATTTTTTGTTTTTATCAAATATTTATTGTTTGTTTTCATGTTACGGGATTTTGTAGTCTTGCTATTCTGTTAACTGCACTAACATCACTATACACTCTTAGGACCTAATTATATGCGTTCGCGTGGTCAAGCGGCTCGGCCGCTATTGAAATACTAATCGCGGTCTGGCCGCGCGTCCGCGCCACTTCACCTGTTTAGGTCCTTAGGCCAGTCGTCCTTGATGCTACTTATACTTGTTACAAACTCAAATCACCAATGAGTAGCCAGAATATTGTTTATTTTAAGTAGCGTTGTGCAGCTGCCACTTCAGTCAACTTCACCCCCCATATAAGTTTTCACGGTATTTTTACAGAAAAGCACTGCTGTTTTGGTGGTCCTCTGTTGATTCATTATTATCTTGTTTAGTCTGCAATGTCTTTTCTCCAAGCTCCTTCTTCTTTCCAGTCAGCTCAAGTCATAGGAGACTAGTTAATATATTAAACAGACTAGCTGTGCCCGCGAGTTCGTTCGCGTGGATGTCGATGAAAATATATTTCCTATTTGAATCGGATTTTGTTCACAATTTTATAAGTTTTAATTGTTTTCGCGGAACCCTATTTCTTTTTCTAAAATAAAGTAGCCTAAATTACTCCTTATAACATCTACTATTTGCCAGTGTAAGTCCTGTCAAAATCGGTTCAGCCGTTTCGGAGATCAGCCGGAACAAACAGACAGTAGTAGTAAGTACCGTGTATACTTTCATATGTATTTAATAAAAAGCTACTATTTTGACATTACAAACAGACACTTCAATTTTATTTATTTGTATAGAATAGATAATCCAGAGATGAAATGATGAAGTGGCGCAGACCGCCCTGGGTATAGCTGCTCTAGCTTTAGATGGATTAAGCATCTAAAGCTAAAACCTCTTATATCAAATGGCAGATTTTTTTGCCCCAACACTACAAAGCTTATAATTAATTAAGTAAACACCAGACGATCTCTAACCGCGGCCATTAACCCGAGAATTCTATGCGAGATATTGAAAAACATAAAAAAAAACTTGCAGCGAAGTGCGAAGGGATGCTTCGTTTCTCATTACCGCGGTTATCTTGTTAGTGCCTCTATAAATAACCCCGCCTCGCTAACAAGCGGACATTTTTCACACAAATCGCGGTGTAGTGTGAAAAGCGTTTTATTTCAACAGTTTCTGATTGAAAGGTGGTGGTGGTTTTATTTATTTTTTATGAAATAGACGCTGTAAACCCCTTGCAAAATAAAAATCCTTTTTTTTGAAGCACCTACTAGTAATAGTATAATGAATGAATGAATATTTGTTTGTAAACACAGGTACATACATTTGGTCTTCAGTAATAATTAAGTTGATTCTCTATGTTTTGCCAGCGGCGTACAAATTTTACAGTAGGTAGGTACAATAATAATAATAAATTGAAATAATAATAAATTAATATAAATTGAAAAACATTATAAATTATTAAATTAGGTATTCACAAATTCAGTCAGGTAGTTTAGATTAATTAATATTAAATTCAGTAAACAAATTACAACAAAAAACACACACATTAATTACGTCCTGGTCAATTTATATTAATATTATTGTCATTAAGAAATTCATCTACAGTGTAATAACATTTACGCATCAGAAACTGTGATAATTTCTTCTTAAAGTTCGTAATCTTGAGTTGCTTTAAGGAGTCAGGTAACTTATTATATATTCTATTTATAAGTAGGTACTTATGTAAATAGTTCCAAAAAATGCACTGTTGAAAAACGTGCATGTTTGAAAAGGTTTTAGTGAAGGAAAATACTGGCGCAAGTTAAATCTGTAAGGTGCCATTAAATTCAACAAAAACTTTACGAATCAATCTCCACACGGCTATGTCATCGCGGCGATAGTATGAAGGCACGGTACGACTATCGCGGCGATTCTCTCCCTCGTGGAGATGGTGCCAAAAAACCGTACCCGGACGTAAACGTGGTACTCCGAATTTCAGAAAAAAATCGGTTTTCGCATCCACACGTTTGTGACAGTCCCTTTCGAAGTTCTATGAGCCAACGCTCGGGTAAGTACTGTAAATATTACTCAAAGTACGGAGATCCGTAACCTGATAAGTACTTACCTACATCAATCTGCCTAGCCTTTTCCCAACTATGTTGGAGTCGGCTTCCAGTCTAACCGGATTCAGCTGAATACCAGTATTTTACATGGAGCGACTACCTATCTGACCTCCACAACCACTGGGTTCGTGCGGTTGTTATCCAGTAACTGACTGGATGACACGATACCCCTTGGTAAGATTGGTTGTTAGACTTTTGGGTTTATGACTACCGATAACGACTATCAAAGATCTACGGCAGTCAGAACCAACGGCTTACCGCATTTTCCGCGGCTGACCATCCATAAACCGACCGCGGCAAACGTAGCTTAACCTTCGACAGATTCGTGCGGTTGTTATCATTTAGCCACGAGCCCCTACAAATACCTACCTACATATTAGCACAAATCTAGTACAATCTTACACTTGAATAGACAGCCCTTTGAATAAAGGGTGGGCGTCGTCAGATCAAATATTGGCATGAATTTGGACGACACATGTTAAACTAGGTTAGACAACAGACACATTTGTCAATTACCTACTTCACCCTATTACAAGATGTGCGTGGGATATTTAGGTTGACGTAAAAGATTTTGAAGCGTGTCCTCATTTCATACTTACCTATTACATACATACAAAACACAAGGTCTTTCTGTCTGATTCTTTGATCGATTTTCTGATCTTAGTGAGTTTTGTTCTAACTCACTCACTAAATCATAGTTCTCTTGCCAGGTTTTAGGTTAATCCACAGTAAAAACTCTTTTTTCTTCTACATCTCCAAGAAAAATTGTATCCTTTTATTTTATTTTATTTTCAATGCCTGTGCCATGTCTGTCAGTAAGTAAGTCCTGGGACAACCGGTTGGAACGAAATTCCTTTCGTTGTATATTATGTATAGATACAGCGCCATCTAGTATGGTTTAAAGTTTCTATCTATTAAAAATCGATCTATTATCTCTGTATTCAAAAACAAAAAGTTTTGTCACTTGAATCTGACGGCATAACGATTATTCATAACGTCACAATTTCAGCCAATTTCCTCCTATCACAAGCCGCGTAAAGTCTAGCTAACAAGCGAGACACAGACCACTGTCTCCACCACCACTGACCACTGTCTGAGAGACAGAACACCGTCTCTTCGTTCGTGCTTCGCAAACTAAGCACGAACACACAAACAGTCAGGCAAACAAGCAGCAAAAACATTTGATTTCTAAGCTGATAATACTGCTGTGGAGTATTCATGGTATCCTCAAAGCGTAAACCTGTCAGTGCTGAGTCCTGCGGACAGCTACGGGCTTTGAATGGAAGGTAACAAACGTTGGAATAGTGCAGGACTTAATCGCACCAGTCGACAATAATGCGTAATCCGGCCACAGATTATTCTCCCAGGAATTGTTGCTGGGCTTTCGACGTTATAATACGAATGGGTGTTATTTGTGTTAATGTATTTATGCGTGAGGAAGGTAGGATTTGGTGTTATGTGTTTTTAACGTTCTGTTGTCAAAACTTGATTTACTCGTACTTGTTTTCAGCATGTACATATTTCTCGAAGGGGTGTGCAGAGATGTAAAGTAGTTGCACCCATACTTCGTTAGATACCTATGTTTCAGACCCATGGAGGTAGATAAGGAGTCCCCAAACCGAACAACTGCGATTGATCAATTGCCATCAATTTCTATTGTAGTAATATTGACAATCGCTTCAATTGCACTTCTTAGACGATCAATTTGCGTATCAATGTGTATCAATCACGTAAAAATGATTTATAATTGCGATTGATCGTTTCGGGGACCCTTAATAGGGTGCGAGCCTGTTGCCATAGGATACTTGTATAAATTAGCGGGTTATTCGGTACAGATCGCTGCTGGTTGATCTACGGAATGAACCGGTTACAATGTTATGCTTGTTGCTTTATGTGTGAGCGCATACGTTAATACGGGGCTGATTTACCCGCACCGATCGGTCCGGACTTCTCTTTATCAGGAACCCGCGTCTTTAAGCGAGCACCCATGAGCCGAAAACAAGTTCAGACTTTGAAATAGGATGTTTCATTATATCATTTTGAGCGATTTTCTTATAGAATAGGTTCGCAATATCATGTCGGTGCCAATACAATTTGTAACTGAATTAATGCACATTATGAAAGTGATTTGTTCAGAATCGTTACTGAATCGATTTCTGACATAATAAAGCAGTAACGAAGTCAAAACTATTGATTATTTTTGGAAAACGTAATTGCTCCGAGGTGTGTACGAGTATTATACATACAGGATATCCTAGTTCAGGGGTCGAGACCTCACTGATGTAACATGTACTGAAGTTTCGAAATAAAAATTACTATTATGATTATAACATAGTTTTCTAATTGGGGTGTTTGGTGGTGTGGGTAAATTTCGGGAAAATACATGTTGTATTTTCATACCATCTTTACATACCGAGACTCCTCCGTGCCTCGGAAAGCACGTAAAGCCGTTGGTCCCGGCTGTCATTCGTGGATCTTTGACAGTCGTTACGGGTCGTCAGAAGCCCGAAAGTCTGATAACCAGTCTTACCAAGGGGTATCGTATTACCTAGTAACTGGGTATTCAGCTGCATCCGGTTAGACTGGAAGCCGACCCCAATATAGTTGGGAAAAGGCTAGGCAGATGATGACATGTTGTATTTTCAAGTGAAAAATCCTTATAAAAAATTTAATTAGTTCTGAATGAACAATGTGTTTATTTTAAATGAAATTGTGTGGATAATTTCATACCTTAATTACCCATCATAATTTCAGACATAAACATAAATGCATAATATTCAGAACGAAATCAAGACCACATTTCTTCATAACATTCTTACTTAAGAAATCCACAGCGGATTCAGATTTAATATTAAGTAAACAATACTCCGGGAATAAGTTCTCATTTCTGTGCAAAGAAACACGGAAGCAATCAACTACAGTACGTCCAGTAAATATAAAACTTTAATAATCTCAAAGGGAAATTGTGGAGATCTTCGTCATACCTTCGAAATGGTCCCAGAAGTAGACTGATTATAAATTGTAGGTACTATACTTGCAAATAACTTGTCATTTATAAAATCTTAAACTACAATGGTTTTGAACTTTTGAGTAACATTGGCCTCTTATTGCACTGAAGTGGAAATGGTCATAGCTGGTTATTATTTAATCGTCTTATTCTGTGAATATGTGAACAAGCAATTTTTTTAATAGAGGCTCATCACAAAGCAAATTGCTTCGAGTTGCAATCGACCATTACTTCATTTTATTCCTCAGTTGATTTTAAACCGTCGAAGGCAGATTATAGTTAATGTGGAAAATAGGTTCTTTTTGGTTAAACGCAAGACGCTGAGAAGCTCTTTGGTTTTAGTCCATGTTCTGCCGATCTATTCTGTAAACATCACACCGTGAGCACTTAGGTGAAGTGAGTTTGAAGTGAGCTCAATCCCTAGTAGAGTAAGGTGGGATGACAGTTCACATCACGCTCACTTCACCTAAATTTTCCCGGTGGGATCTTTCCAGAATAGCATCACTGCTAATGAAATAACAAATATTATAAACAACCTTGATCCAAATTGCAGCACGGGTCTAGTAATACAAAGTGTTAACAATTTAATCGTGAATGATTTGAGTAAGTGTCTGAATAAACTACTAGCGGATGGGAACTTTTCTGAAACACTAAAAATAGCGTAAGTAACGCCAGTCTATAAATCAGGAAATACCACAGATCCTCGAAGCTATCGACCGATTTCAGTATTACCTGTAATGTCGAAAATACTAAAAAAATAACCCACAACCGATTAGAAAAATATTTAAGTTCTATAAATTATAGGCAATATGGATTTAGACCAACGACTCAGCTAGCTACTACAGCTACTCATTACCAAAATATAGATTTTTATTTTTATCGACCTAAAAAGGCAATCGACACAGTCTGGCACAGACTGCTCCTAAAGAAACTGGAATCCATCAATATCACTGGCAATGCTCTAAAAATGTTCGAATCTTACCTAAAAAATCATTCGCAAGTGGTTAAACTTGGCAGTCACCAAAGTAATGCATTACATGATTAGGTGTGGCGTCCCACAGGGATCTATTCTAGGTCCCTTGCTCTTTTTAATATATATAAATAACACAAACGAAATTAAGCTACGTGGTTACCTTACCTTATAGACTGATGACACTTGTTTACTCTACTTCGGATCCTCCATCCAACAAATTATCTCACAAGTCCAAGGTGATCTAAAGTTTTTAATAGCATAGTTTCAATTCCATCTCCTGACAATAAATATCTCCAAAACATGGTATGTTATATTTAAGGCAATAAATAAAATAATTCCCCCATTTATCCTACTAAGAATAAAATTAATTATGTGCGGTCTAAGAATCGACAGCTCGCTGACGTGAAATGCTCACACTGATCACACAAAAAGCAAGCTCTCAGAACTTGCCGGGTCACTGCGTAACATAGTTCGTTGCATCCCTCCAAAATTGCGGGTACACCATCTATAATTCCCGAGTGAAGCCGCATTTACTTTATTTGATCGAAATTTAGAGTAGCGCTGCATAAACAAAATTGACAGTACTTCAAATTACCCAAAGCAAACTCACAAAAGTGCTATTCAACGTATTTAACATCAACCGTTAAAATTTATGGAGATAAAAATATAATAAATATGAAAAATATATATTATTTACAATACATGTATTATCATCAGAAAAATTATTACCAAGAGTATTCCCACAGACATAACACTCACCCAATATAAACAAGTCAGTCAACGTAGCACACGGCGAGCTAGCTTGCTAGTTTCATCCAAAACTAGAACTAACTATGGCACAAAAATGCTTACTTTTGAAGGAACACCACTTTATAATAGAACTATCTTATAGTATAAGAAATCTACACTCTTTTAATGCGATCAAAACTCAACTTAGTACCTATATAATAATTGCGGATCGATTACTTCTGAAGAAATGAAGGCATTGGATGGGTATCCAGTTTGTAATTGATGACGACGAGGTTTGTGTAATTTATGTATGTGCTAGTATTGTTCTCAAGTAAGTGACATATGTCTATAATGTGAATAAAATCTCTTTAAACCTAAACCTAAACTGATAGAATTCTGTAGAAGTTTAGAAAAAAGATAGATAGGTTTCAGATAATTGTTAAATTGCCAAACATGCTTGAAAAGACATTAATCTAGGTTTTTATTTCCTATGATTGACAATGTTCTTCTATTATTAATTCCGGCTTGAGCCATCTGTCCATAGTCCATGATGATTGTCAATTGTTTAGCAGACAATTTGCAAAATTGAATCCCATTATTCCAGAGATGTACCACTAATGGTTAATTTCCTTACATAATAACAATGGCTGTCTCGTAATTAGACGGTATGTGCGAGATCTGTGGACGTTAACCGCTTAATCAAGGTAGTTCGATTATGTAAATACATACATTACAGAACTCCGTGAAATCTGGTGTGAATACTCTAATGATATGTGTTTATCATTGCGCTCGTTAGCGCTTACGGGGTGTGAATGGAGTTAGAGAGATTCATGACGATGAGTTGAATTCATGGTAAGTAAGTTTTTATTTTATCAATCTGTAAATCATTTAGGTATGTTCGAAAAATCCCAGTCATAAGGCCCTGGATAGGTCCACTCAAATCTGTGTGATTGTTTACTCAAAAGACCATTTCAAAGACTAGTCTACATGGTCCTCACATGATCTGAACAAGATTATGTCTGGACTTTAATAGTTTATTTCGGTCTTTCTTCTCAGAGTAGTCAGATAGGAAAGATCGAACTCATCTAGTTTTAAGACATAATTTATTATTACCGTGAAAAAGCGTTTGTACAAACCTACTTACAGATCATATAAAATCATTATCATTATCATTTATTATAACAATTGTAGAGACAATGAAAATAGGCAAATCATCACCATACTTGGCAGATTGATTGGTCAAAATTAGTTTGTTGTTGTGTAGGATTTTTAAGGGCATATTTTTAAAAACTTTAGGGCTCTCTACTGACACTTAAAGTCGTGTGTTCCTAAGAAACCGGTCGTTTACATTCAGGGTTTGAGTATGATTTCTTAACTTTCATAGTTAGTTCAAAATTTCATAAAACCTTTATGCAAGCAAATCTTCTATTCACTAATGTTGCAACCAGGCTGATGATGATGATAAACCAACTAAAACCTCCTTTTACAAACAATTTTTAATTCCCATATAAACCTTTCGGCAGGAACACTATATCTTTAACAGCCGACACAATAGGACACTGTGTTTAAAAGTGGCACAGTGCCAACGATTCCTCTTCCGAAAACGCTCGGCTCGGACAAAATAGCAGATAATTGGAAATCGGATTCCGTACTCGGAACACAGTGTTTCATGCACATATCGCTTCGCAGCCCGCTGACCTATTTTTACTTTATTGGCGCATGTCATCGATACAATAGCGTGGAAGGCTCTGAATTAGAATATTTTATTTGCTGCAATAAAATTGAATTTATAACTCCTGGTTTTTTGACGAAAATTATTTGGAGTCATCTCTTATATGGATCTGGTACACTTGTGCAAAAGACACTTCCGCGAATGGACTTTTGTGCGAATGAACTTTTGCGCGAATGGACATTTTGCGTGATAGACACTTGCGCGAATCCACTTGCGCGAAAGACATTTGCGGGAATCCACTTGCGCGAAAAGACTGTTGAGTGAAATAGTTGCGGAAATGAGATTTCTTCATAATATCACGCCTGTATTCTTTCAAAGGGTTGGGCAGGTGTGTATAGTGTAAATAGTACATCCACAATTTGCCAAATATGTTCAGTTACAGACTGGTAGTAAATAGTCCAATGCGTCAATAGTTATTGTCGTTGGTTTTTTATTGTACCTTTTTTTTTATTTAAAATTTTTTTTTTACTTTTTATTTATTTTCGACACGGGTGTCATTTTTATGGATTTTAAGGTCTCTGATAACAAAACTGGGGTCAAAATCAAAATTCAAGATGGCGCCACCGAAAAGCTAATAATTGTGGGTTGCTAATTATTGAGTTCTATAACAGATTTCATCATGAGTTGGAGAAGTAGGCATTCAGTTCAATGCTCTCTGCTGTCACTGTGCACCGCTGGGCATGTGGCCTTTGTTCATTGCCTTACCCAAGTTGCGTCACAACAACAGATTACAGTTTTGTAGTTCATTTATTTATTTAATTAATTACAACGGTTGTGTTATAACCAATTAAAGTATATAAAAATAAAAGAGACAGGTATAACACATATTAAAATATACAAAATAAACAAAGTAGAGTAAGATTTGAAGTGAAAACGTAAGTAAAAGAAGGTTAACAGCACTTTCATAAATTCCCCTCACAGTACTTCTGACATACCAATAAAATCTTCGTCCATCCATCCGCAAACAGATCGGCTGTTGGATTAGAATCCAAGAGAGCATTAAGTGCGGCCAGAGTGCGAGGAATTGGCGACTTAGCACGTGCAACAGTACGACATGGAGGCACGGCAAACGGCCTGTGCCTTTTGCCCCGGCAGTAATTGTCTGGGACAAAGAAGCGCGCCAGCACCGCAAGCAAACCAGGAGCGTCACCAGCGCCACGGAGCGTCTTACAGGCCATTGTGAGCTGATCTCGAGCTCGCCTTACCTCTAGCGAGTTATATCCGAGGCAACCCAGTAAGAATTTTGTCGGATAGAGGTAAGGATAGTAGTCGTGTTTCTGCTTATATATACCTAAAGAACGCTTTCTGAACTTTTTCTAATAAAAGTGCGTAGGTACTTTCATGTGGATTCCACACGCAAGAGCTGGTTTCCAGCTTGCTACGTACGAGCTCATTAAATACTATTTTGTGGGCGTGACTGGTACGAAAATACTCTTATTAGCATGAAAGATTATGATATATCTAACCTATATTATACAACGAAATTAAATTGAAGTGTCTGTTTGTAATGTCAAAATAACAACTTTTTATTAAATGCGTATGAACAAACAGGTTCGGGGGCCGAGGAAGTTTTTTTAAAATGTGGCTGTTATTTTAGTAAACTGTGTATCTTACGACTTCCACGCGAACGAAGTCGCGGGGCACAACTAGTATGAAATAAGAAGGCCAAACTAGCTTATCTATACACGCTGGGCATCACGCGACCCTCTTACGGATAGTAGGAATCCTTCTATCTTCACACTGCGAATAAAATAGGGTACTTGACTGTTATAAAAATATAATACGTTTATATTTTGTATTAAAATAATAACTAATTTGTGTTGCTCTGTAAAGGGAAACGTTTTATTAATCTTAATGTAGGTACCTACATTTTACATAAAAATTACATTAGCTATCTAATGTGGAGCTAGGAAATGTTTCTGTTGTCCTATGACAACAGAAACATTTCCTATAAAGAGAAACAATAATTAGAGCTAATATTTACAGTTTTAAAAGAGTGTTTACAAATTATTTTTCTTTATATTCCCAATATTATCATTTTGATAGTCATCTTTATTTTACAGTTTTATTGTTTTATCACCTAGCTCTAATCCATAGAGCAAACATAGTTTGTATACCTCAAAGACTATGCAAATGAAGTAAACCTTCATTTACAAAAATACACATGAATTAATATTTAAATAAAAAAAAAAAACATCGTTGTTTAAATGGTGAAGTTACACGCTTTTGAAATTATTGTTCTATCCTTGTAATGCAAAACAATTATTGTCCTGTATGGCGCGAAATTACTATGGGGTTTCTATTTTGTGACGTCAGATGATAGCAAGGCTGTGTGTGTCTAGCACAGACTTTAAAACACATAAAACTTCGCCACGTTTTGAGAGATATAAAAAAAGTCAAATTAAAAAAATCCAGTCGAATAGACGCTCAAAACAGTTAAAACATAAATCAGATTATACACGACCCAGAGAGAGGATAAAAATAAATCAAGAAATTTATTCTTAAAACATTAGAAAATATATGCAGGCCAAACTTATAATATAGTGTCACCAAATAGAAAAGTTTTTGCATAGCGCGGTAATATTTTAAAGTTCCCAACTGGAACTGGGACAAACATTGATTATGTAGGAGCCGGGCTAAGGAGAGAACTGCAGATGCTAAGGCATGCTAATACATATGTGTTGATTATAATCAGGGTATAAGGGCGGATCCAGGATTTATTTCTGGGTGGGGCACAAGGGTTAGACTTTATTAATGACATATTTATTTATGAAAAAATCACATGTTTAATAATGATAACTTTTTATTATTTTTACTGCTGCTTTATGGCTCCTTGCTCCCCCCCCCCCCGTATCCGCTCTTGTCAGGGTAGGTACAGCCACGAGCACTAATATCGATTAAAAGTGATTTTCTCCTACTGTATTGATTGTAATTTTATGTTGTTACGAATATAGTATTTAAGAACCAATGCCATTATGAAATAGGTCTTACCTCAATCGGAGGTCGTTGCAATCGTTATTCCACGTGTAAATCGTTTATGAATCTTGCTAAGTGTATACATAGGTAAGTAAGGTAAATATTAGGCTTCCTGTAAATGACGCCGGAGCCGCACTGACGCCGGACCGCATGAATGTTGCTTTACTATTGCACTCAGGATCAATGAGGTGTACATGCGGTTTCGGCGCGGCCCGGTGTGGCGGCGGTGCGGCGCATGCGGATATTCACTCGTATACACAAACATGCGGTCCGGCGCCGGTGTGGCTCGGGCATCATGTACAGGAAGCCTTAGTGCTCGTGACTAACCTATCTGTCAGTTTCTTACTGCGTCTCGGATAAACCGATTTGATGAAAGGTTTAGAGATAGGTTGAACTGAGGTTCAAGGTACACACACGTACACAAGTTTTCAAGTTTCTCTTCACACAAATACAAATCACCGATGAAAATACGGCACACACGCCAAAAATACACCCGTCAAAAAAAACCCCAGCAATATGTGCATCATGAAAATAAATATAAATCCCACTCCACACGAGGCCCGTAAAGATATCTAGTCTCTCACTTCACACAGCTAACGTTTCAAATACACTCCTTTTTTCTCAACCGCAATAAATCGCATCGAATTGCGGTAATATATTCCAAGGTTTGCTTACTACGTGTGGTAGATTCTAAAATATGTGTAAAGAAAATTTACCCTTACGATCACAGATGTGCGTGGAATATAAGAATAATCGCAGGCCTGGTGTTTTTTGAATCGATCCTTTTTAAAATGCATCATTCTTCAAGTTTGAAATTGTTATCGAGTTTTTCACCTGAACGAATCGGGATCACGTAGGTTAGACCTTAGATATTGATGTAATAAATGTGTTAGAAGATAACTGAGGATAATAGATAGATATTTACGAAATAACTTAGCATAATGTTTAAAATTGAATTGTGGCGTAAAAAATATGTGTTTAGCAAGTAAAAAATATATTATTAAAGTAACAACAAAAACTTAAAAAACATGATTGTGTTTTTTGGGTAGAATCTGACTTAAGTTTGGTTTATACGATGCGGTTTAATTACCTGTGGCACACTACAAGTTGAAGCAACAAAATAAGTTGCACCGTCTAAACGTTTTTGCGTTGCTCATCCACTTAACCCACCTAATTTAATCCTGCTTCATCCCTGCCAACACAGATCTAATCAGCCAAAAACATTACCCTTAGTAAAATAATATTTGATCCATTGACACATCAGATATTGGCACATATATCAAGGGTAAAAGGTGAAAACGCTCGGCCATACCTCGTGACGTCACGACTAAGGCTGTACTTCGACGAGGGTTGACACTCATGAAGTCTCGATTCCCGTGGGAACATAGATTATGTTTAGATTTAGAGACTTGAAGATTACAGGGCGGAAATGTTTCGGGTATTGGCGGTTCGATAGTACGAGTATATTGTTTTTTGATGAGTTCTTCTTAGCGATGTCGATGGCGATATAAATGGAGTCGGCAAAAAATTCGGCTACGAGTTTGGCAATATCAGTAGCGTCCATCGGTTCCTGTAACGTGCAGACAAGAAGACACGCACAGGACATGATATTAAGTGTTCCATCGTTTGTGGAAAACTAACACATTTACACTCCAGGGTGGAGTCATCTGTGAATCTTCATCTGAGATGAAGTGAGTGCATTGAAATTTACCTCAAGAATGGCGAGTCTTCAACGTACAGTCGATGTACCGACATAAGTATCTACATATTCACATATCCACAGTAAAATGCTTGGTAGGGTGGATAATTTTCTCTATCCACAGACCGGCAATTAGCAGATTTTGATCATAGATTATTTTTAAATATTGCTGAAAGCAGCATTGTAAAGGCCAAAATCACTGTTCTTTAATCCCAACGACCCTTTTTATCAATATCATTACTCAGATCAAGGGACCAAATTCCAAAATAAAACACTACACTAATTCATGAAGTCACCAATTCAAAAACAGAATAAAAAAAACCTACATTCAAAAAAGGCTGAGATCAACACTTGTTAAATATCAAAATTACATACATAATATATCTGTCCTGTCCTAGTGTTTTAGCTGGGAAGAAGAAGTGGTGCAACAAACTACACAGCAACACATCTGCCAGTTAAGACAGAAAAACTTATTATACAAGGTGTAATTTTAATCACTGTTTATCTCTTAAGGGGTCATTGTACTCAAAATTATGAACAACTTTTACTATGGGACCAAACCTGAAACCGCGAAAAAAAAAAACAGCTTTTCCCTACATTTATGTTCGCATAACTCGTCAAAATGTAGGGAACACCTGATTTTTTCTCGCAATTTCGGGTTTAGTCCCATAGTAAAAGTTGTTCATAATTATGATTACAATGACCCCTTAAGAGGTTAACAGTGATTAAAATTACACCTTGTATACATACATTTTTCAGTTGCATAGTTATCCAGTCCAAGGCCTTAAAAATCCATTCAAATAAGTTCACGTGTTTCTGATTTATTACCTCTTCACCCTCATATACGGGTCTAGGGAACATGCAAGCAGCAATAAATATGCATATACCATGGAAAAAGTAAGCAAAAAATAGTACAGAAGGTCGGCTCCATACAAACGAAAACAGGCGCAGGCGCACATAGACGCGTATGTACGCTGACCTCAATCGAATGCAAGTTCGCAAGTGCGCTTGCACTCGTTGAACGTGAAGCGTGTCTATATGAGCGTGCGTTCTCGCTCGTTGTATGCAGCTAACCTTCTGTACTATTCTGTGCCTGTACCATGGGGAGAGTAAGTACCGACATCGGCAAGATTCAAATAAACAAACAAATATTTTTTATGTTCCTAAGCATGCGTGGGCTTCGTATAATATGCTGAGCTGCAAATGTAAATATGAATATTTTATTGTCGTATTATGTAATGTAAATGCGTGTACCATAAACAGCGGCTATGGCGATTTCTGGGTTGTAATTAAACGTTAAGGGTTTGAAAACGATTGGAATTGAACTACAAGTACAGTCAGCTTATGAAAATCTTGACCATGCTTCAAAGGCGGCACGGTTAGCGCAGTGGCTGAGCGATTGGACTGCTGCACTGCGTGTCGCGGGTTCGATTCCCGCACGAAGCAAATATTTGTATGATCTACAAGTAGTTGTTTCGGGTCTGGGCGTTTGTGTTTGTGAGTTTCTATGTTTGTAAACGCACCCACGACACAAGAGAAATTCCTAGTGTGGGGCAACATTAAAAAAAAAAAGGTTAATAAAGCTTAGCAAAACACTAGTGATAATGACTGCTTCATAATTTGACAAGTAACTGATGTAATGTGAGTGTGTCTGCGGAAGTACCGGGTCCAAAACCACCACACTATTACATCATCACGTGGACGGGTGCTAATTTGTATGAAATAGTTATTTATGATACTAGTGCGGTAAGTTGGTTTTTACAAACGAGTAGAGGCTTACCATAGTCACGAGTTTGTAAATACCAATTTCCGCACGTCTGTCATACAACGTTTTCCAACACATTTACGAGTAAACAGTACAATAGGTAATGAAACAAACTTTTGTTTTTAGATATCAGTCGGAAAGTCGCAACAATCTTTGACGTTGTTAATATGAAAATGGCGCGAATTTGCAAATGGCGATACGTGCTCGTGGTGAAAATTAGAACTACATCTTTCGTCTCATTTTCTCTTTAGTATTAAAGTAAGACAAACGTATCAAAAGCGCTTCTAAGGAGGTTCGATCATTCAGCGTATTTATTCTCATAATGTGAAACTCCTTGGTGGAATTCTTATGTATTTTTTATGGAAATTATAAAAAAACCGTAAAGGATAAGCACGGTGCTATACAACGGAGTATGTATGGTGTATGGTATGGGGTATGGTGGCACATTCCACTGTATGGTGCGTAATTTTTAACTGTCGAACAATGTATACAGGTTTCGTAAATGCATTTTTTGAGCAAATGTGTTGAAAATGAATTTTATTTACACGGACCACATTTGACCGTCAAAATCAACCGTGTGGGCGATACCGACCATAACAAGGCCACGTCACAGCCACAACACAACCACCAGCGAGACCTCGCACTAGCAGCCAGCCAAATACCAAACACAAGGTTGCGTCGACCAACTGATTTGATTTTGTAGTTACCACGACGCAACTACAAGAAGCTGCAGCGACACTAATCACACGTAACCACTGCTTGCCCACATTTTGTCGCTGCGATGTGGAGTGGTTGTGACACGTGTGATCGAGCCCTTCATAATTGAACTCAAGTATTATCTTCACATAGCTATTGCTGTATGGTTATGAGCGTAAAAATCGCATAGCCATAGGAATCTAAACAAAAACAAAAAAGAACAAGCACGATATATTTTGTGCCAGTAACCGAAAGAAAAGGTCGTCACAATTCAATTTTTCAGATCAACACTAAATCCTCAAAGGGTAAGTACTTACAGTTCTTACTTTAAATCAATAGGCATAAAAACTGCTGTACCTAACTATTTAAGACACCTATTATAATCTTATAGGTCCACCCATTTAAGCGAATAAAACATTTTACTTTATATAGCTGTGGCGTATTGAACGAATAAACAGACGAAAGTAACTTAAAATTGATGAAAACTTTCAGGCAATCTGTCATACAGAAAACGATAATATCTGCCTGGGAGTACACAGAACTTTCTATCTTCTCGTGAGAGTTATAAGGGTTGTTATAGCGCGTACTTTAGCGTTTGGTGAAGGGTGTTTGACTGAAGAACTGGCAACAAACTTTGACAGCTTTTGTATAGATATCGACCAAAAAGACTGTCTGATGAACGTTAATCAATCAATCACTAATTAATTGATTTTATGGAAAATAATAATTTTCTGATGGTTTTGCGGATCAAAGGAAAAGTATTTTACATTTTAACGAGTTAAAAATTAGGTTTTCAATAGCTTTAAATGAAATTCAAGTGAATATTATTGTTTTCTTTGAAAAGTATAACATTATTATAAAATAATCATGGACTCCAATGTAAGTATGGTGCTAGGGTATCAATGGTGCTACGTACATCCTAGCATTGACGTGGAGTTGCGAACACCAGCCCGTATTACCCATTACCTACGTACATCCTAAATAAATAAACATAGCTTAGGCTAATAAAGCAATATTAGAGAGATCTCCTAGCTATGTTCACGAGGTTGACTGTTCTTACAATGGGGAAGGCAACTGTCAAAATGGCGCTATCGTAGCTAGTTCCCAACACAAGTTAATAATACAAGGCGCGAGGTGGTTTTATTTTATGTTTGCGAAAATTACGCGTTGTTGTGTTCCTAAATACTCCGAAATTAAGTCTACCATTTACCGAGAGACCCTAAAATTAGAAGATGGTGGCTTAAAGCTATTCGTAGAGATATTGAAAAAAATAAACAGAGGGTCAGAAACATTTTGAAGAAAGTGACTATGAGGAAAATTTAAAGTTTTAAATTCTGACACTTTCTTTGTCAAATACTTGAATAAAAATACTGAAATCACCAAAAATAACGAAATAAAACCAAACTCATGAATGAACACGAAATAGAATGAATGAACGAAATGTCCAAATTATTGTACGCCGTAGGGACCTAGCTATGATTACGCCATTTACAATTAGCTTTGCCCGACCTTCCCCATTAAACACTTACAGTAGGAATAGTTTTTATTTTGACAGTTCAACAACATTCATTGCATTATTTACGTTGTTCGGCAGACAAATATTTCGAACGAAGCAATGGATTAGCAATATGTTTCAAAATCATTCAGATTGTGATTGATAGTGCGTTACGCAATTAGGGATTTTTTTTTCTCGTTGCTTATTACTTTCTATTTATAGATTAAAAGTAAATGACTGTCTTATTCATGACGATAAAATATCAACCAAATAAATTCAAATCCATCCTTTGGATCCATTAATTTTATAAGAGTAACTCAAAAGAGTTGTGAATCATTTTGCAGCGGCAGCGCAAATATGAAGTAACACGATTTATCTCAGAAAAGAAAACGCAATAAAAATAATAACATACATTCAAATTAAAGCTGAGAATATGCTTTTTATCGTCTCGGGTAATACGGCTTTATGAATATACGGTTTATTACATACACTAAGACGTGTGTGTTGTCTGTATGTGTGCATATATTTACCTAAGGCTGTGGGCAGACCGATTCAAGACCATCAATTAGACAGACTGACATTCTATGAAAACAACGCAGATAGACTCAATCAATCTTCCTATCCTTTTTCCAACTAAGTATGTTGGGGTCGGCTTCCAGTTTAACCGGGTACAGCTGAATACCAATATTTTACATGGAGCAACTGCCTATCTGACCTCCACAAACCAGTTACTAGGTAACACGATACCCCTTAGTAAAACTGGTTGTCAGATTGTTGGGCTTCTGACTGCCTGAAACGAATGTCAAAGATCTACGAATGACAGCCGGGACCAACTGCTTAACGTGCTTTCCGAGGCACGGAGGGGTCTCGTTATGTAATGGATGGTCACTAATCCACCGTTCTTTTTCGTTCCTTCGATCGACCCGTGCGACTGTTATTATTTAGCCACGAGCGCCTTCGTACATAGATTTTAGAACATAGATAGAGTATTGTATAGATTAACT
Organism: Fissipunctia ypsillon; assembly: GCA_947568875.1. Taxonomy (NCBI): domain Eukaryota; kingdom Metazoa; phylum Arthropoda; class Insecta; order Lepidoptera; family Noctuidae; genus Fissipunctia; species Fissipunctia ypsillon. Next base: position 7,083,857 of record OX387651.1, on the reverse strand, counting down.
GTCAGCGCATGTATACCTTTATGTTCCAGATGGCGCTAGCCTTTGCCAGTCACTTGTGAACTGATACTATTTATTATAGTCTGGTAATATGTACTTTCCATAGACTTAGTACTTCGAGTCGTGACAGCCATTTTGTTGCTCAAGCGAAGAAGATAGAGAAATTATATTTCTGTCTCGTTTAGTCTTACCCCTGCACCTTATAAGTGTGTCCTTGTCTTGTTATTATTATTATTTACAGACTTGTGTAGTGCTATACTCTGACGTAAAACCATGAAGCCGCGGACAGTCGCAAGAAAACTGTCCAAGTTCTTTTGTCTATGATATACAAAATGGTTTTGTTTCTGGTGTGCGCAATGTCTTATTCTTTATCGTTTGTCTATGTAGGTAGTAAAATAGTGTTCCTAATAAGCTGTCGGTATTTGTTTTGTTTATCAAGTTAATCATGGCACGCCATATTGACGAATTTTGGTTCGTGTCCTTTTGTTGTTTTATTACCTGCGTAAGTAAATAAAGTGTGGTAATATTTGTAATCAAAATCGTAAAGTAAGTATGTCAAACACATTTAGAGGTAAAAGCTACTTAGAAGATACTATCTTCTATACTAATATAATAAAGCTGAAGGGTTTTTTTTTGAGTTTGAACGCGCTAATCTCTGGAACTATCAGTCGGATTTGAAAAATTATCTTTGCATTTAATAACCCAATTTTTGAGGAAGGTTATTATAAGGCTATTTGACATAACATCACGCTATGATCCTTAGGCGGCGGGCTAAAAGCAAAAAAGTCGGAAAGAACGCTAAGCGAAAACGATGTAATAGCGCGGGTGGACGATGCAATGCCACGCGGTGGGTTGGGGGAACAAGAAATTTCACGCAGACGAAGTCGCGGGCAGAAGCTAGTATTATATAAAAACAGTCAGAGTTCACAAACATTTAATTCCAAGAGAATATTAATAAGAAAAAGAGTGAAACAATAGCTAAGACGGGTCACGACTCCTAAACAGAAAATAGCTTAGTATACAATTTTCAATTCAATATATAACGCTTTTTAATTTAGAGGAACACGTACATATATGTTCGTACTAAATCCGTATATAGCGAGTAGCGACTAAAGTCAGATAATAAAAATTCTTCATGCAATCTCCTATAAAGTTGTTTGCAGCAAGAGATATGGTTTTCATTACTATTCTCGTATATTTTTCTCGTCTACAATTGTCTAATCATGTTTTATTGTCCGTATATATTTTATTCGAGTAAATTTAATTTAATTTTCCATACTGATCTCGGGATTGTAGAAAAAGTGAGCGAAAAAGTAAATTGAAGTTGGTTTTACACAGCTATGCTGTTAGATAATTAGATCTGTCGAACTAACTCTCAAGTTCGGTCTACGCGGCTTCTACGCGGCCCTGCGTCGTAGCGCTGTGTCTACGAGATCTCTAAGAGACGTAGAGGTGTCTACGAGATTTCTACGCGGCGTTTTAATTATCGGTACCTATAGTTACCATCGCGGGTAGAACCCGGATGACGATGGCACAGGAGCGAGGACTCGAGGTGGATAGGCATAAGAAATGAGAGGTGTATACTTAGCAGTGAGTGAAGTCGGGCTGTGGATGGTGATGATTATAGTTTAAATATAAAAAGAATTGAGTATTAGAAAGTAAGTATATAAGCTAACTTTTTTAAGGCAAATATTGAAATCACGAACTTTCTGTTATATAAGAATTTAAGTCAAAATGACCTAGTTTGGCTTAAGCTCAGGATCATTAATGAAATATAACTTAAAGTAATAATTTTCCATGAAAACAGTCTTACAGTCATAAAAATATTAGTTTAACAAGAAAACCTGACAAGTCCTTGTTATTTCTTAAAAGAAAAATAATTTTCTCTTTAAAGGTACTTTTTCAACAAAATTCTAGTCAATATTTTATTTTGCCAGAATGTCTTTCCGGTAATTACCTACCACGGTACAGTTACCCAGTGTTTCGGTTTTACTGAACATGCACCAAAAACTTTATAGCATGAGGTTAGCAAGATGTGGGACACGTTTTATTGGTCACACTATAAAGACGGTGTTCAAATATACGAACGAAGCTTTTGATTTTTAGTTGGACTACTAAAATATTGTGTTTATTTTAGATAGATAGATTGTGACCTCAGAAAGAGACTGTGACCTCTGAGTTTGTTTCGGCCTTTCTTCTCAGAGTAGTCAGATAGGAAACGCCGGCCTCAACTAGTTTAAAAAAAAAATGTTTGACATGTAAAAGTGTTTGTATAAACCTACTTACAGAAATAAAATCATTTATCATTGAATACTCTTTATTATGTACACCATAAATATTACAGATATAAAAGTAGACATTTTACAAGAGGTGACATAATGGGCGGTCTTATTGCTAAGAGCGATGTTTTAAAGACAACCTTTGGATGGATTAAGGGAGAAAGGAGAGACAGTATTGCAGGTAGTCTGTGGTGTACCATACCATAAATACATACATACATGAAACATTTACTTATCTATATAAATATATGCATAATAATCATAAAACAAGTGCAAAGAACATAAAAATGACGTTTAAGGCGAGAGACAGAGTTTTTTTTAAATTATTTAAAAATGGACAAAGATTGGGCACGCCTTATCGACACGGGCAAGGCATAATCATTTTAATCAGTTTGATGGGAAAACTATGCTCCAGTGAACGACTTTTTGATTCCAGGAAGCATGATACGGTTAGGATAATAGGCAAACCCTTTTCGTTTTCACTTTGTGGATGTCGTAAAAGGCAAGAAATTACATCAAAAGGATGGGCGAACTTTCTTTCACATTGTTCATTATTAACTTTAAGCTATTCTGACCCCGCGTTTACACCCTTATAGGAACTTGGGATACTTGTTTTCAACAAGTCTTGTAAAAGACTTGTCAACAACATGTCGCGTATAACAGTATCATATTTATTCACGTTGGCTTAGATAACTATTTTGTTCACTTTTGTTGGTTTAGATAAGTAACTGTTTTGTTAACTATTTTGTTCACCTTTTTGACTGGCTTTCTACGAGTTTTGGTTACACCTTATTTTGATGTAACCGATAAACAAAAATATTAGACATAGAATCAAAAATCAAAATCGAAATAATATATTTTATTTCAGACTAGCTTTTGCCCGCGGCTTTGCCCGCGTGGATGTCGGAAAATTCCCACGGGAACGTACTATTGGGATTAAAAGTATCCTATGTGTTAGTCCAGATCTGAATTTCATCCAAATCCGTTCAGCCGTTTTTGCGCCAATTCGGAACATATATCCACACAAACTGACATATTATATTCATATTGTTGTTGATATACGAGTATGTGTATTTTTAACCGAATTCAAAAAAAGGAGGAGGCTATCAATTCAGTTGTATGTTTTTTTTAGTGTTTGTTACCTCAGTACTCCATCATTTATAAACCGATTTGGAAAATTCTTTTTTTATTTGAAATGACATTTTAAAGATTTTTAAAATGAGGCCAATCTGGAAAGATTGGTCTCATTTTTATCAAAATCCAATCCTGATGACAGGATCCACGAGGAATTGAGGGAACTCCCCAAACACATAGCGATTTTGGTATTTTCATCAACAATTCAAGCATTTGCATTCAGAAAGTATCATTTGGTGAAGTGGAACTAACGAAGAAGACCACAGATGGCACAATGGGAACTCCACAATGATAAGGTTTTCACTTGTGGTGATAAGCTATCTCGATTAAGATAAGCGACTATGAAGAAGCAAACTTAAATAAATGGTTCTGATGAAACTGGTACCACCGAACTGATCTTATGATGAAGCCGAAAGCTAGGCACCGGACCTCCGTAATAAAACAATGTAGCTTAGCCATGTTTGGGCTTATTGAAATTGTCATGAGATGCAATCTGGCTATAAATGATTTTAATGGTAATATGCTTCAAGTTGTGCTACTTGAGTACGACTCAAGTTATGTTATGTGTGGGCTTGATTGTCAGAAAACGGATTTCGTCAACGATATGTCGTCGTGTGCTTGATTTAATAATTTGTTGGCGACGGCGTCCAAACCTGATAAAACTACGCCTTCTGTTTCAGACACGACTTAGCGCGACATGTGCACCTTTTTGCAAAGTATTATTTGAAACGGTGTACTCCTGTGGTCGCATATAAATATGGTCAAATTCTGATGAGTGGTTTTTGAGTTAGCTTCAATAACACGTATTTTTTCCATTTAGTGTATGTTGATGATGTTGTAGGTACCACAACTAAAAAGTGGAAAATAAAAACTTCTTTATAAAAAAAAGACACCGACTTCCGAAATTAAAGTTATTTTTCACGTGGTAGAGTTTTTTTTGGAAGTCAGTTGTTTTTTTTTATAAATAAGTTTTTATTCTTTACTATTTTATTATATATTTTGTAAAAGATAAACCTACATGGGCACTTAGAAAACGTCAGAAGCTAGGTGCACGTTTCCAATTGGTCGTTTCCTATGGAGACGTGTAAGCCAGATATTCCACGGATACTCTTTTAAAAATAACAGATTTTTACAATATTTCTAAATTGCAGTGTTAATAGGTATGGGAGGACTGTGTAGGCCTGTCAACAAGTACCAAGTACTTATCAACATTTAGAATAGGTACATGTTTTATACCTTGGTTCAAACCTTGGTATAAACGCGGGGTACTCTATGCTTCACTTCGAAATTTGAACGTTTCCAAGAGATCTCTTAAAAAAACAATTGAGTTCGTTTTTGAATTGTGTTCGGTAACTTGAGTGAAGTTTGAAGTGAACTTTACAGAATAACGCTTCAGCAGTGAGCAGTCTACTTTTATGATGACAAAACAAACAAAACGAAATTAAATACCTCTTGCTTTTAAGCCAACGGTCACTGAATATCTCGAGTACTTTCGCCTGTTTCCTATTAAAGCATATCTTTTTACATCGTACACAGCGGTGAAAGATGGGCACCGTGCCAGCGCTAGCCGTTTTACTGACTTTAATAACTCAGTCGCAATAAGCCTCTTAAGTTCAGGCATACTGGAATAACTGATTACTTGGTGGAATTAGGCACAGTTTTTTTTTGGAACGAAGTACTTTTACGCGGCGTACAGTCGGAGTAAACTAGCAGAAATTGTCACGCGAAAAAGCGTTCATACTTGTATGCCCCCTCCATGTGACTTTCTTCTATCGAATTCACACTTGAATGAAAGAAAGAAAGAAAGAAAAAAAAAAGAAAGTGAAAGCGAAGTGAGAAAAAAAGTGAGTGAGTGTGAGTTTGAAAGTGTGAATTTGGTCAAAATGAAAATCCAAGATGGTGGCTGCGAAAATTTAAAAATGTTTCGTCATGGGTGTCGTTTTCATAGTTTTCGAGGGTGCTAACGTCGATAGTGACGTCCAAATGTAAATCCAAGATGGCGCTCACGAACATTTTAAAATTATTCATCATGGGTATCGCTTTCATGGTTTTCGAGGGTGTTAAACCCGATAGTGAAATCAAAATGAAAATCCAAGATGGCGACTGTAAAAAAATTCCAATTTTTCGTCATGGGTGTCGTTTTCATAGTTTTAGAAGGTGCTAAAGTCGATAGTAAGGTCAAAATGTAGATCCAAATTACACGATCATTAAGGCCTTTATCCATTAACACACATCTGAATCATCTATAATCAAGATATCATCATATCTATCCAAATTATAAATTGAAGTCGCTTTTCGTGTCTGTCAATGTGACCGTGTTGTTTTTCTAAACTACGCAACGTATTTTAATGCGGTTTTTACTACTATTAAGAGAATTTATTCGGGAGGGTTTATATGCATAATACATTAATATTAAACTTACATGTAGGCAGTAAAGAAATCTCGATATTTTGTCAAGTCGTAAATACGCACGGCAGCTTCGCTATTACAAAAAAAAAATCGTGGTGGAATCAAAGCAACACCTTTGTCAAGAACATTAAAGCAACAATAGCGGAATGCTTGCTCACCCGCTAAGTAAGAGCACCCATAATGCTCGGTACCTATAAACAAAAACGAATCGCTTTACTTACCAATGGTAGCTTTTTTATTGCCAAACTAGGCATATAAACAGATTCGTAAGCTAAAGCTTAAGATACAGGCCTCCTAGTTTAAGAGACAGGGCTTATAATTTTGTTTATATAGATTTTTGTGGCCTTTTAATTCAGTTTATCTACTACTGTGCTCAACCTATGTATTGCTTGAATAAATAAACATTAAAAAAAAAAACATTACTATGCAAAGCTATAAGCTATATGCTTTGCTTCATTAATGGTAAAGATTCAAGAGTCTTAATATTAACCAATAACGGCTCGTAAATTTTAGGAATTGGATAACCGGTCGTCTAGCTTTATGTCATTTTTTGTCAAACCAAAAGGCACTGCTCAAATAAATAGAAACCTTATTTTGGACCCCAATTGTGAAGTACACTCCGAAAGATTTTGAAAGAAATTCCTAATCCATTGTTTCATAACATAACATAACATTACGCCTTGTTTCCCCAAAGGGTTAGGCAGAGGTGTACTCAAGGCCCATGTAATATGGGGCGAGCCTATTGCCATCAACCGGGCACAAATCCAGACTCCGGGCTGCTACTGAGAAATTCTAGATGGAAAAACCCAATAGCATATTGCCTGACCTGGGAATCGAATCTAGAACCTCCCAGTTGCAAGGCAGTTGTTCTGTTGTTTCATAATGTTTGAAATTGTCCTACGATTGAAAAACATATCATACAAGGTTACAAACATTAGGAAATGACAAAACAGTTCACTGATTAAGGTGTGAATTTTGTTTGCTCGACAACGCAATGAATGTTGATAAATTGTCAAACTGAAAGGCATTGCAATTGTAATTGAGTTACGCAATTACCCCGCGGGTTTACGACAAGAGTGGAATGGGCTGGATTTGAACTCAACGAACTTTCGTCGCTCGTCGTTCCGCAATCCCGACAGGATTGCGGAACGACGAAAGACGAAAGTTCCTCCTTATGCGTTAGGCTTTTCGCGCTACATCATTATCACCACCATATCAACATTATTCCGCCATCGTATTAACTTCAGAGCAATAACGCGTTAAATAAGATTGCTGCCACTAGGCTTCCCGTCTTCTCCACCATTAAATAACGCGGTACCCTCAATTACCTTTTACTGCTTCCGTGAAAAGATAGACAGCGGTAATACACCCTTAGTTTGTTTGTTCGTTCACTTATTTGGTTTTTGTTCTACCGTTGAGTTATTGGCGAAATGTTGGGTGATTAATTAGAAAAGGAATTTTCTTAATTAGTTTGTTTTGTCATGGTTGGTAGAAACAATGAAAGGCCGTTCTCTGTCTGCTATTCAGTAGCTTGAGTGGCGTTTAGTTCTTGCTGAATCTTTATCGTCAGCTGTCGCTTACTAGGACGATCTAAATATCCTACATAGGTTAAAATTACGTTCATTTTTAACTGACTTCAAAAAAAGGAGGAGGTTCTCAGTTCGTCAGAATCTTTTACTTATTTTTTATTATGTTCGTTTACTAACTAAAGTCTTGTACTGTTCAGCATTTTGGTAGCGTTAAGGTCTCGCTGAATCTTTATTGTCAGCAGTACTTGGGCTGTCTAAAAATATCCTACATACGTCACAGATACGCTCTTTTTACAAGCTCGATCCTTTAATGATGCCTCTTTTTTTCAAATAGCAGAAAACGTGAATTCAGCGGAATGTTCTTAATTTTTTGTTAGAAAAAGAAAGTTCATTTCAGGTTTTCCTCGTGTAAATTGCAAGCAGTGTAAAAATTATCTAAAAACATAAACAATAGAATAAAATATAATAGAATAACAGAAAGAATCTTAATTATGTAAACGATGTTGATTCAAGATATGCCAATGCCAACAATTGACGCCTGAAGCCAATTGGGCTTCCGTAATTAAAAACATTCAAATTCTAGTCGCAATCTCATCTCAGCGACAATCAAATGTCAAACATGTAGGGAAATTATAGGTATTTTTGATATATTGAGACAGATCAGACTGTGAATGTTCTTAAAATTACGAGAATTGTTCCTCTGAATACCCGATTACATACAATATATAAACAAAAACAAAATCACATCAACATATGAGCTAACCGACTCAATTGTATGAATAGAAGTCAATGAGCTCGAGCGCTACATGTTTGTCTTTCACATAATCGTCATTACGCTCGATGGCGCTCAATAATAGTTAATTCAGTTCAACAGCCATTCACCCGTTACAATAAACACGATACAACAGAAATATCGATACGAATATTAATTTAATACTGCGACTGGATTTAAATAACGGTGTATTTTTGTGTTAACTCAGCTGCAAATTCATGCGAACGTACTTTTATGTACATATGTTTAAAATAGTTGCTTTTTGATAAGAGTACGGTTCCTCCAGTGTAACTACGTTAAAAATTATATCTGCATCTATCAAAATTACTGTGGAGTAAGACTGTGATACTCTGTGGTATAGTCGACCTCGTAATTTCTTTACCACTTCTGACAGCAATTCCTAGCAAATTGAAATTTCACAAGGCTGAAATTATCTATAGTTTGTACCAAAAGTATTACTATGGAGTAAGACTGTGATACTCTGTAGTATAGTCGACCTCGTGATTGCTTTGCCACTTTTGACAGCAATTTCTAGTAAATTGAAACTTGACAAAGTTAAAATTATCTATAGTTGGTTCCAAAGTATTACTATTCAGTAAGACTGTGATACTTTGTGGTATAGTCTATGGAGTAAGACTGTGATACTCTGTGGTATAGTTGACCTAGTAATTGCTTTGCCACTTGTGACAACAATTCCTAGTAAATTGAAACTTCACAAGGCTGAAATTATCTATAGTTTGTTTCAAAAGTATCAAATAAAAGTTTAAACAAACTCTAGTCAGGTTAAATTCTAACGCTAAATATACTAAAGATAATTAGTATTTACACATTCATCTGTATTTAGGATTCAAATTTATGCTTAATCGTCAAATGAGAAACTTAAATTTCTTTAAGGTGATTTAAAAATATTTGTATTTCCCGTTTAAGTATTCAAATAATGGATGTCATTATTAGTAAATGCACTCAATTTGTAAATAGCACTACAAATTGGCATCCATGGGTACGTCTTCTGATCCTTTAGCTTACATTTTTATCAGATACATTGGAAACAGACCACCATAAACAACACATACATGACAACATACATGACATCACATAGACAAATTAAGTAGACCTTGTCGTTTTATGACGCGCAAGTGACATTTCAACATTAAGGTGGTAAAGCAAATACGAGGTCTATTGTACAATACGATCCGCTATAAGTTCGCTGGTATGGTGATAGATAGATAAAGACCCCAATGTTTAGCAGTGACGTCTACAGACTGATATGTAAGTAGGATTAGGCGGCTTGAATAAGATATCCTTTTTATTATTATAGCCCCAAAAAACAAACGGTCAAGCTTGTTTGAAAATTTCCCAGAATTCCTCACTCAATATCACTTTTCTCCAAACTCTCAAATTTAATGGCATTCATTGCTTTTCTTATGGGTACCTAATCCTTTAACAAACCTTTCAGTGTAACCAAATTTTATATAACGTAAAACAGCTGTAAGTTATAGGACGTAGTTAATTAACCATTTAAAAAATCATCTATGTACAAGAATTTTGTCGCAAGTTATCTCAAAACAAATTAACAAAATATTATGAGGTCCCGATGAAACAGTCGATAATGTTGGCAAAGGTTGAATTTGTAAATTGTTGAAATATATAAAAATTGTGTGATAATCGAATTAATTAACTGGTTTATGCCACTACTTACTAACCTGCCAGCAATCCATCACACGTTAGGTACCCAGGTCGTCATAACGAGGTCACAAGTCGGGGAGCGGAAAAAATATATGAACATTGTGTTTTCTCGAATCCCATATTATTTTCGCCTAGGTTAGGGTGCTCATTTGTTGTAAATGGGTCACAATACCACGTCCTGCAAGAAATCCATATAAATAAATAGAATTGAAGTGTCTGTTTGTAATGTCAAAATAACAAGTTTTTACTAAATGCATAAGAAAGTACTCGTATATACGGTACTTATAATTTTTTTTTTATTAAAAAATTATTTAAGGTTATTTTAAAAAGCAATTTTTAAAATTTATGTCTGTCTGTCTGTCTATCTGTTTGTTCCGGCTAATCTCCGAAACAGCTAGACTGATTTTGACGAGATTTTCACTGGTAGATAGCTGATGTTACGGGGAATGACGTAGGCTACTTTTATTTTAGAAAAATAATTAGTTCTGCGCAAAAAAATTAAAACTCATGAAATTGTGACGAAAAAGTCGGATTTGAAAAATTCTTTTTGCATTTGGTAGCCCAATTCTCGAGGATAGTTATAGACTATTTAACATCACGCTACGACACCTAGGAGCCAATCAAAATGAAAAAAGTCAGAAAGAACTCTAAGCAAAAACGAAGTAATACGTAGCGCGGGTGGGCGATGCAACGTGGCGGGTCGAGGGACGAGGGAGTTTTATTAAGATGTGGCTGTTATTTTTGGTATATTGTTTATCTTACGACATCCACACAAACGAAGTCGTGGGGCACAGCTAGTATTAGATAAGTACATAACAACCTGCGGAAATTGTTTGTCGGCGAAATCACGAATTATGTTACAGAAATGTTCAGCGGTTTTTGAATGAAATGAAACTTTTCAAATGTTGTTTTGTGGCTTAACGTTTTCAGTGTTCTCCGAATTACTTTTCAGTTACAGTTTTGACCGCAAACAAGGCGGAACGCTGAAAATTTCGAAAATTTCAACCGCACACTTTTCACAACTCAAGTTCAGGTTGGACTTGAGTTGTGAAAAGTGCTCGACTACAGGAGCTATTAAAAATATTGTTTTGTCAGCCCTATTGATTTACGGTAACCGATTTTGCGAGTTGAAATATATAGAAACACACAAAAGAGTAGTTTCAAAATTTTATATTAAAAGTCCTTGTGATATTGTAGTGAAAAGGTAAGAACCTCTTAATAAGAGGGTTGTAAATAGTAATAAATTATCACAACAAAGGCCTTGAAAGTTTGTTCTAAACGTGAACATATAACCTCCAAATCAGCATTCTCATATAAATGTTACAGAAACCTTTTTCTAAGGCTTACAGGTTTTAGTAAACATAACAAACATCACGCCTGTATTCCCTGAAGGGTTGGGCAGTGGTGTACTTAAACCACCACCTCTCATCATTATGAACAACTTTTATTATGGGACCAAACCTGAAATCGCGAAAAAAATATCAGCTGTTCCCTACATTTTGACGAGTTATTCGAGCATAAATGTAGAGGCAGCAGATTTTTTTTGCGATTTCAAGTTTGGTCCCATAGTAAAAGTTGTTCATAATGATGAGTACAGTGACCCCTTAAGAGGTTATGCGTTAATTATGTTACACCTTGTATATCAATGCTCCTGACTGTATATGTATCAACATTCAAATCCACGTTGGTGAAACACGTCTTACATTCGGATATTAAAATTTCTAGGGATACTTACTGTAGGTACTTACGCATCTTTCTTTAGCGTTGTTGAAGTGTTTTATAGCCTTAAAGCTCGTTACTGTTACTGATACCACGCGACTAGCATATATACAACATCCCGAACATGAACGTCAGCGCAGCCTTCGTGCAACTACTGCAGCGTGACGTCATCATCATGGCTTTCTCAAGCTTTCGAGCGGCGGGTCACACAGCCAGCCAGCACCCACGGCTTCAACAGGTATCCTGACCACCAGCATGCAGTGACCGCGCTACCTGGTCAGCCTCATCAGCAATCTTGGCACAACACACTGTACTCTCGGCGGTCAATAAGCAGAGCCCTTCAAACCTCTCCTGGTCGATGCCAGCAGTCAGCTTCAACCCGGCTCTGTACTACATCCAACACACTGGAGCATAACGCAGCGCCACCCCGACTCACTGGGGGCATCTCCGCAGACAGTTCCGACTCACCGCGAACTATGCAGCACCCGGTTCTGACTCACTGGAACCTCAACTGGCCCTGGCAAGCATCGCAAGATACACGACTCAGCCCACTATCGACCTCCGGTCTCCGGAGGGGAGTGATGTGGCGGCATATCTACATCGCCTCATTAGAACGCATCACACTGACGTCACGCAAAATCCTGCATCGCGCAATCAGAGTTTACCGCGTGACTAGCATATATACAACGCCCCGACATCAACCGTCAGGCAGTAGCCCACCAGACACAACACCCGTCTGGTCGGAGGATCCTCCCTTTTCTATGGAGGATGAGTGAATTTTACACCCTGTTCCTCATGCCTCTATACATTTATTAACTATAGCAGTTGTGAATTTTAACTAGGTTTTGAGATATGGATGCCTGTTAGTCACGACTGAGGGAACATCTTTAACCTATAGCCTGCAACCTTTGAGTGGCTACTTTTCCAAACTAGAGGCTGAATTTACAATTGTTCGAGAACTTTTACTAAGGGCTGACGCATTCAAAAGCACAAAATTCAAATGTGGTCCCTCAATGGGACTGCAAATCCATTTCAAGTCACACCAAAACACCAACTGCACACATTACTAGCATAAACGAAATCACACGAGCCCCTCGTACAGAAACGTGCGCTCATTAGGAGACACGTTTAGCTGCAATTATCTAAAGCGGTGCACTCATGATCATTAAGTAAATTACAGAAAACAAAAGCCTATCACCTTGCCTTGGCCTTAATGTACACGTGGCTGGGAAAGACTGGATACGGAAGGCGGAGGACCGGAGTTGTGGCGCAGCTTAGGAAACGCCTATGTCCAGCAATGGAGTGTGGTAGGCTGAGTTGATTGATACATGGTAATTTTATAAGCTACCACAATGATCTTATTTTATCTCTACACTTGGTTTTATGTAGGCATTTCTTGTAATGATTTCAATGATAGCAAGCCAAAGAGTAGCCGATGATCTCAATGTCAAGGAAGTCAAGCAGTAGCGCCAAAACACCAACTATAAACATAACACAGTCTAACATAAATAAAATCACACGAGCCACTTGTACAGGAACGTTCGCTCATTAGGAGACAAGTTTAGCTGCAATTATCTAAAGCGGTGCACTCATGGTCATAATTTCAACTGCGCAAATCCATTTTGCATGCGGAAAGTTGCGCTAGTTTGTTAGTAGTGCAGGCGCTAAGACGCGGGTGTTTTTAAGTGCTGTGTTAGCACAGTTTGTAGATTTATTATTTACTTTTTAGTGTTGGGGTTTTATGACGTAATTGGCAGGTTGGGGTTGTTGATGAGGACGGAATTGTTTGATGATCTTGCTGTTTGGTTTATTGTTCCCTAAGGTGTTGTGAAGTGCGAAGATTATGGCTAAAGTTCTCTAGCAGTTTATAATATTAGCTGCATCGTTGTATCTGTGGGTTGATTTTTGTATTTTTTTTTTGCAGGAAACTAAGATTTATTATTCTTTATACAACGTGCCGCTACAATGGCGACATTAATTTAACACACGGGAGGCTAGTGGCTAGTAATCATAAAAAAATATAATAAGATAAAATAATTTGGAAATTTAAAAATTAAAATTTTCAAACAAACTAAATAATAAAGCTCTCTTTTTCCTTCAATTCGCCTACTCTGCACGTAATTCGGTTTTATTTTCATTGATGCGATGTTATGATCCGTGACCCCGGCAAATGAACTCTTTTTTTTTTTTTTTTTTTTTTTGTGGATGGGAAATTATCAAATGACTTCTCCCGCTCTGGGCGGAGCGGGAGGGCGTGTCAGACTTTTACTGACTAAAACCCACCCGTGTTCCTTCTGTTGCCTGTGCCGGGGCCACGGTAACTCTTTCGAACATCCCGCAACCCTAGCTGGCATCGGCCCTAGCGGACCCCGTCAATAGTGCTGACATCTCTTTGAGGCGCGCGTGGAACACGACGCGCCGTCGACTCGGGCTTGGTCCTTACCGGACGGCGAGCTACCCATTGCTCGCCGTCCGCAAGCCTGCGCCTACGGTGGCCGGGAATCAGCTGCCAATTCCCGACGCCCAGGGCGTCTCCTGCGGCGACTAGGGGCGTGAGGGTGCAAAGCTTGCCTCTCCCTCACGCGTCCCGCCTCCTCCTTCACGAGCATTACTGCTTCGCAGAAGGAGGTAATGGCTTCCCATGCACTCTCGCTCCGTACCATGGCCTGGACCAGGGCCGGACGCGAGAGATCGCCGCCGCCGGGCAAATGAACTCTGCGCTACAGTTCTTTAAGTACAGGCTGCTCCAAGATGCTATTTTAGAAAATTGTAAATGAATCAATAAATAATAACATTTAATGAAATTAAAATATCTTTGAAAAACAAAAACGTGAAACCGTATACGTGTGTTAAATTAATGTCGCCATTAAAATGGCACGCTTTAAATATATTATATTTCTTAGACCATGGAAACAGTTGACATACGATTTGTGACTGAATTTTCTCCAGTCCAATTTTGCTCAATCATTCATTCTTCGAAATCCGCATACCATTAAAACTTACCATACAATCATACAATAAAGTTCAGTAGGTCATGAACTCTTTAAGAATACGAGTAGTTCACGTTTTCTTTGTGTAACATTTTCTCTTCTTTAATTCCTTCACCGGAATACCCACTTAGCTCGTACTAGCATAAGCGTTGTTGCCTGGGGGTAGTACTATAATATGTTGTAGTTTAGTCTTATCGCCTTGCATTCACCCGCGGTTTTAGTCACATTTATTTTGGTTAGTGACTTGCCAGTTTGGTAGGTGATATAGGCCACGTTCTTGAATATGATTTCCTCACGATGATTTCCTTCACCGTTTTAAGAGCAGGAGTGATGAAATGATTTACACAAAGTAAAGCGCCTGTCAGGGTTTGAACCTACGACCTACGACTCGTAAGTTGCGGCTGTTTCTACTGGACCACTGTGAGGAAACCGACATGTTCTAGTACTAAAAATTTGAAGACATGTGACATCCGCCAACCTGCACTGCGTCCACGGGGTGGGTTACAGCCCACTCCCTCTCACAGAGGGAAAGAGAGGGGCATGTGTCCCAGTAGTGACCATTATGGGCTTATTATGCTTGAATGCGATTTGGTTGTAAAAATGTAAGGAAATAAAACTGCGAAAAATTGTTTTGGTTGTGAAAAATTTTCACGTCATTAACGGTTTTAGGTAAGTTTATTCTAGGACGAAAAGAATATTTGAGGTGGGATTAGTATGAAAACTCGCGGTCCGGGTTTATGCCCGGTTGTTGGCAATAGGCTCGCCCCTATTACATGGGACTTAAACATAACTAGCAAAATTTGGGTGTATTAAAGTTACAAATCTGCCTAACCCTTCGGGGATTACAGGCGTGATGTTATGCATGTAGTAGGAACACTGTTAATCTAAACTCCACTCAGAGAAAACTTCACTAATCTTTACTATCCTATCAGTATCAAAAACATCGCCAGCAAACAGACAGAGACTACATTCATAAAGTCTGACCCAGTTAATGGCAAGTATTCCTTCGGGCAAACGCTACCAACACGGATCGTGGGCTACAAACACTCGACATTTGCAAAGCGGATCGCTCAACTACTCCTGCACATACGTTTGTTGTTTTAGTAAGTATAATATAAGTTTACTAAGTACATTAATAAGTTATTTAACTGGATGAAGAAGTTTGTGGGAGCTTGCAAGTAAGTAGGTAGCAAAAGTTACAAGTCGAAAGTAAGGAAATATACCTTCAACTATCATGATATGAGACCCAAATAAATTTCTATTGTTACCGACCTCCAGGAGGCCGGTCGACAGCGGAGAGGGTCGCAGTATAGTTTTCGCTTTTAAACCTCACGAATCTTGTTCCCTATTACGGCAATTTGTATACGGGCAGTGGCAATTAGGTTAATATAAGATCAAGCTTATTTATGTACAGGTAAAAAACAGAATACAAGAGCCCATTGAAGACGGCAACAACAGAAGCTAGACCACCACCTCTTAAATCAGTATTATTGCATACAGCATCTTACTTCAGTGTGGGAAAGAGATGGAGCTAGACGTCCTGTATAGCTCTATCTCTTTTTCACTGAAGTTACATTAAAATAATACTGCTTTAAGAGGTGGTGGTTGGCCCCCAGTTCATGTGGAATTTGTGCTCACGATTCGTGCCGGCAACTATAGCAATGATTCCAACGAACTTTAGCCCGTATTTCAGATCGATGCTCAGGAATGAATGTCGGTTGTTAATATTTTTTACGCAATCTGTGGTTTCAAATATATATTTTGGGCGAACTAGGAAGTAGTGAAAGTAAACGTCTTTGGTGGTTGTTTTTTGTAACTTGAACCGTTCAAAAAGTGATAATTTTCAGTTTGATTTAAGTAATAAATTATTTTTGAACGTTGAGTTTTTAACCGAGGACAAAAAGGAGGAGGTTCTCAAGTCGACGCGTATATTTTTATTTGTTTATATATGACCACGCATAACTTTACAGAGAAGTCAGATTTGAACGATTCTTGTTATATTCGGGAGGGTATCCTCGAAGTTGGACCCATGTAAAGTTTATTAACTTTGCTTGGATGGTTTTTGAGTTAGCTTCAATAAATACGTATTTTTCCCACTTAGTTTATGTGGATGATGTTCTAATATCAACTTCCTGTCTCTGTAATTTACATAGCAGGTAGTGGTATTCGAATTTATGTGGGGTAGGTATCAACTAAAAAATGAAAAGTAAAAAATTTTTACAAAAAAAAAAACAACAACAGACTTCCAAAAAAAAACCACTAGTGAAAAATAACTTTAATTTCGGAACTCGGTCTCAAAAACAAAAATACAAAACCAAAGTCACCGACTTCTGAAATTAAAGTTATTCAAATTCAAAATATTTTATTTCACAAAAGCCTACATGGGCACTTATGAAACGTCAGAAGCTAGGTGCACGGTTCCAATTGGTCGTTTCCTATGGAGAAGAACCGGCAAGAAAGTCCACGGTTACTCTTTTAAAAATAATTGGTTTTTACTTTGTAGTGTTTTTTTGAAGTCGGTTGTTCTTTTTTTGTTAAAAATATTTTTTGTTCGTAATATGACATCCGATTACAGAGCTTAAACTGAACTAAGGCTAACTTTTCCATTTCGTCTGAACTATCAAATTTTATTTTTGAACACAAATTATGGTCAAAACGACCATTCCTTAAGCTCTTCTATCGTTCTCTCAGAGATCCTTGCCCTGTATTTAAATAGTTTCAAGCTGCTATTAATAATATCTACAGAGGTTATTTTCTCAAGCTGAGTCTATCACTATAATCCCATCAACATTATTCGGTCGGTACATTAAAGTTGTTAATGAACTTCAAGGCGTTAACGAGCTGATCGCAATTAGTTTGACAGTATAGACGTTAATATGTTGTTTGTATTCTGTTAACAAAGCTTATCGAGTGGCCAACAAGACTCTGTTATCGGTACTTGCTTCCTTGGACGTTAGTGGCTACGGATGTGATACATACGGGGTGGTGAAGTGGCGGATTTTGTAGTTTGTGACTTTGATGTAAAGAAAAGTGCACGCAGACGGTCATAAACTCTGGCTAGAATAACGGCATGGTGAGAAAAAACTATGAAAACGAGACCCATGACGAAAAATTTAAAAATTTTCGCAGCTGCCATCTTAGATTTTCATTTTGACCAAATTCACACTTACTCTCTCAAGAGAGAGAGAAAGTGTGAATTCGCATGGAGGGGGCATACAAGTATGAACGCTTTTTTGCGTGACAATTTCTGCCAGTTTACTCCTACCGCAAGCCGCGTAAAAGAACTTCGTTCCAATAAGTATGAACCTTTTTGAAGTTGCATGAAGAAGGCTCCTTGTGCGGCGCTATAAATGTTTTCTTTCTCTATTTTTGTTAAACTTCTAAACTGTAAAAAGTTGTTAAACTTAAACTTAAATTTTTAACTAAACATACATTTTATATACTCGCTTGCTCAACTCCTCAGCACTATGTATAAAATGCTAAAGCATCACATAACGATGTAATTCGCCGGCCAGCCACCCCCCGCAGCCGCTCTCCCCGCCTACCCGTCAAGGCTAAAGACTTCCTGCATACGATAAACAAGAGATGTCGCCTTATCTACAACTATAAATAGTTTACTATATACTATTTAAGTTTTATTACGTAGTTACTTCGTTTGTGGGGAGCCTTTGTTGTTCAAGTTCTAAATTGGGGAAGAGTAATTATTTCTAGGGTTGCTGGCAATGTTTTTAATACAGCAGTGCTGTTAAGTTTAATTTCTGTATCCGCTGTTTAATAGAATAGGTATTGGTAAGTTTGATACCGAATTTTGACTTTAGTATAATATTATTCGTCAAAAGACAGAGGAAATTGGAGGAGAACGATGGTAAAAAAGTTGGAGCCTTTACCAAATGCGCGTTAGTTTTCACCAAATGGTGAAAACTAACGCGTTTCAATCTTAACCCTTAATTTTGATTAAGGCTAAGCACATTGAACGTCAAAGTTATTTAAAAAAAAATTGTATAAGAACTTGAAGAAAACGTGTTGTGTCGACCTCAAGTAACATGGATAAGGGCAGGAAGGTGATGATGATGATTATTGTATAGACGCCAGCACATCAAGCTATCCGAAACTGTCAAATTTTCCCAACGAACTTTGAACCTAATACTTTAGCGATAAAGTTGAAAATCTATTAAAGAAAATTGACAGATTGTAGTAGCTTGATGTGCTGGCGTCTGCACATAAATGATAAATGATTTAATTTTTGTAAGTAGGTTTATACAAACACTTATAAACACGTCAATCATATTTAGAAAACTAGATGAGGTCGGCTTTTCCTATCTGACTACTCTGTGAAGAAAGGCCGAAACGAACTCAGAGGTCACAGTCTCTTTTAAAGTCCAGACATAATCTTGATCAGATCTGTGAAGACCATGTAGGTTGGTGTCTGAAATGGTCTTTTGAGGAAAGAACCACACAGATTGAGTGGACCTGTCCAGTCCATGTATCATACATTGGTGTCTGAAACGGTCTTTTGAGGAATGAGCCACACAAGTCAGGTACTTAATACAAATGTGCACAAATTCAGGTAGCTACAAAATTAACATCTACACCTAAGTTCCCTGTATCCTCATCTCTGTCACAAACCGCAAAATTGACTAAACTTACTAACTACCCACATTTCAAAAATATCTCCTTCAAAGACAAATGATCGCCGCTTAGCCACAAAGGCCTACTTAAACTTCTAGTCTTTATCTCATGAGGTGATTTAATTCATTACGAGTCTAATCGGCTTTTGCAATGGTCCCCGAGGCCAACCACTCAATTTGTTAGGCCTAATCTGTGACAGTATTGAGTGGAATTAGGTGAGAAAATTAGCACAAAAGATCTCTTCAAGTGGATTTGGACAAAAACTTTGTCGGTGCTCCAAGAAATGGAGTTGGGTTGTACGTTACTAATGTATAATTTGTGATGAATACCTATTTATGTAGTTTTTAAAATATTATTGACGCGTAAAAGTGTTTGCGTAAACTAAAAAAAACAACCGGATTCCAAAAACACTACAAAGTGAAAAATAACTTTAATTTTGGAAGACGGTGTCTTTTTTCTGCCACCGACTTCCTAAATTAAAGTTATTTTTCACTTTGTAGTGTTTTTTTTTGTAATTTTTTTAAAATTTTTATTTTGTAGCTAGGGTTACTTACCCCGATTCCTATACCACTAGTTGCTATGTAAATAACAGTGACAGGAAGTATTATAAAACCATCAAGATACACAAAGTGAAATAAATACGTATTTGTGAAGCTAACTCAAAGACTACCGAGCAAAGTTAATAAAATTCATTCCTCTACCAAATGAAAAAGTATTTCTAAAATCGGTCCACAATTGACGAAACTATCTATGAACATACATAAGAAACATACAGAGAAGCATACATTTTGAAGTTGGTTACCACGTCAACAAACGTTGTCGCTCGACGGCTTGGTATTTCCCAGTGGAAAGTCTGGTTCGTAATGCACAGTTCTGGGCAATACCCTTACCATTACACGCCAGTGCAAGTAATTGAAGAAGGGGATCCATTGAGACGACTAGACTTCTGCAGATTTATGCTCAATGCCGATAATGAAGATCCGGATTTTTTAAAGAAAATCATGTGGACAGATGAGTCGAAATTTGACAAAGACGGCATCACAAACTATCATAACACCCATTATTGGGCTCCCAAAGCGCAAGGTAACCCCAAGAAAAAAATACCAAAAGGGTCACAAAGGAGATTCAGTCTTAATGTGTGGATGGGTATAATATCAAATAACTTGATAGGGCCATACTTCCTGCCCGATAACTTGAATGGCGAGACATATGAAAACTTTTTGAGGGAGGAGTTACCCTCTTTAATGCAAGACTTGCCTATTGCATTGAGACGAGACATGTTCTTTCAACATGATGGCTGCCCAGCGCACTACAGAAGAAGTGTTCGAGCATGGTTGGACGAGAATTACCCAAACCAATGGATTGGAAGAGGCGGACCCATAGCATGGCCGGCGAGGAGCCCCGATTTAACGCCGATGGATTTTTATGTGTGGGGTCATATGAAAAGCCTAGTATACGACCAAATGACACCGATCGCAAATGTCGATATTCTAAGACAAAAAATTATTGATGCGGCTGAGGAAATGAGGCGGAACCTACGAACTTCTGTCGTGAAAAGTAATTTAAGAAAAAGAATGAGACTTTGTGTAAGAAATAGCGGCGGCCATGTAGAACATGAATTATAAAAATATTGCAAAAAATTTTTGTCTTTTTTTTACGTATTTTAGCTACTTTTACCTCAAACTAAAAATGTACCCTCTCCTAACTTAACTGTTATTTGGGCAATGTTTTGCCTATTTAATAGCAAGTGTTATACCTTTTTGAATAGCTAAAGAGACGTAGAACTTTATAAAATTATTTGCAGAATAAGTTCCATACGATATTTTTTATTAAAAGCCTGTTAAAGTTAAGAACACTCTATTAGAAAATTCATAATGCTAACCGTTGTCGAGCAGTTTTTTAAGCTGTTAGTAGTAGGTTCAGTTTCTATTGATCATTTTTATTAATGGACATGTCTTCTAACTAGATACATAAAAAAAACCGAGTCTAGGAGCTCTAATCCCAAAGAAAACGACTAAAAGCCAAAAAATAAAGGATTTTTAAAAATAATCTTTAAAATTTAATATCTCCATAACGGTTAAGTTTTGGACATTTTATTTCAGAATGAAATTCATCGGAAATGACCTGAATAATAACATCCTTTAATATTCAGTACGACTTTCCCTGTAACCCTGTATATGCTAGTCGCGCTGTAAACTGATTGCGCGATGCAGGATTTTGCGTGACGTCAGTGTGATGCGTTCACATGTAGCGATGTAGATATGCCGCCACATTTTAATTAGATACGGCGTTTGGGTTATTTCCGTACTGAGTTAAGAGCTCTAACAATACTATCACCGGATTATCATCAAATAACTAATTTCCTACTCAAAACTTACGTTGTACTGAATTTACATTAAACCATCTTCTATTGACAGGTATAAAATACATGGTATTACGTCGCTCGGTCGCTCGCTTGTTCGGGTATATATGGCTTTTCCCTACTTTGTATCTAATTTAAGTAATTTTTTTTGTAATGTGCGTTTTGTTTGTGCAGAATAAACAATTTTTCTTTCTTATGTATTAAAAGATTTTAGTGACTAAATATCGGTAAACTATGTTAATTACTTTTGAATTGTTCTAATGTCCACAAAGAGTAACTGATATTAACTTAATTAATTACGCGAAATTAGTCCAGTTTATGCTAAGTAACAACTCTAGTGACGCAAATTAAACTAATTTAGTGATAGTTCTTACAGATTGGTGAAATGTAACACGCGTTTAAACGAATTCGCCTTGTTGTTTCATGTTGTGGACGGATCATAGTGTATATTTCATACTAGCACTTCGCGCGCGACTTTGTCCGCGTGGATTTAGTACCCCGTTAGGAGTAGATTTTCAGAAAAACCCTGGTACACGTTATTCTTTATTTTTGGGTTCCAGGCCATAGTTTAAATGGTTTAACAGCCGAACCCAATAACCTATTTTCAGTAAAAGACAGATCGCTATTGATGGTAGACAGTATAATTCTAAATATCTGTCCTTATGCCAGGCCGGTAAGATTCCATAATATCTTAAAGATTATTGGGACATTAAAACCATAGATAGATAGGTATTCCTATTCCTAGTATGCCAAAACTGGTGACAGATAGGTTATTGGGTTCGGCTGTAAGTTGGTAGGTCATTTAGATTGAAGAAAAATATATTTAAAAAGAACCGGCCAAGTGCTTGTTGGACCACGCACAATAAAGGGTTCCGTAGATGGGATGAATTTATCCCAAGAACAAACTTAACATTATAATGAACATACATTCCAACTGCAAATGTAAGTTGGTCGATTATTACTCGTAAACTTGTAAAGCCTACTTAACTGTTTTCCTTTTAGCTTCGTTGTATATGCTACTACCGACGAGAAAAAAAACATCCCCACTTTATCGGCGTGATTAATATGTATATCCATGCCAAATTATAGTTTTCTACTACTAAAAGTCTCTGAGCTAAGCTGCGGACGGACAGACGGACGGACGGACGGACACGGCGAAACTCTAAGGGTTCCTGGTTGACTACGGAACCCTAAAAATGAGACATTACTTTTAACCCGTTACTTTCTTAAAACCGAAATAATGTTGCAGAATTTTTTTAGGTTTGTTATATTGCGATATGTTTGGTACATATTTTATCGAGTTCCAAGAACTGTTAAAAAAATACATTAAAACCTAATGTTCTTACGGCAAAAAAGTCTTCTAATATTGCTGTCGTAAACCGCTGCAGAGACGAAACGCGAAAATTCCAAGACGTAAATACATTTTAAATCAACTTAATATTCTTTGTGGCTTGAGAAACGCGAGAATAAATAAGAAATGTTCAGCTTTAGCCGAAGTACTAGATTAACATAAGAGGCGCGGTCTAGTTTACGTTGAATTTTGACGAAACTGAGTCTCATTGCGTTACACAAGGGCTTTCAAAATGACATGATAACGAATGGAGAGGGGTGTGTGTACCTACGTAATGGATTTAAGATTTCTTTAAGAAGAGTTTGTAAATAAATAAATTGGTTTTGAGTACAAAAAATATGAAAGGCTAATATGAAAATAACACAATATTTTTGTTTGATTTTATTAATGCGAGCGTTTTGAAGAATATAACGTGGCATCACTGCGCTGAAGGTCAAAGTGACTGGATTAAGTTAACTAAATTGAGTTTAACATATCTTTTATATGAGTAAGTTAGAGCCTTTGGTCCAATTATTTTGTAATGCAACGTAATTCGTTCTTATACATTTTCAGAAAAATGTGTATTCCCGTTGCCTCCGTTAACCGTGTCCTAGTCACGGTATATTTAGTAATTTTATTTAATTAACTAGCCTGTGCCCCGCGACTTCGTTCGCGTGGATGCCGTAAGATACACAATATACTAATATTAGGTTGGGGAAAAAGTCTTTTCGCATTATAGTATGTATGAACTTGTAATAAAATCTCTTTGGCTATACTATTTGTAGCTGGCTGGTTTTGGTATCATTGAAAGTTTAAATTTTAAAGAACATAATTCCAAATTCAAATTAGGAAAATGTGTGATTTTCATTTGTTTTTCGTACTGTCAAGATGAGTGAATCTAATGAAGAAATTCGATACATTTTAAAATTTTACTACAAAAAGGTAAAAATGCAACGCAAGCCGCGAAAAAAATTTGCGACGTTTATGGACCTGGTGCAGTGTCTATGAGAGTAGCACAAATTTGGTTTAAGCGTTTTCAATCCGGAAATTTTGATGTCAAAGATGCACGTCGCTCTGGTCGCCCTATTACGGATAAAATGGATGCCATTTTTGAAAAAGTGGAGCAAGATCTAATCGATGAATATCAGTAGTTACGACGTAGCTGAAGAACTAAGAATTGACCACAAAACAGTTTTGGCGCATTTGAAAAAAACTGGGTACACAAAAAAGCTCGATATTTGGGTACCTCACGAGCTCACTGAAAGAAACGTAATGAACCATGTACTCATTTGTGATTCTTTATTACGACGACGTAATGAAACCGAACAATTTTTAAAGAAGCTGATAACTGGTGATGAAAAGTGGATCACGTACGACAAGAACGTGCGAAAAAGGTCGTGGTCAAAAGCCGGTCAGGCTTCACAGACTGTGGCGAAACCCGGGTTAACTCGCAACAAGGTGATGCTGTGTGTGTGGTGGGATTGGAAGGGCATTATTCATTATGAGCTGTTACCACCAGGCAGGACCATCGATTCTGAACTCTACTGCGAACAACTGATGAGATTAAAGCAAGAAGTTGAGAGTGTGTGTGGTTTTTCATCATGATAACGCTAGACCTCACACATCTTTAGCCACTCAGCAAAAATTAAGAGAGTTTGGCTGGGAGGTGTTAATGCATCCGCCGTATAGTTCTGACCTTGCACCTTCAGATTTCCACCTGTTTCGGTCTCTTCAGAATTCTTTAGGCAGTGTCAGGTTAACATTACGAGAGGACTGCCAAAACCACTTGTCGCGGTATTTTGATCAGAAGTCCCAAAATTTCTATAGAAATGGGATTATGTCCCTACCTACAAGATGGCAAAAAGTTATCGAACAAAATGGTACCTACATACTTTAGTTAAACGTGAATAAACTATATTAAAAAATGTTTTGAATTTTCTTTTAAAAAAATGCGAACAAACTTTTTCCCCTACCTATTATAACAGCCACATTTTAATAAAACTCCCTCGACCCCCGCCCCGTCGCGTTGAATCGCCCGCCAGCGCTATTACTTCGTTTTCGCTTAGTCTTCTTTCTGACTTTTTTCTTTTTGCTCGGCTCCAAGGGTCGTAACGTGATGTTAAATAGCCTATAACTATCCTCGAGAATTGGGCTACCAAATGCAAAAAGAATTTTTCAAATCCGACTTTTTGTTTTTCATGGGTTTTAATCGTTTTGCGCGGAACCCTAAATATTTTTCTAAAATTAAAATAGCCTTAGTTACCCGCCGTAACATCAGCTATGTGCCAGTGAAAGTCGCGTCAAAATCTGTCCAGCCGTTTCAGTGATTAGCCGGAACAAACAGACAGACAGACAAAAATGTTAAAAATTGGTTTTTCGTTATAAGTACCGTATATATGCATTTAGTAAAAAGTTGTTAGTTTGACATTACAAACAGACACTTAAATTTTATTTATTTGTATAAATTATTAAATTAATAACAAGTAAAAAGTAAAGACATTATTAGTAGGCCGTGTGACGTGTCCCCGCTTAACGAGGACGGCGATAATTAAAAAAAAATTACTAAGCATACCGTGACGGGGACACGCTTATCGAAGACAACGCAACGGGAATACACCATAAGGCAGTACCTCAAAATAAATTCACGATAGCATAACAAGCTTAACTTAATGCACCGTAAGAAGTTAATACGTAACACACACCAAAAAACGCATAAAGAGCTATCATTCCAAGACATTAAACTTCAAGAACACTTAATTTGAACTAAGTGCTGTAAGGACCTAAGTGTATCAGGACTCCATGTAAGTAAAACACAGAATTCAAACGAACATCTTCAGTGATACGGCTTTTACGACTCAGAAAATCAAGTCATTAAACAGCGGGTAACGCGAGGCGTACACCTAATCCATCATCGGCCGAACTATACTTGAAACTAAACATACCAAACAAACAAACCACGAAAAAAAGTGCGTACACCTACTTATCGGGCGTCATTGGACGAAGGTCGGTTGAAATAATGGACGCACTCATTTTCTTTTAAACTAGCTTCTGCCCGCGACTTCATCCTCGTGAAATTTCTTGTCCGCCTAACCCACACCGTCACATCACATCGGCCGCCCGCGCTATTATTTCGTGTTCGCTAAGCGTTTTTTCTGACTTTTTCATTTTGCTCGGCTCCTAAGGGTCATAGCTTGATGTTAAATAGCCATCCTCGAGAATTTTCCGTTAGCAAATGCAAAAATAATTTTTCAAATCTTACTCTTACTTACCTCATTATAATATTAGTATAGATAATAATTATGTGTGATATAAGCTGGCCTCTTATTTTATTGAAAATCCGTACTACGCCCGGAAAGCTCAAGGTCAAAATGTTGCCACTGACGTGCGATCGACTGTACGGGCATAGTTCGGCCGATGACGGATTAGGTGTACGCGAGCCGTAAGCCCTTATGTAAGACACTTGTAGATAAGGACTTGTCTTAACGACATAGCCGTGACTAGTCGATACAGTACGTTTCCTGTGGGGAGATACCGGGTTGTTGTGGAATCACTATTATGAACTGAATGTATGGGTGGGTAGGTATAGCATATAGGTATGTGTGGATTTAATTAGTGTTTGTGGTTTGATGTTGGTATATGTGAGTTGTTGTCATGTAAAGTTGTGACGTCTACTCAAGTGGCTTTGGTTAGTATTTAAGGCGAAAGCTCCAAGGTATATTTATTTACAGAATTATAATCATTAAAGTCATCAATACAACTCTCTAAGACCAAGTAATCCTATTGAATGTCTATTTCATGAAATCTTGACATTTTAAAGAGTTGTATTACTGATTCTAATGATTGTAGTTCTGTAAATACGTATTTGTTACAGACGCGAATCATACTTTAATGAACATATACCCAGACATTGAGCTGCAAATTGTAAAATTGTAAGAAAATTTGAACTTCGCGGGCTAGCTTAGCGCTTCCCCCTTAACGTTGCATGTTTCCGAGTACATCCACCGTCGTCTAACAATGCCTAAGCCTATGATGTCTGTAACAGAGCAGCACACCTCAAGGAAGTTGGGAAGCCCATCTGGCTAGTCGTAGAGATGACCAATGAAGTAAAGTTTTAACCGAATATTGGCCAAAACAAGTCAAAGGAAAAATTAATTCCATTGCAGTATTGATCTCTGGAAATCACAACGCTAGCAATCCATAAATTCGCCGCATATTATGGGCGACCTGACTCAGAAATTGCCAAAACAACACTAGTCTCACGCTTAACCCTTATTTCGGCTGTCACGCGACTAAGTTGTGATAAACCACATGCGACTAAAGGCGGGGTAAGCCGAAATTGTAATATTTCAACTGGCCTTAGGTTACGTCCTCATCTAAATACGCTGACAACGTGTTTTCCTATTTGTCAAATGGTTGGCAGTGTGTCAAGGTATAATACATCTTAGTAACTGTTTAAGACTAGACAATACATTAAAAAGGTCTTGTTACTTCGGATTGGATGGTGCACGAAGATGAACATGCAATGCCAAATGTATCTGCAGTTATTCCTGTTTAGCGAGCATTGATATTCGTTAATCTGTAAAGACTACAGTAAAGTTATCAGGCCATAATTTTAGCTAGATATTCTTATAAATAACAAAGATACAAAGTCCTTAATTGGAATTTTGAACTAATACACACCAAGCCGAATTCCTCCATGTATACCGGATCATTTATCGAAACAATGCGATCGACTACGTTCTCAATTTCACGATCACATACCTACTTCAACTACATTCCTTTAGATTGCAACCATTCTTCACCTATCACTTCTATAACACTATACTATTACAGAACTTAAACCTCCCATTACAAAAGACGTCTGTCTCCATAAAATATGATAGAAAATCTCTCCCATCAAAAAGTTCATAATAGAATAATTTCTCCTGTCTCAAACATTGTAGAGTTCTGAGGAGTTGCGTCGGGGCTCATCCCCAACAAAGGATGTTATAAAGTGTCCCCGCCAAGAAACTTGGGCACAATTAATCATATTAAGTGGCCATCGACATCTTTGGCCGAGACATCGTGATTTCCACTCAGAAATTCGGCGAAAAAATCGTTGAGATTTTTCAAGGATGAGCTCGGAAACCCTCTTGCGTTTGTCATTGAAATATAAAATATTTTGCAAGTTTTTTTATTGCTGCCATTAGAAAGTGTAATTTATTTTATATATCAGACTTAATAAATGTTTCATTACAAAGTTGCTATGCCCACGGCAACTACATTTTTATTAAAATATTATCGGAGAATATCTCTTGGAAAAAATAGTGAAGCTAAATAAAAAAAAACAAACAACGCTGTATTTTATAATTTACTTTGTACCTACGGGTATAGAACGTTGTTAGCATATACGTTTTAGGTCAAATCACCGATGGCTGCTTGCAAAATTTCGTCACGATAATTGTCGGGTTTGCTGCGAAAATTTCAATTTCAACTCAAAGCCATTCCAGTGAATCGGAACAGTTTAGAGTTTTTGCGAAAGGCCATCGAGTGTCAGGGTCATGTGAGTGGTTATTCTAACAAACATTACATAACATAACTCCACGCCTGTTTTCCTCGAATTGATAAGTAGAGATTCTAACAAACATCCATCTTATTATGTCCTCCATTAATACTTGTACACCATAAGTTTTTCTATTTAGAGGCTATTTGGTGTTTGCCTAGCTAATGCGTAGAGTGGGTACAGTTTACCATTAAGGTGGGCATTCACGGTCAGTCCATCGCGCCAAATGGCGTGATATACATCCAAAATTTGATCGTGAATGTTAAAATCCGTTGGCGTGATATAAACTCTGGATGTCCAATCGCTCCATTTGATTTTAACCGTTTGGAGCCACGCCAAATGGCGCTATCGTGAATGTCCACCTTTAAATTTCTAAGACATATTCTACTAATACTGTTATATTTCTTGGTAACCTTTTTTCTGCAATGTTTTTAAAAAATAAATTAAAATTAAAATAGTTTATTTGATAACCTTAAACGTAAAACAAAATTTGAGATTGGAGCCTCCTTTTAAGCAAAAAATGCCTGTATTAGGAGACTCCGCTCTTTCATAAACAAGAAGTATAAACTATACAATACGAGTACATAATCAAAAACCAGGTGATTTGAGTGAATGAGGGTGGGTGTGTGTGAGTGTGTGTGTGTGCGAGGGGGTTAGTGTATCTGTTGTAGAAGTGATTCAGTCTCACTATAGGTTAGCTTTCTTATCCATTCCGTTAGTATTTTTTTGCATTCATAACAACTCTTAGGGTAGATGTAAATGTGTTTATTAATAACATTATAAAGCTGAGCAGATCGTTTACAAAGTTGAATACTGGCAAATAGTGTTCTTGTTTGTGGTATTTTTAATATAATGTCTTTTCTTCTTCAGAATATTTTCTGGGATCATAGGTTATTAGGTTAGGTGTTTTATGTTTTGTGAGAACAACTTGAGTAATGTAAAGCTTCCGGACCGTTAAAAGGTTACTGATTTGATAAAGTTTTTCAGTACAATATCTCCGTTTTTTAAAATACATGCACTTGATGAGAGCCCGTTGTGCTCGCTCTAATTCTAAAAATTTTGTTTTAGAAGCCCCCCCCCCAAATAGGGATAGGGGGTGTTTGTCTGCATTAGCTGTTCATTTTCCGAGTAGTATGTTTTTATTTGGAAACATTGGACGTTTTTAAACACAGTCACGGAACAAAAAGGTTTGACACAACTTCCGAGAAAATAACAATTTATGTTTGAAACATCAAATATGAAGGAGGAGGTGTGAGATATTTCATCTACGTAATTTATAAAGGCTCATTTCCATTAGCCGTTTTGCCGCGGCCACGTATATTATATACTCATAGTACGTCACATACGTCAACGTCACCTGCATGTGGTACTCCGGACTATACTCGCCCACGTGACGAAGTGACGTTTCTCTGAAAGATGGTTACTTTTCTGGTAAACTTCCGTGCTTGTACAGTGTGTTAAATTGTCACTCATCATTATTTATCTACGTCTTCCTAATAAGATATTAGCAAAAGTAGGCATAAAAATCAAGCGCAATCGACATTTTAACAAGATGCAATTATGCGACCTATGCAATTTTAACATAAACAGAAGTAGAACACCAAAATGACCGACATACGATTTCAAACTGAAAAAATAGAATTAGAAATGGTGATACGCATCTGCACATGGCAAAAAATTGGCTGTCTGATACATTCTGTCGAGTTAATTTAACTTAAATCTGGGACCAACCCTGAAATTGCCCAAAAAAACGGCTTTTCCATACATTTAAGTTTAATTAACTCGACAGAATGTATCAGACAGACGATTTTTTAAGAAGTTGTGATACTTGTTTTCAACAAGTATTGCAAAAGACTTTTCAAAAATATACGTCATAAAACATGTATCATGCATGTATTGACATCAGACATGTATTGTTAATTCTTTTTTTCACTATTTTTACAAGTGTTGTATATAACTAGTCCTTCAACTTTTAGTAGGTATAAACGAAAAACAAAACTAGTACACACAACATTTATAATACATGTTTTATGCCTTGGTATAAACGCGGGGTAATAAAAGTATGTTATGATTATGATGCTCAAATCAGCTCAATGCCTGCGTAGTCTAGGTTAGTTGGTCACCATTACTTGGCAACAATACAATACTTACACGTGTCATAGAATAACGCGCCCTAGAAGAATCTTCATGATATTGTTTAGATAAAAGTCTATTATTCTATTAAGCTACATTATTGTCTCTAGGTAACAATAATGTAGCCTAATTATTTTTCTAGGTAAAAGTTAAGAAATAATGTTTGTAGGAAACAATGGAACTGTGTACTAATAAATACGCTTGTAATTTTTGTTGACACGGTTTTTGTAGAGCACCCGTGCCCGTAATACCTACTTTTTTACAGCAAAACACTACGCCTGCTCTTCCCAACGGGATAAGCAAAGGTGCACCTATAGACTAGTTAGTTTAAGTCCCATAATTACATAGGGGGCGAGTCTATTACCATCAACCAGGGACTGATCCAGACTCCGTGCTGCTACAGAAAAACTTCCGTCAGGAAAACTCCAATAGAGTGAAAGATATGTAGGTATTAATATAAGTAGGTATGTTATGTTTATGATGCTTAAAACAGCACAATGCCTGCGTAGTCTGCGTTAGTTGGTCAACAATAAATATAATGCTTACACGTGTCAGAGTAAAATGCACCCTAGAAAAATTATATTATATAAATGATATTATTTAGATGAAAGCCAATGTTCTATGTAGATCAGATACATTAAGGTATATTATTGTGTCTCTAGGTGTTTACGACTCAAATTATTTGTAAAGCTTCAGGCTTGCGCGATAGATGGCGTTGGCGTCGAATCAGAAGTCGCTATGGTTTCGTTACCGCTTTTAGGATACGGAAATGGTTTGTTTTTTTTTTAATAAAGTACTATCACATCAGATCAGTACACAGAAGTTTTATTTACGACTCTCGCAAGTGTACCTTCAGGTCAACATTCCCCAAATACTATCAGGCATTTAACACTAGGTAATAATTATGTAGACTATGGTTTTCTACGTGAAAGTTATGAAATAATATTCGGAGGGAACAATGGAACTGTGTACTAATATGTAAATACGTTTGTTATTTGTTGACAATGTTTTTGTAGAGCACCCAGCTGCGCCAGTAACACTTTTTGTAGAGCACCCAGCTGCGCCAGTAACACTTTTTGTAGAGCACCCAGCTGCGCCAGTAACACTTTTTGTAGAGCACCCAGCTGCGCCAGTAACACTTTTTGTAGAGCACCCAGCTGCGCCAGTAACACTTTTTGTAGAGCACCCAGCTGCGCCAGTAACACTTTTTGATAACAAAACACCACGCCTATTTTCCCTAACGGGGTTAGCAAAGCCCGTACCTTTAGACCAGATATGTTAATTATAATAGGGGGCGAGTATAGTCAACCAGGGACAAACCACCCGTGCTTCAGTGCGGTTAGTGGAAGTGCTCAGGTGCGGTTCGGACAAGTGCTGTTGAAATCAGTGTTATGAGTGGAACACCTCGAAATTCCGTCAGGAAAAACCCAATTACCTAAGAGACTAGTCTAGCTACTGTTTACCCCAGAAGAGAATCCAACTGAAACCTACGTTCATTCACAGTTCAGTAAGTACGACTACGTTTTACTCAATACATTTTGGATGAACTAACATTGTTAAGAGTCAAACCCATTTATCATGATACGGGCGAGTCCGCTACGTGAAAATATTTAATGAAAAACCTTTTTTGCTTCGTCCGCTGTACGATCGGGTGGGATGTAGAATTTTTATCGTGAACTGTATTTAAATCGTGTTCCTGTTAATGCTCTGATTGTTTCGTGTTTTGGAAGTTTGAATGGTTGAATATTGAGAGATTTTCCTCAGGGAAGCAACTGTGTGTTATTGTGCTTTTGGATTTGAACTTGTTTGAAATAAAAATATGTTACGTCATGTCATCTCGCTCTCTATAACATAACTGGCGAAATGTGGGTGTACCTATAGGTACACCTCTGCCTATCCCTTCGGGGAAAACAGGCGTAATGTTATGTATTATGTTATATTATGACTGTAGCTCAGATATCTTTTTCATATTCCAAAACATACCTAGGCCGGGTCAACCAAAGTTGATCAACCGAAATCTGTGGTTATCTATACATATTATATAATTACTTGTCCTGACTGATTCATTAACGCAGAGCCTAAACTGCTGCGGCTACAAACTTAAAATTTTGACAGTCGATGCCTTTTATGTTGTAAGCATCTAATGAGGAGGGATTTTTTAGAAATTCGACCATTAAGGGGGTGAAAAGGAAGGATTTTGTTTGTATGAAAAAATCTTATTTCTTGAGTTAATAAACTTGAAACTTGGCACGAATACATATTGAAGTTCGTAATTTTCTGTTTTTGTATACTGCCCCCTAAATAAATTGGGATGTCAAAGTTTGCATGGAAGAATTTTAACCCGCGGTCCGATTTACTCGAAACGCAGTAGGTATTTATACTTAAGACCGACAGTAAAGAATAACGTAAATCTACCCCTAACGGGGTACTAAAGTACGAAATCCACGCGGACGAAGTCGAGCGGGATGTCCTAGTTTGACATAAGTATGAACATTGGTAACTGGCTCGCACGACCTTCTAAAATCAAATCATCATCTGCCTAGCCTTTTCCCAACTATATTGGGGTCGGCTTCCAGTCTAACCGGATGCAGCTGAATACCAGTATTTTACATGGAGCGACTGCCTATCTGACCTCCTCAACCCAGTTACAGGGTAATACGATACCCCTTGGTAAGACTGGTTGACAGACTTTCGGGCTTCTGACGACCCGTAACGACTGTCAAAGATCCACGAATGACAGCCGGGACCAACGGCTTAACGTGCTTTCCGAGGCACGGAGGAGTCTCGGTATGTAAAGATGGTCACCCATCCACGGACCAACCCCGGCAAGCGTAGCTTAACCTGATGGATCGACCCATGCGGCTGTTATTACTTAGCCACGAGCTCCTCTAACAACACAACCGTCTAAAATAAAACATAAAAAATACATCCAAAACCATTTCAAGCCATCCACATACCAATGTCAACACATGAACAATTTAAACACATGAAAAACGCGAAGAATACGTATCGCTGTAGTATAAAGTGAATTTTCCGGTGATATTGAACGTGTGGGCCATTGCCCCGGAACGGTTGGCCATACCGAGCGGTTCGCAGCGCGTTGCCGCCACCCCGATGTTGGCAGTGAGAGAATTTGGCTGGATATTAAAAAGAAAATTATTCACACATCATGATGCACTTCCACCAAAGAACTGAAGTACCAAAAGTCAATATCAGACATAGTAACTGTGACACTGAAGAAGTTAAAGTAGCGAAATTCTTAGGTATATTCCTTGATAACCAACTTAACTTGCAGACCCACATAGATGACCTAAGTAAGAAAATAAATAAATCAGCATACGCACTTTTCCAAATCGCTAGAAAAGTTAATATTATGAATGCGCTACTAGTTGCATATCACGGCTTAGTAGCCTCATTTTTGCGATATGGTATTATTTTTTGGGGCAATGCTACTGATAAAGATATCATTTTTAAGGCACAAAAAAGATGCATAAGATCAATGTGTGGTCTAAAAATTGATGATAGCTGCGTACCATTCTTTAAATCGCTGAAAATACTTACCTTACCTTCATTATATATTTTTGAAATTAGTGTTTTCGTCAAAACAAACGTGAGGTTATTCAAAAAAGTGTCAACGTTACGAGATGTTACGATTCGTAGCCAATACGCAAACTCTTTAAGCAATCAGCGTTGTAAGACTGCCTTAGTGAGAAAGAGCGTTTTAGGCATGGCACCGCGCATTTACAATAAATTACCCGATGTCATAAAAAATTTGAATGTTACACAATAAAAAAAAAAATTGAAACTGTTATTAAATGAAAAATGTTATTATACGACTGATGAATTTCTGAATGATAAATTAATGTAGATTTTTTTTTTGCCTGGAATCATTTTTTATTGAATATTGTGACTAATTGTAATAAGATTATTTATTTATGCATTGACTGTAGAATTTATTCCATATTGTGACATTTATATTTTTTTTATCATCATTCTATTAATCTTGACATACCTACAAATAATTTAATATGTTTACCCTCGCATGATTAATATTTTATTTTTTCTTAGTTCGCATGCAACCATATCTGTACGCCTTTTGGCATAACATAGCGACCTATGAACTCTAAAATAAGAACTGTATTCACTACCTATGTTACACAAATAAATTGATTATGATTATGATCATAATTATATTAATTGATGATAGTGCCTTTATTGTAGAATTGGATTCCGCTTGTGGTTTCGCATTTGGGAATCATGTTCTTAACCTTGATAGCACTCCCTAAAAGACTAGGAAAATTTCCGGTAAAAAATTCTTATGAAATTTTCTGGGTCGTGTTAAAGCTTTGTAAATTTCGTTCCAAATTTCGTAGAAATCCGTGCAGGAGTAGATTGGTCAAGAAGGCACAACAAACAAACTTTCAGATTTATTATTTTTTGTTTACATATATATTATTCGCAAGAATGTGTGTATATTGAGCCGATACAAAAATGCATCATGCACACTATTTTGTAACGAGCAACATGCAAAATATAATGAACTGTGCAATATACCTATATATATACTTACCGAATAATTATGCAATTACAAAATACGCACAATCACTATGAAAGTTCTAAATTCAAAAATCTTTTCGAAAAACGGAAAACAGCTTCAATTTCCAAATTGTTTGGTCAGCATGCAGTAGCGAGCAGTATCAGAATAGCCGCCGACTCGACCGTGTGGAACAAACTGCTGACAAAATGTGTGCAACCCCTGAAATATTGTCCACTGCACATTATGCACATTACGTCTAATAGTGTATTACGTATAACAGATGTCAAATATGGCACTGGATTAACTTGAGGGCCATAATAATGGTGGGTTCACACTATACGGACTTTTGTTCGTACATATTTCTGTACAGACAGACTTTGAAGTCAGAGTAAACATGTTCACGCAGGCATCTCCACATAATGTTTGCGCAGACTTTTCATTGGTTCAGACTTGGATTTTCAAAAATCTGTAGTATTTCGATAATTTTTATTTAGTATCGTAGCGAACCTCGGTATCAGACGTATCCAAAAATGGATCTTTTGTTACAAAAATGACCTAAAGTGTTATCAGCAACAGTAACTTGCATAATTATTTATTATATTAGTCGTGCGTGCCCCGGCCGCGTCCCGATTAATGAATTATTTGTCTCAGACAAATACCTACGCAAACAATGCAGACTTTTAACTTTTCTGACACACCGACATTTGTTTGTACTGCTTTGTTGCTCTGACAAAATTCTATAGAAGTTAATGAAAGTCGGTATCGTGTGGACCCACCTTAACATATTAATATCCGTAACTTGCACAAAAGTATGCAAGACGCAAGTAGCTTGCATACCATTATGCTAAAACAGGTAGTTGATGAAAGTCTGTATCGTGTGGACATGGTGTGGATCCACCTTAACATATTAATACCAGTATCTTGCACAAAAGTATGCAAGACGCAAGTGGCTTGCATACCTTTATGCCAAAACAAGTACTTGATGAAAGTCTGTATCGTGTGGACCCACCTTAACATATTAATATCAGTAACTTGCACAAAAGTATGCAAGACGCAAGTAGCTTGCAAACCATTATGCCATTCTGACATGGGCAGTTATGTTTTGAATTGTAGTATCAATTATTGTAAATTACTACTTCGTTAGTCTTGGCGATCACAAGCATGACTGCGAGCAGAACATCGTAGTTTGGAGACCCAGATCGAGTTATTGGGTCATTCACAAGGAAAATTTCAGTAGCAATCCAGAGGCTAGATTTGTACCTGGTGTCAACCCGGCTCTGGAACCTTTTACACAGGATTTAGGTAAAGTTCAGAATCAGTGGATTTTAATCAAAAATATATTAGAATATTACTATGAACAAACTCCCTTAAATTTGAATAATGTCACTTTAAAACGGTTAAATACTCAGTACTCAGCACATTTTATTTAAAATTTATTACAATTAATTCCACGTTCAAGCTGAACGCACGCGTCAGAGCGTAAGAGATAGCTGATAGTATAACATGCCGCCATTTTGTTATATTTATCGTTTGTATTAACTGCTTCGTTATTCCGAATTTGAATTTGAGAGTAAGTATTCAGCCACTATTGTACGTGTTTTTATAGTCAGTAACAAAATTAAAAACTTTTAGATGATTTCCGTAATTGTTTTGCTGTGATTGGGACTTAATTTCAGACTATAAAGAAAAATCAACACATTAAAAGGATAATTTAGTCATAATTACCTCTTTAAGTGACAACTCAATTTAACTCTGTTTTTCTAATAAGTCCATTGCTGAAGTGTTTGAAGTTCACGATAAGAATATTGTCATACAAAAGTAGAAATCTTTGCAATGCATACACGCAACACTTCGCCTATGACGAATACGTTTAAACTTACAACAACGGTTTTAAATTAATTGAATTAAACTGTTAACTTTATTATTTAAATAATTTAAATTTCGCTTACACGTGGCTTTAATAATGACGAAACTTCTAGTAGACAAGATTTTAACTAACCATGTTCAGCGAAATACCTGCGAATATCAAACTGACATTTACACGAATTTAGTCCTAATGAGTTGCTGATAGACAAATAGTTAAGAGCGTTTACGACGTACGGCATTTCATACAAACTTTCAAGTCCTTGTTTTTAGAAATGAATGAACCGATTTTAATGAAACTTCATACGCATAAGCACGATACATAGGTCTAAAATGTTGATTGAGAACATTTTCGAAAAATAGTGTTACAGCTAAATTCGACCGATTTTAAATTTTCCATAGAAACAGAGATTTCCAAATATCTTTTTTTAAATAAAACATTTCGAACACAAGTCACTCTATTATGTATTTACTTAGTTTAGCAATCAAGTGCTCTTTCATCAGCATTTTTGTTCAGACATACGCAGGTCTGCTGGAAGAAATTTCTTAACAAATAAGCAGTACCTTTGTACTTAATACTTGTAATGTCGTATCTGTATATATTTTATTGTGTAAACATAAATAATAAAATAAATAAATAGCCACAGTAGACATAACTATTAGTATTAACGTATTAAAATGAACAATTATTATTAAACTTAATAAAAATGGCCTAGTTTAGGTAGGTACTGGTCATCTTTATACTGTGACATCGCTGAGCATTAAAATGGTCAGTTCGGAGCAATATAGCTCGATACCACTTCGGAGACTACCCATGTGAAATGTTGCCGATTGTCCTCAATTTCGACTATTCTAATCCTTGATATATGCACAAACGCCGACCATGAACCCATTACTGAGTCCCGAAACGCAAAGCCAACTGATGGCTGATACAAACAAGAAGCCGCCGTCAGACGGAAGTGTACGGGACCACTAATCCATCAGGTTAAGCGACTATAGACACCCAATAGCAGTTGGACACAATACACAGTTTATCAATGGCAAATGAAGTAGCAGTACGTTTAACAGTAAATTACTAGACTGTGTGTGAATATCATGATGTTTCTAGCAAATCTACGGCTTTTAAGAATGTATAAGATGAAGTGCAGTTAACAAAATAGATCGGTATGTATTGAAGAAAGAAATATATTTACACTAACAGCAGGTTACATTAAAATTTGTTATCACAATATTAAAGTTTTTGAATTACATAAGACGCACACAGACAAGAGATGTCAAAGAATTGACTGCAGAAGTATAACTAGGTTGCAACATGTTTATCTTTAACTGCATAACACGTTTTTCCTCGGAACCCAAATCCTAAACATCAATGATAACGAAAACAAGGCGAGATAAATCCAAGTCATTGATCTAAGGGCGGATTTCACAATTGAAACTGAACGCAATCAGTACGTCATCTTAACCGCGTTCAAGATCAATCAGTGTCATTATTCTTGTGGAATATTCTGACAGCTCCTGAACGCGGTTTAGACGTGTTTGCTGATCCTGTTGAATTTCTTTGGTGAAATACGCCTAAATCTCTTACTTTAAGATTGACTCTTTCTCTCAAATCTATCAGCGTATTGTAATTTTATCTATGTTTGTAACCGTAATAAACGCTCGCTGTACAACATAGATCATAAATTCAAACCCAGTAAACTAGAATGCACGTCTTCCGATCAAATACACACGTCCAATGAATGCGTAAACTGAATGGACTATCAACTACATTGTTCGAACGGGTGGTGCTGACACATTGTTGCTTATCGTGGTCATCGTAGGAACCGCAGGTTGGTACGGTAGCCACAATGGAACAACGTCTCAGGTGTGAGTTTGACCCCCATTCGTTGCACTGTTATTCTGAAACTCCTTGCATTAAGTTCAGTCTGTTTAAGGTTTAGTTGTAAACAGTAGGATTTAATCTATATCTATACATAAAGTAAAACAGTAACGAAGTCTAAATTGTACATTGAATATTTTTTAATAAAAAATTAATCGCTACGAGGTGTACAAGCCAGAATCCGAAAATATAGTTTTTATTTCCGTTTTTTCCCGTTTGTTTTCCCGGTTGTATATTCGGGATTCTGGATTAACACATAGGTTACTTCAAAGAACCAAATCCAGATCCAGATCTCTTCAAAGTAAGAGTTAACAGGCTTCTTCTGGGTAAGCTCGCTCCATCGTCGACTTTGTCTCTGTCATCTCTGACCTAGACTAGAGTCAAGAGCAAACCTATCTCAAATAAAAAAAAAAACTTTTAATCCCCGTAGTACGTTCCCGTGGAATATTTTCCGACATCCATGCGTGCGAAGCCGCGGGCAAAAGCTAGTAAATAATAAATTGTAAAGTCAGCCTAGCTACACAATAATTCAATCCGTAGGAAGGTATTCTATTTTATATGACAATTATTATTAACAAAGCAACCTCATAAATTCTCCAATAATAAATACGATTGTTTGTTTAAACCGGACTTTTATTCACAATCACTTCACCGTTGTTAGCTGGATTACGAAGGTATTAGTAGTGTCGTATTTATTTATTATTGTTCATTGCTATGTGTGTAAAAATATAGCGATGAAAGGCAAACGAACTACGAACAGGCAAGCGTTTACGTAATCTAATCAGCCTATGATGTTCCCACTGCTGGGACACAGGCATCCTTTTTTCGAGAGGGAGTGGGCTGTAATCTACCACGCGGGCCCAGCGTGGGTTGGTCGACTGATGTGCACATGTCTTTGAATTTTTGGTTCTAGGACATGCCGGTTTCCTCATGATGTTTTCTTTCACCGTTTTGAGAGCAGTGATATAGTTGCCGGCACGAGTCGTGAGTACAAACTCTACTCTTAAACCTAACGAATCTTGTTTCCTATCACGGCAGGTTGCACACGGGCGGGAGCAATGAAATCAATATATGATCAAGCATATTTATATACAGATAGAAAACAGAATACAAGAGCACGCTGACGAGGGCAGTTAAAGTTAAGATGGAATTTGTGCTCACGACTCGTGCCGGCAATTATAGTGAAATTATTTTCTCAACGTAAAGCGCCTACCTGGTTTCGAACCCACGACGTACAACTCTTAAGTCGGGACCACCACTGCTCCTAGTTTACTTGAAGACATTTGCGTATCTGTTGAATTTCGAACTTTTCTTCATCTCTCCTGTCAGTAAGAGCTATATTCCTATAGCTACTCCTCTAGGTTGGTAGTGGAGCTGATTGCTTATAGTGTGACGTATTAGTGAAAGTGAGTTCCCTCTTTGTTAATTAAACCGCGTTGGAATGGTTGTAATGACCATTTTCAATGTTGTATACACCTATGCAAGTTTCCGTACAGCCTCAGTTTCACAGGTTATATTCCCGTTTAAACATTCACCAAAACCGACTTCATACGTAAACACTCTGTATGTACACAAATGTACCTACAGAAACTGTTTACCATGGACAGTACCACCACAGGTAGTAAACTAACGTTAGACTTGGCCAGTGTCACTGGGATAATTATTGTGTCAACGTCCAGTCTTTGCGTATTTATGTTGCGATTAGTCAGGCCAAGCGCAGATTATGTTGTCTGCGATGTGTATGGGACTGTTCAAATATATTATAAACATGTTGTTGAGTTATGTACCTTATAAGTCTTTATTGTAAGGTTTACGTTTGTATAGTCGCCATCGATTTTCTCAATTTCGTTGGGTTCGCCATGATTCGAGTCCAATGTAAGTTTTTTTTACACTTTTGTGATAACGTTGTAGCGAGGCCAAGGGAATTATTT
This sequence comes from Fissipunctia ypsillon, assembly GCA_947568875.1. Taxonomy (NCBI): domain Eukaryota; kingdom Metazoa; phylum Arthropoda; class Insecta; order Lepidoptera; family Noctuidae; genus Fissipunctia; species Fissipunctia ypsillon. The sequence goes on along the minus strand of OX387651.1, from coordinate 7,043,136 downwards.
TCTATATTTTGCCGCCAGTTAGTTATTGCTCGCTTAAAAATATAATAAACATTTCTAAGCGAGCAATTGGAGAAAACCGTAATAAGTCACGGCATCGAGTGTACCTTAGGTAACATTGCATTTCGTTATCATGTAGGTAATATAATATAATGATAAATGATAAATGATTTTATTTCTGTAAGTAGGTTTATACAAACACTTTTACATGTCAAACATTTTTTTTTAAACTAGATGAGGCCGGCGTTTCCTATCTGACTACTCTGAGAAGAAAGGCCGAAACAAACTCAGAGGTCACAGTCTCTTTTAAAGTCCAGACATAATCTTGGTCAGATCATGTGAAGACCATGTAGGTTGGTGTCTGAAATGGTCTTTTGAGGAAAGAACCACACAGATTCAGTGGACATGTCCAGTCAGTGCAAGCATCTGTCAGTAATCGTACAGCTCAACATAAAAGTTAAGGAGCTCAACGATTCGACGAACAATACCAAAGAAAGGACATTTGGGTAGGCCGCATAATTTACTCAAACTGGCAAACTATGATTAAAGCTGAGAGAAAAGAAAAAGAAAAAACAAGGACCCACATAGTCTTCACATTCACAGTAATTAAAATAATATTACATTTTACAAAGTAAATATTCATGTCAAATAGTAAATATCATCATCATATCATGTAGGTAATTGAAAAGTGCCTGTAATAGGGATGATGACTTAATTTTTTTTGTCCGTCAGGTAGATTATTAAAAAATATTGGACACGTATTTTTTTATTTTTTTACGTAATTAAAAGATTACGGCGATACATAGAGTTAAAATGTGACATAACGTCACGCATTGCTAGATTTTATACTGAGTTGTGACGTAGTGAGCCCCCGCTCCCAAACTTTAATGTGTTTTATCTAGGTATTTTTTTATTAATATAATAAATCAAAAAATACGTGTCTAATATTTTTTTTATTATCTGACTGACAGACTAAATAGAATTTGTTTTTTTTTTACCCAGGCATCATCCTTATTAGCATTAGGGTATCCGATTACGCTACTTAGACATACCAATAAACACATACAATGACGCCTTCTGCCAGGAAGAAAACGCCGCGTTTCATTTCTTTTGCTATGGCTGTAGAAAGAGAGAACCAATGAAAATAAAATCAAAATCTATAAAATATCAACTACCTCTTTCTATAAATATAAAATATTTTTATACCCAACATAAAACTAAAGTGTTAACGCTACTTTACTACTTAAGGCTAAGTTTAATTTTATTTTATGCGCCTCCCGATTAGATTGGAAAACTTTAAAGGGCTTTTGTACTTAGAAAATGATATCAACAAATCTGGGAGGTGCAAGTTTCCAGTCCATTGACATTAAAGTTGGTTTCTTTGAAATCATACATTTGTCAGAACTTTGAAAGTAAGATTGCAATATTTCTTGGGTTTGTATTTATTGCAGTTTTAAGTTATGTTCCGAGTGGGGTGTCTGGAATTCATATGCGGTACTTTATACATTATACACAGACAACCAGTAAATAAACTTTAGCAGAAACAATCTTCTAGTGCTCTTGAATTTAGAATGAGAATCTAACGTGTTTTTTATGAAGACCTATGTTTGAAAGTCATAGTGGCAGTCTCCAAAAATTGCTTAAGCTACTTCTCAGTCTTGGCCTTAAAAAACAGCTTTGTAGGTTTATAATCTGAGAAATTCATCAGTATAATAACTACCCGAACGATCCCACAAGTTATAGATGGTGCGTTCTGTCACAAATTTCAAAACTGCTCCACTTCTAAATGATAAATGATTTTATTTCTGCAAGTAGGTTTATACAAACACTTTTACATGTCAAACCTTTTTTTTTTAAACTAGATGAGGCCGGCGTTTCCTATCTGACTACTCTGAGAAGAAAGGCCGAAACAAACTCAGAGGTCACAGTCTCTTTTAAAGTCCAGACATAATCTTGGTCAGATCATGTGAAGACCATGTAGGTTGGTGTCTGAAATGGTCTTTTGAGGAAAGAACCACACAGATTCAGTGGACCTGTCCAGTCAGTGCAAGCATCTGTCAGTAATCGTACAGCTCAACATAAAAGTTAAGGAGCTCAACGATTCGACGAACAATACCAAAGAAAGGACATTTGGGTAGGCCGCATAATTTACTCAAACTGGCAAACTATGATTAAAGCTGAGAGAAAAGAAAAAGAAAAAACAAGGACCCACATAGTCTTCACATTCACAGTAATTAAAACAACGTGGTACAAGTGACCTTGGGGCAAGGAGAATTCTGACATATTTCAACTCTCCACAAAAGTTAGGTTAAATAATAATACCTACAGGTCGTAAAAATTATAAACCTGATCAAGAAACTAACAAGGATATAACGAATTTATCCTATAAGAGACCTACGATTTTTCTAAGCACAAAAGTGTATCCTTGGAACCTCAATCTAGATTAACTGTAGCCAAGCCACTGTTCCAGTAGTTTTTGTTCGTGTTGATAGGATCTATCTTTACGCAGAGAGCCCAAGAAAACAACCTCAGTATTGTTTTACACTAATTAGGTTGAGTTTTTAGTGGGTTTAGTTAGGTTTACTTATTTAGAGCACTTTGTTTTGGGGGCCAGGAGTATATTTCTTAAAGCAAGTAGGATATGTGTCAAGTCATGGGTTGGTGGTTTGTAGTATACAGTATTCTGCAACAGTTTCTAGTAATTAGTAGTTTTATTGGTAGTAATCTGCAGAAATACTGCAGATTTTTTTTCTAGGAAACCATGTTCTTGTATCATGTACTGAATTCATGGTAACAGTGTGCGTGTAGATGTCCCTTATAGTAGTCACACACGTTACGATACACTTGCGCAAGTTTAGACTTGCACAAGTTTGCGTGACACCGAATGGCTCGGATACATGTGTTAAGTCATCTCACACACGTTATTGTATACTTGTGCAAGTCCGATTTTGCGCAAGTATACTTGCGCAAAATACGATGTATCGTAACGTGTATGGCCTGCAATACACATTGTATATTTTTTGTTTAGGGAAATTAAAACTGATAAAAGCAAGTACAAATGATTCTATGTAGTCTCACTATTGCCTCTACAATCGCAATACAATTTCCAAGAGATTACAAATTTTAAGTAATTTTGCAAAGTGACCTTCCAAAATAACAATGGACACTTCTCATCTAGAAAACCTCTTCAATTTAATTGAATTTCAGAAGATATACGAAAACCACAAGCACTTATTACTACAGGTACCCCGAAATTAAATCGTCTATCGAACGAAAGCATTAAAATCAGTGTTGTTTCGTGAAACAAATTCGGGGACCCTCGTCAAAAAATCATTAGAGAGGCGAAAATATTTTGTCGCCGAACAATTAATTGCAAGCTAAAGAGTCTAATGGAAAAATAATTTCATTAACAGCTACGTGGTGTTGGAAATTCTATTTATTTTTATCACATTTAGTATCGAGATCGTGTTGTGGTTTACATGTCATTATTAGGATGTTAAACCTGATAAAGTGGAAAAACGTGACATGAAATAAGTTTTCTGATGTGGTTAATGTAGATATTTTTGCGGAATTCATGGTGTCCCTAAAAGTGATGTTAATTAGCAGCCTTTAAGCCCTGTGTTCACCAACATTCAAACCGCCGGTTAGGTATTCAAACAAGTTGGTTTATGTCAAAATTTCTGAGAAAGGAACTGATTATATTATAATAAATGTATCGACCCGAAACGAATCGCAAGCGCACCACTGGCGACATCACATGATCTACCCACACCTACAGCGCGCTTTTATAGAGTCGTGATGTTTTAAGCCCATGGCAAGGATGACATTCCAGTATCTGTCTGTCTGATAGCATCGGAGTCAAGTCGTCGCGGAACTGTACTCGATTCGTTGTGCTCAGTTACTGTGTTGGGTGTAATTTGCAGTTATTGTGTTAATTTGTGATTTTAATAAACGCCGTGTATTGTACCCAGTGTGTTATCATTGCACGAAACCCATCTTTTACCCACATGATGTCCGAATCTAACGGAGTAAATCCTGACGATCCTACATATATCTAAAAGTCGGTGAACTCAGCCCTAAGTGTTCCACTCTTTAGTAATGGTCAGTTTCCTCTATCTCTATGGGTAGTAGTGGTAGTGGTGTGTCATTTTTGCTGAACTGGGTCTAGCAGGCGTGGCCGTGAGGAATACAAAATTTTATTGTTAGAGATAAGTATTGTTTTTAGGGTTCCGTACCTCAAAAAAAAAAAACGGAACCCTTAGAAAGAAAGAAAAGAAAGAAAGAAAGAAAGAAAAATTGTTTATTCTGCACAAACAAAACGCACATTACAAAAAAAATTATATAAAATACACACATACAAAGTATCCAAAAGCCATAGAAAGTTGAAAAAAATTTTTTGTCCATTGCTTGATGTCCGGGCCAGAGACCAAAGACAATTTACATCTATATTACTATACTCTGTGATTTACATTGCCTCTGTGTGCGTACATGTGCGTAATGCGACACTGACAATCAAAGCAAAAACAATAAACCGAATTGCGGAGTGGAAAAATAACTACTATTGTAACAAACAAACAACACTATCAAGAACAATAAGCCGTGCGCGGCATCTGTGCAAGAATAGGTCGTTGCTCAGCAAAACGCTGTGACTTCGGACGAACCTAACATCAGCAGCGCTGATTTTCAGCAACTACCTCTCAAATGACGTAATGACGTCCCCCTGTCTGACCTAATACATCGGGTAAGTAAAGTTCCCACAGAAATACGTGTGACTCTAGCTGAACATAGTATGCTTAAAAATAAAATTAAAAGTATATGTCTGTATCGTAACTTTTGAAAATAACAAAACACTTATTAGAGGCAAATAAATAATAAAGAAACAATATATTAAATAATTCCCTACTCTAGACGTTGCGTCGTATTTTTCATATTTATCCTATTTTAGTAAGTATTTATAATTTCTACACTTACACTAACAATACTTCCCAATGAGATAATCAAGACTTCAATTATTACACTGTAGCGGCACATACTTACATACTAATTAGAGGAGCGCACACAGCCGTTCGCGACCGTGCGCCCGCGCAAACAGCTAGCCGAGGTAAAAAGAATGCGGACCGGCCAGCTGTATCCTCACGCTCCTACAACGTAGGGAGCGCGGCACATCCTACCTACATCACCGAATTGTGTTAGTCTTAAGTTTGTTTATGTACCTCCTTCTCTTTAATATATTTTGACTTGTTCTGTATATAAGTAGCTTTCCATAATAAAATGACACAGATCGTTATTCGCCTTCTTATTCGCAACCAGCTCCCCTAAAACACCATAAATTTCATTTAACATAACCTATGGAAATATTTGCGATGGCAGCCATTTGCAAATGGTATGCATCAAGGCATGTCGTTGTCAAGTCAAACGACAACCATGCTCTTCATAGTAATAGTGTTCTGTGACCATGCTTTTCCATTCAAAAGGGTAAATTTGGCACAACTTTAATTGTGTTATTATGGATTGATTACTATTATTTTAGTTGGCCGAATGGATCATGGATCTTTTGATGTACGAAAGAGCAAGATCTACCGAAGTCAAAAGAATGCACCTAAACTGGGAGAAAGCAGACAGATGCCACTCACACTGTTGGAAAGCCCTATCCATTGCCTGTACCCGGCAGTTATTAACCGTGCTACGAATAAATTTATTAGGTTTATGCTGTTAGGGAAAGAATCAAATTAAACAAGTACACACTGATACATTACAAAGTTTATTGAATTAAACATCAAATGTGGCGAGCCACCAAACTTATAGAAGTTTCCCAATCCTGGAACAGCTAGGTATCTTCTCTAACACCTCGCCTCTGTTACAAGCGTGCTAAGAAAGACACCAGCATGAGACTGAATCACAATAAAGACTCGAGTCGCTTGTGAGGGTTCGTGTGATGAACACTTAATAACCTCTAGCTCAATCTTAAAAGTACTGACACATTTAGGCTGTGCTCATAAAAGAAATAAAACATTTACTATGTGTCCTGAGACACAACCACACATTTCAATTTATAACAACTGGTACTATTACTTAGTTTCTTAACTATTAGTAGAAAAATGGTTGTGTCGGTCTCACTCTCTCATAGGATATACTACAACTTAAACTCAGTAGTCTCTCAGTGACGGAATGAAGTCCCTTGGCATGGAACTACAAGATAAACCTGGGTTCCCACGAACAAACGCGATCTACGGGAGACATTCGGGAGAGAACGATGAAGCTTTGTTTACCTGGATCAGCGACGCTTCCTCGCACGAGGATTCGGATGGGTAAGGCCTTCCTGTATAATGGGGCGGCGACACTACCTGCACTCGTCGTTGAAACTTTAATTTGCGCCTGACCATGGGACGACACCAGGGCGTCACGTCTATACCTGTCCGTTTCTTAGGCTAGCTTAAACAGCCAGACCTGGAACAAAATCCCCTAGTCAAAAACAAGAGCCTAGAACTCTCAGAGGGAACAGAAAGAAATAACAATGTACTCACAGGTTCAGTCTCTACTTGAAACACGCACAATTATAAAAAAAACCCATCGGGTTATTCGGACACAGTCTGGTCCTTACAGAACTGGTGCCTCTCAACTCGTATGCGTGCTCCTGCTCAACACCACATCAGCCAAAGAACCTGACTGCTCTTTGACCAGAAGAAGGTTATTCTGGTCAGAGAGAAATGAGGTTCTTTGGCTGAGGTGGTTTGGTTGAAGGTCGATTAGAGGTCTAATCGACCTTCGGGAAAGATCCATCCACAGACAAAATAGAGTGAGTGGCACATGAGTGCCAGTCCCTTCCGAAATGAAACTATAACAATACATTTTAATTATTTAGGACATTGTATAACGCTATAATGTGGGATATTATATCTGCATATTACTTAATTACAAATTCTTAACATAAAAACAATTGTCAATACCCCAATTGAAACAGCGCCATCTCTACAGTAACTGTGAAAATATTGTGCGAGTTCATGCTTCCATGGTTCCCACGGGAGATGTCGCCACAAGTAACTAAATAATCAATTTTGCAACGTCACAGTAGATCGTGACCCTCGAGGTAAGTACAAAAGAGAGCAGCTATTGTTACTAGTTCCTTCTAGTTTTCATGTGGATTGCTGTATCTGCATGAAATATTTCTTTAAGATACTTACTCAAAAACTGCTTTTTTGTTCTCAGGACTTACTGGTGGAGGAAGGTTATTCCAACACTGCATGGCGGCGTATCAGAAGCTCGCCATGAATGCTGCGGTTCTATACGTTGATGGACAAAGAGGCATGGTAGAAAAATGTGGTTCGTATTTGCTCTGTCTCCAACTTAACTTCTCAAACAGATAGTGTGGTTTTTGTGTAGTGCCTACCCCAAAAAGTAAATCAGCCATATGTAGCCTTCTCCTAACACATTGTAGGACCACTTGTGTGTCTGTCTGTCCGTCAGTCACAGCCAATTTGCTCCGAATCTAATGAACCGATTACGTTGAAATTTGGTACACATACATGTCAATTTCTGTGACCCAAATATGGACTTGTTACGTATATAAATGAATTTTGAATATGGGGGGTCACTTTTGGGGGCAAATAAAAATAAAAGTTTTTGCAAATTATACCATGTGATATATCAAAGGTTTAAGTGTCTCAAGTATTTTTTATTTTATTTTAAAATAAATAGATTTAAAGTTGATTAAGAAAATATATGAAAATTGACCTTCTTCAACCTTCACTCCGAAATAACTGAGCCTAAAATTAAAAAAAAATATAAAGAAAATAGTTCTATACTTATAGATTACAGGAAAACCTCTAAGAAGTATTATGGTCATAAAATAACATGGTTAATATCCCAATATTGTGCGTACAAACTTACATTAGCAATTAGAATGTATGGGAGAACATGTTTTTCAAGTACAATGGTAAGTTTGTTCTTGGGATAAATTCATCCCAACTACGGAATCCTTATTAGTGTACGTAGTCTGATACGCAATTGGCCGTTATTTTTTATGTGCCTTTAAGTCTATTGTTCCATTTTTAGCAATCGTTGAAAATGACAGAGACAAAATGATGTCTTAAATACGTTTAGCGTTAAATACATTTAGTGAGGCATGGTGCAAGTGGGTATTAGTCTATGTCCACTAAACGTATATTTTTTTTCTGTCTATTATTAACGTCGCTGAGGTCTGGCTTTGAGTTGAAATTCAAACAAAATCTCGAGCAGCTCTCGGCCTGCCTGTAATTAGTCACTCTTTAACACTGAAAGCCAATCTTGTAAAGTTTGAAAAACAACTGGCAGTTTTCATGAAACCACCCGTAAGGTTCTCGACTCCAATTTGAATTAATTACAAAGAAACAAAAGAGTGAATATGAGAGCCCGTTCTTCAATAATTACAGTGCAGTCGTTTCGAACCATAGTAATTAAATCTGATATTTAAGCTTCTGAAACGCCTAGTTATTTGCTTTGACTTTGTTCTACTCCTAATAGGTACTTGTTAAATAAAACTGGGAGTAAATAATGGGCTTGATTGGTATTTGAAAATAGATTTGTGAAATTCTGTAGAAAATAGTCTGACGTATGTATAATAATAGTTGGCCTGTAGGTACTTAATTATTTTAAGTGTTGCAAGGCAAAGGCCTCTTCTAGATATACAGCGTGTATCAGAAAGATGTGGCCATATTTTAGGGTGTGGTACACGCCATCAAACTGAACAACTTTCTCAATGGGACCAACATCGAAATTGCAAAAAAAAAATCAGCCATCCCATACATTTGGGTCGAGGAGGTATTGAAGTTTTGTATGGGACGGCTGATAATTTTTTTTCGCGATTTCGATGATAGTCCCATGGAGAAAGTTGTTCAATTTACTGGTGTATAGGGGGAAATTGTATAGGTACGTGTGCTCAAGCGTGATGATTCAAGATTAAAGCATTTTAAACTGAAGCAATTTGTTGATCGTCTTTGCCTTGACGTAAAGTCAGTAAATTACTGCTGCAATTCCACTGCGAAAAGTGAAAACAATTTACGCAACTACATCTCGGTTAGTTTTCGCAGCACGCTGAGTCGGTGTGTTAACGACGTGAAGGTTTTCAGATGATAATGGTATGAACGTTATAAGAGCACTAGTATATTATGCTGCTAATCCACTCGTATACTGTTCTGATCATCATAAATTAGAAAATTAGCTGACTAAGACTTCTACAAAATGCTCCAATTTATCAAATTCATAACGCGAAGGAAAATACAACGAATAAGCCCACACGATCATAATACTAATAACCTTAGACGTGTACATAATGCTTGAGTTAAGCAAACTTTATTTTTCTCATGTAGATAAAATGGTTTATTGGTCGTATTCTCTACCTTATTGGAGAGTTTGAATTTATCCCACTGCTACAAGACCTAAAATTATGTACCTTAGCTCATACCAATATTTTTTTTTTTATAATTCCAATGAGTAAACTGGTAATCAAATTTATTCTTGAAGGTCCTTCACAAACATAACCGTTCACAATTGTTTTATCTCTTGATAGCCCTGAGGGCAGCAACCCAATAGCAACTTTATTTCAACCAAAATAAAGATCATTGTGATTTTGACATGGTAGCTACCCAAAAGCAACCTTATTGCATCGACAATAAAGATCACTGTGATTTTGACAATGACGCAAAATCGGAGGTAAAATCGGTAAACGTTCTGTATCACTTTGCGTAAGCCTCCTTTTCATTAATATACAGACGCTAGCACATCGAGCTACCCGAAACTGTCAAATTTTCCCAATCAAACTTGAACCTAATGCTTTAGCGATAAAGTTGAAAATCTATTAAAGAAATTTGACAGATTGTAGTAGCTTGATTTGCTGGCGTCTGTACATAAACTTTACGAAAAAAAATCTTAGATTTTGCTTTGGAAACGTTAAAAGAGATAGCGCAGTACTTCATTATGTACCTGTGGCCTAGACGAACCGAAGACATTTCTAAGTCTAACTAAAGAAAGTAGGGATGATTAGAAAGGGATAATGCAGAATTGCAGATGACCACGGACTTTTGCCAAGAATATGAATATTTTTAATGACAAAAAAAAAAAAACTTTTAGAAAACCCAAACTGCTCCTCAATTATTCACCAAAAAAACCACATACTCCTAATCACTAAGACAATAATCTAAATACCTAAGCAATATGTCCTGAAGCCAGCAGGGATTTGAAACATACAACAAGACAAGTACGTACTAAGGGAACACTCTCAGGTGCGTAGGCGTCAAGTTAATCATTAAAATTACATGCCTTAGATGCAAGGCGCTCTTTGCTTTGCGTAATAGGATATAAGTTTGTATAATACGTTGGTATTTTCATACCGTTTTCTCTCGGGTAAAAGGAAATGTTCCAGTTAACATATAGTGTTGAGATAAACATTACTGTTTTGCGTAAGTTGGCTAGGATCCTTCTTTTGAGATTGCTTGGCGGGTTTTCTCAAGCGTTGCGTGCTTTTTTGATCTTAGTTGCAGGTAGGTTTTGCTTTTTATTCGACGTTGTTGTTTGCATGCTCTTGTTGAGAAAAAGTGTTTATTGCATTGTGGCGCTCTTCCTAGTTGGCCTAATTATAGACGCAGAAACAAAATAGCCAGCCTCATTAGTCTAGTGGTCTCAAGCGCTACTGCTGAGCATAAGGTCCTGGTTCAATTCCCAGATCGAGCAGTGTTATTGGGTTTTTCTATCAGGAATTTCTCAGTAGCAGCCCGGAGTCTGGATTTGTGCTCGTTGATTGCAATAGGCTTGCCCCCTATTACATGGGACTTAAACATTACTGGTCTGCCCGTTTTGTTGCTTTACATATCATAACATAATATTATTATTACGTTAAGTAAACAAAATAGCAATTAATTTTCTATCCTAACAAGTATGGTGGGAAACAAAATAAATTGCTGTTTTGTTGTTACGACTATAAATCAATCGTCAAATAGTAACCACTTACATATATTACATCTTTTACAGAGACAAAACTTGACAAACTGCATGTTCAGCTGAATTTGGCACTTATTATCTCCAGCGATTTTCCTACAACTTGTCAGCTATCAAGTCCTAATATTTCTCACCAGACATAGGCATCAATCTCAGCTCTCCCCCGCTCACATAAACCAAGATTACCGATAACCCGCCCAAAACATCGTACACATCACTACCATAACTCAAGAACACACCAAGAGGCCATCGCATGGCAATTTTAACGCATAACGAGGCAGAAAATTGGACTCGTCCTGAGCTAAGAACTAAATGGTACCGAAAGTGCTTCAATGTTTAACAAATTTATGATGCGAAAGCAATCCTTAAATAAAGGAAGGAAAGGAGTTTTATGGCGTACTCGCGATTTTTTTAGCGGAGAAATATGATTATGAGCTTCATAATGTTTTATTGTTGTGTGTATTGGCGTCGCTTCTGTTTTTTCTCTGTTTGTTTGATTTAGTAAGACATGCGTTGTTTACCCCGTTCGCATGAATTTTTGTGTTATAAATAGAAAAACCTTGGCTGGTTTGCCTTTGTGAGATTGAACGCGTATTTTCAGAAATACTTCCCTCCAAGAAAGCTCTTTTCTTACTAAATGTTTTTCAAAGTTGTTTTTAAAGACGCTAAACGGAAAACTGTCAACGCCTACTCGTTTCCCCAAATGGGTAGAAAAGCCAGCCACCCACACAATTATAAATAATTGATTTATGCTGCGGGTACTGCTTACCTTTCAAAGGTCAGGAAACTTTACTTTGATCTCACTTGTTCCAGTTCCATTGTAGCATTGTTCCTGCTTCTTACCACTGAGTAAAATAATATTATATGCAAATTATGTCGCAGACTGCAGTGTTGAAGTTTGGAACAATGATCTTCGCCCTGATTCCTAAACGATTTCTCCTTAAAAAGAAATAATAAAACAAAATACATTTACTTAGCGCAGACCAAGTCTGCGGGCACGAAACCAGCGGCGGTCGAGCGATGGCGACTGCGGAACGGCGTGGGGCGGGGCGATCCGGCAGCGGGCTTGGGGTGGGGACGAAACTGGCGGTCGATCTATATCAAAAAATTTTGTTCCCGTCGCCACCGCGCCACCACCGCCCGTGCATCGCTCGCTCGCCCCGCGCCGCTCTCGCCCGTTTCGTGCGCGTCTCTTCAGAATGCTATACTTTTGATTACGCCGCCGCCGCACCGCGCCGCCCCACAATCGCCGTCGCTCGGCTGCCGCTAGTTTCGTGTCTGCATACTAAAAGCATATTCCACAAAATAAATTAATAAATGGTTTTCCAATAGGGACGGGTCGATGTTGACAGTCTGTGGCAGCCATACTATTTTGGTGGGATCTGTAAAATCTGTTGTATATTATGCAGTCAGTGATGCCAAATTACCATGGCAAGTTACACGGTTGAGCAGCATGTGCAAATGATAAAACTTTATTATCAAAATGAGTGTTCGTTAGTGCAAACGTTGCGCGCATTGCGCCCATTTTACGGCAGATGCGGTGGCCCTTCAAAGTCCACTCTCCAACGATTGGTGACTAAATTTGAGACGACCGGTTCGGTAAACAACCAACCAACACCTTTACGTCAAAGGAACGCCAGATCGGCCGAGAACATCGCCGCTGTACGTGAGAGTGTTCAGGAGACTCCGAGGCAGTCGATTTCTCGCCGTGCTCAAGAACTCGGCCTTTCGCAGACCTCAACTTGGAGAATTTTGCGTCGGGACTTGGGTCTGCATCCGTACAAGATCCAACTGACCCAAGAGCTCAAAGTTAATGACCATAGACAACGCTGTGTGTTCGCTGAATGGGCATCGGAACGCTTGGAAGAGGACCCCGATTTTGGCCGAAAAATAATCTTTAGCGACGAGGCACATTTTTGGATGAATGGTTTTGTTAATAAGCAAAATTGCCGTATATGGGTTGACCACAACCCACATGAGGTTCACCAGGTGGCAATGCATCCACAAAAATTTACTGTTTGGTGCGGATGTTGGTGTGGCGGCGTCATTGGTCTGTACTTCTTCGAAAACGACGTGGGCGAGGCCATCACCGTCAACGGCAAGCGCTACAGATCAATGATAAACAATTTCTTTTGGCTTGAATTGAACAATATGGACGTGAACGACATGTGGTTCCAGCAAGATGGCGCTACTTGCCACACAGCGAACGACACAATCGACATTCTGCATGAACGGTTTGAGGGTAGAGTTATCTCTCGCAGAGGTGACGTGAATTGGCCACCAAGATCGTGTGATTTGACTCCGCTAGACTTTTTCTTGTGGGGTTTTCTGAAGTCGCAGGTCTATACCAATAAACCACATTCGACCGTTGCCCTGAAAGCCAACATAACGCAGGCCATCGCTCGGATTCAGCCGGATCTATGCAGCAGAGTCATTAAAAATTGGACCTCTCGGATTCGTGCCACCATACGAAGCCGCGGCGGACATTTGAACGATGTCATATTCCATCCATAATGGCATAAATGGGCCTTTTAAATAAAAAATAAATTTCGTTAATATCTCACACACATCTTGTTTTATTCAATTTTAACATCGACCCGTCCTTGTTGAAAGACCCTTTATATTCCGTTGTTAAAAAGCATGTTGTTGCTAACGACTGAAAGGTTAACATAGATAGACTGTGCTTTCATTATCAATAGATTTCCATAATATAATTAGGTATGTTCTATTGACGTATCCAAGTCATCAGTCGGTCTCGTCTTTTAAAAAAATCGCAGTGTCCTATCATTGGTTGAATCCTCACAGCACGGATACGCTTTGGAGGCAGGGACCGAAACAGGTATGATCAATACAGGTATATTTTTTGGGTTACAACATTTATTTTATTTACAGATATTTTTAAAGGTTACCTCAATTCAACATTCTAACATTCAATTCTTGACCGGTATTAATATCGGTAACCAAAATAAAAATGACCTCTATCTTACACGTGCCCGGCGGCATTAGTCAAAGGGCGCGCATAGCTGTGTGTGTGTCAGAGTCGAGTCGACCTGCGCGCTGGTGAACGCCGACCAATCATGGCCCTGGCTGGCTGGCGATATTCCGTTTCTTTCTCGTAATCAAGGTCATTTGGTCATTTCTAACGTTTCATAAGACAAGGCTTCATCATCAGTCCACAGCAGTCCACTGCTAGACATAGGCCTCTCCAATTGTACGCCGTTCAGCTCGATTCTCGGCAACCCTCATCCAGCCGCTACCAGCCACCCTGCGAAAATCGTCGCTCCACCTAGCCTGAGGGCATCCTACATTACGTTTGCCGATTCACGGTCTCCACTCAAGAACAAGTCTACCCCAACGGTCATCGATTCTACGGCTAATATGGCCGACCCATTGCCACTTTAGCTTGCTTATTCTGTGAGCTATGTCGACAACTTTGATTCTCTGCCGGATCACCTCATTCTGGATTCTATCCCTTTGAGAGATTCCAAGCATAGCTCGTTCCATAGCTCGCTGAGCGACCTTGAATTTATGGACCAACCGTACCGTGAGTGTCCACATTTCGGCTTCGTAAGTCATAACAGGCAGGACGCGCTGATTGAAGACTTTAGTCTTTAGGCTCTGCGGAATACGCCACGAGAAGACTCGACGAAGTTTCCAAAACGCTGCCCAGCCCAGCCGAATTCTTCTGTTAGCCTCTTTCTCAAAGCTGTTTTTACCAAACTGCAGAGTTTACTCGAGGTAATGTATTCTCGAACAACCTCAAGAGCACCGCCATTGACAGCAATCGGTCCCGGAATGACGTGTTCGTTGAACATAACCTTGGTTTTGTCTAAGTTCATCCGAAGACCAATGCGTACGGAAGAATCAACTAGGCCGTCCAGCATCTGCTGCAAGTCATGCAGCGATTCAGGCAGTATGACGATGTCATCTGCAAATCTCAAGTGTGAGATGTACTCGCCGTTGATGTTAATACCGCGTCCTTCCCAGTCCAGCGTCTTAAACATATCCACACAAACATGTCTTATCATATGTCGTGCGTGTACCAAACTGGTATCTGCCCCTCGTCATGGAAGAAGACTTTTGGCCACAGGACGTGGTGTTCCGTCACTTCCACGGACAAGTTCTACAGGACAGCACAAAGTCCACCTAGTACAAAGTGAAGCGCTACTAACATAGTCTTAAGCCTTATTTACTAACACAATTGTTTGATAATAAAAATATGTATGTTTAGGTTAAGGTATTTTTCTATGGGCCTGTGTCGCCTGAAATAAATGGTATTATTATTATTATTATATCCTCCAATGCGTTAGAGAATAATTTCTGGGAAATTATGTCCCCTTGTCTCACCCCTCGACGCAGAGGGATATGTTCAATTCGGCGGTCCTGAGTTTGAACGGTCATTTTCGCGTTTTCATAAAGACATCTCAGCACTTGGATGTATCGCTAGTCGACTTGGCATCGCTGCAGAGACTCCAGAACAGACCAGGTCTCGATTGAGTCAAAATCCTTCTCATAGTCCACAAACGCAAGACATAGGGGCCGATTATACTCCTCGGATTTCTGTATAATTTGCCAAACTGTGTGGATGTGGTCTATGGTGCTGTATCCTCCTCAAAACCCGGCTTACTCCGGTGGCTGAAACTCGTCGAGCCTCCGCGCTAGACAATTCGTGACGCCTCATGAAAACAACTTATATACGTGGCTTAGGAGCGAAATGGGTCTGTTATTCTTTAAAAGGTTTTTATCGCTCTTTTTAAAGAAAAGAACGACCACGCTCCTTCGCCACGCTTCTGGAGTTCTCCCAGTGAACAAGACAGAGTTGAAGAGCTCCCAAAGCTCTTTCAAGACAGGACTTCCTCCCGCTTTCAGGAGCTCGGTTGTAATCCCGTCCTCACCATGGGCCTTTCCATTTTTAAGCTGTTTAAGAGCCGCCTTGATTTCGTCTTGGCTGACTTCTGGCAAGTCTTCTGTGAAATAGCGGATTAAGGTGGCTCTGGAATCCTTATTTTCGGGGTCAGGTCGAGATACATGCGATGCGTACAATTGGCCGTAGAGGTTTTCGACTTCCGAAAGGATCTCCGGCTTCGAAACGACAATATCCCCACTGGTTTTGGTCAACTTCGTCAGGTGGCTCCTCCCGAGTGACTGGACGAACACTTTTGACTCCCGGTTTTCCTCAATCGCTTTCTCTTTAGTGCGTGTATTGGAGCGTCAGAGATCGCGTCGTACCAGTGTTCTAATATTTTTGTTGAGTGCCCGTAGTTCTGACGAAGTGGTAGATGGGTTTTCACGTCGTTCCGTCATAAGCTCAAGAGTCTCTTCCGAAAGTTTGGACTTTTTGCCCGTACGCCGCATTTTACAAAATTGCGTACCTTCTTCCCTGAGGATTCCCACACCAAACCACAAATGACGTTGACCAGGTTCTCGACCAAATGGGTCGAGAACCTGGTCAACGTCATTTGTGGTTTCCACGGCAGCAAATCGGTTCTCTAGGTCTGACTGGAACGCTTCAGATCCTAACATAGTTTTTAGTGGCCGGAGCCTAGACTTCATCAATAGACGAGTTCGCTCGAGCTTGAAGTTAATATTCAAAGAGCCTCGGACAAGTCTGTGATCACTGCCGGTGTTAAACCTGTTGATCACCGAGACATCCCTGAATATATGCTTTTTATCCGTTATGATGAAGTCTCTGTCTCATTTTTCGTCATAGTGTCGGGGTTTCGCCACGTCCACTTCCTTTGGGGCTGTTTCTTAAAGAAGAAATTCATCAATAAAACGCCCCTCCTTCTCAAGGATGTTGACAAGAAAAATATTATTACAAAATATTGGTTACATCATAACACATCACATTACATCAACGGTAACCTAAATAGAGATAACATTGCCCCAGAAAATTGTGTTAACTATGTTAATAACACTAACAGCAACATAAAAATACTACATTTAAACATCCGTAGCTTAAATAAAAACTTTGACCAAGCCCAGCTATTATTACACTCACTGAAACTTGATTTAGACGTGGTAGTCCTTACAGAATGTTGGCTTAGTAAAGTCAGTAATATGCCTGTCTTAGCTGGATATGATTCCTATTGTACCACTATAAACAATAATCAAAATGACGGGATTGTTATCTTTACAAAACAAACTCTCCGGACCTCAGAATGGGAACCAGAATTTGTGAGTGGGAATTGCTTGGTATGCGATATGGTTAACCAAAATACCGCTATTGTGGCAGTGTACCGATCCCCGTCATACAGTTCCAAAGAGAGTACCGAAAAATTTCTGGATAGTTTAAATAATGTCTACGCAAGCCTATCATCCTTTAAAAATATAATTCTCGTAGGAGATATTAATATAGATCTCAAACCCAGTAGTACAGATAACCGCTGTCTCGACTATCTTATGTTAAATGCCTCCCACGGTCTACTTCCTACCCACCGATTCAACACTCGACTGGACAGCTGTCTGGATCATGTATTTGTTAAAAGTACCCTGCCTGTTACTACCCTTGTACTAGATTCACACATCACGGATCACAAACCAGTGTTATTTGATATTGCTAACACAAACCCTGACACTATACCACTTCACATAGCTACCCGCATAGATTACGAAGCAGTTAAGTTAGATTTAGATAACTCTGATTTTTCCCCCTTGTACAAAATTACTGACCCCAATTTGTCCATGAATGCCTTCATAAAAATCATCTCCTCAGTCATTGACAAGCACACAAAACAAATTAAAATCCCTAGGAAAAAAAGAATAATAAAACCATGGATAACCACAGGCATTTTAAAGTGTATACAAAACCGTGACCAATTGCATAATAGATTAAGGAAAGATCCCAATAATCTTATCCTGAAAATAACGTATTCGCGGTACCGGAATTTTTGTAATGACTTGCTCCGAAAACTAAAAATTGCCTATGAGAAAAGCGAACTTGAAAAATCTCGGAATAACCCTAAAGCACTTTGAAAAACGGTAAAACAAATCACAAATACCACCAAAAAGAAAACTAGCCCGGTCGAACTGTTGGATATCTGTGACAACGCTATATCATCCGCAAACGAAGTGTGTAGATTTTTCAGCAATATAGGAGCGAACTTGGCTGAAAAAATATTGTCCCAGTCTCATCAACCTACAAACCTACCTAGGAGATTAAGTCACAATACAACACCCAACCCCGCCAACTCTCTTGTAATACTTGAGGTTGATGAATCAGAAGTGGAGTCACTTATTCTGCAATTGCGAAATGATTGCGCAATAGGTTGGGATGGCATATCTCCCCTAGTGTTAAAGAGTTGCCGCCAGATCTTGACGCTGCCATTGACGTATATTTTTAACTGTTGCCTTCAAAAAGGCATCTTTCCTGATGCGCTTAAAAAAGCTGTTATTCATCCAATTCATAAGGGAGGGAACAGAAACTGTGTCAACAATTATAGATCCATATCGGTCCTACCAGCGCTCTCCAAGATACTGGAAAGGATCTTGAATAATGCTTTAAAAAAATTCCTCAGCAAACATAGGCTCATAGCAGATAATCAGTATGGTTTTCGCTCAGGAATCTCAACTGAGGATGCAGTTCTGGATCTAACACAGTTGGTTGCGAGGAACCTTGACAGTGGCGTTAAAAGTCTAGGGATATTTTTGGACCTCTCTAAAGCGTTTGACACAGTATCTGTTCCTAAACTTATATCTAAATTGGAACTCCTAGGGGTACGAGGAAACTCCCTCAAAATTTTCAAAGATTATCTCAGCAACCGGACCCAACGAGTGAAAATAGGAGAACATGTAAGTGATGAAATAATAATAAACACTTACGGTGTGCCTCAGGGAAGCATTCTAGGACCCACCCTCTTCCAAATATACGTCAATGAGTTGTGTAATTTGACCATCCCCAACTCTAAAATCTTTGCGTATGCAGACGACACCGCAGTTATAGTTTACGGACCAAGTTGGGATAGCGTTAAATGCCACGCTGAAGTGGCAATAACAACTATTATGACATGGCTCAACCTAAACTTGCTTACCCTGAATTGCGATAAAACCTCGTACATTCCATTCGCTATTCGACGAAACAACTTACCTGAAAAGTCATTCTCCATAACAGCTCACACCTGCTCCACACAATCTCCCCACTGTTTATGTCCGAAACTCACAAGAACAGATAACGTGAAATATCTGGGTGTCCAAATAGACGGAGGACTACGATGGGACAAACAGGTTGACGCTATTACTGCTAGGTCTATGAAACTTTTGCATACTTTCAAATCCCTCAGAGACTCAGCAGCGCCTGAAACCCTGAAGATGGTGTATTATGCATTATGTCAATCTGTCATTGGATATTGCATCACAGTTTGGGGTGGTGCAAACAAAACCAGTCTTCTGAGGATTGAAAGAGCGCAGAGAGCCGTGCTGAAGGTAATATTTCGCAAACCTTATCGCTGTCCCACTACGAAACTATACGCTGACTCACAAGTGCTTTCTTGTCGCCAGCTCTTTCTACTGCGGTCTACTTTAAGAAAACACGGTAGTGTTCCCCATACTGACCCTAAAAAAAGGAAGAAATTACCCATTAGCACCCCCCACAAAACCGCCTTCGCTCAACACCAATACTACACATTAAGTACATACATCTACAAACAAATTCACAAAAAATTAAACATAGTCGATCTAAATAAACATGAAGTAAAATCAAAATTAACGGAATGGCTACTGAAACAGGACTACCTGAAAACAGAGTCTTTACTCAAGTATGTTGTCTAACTACCCATGTACTTATATATTTATAATTACATACCCACACACACACACACACATACATATACATACACACACACCCGCGCACACACAAACATACACACACTTGCGCCCACACACATACATACACGCTCACACACAAACACATATATCAAGTGAACGTAAATATATTTTCCTACATAATATTTCCTTAGAATGCTCGGGTAGATCGACACAGTCTACTATAAATACTATAGTATCAATTTTAAGGTGAATCACTGTCTCTCAAGATACAGGTTACCTAGTTTGAGAGGCAGGGTTTTCCTTATTGTGTACAGATTTTAGTTCCTAGATTGTACTGTATTGTGTTACTACCAAAGCACTTTTAAATTGTCTTTATTCTACATTATTTTGAAATCTGTATTTTTTGTGAAATAAAGTAATTAGTATTACCCAGATAGCGGTAATCTTAGTCGTAGAGGTAACCATAATTCTTCGATACCTGTACCGTAATTTATAAAGGTTTTCGGTCCCTGTTTGGAGGCAGCTGATAGAGGCGGCAGTGTCAATACTTTCCATAGAAACAAAGAGTTACTCGTTAACCGTTTACTCGCACTAAGATACACGTACGTTTTTGAAGGCGCTCCGTAACAGAAGTTGTGCTTCAACGCACTTTCGGTCCTACCTACCATTTTACTGCTCTCTCTAGATACTGCCGGCGAAGCGATTCCTTGCTCTGTGGGTGAATCGAATGGAATGTTTGGACGCAGTGCGGACATTGGTATGCGTGGACGAAATATTATGCGATAAGACTAATCTATAGGGCAAAACTTGGCTAATTGGTGATATGCAGCTATTCGGTGATAGATAATATGTGTTATATTACCAAGTTACTACTGACTTGATAAATGTATATTTTTCAATCATTATAGTATTTGCCACATTTTTAGATATAAGTTAGCAAAGCTTCTTTTGTCTACTATATTGCAGTAAATTTAAAAAATAATCTGATCAATGAATCGAATTTTACACGTAAAAAACAAAACTATCACCGATTACCCAAGTTTTGCCCTACATCTACATACAATTAAATAAAATTGAAGTGTCTGTATGTAATGTCAAAATAACAACTTTTTACTAAATGCATAAGAAAGTATATACGGTACTTATATAGCAAAAAAGCAGTTTTTAAAATGTTTGTTTGTCTTTCGGTTTATTCCAGCTAATCTCCAAAACCGCTGGACCGATTTTGACGGGACTTTTACGGGCAGATAGCTGATGTTACGGCGGGTAACTAAGGCTACTTTAATTTTAGAAAAATTATTAGGGTTCAACGCAAAAATATTAAAACACATGAAATTATGAACAAAATGTCGGATTTGAAAAATTCTTTTTAATGAAAAAAATGTGGTACCAAATGTGGTAGCCCAGTTCTCGAGCATAGTTATAGGCCATTTAACATCATGCTACGACCCTAAGGAGCCGAGCAAAAAGAAAAAAAAAATCGTAAAGAACACTAAGCGAAAAAGAAGTAATAGCGCGGGCGGGCGATGCAACGCGACGGGTCGGGGGACGGGGGAGTTTTATTAAAATGTGACTGTTATTTTACTATATTGTGTATGTTAAGACATCCACGCGAAAGAAGTCGTGGGGAAGAGCTAGTTATAAATAAACTAGCTTTTGCTCGCGTCTTCGTCCGCGTGGATGTCGGAAATTATACCCAGAGACTGTCTAAAATCGCCATTTAACAGTACCACCATATATTCCGTGATACTTTGGTTGCTCTTGATATCTTTGATAGAACAATTTAGTGCTTTGATTACACTTTTGTAGGACATCCGACATTTATTCCAAATTAACAGTTTACATTGTCCTCGCTCGCTGTTTTTACTAATTTTACAAACTGGCATTTTCTTATGAGCTAAGTTTTAATGGCTGCTTAAGTACCGAATGTGCCGTTCTGCCACTATTTAGCAACGTGGCGGCTATTCCAGAGGAGGCTACTGCAACAGAAACTCCTTTATCTTTCCGGATTTAAGTTAAAATCAGATTTAAAAGAAAAGTTTATTTGTACCTCCCAGAACATCAGAAAAAAGGTTATCATCCCTACCTAGTTGCTATTCCACCAATTCGCACTAAGCGTTTCCAAATGTCTTTTGTGATACGCACAGCAAAGGAGTGGAACTCTCTGCTTGCGTCTGTGTTTCCGAACGTATACAACCCCGATCTCTTCAAAGTGAGAGTGAACAGGCTTCTTCTGGGTAAGCTCGCTCCATCGTCGACTTTGTCTCTGTCATCTCTGACCTAGACTAGAGTCAAGAGCAAACCTATCTTAAATAAATAAAAAAAAAGCAAACCACCTTCGTCGCTTACGATTATTTGCACAAT
Source organism: Fissipunctia ypsillon (assembly GCA_947568875.1). Classification (NCBI taxonomy): domain Eukaryota; kingdom Metazoa; phylum Arthropoda; class Insecta; order Lepidoptera; family Noctuidae; genus Fissipunctia; species Fissipunctia ypsillon. The sequence goes on along the minus strand of OX387651.1, from coordinate 7,021,044 downwards.
ATTATGAAATATTTAAAAATAAAAAAAGGTTTTTATGATTCTTAATGTCTAATTAAAAGTAATAATATATTAATGATTTTAATATTATCAACGTCAATTTGATTTGCATTACTCTAGCGCCGCCTTTGATCACGCAAACGTATGTGTAGGTATGTGTCAGCCAAGTTATTTTGTGACTTTAAATTGTAATTTCTTTTGACCGAGTGGCCCGATTTTAATGAAACAAAGACTAAATGTTACCTCTAGATATGAACTATGACAATATTTCCAATCCTTTAATATGAGAAAATAGAGGAACCTACACAAAAATTTCAATATCACCCACGTGTGAATTTTAAAATCAACTCCTATTTTATCTCCTTAGGGGGTGATTTTTCAAAAACGCTGAAACATATAATCTTTATTTCATACCAAAAGCATACATTTGAATTTTCGTATCCTTAACCTAAGAAATGCTGGGTGTCCCATACAAACTTTCATCCCCTATATCACCCCCTGTAGGATTATTTATGAGACAAAAAATAGCTATGTTCTTCCACAAATTTTATCGAAATCCGTGGTTTAGGCATTAAAAGGTAATATATAGACCGACAGACAGCGTTACTTTCGAATTTGTATTAAGTATTAAATATGGATACAGTTCGAAACATTCCATCAAAGGTCAGACGAGCTTCCTTGTACAGAAAATGTGATTAATTACATATTTACTTGCACGGGTTACGGAATATGTTAGAAGAAATTAGGTTAATCACCTTAACTGGCCCATGTAAATGTACCTAAGTGATGTTACATCAATGTGGGGTTACGTTTTGCACAACTTTTCTTTATATTCAAGAATACATTTCTTGCAAATATTTTACTTAATTTTGTTTTCTTCTGATGTGTAGTTACATTTTTATATTTTAATTAAAAAGAGAATGCTTATATGGTTTGTTCATGTTGAAATGGTGAATGGATGGCGACTAAGAAAAGGTATTTACTAGGCAGATGTACATAAGTGGAAACGCCGGGAGGCGATTCCCTAGGAAGACATAAAGTGACTTTATTAGTGATGTATCTTCAAAAAGGTCAGGTGCGTAGTACTCGCAACTGACATGCGTGTATGACCAGGGCGGCAATTCTCGTATTTTTAAGATCGTTCGAATTCTAATCTCAATCTCAATCTGTCAAAAATACCTCTGATTTCCTTACATTTTTGTCAAGTTTTTTGACATTGATTGTCGCTGAGATGAGATTGCGACTTGAATTTGAACGTTTTTTAAATACGAGAATTAGCCTTCTGATTTATGAACGTAAACGAAGAAAAAGGAGTATGTAAGGATCCTAGTAGGTGGCGTACGGCAGTTTCTGCCTACCCTCATGGGAAGAAGGCGTGAGTTATTGTACGTTACGCATTTCTAGTATCTAGATACTAGGGAAGGTGCAACTATTCATTTTAGGCAAGCTAGAGTAACTCACTAAATGTGATCTGGCGGAAATTACGTTTTTACAAGTGAAGTTGGCACGAAACAAGATACACACATTTATTTTAAATCTGACAGTCAACAGTTTTTATTTTCATCGAAGTGACTCACGCTTTCGAGAAAACAGGCGCCAATCAACGGCCGAACCCAATAACCTATCTATTACCAGTTTTGGCATACTGGAGATAGAAAAACCTATCTATCTATGGTTTTAACGTCCCAATAATCATTAAGATATTATGGAATCTTACCGGCCTGACATAAGGACAGATCTGTCTTTTACTGAAAATAGGTTATTGGGTTTGGCCGTATTACAACAGACCAATTATTATATTCAAAACAACCCTTAATCAAATAAACTCAAATACCAACTACTACGACTATTTTTCCTGGCTCGAGACCTGGCTAAAACTAAGCAATACCAATTTTGCTGGACTGCTTTTGGACGTATTTTAGTCAAGAAGGATGAGAATGCTCGAGCGATCCTTATAAAAAGTGAAGCACAGGTGCACCAATTAATGCAAGAAGCATGACTAACTTACACTCTCATTAGATTATTCCTAATACTAAAAACTTTGTCATTTTTTGTTAGTATATTTATAATTGATGTTTTTCTTAACTTTAATTTTAGACTGCATGGATTTACTGTAAACTTTTATAACTGTAAGTATGGTCAGCTTGCTTTTACACATTCAAACACTATATTTCACACAACGCGTTCTACACAAAAAACACACAATATACAACTAACTCAATCAATACACCCACACACACACCCACTCCAATTAGTGCCTTATATATCATGTCCTGTCGTGACAATTCATACATATATGAACAAACATACTCGTAGATATGCGAAGACAGACGTCACAAGACTATTATGCTATGGATCAAAACTTAAGAAACAACAATTGTTTACTTTAATCAGTAATGGATAGTAACTTACGTAACTTGCAGGAGTTGGATACTGCTGAGATTGCTAATTCTGCTATTCTTGATATTGCACACTTAAAGACTTACCTACTTCATAATAATTATAACTTAACCGTCTTGACTCAAAATATAAGGAGTATATACAGTAATATTGATGACCTTCAATTAACTTTGTCTCAAATTGGTTTTGAAGTGGATATCTTACTTTTAACAGAGTGTAGATTGAACGCTAACAAACAAATACCACTGTTAGATAACTATACCTCGTTTAACACATCTAGACATTTAAATCAAAACGATGGCGTAGTAGCCTACATAAAAAACTGCCACCCACCCCAGGCCATAGAAATTAATTTGACACATGCCTCAGCTTTGCAAATCACAATCTCTAATTTCACCGTTATTGGTATTTATCGGTCTCCATCGAATGTATCCGCAGATCATTTCATTGCCTCGCTTGATCAATACCTTCAAACTATCGACTCGCATGGGAACATTATTATTACAGGTGATATAAACATTAACTTAATAGGGAAACCAACAGAAACATCACAAATCCGGACTAATAGATTAAATTATTTAAATATGGTGGCTTCGCACGGTTTCCTCCCAGGACATTGTTCACCCACCAGGGATGACAGCTGCCTCGATCATATGATTCTTAAACTAGATAAATCTAAAAACTCGGCTTTCGTGGCAGTCTTAAACACATCTGTTACGGATCATGCAATGGTACTACTTAATATATCCCATTCGTACCAAAGCAAGTCTTATGTCAAAACTAAGACCGTGACTAATTCGGTGAATGCCTACGAACAACTTGTAAATACGGAAACTTCTTTTCTTTATACATACAGAGACCCAAACACTTTAGTGGATGCGATGATAGATTTGATTAAGTCATCTCTCCTCCAAAACACTAAGGTCGTCTCACTTTCTAGTTCTAAACGTACTCTAAAGCCCTGGATAACAACGGGGGCTCTAAGCTGTATCAGACTTAGAAACAAATTGCAGCTACAGTCGAGAAGAGACCCTTTTAATGTTATTTTGATCATAACGTATAAGCGTTATCGTACATTTTGCTCCAATCTTATTAAGAAACTCAAAAGACATTATCATAGGAACCAAATTCTAACTTCTGTAAAAAATCCCAAGCTACTTTGGCGTGAAATTAACGACATAACCCATTACAAAAAACCCAAGACATCCAGTGTACACCTTCTTCAAATCACACCGCATCCTCTAGACTCTTTAAACCGCGTAAACCACTTCTTTGTAACAATTGGGAAATCACTGGCGGAGGAAATTATGACTCTGACTGGGCAAGGATGCAGACCTGCTATTAGCACTTCAAATACACCATCACAACCCAACTCCTTTGTGCTGTTGGAGACAGATCCGGCGGAAGTGGATGCTACACTCATGGCACTTGATTCAGCAAGTGCGTCAGGGTGGGATGGCATATCAGTGAGTTTCCTTAAGTTATCTCGAGACTTTGTAGTTCCTCTCATTTGCAAACTAACCAATCTGTGTTTTGAAACGGGTGTATTTTGTAATGCGTTGAAACGATCTATCATCACGCCTGTGCACAAGGATGGGGACAAAAGCGATGTTAACAATTACCGACCGATTTCCGTGTTACCGTCACTTTCAAAAATAATAGAAAAAATTATAAATAAACGTCTTACAAATTACTTGAATAAATATAATATTATTTCCGACTCACAATATGGTTTCAGACAGGGGCGGTCAACTCAGGACGCGGTTATAGCATTAACGTCTGAAATTACAGATAAGGTAGACAAGGGATATAAATGCGTTACGGTGTTTCTAGACCTGAAGAAGGCGTTTGACACCGTATCTGTTCCTATCCTTGTGCAGAGACTTGAGGCTATAGGGATTAGAGGCAAGGCTCTTTCTCTTTTTGACAGTTATCTCCGGGGTAGGAAACAACAGGTTAAGCTAGGTAACTCGTGCAGTAGTGAGGAAAATGTTGTTTTTGGTGTTCCGCAGGGCTCCGTGCTCGGCCCGCCACTGTTTCTAGTGTATATTAATGAGCTCTGTAACCTACGAAACAGTGGTGGGAAAATTATCTCATATGCGGACGATACGGCTATTGTCTACTTTGGTGACACTTGGGAAATGGTACGTAGTAAGGCCGAACAAGGGTTAGTGGTCATAGATAGATGGCTCAAAGCTAACTTGCTAACTCTTAATATTGCTAAAACAAATTACATTTGTTTCTCTCCAAGTGCAAGGTCTAAAGCATCTACTAACTTCAATATTCGTATACATATGTGTGCAAACAGCATAGGGCAGAGCTGTGACTGCAAACCCATCAAACAATTACCGTCTGCAAGATATTTGGGAGTTATAGTCGACGAGTGTCTGACGTGGCACTCGCATGTCGAGGTTATTATGTCGCGTGTTCGAAAATTTATATGGATTTTTAAAAATCTACGACATGTGATGCCTCAAAAGATACTCAACAACGTTTATATAGCACTCGCGCAGTCAGTAATCACATACTGCTTACCTGTCTGGGGAGGGGCCACCAAAACTAAATTTCTAGAGTTAGAAAGAGCCCAAAGGTCACTTTTAAAAGTGATCTATTTTAAGCCATATATATATCCCACACTTGATCTATATAAAATTGGTGGTCTACTATCAGTCAGGAAATTATACCTTTTAAACATCACTCTATATTTACATAAATACCTTCCAGCTAACTCAGAAAGCCAAGCTAGGAGGAGAAAAGATATTGTGGCTTCCTCTACACCGGTACGTACGGTTTTTGCAAGGCGTCAGTATGTATGCCAATCAGCCTACATATACAACAAAATTAACGCTAAACTTAAGTTCCACCATGAGGTCTCGCATCAATGCAAAAAAGTTATAACAGAGTGGTTAAAAACTCTAAATTATGAAGAAACAGAGCATATTCTAGTCAGACTAATATGAACCCTTCTCTTCTTTATCATAATGTTATATGTACATTGTGATCACCTAATTGTATCTTTATCTTCGATTTATAATGGCACTATCAGCTAACACGTAAACTCATACACAAACACACACTAAAACACACAAGCATAAAACACACACACACAAAACACACACACACACACACGGACAAACCCACGATCACACACTACTACAGTCACACTAACACATACTCACAATTGCACAATACACAGAGCTGCTAATTACCTTTTGTCATTGCTTTCTCTTTGGTTCTAAATTAGTTAAATTAGTTTTATTAGTTTAATTTTAATTGTTGCAGAGTCTCAATAGTGTATAAGCTATCAATTAAGGGAAAGAGCGAGATAACCCCAACACAAGTATTATTAATTACTTACTGGGGCTGTCTCTATCACATCTGCAAATGTAACTGTCTGAGACCCAATAAACAATTTTATTATTTATTATTATTACCAACTAATTAGCAATGTCATCACCCACCTTTGCAACCCTGTAAATTAATATGCGGTCGAAAATGCCCCAACATCTTTATTTCCGCGGTCGCATAAAAGTGTCACGGCTTTCACGTCATTTATCATCGCTACGTCACTCTGACGATGTCACAGTCAGAATTAAGGGGGGACGTGACCGCGTACGGAGCCTCTGGAGATAATGACGTCATTAAGAGAACGAGGGAAGTAAGTAATGGACGTTTTTGTCCGAGGTATTCATACGATAGTGTATTATTTTTCGAGTGGCGGTTGTAGGGTTGATCTGATAGTGAGATTGAAAAGATGAGTGTTGGGGACGTATTTTTACCTAACTGCAGCAAAACCAAAAGGATACGTATTTTTTAGAGCTTATGTTTATTTTTAACCCGTCAAACGTCCACCTACTAGAAGCCGTTGGCATGTGAGCGCTCAACGGTTTTCACGATTATACATAAATACATGCATAAACTCACGCCTTCTTCCCATGGGGGTAGGCAGAAACTACAGAACGCCACCTGTTATGATCCTTACATACTCCTTTTGCCTCGTTTACATTCATACATCTGGTCATACACGCACGCCGGTTGCGAGTACTACGCACCTGACCTTTCTGAAGAACATCACCAATAAGATCACTATATGTCTTCCTATGGCGTCCCCTTCCGGCGTTTCCACTCACATCTGCGATTTACGTTTTCACGATTATATAGGTATTTATTGTTGTTTCGAGAGTATTTTGCTTATGCACCTATGGGTGTTCATACGACGTTTGAGAAGTTAATTTGTTCTTGTTTTGTAACGTTTCAAAAGAGGTCTCGTATCATCCGATATTTTTTCGACAAAATTTCGTGAGGTAAAAAATAACCTACAACTTTCAAGCTCACCTTATTTTCTAAGTAAAAAGAAAAATAACTTTTCGTCACACGAGCGAGACCTTGGAAAACAGCTTACCAAGAAATATTACAATTAAAACTTCTAAAGGCAAAGCGGACTTCCAAAATACAGGTGGAACAATATCGTTAACCTAATTTTACTAAGTAAACTCAATACCTATAACTTAGACGTAAATAGGTCTTACGCAGGCTCGACTTATTGGTCCCAACTTTGGCCCAAAAGCCAGACGTTCAAGGCGTGGACAAAAATCATTGCCCAACGTTGGAACCAATTCTAATTTTTCAAACCTCCCGTCGCGTCGTTGGACAAGTGGTGATGGGGCCAACATTGGGCCCAATGTGTGGAGCCCGTGTTAGGCGTCTTAGTTTTAACCTTCAAGACGCTTTGACATTGTCAAAGGCAAGTTTGGGAAGACTATTTATCACTGTTTTTAGTTTCCATAGTTTAGCGGTAATATATGCCAAGGTTGGTATAAATCATCGTCTGGTTGTGGCGTGAGAGGAAAATGGGATAGAATGAGAGAGAATAGAAAGTGGGGAAATAAATGTTTACTTATATATTACTTTATATAACATAGCACTAGATACACTAGATGCACACATCGCTTGATTTTCAACACCGCACATAATTTATGATTTTGTATTTATATAAATGAAACAAAGTTAATGAAATATAAAACAAACGCACAACGATAGTGCTGTGCTACAGTAGCATTTAAATGCCTTGATCCCACGTACCAAGTAGATCGGCGAGACAGTGCTCTCAGCCCAGTGCTCGGTACGTGTAAACACATCACCGAGTGCTCGGCCGTGCGCTCGGTCGTGTTAAAGAGCGAGACCGTCACTCGGACCCTGTTCTATTTACTAGACCGAGTGCCCACCCCGCGCTACCCCGTACTGGCTCGCTTGTCCTCTCGGCAGGTATAAACATGCACTCAGTGGGTACTCGCCACTCGGCACACTGACGTCGCTGGCTGTGGCAGCACGCTACCGAACAATTTTTAATTATCTTTTTTCAATCCATTTTTATGTTGTACAATTAAGAGTATTCTATCCATCTATCTATCCATTGTCTCGCTAGTCTGCAGCGTCGAAACTGAACTGACTGACTGACTCGATACCAAGTTAAAAAATACGTGTAAACACCTACTCGTCCACCCAACTCTCTCGGCCTAGTATCTTTTTGCTGTCTCGACCATCCACTTGATACGTGTGATCAAGGCAGATACTAGAATCAGTTTCATGTGAACATAATATTATATGGATTTGAAACGAATAAATATATCACATTTTAAAGACTTCCGTAATCTAGATCTAGTATCTCATCGAAAAATAAACTATTTCTTTAAATCTTGAATCTGAATAACCGTACAACGTAAATCGCTCAACTCTATTCACGTCTATAAAATAAGAGAACCTAATCCGTCTGGCCTTACACAAAAGATAATTCCAAAACATCGGCCTGACTAGTCCACATATATGCACACCGAACATTCCCCAATAAGATATAACGGATAAGGGGAAGTTTATAAAGTATGAAGTAAATACATCCCGGGGCTCAATAAATCATTGTTGAGAAAGGCCTATGGACGGTAAGCTCGTCTTAAAATAATGTTGTCAGGATGTAAGCAAGTTTAACAACGGGTTTAACGGGTGAGACAGCTCAGTTTGATGGCAAACAGTCAACATTTTCTGAAGTTTCAGCTGTAACGCACAGAGAAGACATACAAGAGGATAATGTGGGAGTCCTTTTTAGGGTTCCGTATAGTCAACAAGGAGTTTCGCCATGTCCATCTGTCCGCGGCTTAGCTCAGAGAATCTTAGTACTAGAAAGCTGGAATTTGGCATGGGTGTACATTTATTAATCACGCCAACAAAGTGGTACCTATAATAAAATCTTGAAAAAAAAAAATGTAGGGAGTGATTTTTTTTTTCTCGTCTATCCCATTGTAGGGTTACCTCCCTTGCATGTAAAGTGGGGATGATTTTTTTTCTCGTCTATCCCATGATGTGGGTATCGTTGGATAGGCTGATCAAAAATATTACGGGTCTGTGAAAACTATTTTTCGATTCAGAGATCAGTTTAAAGTGCTCATTTTTGCTAGAGTCAAGTGCCCTCTGCCAGCTTTTTGATTAAATTCACGGGAGTAGAGTATAGGTATAATAAAGTTATTAAATTTTGTTTTTGTAAAAAAAAAAACAACCGACTTCCAAAAAAAAAAAACACTACAAAGTGAAAAATAACTTTAATTTCGGAAGTCAGTGTCTTTGGATAAGTATTTTAGGTTTTTGCCACCGACTTCCGAAATTAAAGTTATTTTTCACTTTGTAGTGTTCTTTTTTGGAAGTAAGTTGTTTTTTTTTTTGCAAATTTTTTTTAATTTTTTTAAATTTTTTATTATAATTCACAAAACTGATGTACAATCACAAATGCAATATAATAGTTACAACACGATAGGTCTGATTGACATCTACTAGATGTGAATTTTTCGCTTTTAGTGGGTCAGTTTATAATTTATCTAAGTTACAATAGCCTTATGACAACTGCTTATCACCTTTTACAAAATATTGCTTTTCCCGATGCACGGACGGTAATTTTTAGGAGTTATCCTGGTACTTCACCATGAGCTCCACTTCACCATATGCATTGTGACGAGCTTATATTGCTTAGCCATCATTTTAAAGTAATCGAATCGCAACCCGTGAAATATTTATTATTGAGTTCTTCCGGTGGCTATCTGTGGTCATCATCAGTTCTACATCACCAAATAGTACTTTTCGACAGCAAATGCACAAGTTACTAAAAAAAATACCCAAATCGCTATTGATGTGCCTACAATATTTGAAGAGTTTCCTCGATTTCTCCAGGATCCCATCATCTGATCCTGACCTAATAACAATGGGACCACCTGCGAAGTATACCTACCCTTTCAAACATAAAGAATTTTCCAAATCAGTCCAGCTGAAAAAAAATCAGCTGCACCCTACATTTATGTTCGCATAACTCGTGAAAATGAAATCGAACAACAGATTTTTTTTTCGAGATTTCAGGTTTGTTCCCATAGAAAAAGTTATTCATAATGATGAGTACAATGACCCCTTAAGAGGTTGTGCATTATTTATGTTACATCTTGTATATTTGACGGCGCAACACGTGGCTCTGTCCAGTTTCGATACGAAGTTACTTTATAGGAACCACCGAAGAGGACGGATAAGAGTGACACTGGCTGATTATTAGCAGAGCGTTGCAGCGATGGTTACGTGACAGCTGTTTGCTATTGACAGAGATGATGACAGGGGGGAGCCGCTGTCGTACCACGTCATGACGAATTGCTACATTCCGCCACAATCCTGATGATATTGAAGCTACTAAACCACTTATTCGATGACTACTTGTGATAAAGGCTATCCTGCAACGTTATATTTATATCTCAGGGCGCATATTCAATCTTGGTTTCAATGTACATTTTCAGGCTTTTCATTCCCTCAATTGAGTTAAATATAGATTTCTACCTTACATTTTATTTTAAAATGGTTCTAGAATTTCTTATAAGATATATCTCAAAGACTGCAAGGTTCTTTCTAATTGAAATCTATTCACAGCTTTTTAATTAAATTCTTTATAAAAATAAAATGTTCTATTTTTCTGGCTTTCTGAGAACCTACTTCGGCAAATTAAAACTTCGAACGAATAGAAATAACAGATGTAAAGAAGGTTGTTAATTAAATCAACACTTCGATTTCAATGAAGACTTAAAAATTGATAAGGAATTACATCAAGGATCGTACTTTGTTCTCAATTAACTTTTAAGTATATTCTAAGGAGTAATAAGAAGTCATTGCACGTGCCGTTGAAGAGAAACTTGAACATTTTTAAAGAATATTTTTTGGATTTATTCTCTTTGATTGTATTGTTCAGTATTTTCTTGGTAGGTATCGACTAGTCGTCAATAGACGTGTATTGACTCTTTGACGTGTAATACAAGTAAACATTTGGTTGTCATTAAACTTATATACTTACATTAGTAAGACAAAGTGTATTACGACCAATGACCGGTAGGGTTGTCGTGTCCACCGGCGGTCTCCACTCAAGAACACGTCTGTGTTCTTGAGTGGAGACCGGGAATGGCAAGCGTAGGATAGGTCTCAGGCCAGGTGATAAATCATCGCGGGGTGGTTAGCAGCGGCAAGATAAAAGTAACTGAGGGCGAGTTAAATGATATGCGTTTCGAGAAGCACACATAAATAAAGAATCATCAGATTATTACTAGTCCAACATTAGATTGTTATAGGCTGATGATGATGACAAAGTGAATCCTCGAAACAATTAACTTCCAATCAGTGTACACTGACAAACTTTTATCTAGATCATTTGTTTTGACTCAGTGGAGCCAAAATTAATGATGTAGATACAAGTTTTACTAAGTATAAACGTGTTTCAATTTATTCTACACGTTCACCCCGGTCTATTTATTCGATATAGCTTTGATCAATAAAATCACTTTGCATTTAATAATAATATGATGTTGTTGACAAAACATGTGAAACTCCCAAGGATCCAGCCGCTATCCTTGAGAAGTTGTAACAGACATAAAGGTCGGTTTACATCTGTGCATTGTGTGTACGACAAGGTTGACATATAGGGTGGTTATTACGGAATTAAATTAGTGACATTGGCAAAACATGATATTGTAGGAATTGTAAAAAAATATTAAAATTTTTACCATAAAAATTGTCACATTATTTATGTCAACTTGCAAGACTTTCTTCTCTTTGGGGTTGGCGTGTAGGCCCCATTGTGTTTTCATTTTTTAAATAAAATAATAGAATTTACATGTTTTGAAGCAACACTTTTTATCCTACACGTATTTCATTATATTTTGAGCTAAAGTATTTAGCAACTTGGCATAAATAAAATCGATTAAGGCTTATTGTAGGTCATCTTGAACATAGGTAAGTCATGGTTTATTCAGAATTAAAATGAAATGTGAATAAATAACAACATAATATATGTATACCATAAAACACATCACACTTCACACTAATATTACAAAGGCGAAAGTTTGTGATTGTGTGTGTATGTTTGTAACTTCTTCATGCCAAAACTACTGAACAGATTTGGATGAAAGTTGGCACACAGATAGTTTATAATCTAGATTAACGTATAGGATACTTTTTATCCCGAAATCCCTACGGGATCGAGACTCATGTGGGTGAAACCGCGGGGCGCTGCAAATTAATAAAATAAAAATATAATATTTAGGATATTGTAAATGCCTTTTTGTACAAAAATTAAAAGAATTACTTGTAAGTTCTTGAGCTACTTACGCGTATAAACCACTGTTACAGAAAGTGATTACGATATGTGCATACAGGCAATTTTAGTGGAACTCAACATTAATTTTATGGTACCTCTACCTATTGACAGAAATGTATAGGTTTTGTTATCATACATTACATTACATTACTTCAGGTTTCAACAAGTAAACTCAATTTGAATAAACCTATTTTCGGCCGTCAAATTGTTTGCTTCAGTTCCCCCAAAAACTTAGCTCTAACCAAAACACAACCAGTCTGTACTAGCCTTAACCTCCTTAAACTAACCAATTCTTATTCTTTACCAAGCAAGCACTTAAATATCAGAATTACGAGCATCTTGTTCAGTTTTATCACGGCATGCAGCTGCAGACCCTCGACGGCCCGGCCCTTAAATATTCACTTTGCATAGCGATAGGTGAGCGAGCTTAAACTTTGAACACTTTATCCTGCATTATGAAAGTTCTGCAGTGCAGTGCAGTAGGGTTTTTTTCTTCTGACAACTTTGTTAACGGGACGTGTAATGTATAATGAATTTCTGATATTTTATACTTGGTTAAAGACTGGATTTTCTTTAGGGATAAGTGGAGTGAGGTGTTGGAGGTGAATTATAAAGAGAAAAGTTAAATAAAAGAGTTTAGGAGTTAAAGCATTAAAATGCAGAACAATTGCATGGTTCTTTCAATATTTTGTTCTGTTCTATATTGCATTGTCGTGTTTTCTTGTAAGTGCCCTGAAGATCCTTTTGTCGATACTCGTAGATAGAATACTCTTTATAATGTACTTACACCATAAAAATTACAGATATAAATGTAGAAATTTTACATAGGGTGACACAATGGGCGGTCTTAACGCTAAAAGCGAGCAAGCTTTTGTATTTTTTTTTAAATTTATTAGAGCCCTCGGAGGTATCTAGCGTGGTTACCAACTAAAATGAACTTAAATGTTAAATAATATCTTGAATTTACTACAATCATGGCGTGGCTACAAGAGTAAGCGCACACGAGCCACCGGTTACTTGCTGCGGTGTTGAGTACTGCTGTAGCGGGTGGCCGCCACACTACCGGCCACACGTGTGTGACGAATCCATACAAAACGTATGAAAAAACATGTGAACTGCTTGTCGCTGGGCTAACGGTAGCTGTGGCCGGTGGCTCATTTGTGCCTAGCCTTGTCATCCTCCTGTTTTAATTCGAATTTATTTTGTTACGCGTATAAACAGAATAAGAAATTAGTATTTATGAGGAAGTCTGAAAGTGGAACCGGTGACTGAAAGTTGTGTGGAAATCGGTTGTCATGGTATGGGCATATGATGCGGAGGAATGAGGAAAATGTCGTCAGGAAAGTTTTGAGTATGGATTTGAATGGCTATACGAGTATGGGAAGACCAAAGAAACTATGGATGGACTGCGTGATGATATGGCGAGAAAGGGAGTGACTACTGAGATGACGACTAATAGATAAGTATTGAAGAAAAAGACATGCGGCACAACATGTCCTTTTCTTCCATACACTATTGGTCGTGATCTCGGTAGCCACTTCCTTTATACACCTTATCATCCCAAATAAGTTGGGATAAGGGCAGGAGAATGATGATTTGAATTGGCGCAGCATGTTTTCTTTTCTATAGAATATAATACGTCTCTTTATTATGTACACGATTTATATATTGCAGATTTAAATTACCCCATCATTACCATATATCTCTATTAGTCATTATCATCTGCCTAGCCTTTTCCCAACTATATTGGGGGCGGCTTCCAGTCGAACCGGATGCAGCTGAATACCAGTATTTTACATGGAGCGACTACCTATCTGACCTCCACAATCCAGTTAATGGGTAATACGATACCCCTTGGTAAGACTGGTTGTCAGACTTTTGGGCTTCTGACGACCCGTATCGACTGTCAAAGATACACGAATGACAGCCGGAACCAACGGCTTACCGTGCTTTCCGAGGTACGGAGGGGTCTTGATATGTAAAGATGGTCACCCATCCACGGACCAACCGCGGCAAGCGTAGCTTAACCTGATCGATCGACCCGTGCGGCTGTTATTTTTTAGCCACAAGCCCCTCTATTAGTCATCATTTCACTATAATACCCCTTTCAAATGTATCCCAACAAATTAATTAAACGACCTTTTTTAGAAAACATCTCTAAGCGACTCTAAATACATTTTGATCATCAACAAAACACTATCACTATCATCCTTTATCAACAACAAAAACATTTAGCGAAACTTCACAAGACTATTTTCTCAAGATCTTTTATTTTATTTGGCAAATCTTTTAAGAGCAACGCAATCTTATTTGTCTTTCGTGTGTTTAATTACACGTATAATGAGAGTAAATGGGGCGTGATGTGTTGTTTTCTTATACCAACATGTTGTTTGGCCTTTCAAAAGGGTGACGTCATCGAATCTTGGCCCTTTATCAGATTAGAGAAGATTTTGCGGTGTTTGCTGACTTGCTGAGTTATTGTTTTTCTTTTGTTTTGTTTCATTTGTTTTAGTTTGTGGATGGTTTGCTGGAAATTGTTGAGTATTGGAGTAAGTTGGTGCCTGAGGTGTAATGGTACGGTGAAGGAATTCGTCACTCTTCAGATTTAGGATAAAGAGCAGTAACTCTGTCTCAATTATCCATAAATAATATACAAAAAATAAATAATCGCGATTCACGATTCGCGATTTCAGGTTTGATCCCATAGTAAAAGTTGTTCATAATGATGAGTACAATGACCCCTTCCGAGTTTTTGCGTTATTTTAATTACACTACTAATTGGCTGGTATATTAATACCAGCCAATTACTGTCCCGTAGCAGGGCAAATGCCTCTTCTTATACAGAGAAGGCACAATAAAATTTTATTTCCGTAAATTGGTTGCAAAAACACTTATATACGTCAAAAGAAATAATAATTGTTTTAAAACTGGGTGAGGTCTTCTTTTTGTTTTCTTGTCGATGGTACTCTCTCATTGATCACGGCAACAGTGATATCCTTTAGGTCATCCGAGGAGCAGGTGAACGCTCACTTAGGACACTCCAGCAAGTGGAGCATGGTCTGATCAGAAGCACCGCACTCACACAGGGTGTTGGATGGGTCAGTAATTCCTCACTTCGACAAATTGTGTCCGGTGAGGTGAGGTGACATCATTATACTTGATAATACAGTCTCTTTAGTACGCCCCATAACATTAACAATAAAAAAGGTGTAGCATCATTCAAAATCAATCTTGTTATAGTACTATGAAGAAGTAAAATTAAAACAAATAGGTAAATGTGATCATCTCGTTGGCATAAATTCTGTATCACCACGTTTGACATACGCAAAAGAAATATACACAATAATAATTACTACGTTACGCAAGAGTTCACTTCTCAGAATCCAGTCTACCAAGCTAATTACATATTTCTAATTAATTCCCTCATAATAATTATCCTTCATAAATCCTACCACACAGGAACAAACTTTTTGCGTTACTAACTACCCTTCGCGTACAGTCAGCAAAAGGGATAGATATGCAAGTTTTGGTCTTAATATTTCGAGTTCGCGTATCACTGGTCAGTTTCTCTCAATCGTCAGTTTATTTAATTCACCAGTTTCGTTGATTAGTCTGAACAAGATTTATGGGTCGGTTTTGGTTTCTGCGAAAAACAATACCATTAAAACACTCTATAAACAATGCTTTTTTATTTCACCAATCCAAAATATATTTTTTTCACTATTTACCACTTGACAACAACTGTCACAAAAAGGAGGTTATAAAACCTATGAGGTTTAAACCGCCCATCAAGGACATAATGCATAATGTCTTTCAAACCGCTCACCATGAAACAATCCAACGTAAGGTAGCATACGCTCCTGTTATATACTTCAGAGTAGTGGATGAGAAAAGAAAGCGCCCTCTGCTGATCCACCTTTGCACCTCCCTTGCGCCGTTCTTCCGGATGTCTTCAACCAGCTTGGCTCCACGCTCCCACTGGCTGCTTCATTCCACCCGGTTCCATCTTCAACTCCTGGGCACCTCACACCTGATACCCGCTGAAGGGGCTGCTTTGGACAGCGATATACTGTCCAGTTTGACGACAAGGGTGATAATCACAGCCACCATCGATGACTATCTGATTTTCAGTCCCGACCAAACCGACTCCGAAGGACCATGGTCAAAATTTATGGGTCGGTAGGGTTTTTGTGGAAAATAATACCACTAAAACTAAAAAATAAATAATAATAAAATATACGTAATAAAAAGAATAAAATATATATTTTAGTTAGATGAAATAAAAAAAGCATTGTTTATCAAGTGATAAACATTGCTTTTTTATTTCACCAAACCAAAATATATTTTTTTTTATTTTTTACCATTTGACAACAACTGTCACACTTAAAAATAAAACAAAGAATAAAAGAAATGAAAACATAAAAAGAAAATTACAAAAAACAACCGACTTCCAAAAAAACACAACAAAGTGAAAAATAACTTTAATTTCGGTATTCGGTATACACAACCAAAGATGGTTGTGTACACATATTTTCGTTTTTTGCCACCGACTTCCGAAATTAAAGTTACTTTTCACTTTGTACTGTTTTTTTGGAACTCTGTTGTTTTTTTTGTATCTTTTTTTATTTTTCACTTTTTAGTGGGTTCTGTTTATAATTTATCTGTTACAATAGCCTAATGTCAACTGCTCATCACTTTTTTTTTTTACAAAATATGGCTTTTCCCGATGCAGGGACGTTAATTGTTGAGGAGTTCTCCTGGTACTTCACCATCATTTCCACTTCACCATATGCATTGTGACGAGCATAAATTGCTTGGCAACCATATTAAAGTAATCGAATCGCAATCCGTGAAATACTAATATTATATTATTGAGTGGTTCCGGTGGCCATCTGTGGTCTTCATCATCAGTTCCATCCACTTCACCAAATTATACTTTCTGAATGCAAATGCTTGACTTATTGATGAAAATATCAAAATCGCTATATGTATGGGTATAATATTTGAGGAGTTTCCTCAATTTCTCATGGAACCTATCATCAGAACTGAATTTTGATAAAAATGGGACCAATTTGGAAGATTCCTTTCAAATAAAAAAATAATTTTCCAAATCGGTTAACAAATGACGGAGTACTGAGGTAACAAACATAAAAAAAATACAACCGAAATGAGATTTTGAAGTCGGTTAAAAAGGAGGTTATAAAATCTATGAGGTTTAAACCTTAACAAGTCAATTTCACTGATTGGTCAATTTTGCCGATTAGACAGTTACGTTAACTCGACAGTTTCCAGTGTTTGCCAGTTTTCGTCGATTCGTCAGTTTAATTCACATCGTCAGTCAAAGCACAGTCGATAGAAACCTGCACACACGTCTGCTAATTTAAATATATATTTAGGTCTATTTGATAACTTTTAGCCATATTTATGGAATAATAGACCAACTCATTTTGTGCAATAATTGTCGAACTGACATAAATATATTTTTATTTCAAGAGCTGTGGCAGGGTTCTCGTACCCATAATACTAGTATTAATATTTTGTTGTTAAAATGGATGAAGAATCTTTTAGTTTCATTCAAACTAATACGAGTACGTGTTTGCTGTACGACTAACAAAGGTGATGCGACTTGATGATCGGATTTTTTTTTACGTTCGCTCCGATTGTAGGTAGGTTTGCAACGAATCACACTCAGTACACGAAGCTCATTTGAATTTTAGATATTATAATTCTGCTAAAGTAAAGCTTAATTTTATCAATGTTAATTGCCACAATCTTTTATATAAAATAGTTTTACAAGTGTTTTAAAGTGCGTTTTTTTTAAGTGTTTTAAACTGTATAGTACAGTATTTATTTAACGTAAGTAGTTATGATATCTCTGATTCACAACAACTAAGAATATTTATACATAGTTTATGTATACGTAAATGTTTTATGTAGGCGCCACAGTCTGCACAAAACACCCAATATTCAAATGTTTTAATGCTTTTAGAATAAAATCTGAATGTCATTTATCTGTTTTGTTTATGTTTAAATAAAGAAATTTCAAAATCAATCGCGTGTGCAGTTTTCTACCGACTTTACTTTGAGTGACGAATTGAGTAGTACTGACGAATCGAAAAAATCTGGCAAACGCTGGAAACTGTCGAGTTAACGCAAATATCTAATCGGCAAAAGTGACGAATCAGTGAAACTGACTAATGAAACTAGCGAATTAAATAAACTGACGACCGAGGGAAACTGACCAGTGATATGCCGACTCAATATATCTACTGTGTTTTTTAAATTTCTTGTCTGAGGGTGAATTTTCTCTTTTATTTCAAAAGTTGTCCTGCAATCATTACTCAATAATGCTCAGTAGCAGGCTTAGTCCGGATTAGTTCCTGGTTAGTGAAAATAAAATTGCCCTCTACTAGTTGGAACTTAAACATAATTGCTGAAATGTGGGGGTAGGTTCAGATCGACTAAGCACCTCTGCTTTTAACGTTTCGGGGAGTACAGGCCTGAAGCTGTGTGTTAAGCAATAACAATAATAATATAATTGCGCAATTATTATTGCGTGTTTAGTGCAGATGTTTACATTTTCACATGCACACTAAACTCTTTTGCCAACTGTACATTACTCACGTTGCATGCTAATTAAAAAAAGGCAAGACGGTGCTCTAATTAGCCCATATGCTCTAAAGAACATTTCTTTGCCAAGATTTATTAGTAGACATATCGAATTAGCAGTGAAGGTAAGCGTGTAGGAAACGGTAAATGTTCTGTGCCCATTAAGATTGCATCAATTAACATTTTTCACTGGATAGTCACAGTTTTTCTTCTGTTTCGATCATGGTCTTTGTTTTAAGTAACGTAACGAAAAGAATAAATAATGAAATATAGGTTTATTTGTCACAGAAACACGTGCACACAAAAAAACAGGGTCTAAGGGACAGCCCTCCGCAAACTAACAGGGTGCATTCAGCTCCTTATTTTGAATCCTTATTTTTGAGTGAGAGTGAACAGGCTTCTTCTGGGTAAGCTTGCTCCATCGTTGACTTTTTGTCACCTCTGACTTAGACTAGAGTCAAGAGCAATCTCATCGCAAATAATAAAAAAGAAAAAGAAATCGTATTCTACCGGAAAATTTGTCAGAATTTTTTTTTATTTTTTTCATCGTTTCTTCAGTTTATTCCTTTATTTCAATGTAAAATTACATTATTTGTGCGCAGCGCTCCATTTATGTAAATAAAACAGATAAAATAAAAAAAAATCACCAATGGATGTTGAATTACTCGGCGGCCGAAGGCTCGCTGCGCTGCAGTTCGCTACGCGCGTTTTGCCACGGTAACGATACTTTGCGTGTGGAAATCAGGTTTATTGGATTCCCATAACATTTCTGAAATAATTTCATGTACCGGTCATCTTAGTATGATATACTGAATTCACCCCATCAGTCTGCGGAGGGCTGTCCCTTACATCCTGTATAATTGAAGTGATAACCGAGGATAAATTGTGTTTGTTACATCTCTATTCTATGAGTAGATAGAGATCTAAACTAGAACTGCAAATTAGTAGATTCATAAAAAAATGTGATCCAGTGTTAAAATCCTTAATCCGTTTTAATCCTCAGTGTTAATGTTTTCGCATTTTTTGTTTTAGTATATTTATGTGTACGTATTTATTTGTGCTAATATTTATATGTAATTAGGTGTATATATTATAACAAAAGTTTTTGATAGGTATTTGTATATTATTATATATAAATAAATGCTTATTCCTCAATTCTCGCTAGTGCACCTACCACTGTTTGTCTCTGCATCACCCAAAGGTTGACTGGTAGAAAATGCTTATAGCATTTTAGTCATGTATTACATAACATTGATCAGCCGGGGTACATAGTCTTTCCACAGTTCTTGGTAACCAATCCACTATCTATAGCCACCCAAACTCATAGTCCAAAATGTTTCGTTTCCATGTCCTACAATAGTCCTGCACCAACCGGGTTAAGTTCGCATCTGTACATTTGTGTGCTTAAAGTACTTAATAAATAAAATCCTCAATTGATTCGCTGGAAAAACGCATATCTAAGTTTGAACTCGCCTACGTATTTGCAGCCCCATTTACCTACTGTAAGAATGAAGCATTCATTTTCATGCTGTATATACTGTTTCATACATACGTAGTTACCAGAACCAGAATAAAACCACCAGAAACTCGCCGCAAGAAACAATACATACTATAACTCACAAAACCATTCCTCTAATCAAAACACAGAAACTACGGAGAATATTTCAAGCCACCTTCTTTCAACGAACATAATTATCTTCCATTCATCATTCCAAACGTACTTCTTAAAATGAATTCCGACTGAAACTATTCAGAAACTAAAAGGCGAGACGTACTACCTACGGGCTGCGGACCGTAAGTTAATCATTGCAGCGGTTAAAATTCTATTAACCGCTAGAAGTTTTCAAACCGAATTTTTAATAAGAAAGTTGAAAACGTCCAACTTCCACTGACTAAGGAGCGTTGGTTGTTCATTTTCACTATGAATTCTTACTTGCAGGATTTACGGTGTTATATTGTAAAGTTCTGTGTCTTAGGTTGTTGTGGGAATGATTTAGAGGTGTACCTATATATATTAAATGGGTAGGATAGGTATTTGGGTAATGATTTATGTGATTTATGCAAGAAAATTAGGTTTCGGAGTGACCATCATGAGGTTGCACTATCTCGTAATGGCCACTTATTGTTCGGAAATGCGGTTTCCCTTCATCGCCAGTCAGTGGTGGAAAAATACAAATACGTATGTGTATTTTTCTCGTTATTTCATTCCAAATTCTGTGTTTATTTATGTTATAGCCATCATAAATTGATAATCCCAATAGAATACCTCTACATAACTAAATATAAAGATCCCTTGGTATTACCAGAGGGCAGCCATTTTTTCTCTGCAATACATTTATTCACAATGCGGCCTTAAAAATACAAAACCAGTAGAATTTACTCAGGCATTGATATAATTATAATTTTATATTGTTTGCTCAGCGTGGGCAATTATTATGTATATAAAAAGACTGTACGACTAAACGCCGACAGACTGAATACCGACAAGACTTTACTTAGACAGGACACTTCGCTGACAGAGCATAACGTACACTCGTTATTCCTACGTAACTGCGACCAACTTGGATGTAGCGTTCGCCAGCCGCTGCCGCGGCACTGCTCGCTTCGCTCGCTCGGCTCGCACGCGGTTGGTCACTGTTCTAACCTAACCTAACCCATTTGGTCATGCCCTGTCGGCGAAGTCCACCACCACCACCCACCACCACCTACCACCACCACCACCCCACCACCACCACCACCACCACTACCACTAAGCGGAAACGAAGTAGGTAATAGCGCGGGCAGGCGATGCAACGCGACGGGTTGGGAGACGAGGGAGTTTTATTAAATTGTAGCTGTTATTTTAGTATATTGTGACTTCCACGCGAACGAAGTCGCGGGGCATAGCTAGTTACAACTAAAACTAAATAACAATAGTGCATTACTCACATAAATAAAATGACAATAAAAATAAAGTAGGTTATATTTTGAGCCGTAGGTAGCACAAATCCTCACTAAGATGTTGTAACAGAGAGATAAAATTTCTTCGATATATTCCACAAGTTAAGGAAATAGGTATTATGTTAGGTAAATCTGTTACTAAACCAAAATCTTATTCTCAAATCAAGACCTTTCATACTGAAAATACCTTAGCAATAATCTTAGCAAACCTCAATGACGTTGGTGGCGTAGGAACCAAAGGTACCAATTTTGGGTACCTTAGGTACCTACGCCACCTACGAGCGTGCCTACGCTATTTTGGGAGCGGGTTAGTATTTTACTACCCCACTCCCAAACTATAACGAGACTTAGTTAATAATTGCCAACCATAAATAAGGCTCTCGGGACATGATCCATACGTTAATTTTACTAAGAAAATATTAATAGGAGCTATTTTCGGCCACAGATAGGTACAGTCACGAGCACTAATATGTAACCTCCACACACATACACCTAATATACATACACATACATACATATGTATGTGTATGTATATTAGGTGTATGTGTATAATATGTGCCCTGAGCAACTTTTAAAGGGGTGCTTGGACAGGAAACCTCCCCGTGTGCCTGTGGGCTGGAATTCCCTTATGGATGCGTCCGGGGGGAAGGCCAGTCACCGGGACGGTGCACCCTGGGGTACGGGCAATGACTCCCCATTAGGTACTGTGTGCCTAAGGGGTCTTGTTGCCCGTATGCCAATATCCTGTCAGAAGTACGCTCCAACGTGTGTCTCTCTGCGCTCTAAGCAGAGACGCACAGCGGCGGAGTAAGAGCGGGCTCGGTGTGCACTAACTCTGCCGCCGGGCAGGCAGGAAGAGGCCTTCTCTTTCTGCCACCGTTGTTCTCGTAGCCCCGAAGATTGTCAAGGTCATGTCTCTGACTTTTGACGGGGGTCGAGGGTCTTGGCTTAACCGCCCGGGCCGCGAGGAAGAAAACCTCTATAAAAAATCACCCCAAACCTCCAAGCGGCGGCGCACCGTGAGGGAGGTTGATAGCTTGACTAATGGGTAGCTAAATTAGTCGCTAGTGCGAACCACTGGTTTTTGAGAAGATACAAAGTTTTTTACTCGTGGGAACAAACATGGATAATAAAACAAACAAAAATAGCAGCGAAGAGGAGGGGAGTGATGCGGGGTCGGAGTCCGACGCCGCATCTGGCGTGAAGGGCTCATGTAAGAGCCCGGAGCGCGAAATGGTGGGGGGCGCTGGGAAGAACCAAAAGTTCTTCAAGAAGCGCCCCAAACCGGGGGATGGCCTGGGGTCTTCCTCGGATGGTGGGCTGAGCTCGGCCCGTAAAAAAATCAGCCGGCGGGGTGGGGCCCATGAAAGGGGTGTGGGCAGAGGGCTCACCAAAGAAGCCAGCAAGCCGAGCCCAGCCAGCCCGGCCGAGCCAGAGTCGCAGTTGGGGTCAGTCTCGGCTGGGTCGGAGTCAGCAGGTGGTGAGCCGGACGCCGCTGGCGGCTCCAATTCGGAGCAAACGATCAGGTTCGCAGAGGTCGTGGCAGCCGCGATCAAGAGTGTGGCCTTGAAGAGGACTCAGTCCTCTAAAGACAAGGCCATATCGGCAGCCAGGGCCTCCATTATGGCGGCAGCGGAGGCCAGTCACCTCAGGCCCCCGTCGGACGGAATGACAGGGATGCGGGCGGAGGTCGCTCGCTTGACAGCCGCCATGGAGCTTCTCCGAAAGGAGAATGAGGAGCTCCGAGCGGACCTGGCCAGGCTCCGAGGAGCTGGCCCCCGGGAGGTGCCACAGGGGGAGGCGCGGCATGGGCAGGTCGGGCCCGTGCCTGCTGAGGACCGGGTTCTGGCCCTGGTCCGGCAGGAGCTGGCTGCCTTCCGAAGCCGGTTTTCCGCCCTGGAGGCCATAGTCCTGCGGCCCCCGCTAGCGGCGAGCCAGCCGGCCTCGGGCCAGCGGAAGGCGGCATCGTATGCCGCCGCCGCGGCTGCCACGGTCAAGCCTGCATCAACGGGGCAGGCGAAAGGCGGGGCCGTGCAGGAACCCGCGAGGGCCCCAGCCCCGGCGGCGAAACGGCCGCCCCCGCCTCCTAAATCTCCTCCGGCTGACGCCGAATGGCAAGTAGCCGGGGAGAAGAGGAAGGCGGGTAAGGCAGCAAGGGCGGCCAAAAAGAAGGAGAGGCGGCAGCGGCGCAAGGAGCGAATCGTCGCGGCTAGGCTCCGTGCCCCGAGGTCCGCAGCTGTAGTGATCACACTACAGCCGGAAGCGGAGAAGAAGGGCGTGTCCTACCGCGACGTGCTTGCCAAGGCGAGGGAGGCGGTGAACCTCGAGGAGCTCGGCGTTGCCGATGGCATCCGGATAAGGGTCACTGCGACTGGGGCCCGGATGCTGGAGGTTCCCGGTGCGGCCAGCGGCCCGACCGCTGACGCTCTGGCCGAGAGGCTTAGGGCGTCCCTAAATGCGGACGAGGCCCGAGTGTCCAGACCCACCAAGTGCGCGAACATGCGCATACTGGGTTTGGACGACTCAGCGACGGAGGGAGAGGTGGTGGCCGCCGTTGTTAGGACTGGAGGGTGCTCAGCCGAGCAGGTTAGGGTAGGCACCATCCGTCCTGACTTCACGGGGATGCGAACTGTTACAGTGAGCTGCCCCGTGGCGGTGGCCCGAAAAATAACTGGGGAGGGCCAAAGGCTCAAGGTGGGCTGGGTTTCCACGCAGGTGAAACTGCTGGAACCCAGACCTCTGAGGTGCTTCCGCTGTCACGTGGGCAACCACGTGGGAGCTAAATGCACCTCGGAGGTGGACCGTAGCGGCCATTGCTTCTGCTGTGGTCAGCCCGGTCACAAGGCCGGCTCGTGTAAAGCCGCGCCGCACTGCTTCGCGTGTGCGGCAGCTGGCAAGCCGGCCAATCACCGGGCTGGGAGCAAGGCCTGCGCTCCACCCGCCAAACCCAGGGGCAGCAAGCCCTCTGCCACCAGCGTCACCGCCGAAGCCGCCACCACTGCCGCCGTCGCCGCTGCCGCCTCCGCCGCTGCCGCTTCCACTGTCGCCGTCGCCGCAACCACCGCGGCAGGGCCCTCACAGGGGGTTCGGGAGGGGGCTGATATGGAGTGCCAATAATGGCCCCATTACGCCTCCTCCAGGCGAACATCAACCACTGCGCCTCCGCTCAGGATCTGTTGCTCCAGAGCATGGCGCAGTGGTCGATTAACATCGCCGTGGTCGCTGAGCCGTACTTTGTCCCGCCCAGGGATGACTGGGTGGAGGACCTGAGCGGCTCAGTGACTCTAATTTCATCGGCCGCCGCCGGTACCCCGTCCCTCGAGGCGGTCAAGAGGGGACGGGGTTGCGTGGCAGCACGGTTCGGGGAGATTGTCGTGGTAGGGGTATACTTCTCCCCGAACCGAACTCTCGCCGAGTTCCACAACTCCCTTGCGGAGTTGAGAGTCGTCGTCGTCGGATTCCGTTCCCTCCCTGTACTCGTCCTCGGGGACTTCAATGCCAAGAATGTGGCTTGGGGTTCCCGGCATACGGACACACGGGGCAGGATGGTGGAGGACTGGGCTCTGGAGACGGGCCTGGTCGTCCTAAACCGGGGTTCTGTCCCCACGTGTGTGCGGATGCGGGGTGAGTCAGTGGTGGACATTTCGTTCGCCAGCCCCGCTCTGTCGCCGCGTGTCCTCGACTGGCGCGTCATGGAGGGGGTGGAGACCTACTCCGATCACCGGTACATCCGGTTTGACGTCTCCGCCCAGACCTCGAGCGCGCCGGTCCGACAGGCCCCGAGTGGTCCGCGGTGGGCGTTGAAGCAGCTGGACCGGGAGCTCCTCCTGGAAGCCTCGATCGTGCAGGCCTGGGTGTCACCACTGGACAGGCCTGCTGACATCAATGACGAGGCGGGGTGGTTCCGGGAGGCCATGTCCGAAGTATGCGACGTGGCAATGCCCCGGGTCCGGCCCGGACGCGCCCGGCGCCAGGTGTGCTGGTGGTCGCCGGAGTTGACGTCTCTGCGCGACACGTGCGTTGCTGCGCGACGCCGGTACACCAGGCACCGCAGGCTCCGTATCCGCCCTCCGGATACGGAAGCCATTCAGGCGGAGCTGTACGAGGGGTACAGAGCGGCGAAGACCGCCCTCCGAGCGGAGATCCTGCGGGCCAAGGGACTGGCCCGTGAGGAGTCGCTGGAGACTCTGAACAGGGACCCGTGGGGACGCCCCTATAAAATGGTGCGGAACAAGCTCCGCCCATGGGCTCCCCCGCTGACGCAGAGTCTCCGGCCCCAGCTCGTGGAGGACGTGGTGAGCGCTCTGTTCCCTTCGCGAGGGGAACATACTCCCCCGCCCATGGCTCCGCCTCCTGCGGTGTCGGATGCGGACCACGCAGCCGACGATGACGACGATGCTCCGGAGGTGACCGAGGTAGAGCTGAGAGTGGCGGTGCGCAGGCTGAATGCCAAGAATACCGCCCCAGGACCCGACGGCTTACCTGGAAAAGCCTGGGTCCTGGCCTTGGAGGCTCTCGGGCCTCGACTAAGGGGGCTCCTAAGCGCATGCTTGGAGAGGGGCCAGTTCCCGCTTCAATGGAGGACAGGGAAACTGGTCCTCATTAAGAAACCGGGGCGCCCTGCGGACTCGCCGTCCGCTTACCGGCCCATCGTGCTGCTCGACGAGGTGGGCAAGCTCTTTGAAAGAGTCATTGCAGACCGCCTTGTCGGGCGGCTGGTGAGGGTGGGGCCGGATTTGGCGGAGAGCCAGTTTGGTTTCCGCAAGGGGCGCTCTACGGTGGACGCCATCATGCGCGTACGAGCCCTCACGACGGGGGATGCTGTGGCCCGGGGTGGGGTCGTCTTGGCGGTGTCTCTAGACATCGCCAATGCCTTCAACACCCTGCCCTGGAGTTGCATCAGGGAGGCACTCCGGTATCACCGAGTGCCGACCTACCTCTGTCGCGTGGTCGAGGCCTATCTGACGGACAGGGCCGTCATCTACCCCGGTCACCGGGGAGAGTGGAACCGGCGAGAGATGTCGTGCGGTGTCCCGCAGGGATCGGTTCTGGGACCGCATCTGTGGGACATCGGGTACGACTGGGTGCTGCGCGCCGACCTCCCTGGTGGCGTCAGCGTAGTTTGCTACGCTGACGACACGCTGGTCCTGGCGCAGGGGAGGTCGCACCAGGCGGCGGCCGAATTAGCGGCACGCGGGGTTGCGACAATCGTAGAGAGGATCCGGCAATTGGGACTCGAGGTGGCCTTGCACAAGTCCGAGGCCATGTGTTTTCATGGTCCTCGGAACGCACCACCATCGGGTTCCCAAATAACGGTAGGAGGGGTTCCCATCGGTGTCGAGTCGACGATGAAGTACCTGGGACTCGTCCTCGACAGCCGGTGGAATTTCGTGGAGCATTTCCGACGTTTGGCTCCCAGACTGGAGCGGGCCGGGGCTGCCTTGGGGCGGCTCCTGCCCAATCTGGGGGGTCCAAACGCCTCCTGCCGGAGGCTCTACGCGGGGGTCGTGCGGTCCATGGCCCTTTACGGAGCTCCGGTGTGGGCGCGTTCCGTGAGGCGGCGACCGGTCCGTCGGTTGAACGCGTCCCAGAGGGTCATGGCCATCCGGTTAGCCCGGGGATACCGCACGGTCTCCGGGGAGGCGGCGAACCTCCTTGCCGGATTACCGCCATGGGATCTGGAGGCAAAAGTCCTCGCGCACATCTGGGAGTGGCGCGAGGAGGCAGGACGCCGGGGCGTAACTCCGTTGCCGCGAGAAATCGCGGCACGGCGGACAGAGCTCCGGCAGGATCTCATGGCGGCATGGAGAGTGCGATTGTCGCAACCCAGCGCTGGGCACGCCACAATTGCGGCGATAAGTCCCCTCTTTGAGGAGTGGCTGGAGAGGCGCCACGGCGTCCTCACCTTCCGCCTGACGCAGGTCCTCACCGGACACGGGTGCTTCGGGAGGTACCTGTTCCGGATAAGGCGGGAGGAAACGCCCGGGTGTCACCACTGTGTGGATCGCCCGGAGGACACGGTGGAGCATACGGTGGAAGTCTGCCCGGCTTGGGCGGAGCACCGCCGTGTCCTCGCGGAAGCGATCGGCGGCGGCGATCTCTCGCGTCCGGCCCTGGTCCAGGCCATGGTACGGAGCGAGAGTGCATGGGAAGCCATTACCTCCTTCTGCGAAGCAGTAATGCTCGTGAAGGAGGAGGCGGGACGCGTGAGGGAGAGGCAAGCTTTGCACCCTCACGCCCCTAGTCGCCGCAGGAGACGCCCTGGGCGTCGGGAATCGGCAGCCGATTCCCGGCCACCGTAGGCGCGGGCTTGCGGACGGCGAGCAATGGGTAGCTCGCCGTCCGGTAAGGACCAGGCCCGAGTCGACGGCGCGTCGTGTTCCACGCGCGCCTCAAAGAGATGTCAGCACTATTGACGGGGTCCGCTAGGGCCGATGCCAGCTAGGGTTGCGGGATGTTCGAAAGAGTTACCGTGGCCCCGGCACAGGCAACAGAAGGAACACGGGTGGGTTTTAGTCAGTAAAAGTCTGACACGCCCTCCCGCTCCGCCCAGAGCGGGAGAAGTCATTTGATGATTTCCCATCCACAAAAAAAAAAAAAAAAAAAAAAAAGCAACTTTTAAAATTCAATTTCTCCTACTGTATCGATTGTAATTTTATGTTGTTACGAACATAGTATTTTAAAACCCATATTATTATGAAAGAGGTCGTATCTGGTCGGACTGCTTGTCGGTTTTCTACAGATTATACTTCGGTGAGTGTGCTCAAGAACTCCATGACCTCATTCCGCCGGCTCCCTTCTACCATAGGACATCTAGACGCACTGCAGGTTACCATCCTTACCTAGTTGCTATTCCACCAATTCGCACTAAGCGTTTCCAAATGTCTTTTGTGATGCGCCCAGCAAAGGAGTGGAACTCTCTGCCTGCGTCCGTGTTTCCGAACGCATACAACCCCGATCTCTTCAAAGTGAGAGTGAACAGGCTTCTTCTGGGTAAGCTCGCTCCATCGTCGACTTTGTCTTTGTCATCTCTGGCCTAGACTAGAGTCAAGAGCAAACCTATCTCAAATAAAAAAATAAAAAATCTCAAAGTTGCAATCGTAATTCCACGAGAAAATCGCTTTTGAATTGTGCTAAGTGTAATAAATACATATTAGTGTTCGTGACTGTACCTATATTCGGGCACGAGATTGGTAACAAAAGAAAGGCTAAAGAGTAATTAATTTTGCCTTGTGGTGAGGTTGAATACGTCACGAGAAGTGGGGTGCAGGCGGTACAATAAATATATGTACGTCACGATTTTTTTTCCTTCAGACGTTTTGGCCATATTTCTGTTGAGCAATTAAACGAATGGGAAAGTTTCCCATGAACTTTATCGGCGACTACTTTTTAATTAATTTATTTGGTTACTGTTATAATAATGATTTATATTGTAATTCTTTTAATTTTTGTTACTTAAATTTAGTGTAAAATTTCGATACGATGTAAAAATTGTTAGTGAAATAAATGAAATGAAATGAAGTGACTAAACTGAGCAAGTCAGACTTTTTTTTTTTTTTTGGATGGGAAATCATCAAATGACTTCTCCCGCTCTGAGCGGAGCGGGTGTCAGACTTTTACTGACTAAAACCCACCCGTGTTCCTTCTGTTGCCTGTGCCGGGGCCACGGTAACTCTTTCGAACATCCCTATCATATCTTTTACATAAATTTAATGACACATCACAGAGCACGGAATAGCCGCACCGAGAGCGTAGAATAGCTACACACCGATTTCTCTCTTTCAGTTGTCAGTAATTTGACTTTCGAAAGAAGAAGACAACGCGTTGTGTCACTATACAGACGATATACAATGTTTATTTGTAAGGAGGATAGACGACAGCTGTTACTAATCAAATTCGTGGCACCGAAAAAGCGTTGAGCGCATTACTTACGCCATTCAAAGCCTATCATAGTGCGAGAAATTGTTGAGACGCTTGGTTTGTATGGAAAGTAGTGACAGTTCCGCCTCTAGCAGCAGCAGCAGAGTCAAAGCTGTGCGCTTGCGACGCCTCGGCGAATCTGTTTGTCCAAAATGTTAGCTATACAGGGTTATTTTAAATTGGCTAGCTAAATTTTGCAGACGCGATGGGTATCGATATCGTAACATGATAAAACAAAAAATAAATTAATCAGATTCTTTTTGGGGTCATCGACTGCAGTTATTGTAGTCACCTGAAATATCAGTTAGAAAAAAATCTGTTTTTTTTTTTGTAAACTTCACAGACGTGATGGGTATCGATATCTCATGACGATAAAACATAAGAAAACAGTGTTTCTCAATTCATGCCTGTTAGTATCGGTCGTTGACCTCCCAAAAAAACATCAAATCTTTTTATTTTTTATTTTATCGTGATTAAAGGATGTGGAGTACACGTATGTGACTAAAAAAGTGATGAATATAAATGTTAGGTCAAAGAAAAGATGGATGGATTGTGTGAGGAATGATATGACAGAGAAGGGAGTGAATGACAGCGTGACTGATGATAGGGGAAAATGGAAAGAGAAAACGTGTTGCGCCGACCCCAAGTAACATGGGACAAGGGCAGGAAGATGATGATGATTTTATCGTGTTTAGATATCGATGCCCATCACGTCTGCGGAGTTTATATAGCCAATTTAAAATAACCCTGTATATATAGGATCTTTACTAGCCATTAAGTCAATCTACCCGACAAGTACCATGACTTCATCACACTTAGACTGGTGATAACAAACCATTAAGCCTAGCCACTTTCAAATAACCTAGATCACAAAAAGCTCTTTAGGCATAAAAACGAATGAAAACCGCGTTACATTATAACAGAGTTACATAAAAGTTGTATAAAAGTGCCGGTAATGACTAGCGGTTCTATTGGCACCAAATCCATTTATCTCTACTGCGATATTCATTACTGGGTGGCTCCGCTTTAAATTGTGCGTAAACATAATGACGGCTGTAACTGTTGGGCCATGAGAACAGCGTGCAAATTAGATTTATTTAAAGTATTCCAGAAATTACGTTTCAACTGCAGATTTTTTCTCATTAGAAGTGTACAAGTTGTTGCAAAGTTAGTTTTAGGGCTGATTTTTCAATCGTCAGATAACTTTTACCTGAGGATTAAATATGGCGGTTTGACACATTTTCTATACAAAAGCTGTCAAAACGTCAAACATATTCCCTAGATAAAAGTTATCTGACGATTGGGAAATCAGCCCTTGTATTAGTACATTTTTAGTTAAGCGGTTTCCTTCAGGAAATTGTAGCTTTACCCTTTTTACTCAAGAGTCATGGAAGGTGACTAAAGGATTACTCTAAGAAAATGAACACTTTGGTAACAGCTTCCAATCACCAGACTGCTATTCAACATGGTACATACAAAAAAACATAAAATAAAAGGCTATACGTGAGCAAGGTAAATGAACTGAAGAAGACTACACTCTAAAATCACTTCTTTAAAAATAAAACAACCCAACAGAAATATACATTCAACACTTCCCATTATAATAATTCACGTTCCCCCCTGCATATTAATGGCCCCAATAAGACCAAGCTTTGTAGGGTGGCTCGGTGTACATTTAATTCTATCATTCCCACGGGTTTTTCTCCAGCACCATATTATGGGAGGATGCCTTATACGTCGTTCAAACGTAGGTACTGTTCTTAACTGCACAAGTTTCAACGTCCAATTATGAGCTGCAATAAGTTTGAAATTGACAATCGCGTTGTTTGTGGAGTTGTTGAGTTACAATGTCTTATTTTGTACAATTTATAAATGCTGGGGTGACTGTTAAAGATAACCATAGAGTTATATACTTTAGTGGCAGAGATCGCGGTTTTTTTCGGGTTCATTAGAAACCTATGCCACTTTTCATTTAATTGTTTCAGCAGTTTGGTGTTGCAGTTTGGTGGTGCAGTTTGGTGGTGCGGTTTGGTGGTGCAGTTTGGTGGTGCAGTTTGGTGGTGCAGTTTGGTGGTGCAGTTTGGTGTTGCAGTTTGGTGGTGTAGTTTGGTGGTGCAGTTTGGTGGTGCGGTTTGGTGGTGCGGTTTGGTGGTGCGAATTGGTGGTGCGGTTTGGTAGTGCAGTTTGGTGGTGCAGTTTGGTGGTGCAGTTTGGTGGTGCAGTTTGGTGGTGCGGTTTGGTGGTGCGAATTGGTGGTGCGGTTTGGTAGTGCAGTTTGGTGGTGCAGAGTTTGGTGGTGCAGTTTGGTGGTGCAGTTTGGTGGTGCGGTTTGGTGGTGCGAATTGGTGGTGCGGTTTGGTAGTGCAGTTTGGTGGTGCAGTTTGGTGGTGCAGTTTGGTGGTGCAGTTTGGTGGTGCGGTTTGGTGGTGCGAATTGGTGGTGCGGTTTGGTAGTGCAGTTTGGTGGTGCAGTTTGGTGGTGCAGTTTGGTGGTGCGGTTTGGTGGTGCGAATTGGTGGTGCGGTTTGGTAGTGCAGTTTGGTGGTGCAGTTTGGTGGTGCAGTTTGGTGGTGCGGTTTGGTGGTGCGAATTGGTGGTGCGGTTTGGTAGTGCAGTTTGGTGGTGCAGTTTGGTGGTGCAGTTTGGTGGTGCGATTTGGTGGTACAGTTTGGTGGTGCAGTTGGTGGTGCATTTTGGTGGTGCAGTTTGTTGGTGCAGTTTGGTGGTACAGTTTGGTGGTGCAGTTTGTTGGTGCAGTTTGTTGGTGCAGTTTGGTGGTGCAGTTTGTTGGTGCAGTTTGGTGGTGCAGTTGGGGGGTGCACTTTGGTGATGCAGTTTAGAGGTGCACCTACATATTTATAATAACTGACTGACTGCCTCGTTGGTCTAGAGGTCGCAAACGCTACTGCTGAGCTTGAGGTCCTGGGTTCAATTCCCAGGTCAGGCAAAGTGTTATTGGGTTTTCCATCTGGAATTTTTCAGTAGCAGCCTGGAGTCTAGATTTGTGCCCGGTTGGTGGCAATAGGCTCGTCCCCTATTACATGGGAATAACTGACGAAATGTGGGTGTACTATACATAGGTACACCTCTGACTAACCTTTCGGGGAGTACAGGCGTGTTGTTATGTATGTGTATTTCTAATAACAATTGAGAGTACGAGAAGAAACTTATTTAACCTTTCTCATGTCGTAATTACAGACACAATTAGTAAACAACTGACTTTGTACCTATCGGGTTCAAACAACACGCAAAACCTTAATTGGTCTCTTTTTTAGATGCTATAATCTATACATCTATACATACATACAAATAAATAAAATTGAAGTGTCATTAAATTTTCGTCTGTATGTCTGTCTGTTTGTTCCGCCTAATCTCCAAATTAGATGGACCGATTTTGATGGGACTTTCACTGGCAGATAGCTGATATTATAAGAAGTAATGTAGGCTATTTTTATTAAAAACAAATTAGGGTTCCGCGAAATAAATTAAAACCCATGATATTGTGAACAAAATCCAATTCAAATAGGGAAGTTGTTTTCGAGATCCACGCGAACGAAGTCGCGGGCACAGCTAGCCACATAACACATGTTCCATAATGCCACTGCAACTCTCGTGTTCAGATCCTAAAATATGAGTAATAAACTTACAGATCATATTGTTTCTTCCTTCTTCTAATCTACATATATCTATACAAGTAAATAAAATTGAAGTGTATGTTTGTAAAGTCAAAATAACAGCTTTTTACTCAATGCATGTGAAAGTATATACGGTAATTAAAACAAAAAACCAATTTTTAAAATGTTTGGCTGTCTGTATGTCGGTCTGTCTGTCTGTTTGTTGCGGCTAATATCTGAAATGGTTGGACCGATTTTGACGGGACTTTCACTGGCAGTTTATAAGGAGTAACTTAGGCTACTTTTATTTTAGTAAGAGATTTAGGGTTCCGCGCAAAAAAATTAAAACCCATGAAATTGTGAAAAAAATCCGATTCAAATAGGGAAGCTGTTTCCCACGTGAACGAAGTCGCGGGCACAGCTAGTCTTCTAATAAAACTAGAAACCTTACCAACCATTAAACTTGCGATACATTATAAATCTCCGTTTTTACTTAAAACAGTAATACAAAAAGTGCTATAAAAATATGATAGGGGTGTTATTACTTATCTCGGCTCCGTGTTCCCGGCTATTCCCGGGAGACCACTAAATCAGAACCCTCCAGCAGACTTCAAAGATCACACAGCAATCTTGGGAACCCGATATCTTTAGCTTGAGAAATTACTTCACGTTGAAAAATGTTTATTTTGTTTTTACTATGGACAGATTCCAGGTAAAAGGAGATGGGAAAGGTATTTTGTTTGGAATAATGTTGAATAAAGTTTATTCTAAGGACGAGGCACGATGTTTTCATACGCACCGCCGGCGCCGACGGCGTGATCGGTGTTTTCTTCCTTACTAAACTTGAGAAATCTGCTAGAGTTGCGATAGAAGCACGTTATACACGCTTCGATGTTGCGTAAATAAATCGCCACGGAAAAAGTTGAAGAGGAAATGCAACAATCAGTGGTAATGCAGAACATTGGTAGTTGGTTTTGAATAGTTTTCGATTCTGGAGAAAGTATAAAACGTAAGTCACGAGAGATATACCTTGTGATAGCATAGGTTGCATGGGTACATGTGCAAAGGGGGACAATCGGGGACATCTCTACATAGTATAAAATAAAGTCGCTTTCCGCGTCTGTCTGTACATCCGCTAACTCCTCTTTGCACCCGACCCGTGCGAAGCAGCGGGCGGGTTGCTAGCACATAATAAAACTAGTTTTTTTTCTGTTTTAACTAAATTAGTCAGGACCTTAATATGACCTTCAGATCAATCAATCTGCCTAGCCTTTTACCAACTATGTTGGGGTCAGCTTCCAGTTTAACCAGATGCAGCTGAATCCCAGTATTTTATATGGAGTGACTACCTATTGACCTCCACAAACCAGTTACTGGGTAACACGATACCCCTTGGTAAGACTGGTTGTCAGACTTTTGGGCTTCTGACTACCCATAACGATTGTCAAAGATCTACAATTACAAAGCAAGGTCTAACTGCTTAACGTGCTTTCCGAGGCACGGAGGGGTCTCGATATGTAATGGATGGTCACCCATCCACGAACCGACTGCGGCAACCGTAGCTTAATCTTCGATCGATCCGTTCGGCTATTACCATTTAGTCACGAGCCCTTCTTAGACCTTCAAATACCACACAATAATTATGAAGACCCAAATATGTCAAACTTGGGTAATAACTTATTGCTTGAATAAAAAGAAAATCAGATATTGTTTGTTTTATAGACTGTAAGATCAGGTGAAGAGGGAAAATGTTCCTTCAATTTAAGATGGATGATGTAGGCGAATTTGAAAGCTTCAGTTCTTTTGGGGGTTACTAGGTACATGATTCAGCATTTAACAAGTATTGCTAAGTTAATTTAGATCTAGACAATTCTGAGTAGTTTCTTGGCTTAAGATTATTTTGTATTCTTGTCTACTTATTGTGTCTTCTTCTGGTCGAGCGTGGGAAACTTATTACGTAACCAGCGCCTTGTCCCGGGCACGGAATACGCGCGACATGAACTTATGACCCCGGCATGACCCCGCTCACAAAAAATTGTCTACTAATGTTTTTATCAACTGTAGTTGTGTTGTAAGTTTTCCCCCTACCAACATAGCATGTCGCATGTCGGTGATGCGAACCCGTAATATTATACCAAAAATCGCTCAAAGCTCATTAAAAAAATGACGTAACGGCCCAAAAAGTCCCGCAACAGAACACGCGCTACGTGGCCTATGACCCCGCTCACAAAAAGTCTAAGAAGTTTTAACTTCAATAAAGTCACAGAATTAGCCTCAAATCATGATGTTTTAATACTAATACCAAACTTTGGTGTCATTTTTAAACCTGAAGATTAAAGCGGTGCCGGCTATAAGATAAATTTTAAATGATCCCATTTTACGATAATATGAATTTTAGTGGCTAATGAAGAACCATTAAGATTCCTAAATATTAAAGTTAATAAGTTGTTAGAAGACACAACCCGACATCTTTTAAGACTGCAAAGAATAACCTTGTGGGAGTTTTAAGAGTCATTGAAGTGAATTTGACTACTGGAAACTTAATTTATGTCACCAAGTGCGTTTTAAATCATAGGTTTCTGAGTTTTTTTACTGTTACTGTTAGTTTGTATTATCCCACTGCTGGGCAAAGGCGTCTTCCCATGATTTCCAGTGCTTGCGATCCAGCGGGGCAATTGCGTAACATACTTACAGTAGGAATCGGTTTCATTTTGACAGTTCAAGAACATTCATTGCGCTATTTACGTTGTTGAGCATACAAATTTTTCGAACTTAAGACGCAATGGATTATCAATTTGCTTCAAAATGATTCAGATTCTTATTCATAGTGTGTTACGCAATTAGGGTGCAGTACTAATGTGGACCACTGGTCGGTTGTTTCATCCAGCTCGTCCCGCTATCTTCTACGGGGTCTGCCGCGACGCCTTCTAGCTATCTCAGGGCTCCACATAGCGGTTATTTTGGCTCACAGCTTATTGGGCATGCGGCAGATGTGGCCAGCCCAGTCTCACATTAACTTTGCATTTTGAGCAACGTCAGTAATCTGTGTTTTGGAGCGCAGTGTGGAGTTGCGAATATGATCTGTTAATTTGACTCCTACAATACTGCGCTTTATTGCACGTTGGCAAACCTTGACCTTTTTAAAAAACATAAAACGAACGTAGGAACTATTAAGTCCTATGCTTACGAAGTTTTTTTGCTTACTTACTTGAACAAGCAGCACTACTAAGGTTCGCAGCACGTTTTTTGTATTATACGCGCGTTGGTGGCGTGATTTAACGTCGTGTGCCTTCAACGCTTCGTACACGGTCGCCAACTGCGTCCCGACAGAGGTGACCTTGGTGGTTTACAACCGTGTAGTTTACGATAGTGGTTTACGAGCAAACATTGAAACAGCTCTGCCGGTCGCCAACCAAGGTCACCTCTGTCGGGGACGCGGTTGGCGACTGTGTAGCAGGCACTTTAATATTAACCAACGCGCACAACAACAACAACAAGCAACAAGCACGGTAATTATAGCAGAAGGGATCACATTGTTACTTTATTGTAGTAAAAGGCAAACAACATGATAAGAAAAACCCATCTTAGCACTTACCAGCGATAAACAAACAAGAAAAATAAAACACCAAGCAATTATGATAGCGTTCATTTAAGACAGAAAAAAATCGCCTAATGTTCTCAGCAGAAAAGGTAAACTTAGATATTGTAGTCGAGTCACGTTCTTACGTACTTATCGCGTAGTGCTTCGGTGAAATGAATTGCGGACGAGCAGCGACCGAGGGGGGTAGCGGTCGCGAAAGTCGGGTAAGTCGAGAGTCGGGCTAATCGAGCGTGCTTCTAACATCGAGTTAATAGGTTAGGTAACTAGGTGGTGTGTGTTTTTTTAATTTCAGAACGTGTGAAATCATTTTTTGTTACGTTATTCAGTTATCCAACGAATATTTTGAACGATTTTATTAATTTTCATACCCGTGTGACTATGTTCGATTTGTCGCCCACATCCTGTTGTAATTCGATTGAGTTCAAATTTTGCAAGCACGTGTAGCGAATTTCACCAATGAAACTGAACGCACTTCTAAACCGCGTTCAAGAGCTGTCAGTGTCAAAATTGCTGTGAAATATTGACACTGACAGCTCTTGAATGCGGTTTAGAAGTGCTGATCGCGTTCAGTTTCATTGGTGAAAATCCGCACTAAAATCGTAATGTTTACGTCTAAATCGGTAAACGCCTTATTTCTCAGATAATCTCATCACAAATATAGATACAAGCAGTTACAAATACATAGGTCCAATTACGTCAGTAATCGTAGTTATTATCTGCCTAGCCTTTTCCCAACTTTGTTGTGTATCTCTCTATGTATATGAAATAAATATGACTCTACCTCAAAAGAAAATATCGATAATAATTATCTATAGCAGACATATTGAATCCATTGAGAGATCATTACATATGCAAAAATTATAAACTATTCAAGTGCGGCGATCATCATCATCTGCCTAGCATTTTCCCAACTATGTTGGGGTCGGCTTCTAGTCACACTGGATGCAGCTGATTAATACTAGTATTTTATATGAAGCGACTGCCAAGCTGCCCTTCACAACTCAGTTACTGGGTAATACAATACCTCTTGGTAAGACTGGTTGTCAGACTCTTGGGCTTCTGACAACCCGTAACGACTGTCAAAGATCCAAGAATGACAACCAGGACCAACGGCTTAACGTGCTTTTAGAGGCACGGAGGGGTCTCAGTATGTAAAGATGGTCACCCATCCACGCACCGAGCGTGACAAGCGTAGCTTTATCTAATCGATCGACCCGTGCGGCTGTTATTACTTAGCCACGAGTCCCAGTAATCAAATACTGTAAGTAATGGCAAAGATAGCTGCTATCTACACAGTAATACATTAGATTAGTAACGATATAAGTCAGCACTGTCACCGCCTTCCCCTGAGATGACCCGTTCAAAGTGAAAAATAAAGGAAATATGTCACGCAACGATAACTGTCACATTTTGGAGACAATTCGTTTATCCGTGGATAACATGGGATTTTGTTGATGATTGCGTTTTGTTTCGATAAAGTGGAGGCAGTTTTTGGGTCGTATTCTAGAATTATGGAAGAGTGAATCTTAGTTTAGATGTGTTCTATTTTATGGTTCCAATCTGTGTGGTTCTTTCCTCAAAAGACCATTTTAGACACCAACCTACATGGTCTTCACATGATCTGACCAATATTATGTCTGGACTTTAAAAGAGACTTTGACCTCTGAGTTTGTTTCGGCCTTTTTTCTCAGAGTAGTCAGATAGGAAACGCTGGCCTCATCTAGTTTTAAAAAAAAAATGTTTGACGTATAAAAGTGTTTGTATAAACCTACTTACAGAAATAAAATCATTTATCATTTATGATTGATCAGTGAAACGTGGGGCTAACCAACCGGCGACAGGTGACAATCCGACAATTATGATAATTGTTTCAAAAGTTTATCATAGTTTTCTTGCTTTATAATATTACTAGCAGCGCCCCGCGGTTTCACCCGCATAAGACTTGATCCCGTAAGGATATCGGGATAAAAAATATCAATCGGGATAAATAATATAATATGTTAATCCAGGTTATAAATTATCTGCTTGCCAAATTTCATCCAAATCCGTTCAGTAGTTTTTGCGTGAAAGAGTAACGGACATCCATCCATCCTTACAAACTTTCGCGTTTATAATATTAGTAGGATTGCAAGTTATATTAAAAAGGGCCCTGATCAAAGTCTCAAGCGAAACAAAGCGAAGAGAAAGTGTAATATACGGTCACACTAATATTAACATGTAACGCGATATTTTTAATGTTACAACTTCTTCCTCTTCAGCATAGTACCATCCACTGCTGGTATTAGGGAAGATCTTTGTTTTTTCATAATAACGCTATTATCCTCAGTCTCATGCTATCCTTCTCCATTATTCCCCGCTTATTTTTGTAATGTCTTCGGCCCAACGCGGCAACGATTTGACGACAACGCCTTGATCGCCCATTTTCGGTCGCCATTTTGTTACACTTGTTGTCCATCTGTCATGTGTAATTCGGCACAAATGGGCCCTTCCCCTCTTTATAGTGACGATCGATACAAGTTTGACTAGAATTTATCTACAGATTGACTAGAATTTATCAGTTTTCCTGGGTGATTTCCCCCTCCTTTAAGTCCGTCTTTGGAATACGTTTAGGACTGTTTAAATGTCTAATAAAAATCGATTTTTCCCAAACATTTATCGATATTCGTGCAATCAAACGAGCGTAAAAAATCACCTCGTACGCTTGATCTTACACTTAATTTACCGACTCATTTGTCGATTCGCTAAAGAATAATAAAACCAAACTCCTTGGTACCAGCTCATTCCAATTCTTAAACATTAATCAATTGCTTCGAATACGAAACCGGAAAATGTAAAAGGAGAGAAAACCGAGATTTTTGTTAAAACTTTGTTTATATAGATAAAAAGACGTTTTCCAGTATTCAAACAACGAAACTTCCGTATTGTAAATGAAAAGACGCCAACAGAATTACTTACGGTGGATACTACCTACATCAATATTCATTCTTTTATTAATTTGTATCTGCGTGCCATAGCATATTGAGCGGCTCAGAGCAATTAGTGAGAAATGCTCGTGAATATCTGGCGTCCATTTCGTTGAATCACACCTGAGGGGGAGTATTCTCAGAAATTATTCCAGCCAGTGAAAAATGTCGCTAAATATGAGGGCAATGATTAACATTATTTTCACTCTTTGAAAGCTGACTAATCTTTATGTGGTGTTAATAGTGTGTAAGAAGATGATGTTGACGCTGTTGCACATTTACTCTAAGAACGACGATGTAATTCTACTAAATTATTGTTTAAGTAGTTTAAATGAATTCTGCTCGTAAGTAACCTTTTGTAAGTAGTAAGTAAATCATTTATTTGCGTAAAACATGGTATACATTGATGTTAATATTATTACAGTAGCTCAACATGTTTCGCTAAGATATAACATACCATGCAAAAAAAAAAATCTATTTTGACAAAAGGAATCAACATCTCACATCCATAAAATCTTTTAAACTGTAAAAATTACATTCAATAAGCCACTTGTGTAATTCTGTCTTAAATTTCCTCGAGTTCAATATTTTAAAGCGACTTGGTATTTTGTTATAAATACGTACGCACATTGCTAGGCAGTTTTTGTTGTATTTGGCAAGTCTTGGCAAATCACTTAATACCAGTTTATGAGGATATGAGGATCGCGTCTGTTTCTAGGATTTACATCATTTGCTGATTTAAATAAATGTTTGTTGTAAACTACAAATACACATACCTCATATATATACAGACACGGTAGAGGTAGCAGACCAAACCTCTTGAACATTGGTCTACACGGTCTTTGACGGTACATCTAGACAAAAACAGACATCATTTGATTTTAAATACTTAACAACAACAACAACACACGTTACATTTGGTTGCAAAACTTGATAACAAAAACACTACCTAAATCCGCATAAAACAATAAGTGTAGTCAATCCCACATTAACCTCTTTCCTACCGATTTATGGAGGATAGATAGATTGATTAACTTCGTAGGGTTTGCCTAAAACTAGGCTATCCAATCAATCTTCCTGTGGGCGGCGTAAGGGTCTACTTGGGACCTTTATCAGGCGGAACTAAACAATATACTACATATTACTATTATCTACAAAAACAGTACTATTACCTGCGTGGTCAAATCGAACAACTTAGGGTTGGTAATATCACTTGAGATTTCCCCTGCGACCATTCTATTGTCTATCGCAAAATCGAACGCGTCGGTGTTTTGCTTGGTCTTCTATTCCTGTCCTAAGTGTATATAATAAAGAATACATGTTCATGAAACTCTCTTTTCCATTTCTAATCAGTGCTGGGTTAAAATATTCTATTGGGATTGTTGTTGGATGGGATGTTTTATTTAAAGAAATAAAATAAAATAACATAGCTCTTACTAAGTCACTTTTGTCTGGTGATTTTGAATTCAGAGAACAAATGAAACACATAACAAACACGAAAACAATCGAATATTATAAACATAACATATTAAACCGAGGTGACTTTAGGTACACCCACATTTCGCAAGTTATGTTTTTTAAGGACCATGTACTAAGGGGCGAGCCTATTGCCCTCAACAAGGCACAATTAAAAGTATTTTATTTAAAGTGATATTTTTTACCTATGACAAAAATAATATCTACTGCTACCAAAATACACCGCCCCGCCATAAATGATGCAGGCGTTGCGTCAAGCAGGTGAATCGTCCCCACTTCATTTTCCGTAATGAATATGAATATGTTCGCGAATGCATTGCGTGCCATGCGGCTTAATGGTTACGGCTCAGCTTTGTAGTGGCCTACGGTTTATACTGATTCGTTTAATTTGTACGGATTTACTGATAATTTGATTAAAAATAATCGTCGACAGTTAATTAAAAGCGTCGATTGCGAAGCGTAGATCGATTCGGTAATGAGGTTAAGCGCCGTTGTCGATAAAGTTTTGTATGCGAGGGAATATACGTGATGTGGTGAATCTTTTGTTTTTACTATAGTAAACATTCCATTCAAGCTCTCAAAACGTCATGGCAAGACGCTCATTGTGCGTTAAACTAAAGGCGAATTTCTTCAATGAACCTGAACGCGTTCAGCACATCTAAACTGAGTTCAATAGCTCTCAGTGTTAATATTCCACAATAATGGTGACACTGACAACTCTTGAACTCAGTTTAGATGTGCTGATCGCGTTCAGTTACATTGGTGAAATTTGTCCGAAAGAGTAGAACTTCCTGCCAGAGACTGGTTTTCCCGATAGCCACAATCTGGGAGTTTTCAAGATCTCGAAAGAAAATAAGTCATCACTTACCAACAGGGGAGATAG
This sequence comes from Fissipunctia ypsillon, assembly GCA_947568875.1. Lineage (NCBI taxonomy): Eukaryota > Metazoa > Arthropoda > Insecta > Lepidoptera > Noctuidae > Fissipunctia > Fissipunctia ypsillon. Next base: position 6,978,981 of record OX387651.1, on the reverse strand, counting down.
TGGTCAAACATGACCAAACAGCTATTAAAAAGCTTTAGTGTCTATGCTATGACAATAGTCGTAGATTGTTTACTTACAAGTCTGTAAATAAACAGTGTTCCGGTGCGCTAGCCCGAGACGACGGCACGTGGATAGTACTCAACAGGGAGAAATACAGAAATAAATTCAGCAATAGAGTACATCAAATTGTTCCTAAACAAACGCCACTAAAAGCGATCTTGATGCAAATAAAACACCCAGATAATTTTATCTACAAAATATTAACCGACCTACATACTCTAGGGAGCAACCTTCATCCCTTAAAGCTGAGGTCTTGTCTATGGGCGATGACCCACAGAAATGAGGTTCGTACTGAAACGTTATCTTTAATCTATTATTTAGGGCGGCTTGTTAGTAATAGTGGCTTGAGCACTAGGCCTTTAACTCTCTGCCGTGGTGACTAAGAAGTTCCTTTTGCTGTGTGGATTAATGTTATCCCTTTTTTGGTCTAATTTATCAAATCGGTTGCTTGAGAAAAAAAGTGAAGTTGAAAAACTCAGTCATGGGAAGAAAAGGCTTGGGTTTAGTTTTGCGTTATGTATCTGGAAGTCTACTCTCTAGGCACGAAATCCGTAGTTTCGGCCGAAGTTACGGGCAATTCCTAACCCGTATCACTTACGGACATAATATTAGTTTGGGGCCCTGACCTAAGAATGAATGGCACCATGATTTTACACTTGTCCTGATGTATTTTTACCCGTCCGAAAAATTTTATTAATCGGGTGGAAGGTTCACTCCGAAGTTTCGAAGTGCTTTCGGACGAACCCGTATCTTTGTTGACGGACTAACGGCTGAACCCAATAATCTATCTATCACCAGTTTTGGCATATTGGACATAGAAAAACGTTTTAACGTCCCAATAATCTATAAGAGATTATGGAATCTTACCGGCTTGACATAAGGACAGATAGAATTATACTGTCTACCATCATAAGCGGTCTGTCTTTTACTGAAAATAGGTTATTGAGTTCGGCCGTTAGAGAGTAGGCCCAAAATAATACTGTAGCCATCACTTTCGCTCACAACATCATGATGTAGTAACTAAAGTGAAAATACAATTTTGTAGGTAGATGCTTTGTTACAAGTTCCCGTTAACATTGGTATACCACACGATAATATAAATCGTTTCTACAATCCGAAGGCTGACAGAATCATAACACTTCTTCTTCTTGCTACCGAAATCGGGCAAAAATCTAATATTATATAATATCTAAATAACAAAAAGATATGTGTTCCGCCTGTTTATTTTTTCAAGATAAAAGACGACTCTATGCGGACACATGTGGGGTTAGGGCTACGATTTTGTATCTGTGATCTTTGTTCTGATCATTCAGTTCTATGATTTTTCGTGACGTCACATTTACAAGATTATGGGCTGATTTTTCTAACGTCACATATCTAACATCTGACAGTTTTTGTATGCAGAAACTGTCAAAAACTCAAAATCATTCCAGGAATAAGGATATTTGAGGGGCAATTCCCGTATTTTCAAGAGCTTTCGCATTCTAATCTCAGTCTATATCTGTCAAATTTACCTATAGTTTTGACATTGATTGTCGCTGAGATGATAATGCGACTTGAATGTGAACGTTAAGAATTTGAAATGGCCTTCTGGCGATGGAAAAATTATTTCCTCTGTGAAAAAATTAGCCCTTAACGTGCTAATAAGGCAATTATATTAATGGTATCAGCAGAGTTTTGATGACTGAGGTGTGGAATAATAATTGCTCTTCCAAATTTTCTGGTGAACCTAATCACTAAAGCCTAATTTCACCAAAGAAACTGAATGCAAAACAATTATCACCGTTTCCGTCACTTCTTGATTTTAACACCTATACTGCTACTTTAAGTCTGAACTATTGAGATTTTGACACCACTATAGCAATGAGAAGCGTTATCAATGTGTAAGCCTTGAATATTTTTAAAGACTACAAATTCTTGTAAAACTCTCCTACACTACCTGACCCTGCCGTCACAGTACACCACCAAAACAAAACACAATCTTCACCACAAGAAGATCAACTAATCCCTTGCCATCCCTGGTACCCAAGGAAGAGGGTCGCACACGATAGCTTTATCTCCCCTGAACTTGCGAATACTTTGAATTGTCGCGAGCTACTTTCATATATCCCCCGCCACTTTGCGTGTTCCGCTGTAATTTCGGAGAGATTGTATTGTTCAGGAGAATAATAAGAACACCGGGTATGATGTGTGTAATAAAATTTACTCGTTTATATGTCTTGCGTGCGTAGATGGAAAACAGATTAAGCTGTGCGTGTTGATTTGTGAATTTTCTGGGGATTTGATGTTCGTTGTTACAAGGGAGTGATGTTAGCAGATTCGTGTATTCTAGGATATTTATAACTTTTCTTTATAATTTTTCCTAAAAGATGTGCACACACGCAAAATCCATTTTTATTTAGTACTAATTGTGCTCCACGACAACGTTCGCGTGGAAGTCGTAAAACACAAAATATACTAAAATAACAGCCACATTTTAATAAAACTTCCTCGTTCTTCATCCGTCGCGCTGCATCGCCCGCGCTATTACTTCGTTTTCGCTTAGCGTTCATTCTGGCTTTTTTCTTTTTGCTCGGTTCCTAAGGTTCGTAGCGTGATGTTAAATAGCCTATAACTATCCTCGAGAATTGGGCTACCAAATGCAAAAAGAATTTTTCAAATCAGACTTTTTCTTCACAATTTCATGTGTTTTAATTTTATTGCGTGGAAACCTAAGTTTTTTTCTAAAATAAAAGTAGCCTAAGTTACTCCCCATAATATCAGCTATCTGTCAGTGAACATCCCGTAAAAATCAGTGTAGCCGTTTCGGAGATTAGCCGAAATAAACAGACAGACAGACAAACAATTTTGAAAATTGCTTTTTTGTTATAAGTAGCGTATATACTTTCTTATGCATTTGGTGGACACTACAGTTTTATTTATTTGTATAGATGTATAGACTAAAATAACAGCCACATTTTAATAAAACTTTCTCGTACCCCGACCCGCCGCATTGCTTCGCCCGCCCGCGCTATTACTTCGTTTTCGCTTCGTGTTCTTTCTAACTTTTTTTTGCTCGGCTCCTAAGGGTTGTAGCGTGATGTTAAAAAGCCTACAACTGTCCTCGAGAATTGGACTACTAAATGCAAAATGAATTTATCAATTCCGACTTTTTGTTCATAATTTCATGGGTTTTATTTTTTTCGCGCGGAATCCTAATTATTTTTCTAAAATAAAAGCCTAAGTTACTCCACGTAACATCAGCTACCTGCTAGTGAAAGTCCCGTCAAAATCGGTCCATCCGTTTCGGAGATTAGCTAGAACAAACAGACCGACAGACAAACAAAAATTTTAAAAATTGCTTTTTGTTATAAGTAACGTATATACTTTCCTATGCATTTAGAAAAATTTGTTATTTGGATATTACAAACAGATACTTCAATTAAATTTTTTATTTTGTATATATTACTTTTCTAACCTGCAACCACTTAAAATTCCATGCCTTTTTCAAGCCATTCCCATTCTTAATTTGGGATTTAGTTTTACATGCCTTTTGAACTCTGTTTAACCGGTTACAACTAAAAATTACAAAGTTTTCGATCAACCCACCTCTTTAAAACTAACATAAATTCTAAAAACTAAACCGAAACTTAAAATACATAACAAGCGTCAAAACAGACGTATTCGTTAGAAAACCAGTTTTGTTATTCCCCTGGTTTATGATGTCACTGAAACTTGGTGTAAACGAGGTCTAGCGAAGGACCTTTCAGGTTTTCAGTGTGAGCTCGACACCCGTGGGACTGAAGAATAGACTACAAATAGTACAATGTGATGTTTTAACACGCTGCCAGCTTTCACCTCCGTATATGTTTTGCTTTAAATTTTTTGTGAGTTAAATCGTGAGTGGATTCACTGTGTTGATATATTTTGATGTTTTAGCTCGTTATTTAAAAGCTAGAATTCAAATAATTATGGTGTACTTTTAGGACTATTACGTAGATCACTGAAAATGTGTTTTCAGGGGCGTTGAATCATTGTAATGAAATACTCTTTTAACGTTATTTATCTAGAGACTAGAGAGCTTAACAGTTTTTGTTATCTTAACCTTTCATCCTGCGTACTGCCGCGGTCTCTAAATCCCTAGGCAGTCACCTGGCTATAAACCTAGCTGACCGTCTAATCAGCTCACCACTATGAGCTAGCTGTTCTCTCGACAGTCATTTGTTTTATCTTCCCTGAAATCAGACGCTTTTTAATCATTTTTGCCTTTCATTCAGCATCCTTCAGTCACCTACCGAATGATTGAAAAACGAAATGAAAGCATGCAGATGAACGTTCGTTCCTACATAATTTTGTCAGTACCTATTACGTGAAGGTGGGATGAAATAAAAAAATGGCCAAATGCGAGTCGGACTCGCACACGATACACACTACGTTTTTTAGTTTAGTAAAAAAAAAACAAGTTCTTGTATGGGACCCCTTTAATTTTTTACTTTATTTGATTTTCATCTGGCTCGAGGTTTGCCAACGAGCCATGGAGCGCAGTATTCTGGGGGTTCGAATTTCGGACCGTGTAAGGAACACAACACTGCGCGCCAAAACCAAGGTCACAGACGTTACCCAGAAAGCCACTAAGCTTAAGTGAGACTGGGCCAGACATGTCTGCCGCATGTCAGACGACAAATGGGCTAAGAGAACCACCGATTGGGTCCCACTAAACATACGGCGACATCGCGGCAGGCCGAGACAAAGATGGCAGGACGAGCTCGACTCCTACCGAAAGGACTGGCCGATACAAACAATATTGTAGCAAAATCTATTTTTATTTAGTACTAGCTGTGCTCCGTGACTACGTTCGCGTAGAAGTCGTAAGATACACAATATACTAAAATAACAGCCACGTTTTAATACAACTCCCTCGTCCCCCGACGCGTCGCGTTGGATCGCCCGCCCGCGCTATTACTTCGTTTTCGCTTAGTGTTCTTTCTGACTTTTTTCTTTTTGCTCGGCTCCTAAGAGCCGTAGCGTGATGTTAAATAGCCTATAACTATCCTCGAGAATTGGGCTACCAAATGCAAAAAGAATTTTTCAAATCCGACTTTTTATTCACAATTTCATGGATTTTAATTTTTTTGCACGGAACCCAAAATAAAAGTAGCCTTAGTTACCCCCCGTAATATCAGATATCTGCCAGTGAAAGTCGAGTCAAAATCGGTCCAGCCGTTTCGGAGATTAGCCGGAACAAACAGACAGACTTATGAGTACCGTATATACCCACTTTCTTATGCATTTAGTAAAAAAGTTGTTATTTTGTCATTACAAACAGACACTTCAATTAAATTTATTTATATCTAGATGTATAGATTCCGCTATCAACGGCATTTCTTTGTTACTCTTTAGCATTTATCAACTGAGAAAAAACCCCTGCACAAAATTCAAGCCTCCATAGCTAAGTTGCTAATCCCGGCTAAAACCAAAAATTCTTTCAAACTTCAGTTTCACCTAACTTTGCCTAAGCCCGATATTATGAGCCCAATCTTTCTCAGAATACTGCTAAGTACTAAACTGCTTACAACTACTTGACGACACTTTTCCCAACAACTTTTGTATAATTATATATTCCCCTTATCAAAGTAGTCTGGAAGTTTGTGAAGCTAGATTAAGTTAGAGTTGTGCTTGAAGACGTTAATAGTTTGTTGGTGCAACAATAGTGCCCGCATCTGAGCCCAACTTGCTGAGATTAGGGCTTTTCATACACAAATAATTTGATATACCAACGTGGACATATGCGGTGACCACTTTTCAACCTTATTACCTAAGCAATAAGATCAAAAAGTGATTCACCGCAAATGTCCGCGATGGTACCTACCTATAAAACTGCACATGCATTGTACGACTCTGAACAATGTTATAACATTACATCACGCCTGTAATCCGCGAAGGGTTAGGCAGGAGTGTAGGTACCTGTAGTAACACCCACATTTTGCCAGTATTATGCCTATGTCCCATGTAAACGGGGTAAGCATAATGCTATTAAGGCTCCAGGCAAACTGGTGCGACACGTCACACCACACAAAGGCACCGCGTGTCGCGCGACGAGCAATGCCAATGTAGCGTCGCGTGTCGCGCCTGTTTGCAGGAGCCTCTAACTGGGCACAAATGCAAACTGACCAAACAACAAAACGAAGATAATGTAATATGTTTCCAAATTGTGCCACTTTCCACAAATTAGTAATTTTGATAATGGTACTGTAGTTCTTGCTACTTCTCTGCCTGGTACAGTGACAAAATTAAAAGTCGATGTGCCTGTTATTTAACCAAAATTCAGTAATTCTAATTAGTGACTGAAATTAGCTTGGACAAACAACAAACACAAACACAAAGAACCAATAAAGACACAAACACACAAATATTATTATTTTTTTCTTTCACACCAATTTCTGTCACCCACTCCTAAAGCTTTCTTACTAACTCAGTTACATATTGCAAATCATAATCAAATCTATACATACCAGCAACTTTACATTAAACACTCAATTTCAACGCGAGTCAATTAAAAATCCACCCAAATCAAAATAATCTCAAGAAAAACAACATTGTAATGTAACAAACAAACGTACCGAATATCTTTATACCGACACACAATCTTGAGGCGACCGTCTGGCCGACGGAAAAACAAGTAAAGTACTGATTTATTAAACATTCCGGCTAAACAGACATTCCTAGCGTGTTCCAGCGAGTACCTCTTTATTTAGCACTGAATTTACATGCTCGCTACTATTGCGTTTAGCTCCATTTTGTATTGTTGCTATTTTTACGCAAGTTTACGCACTCATGAAGGCACACAGACTTTGACAGGCTAAGTAAAATACGTATGCAGCGGTATAATTCAAGCAAAGACCCTTAGAAAGACAGAAGACAGATTTTGTGGTATTATCTTGACCTGTTGAAGATCTCCATTACACAACTCCGAGTTTTTCATCTGCAAATGCTTATTACACTATATATAGAGGCATTAGGAACAGGGTGTAAAGTACACTCATCCTCCATAGAAAAGGGAGGTTCCTCCGACCAGACGGGTGTTATGTCTGGTGGGCTACTTGCCCGACGATTGATGTCGGGATATGTGCTAATCACGCGGTAAACTCTGATTGCGTGGTGCAGGATTTTGCGTGACGTCAGTGTGATGCGTTCCAATGTGGTGATGTAGATATCCACAACACCTTCCAACACAAAACTCACAAACGCTGATCCCAACAACAACTATGTATATAAACAACTAGCAACGCCCCGCGGTTTCACCCGTATACATCTTAATCCCATAGGGATATCGAATTGAAAAGTATCCTATATGTTAATCCAGGTTATAAATTCTCTGGGTGCCAAATTTCATCCAAATCCGTTTAGTAGTTTTTGCGTGAAAGAGTAACAAACATCCATTCATCCATCCATCCATCCTCACAAACCTTCGCATTTATAATACATATTAGTAGAATAGTAGGATTCATCTTATAACACACACTGAAAATCCATTGCGTAATTTGCGTAACACATTTTTATCATAAATATCAAACTCAAATATTCTCTGCAACCGTTGCGTGCACAGATAACAACCACGTTTTTAGTGTTGTGCCTCTGCGCGTGCGTTGATGGCGGCGCAGAATATTGCCATTTATGTATTTTGTGCAATTACCAATGTTCTCTTAAATAATTATTTTTTCACTTATTTGTCTATGTTTTGTAAATGATGAAACAACACACATAACATAACATCACGCCTGTAGTTCCCGAAGGTTTAGGCAGAGGTGTACCTATAATACCTACACCCACATTTTGCCAATTATGTTTACATCCCATGTACTTTATGCAGCAAGAGGAGACAAGGCTTATCGATAAGTCATGAAGATGGCTACAGCTGAGATCGCAAGCAGATTCTTATAAGAATAAGAATAATTTATTATTCAAGAAGTTACATTCGAGTGCGTTAATTCCTGGAACTCACACTAGGATTCCCTGTGTCGTGAGATCCAGGCTCCTTCGTTCCGTTTACATTTATTGCTATGCATCTAGTAGGTATATATACGTTACAACTAAATTTCATATAGTCTACTCGTAATCCACTAGCAGAGGAGTATACAATAAAAAAATAAAAAATAAACTTATACACAAAGAAAACTAATATTAATACCCAAAGAAAACAGTAGACAACCAAGTATGTATGTACATATGTTATGTGTGGTTGTGATGGTGTGTGTATATGTGTGATATGGTGTGTTTGTGTGGGTGTCTGAATTAAGAAAATTGTGTTGGTGTTGAGAGTGTGTCTGAGTGTTTTACCTGAGGATGTATAAAATTATGTGGATGTTTGTTATATAGAGTAATAAATATATAAATAGAGATATGTATCAGAACCTATCAAAGCGCTCCTTGTTGAGAATTATATCAGATTAAGAAGTTTTCAGTCAAGTCATAGTCTTATGCAAAGTAAGTACTTATTTAGTTTTTATATTCGTACTAGCTTTTGCCCGCGGCTTCGCCCGCGTGTATGTCGGAAAATATCAAATTAGTACCTACCCTACGTGTTAATCCAGGTTCTAAAACATCTGTATGCCAAATTTCCTCTAAATTCAATCAACCGTTTTTGCGCCAATCCGGAACATACATCCCGACAAACAACAAACGGACAAAAATTCTAAAAACTATAGTGTTGCAACAGACTCGTTCAATCACTTCTTTTAAAATATATGCAATGCACAGTTCTGACTTCGTTACTATTTTTAACCGACTTCAAAAAAGGAGGAGGTTATCAATTCGGTTGTATGGTTTTTTTAATGTATGTTATCGTTACTCCGTCATTTATAAATTTAAAAAAATATTTTTTATTTGAAAGGATTGGACTTCCAGATTGGTTCCATTTTTATCCAAATCCAGTTCTGATGATAGGATCTACAAGGAATTGAGGGAACTCCTCAAATATTATTGGCAAACACATAGTGATTTTGGTATTTTCGTCAACAAATCAAGCATTTGCATTCAGAAAGTATGATTTGGTGAAGTGGAACTGACGAAGAAGACCACAGATGGCTACAGGAACTCATCAATGATAAGTATTTCACGGGTGGCGATAAGATATCTCGATTAAGATAGTTAAACGACTATGACGAAACAAATTTAAATAAATGCTTCTGATGAAAATGGTACCATTGAACTCAGATCAGTAATAAAACAATGTATCCAAGCCGTGTTGGGGCTTATTGGAAATGTCATGAGATGCACTCTGGCTATAAATTATTTTTAACTGACTTCAAAACAGGAGGAGGTTCTCAGTTCTTCGGAATCTTTTAGTTTTATGGTTCCCCGATTATTCGAAGACGGCTGGACCGATTTCGAAAATTCTTTTTTTGTTTGAAAGGGTATACTTTCCAGGTGATTCCATTGTCATCAGGTCAAGATCTGATAATGGGATCTTATAGAAATCGAGGGAACTCTTCAATATAGGCACACCTATAGCGATTTTGGTATTTTTTTATAGTAACTTGTGGATTTCCTCTCGAAAAGCAACATTTGGTGAAGTGGAACTGATGACAAAGACCACAGATGGTAAGATGGCCACTGGAACAACTCAATAATAAGTATTTCACGGGTTGCGATTCCATTACTTTAAACCATCCATCCATTCCATTATTTTAATGATTGCTAACCAATAGAAGCTCGTCGCAATGCATATAGTGAAGTGGAGCTGTTGGTGAAGTACCAAGAGAACTCCTCAACAATTAACGTCCCTGCATCGGCAAAAGCAATGTTTTTTAAAAGGTGATGAGCAGTTGTCATTAGGCTATTGTAACTCAGATAAATTACAAACAGACCCACTAAAAAGTGAACAATAAAAACAACCGACTTCCAAAACACTCACTACAAAGTGAAAAATAACTTTAATTTCGGAAGTCAGTGGCAAAAACCTAAAATACAGATCCAAAGACACCGACTTCCGAAAAAGTATTAGTACCGAGTTTCGAGTTAATATGACAGTGCGTTAAATTTTTTCCTTACTGTTCCTTACTGTTTTTACGGTCCTAGTGTTCCTTACTTGTTTTAAAAAAGTTAGTGACAATTTTTATTATTTTCTGAGGCAAATATTGCCATGTTTCAAGTGTATGAACCAAAGGAATAAGATTTTTCATATAATCTGTATCCCCTCTTTTCACCCCCACAGGGGTGGAATTTCGAAAAATCGTTTCGGATTTTTCTATAACTGAAATCAAAGATTTCTTATACCAATGTTTGAGTTAATCGAGCCACAAGCGCTTAAAAATCTAATTACCCCTTCTCACCCCGTCAGGGGTAGTTTTGAAAAACTGATAGTAAGAAACTTTATTGCTTATTCAGGCAAATATTCGTGCTTAGTTTCAAGTTTATTAACCAAATGAATAAGATTTTTCATCTAAACTATATCCCCGCTTTTAACCCCTACACGGGTGGAATTTTTAAAAATCGTTTAAAATATTTCCATAACTTGAATCAAAAATTTCTTATACCAATTTTTGAGTTAATCAAGCCACACAGTAAAATCTTTCTCTTAAAAATCTAATTACCCCTTTTCACCCCGGCAGGGGTAATTTTCAAGAACCAATAGTAAGAAACTTTATTGCTTATTAAGGCAAATATTCGTACCAAGTTTCAAGCTTATTAACCAAATGAATAAGATTTATCATCTAAACTATATCCCCGGTTTTCACCCCACAGGGGTGGAATTTAAAAAAATCGTTTAGGATATTTCCAAAACGTGACTCAAAGATTATTCATACCAATTTTCGAGCTAATCAAGCTACGCAGTAAAATTCTCCCCTGTAAAATTGACAACCCCTTTTCAACCCGTCCGGGGTAGATTTTCGAAAAACCTTGATACATGTTATTCTTTATTTTTAGACTTAAGTATAAATACTGAGTTTCGAGTTAATCGGACTGCGTGTTAAAATTCTTCCATACAAATTTTGATACCCCCTAATCCCCCTCGTGGGAGTAGTTTAGAAAAACCAAAAATTACAAAATTCATAATTTATTAAGATAAGTTTTTGGGCCAAGTTTCAAGTTTATTAACTCAAGGAATAAGATTTTTCATACAAACGAAATACCCCCTTTTCACCCTCTTAAAGGTCGATTTTCCAAAAACCCCTTCTTAGTGCTCCCCTACATTATAAAAGAAAGCCGTGTGCAAAATTTCACGTTTCAGTCCCAGTAGTTTCGGCTGTACGTTGATATGTCAGTCAGTCAGTCAGTCAGTCAGTTTCTCCTTTTATATATACATATACATAGATGTGTCAAACCGCCATATTTATTCCTCAGGTAAAAGTTATCTGACGATTGAAAAATCAGCCCTAAATGGAAAAAAAACGTATTATTGAAGCTAACTCAAAAACCACTGAACAGAATTTGACCAAATTTATATGCAACCACCTCAAGACTATACCCTTTCAAATAAAAACTTTGCAAAGAGGCAAATTTGTGTCGCGCTAAATCGTGTCAGAAGTTTGGAAGGCGTAGTTTCATCAGGTTTGGACGCCGTCACCAACAAATTATTAAGTCAACCACACGACGACAGATCGGTGACCAAATCTGTCTTCTGACAATCAAAGCCACACATAACATACGACTCAAGTAGCGCAATTTGAAGCATATTACCATTAAAATAATTTATAGCCAGAGTACATCTCATGACAATTCCAATAAGCCCAAACACGGCTAGGATACATTATTTTATTACGGAGTTCCAGTGCCTACCTTCCGGTTTCATCATCAGATCAGTTCAATGCTACCATTTTCATCAGAACCATTTATTTAAATTTACTTCGTCTTAGTCGCTTAACTATCTTAATCGAGATATCGCCACCCGTGAAATACTTATCATTGAGGAGTTCCCGTGGACATATGTGGTCTTCTGCATCAGTTCCACTTCACCAAATGATACTTTCTGAATGCAAATGCTTGACTTGTTGATGAAAATACGTAATTAATATTATTTAAATGCCTATAATATTTGAGGAGTTCCCTCAATTCCTCATGGATCCTATCATCAGAACTGGATTTTGATAAAAAATGGGACCAATCTGGAAGTATATCCTTTCAATAGAAAAAAAGAATTTTCCAAATCGGTTTAAAAAAATACATACAACAGAATTGAGAACCTCCTCCTTTTTTTGAAGTCGGTTAAAAATAAATACTAAAATGTTTCCTCAAGAAGTCAAGATACGAACTATGACTACATTTTCAATCCCTTAAGTCTCTTAAAAAGAGGTACTTACACAAAATTTTTAACATTATTTGTGATTTTTAAAATCAACCCCTATTTTACCCCCTACCCTTTACCTTTTATTTTACTCTTAGAGGATGATTTTTCAAAAACGCTGAACAACATAATTCTTTATTTCCTACCAAAAGTATGAATTTGAATTTTCATATCCCTAACTTAAAAAATGCAGGGTTTCCCATACAAACTTTCATCCCCTATATCACCCCCTGTAGGGTTATTTTTGAGACAAAAAGTAGCCTATGTCCTTCCCCAGGATGCCATCTATCTCGTTGCCAAATTTTATCGAAATCCGTTCAGTGGTTTAGGCGTGAAAAGGTAACATACAGACAGACAGACAGACAGAGTTACTTTCGAATTTATAATATTAGTATGGATATTAGTATGGATGGATTCAATCTAGTTAGTAAGTAAAGCAACTGTAAGGCGCTTTGTACACACACGTTTTTCTTGCCGTGAAAAACTACGGTTTATTAGCCGTGTGTCACGGTCATCAGTGTTGTATGGATCACTGTGGAAGCTTGTTGACGACACGGCGGCAGTACGGCACGGCGCCGTCGCCGGCATGCGTCGTTTCTGTTCACGGCGTGATTCACATCAGTAATGTATGGCAGTCTAGTGGAGTCTGTCGACGGCTCCGGATGTTTTCATGTTTCGTGACGGCTTACCTACACTGATTTTGTTTTAAAATGGGTTTAAATCAAGAATTATTAATTAGGTACATTGATTCATGAAAGGCCTGTAATATGGAATAAGAATTGATAAGATGATTGGTAGTACTGTAGAGGCTTTAAACGAGCCGGTCTTCAGCATGAATCCTCCTCGGATTGTGGCATTGGCTGATAAGACAAACACTAGTTTAGTGAAATATCGAATAGGTTTAAATTATGACAGATAGTCAAACTGTTTTATATTGAGTCAGTGCTGTGCTAGCTATACGATAGACAATGTAATGTGCTTTTATATAAGCCAATAAATAGTGACAGCAGTGCTTCCGTGTACCTCATTTATATAACCAACAACACATTTCTAGTAGAGACCAAACAGACAATCTACGTACTGGTCTGCCCTAGTAACGTGGCAGGTCACTACAGTACCTATCCAAAACATTTTTTTACTTTTTTTTTCCTTTTTTTGAGTTTTCCATACACGCAATAAGCAATGTTGATATTTTTGCACAGAAAAAACTCAACTCGAGCCGTACCTAACCGTTGTCACGTCCGGTTGTTTGCCGTGTCATGTATGGACGCCAGCAGATCAAGCTACCCGAAACTGTCAAATTTTTCCAATCAACCTTGAACTTCCTTTAGCAATAAAGTCGAAAATCTATTAAAGAAATTTGACAGATTGTAGTAGCCTGATGTGCTGGCCGTCTGTACAACCTCACACGTTTTTTCAACGGTGCAGTTTTTACGCCGTACCGTAATGAAACCGTGCCGTGTACCAAGGGCCTAATACACATAAATCCAATTTAGGCCAGTGCCCACATTCAAAATTGTTTCGTCCTTGTCGTATTCCTTTAGGTCTAGACACGACCTACGAAAACAATATTATGTAGCCGACTAGCATTTAAATTCTGTTTAGTTTTTTGGTCCCGAAATAACGGCTTCACAAAGTATTTACATTTAAATATATTATATTAAAACAAATGTTACTAATGTACTTTACACAGTCCTCTAATATAGTTGAACAAACTGAATTGAAGCATTTAAATCAAATCTTTGTAAACTCAAAGACGCATTTTGATCATTTACAGTTAATATTAATGTTAAGATTTACCTACTTCAATTGATATTAAGATTTGTAACTGCGCCTTGTATAAATTAATTTCATTCAACATTATTTTGATACACTAAAAATATTTTAAATCGTCGTGTGGTTTAATCTAAATATATTCATAATCAAAAACTTGCTGAGTGATTTTTTGAATATGAGTGAAGTGAATGTGCATTTGCACCTCTTTAGATTCCAGTTGAAGTCCAGTGTTAGTACCGAGTGACTGGGGAAGCTTATCATTTTCAATGCTACTAGCCTCTGCCCGCGATTTCGTCCACGTGGAAGTCTACTATACCATAAAAATAACCAATGGCACTCGGCAAAAGTGTAGCTTTCTATCAGTGAAAGATTTTTTTTTAATCGTATGAGCAATTTCGGAGATTACCTCCTGCATTCAAACTTACAAACTTTACCTCTTTTTAATTTAGCGTTAGCGTGCTTTGATAGTCCATTTACTGTGTACTGGACAGGTGTACACCTGCATATGAGTAGGAAATAGACTCAGGGCGGATTTCACCAATGAAACTGAACGCAATCAGCACATCTAAACTAAGTTCAAGACCTGTCAGTGTCATTATTCCAAAGACAATAAAGACACTGACAGCTCTTAAACATGGTTTATGTGCTGATCGCTTTCAGTTTCATTGGTGAAATCAGCCTTACGTAATTATTGTGTAACTTGTTTTGTTTACTAACAAATTACTACACCTTTTTATTTTTATTTTTGTGTGCACTACTAACAACTCCACCAACGCCATCTTTGTAACTATTTTTGCACTGTGTTGTTTTTAAAGATAAATTATTATTATAATATTAGTGTAGATGATGCGTTCAATATTAATTTATGGACATGAGACACCATGTTAAAGAAGTTAAATAAGTATGCAATCAGCAAGCTCTTCATATAAGCCAGTAGATTTCTACTGGCCTGTTTACAGAGTATTATAACAGTCTGTGTAGTATCACAAAATAGATACAGAAGGAACAATTGGAACCGTGCACCTAGCTTCTGACGTTTCATAAGAGCCATGTAGGCTTATGCGAAATAAAATATTTTGAATTTTGAAGCCTCATAGTTAGAACAAACGAAAACGCTCGCTCACATATACACCATATCACGCGTTTACGTATGTTTGAAGCCAGAAATACACATACTTGCACAAAAGTACCTAGGCAAGTATAGCTTGCATGTCATTGTGCCACAACAACTTCTGTTTGGTGATAACAATGGCATGGGCGTATCTTTGGCTTGACATAGTTTGATATCACCGTATGAACTGTCAATCGGCCTACCTTTTTCCCAACTATCTTGCGGTTGGGTTCCAGTTTAATCGAATGCAGCTAAATAACAGTATTTTACATGAAACGACTGCCTATCTAACCACCACAACCCAGTTACTGGGTAATACGATATCCGTTGGTTAGACTGGTTGTCAGACATTCGGGCTTCTGACGACCCAGTTAATGGGTAACAATGCAGTGGCGTGCGGCGGTTATCATTTAGCCACGAGCACCCCGCGAGTCACCAACATTAATAGTTTACACTTATGCAAAATTCAAAAGTGATTTTCTCTTGAAATAACGATTGCGACTTTGACAATGGTCCTACATATTTCATAAAAAATATGGTGTCAAAAGGATTATGTTCGTAACATTATAAAATTTCTATCAATACTTTAGGAGAAAATCGCTGTTGAATCTTGCGTAGTTGTGGTGTTCATGCTCGTGACTGTACGGATCCATGTGTGTGCGAGGGCTCTACAGCCGTCCTTCTGTACCAATCTATTCTGTGATAATTGTGAAGCAGAGCACCACTTTCTACGAAATAATCAGACACATCAAGGTTCATTAGTAGCTAGACGGTCGATATCTACGATGTTTAATTAGTAGCCCCTCCTCTTGCATCTTGTGTCAAAGAGTTCGATATTGTGAGGTGGAAGAGACAATGAATGGCTGTTGTTTTCGTTTATTTTGTTTGTAAAGAAAATATTGTATGCTATGATTTTTTGGAGTTTACTTCAATTTTCATATAAGGCCTCCGGTATGGAAATTTTATGATGACTAAAATTAGTACAAGCGTTAAATCAAAAGCGTTACGTTTTTTTGCGGAACGTACCTTGCGCACCTTTCATGGAGTAAACTCTAGTCGTGCGTCGGAGCTAACACACACACACTTTTTTCTTTTGTTATTATTTTTTATAAAGTTACTAGCTCATTAAAGCAGAACGCTCCTAGCATTTAAAAATGCTAGAAAAACAAAAAAGAACCCCAGGGCTATTTATTAACAACTCCGATATTTGATGCAAACAATTGATTGCTACAAGAGATGTTGATTGAAACCATTTCAATTTCAGCTCACGTCGTCAGAGAGAAAGTAAGTGAAAATAACTAGCAGTTCTTCAAATTAAGGGGAAAATGCTCAGTATTTGTGTGACCCCGGCGGGCGGTACTTTTTCTGTACTCTTGGGCGGCAATGTTTAAATTAGTACCTACTCACAACGTATGGAAAAGTCGTACTTTTTGGGGTGAAAGCAATTATTGCTGCTTACTTTGGTCAAATATTTTTTACTATTTCAACTTAAGGGCCAATTATGTATAGGTTATTTATATGTTCGTATAGTTCAACGGTTTATTCTTAACACTTGGCGGGACACAAACGAGACATAGGTACTAGAAGTTTTATTGTTAATACTGATATCAGTGATAAAATAAAACTGTGCGTGTATGTTTGTGTGTCCTTCAAAGCGTTAAGCCTATGATAAAAAGATTGTAATTTTCAGAATAAAGTGAATCAAATACACTCAACCCGAAGAATCAACGAAAGTAAATGTTGTACCTTATATAGAAAACCAAATATATCTTGGGAAGAAAGAAATAATATACATTTAGTAAACTAAAGTATGACTTTGTAAGAAGGTAAACGTATTTAATATAGTAAAAATAAGATCTGATGATTCTAAATAAATAAATGAAAACGGAATTGAACGGAAATTCTGGAGTGCGCACAAAACCTAACTTCACAACCAACATGCTGAGCACATTGTAAGTAGATACTACACAAATAAAGCTTAAGATATAGGATGACTATGGCATAAGGTAACAACCTAACTCCCTCAAATAACACGACACCTATCTACACAAAACTTAAGTTCCAACCCTCAATCACAAGTTCTACAACAAGAAAGCATATTCTACAAACGTAGGCATGTACTGTCACCAAGTTAATGTTTCCAATTTGATTCCCTGCCAGACGTATGTTAGTCGCAACATAATGTTTAACTGTATGTGGCTATCTTCATGTGTGTCCGTTTGGCGTAAGATCAAATTACATATCTTGAATTATGGAGTTATAATGTGTTTTGTGTGGGAGTTTAGTTGTGATTAAGTGGGGAATTACGGAGAGTGGGTATTTGTTGTATGGTAAGGACTTTCTTAGATATAACGACAAGAAGTGACATTAGGAAAAATAAACCAACAACTAACAAAAGTGTTGAGGTTTTTTAGAAGAAAAAAGAAGGTTCATCTTAACATGAACCTTTTTTTTCTGTTTAATAAAACAGTATTGTCACCAAATAAATGTATTTGTAAACAAACCATAAATCAAAATAAATGTATTGTTGTAAGAGCATACTGTTCATTAGTTGAAAACAAGCTACATTAAAAACTACAACTGCTGAAAAATCTTATGCAACAGTGTATAAAAATCTTCCAACAAAATTCATAGCAAACTACATAAAATTATATCCATTAAAAAAATAACTCAGCCAGTATACGTGAAACAAAATCAAAACAAAATCCGCCACTCAAATCAGAGCACAGCTAACAGGGCCGTTTACCCTACTACTTAAAACAGGCCGCCCGCTCCGGGTATTTTCTTTGTAACACTAACTGTAATGAAAGCTGTGACAATCGGTGACAACGCTGTCTACTCTTTTATAATTAAAAGTGTTGCGTCACTATTTATTTTTAGATAGAGATTTTTTTATTTTACCTTTCGCAAAAAGGGGATATAAAAGGTGTTTTTTTTAAGTTATAAATGACTTTGACATGATATGATGGTTTGGAAATAATACACTTTGTCAATAGACTGTTTTTTTTTTAAAGAGATGGGTTCAAGCTTAGTTTCGATTCTGAAAATCACGACAACTTAGCAAGTTCAAGGTAAATAGGGAAGATGAGGTTAGATGCTATCAGAGCAGATAATATGGGTTTCGTTATCAAGTTGTTTTTAACGAGTATTATTGAAGCACTAACTCTAATTAAAGCTGAGACAATCAGGCACAACGCTATCTACTCCTTTATAATTAAAAGTGTTGCGTCACTATTTATTTTTAGATACTATTTTTATTTACCTTTAGTAAATAAAGGTTGAAAGGACGATTTTTCAGATGGTTTCAGGCTATTTATAAATGAATTTGGCATGTCATGATGAGGTTTGGATAAAATACAGTTTGTGAAAGGACGTGTTTGGTAAGGGAATGAATTACTTGCTTATGTTTTGGTTCTAAAAATCATGATACGATTACTTCATAAATTCTTCAAGGTAGTAAACGAGTTCAATGTCTTATGTTCAAGGCATGGTTTTGTAGACAGCCATTATTTATGAGATTATGGTTTTATTTTAAAGCTGTTTTTAACGAGTTAAGGTACCTTTTTTATGGGAATTCATCAAATGACTTCTCCCGCTCTGGGCGGAGCGGGAGAGCGTGTCAGACTTTTACTGACTAAAACTCACCCGTGTTCCTTCAGTTGCCTGTGCCGGGGCCACGGTAACTCATTCGAACATTAACTAAAAGAATAACAGCAGTGATTATAAATTTTCTTATTGAAAATAAAGAGCAAGAGCAGTGCCCAGTGGTATCGGGCCCGACTTACGAGTGTAGGTCATGAGTTCGAACCCAGGCAGGCACTTTACTTTGTGTACTTAATTTCATCACCACTGCTCTCAATACGGTGAAGGAAAACATTATGAGGAAACCGGCATGTCCTAGAACCAAAAATTTAAAGACATGTGACATCCACCAATCCACACTGTTCCCGCGTGGTGGATTATGGCCCACCCCTCTCACAGAGAGGAGGCCTGTGTCCCAGCAGTGGGAACATTATAGGCTGATTATGTGTATGTGGTACTGAAAATACCTTTTGTAGGATAACAAAATTATAGGTGACAAGCCTTCTCCCATCGGAAAAAGTGACGAACTTTCATACAAGTCTCATCCCTATTTAAACTCTATAAGGGATGAATTTTCAAAAACCCTTCCTTAGTGCTCACCTTTGTTATAAAAGAACTCTTGTGCAAAATTTCATGCTTCTAGACCCAGTTTAAGGTACGAGTCTCAGTGAATGAAATGAAATGAAATGAAATTGTTTATTCAGTCAATAGGATATCGGAATCACTTTTACACGTCATATTAAAAAAAAAATAAGCTAGATGTAGTCGGCATTAATTTCCTATCTGACTACCCCTGAGAAAACCCCCTGAAATGAAAATTAATTTGGACTCACATTTGGTGCAACCTTGAGACCGTGTATATTCTTTATTTGATTTGAAGTATGTCATAGTGTCACTTTTATTTCTTTAAGGGCTGAATTTTCAATCGTCAGATAACTTTTATATGGGGAATATGTTTGACGTTTTACAGCTTTTGTATAGAAAATGTGTCAAACCGCCATATTTATTCCTCAGGTAAAAGTTATCTGACGATTAAAAAATCAGCCCTTAGGGTTGATTTAACCAAAGTCAGGCCTATCCGCGGAATAAAATTGACGTCTGATCGTTTTTGTATGGAAAATCTGACAAAAATTCAAAATTTATTCGCTGGATTAGACTTATACTAGGTATAAAAGTTTGGTCGAATGGGCCCTTAGTATATTTTTCTTTTTTGTATATTGGCACCTTGTTTTTTTTATATATTCATGTATTATTATTTACGAGTAATTGTGTTTTTGTGTATTGTGCTGTCTTTTGTGTGCACTGAATAAATGTGTTATCTATCTATCTAATTTAAGATTTTTACTAAGCAAATTGTGGTCGTGCTTTATTTAAAGTCATCTTCGTAGATTTTGTTCTTGTACATTCATTTTGTAGGACAACATAGTAGGTAATTATTTCTTTGAGTTACTTCAATTCAATGATGATAGAAAGATTTCGCAGTCATCCTTAAAAAATCAGTCTAATTCTTAGCCTAGAACAAACCCTCTACAAAAAAATACAACTAGGTACTAAGTATGTAACAACAAACAAGGAAAACCCATACCAAAACATTAATCATTAATTCAACTGAATTTCTTCCTTTAACTTTTTAAGTAATCCCCGAAAGCTTTTTAAGTAGATAACAATACTGAGTGCTAAGTTACTTCGTAGTCCCTTTTGCTTCCCGCGTTTTTTCTTAGACAATGTGCTGGAAACTATTAACTTTATGTCGTTCAAAATGCTGGCCATGTGTTTTGCCAACGGTACTTATGGATAAAAGAAAATGGAACCCGTCTTCTTCTCTCTCATCTTTTAAAATAGCTCATGCTATAGCAAAATATAACCCTGTCAGCGTTGATAGAAGGCATCAATGTCTGAGGTTCGGTAGTCGATATGATGAAGGACGTAAATGTTCTTTTAAATGTACCTTAAAAAGAGTGAATTGTTTTTATTGTATCTTAGTAGTTAGTTATGTATTGTATCTTTATTTTCTCATAATGTAGTTTATACTTTTAGATATATTCCTTGCCAGACATTTTCTCCCCTAGTTGCGTTAAAACCTATAGCAGTTTTTATAACAGAGTATTAAAAATATAAAATCTTTGTTTGAAAATATAACATTTTAGAAACATTTTCAAAAGATTTTTATTTCAGTCTGGCCTGTTGCAAACAGATGGACAAAGTATTTAAAGGGCTTACAATACTTTAAATCTAGGATTATTACACTCGGAATGATTCTATTCGTTATCCGATATTTCCGGCCATTGGAGAGCTATTGTTACATTTTTAAAAGCAGCTTTACAGTGGATTTTAGCAGGTAAAGCTGTAGTAGAAGTGAGAGTAGATATTATACTGTGTGTGTGTGTGTGTGTGTGGAGTAATTGTGGAAATGTTATTTCATGTGACTTCTGTAGAAAACATTTTTTATTTATTTATATAAACTTTATTTATTTAACAGTTTATGTACACACATATAAACAGACAAGAAGAAAGGAAGAGAAAAATATGTACAAAAGTGATGCTTATTTCTAAAGAAATCTCTTCCTGCATAGCATACCTGCGATAGGAAAGTAGATAAAGAGATGTAGACAACGTGTGTAGAAAACAAAATACATTCATTCAAAAACAATACACTAATATGAGTATAAACAAATATATATCATATATATACATACAATATGAGTACATACATACAAACAAACAAACAGACAACACTCACAAACACACACTATACAAACATACTTCCAAAATAAATGTCACTAAAGTATATACGAAAATAATGTAGCAAAAAATAATAAAAACTAACAGCTATAACGAAGTTGAAATATAGTGTTCTTTCACTCTTCTCAAACTTTATTGTACACCAGATTATACATCACTTAAAGATAAATTTCAGGTTGCTGCCAAGGTACGCACAAATAACTAAAAAAATACATAACCATACACAAGATAAGATCATACCTGCTGGGTACTGAATACCTAGTCTTGCCATAAATACTGAAACAAAGACAATTTTTTTTTCTATTGCAAATAACATTTATTACTTTTACAGTGTGTTAGTTTAATACATAAATATAAAACAATTTAAAATATAAAAAGCTTATTCGAAGTGGTCTCCATTGGCTGCAATACAGCCCTTTAACCGTTGCGGCCAGTTATCAATAGAAGCACGCACTCTTTCCATGGGAAAATTCTTCACTGCCAATCGTACGGATTGTTTTAGGGACTCCAAATTATCATGGCGTTTAGAGCAAGCTCTACTGTCTAAACCTGATCATAAATCATACTCCAGCGATTAAGATCGGGACTAGACGACGGCCAATCTTCAGCTCTGATGAAGTCCGAAACGTTCGTTTCCAACCAAGACTGCGTAGACCGAGCTTTATGATCCGGCGCCGAGTCTTGCTGGAAGGACCATTCTTGATTACTGAACATGGTGTTGTTAATGGGCTTCACTACCTTCTTAAGAATGGTATCTTGATACACTTGTGCCGATGTTTTGACACCTTTTTCACAAAAGTACGGCTCAGTCACTCCTTCATAGCTAATACCCCACCAAACCATCACTGAAGTCGGATAGTGCCCACGTTGCACTCTGCCGACTAATTGGGAAGCTTCCTTAGAGTTTTGAGCATAAATACGGTAATTTTATTTGTTAAAATATTGCTCAATTGTAAAAATTTTCTCATCCGTAAACAAAATTTTTCTGTGACCTCCCTTTGCGTACCGCTTCAGTAGTTGTTTCGATTTTACCACCCTATTATTTTTTAAATTATCAGTTAAGAAATTACCAGTACGTCTCTTATAGGCTGCAAGTCCTAAGTCATCTTTTAAAATAGGTGACATGGTTCTAGGTGCTATCTTCATCTCCCGAGATAAAATCTTTTGCTTTCGGACAGGATTCCTTCGAATTCTTTCCCTTACTGCTTTGACCACCTTTTTCGTACGAACACTACGTGGACGGCCAGATCTTTTTCTGTCACAAACAGAGGAGGTCTCATTGTACCCATTAATAGCCCGGTACACAAACATTTTACTAATACCAAGCGTATGGAGAGTTTTAAAAATTGCATTTGGCTCCGTACCTACTTTGTGTAATGCAATCACAGCGGTTCGGTTCTCTTTATCACCCCACTCCATTTTAATATCGCAAAATATTGTACAATGTCTTGGCGCCAAAATGAGAAAACTCAATGAACAATTATATAAAAATGACAGATTCCAAATTCAAATGTAATATTTTGTTTATTTTTAATTGTATAGTCAAACTATTTCACGAAGTCCTGTGAGTTATTGCAATTTAAACCTTATGATTAACGTCATAAAGACTTCAAGACAGGACTTCGTGAAATAGTTTAACTATAACAGTATTTATGGCCAGACTAAGTATACTAAACATGAGAACATGCTGATAAGTCCGCGGCCTAAGCCATTAAATAAAAGAAAAGTATGAGTATTTAATTTTTATTTTCAATATAGTCTCTCTCAAGCTAAATATGTACATATTTGACCACCATTGAATCACTTTACAACCTTATTACTAAGGTAATAAGGTAAGGTACTCGTAGGTAAGGTTGAACTGTGTACCGCAAATGTTCGCGATATTACGTTTTTCACATCTAGCGTTTTAAACCACCAAAAAAATATTTCTTTTCTTTGCCCTCAAAATGGCTTTCTACAGCCTCCTTAATTTCATTTTCATCGGCAAATCTACGACCTCGTAACCCTTTATTCAAATTGGAAAAAAGGAAATAGTTGCTGGGAGCCAGTTCTGGATTGGGTGGTCAATTTCCAAGAAGCCCGTGTGTTTCACGGTTTGCCTCAATCTTGCGCCGAGTGGACAGGCACATTGTTTTGCAAAAACAGTAACCCGCGCGCTAATTTCCCATGAAAATCCGGAGCTGATAAGGAATATAAACTATCTAAGTTTATATTCAAAATCAAAAGTAATTTATTCAAAATAGACTGAGAATCAGCACTTTTCGAACATCAAAAATTACATTAGACAGACTCCATAACACCTGTCCTTCACCACTTCCTAGTGCTTTAGCTTGGAAGAAGAAGTGGCGCAACAGACTCCCCAGCAGCACAGCTGTCTGTTTAGTTAGAGAAACGTGATTCTATACAATAGTATGCAAAATTATTTACATTACGCAACACAAAAATATTAAATAAAATTATTTGCCATGTGTCAGCTAGCACACGCCAATATACAAATAAAAAATATCGAAACTATAATCAAGCAGAAATAAAAACTAAAGACGTAAAAGAACTTTATACCTAAATAAAAGCCTCCAGGCATAAAGGGCGTGTCCACTTACATATTGTTATATATAGCTGTAACTCGAAGTCACAAATGATAAAATAGCACTATCGAAGTAATATAAATAAGCAGTTAATAACTACATAATAACGATAAAAAAACATGGTCAGCAAGACGACCAGTCACCACAAGCAGCACCCATTCACGAGCATAGTGCATAGATCAGCCATTAACCCCCTCACCATATTTCAGGGAAGGAGGCAACTGATATTCCTTATCAGTCCCAGATTTTATTATTTATTTTATTTTATTTTTGAAATAATGCGACTAGCCCACAGATTCCGCTTCCTGGAATAAAAATAAGGTGACGCAGCTGCCCTTAAAATTCTTCTAAAATATTTTTCGTTCTGCACCATTGGCTCCGTGTATTTTAAGTTAAAGCTAACAGTACCGATAGGCCGTGAGACTTGCTCCGTATTTTACGTGCCTCGACTCATAATGTTCCTGAAAATGTCGCGATGAAGTTTGTGAATTATTGACACAGCAACACTTTATTATTAGATATGAATCGATTTTATTTTTCACGGAGTTTTGCCCTAAGGTTATTTTATAGAATAAAATAATAAATTGTAAGTTATCTTGGCCAGATATTTGCATTGATTATTGTGTTGTCAATTGTTTGTTTTTTCCAAACAAATAAAAAAATAAATAAAGAAACAACATCGCCAGCTAGCTAGGGCCGTGATTGGTAGGCGTTCGCCAATGTGTAAGATGCAAAACTATATGCCAAGATCTGCAAAACTATAGTCACAAAACAATTATTTACAACTTTAAATCAAATGTCGAATTTTTAATAATACAACCTGCCAAAGTAAGCCCAATATTTCAGCTTTATTAAAAGTAAATACCTACCCTTATTGTTTCGAACACAGTAAATCTAGGAACAGCCGTGACCTCTGAGCCATCCCAATAAATCATCTACAGCGAAAATATTCTTTTACGGGACTACCATGATTCTTGAATATTTCATGTCTTGTCGGCTCCGGTGGTGCCTTTTAGGGTGCGTTTCCACTGAAGCAGAGACGAGCGGATACTTGCAGGAATCGTCCAATCACAGACGAGACGCAAGACGCGATGAGGATTTCAACCAATATGATTGGTCGATTCCCGCACGTCTCCACTCAGCTCTGCTCGTCTCCGCTTCAGTGGATACGCACCCTTAAGGGGTGCTACACATTTGTTCGGATCGGTATGATTCGACACAGCCGGGCGGCAAACTCGAATATACAAGGTGTAAGGGACATCGACATGCAAATTGTTACCATGAATTCAGCACAAATGATTCCAGACCAGCGTAGAAAATTTTCGTTACGCGAAAGTATACGTATTACACAGTCAAAATGAACAGCTGATTGTAGATCCATACACCGTGTATATTATGTAGAGAATTATGGACCAGAAAAAAGCTACTCGGATTGCTCGGATTGTGCCGAGCGGATCCGAACATGCTTCAGCGACAGTAGTTGCCGAACAAAGTTTGCCGATTGTCACATGCCGAACGAAGCCGAATATGTGTTGTAATTCGGATAGGCTTTGTTGTTCAACAAATATTGCCGAATCGTATGTGCCGAACCGAACAAGTGCGTAGCACCCCCCCTTATAAATTCCAACACCTTATAAAAATGTACACTGTATTAGGTTCGTACAAGTAGTAAGTATTATCTACTGCGACAGGGTAAGGCGGGCACACAATTGTAAGAAAAAAACGTAAGTAGGTAATCATTCATATGACGGAGACGGTACCTACATCTCTCTCGTTATCGTCAGCCATGTTTTACCTACTGTGGGCGTACTATGGGTAGTATTGGTTATTGCGCAATAGAAAAACTGTTTCCAGTTCAAATCAAATTATAATTCACGATCAAATTAATCACACTAGCTATACACACTGGTAGGTACACGACACAACTATACGGAACGCACGACAGTTTTTAAACGTGTTCACTGCTCGACAGCCACCGGCAAACTCTGCTTAAATCCGGTCGACGAGCGTTATGTTGTAGACTCTGTCGAGCACCGCTTGGTGGCACTGGCATCCCGATTAGTCAAACGACGACTAACGTATTTCCGACATCCATAACTGACCTAGTGATTTTTAATTCGAAGCTACGAACTAAGTAACCATCGCAATAGAAATAATTTCTGTATCAATACAAATGCTGTTAGCGACGCGCTCATATTCTTTAGATTTATAGGTAGTTTTAGTTAGTATAGGTATAACTTTAAAAATGTATGGGCCGCTGGACCCCCACCCAAGACGCGCGCAGTTCAGTCCCTGCGAGCACTGCAAGCGGGTGCGCTTGTATGTGTTTATCTTCATTACGTTAATTTTTCCGTGCCTTTATCAAATATAAGACTTATAAGATACCTTCTCGTTTTCACTTCGCGGATTACCACCTACTTACTACATCTACACATGCCAATGTATAAATATGCAAGAAACAATATATTTACATTAAAAAAAGCTACTTTATACTACACCCCTATAATTTCAGCATTGATGATTAAAAATTTCCACAGTTGCGCTATAAATATAGAAACAGTGATTTGACGGGTATCAATAATTGACACATACTTCCTACTCCAACATTTGCCATACTGACAGGAGGCCATAGCACGAGCGTGTAAATATCACGACCCTACCAGCACAGTACAAGATGACCACCAGTGGTCTCGAACGTCATAGAGCGAGATCGGTAGAGTTGCCAGCTAAAATCGGTATATTTGTACCCAAAATCAGTATTTGACAAAAAAATACAATATTCAATCAAATTCGTTTATTTATTGAAAAAAAAAACTTACAGACTAATTTATAACGAGAGCCCATATCGGTAGAAATACCGGAAAATCGGTAGGTTCGAGACCACTGATGACCACATACCTCACAAGATGAAGATTAAGACACCCTGTCATCAAGCAACCGCGCCAATCTGTAATCGTAAACTAGTCATCACGAAAGTATTCTGTTATCGCCACTAAGATTCCATCCCCACGAGGTTTCACTCATATCATAGACTATATAAGCAACGACTTCATTGCATTCGAGGACTTTCCAAACTTGTAGTAGAACTAAGCATTTGTGTAACATTAATTATTAAAACAAAATTATATTTTATTTAAAATCTGAGTCTCACTTCATTTTTTTAATCGAAAATATAACTATCTAATATAGCATTTTGGTTTAAATTTATGCGGCAAGCATAATAAGTACTACCCATAGATATGAATAAAGTCTCTAAAACTAATTATACTTATTTAGTTTTAGAAAGTTTCAAATATTCAAATATTTAATTTAATTTCAAATATTTTATGTTTGAAATTTTAAAATGTATGTGTACTCCGCGCGTTTCTGTTAGGCCTAAAGCCGAAAATAAACCTGTTTCGCTTCATAATTTCTGTATGACATTCATCGTGTATGTGGACCTGTATCGATCGATCCTTCTGGATATTTGCGCGAGATTGGTTCAGGCCTAAAGGTCAATGGACTCAGGAATTAGGATTGATCCGTGGATGAGCTAGGCCTCCACCGTCGTGATAATATTAAAGGGGAGGCTTAATTGAGTATTGTGATAATATGTATTTAAGGGAAGGCTTAAGGTTGAACTAGTCAGCGTGGCCAGAAAGCACGCTGTCTCACCTGGCATCGTGTCCGACAGAGATAGTATCAGTGATGAGCTGGTCGACACGTATAATGTCTAGTTCGCACGCACACAAACGCCCACAAGCAAACAAAACACAAAAAAAAAATACGTAAAGTCCTTTGGAAAGTCGAGTTTTATGAAAAAAACCACTGTATAAATCAATTACAAGTAAAGTTTATTGAAGTCTTTGATAATTGAGCTTTGTTGGTGCTGACTTTGTTTAGGAGATTATTTACACTTCTTTTATTACTTATTTACGTCCAAAGTTGCGTTAAAATTAGCAAAAAAAAAAACAAGCTTTGTTGGCTCATAACTTTTTAATGCCTTTTTATTTTACTATTCTGTTTCAGCACAGACACAATTAATAATAACACAAAACGATATCTTGTTTAACTTTGGATGTATAATATCAAACAGTGGAGTAATATACTTCCAAAATTTGTATGGCAAAAATATCGACTAGTGAAACCTTAATAGAGCTTTGTCAATATTTAGGGGTACTTCAGGGAATTACACGATTAGGTTTAAAGTGTTTAGGTATATTCATAGCTGAAAATAAAATGTGTAGGACATTGGTGTATAATTTTCCAGATAGAACGTGTGGAACATTAAAAAGAGTGACCATTAGTTGACAGTTGTTAAGAATATGTATTTAATTTGTATTACATTAAGAGGGCTATTGCATTTTGTCACCTCACTCGCTCACACGGGACCAAATTAAAAAAAAAAAGTTAAATGAAAATATGCTTTTTTGAAAAATGTAATCAATTGGCGAACTAATAAATAATTTATTAATTTGGTACGGGTAATACCTATTAATTTAATAGGTAATTATTTAAAACACATTTCTATTGTGTTGTCTAATAAACTCAGCTGAATAAGTATTATGATCTGTTTTTGAGATGAGTTAAATAAATGCCAGAATAAAAATGTGTTGCTAATAATTTCCTATTAAATTGATATTATTTATTAGTTTGCCAATTGATTACATTTTTCAAAACAGCATCTTTTCATTTAACATTCTTAACAAATTGGTTCCGTGTGAGCGTGAGAGGTGACAAAACGCGACAGCCCTCTTAAGAACGTACGACAATTTGAAAGATTACGTATCCTTGACCACACTGTCATTTAAGGGTCTGACAGTTTTTCTTCTGCATGTTCTATCTGGAAAATAAATCATCTCAGGTGTAGGAAGGATTCATCGTGATCGGTTCATCGTGATTTCAGCGTGAAAAAATTTGGTTTTGACATAATAATGTCTATTTATTTATTTATTTATTTTATTATTTATGTGCACACAGTAAAATAGATACAGATATTTCACATAAGTATTGAGTACAAAGGTGCAGTGCTTATTTCTTAAGTTTCTTCCAGACCTGCGAAAGGAGAAATGAAAAAGAAAAAGAAATGTAGACAATAGTGTGTGAGAACAAGAAGACAAGAATTATGATTTTGTGACGTCTCGTTCTATCTTAGAGGATAGTTGTCAGTAACATCTTCGTGTCTGTTAATACCAACAATTGTGGTAATTTTATCCTTTTTTTTCAGTTTTTGTAAACCTTTTTACCATAAGCAAAGTACGTACAGGATGACGATAAAAATATATGTATAACTACAGTCCAGCAGCCGTAAAATATATCCCACCATTTAGTTTTCAGCTACATTATCCATAAAAATCCGGTTCTTCAACCATAACATACGAAATATAGACGTACTATTCGTCCGAAATTTTAACAACCAACAAAGTTTGTAATCCGTGAATTTATAGCGGCCATTTTTAATATAAACGCGTGCGTGCGAATGAATTCATAACTTTGTCACAGTGGAACTTTATACAGGGTTTTTATACAGTTGTTCAAGCATTTTGACATTGACAGTTTTGGTATGCAGCAACAGCTTAGGGGCTGCGCAAACGTTGACACTTTTTGTTACCGACACGGCACACCATCACAGGAAACCGGAGATGCTGTGTCCTGTAGCGGCGATCGGACACAGTCGCCGGTTGCTACTCCTGGTCACTGGTAACCGTAGTTGCTGTGTCCGGTGGCGTGATTGTTGTGGTGAGATTGTTTTCGGCGCGCCCCGCCTGCGCTCCTGCGCCACCCGCTCGGTTTGCGTGGCTTGTGTGGCACACAGGATACGGACACCGATTGCAAGTCGTCAAAAAAAAAATGTTCACGTCTGCACAGGGAGTGGCTGATTTCATACCGGTTAAATAAAAATCAAATATTCATTGGTAGCTTGTATCCGACGCAAGATACGAAAGTATCCACGTTTGCGCAGCGCCTTACCCACGCAAAGTGAAGGGAGCCATCCAATGACTGAGCTTTAGGTTTCAATACTAGACTACCACAGTCTAGCAAATGTCAAAATGCCTGTAAGTTAAATATGATGATCCAAGGGCCTACTCCAAAGCGTATATCCGAAGTATCGGCCGAATGTTTGGACTTTTCCAACTACACTTTTTTCTATTTCGTTCGGTCGGTGCAGATCCGACTGAACTTCATTTTGACGTTTGGTCGAATCTGAACCGAACGAAACAGAAAAAAGTGAAGTTGGAAAAGTCCGAACATTCTTCCGATACTTCGGATTTCCACTTCGGAGTAGATCCTCTTAGGACCTAGACAAGTGAAAATTGCTTTCAAAGCGTTTTGTGTTTCTACAAAGAATTTCAACAGGACTTTTCTGTAGCTAATTTCAGTCCCATAAATTTATGAATATTCTATCATCCTTACCGCTGGTCAAATGTCATTTGGTCTAGGCCCCTAAGGGTCAGTTTGCAGCAAACGGAAAAATCCTCGCGGATGCTCGAGCAGTTTTTAATTTTAATTGAATAAGTAACTGTATTAATATTGATTTTAAGTATAATATTCGACGCAGACATCACGCTTGATGTCTGCGTCGAATTTTATACTTGAAATCAATATTGATACAGTGAAACTTAAAAAGTGCTCGAGCATCCGCGAGGATTTTTCCGTTTGGTGAAAACTGGCCCTAAGGTTGCTCAGAACTTCTGTACCTACGTCTCACCGCCCAGATAACACATAGAACAACTGTGTGATTTGGTTGGACTGTGACATAGTGTTGTATTCAGAACTTTATATTTCGTTGTTACAGAAATAGAGTGAACGAATTAAAAGTTTCACACAACACGAGTTCGTTTCTGTTTTGTTTTGATTATATTGTGGTGACGTATATATTGTGACCCGAAAAGTACTTATTGGGTTCTCTGGGCCTAATATGCTGAGAAATTGTTTAAACAAACAATAATATCCTTTAATATCTATGGTGTCATGCACAGTCAGCCTCAAAAAGCAACCTCAAAGATGATAACCTTATGGCTATTGATGTCGGAGTTCCTCAGGGGTCTGTTCTCTTTGCAACTCTTTTCCTGCTGCACATCAATGACCTACTTCAACCTGATATTGTTGGGTACGCAGATGACAGTACAGTTTCAGAGAGATACTTGTCCAGGGCAAAAACCAGTGGGGCCGAATTTTGTACCTTAAGAGAGGCCATGGTAGAGCGGACAGATTTGACTTTAAGCCTTGTCTCCCAGTGGGGTGATGATAATCTGGTCTTTTTTTTACGCCACCAAAACACAGGCTTGTCTTTTTACCGCTAAAAGGAGTTGTTTCGATCAAACTCCTACTTTTCTGGGTACATCTGTTCCTGTAACTGATCGACTCGAGCTCCTAGGCATGGAGTTGACATCATGTCTCAACTTCGGAGCCACCATCGAGTACAAAGCCCAAACTGCGGCCAAGAAACTAGGCATCCTAAATAGGGTGAAGCGATACGACGCCTGGACAGCTTTTAAATCTCTACAAAGCGGAAGTCCGATCCTGCATGGAGTATTGCAGCCACCTTTGGGATGGCTCAGCTAAATACCAACATGCCGCGCTTGACTCGGTGGAACGCAGAGCTAAGAGGCTCATTGGCGACGCTTCTTCTGGGAAAGCTCGCTCCATCGTCGACTTTGTCTCTGTCATCTCTGACCTAGACTAGAGTCAAGAGCAAACCTATCCATACTAATATTATAAATTCGAAAGTAACTCTGTCTGTCTGTCTGTATGTTACCTTTTCACGCCTAAACTACTGAACGGATTTCGATGAAATTTGGCAAGTAGATAGATGGCATCCTGGGGAAGGACATAGGCTACTTTTTGTCTCAAAAATAACCCTACAGGGGGTGATATAGGGGATGAAAGTTTGTATGGGAAACCCTGCATTTTTTAAGTTAGGGATATGAAAATTCAAATTTATACTTTTGGTAATAAACTTTTGGATAAAAAAAAAACGTTGCTACGATACGAGAAAACTCAAATTAAGGTGTTATTCCTAAAGCAATGCTCTCTAAATAAAATGTTGCATGCAGAATTACTACTACTTTTAAAGACGACTAACTGCGCAGCAAGAACACATACACTGTGTAATTAACGATTAATTAAGCTAACTACATGGTTACTTGGCCGACACTGAACACCGACAGTACGCCGTACACCGACACTATACAGGCATACACCGACAACTTACGCCAACATACAGTTACTGCGGACAGATTTAGCTTCAGTCTTGCATTGTATTGCAAGGCCGCGGAGAAAATTACACCGACAATGTGAAAAAGCACGTCTTTACAATAAAATGCACGTGTTGTTTTCTGTTGAAATGGTCGTGGTTGGAAATAGGACGACACTATCACTTGTAGTGATACCGTATTAGGTTAAGTCTAACAAGGGTAATGCTATCTAAGCATGGAAGGACTTGTTGATAAAGACACTGGTATCATATTTTTTGTAATATTTTTTGAACTGTACTAAGCAGCTATGATTTCAATTCAGGTAGCGTTAAGGCTGCAGTCTTGCAAAATTCACTCGTGGCGATTTATTTGCGCAACTTTGTATTTTTTTTAACAAATATTATTATCGCACATAAATAACCATAATATAAGTAATAGCTAGTTATTTTTTAACATCACGCCTTGTTTCCAAAGGGTTAGGCAGAGGTGTACCTATAGTAGTACACCCACATTTCGCCAGTTATGTTTAGGTCCGGTGTAATAGGGGGCGAGCCTATTGCCATCTACCGGGCACAAATCCAGACTCCGGGCAGCAGCCCGGAGTCTGCAGTAGCAACTGAGAAATTTCAGAATACCAATAATAATAATAGAATTTAATTATTGGATTTTATTTAATTTTTTAATATTTTTTTTTAGAATTGCATAATATAAGTAATAGCTAGTTATTTTTTTTTAACTTCATCTAGGTGGATTATGTTAGGTAAATCAAGCGTTAAATACAGCACTTTCGCGCCCGACAACATTTCGAGTTATGTGTGTGTGATACTTTATAGCAATAAATAATTAATTTACAAAATCTGTTCAGCGCATAGTTAGCTCAACATTCTCATCTTCAAAATGCCCTGTTTAGTATTTTATAATTATTTATTTATTTAAACTTTTCACACACAATAAAGCTACAAAGGCGTACTTAATGCCTTAGCCATTCACTACCAGTCAACCAAGGCTGGTGTAGTGAATAGATGGCAGGTGCTCTGATTGAAAGGAACAATGATAAAAAAACGATTTAAAATATATCATAATGAATTAGGAATAAATAGAATAGGTACACAAGTTCATAAATAGTTTATAAACTTATAAATAATACACATAGATACATAATAATTACATTAATTATCTTCCATTTTCTTAATTCGGAGGTCACAATGTCATCAAAATTTTATTATTTTAACTCTTAATAAACGGTTTGTTTCATAATAACGATCCGTCGTATGTATATAATAATTAGACTGTTGTAACTTGTAATGCCAAGAGTTCAATAAAGCAAATACTAAAACATAGCACCTAAATCACCTTACCCTAACAATAATAATAATCTCAAAAGACCTACAAAACTCTCCGGCCCACTAAGGAATTTCCCTCGCAATTCTTGTTTATAAACTCTTTTTGTAATTATTAATATTTTAAGTATGCAGTATGCAGGGCTCTATATTAGGTCCGTTCCTCTTTTTAGTATATATAAATGATTTACCTCTTTTACTGAAAAACCGACCACAAATGGTGTTATTTGCTGATGACACATCACTAATTTCTAAAGTTAACAGACATGCACAAGAGCTCGACGACGTAAATAACGCTATGCTTAAGGTCCATAATTGGTTCACTGTAAATAATTTAGTATTAAATGAGAAGAAAACTAAATGCATAAGATTCACGTTACCAAATGTTAGAAGTAGTGAATGTCACGTAGTATTGAATAAGGAAATACTACAATTCGTCGAATAGACTGTTTTCCTGGGAATTACGCTGGACTCAAAGCTGCAGTGGAGTTCTCATTTAACATCACTAGCAAGCTCGGCTGCTTACGCTGTTTGGAAAATCCGCCAATTAACAGACGTCGATACCGCGAGACTGGTCTATTTTAGTTACTTTCATAGCGTCATGTCTTACGGTATTTTGTTATGGGGACGGGCTGCAGATATTGATTCTATCTTTATTCTGCAAAAGAGGGCTGTCAGAGCCATCTATAACCTCCGCAGTCGCGAATCTCTAAGGGAACTGTTTAAAAAAATTAACATCATGACGGTACCTTGTCAATATATATATGAAAATATTATGTATGTTAGAAAAAATCTACATCTTTTTAGTAAGATAAGTGATCGGCATAATTTTAACACTAGAAATAGGAACAAATTAGATCAACCACGTTTCAGATTATCTAAGGTACACACTTCTTTTATGGGGTACTGTGTAAAATGTTATAATAAATTGCCTCTCGATATTCTTCAACTAAATGAGAAGCAATTTAAAACATGCATTAAACGCACACTATGTAGACAAGCATATTATAGGTTGAATGATTATATCATAGATAAAAATGCTTGGCTAAATGCTGGTCCTGCTCCACAGCCACTTGGGCTTTGTTAATTTTTTTTTTTTTTGTTTGGAAGAAATGCGTCCCTTTTTTTTCTGACATTATGTTATTACTATAGACTTATTGACTATATATAAACTATAGATTTAGTGTTTACTAATCTTTTAATACAATCATTGCAAACTATAGTTTTGTATAAATTAGAAGCATCTTTTCAATTTTGTAAATGTGAGTACCATGGAGCGGTTTTATGTTATGATGTAGGTATGTTGACTTGAAAGAGTATGGCAGTTGAGAGTATGTCATGCTCACTTAAATGTCTCGCTGATGGTGGCGCGTGTGTTGGATCATTCGGTTCTCTACAAAATGGTTGAGCTGGATGGTGCTGATCCACGCGTCATGTTCGTGAACGGGCGCCGTCAGTGGAGACTGGTCATCTCTTAGCTGCCAGGGCTTATTTTTAATCTTATATTTTAAATTGTTTTAATTATCTATTTTTTACATTGTTCTCACATATAGAAGCAACAAGAACAATAACAATGTACCCAGGATTTTGTAACAATTTTGATTTAAAAGTGTCCATGGAGTTTCTTGCCCATTCTTCTCCATAGAGATCTACGTTTTGGAATGGGCGACTAGCTTCAATTTTCTGACTAACTGACTGACTCTTTAACAATTCAAAAGTGCCTGTAATTGGTTTTATTGAAATAAATGCTTTGAGTTTGAGTTTGAGTTATGCGTTTTTATTATGAAAACATTATACACTGAATAATTCATGTAATATACACATACCTAAACCTTCCGGAATATATTCTCTAAATGAACCATCATTTAGAGAATTTCCACGCGGCTTTCACCAGAAAGCCGCGTGGTTTTGAAGAACAACGCGGTCACATGGCCAGTCACAAAAAACGAGTTTAATATATGATATTTAGATATACATAGATGTTACAAACACTTTTTACATAACCTTTTCAGGATATTCTTGTGCCTATCCGGTTCGATGAACTCGACACTTAATTATCTACACGCGAGCATTGCCGCCAACATTTTAACTCCGTGGTTAAACCTTCGTCTTAATTAATAATTAAACATTATGATGCTGAAGATGCTGTTGATAACAAGGGGTTAACAACCTTTCTGTTACATTTTAGCTCTTCATTACTTTAATAACTAAGCCCGTACTTATGCTCTTTTAAATTAAGCTATTTGAATATTGTGTGAGAAAATAATAATAACGCCTGAGAAAATATTACTTGTAGCCACAGCAATAGTTTGTGCAAACAAATATTGTGGTAAGAGATAAATATGATCTTTTCTTGAGTGTTAATATGAAGACTATATTTCGAGACTAATATTGGTGCTTGCTAGTGCGAGGTTTCGCAAACTCTTAGACGCACTTATAGTGGATCAAAATGAATGAACATACATATATATTGTATGTAGAGCTAGGTACTTGGTCTTATATAAACAATGGCAAAAGTTATTACGCTTCAGAATACACCTATGTATAATCAGCGTATAATGCTCCCGCTGCTGGGACATAAAGCCTCCTCTCTTCGAGAGAGAGTGGGCTGCAATCTACTACGCGGGCCCAATACGGGTTGATAGATGTCGCATGTATTCGAATTGTTGCTTCTTTGACATGCTGGTTTCCTCACGATGTTTTCCTTCACCGTTTTGGAGAACAGTGCTGATGAATTTATTTACACAAAGTAAAGCGCCTGCCTGGGTTCGAACCCACAACCTGTAATGTACTCATCATTATGAAAAATTATCTGTTCCCTACATTTTGACGGGTTATGCGAACATAAATGTAGGGAACAGCTGATTTTTTTCACGATTTCAGGTTTGGTCCCATAGTTAAAGTTGTTCATAATGATGAGTACAATGACCCTTCAAGAGGTTGGCAGTATTTAAATTACACCTTTATAGTGTAGAAGCAATTGAGGTTATTGTGTGACTTTCAAAAAGAAAGTTTCTTTTGCGAGTTAAAGCATGAAGCTATACACAATTAACATCACGCCTGTTTTCCCCGAAGGGTTAGGCAGAGGTGACCTATAGTACACCCACATTTCGCCAGATATGTTTTAAGTCCCATTGTTGCCCACGCTGAGGGGCAGGTGGGGGATACAGGTATGTAGGCAGGGGTAATGTTGTTCCCTTGACAAAGAAGTGAAATTAAAACCACGTGGTCCGGGGTAAAACACTTGTATTTCCAATACGGCACAATACGATTATTTGTAGGAACACACAGTATAAATGGAAATACATGGGCAAACTTACGCACTATTTAACAATAACAAAACAAACTTAACTGGCTTTTATCTACTTGAAGCGCGGCGCAAAAGTGAACCAACGGGCGTAGAGCGTAGAGATGTTGATTCTCCGGATGACAGCTGGATACTGACTAATTGTGTTTGTTTCTATTTTTGGGGAATGACATCTCGCAGTTCAACCTATAGGAGGTTGTCGACTGCTTAACCGGGCTTTCCTGTGGATGCCTCAATAAATTAAGGCCCCCACCCAGGGCATAAAACTAAAACTAAGCGACTACTTGCTAAGGGCACCCCCTGTGGGGTACGGACCTAGCTAAGGGCATCGCTGGGAGAGAACAGCAAGGGGACAAGCTGGATCGGATTAAATGACTAATTGTGTTTTGTTTTTGTTTTTGGGGAGTGGCATCTCGTAGTTCAACCTATAGGAGTTTATCGACTGCTTAACCGGGCTTTCCTGTGGATGCCTCAATAATTTAAGGCCTGCAGCCAGGCATAAAACTAAAACTAAGCGACTACTCGCTAAGGGCACCCCCTGTTGGGTACGGACCTCGGCTTAGGGCGTCGCTGGGAGAGGACAGCAATGGGACATGCTGGATCGGATTAATTGGGGGCGAGTTTAAAACTATGGGCTCAGCTGCGCGGGCTGGCTCGAGCAAGGGTTGGGATGGGGATGGACGGGGACTTCGCGGTGGCCCTCGGCGGCGAGAGCGGAAGCACGGCGGTCTCGATTTGAGTTTCCGGATCGTGCTGGTGGTGGGATTACTCTCCTGGAGGAGAGTTATGGCGTCATCCGGGACGGTTAGGGCGTGCCTAGGACGGCGGATGCGACTTATGTGCGACGTTGTGTAGCGGGCGGCCGCCGCAATCAGGGGATTCGGGTGTTTGGTGGCAGATTCAAAGAAACGCTTGGCGAGGCGTTTCATGAACTGCTGGACGGTGGGGATTTTTAGATCAACGTGAAGAGACTCGTTGCGTACATAATAGGGTGCCCCCGTGACCTTTCTGAGGAAACGGTTCTGTAGGGTCTGCATCCTATGGATCAAGTGTGGCTTAGCGTGCGCAAATACAACACAAGCATACGTCATGATGGGACGGATGACTGAGGTGTAGATGCGCAGCTTGCACTTAAGAGAAAGTTTGCTACGCGCGGTCAGGATGAAATGAAGCCTGCCGAGAGCGCAAGCGGCACGCGAACGAGCCGTCTTGATGTGCTCTCTGAAGGTCAGGTGTTGATCCAAGATCACGCCTAAGTATTTGGCTTGCTTCTCCCATGGGATCGGCTTGCCATACATGGTGATCGGGCTAGGAGGTGCGGGAGCGTGGAGTCGCGGTTGCAAGAAAAGGACGGCCTGACTCTTATCGGGATTGACCTCAATCCTCTACTTCCGGAACTAAACGCCTAAAGCGTTTGCGGAGTTTTGGAGAGTTCTGGCGATAGAGTTCTGGCACCGCCCTGTGTAGTAGATAGCTGTGTCATCGGCGAAAAGCGCCAAATGAGTCTTGCTACATTTGGGAATGTCGCTCGTGAAGAGCGAGAAGATGAGGGGAGAAATCATCGAGCCCTGAGGGACACCGGCGCGTAAGGGGTGAGGGGAAGAGAGTGTACCCTCAATGCGATAGCGAAAGGTGCGGTCCGACAAAAAGTCTCGTAAGATGAGCACGAGACGGTCAGGCACCCCGAGTTGGTACAGCTTATATATTAAGCCGTTGTGCCAGACCTTGTCGAATGCTTTCGCTATGTCGAAGAACAACATGCCCGTCGTTGCCTTGCGCTGGAAGCCAGCACTTAGGTGCTCAACGATTCGGTGAACTTGCTGGATGCAAGAGTGATGAGTCCTGAAACCAAACTGTTCACTAGGGATAAGGCTCTTAGCCTCGACAAAATCTTTGACACGCTTATAAATAAGCCTCTCATATAATATATTTTGCCGAGGACATTGAGGAGACTAATGGGGCGGTAACTAGTGGGCTCAGACTTGGGCTTGCCTGGCTTGGGGATACCGATGACGGTGGCCTCCTTCCACGTCTGCGGAAAAATGTTGTTGCTGAGAGCACCATTGAAGATGGCGGTCATTAGCATTATCAGGGGGGCGGGGAGGAGTTTGAAAACCTTATTGGTGATACCATCCGAACCAGGGGCCTTCCGATCCTGTAGCCCTTTAATGATGTCGTGCACCTCGTCTGGAGTTACGGAAGGCAACGGATCATCAGGGTCTTCCACAGGGGGAAGAGCAGCCCTGCGTTCGACTTCGGCGTCGACCTTGGCAAGGTGCGCTTGGTCAGCTGGTTGGGAGCTATGAGAACATTGAGACTTCAGGCTGTCGGCTAGGCATTCTGCCTTTTCGGGGTTGTCGAATGCAATGCTCTTGTCAGGGCGAATGAGGGGAGGCATTGGCTCCCCAGTGGAGGTACGCATTTTGCGTTGAAGTTGCCAGAAGGCCAGATGGTTGGGCTCGAGCTCGCTGAGCATCTTGTCCCAGCCCTCGGAACGCCACTCCGTTATGCGTTTCTTTACAGCACGCTGTAAATGGCGCATGTGGGCTTTGTTCGCGTCGCAGGGAAAGGAGTCATAGGCACGAATGGCCGCGTTCTTCTCGGTTATCAGTTCACGTACGTCAATCGGTAACTTCCAGCGATGGTCATCCATCGCCGGAACTTCCCGCGAACAATCCGTCAAAACGGATTGAACGTGTTCTGTAAACGAGTCGATCGCACCCGTCGTGTCTTCGACTGACACTATGTGGTCGGGGATGTCGGGTGTCTATTGCTATTGAAGCTATACGTAGTGTAAAAACCATGCATATCTAAATTAACAGTATACCTGCTGTGCCTTTAGCAGTGGAAATAAGAAACAAAATTCAACAGCAAAAAAAAGAAAACAAATGAACTGTACTGAAACTATCATTCCTAAATAAACTCTTTCGTGTCCAGGATTTGCGACTATAAACTTTAGCTCTTCTACAAAAGGTCCGTTACATTCCCGCTTCCCATTACACGGTCCACGTGACTATATAAAGAAAGGAACTGGTTCTAGAGTAAGAAAAGGAAGGATGGTGTTGTAAGGGATAGTGGAAATTGGCGCGTCGATATGATCAAAATGTGCATAGTGATTACGAGTATTACGATGAATGTTCCTATATCATCATCTGCCTAGCCTTTTCTCAACTATGTTGGGGTCGGCTTCCAGTCTAACCGGATGCAGCTGAATACCAGTATTTTACATGGAGCGACTGCCTATCTGACCTCCACAACCCAGTTACTGGGTAATACGATACCCCTTGGTAAGACTGGTTGTCAGACTTTCGGGCTTCTGACGACCCGTAACGACTGTCAAAGATACACGAATGACAGCCGGGACCAACGGCTTAACGTGCTTTCCGAGGCACGGAGGGGTCTTGATATGTAAAGATGGTCACCCATTGTTCCTATATAATTAGTTGTAATTAATGAATTATGATCACGAGTGTTAAAGTTTGTAAGTTCATGCTGCAAAATGTTTTGAATGTCATTGGCAATAACTGGCGATCCATAAGATACTGCAAATGACTCGAAGAATTTATATACCTAAATAATTATAATAAAAAATAGTAACGAAGTTAAAACTGTACTCTGAGTATTTTTGAAAAAAAAAGTAATTGCTATGAGATGTAGAAACGAATCTGAATCCGAAAATATAGGTTTAATAATATTTTTGTCCGTTTGTCTAATTGACATCCACGCGGGCGAAGCTGCGGGCAAAAGCTAGTAAAAACTGTACCTAATTTAAATAATGTTCTCAATGTTTGTATGAAACCAAGACCGATTGCTAACTAAATTATTGAGGCAAATGTGTTTAAGTCACCGTCTGATTATGAACTTCGTTAGTTTATAATCTATCTCGCGAGATTATAAACTGTCGGAAATTTGTGAACTGCAACAAACCATTAATAATTTAATGTATTATTTTTCGATAGTTTATAACCTATCCATGGCAAACATGTGAACTGGTATCAAACTTACATGCGACAAACGTTATAATAATAACAATAGTCCCTATAGTGCTATCTGCAACAGGAGTAATACCCAAACAGCTTCATCAGTCCCTTAGGTCCCTCAACCTGCCACCTAACACCTACCACCTGCTGCAGAAGGCAGTGATTCTCAATACATGCAGGCTAGTAAGAAAATTCCTTCAGTGTGAGTTGGACAACTTGCACCATTACTCCCCCTCAAATATAGTTTCTGTTACCATACAGTCTACTGCGGAAAACCAAGCAGTATCCAATATTACTCCCATACTTAACCCCACTGA
Organism: Fissipunctia ypsillon; assembly: GCA_947568875.1. NCBI lineage: Eukaryota > Metazoa > Arthropoda > Insecta > Lepidoptera > Noctuidae > Fissipunctia > Fissipunctia ypsillon. Next base: position 6,937,742 of record OX387651.1, on the reverse strand, counting down.
TGAACACTTGGCTTAGGCCCGTGCCATCAGTTCTAACCGGCTAGGCCGAGAAAAACAACTGAAGACAAATAATAATAATCTTTACTTATTCAGACTACAATGCGGTCTACAGTGCTAGTCACAAAATAGCTTAGTCTATGCTATACTAAATAGCCTAGTAATTGAGACCAACTTGGAAGAAGCGCTCGCTCGGCTCGCGCGCGCTTGGTCACTGTTCTAACCTAACCTAACTCATTTGGTTGGAGTGCCCTGGCTTAATTACTGCGACCAATTCGGCTACCGCCAAGAACTACCAATCAGGGACGGTTTACAATTTTACGAGTGATAAAATCGGACAGATTGTGAGTTCAGTCGGTAAGTGTAGGTCCGTAGTTTGACATGGATAGATTATAAACTATCGACAGTTAATACGTTAGCAGTACGGTACAGTTCACAGTTTATCGACAGTTTACAATCTCACGAGATAAATTTTAAACTAACGGTGTTCACAATCATACGGTAACATATACGGCGTGTCCGGTAATTAATGGATGACCTTGAAATCGCTTATAAAAGATCATAAGGCCGTTCTAAAAAAATACAAAATAATATATATCCCATGTATTACCTAAGATAAGATTTTTTTGAAAAAAAAAAAAGGGAAATTTCTAGTCACACTATTTACTGCCTTACTGTGGGCATAGTCAACGTACAATATTATAACAAAAATAACCAATGGAATTCATTCATTTGTGGTCGTAGTGAAGAAGAGTGTAAAAAAATTTAGTTTTTTTTTTTTAACTCTACTTGGGATATATTTTTTTTGTATTTTTTTTAGAAATTCCATAATGTCTGTTACATGTTATTTTTATCCATTCTTAACCGTTGAGATAAGAATAATATTTATATAATTTAAAAACTAACAGTCTTAAAATAATAATAATAATATGTACAAGTATACAAAAAAGGAGGGGAAATAATCAGAGGGCATCAAAAATTCATCCGCATCACTGTCAACAGGAAAAGTGCCCAAAAGGCTTGCAGCATTGCCACGTTGTTTGGCACTGGTGATTCTTTGGCCAAAGAATCGGGCAGCCCTCTGGTCACGTGTAGCGCCGACCAACCGCCTGGCGATGTATCGAAAAACTAAGTGGGCACCCGGACCCCATGGCCCTAGTGTTTCAACCCCACCGGACACTATACAAACGAGATTATAAACATACGGATACTGTAGCAGTGTAGCAGGAATTGCTACGAGATCGTTGCTACGAGATCGTTGCTACGAGATCATTGCTACGAAACCGCGTAGCCCTTCAAGACGCTCAGAAATATTGTAGTGGCTACGATTTATGCAAGTCTTGAGCATATCGATGGTTTCACCTTATATCTTTATTTAAAATTTTGTTTTGTTTCTACAATCCAAGGACAATAAGAATAAAAAGTATCGCAAAGAAACCTCGACAAATTGCAGAAGCTCGTTCTACGTTTCAGTCTCAAATAAATAAGCTAATAAAAAGTTTCCGTTGAGCGCTTTTTAACTGAAGGAATGTTATATTCTCAAAATAAACATTGTCATTCCAGTATGTCTCGTTTGGAACACACTTTGTAAAATGTTCTATAAGGGTTACATATTAAAGTCGATTTTGCGGAATTTAGCTATGTGCTTGGATGAGAAAGGCATTATTGTTATAATTTACCATTTCGTGGAAGGTAATCCTGTATTTGATTCCTAACAGGTTAACGTATTCTAATTTTGACTGAGAATGATATTTAAATGAAAGATTAAGGTATTTTCTCATTTGTATTTAAAACATGTCTTTTGCAAAGACAAAAACGTCTTTTGAATTTTTTGCAAAGTACGTATATTTGAGTCATTGATTTGATCTTGAACTGTGCGATATTTCTTTGAATGGCTCATTTGTATATCTACTTAAAAATACGTTCTATATTCGTATCTATACATATACGAGTACATATGTACAATGGAATAGTAACGAAGTCAAAACTGTTCATTGAATATTTTTTTAAAAAAACGTAATTGTTGCGAGGTATGATGGCGAAAATATAGTTCTTATAATTTTCGTCCGTTTGTCAAACAATTATTTTTGCCATGAAAGGTGCGGTAGCTTAGCTTAAAGGCTCCCGTAGACAGGCGCGACGCGACGGTGCGACGCAATTCTGGTAGAACAATTTCCATAAAGTTTTCATAGAATTTGTTCTACTAGTCGCTTCGCGCTGTCACGTCGCGCCTGCCTGCGGGAGCCTTAACTGGCTAATTTATAAACCTTAACATAACTTCTTATATAATTCAGGTACACACAATCTACTTTCGTATTCATTGCATTGCCATGAAAGGAGAGAGTGGCTATAAAGAGTCTTCGGTCAGCTGGACCCGCTCGCTACTGGACTCGCGGGTTCACTTGACCACATAATTTAATTTCTGTATTTTTATTGGTTAACTGGACCCACATTCAAACTTAAAAGAAAAAGTCTATTGTTAAAAGCTACCAGTGGATCCAGTCAAGCGCAAAATTTTGACTAACCAAGTCAAAATATAATAAAACGCAATTCAATTAGGTCTAAGCGTTTATTCTCAATCAAAATCTAAAATCTTTTTAAATTAGGTACATGTAAGTAAAATCAAGACAAACATTTTTATACGAGAATATTTACTAAATGTAATATTCAAATATAGCACAGAAAAAATAAGTACTATCAAACAAAACAAAATAAAAATTTAAACTGATTCTGAGAATGATTTTGTTCCGGACCTCCTCAAATATAATGGCAAAATAAGTCTACTCACCAATAATTCACATAAAATATTACTAATTTTTAAACATTGTCTTTACTCTAAGTACACACGCAATGAATTATTCCTTAGAGTAAATTATGCACTTATGTCTGCACTTTAACATTAACAATAGAAAGTTATCCTACTTACTTGTTTTTAGCTGAAGCATACGCACAAAAGCGCTTCCCTAGACTCGTAGGAAGCAGGCCTATGATTATATGATTGGCTGACCCGAGGAGGTAATCCGTAAAAAGGCCCATTTGCTTGACCTTGAAATTAGCGGTTCTTGTGCACTTAATTTAGGTATTATTACAGCAAAAAATATTTAGTTTTAGTGTTAGTGAATAAGTGTGGTGCATAAGTGTAAATACCTAATTGAATAATATTGGTGTTCATAAAAATAAAACTAAAAGATTCGGCTTTACTCCGTAACTATACAAATAATGAAATTGGGCAGTGGGTCCAGTCGATTTATTCGAAATGTGAAATGTGTGTGATCTCGCGGGTCCATTTCGAGTGGGTCCAGTTGACCAAAGACTCAAAACTTTATAAATAAGTAACAAAATAGAAAACACATACATAAACTCACGCCTTCTTCCCATAGGGGTAGGCAGAAACTACAGAACGCCACCTGCTACGATCCTTACGTACTCCTTTTGCCTCGTTTACATTCATACATCTGGTCATACACGCACGCCGGTTGCGAGTACTACGCACCTGACCTTTCTGAAGAACATCACCAATAAGGTCACTATATGTCTTCCTAGGGCGTCCCCTTCCAGCGTTTCCACTCACATCTGCCGTGTAAATACCTTTTGTTAGTCGACTTTCATTCATCCTCTCAACATGACCAAACCATCTAAGCATACTCTTTTCAATTTTTATCACTACATCTTCTTTTAAACCGCACCGTTGCCTTATCACATCATTTCTTTTGTTATTTTTTTTTTATCAGTCTCTATTATTTATAGTCACACCACACATGTTTCGCAAGGAACGCATTTCCACAGCATTTATTCTACTTTCATGCTTCTTTTGCCAATAGAAAACACGTCAGGATTAAAAAGATTAGCTGCCCGAATTAAAGCATAATTTGCAAAAATAAATAAATAATAAGTTTATTCTACAAAGAAAAACACATAAGATTAGTCATACACTAAACATAATTGTAAAAGCAGGTTATACAGATGGCTCCTGAACTAATTAAAAGATCTCAAAAAATTACTCAGAAGATATTAGAAACCATATAGGTGGGTCTGATCGTGCCAGTAGCATGTCTAGGACTTTTAGACATAGGAAGACTAGGAAGGAAAAGTTAAAATAAATTCTACATATTATTAGTAACACAATGCACCTTTATAGAGATAGGTCAAGGCATGCTTCCGAGTTTCCGACACGGTTACCGTATCACACGACACTTTCCGTTGTTTTGTTGCCAACATACAACACCCATTTACCCCTTGTACAGTTTTAGATTACCTATTATAATTGTTGTTTTGTATAGTTTTGCTACGAATACAACCCTGTCACATCTCATCAAACATCACACACATCATTGAAACGCTCCGTGGTTTTGTGCGATGCTTCTCAAATGTTAATGCTTGTAAGTACCTACATCACACACATCATTGAAACGCTTCATGGTTTTGTGCGATGCTTCTCAAATATTAATGCTTGTAAGTACCTACATCACACACATCATTGAAACGCTTCATGGTTTTGTGCGATGCTTCTCAAATGTTAATGCTTGTAAGTACCTACATCACACACATCATTGAAACGCTTCATGGTTTTGTGCGATGCTTCTCAAATGTTAATGCTTGTAAGTACCTACATCACACACATCATTGAAACGCTTTATGGTTTTGTGCGATGCTTCTCAAATGTTAATGCTTGTAAGTACCTACATCACACACATCATCGAAACGCTTCATGGTTTTGTGCGATGCTTCTCAAATGTTAATGCTTGTAAGTACCTACGTCTGCTATTTTCAACCGACTTCAAAACAAAGGAGGAGGTTCTCAATTCGGTTGTATTAAAAAAAAAATTGTTACCTTAGAACTCCGTCAATTTGTAAACCGATTTGAAAAATTATTTTTATTTGAAAGGATATACTTCCAGATTGGTCCCATATAAATTTGGTCAAGTTCTGATGAGCAGTTTTTCAGTTAGCTTCAATAATACATATTTTATCCACTTAGGTTGATGATGTAATAATAATTTCCTGTCACTGTTATTTACATTGCAAGTAGTGGTATACGACTTTGCGTGGTAGGTACCACAACTAAAAAGTGGAAAATAAAAACTTTTTGCAAAAAAATACAACCGACTTCCAAAAAAAAAAAAAAAACACTACAAAGTGAAAAATAACTTTTATTTCGGAAGTTGATGGCAAAAAACGAAAATACAAAACCAAAGACACTGACTTCCGAAATTAAAGTTATTTTTCACTTCGTAGTGTTTTTTTTTTATAGAAGTCAGTTTTTTTTTTTTTTATTAGGTACTGACCTTTTGAAAGCCCCATTATGATTGATTTAAACAAGAAACAACTAAGGCAGTATGTTGCAACGGTAATTGTAATTCATATCTTTCTCATATGTATTATTTAATAACGTATCAATTTCAGGATGCAGTTCGCGCACGCGCTACAAATTATGCAGGAGCTCGTAACCGTTTTATAGTTGGGCTTTTACCAAACAGCTTGCAAAGAACTGTTGGTAGTAGAATTTTATGATAACCATCACGTTTGCTAAGGGAATCACGATCAAACTATATTACTTTCCACAATTTCCCGAGCAATAGAGAGGGACATAAAAGCAAATACAATTTCTAGGATTTTATTTGCTGCTGATTCATTTGATATTCATAAATTTTGTTCCTGATTGAGGACACATTAGCGCTAGTTATTGTTTCCGAGTATGCGGCCGTGGCTCAGTGGTAACGGCCACGACTTCCGAGTTGTAGGTCGTAGGTTCGAACCCAGATAGGCGCTTTACTTTGTGTAAATTATTTCATCACCACTGCTCTCTAAACGGTGAAGGAAAACTTCGTGAGGAAACCGGCATGTCCTAGAACCAAAAATTCGAAGACTAGGCCATCTATCAACCCGCACTGGGCCCGCGTGGTGGATTACGGCCCACTCCCTCACACCGAGAGAAGGCCTGTGTCTCAGCAGTGGGGACATTATAGGCTGATTATGCATGTATGAATGTATCTCAAATAACTGATCTGATTCTAATGGTAGTCATCATGTAGAATTCTGATTACAATAGGTATGGTTTGTGTGAAAAATGAAAATGGCTAGGTAGGAAGTGTATTCTGAGATGGCGGTTAGTAGAGATGTATGAAATCTATACAAATAAATAAAATTGAAGTGTCTGTTTGTAATGTCAAAATAACAGCTTTTTACTAAATGCATATAAAGAATACTTATAACGAAAAAGCAAATTTGAAATATTTTGTCTATCTGTCTGTTTGTACCGGCTAATCTCCGAAATAACTGGACCGATTTTAACGGGAATTTTACTGGCTGGGGATTTTCTGGCTGTGTTATAAGGAGTAACTTAGGCTACTTTTAGAAAAAAGAATTGGGGTTCCACGCAAAAAAATTAAAACCCATGAAATTGTGAAAATAGGGAAGTATTGACACCCACGCGGGCGAAGCCGCGGGCAACAGCTAGTACCAAATATATTGGGATGAAAGTGGAAAGGAGTACGATAAACAGTTTTTAAAACTAAATATTTCTACATAACATTTTACTGTCATGGATTTCCGCAAAGTAACGCCTGATTCCGTAACTTATTTGTACAGTTATTATCTACTACCAATTACTAGGCAGATACCTACATATCTGAGTAAACTAGACTTCTGATGAGTGCTCATGAAGCGATAAGACTAAGACTCCTACTCATCTTATATCTAAGGCAGCGTAATTCATAATGTTAGTTGATAAAATAGGCAGAATTCAGACCTCAAACTGAAGTTTCTCTTCCAAACTCATTACCTTATGAGGCCGCTGGGAGTTATGTCAAAACTTGTTCTGTTGTTTAATTATCCACTTACCCGAGATTTCATTACTTTGTCTTTAGTACTTTGGTACGTAAGGCTGATTGCGTTATTGTGAGCCAGAAAACTGAATGTGATTACGGTCTGAAATTGTTCTAATGTTTTGTTTAGGTGTTTGTGAATAGCTGGGCCCATAGCGGACGATCCAGTGCGCTCCGATCGGGCGCGGCAGGAGTGCGATCCAAATGCGAGGTCGGTGTGAAGGTGCCGCGCGCAATCCAACCGCACGCGGTGGAGGGCGCGTTCCGTGGAGCGGCCGATCTGAGCGCTGTCGGTTTTTTGACAATGCTCAAAGGCGCCTCAATCGTTGGTAGTGTGTGGATCGGGCGATCGCGCAATATGTATAATGTGCAAAGTCGCCGTTTAATATGATAAAGAACTTAATGATTAATGAGCAGAAAATAGGTTACAGCTGCCACTGCAGTCTGACGACGCTGCTCCACGTAGAGCGTGTGTTTTAACTGAACCTAATTTAGCTAAAACGTGGATCGTCACTGGAGCGCGCGGCAGGATTGCGGGTTTCCTAAAACGGATCGTGCCAAAGAATTTCTGATCCACGATGGGCGCTCCATGATCGTGGAGCGCCGATCCAAATTTGGATCGTCCGGTGTGGACCCAGCTAATGGACGAATTGATATTTTAACTATTTATTTTATGTCGATGGGGGAAGGACTTTTTATGCAGTCTTTTCAAAAGCCTTTGTCTTTGGCGTTTTGCTGCAATAAATCCAGGACTCTTTTTCAGGAATCATTTAGGTTTTAGATGAGTATTCCTCGACAGTGTTACTTATACTTTGTACATGTATACTTATTTTGTATATTTTAATATGTGTTATAATAATTGTCTCTTTTATTTTAATTGGTGGTAACACAACCGTTGTAATTAAATAAATAAATACTAGTACTTAGTAGTAATTTTTTTATTATTGGATAGGTACTTGAGTATTTTTTTTTATAAACTTTAAATAAATGTAACCATAGCTTTAGTATATTCTGTCCCCACGTCACCGTGTTACTCAAAAATATTCAGCATCATTACCTTAGCCACAATCAACAGCTGAAACAAAAGAAACAAGACAGTCCCCCAAGTCCGCCACTCAAATCATAACGAGCACCCTAATTCCCCAAAAGAACAGAAGCACGGGGTACATTCAAACAGAATAATGAACTGGCAACGCTTTGCACTCGTCCGGTTGTATTTTTTCGCGAACTGCAGAGTTAGCGTTTACTCTCCTTGTTTTCGCAAGTGGCCGACGTGAATTTTTGAATTATTCAACTAAGCGAGTGTACTGGCCCACTGTGCCTACATTTGAAGTGGAAATTATTACAGAACACGAACTCTTGCAGTAAGGTTCTCTTTGTACCTAGTCTTTATGGAAGGACTTCGGAATTTTTTACACTGGAGTGGTCGGGATTGTTCGGAAGTGGATTGGAGTGTGAAAGTAAAAAGAGGTGGGATGCTGTGCGTGGACGGATCCGTGTGTGCATTACTCATCTTCAACGCAAAAGCTTGCTTGCCTGCCTTTCGTAGTAGCACGTCGTTGCATGTCTATCCCTTCGGAGAATAGAGGTTATAAACAGATTGTTCACGACATCAAAGCATTCACTTGCAACGTGCATTTCAAAAGATTAACTTGCTAGCAACGGATTCTATTATAATAGTGGATTCAGGGTAATACTAAAACGGTGGGATACGTACGCAATGGAAGGCACCTCTCGTTCGCCAGCTCGACGATTCAGCTGCTAGCTTAGTGCCGGTTGTTCAGTAATTAGCGATTACTTCTGCAATATCACGTAAGCCGAAGCTTCGTTCAATAGAGGCACATTTACGTTTCCTGTCTATTCCAGCAACGACCGTGGCGTTTGTTGTTTTTGTTTAATTGCACATTACATTTTGCTTTAGTTATCCTATTAAAACTCTTTCTTATTTACACTTAAAGTTAAGTAATGATTTAGTGTCTGCTTAAGGCGAAAGCGCCAGGGTAGCCCGCGAATTTCATAGTTTCATACGTTTTTTTGCAATTTTTAGGACAGTATTAAGTTGTATGTTGATTAAAATATGATTCGCGGCCGTAACAAATATGCATTTACAAAATTATAATCATTAAAATCATCAATACAACTCTCTATAACCAAGTAAAATTTAAATTAAATGACTATTGCATGAAATCTTGACATTGAGGAACATACTAACTTAAGGAGTTGTATTACCTACTGATTCTAATGATTATAATTCATTACATATTTGTTACGGTCGCGAATCATACTTTAATCAACATACACCCAGACACTGAGCTGCAAATTGCAAAAATAGTAAATAATATTGAATTTCGCGGGCTATCTTAGCGCTTCCTCCATAACCACCATAAGTTTTTTGACGTTCAAGCTTGTCTTAACTTTAAGCAACGTTTTATAAGTAAGGGAGTTTTCATCTCGTCAAGGAAGAACAATTTAGGACAAAGTTATTCGTTAATCGTTAGTAATTACATGGCCTATCTTGCACTTGTAGAGAATAGGACCAAAGACTGACTTGACTAATTGATTGAATTTAAGTTGAATAATAAACTAGTTCGTACCTGTTCGTAGTTTGAAATCATCATAATGATTTCAAAAACTGTCTTCTTCCTACCCATACTAGCCTAATTCAATCCATGTGATAAAATAATATATTGTTACTTTTAAGACAAAACCAACAATCAAACATAGAAACGCCATTCCCACCCACAAATCCCACACGCATTAAATCCCAAATCTTCTGCTTTGGTCCTAACGCGCTCTCTAAACCCTAGGACAAAGCGTATATCAGAACGGCGGCTATCATAATATCACAATTATCGCGCTGTCACACCGCCGACCCTCATCACACGCATCTGTGGTCGGATTAATCATGGATTAACTGAATATCGTGCGAACAAATCTGCTTTTGTTCAACGTAATCACTCGTGACGTTTTTATTCTGTGCTTTGGCCGTCAATTCCATTGACGGGTGTTGTGCGTTTGAGTTATTTTTGTTGAGTATAGTTTTGGTAATGTGTTATTAATTAAATGTTGTTGTTGAAGCATCTTCGGCAGTTTCAAGTCAGTTCTGAGAAATCATCAGGACAATCTTATTCACGGAATGGTGTCATCAAAGATTGGCACAACCATCGGAAGACTAAGTTATCCGCAGTATTCATGTTTTTCAAATATTTTCTCTTTCTTATAAGCATGGTAGCATAGTGAAGGCCGATGCGGTAAAAACAGATTCGGATTAAATAACTGTAATAAATAAGATACAAGTATTTTGGGAAACGGAACGACGAACCAAATATACATGAGCGGATCTACAGTTCAATAGACAATAGCTGACTAAATTGAAAGTTGTTAGAACGTCGTTAACGTATATTTGATCATAATTTGACCGGCACCCATATCTTTCAAATAGCATAAATGACCTTTCACAACGAACAGCAGTTTTCTTCGTTTTGCTGTTTTCTGAAAAGCGACATTCAAGGCAAACGTGATGATTGTCTTAAGAACCTACTATTTCATTTATTTATTAAAATTTTATGCACACGTAAAAAAATACTGTACAAAAGCGGACGTAATGCCTGAGGCATTTTCTACGAGTCCACCCTGTTTATTCTTTTCTGTGAGTCAACCTAAGGACCACCATGACCGTGATAAATGATAAATGATTTTATTTCTGTAAGTAGGTTTATACAAACACTTTTACACGTCAAAAAGTCACGTGCTAGGAACGTATCAGGCAAAAAAATATTCTTTGTATTAAAAAGTATGAGACGGTGTTGGCCGGTGACGGAATGGTCTAGCGGGCACTAGACTCTTCTGTTATCCATCAATACCGTACACTACTTACCTATACAACAAGATTAACCTCCACACAATTTAATTAACATTTGCATTGCATCTAATACACCAACGACGTCATTAAGACCACAAGACTCCCTCCTCTCAATCTCAACGCCGAGATTGTGCATATACGAGCCGTAGGTAATAATTACCTGTCACAGTACCAGGCGTATATTGGACCGCTCACAAGGACACAATACCGTCTAACTACACATAGCCATTGTTATTACTTGAGAACTGCGATGACCTATGAATACATTAAATTAGCCGAAGTGTTTATACTGCTGAGTTAGAATAGTTCGTTTGACGTTAGTAAAAGGAACCGTTGTAATAATAATGAAGATGTATTGTAAGGAAAGTAGAAGTAATTGTTAAGTTTTCTTGTTAGTGTTCTGTTGTTTTAACTGTGCGTTTACAACAGAAACATTCAACATGTAGATGTTTCAATACTTGTCACGTGAAAAAAGTCTCAAAACCTGTCTTGTTGTAGTTGCGTTCGAACTGCACGAAGCATGAGTAAGTTTTATGACAGATCTCAAGATTTGTTGGTGGCTGCGTTTGCACTGTCTAGAAACATATTCAATAGACATGTTTTGTACAGAGATTTGTCACGTTTGCGTTCGCACTGTTGTTTGTTTACGTCAAATTATGTCTCGCAACTTGTATATTTCTTGATGTTTAGTGCTTTCTGAAGTATGGCGGAAAACATCCCGTGTTTAAATCGAAGCATAGCATGGTCCAAAGTAGACACGATGCAGTTTATAGAGCGTTGGCAAGGCTTCCCATGTTTGTGGAATACATAATGTGTGGATTATAAAAACCGACTAAAGCGTCGAGATTCTTTATTACAACAAGCTGAGCAAATGGGCATGGACAGTGTTATTCCTATCGAAAATAAAATTATCCCCAGCGCCGTATTTCTACGTTGACATCGTGGTGTGGCTTGCGCGCTCCTGAACTCTAAGTCTGTGCCAATAGAGTTTACTTTGCCGAAACAGGTCTAGGGTCAGGAGCCAGACCAAGACAGATACATAAATCCGCAGGAAAGCATGTGGTGAGCTGTTGGGCTGTAGTGACCCACGGACCCTATCCTCCGGGAGAAGTCTTGACTTTCACCTCTGGCTTGCCTTTATTGGCTGGCTGAAGTGAACACTGACGACGAACAAATCTCCTACCTCATTTTTGCCTTCACTGGCCGGTTTGAATGGAGATTCGCAAGAGCAAACGCGCTCGGAGAAAGGAAGTATTCCAGTAAGTACTGGTAGGAATCTTGACCATCTTCTGGGCTCTGGGATTGTTCTGATAGCCGTGGAATACCTCTCTACTCCTCAAGTACCTCAGGACATGTTGCCCCCTTGTCGCTACGTCACTATGTGCTAACGACAGTTTCCGGGGGCCTGCCATTTTATCCGTGTATATTACATGACATTGGTCAGGCGGAAGACATAGTTCTTCCATAGTTCAAGGTAACCAATCCACTATAGCCACCCAAACCCATAGCCCAATATGCTTTGTTTCCATATTCTGCAATAGACCTGCACCCACCGGGGCTTGTCCTTGGGTGCACTTGCATAGTGCTTATAGGGACAATCGTCGGTTGATGGTGCCTCATTTCATTCAAAACATCTAACGGACCTCTGCGAGTTGGCTTCGGCTCCTCGTACGCCTTACAAAAGTCCAGGACCCCAAGGTCTCAAGAAATGTCAAAGACAAATTAATAATAATAATATTATTTTTAATACCGCATTGTAACAACTAATATTGGTCGGATGGTGGGATGGACATTCTGAAAGTGTCGTTTTTCTTTATGATTGGAGCAACTTTCTGTAATAATATTTCAAAATCTTCAGGTGATAGCCAGAGGAAAATCTTATAACCCTGTGCGTCCTGAATAAACAACTCATTCCTTAATAAACTGCAGGCACCATGTGTTTCTCTTTTTTTTTAGGAAGTCGACATCATGTCTCAACTTCGGAGCCACCATCGAGTACAAAGCCCAAACTGCGGCCTAGAAACTGGGCATCCTAAATAGGGTGCAGCGATACTTTACGCCTGGACAGTTTTTAACTCTCTACAAAGCGCCAGTCCGATCCTGCATGGAGTATTGCAGCCACCTTTGGGATGGCTCAGCTAAATACCAACTTGCCGCACTTGACTTGGCGGAACGCAGAGCTAAGAGGCTTATTGGCGACGTAAGATTGGTGGATGCCAAGCTTCACAGCTTGGCTCATCGCCGCAAGGTTGCCTGCTTATCGGTCTTCTACAGATTGTACTTTGGTGAGTGTGCTCGAGAACTCCACGACCTCATTCCGCCGGCCCCCTTCTACCATCGGACATCTAGACGCACTGCAGGTTACTATCCCTACCTAGTTGCTATTCCACCAATTCGCACTAAGCGTTTCCAAATGTCTTTTGTGATGCGCACAGCAAAGGAGTGGAACTCTCTGCCTGCGTCTGTGTTTCCGAACGCATACAACTCCGATCTCTTCAAAGTGAGAGTTAACAGGCTTCTTCTGGGTAAGCTCGCTCCATCGTCGATTTTGTCTCTGTCATCTCTGACCTAGACTAGTCAAGAGCAAACCTATCTCAAAAAAAAAGTCGCGCACCCAGTGCCTACCTAAGTTTCTTCCTAGATTTTTGCCGTTCTAGGTATGTAATACTGGCAGCTAAAATCAATAAATCGTCTTCATCGCTTGCATCCATTTTATTACTTAAAACCCACTAATAAACGTTGCAATATAACAATATATTTTTAATACGACTAGCTTCTGCCTGCGACTTCATTCGCGTGGAAGTCAGAAGACACCACAATATACTAAAATAACAGCCACATTTTTATAAAACTTCTCAGCAGAAAGATAGACAGAGAGTGAGTGACTGACTGACTGAAAGTGAGTGGCTGGTGACGCGGGAGTTACAGTTGTCCGTGTGAGAAGCAGCTCGTCCTGAGGTCGACACCCGCAGCCTTCAGCGGCAATTTCCCATTTCTTGCGAAGTTTCTCGTTGTTAGAGTTGCGTACCCGAAGGGTGCCAAAAGGAACCCTATTACTAAGGCTCTGATGTCCATCCGTCCGTCCCGCGTCCGTCCGTCCTTCTGTCTGTCAGCGGGCTGTATCTCATGAATCGTGAATAGGTAGACAGTTCAAATTTTCACAGATTGTGTATTTCTATTGCCGCTAGAACAACAAAAAATAAAAATAAAATAATGTTAAAAATTAAAGGGGGTCCCCACCTCCCCATAGAAAGACGTGTTTTTTTTTTAAACTGAAGTATTTAAAAATAATATGTAGTGTTAAAATATTAATCGGTGGTACGGAATCTTTCGCGTGCGAGTCCGATTCGCACTTGGACGGTTTTTAGTGAATTAATGAACGCCTGGGTTCTTGCACATTATACTACCTAATGGCACAACATTGATTATGTCATGACTGGCTGCTTTGCTCCATAAAGGTACAGCGTGATGATAATCATATAAGGCGAAATGAAGAAGAACCCAGGCCAAAGAAGATATTTTGACGCATTTTTCACAAAATCAATTTTTATCGTCATAAACTACAAATTTATTCTTTTTCATGATGATATAAATTGAAGGTGAATTGAAGGTGAATTATGAGGGCTTATGATTGACACAATTTGGATCGATAAAGTAAAATCGCAGAATTTCCTGAGAATTAGCATTTTTTATGAGACAAAACTGTTTTCTTCGATTGTAATTAAAGCAATTTCAACAAAATTACGTCTAAACGTTCACCAAAGACGTAAGGGGATTATGGGCTTATTTTAATGTACCTACCAGAGCCTATAGAATTTTAAAAAGAAATATTTTTCAAATTCTATATTGTTATGCTCGGTTTGGTGATACCATGCTCCAAACCCCGCCACGATACCATTTTGCAAGGTTAAATCTATAATCATCTACATACATACATATACTTGATTAAATCGTAGCGAATCTGCAATATTCTAACCTTTCGGCTCGTCTTTTTCCAATTTGCGATAAACTATAGAAGAATACGAACAAATAGCAATATTGCTCATCCTCCATAGCAATATTTTTTTGTCTCCTTTTCTTACAATCTGTCACTATATATTAGGACATTCAGTATTTTTTATGCCGCATTAGATGTCTTGTTTGGTATGCGTCCCATGACACATCCTAGTACTTATAAAGCAACAAGCTATGTTCGTCCAATAAAATCTTGTGGAATTTTGTGTTTTATATTTTTTTTTTTTTATTTTATATTTGGGTGGCTAGTTCTTCTTTCTTTATACGACTTGATATAGCTTTTTATTTCCTCATTGACTGTCGGTATTTTCAGATCATGGTGTAGAGCTTTATTTGGTACAAACCATGGGGCGTTTGTGATTAAACCCATAGCAGATAGCGTGATAATTTATAGTCTACAGACTGATTCGTCTTATAGGGAATATCTATGCAAAATTTTAATAAAATGTATCCGGTAGTCTAGTATTTGCATGATGGTGGAACATACATTTTATATTTTCGACATTAGAATCTTTCCCAACCTCGTGGCAATTACCTATTTAAAAAAAATATTAAATGTAGGTAGGTATAGTTCTGACTTCGCTACGGTTTTATTATAAGTATAGATTTCATGATATTGAACCATTTGAAAATACAAATCACTTTCAATATCAGTATGATTCACAGAACCTAAATTAAAAATAAGTCGGCAAAATGTCAAAACAAATATTGCAACATGTTATTAATTCATTAATTAGGTTAATTATTCATACAGATATATTTGGCTGTGAAATTGGTTGGTAAAAACATGTGGTGAAACATGTCAAGTGATATGAAACGTCAAACATGTTTCGCACAGACAAGTTGCGTCACAATGCGAACGCAAGTGGATAAATTGACAAAAAACAGAGATGTCAACATGTTTCTATGTGAATGTTTCACCAGTGCAAATGCACAGTAAGGCTGAGGCCTCGTTTACGTAGATGCGGGGTGGGTCGCATGCGGTGTGGCGTCTCGCGGCGCGTCAGATGTTTTTTCAGTTCACAGTCAGGCGGCGCGTGCTGCAGCCCACGTCATTTCACGCGCAAAGACAAATATATTAGTGTGTACAAATATACTAGTGCTTTCGTTTATAAAGGAGCGGGGCATGCGGAATAGCGGTACCCGGCGCTGTGCCGGCTGCTTCAACCGCTGCGTCACCCACCGCGTCTTACACGGCGTCGCCCGTCGCTTCACCCGCCACATGCCCACTACAATTCAAACAAACGAGTGCAAAAACGCTTCTCCTTGAACGCTCTATACATCGCCGAATGTTTGTGTTTCCGGCAACCTGCACCGCGCACCGCGGCGCCTGACGCCCCGAGTCTCTCTGAAGGAGGCCTTAGAGTTCAGGCAGAGCAATGAAGGCATCAGATGTTTACTGACTGATTCTGGGTAGTGACCTTATTGCCCTAAGGAGTTATACATACCAGGTGCAGTGAGTCCACAGGGGATTTTGATCATAGTATTACTTAAGAAAAATGTATAAAAATGAACTCCAAAACCAGGTTTTTGTATAAAATCCACGGAAACTATAACCTTTCAAGAAACTTTCCTCGGTAAACACTAACGTGCAGAAAAATTGGCAGCTACCGCGAGAAATCCTCGCAAAAAAAGCTATCCACATTAAGCTCACAAAAAGTATCCACCCTGGAAAATATTTCTCCGGTCAAAAGTCCCGTGGGACGCGACAACTGTTCAATGTTCGTACATGGCGCTGCATTTGGTACCCCGCTTTTAGGAACTGCATCCACTTTTATTTTATTCCCGGCACTTTTTTCGACAAAAGCTTTTAACTTTTATAGAGGTGCTCATACGGCATTTACGCGGTGAATTTCGTTCTGACATTGCAGGTTTGGTGTCTAGGCGCGATGGTTATCGCTGAAGTACCTACCTACATATTCATACATATATGTTATGTATTCAGTTCTTGACATTTTACCATTTCATTATAAATATTTTTCCTCGAAGGCGATTTCATTTTGAAGACCACAGAAAAAAAAACGAAGAAAGAACAACAAACAAAGGAACAAAGGAAGAGGACAGAGAGACCATAATTATTAGTTTCTCAGTTGCGTAAACATGTCACTGCTCATTTGTAACAACACGCTAACACGCTCAGCGCAAAAAAACCTGTGTGCGCAAAAAACGTGTATCACCAGTGTATAACTGGTGATACACGGCTAGGGCACAACTTCATAGGCTGGTGTATAATAATTTATATACCACATAATACTCTGATACCAGAAGAAGCTAATTCTGCAAAAAAAAAATTAAAACTTTTGTTTGAAAAATGTGTCCTTAAGGACAAAAATTAAACTTGAACGATTAGTAAAAACAATTAAATATTTCAGTACCTAATAAAGTAAACACTACACCAGAGGCGCAGCCTTCATACAACCCGAGTCCTATCGGCTTCCCTTCGGAATAACCACTCATCTTAATGCCTTCATCACATTATCATATCACATCACATTACATATATTTAATACCAGTTTAGTACAGTCATCATAAGATTAATAACATTACAAAAATGCCTGCAATTTTTTGACTGAGTTTATGAGAACTAAACAACTTTTTCTTCGGCTTCCCTCTAATGATAATTGTCTCTGCGCCACTGCACTACACCCCAATCAAAGTCAATAACAATCTTCCCAGATTTAACCATCACATATTCACATAATTGATTCACAGTAGTATTACTTCCTATCTAAAATCCAATTTAATTAGTTACAGGAGCATGTGATACACGCGTGAGGTCACAGGTGAGGTCATGTGACCGGAGACAGGCCCCGGCCATGATGAATGGGTGCGTGGCCCTTCAGGTCTGGGTGCCATTTCCGTTGCACGCCCGATGCCAATGATGTATGAAGGTGTTTAGGTGGTGTTATTATTTTGGTGGAAAGTGTATTTGAGTATGTGGATGGTCCACAAAGAGGGTTTGATAATCAGTTTGAGCTAATTGAAGTGCCGAAGGCCAATTCTCGTACTTAAAAAAACGTTCAAATTCAAGTCGCAATCTCAACGAGTAGCGGTTTTTTTTGACAGATTGAAACTGATATTAGAATGCAACCGGTCTTAAAAATACAAGAATTGCCCCCCTGATGTAGAGTTGATCAGTGTGTTTTTTTTACTTTGCATGTGAAGTTTGTAATTTCATTCCACAGTAATCATAATAATAGTAATCATCGTAATAGTAATCAGCCTGTATTATCTCACTGCAGGGCAATGGCCTCCCTTTCGTTTTTCCACTCAACTCGAACCAGAGCCAATATGGACCACTCCCTCTTAAAAGCATCAAGTTCGTCCCGTCATTTACTCCTGGAGCTAGATCACCACCTCTTAATGCAGTATTATTGTAATCTTCTCCTGTATAGCTCCAACTCTTTCTCACACTGTAGTAACATTAAAATAATACTGCTTAAAGAGGTGGTGGTTGGCCCCCTGAATCTTCCTGGATCTGCCGTTGGACGTTTTCAGGAACCCATGTTGTGGTCGTCTTAGCCCACAATGCATCCTGCAGTAGTGATTTCAAAAGCTAATACATACCAGATATCATAAGATTTATGACGACACATCTATTAAATTTAAGGAAATAAAAAGAATTAAAAAATAATAATCTAATGTTAATACTGCATTTTTATTTCTTTCACATAAAAATGTTATACAACGCCGTAACATTTTAAACAAAGGCTTTCCTCTTGTTCATTACCTAATTGAATATTTAGTTATCTCCATCAGTAGATTATAATAAAAATTTAATAGGTAGGTAATATATAAAATTCTGCCAATCAAATCTGCAACAGCTAGAAAATTAATTCGTAAGAAGCTCGTAAAATCCGTTATCTGGTGCCGTAACTGTTTTATTACTTTTATCATTAAACTCTCCGTTTGCGTCCATCCGATCGCGGGTTTGTGACGATCACGTCAACTTCTTACTTAACGTAGTAAATTCAGCTAAAAATGGCTGTTTGACACCCTTTTGTCAAACATTAGTTTTTATCACTCTTTCGTTGTCCGTCACCGATCCCTTTCTTTAAGTGTTATACCTACTTTTAGATTCTTTGAGGGCCTATGAGTACTCAGACGACTGAGACCGCGGTTCCAGTTTGACAGAGGCCTCAGTCGCCTAAGTACTTCTATATATCAAACAATGCTCGGCCTCCTGGCTTCAATCACCACCGTCACCCAACATAGGCACTATGCTGGTTGACACCACCTTCCGGCTCGCTACTAGTCTGCGTCTGGGCGATCCTTGTGGGGCTCGACATTGCTGCCAGTGCGTTAAAGCTGGCATCATCATGGCCTATCTTGTAGTAAGAGCGCAGGCTGGATAGCACGGCACGCCAGCATTAATGACATCATCCGGCATGCACGTGTCACCGTCGGGGTGCCAGCTGTTTTAGAACCTAACGGCTTGGTATGCGACAGTAGGAAGAGACCAGACAGAATTACCATAATGCCTTGGAAGTTAGGCAGGCCTTTAGTGTGGAATGCAATATGTGTCGATACCCTTGCTCCATCCCATCTTCCTAGTACAACGGGCTGTGCTAGGGCAGCTGCTGCAGGTGCGGAAAACCTCAAACGGCGAAAATAATCCAATCTTTTTGGGAGTTATGTGTCGAGCCGTTTGGGGTTGAACCACTAGGGCCATAGGGTCCGAGTGCTCACCTGGTTTTTGGAGACATCGCCAAGTGGTTGGTCGACTTCTCACGGGACCAGAGGGCTGACCTATTTTTTGGCCAATGAATCAGCATCGCCACACAAAGACGCAATGCTGCCAGCCTTTTTTGCACTTTTCCTGTTGACAGCGATGCGGACGAATTTTTGATGCCCTATGAATCTTTTCACTCTTTTTTATATACACTATACATATTATTGTTATTTTAAGTCCGTTAGCTTAAATAGGTATATTATGTAAATATTATATTCCGAAATAAATATTCCATACTATAGGTACTTACCTATTGTTTTTTCTTTTACAAAACTGAGATTTGTGCATTACCTTCCGTTTGACTAGGTATTCCTTTGGGAAAGTAGCAACTTTTCAATATTATGAGTATTTCGATTTACAGATGGAAAGTTATGGCTCATTCAATCCCTTGGGCTACCCTTGTAATATCCTAGAGTTAAGAGTATTAATTAGCTAAGTGTTATTATTTTTGTAATGTGCAATGTAAATATACTACGAGACATAAAAAAGCTACAATAAAAATTAATCCATGTTTTTAAAACGCATGTATTTAACGCAACATGTCCATTAGAGTCTTACCTCTTTGGTACCACATTCATATTTATCTCTCGCTCTACCAAATGTTTATTCAACGGATATTGTGTCCAGAATTTTATTTTACTCATTTTTCAAAAGCCTATTGTTTAGAAAAAAAAATACGTACAGGTTAAAAGGTAATAAAAATCATTTATTCGAAGCGAATAGCTTTATTTAAAAAAAAAAAGTGAAGTGAGTGTTTTTTTTTCTTAAATCTCCTTTTGACCGGCCTCATCGGGTTACATATTTTTTTTATTGTTCTTACATATATTTATTAAAATCAATTTACAGAAATAAATAATTTCCGTGTTTTTTTTTGGCACGACGAGAAAACGCATGTAAGTAAAGTCAAGGAGAGAAATAGAAATACTAGTAGTAGTATTTATAGTATAGTATAGTATAGTACTCCTGTCTGCCAACAACAACAACCTGTCAATAGCAATGAAGCAACCTCTTTGAACGTTTATCGTAACTATTAATAAGAGGTCCTCGTTGGCAGCGGACGTCAAAATCAGTAGTAGAGTATTCAGATGCCGAGCTAAGTTTTAACATTGATAGTATAATTTTAGTTTAAGCGACGACGCAAGTAGGCTGGCTGCGTTAGCCAAGAATCGAGTTAAATGGAGAGGCATATGTAGCAGTGTATTGCTTACGTGATTAATGATGTGCGGTTATGCAAGACCAGCTCAAATCTACAAAATTAATTATTTCATTGAATAACTGACAGAACACGCACATCCTACAGGGTCTAGAAGCATTACATTTTGCACAAAAGTCCCATAACAAATGCGAACAAGGAAGGATTTTGATAATTGATCACCTATTGATCATTTTTAAGTGATCATTTTACAAAAACTCTTAAAAATCAATAGGGGATGAAAGTTTGTTTGGAAGATCGTCATTTTTGCCGATGGGTAAAATTTCATCAAGCGTACGGGTTATGTAAATCTAAAACTAAAACGAAAGCCAACAAAGTAGGTGCTTCCATTAAGTAAATAACATTGAAAGGGTCATCTTAAGTCAGTGTAAAATAACTCACAAAAGAGATTTGTTTCCTGAGCGTTCTATTCATCACTGCTGAGTTCTCAAGTGGACTCTGGCTTTAGAGAAAATTGGATGTCTTACTTCGTCGTTGTCGGATTTATAGATGTTTCATAGCAGAGAGCTTCTAATGTTGGATGTGGCATGTGTTGTGTACTTAATAATGGATTTTAAGTAACTGTAAACTCCATGAATACTTATGAACAAGCTGTTACTGAAAGAAACCGAAAGATCTTTTGGGATATTCTGAATATCTATAGTGTAACTCTTTACATGTTATATTCTTTTTGTTTTAAATCTAACAGATCGTTTTTGCGTTATAACCAGAATTAGATAGATTTAGCATTTTTTTTTGTTCTTAACATAAAACTGGTCCTGTGCTCCGTGGATCTAGAGAGACAACCGAATAGGCTTTTCAACTCAAAGTCATCATCTGCCTGCCTTTTCCCAACTATACTGGGGTCGGCTTTTAGTCTAACCGGATGCAGCTGAATACCAGTATTTTACATGAAGCGACTGCCTATCTGACCTCCATAAACCAGTGACTGGGTAATACGATACCCCTTGGTAACACTGGTAGTCAGACTTTCGGGCTTCTGACGAACCGTAACGACTGTCAAAGACCCACGAATAACATCCAGGACCAACGGTTTAACATGCTTTCCGAGGCACGGAGAGGTCTTGATATGTAAAAATGGTCACCCATCTACGGACAAACCGGGAAAACGTAGCTCAACCTGATCGATCGACCCGTGCAGCTTTTACTACTTAGTCACAAGCCCCTCACAGCTTTTCAACTCAAAGTGACCTTTAAAAAATATTGATACAATCTCATAGCCTCACTCTTTATGTGTGATCTTTTTTCTTACTGTTACCGATACCGTTATTTATTTTAATGTGTACTGAAATAGAAAAATCATAAATAACATGTTTTAATGTTTTGCTTCACCTACTCGCAAAATAAAAAGCAAATGACACATGTCTGCATTCAACGTCTTCTTTATTTCTCAAAGTTACAGTAAAACGATGTCATTCCCATCAAAGGGAAAAACATGTACATATTACATTTACCTGAGAACCGCGACAGCACGTGTCGAGTCGAATACATCAAACGCCAGACGTTCTATGTTGACTGACACTCGATTAAGTATCGTCGAATTCGTCCAACCCCATCTGATATCACAAAAAAGATAGCTACAGAAGGTCGACTCCATGTAGCGAGAAAAAACGCAGGTATAGAATCAGCTGCTCCCTACATTATGTTCGCATAACTCGTCAAAATTTAGGGAACAGCAGATTTTTTTTTCGCGATTTCAGGTTTGGTCCCATGGTAAAAGTTGTTCATAATTATGAGTACAATGATCCCTTAAGAGGTTGTGCGTTATCTATGTTACATCTTGTATAATACGTAGGTATTCTAATTGCATATATTTATTTGCAGTTATATTTATATATAATTAGAGACATATTATTTTGTAATAGGTATGTATCTTTTATTTAAATAAATAGGTGCATAATTATGTATGTTTGCGAGTCATATGTACAAACGCTGTCTGGAGGAAGAAAGTTGTATTAAAATTAGAACCCAAACTAAATTTCATTAACAATAATTTATTTGAGGTACGATACTCATTTTGTTTAATTTAGGTATCAATTGTCATAAAAAAAAAACGTCCTGAAAATTCAAACACTTGATGCATCCGCATTTTGTGAAAACATTACCAGTCATGTGTGTGGGTGAACTATAGGTACCTACACCTCTGCCTAACCCTTCGGGGATTACAGGCGTGATGTTATGTTATGTTACTACCAGTCAAAATACTAAATGCTGCAAAAGAACGTCCACATTCACATACAACTAAAATTTTCCAACTCTATCCAAAGAATAAGGTGCCATGAAATACGCGGGTATACTGGTCGGAACGATCACCGGTGCTTCTTTAGACATGTCACTTATCACACCTCTCGTTCCGTAGTAGTAAGCCTGAAGCACCAGCTTAGAGCTGTAACTTGGGTTCATCGATTTCAAGTTTGAAGTTATCTTATAAGTAACGTGTATGGTCTTCTCCTGGCCACCGTATTCATTATAGTAATTGCGGTCAGCCCAATAGGCAGCTTCTTCAGCCTTATAGCTGTTAGGACATCGGTACACCGTCGTCGTTTCAGAACAGTATGCATCATACCAATCATCCCTGGAAATTTGTCTGTTATTGTCCTTAATCCCTTTCTTCCATCTTCTGCCACCAGCCATCTCTAAGACCCAGTAATCAGTAACCATAATGGCAGCGTGCCCAATGAACCCACTATGGCTTTTGCTCGAGATTAAAATGTCCCCTGTTTTCAAAGTACGCATAAAACGCCTCTTAGAACGCTTTTTGCTACGTGCACTAGTTTTTTTTTGGAATATTGACTCTTGAGTATCAACAAGTAGACCATAATTGTTCATTATGAGCCAGTCCTGGTAAGAAATCGGTTCAGTATCTATCCATGAAACGAATTCCACGTACGAATTTTTGAAGATGGGCTCGTCGTGTTCAAAAGATTCGAGTGAATATTTTTCGGGATTGATTATTCCCAAGTGGACCCCGACGTTGTAGACAGTCTTCGTCTGGTTAGATATCGTCGCATTCCAGCCTGAAAACGTTAATTATTTAAGCAGTTTAATTTTTGAAACAAAAAAATTATGCATACTGCGCTCCCTTGTGACATTATCATGTTGATTGACAAGTGTAGGTACATAAATGTGTGGCGACATCACGAAACATTTGAGTATTTTGTGGTGTGGACGCTGCAGGTTCACATGCTTGTGTTATATTAAAAAATCAACGTACCAACATCTAGTTCTTCACTCAAAGCATCGATGAATACTACTCGTACTATTAGCACCGCATAAATTTGTACAAACTCCATGACGATATCTTCTGTTATGCAAAAATTTCATTAAATAAGTGTCTGCATCAATTCAGCAAGACAAATACAACAAGGCAAAATACACAAAGTTATGGTATATTTTACGGGTATCCTGTTGGAAACCGTTTTTAAAGAACTGCGACTTATTTATGACATTTATTTCTTAAAAAGCGATAACTGCTAAGAAAAACAAATTAAGTAATTAAAGAAGCTTATTCCTAAAATAAATCACTTGAAATTACATCACATAAATTAAACTGAGTTGTTTTAATTGACCATATAATTAAAATCAGTTAAACAACTTCATAATACTGTATTTACCATAATTAGAAAAAGATTAGCCTTATTGTTTACTATGGAAGTAAAATAAATCCGAACAAAAATGGTGTAGTTTCATCTAACAAACCTTCACGGAATGGGTCCTCGTTTTGGTATCAAGTATGTACTATCGAGGAAACTTACATCTGACCAATTTAAAAACAAAACCCCGTGCACACGATAATCACATAATATGTTAGTAAGCGTTACTATAGCGGCCGAGCGCTGCAAACAAGAATAGTCCTTACGGTGTATAGATGTTCGTTTCTCCCATAGTACGTACCCACGATGATCCTATTACGTTATCAGATACCATTTTGGAATCATCGTTGCACCACTAGGTAGCTGGCAGCTAACAATTTGGCGGTCGTTCGGGTAATTTAATGACCTTCAGACGTCCCAATAACTATTACAGTAAGAAAATGTCGAATTCAAGGATTACATTGGGAGTGTAGAAGAATTAACTGAACCGGTCTGAACCGGTTTGAATGGGCACCCATTTCAATATTCGCTGCTGAACATGGCCACATTTCCTAATACTTTTTTTTTATTTGAGATAGGTTTGCTCTTGACTCTAGTCTAGGTCAGAGATGACAGAGATAAAGTCGACGATGGAGCGAGCTTACCCAGAAGAAGCCTGTTAACTCTCACTTTGAAGAGATCGAGGTTGCATGCGTTCGGAAACACATACGCAGGCAGAGAGTTCCACTCTTTTGCTGTGCGCGTCATAAAAGACATTTGGAGACGCTTAGTACTTTTGAAGCAATACAGGTGGTTGATTGTACTGATTGGCTGGGCACCAACCAAAGTACCTAATTTAACTAGAAAAATCATCTCTTTTGCTCACACACACATAAATAAAGAGATGGAATCGTGCAGATGTCAATTCGTATCAAGTTAAAAACAGGTTCCAGTAGCGCAGCTACAATTATCATTAGAGGGAAGCCGAAGAAAATATCTTTCAGTTCTCATAAACTCAGACAAAAAATTATAGGTATTTTTGTAATGTTTTTAATCTTGTGATGACTGTATTAAACCGGTATTAAATATATATAATGTGATGTGATACACACACTGGTGTACCATATTATTTGGCAATATTAGATATTAAGAAGAGTGGTGGTTCCGAAGGGAAGCCGATTGGAATGCCCCCCGCCCCCTAAATGGCTGCGCCCCTGCTAGATTCTTTAAATTGTTTAAATATATTCTCAGAGTTTTACTAATGACAGATTAAAAAAAAAACATTCCTTTTCTTCCCAGTTTTTAAAGAGGGATAAAGTTGGTACCTAATATAAAAATGCTGCATCTACTTTATACTGTAGTCATTCAAGATGAATGCAGATGCAGAGGTCTGTCATTTCACCGACAGTTAATTTGCAAATTTTCACTTGACAAGTAACGATTTGCTAAAACATGATTTGTCATTTCATCATTAGACAACAACAAGTTTGCTAAATAATTCACTTAAGAAAATAATTACATGATAAACTTTTGTTTAATAACGTATTATTTAACAAGCAATTCATTTTTTATTCATGTTATGAATGAAAACGTTTTACATTAGGCAAAAGGGTAATTTTAATTAATAAATCAACAAAATAGAAAAAAAATCATACTATTTTTTGTAGTTTACACGGAACCGGACTAGTTCGATTAGGTTAAATATTAAATCGAATGTAAGTGCCATGACCGTGATGATGCTAACGTTTGACGGATCTCACAGAGTAGTGTCTATTATTCCTCGGTTCTCACTCATCGTACGTGTACAAAAGCTAATGTTAGTACTATTACTAGGAGAACTTACGATGCAAGAGCGAGCGAAATAAATATGTTAGCTGTTATTACTTACCCAATGAATCATTAAGGCTCTTTCAAACAGGCGCGACTCACGACGCGAATCGCGAGCGGCACAAGCCACCACTCGTCGCGTGACTCGCGGTGCCTTTGAATCGCGTCGCATGTCGCGCCTGTTTGAAAGAGCCTTAATGATTCATTGGCTAAGTAATAACAGCTAACATATTTATTAAATAAAAATGAAAATATTAAATGAAAAATGTATAACTGATTAAATACCATACGAAACATTTGTAAAGAGAAGCATTTGCTAAATAAATGTTTGTAAAGCGAGTTTTTATAAAATAAAATATTTGCGGACTAAGTTGTGTGTGAAATAAATAGTATATGAAATGTTGGTTGTAAACTTAAAAATTGTCAACGGTGTTTTGGTGAAACATTAGTGAACCGTAGCTAGGACATCCAAACGATGTATTTCGTGGATCTATGTTAAAATCGTAGGATGTACACTTGTCGTTGTCAGTTATTGTACTAAGATGAATGTTTTATTCTGGGCTACATTCCAGAATAATCGGTCGCCCAGACTTACCATTTAAATATTATGGCGATGAATTTTGTATTTTTGTTATATTTGTAATAAATAAATGCAGGTTTTGGAGTGTACTTTAAAAGAAAAACATTTTGGATTTATGTAAATCGTGTACCGCGGGTACCTTTGCCCTATTTTTCTACATAGGAATAGAATAGTATACATTATTTTTTTTGAAAAAGGCTACTTGGGCACCTGGACAGCAAAACGTAGGTCTAGGAAATACATTGAACGGTCATATACAAATTTTGATTGTACGACTAAACGCTTACACACATTACGCTGACAGACTGAACACCGACAATACTTTACTTCGACGGGACTCTTCGCCGACAGACTGAGAGCAGGTCGACGGAGCCCCACTACGCGGGGCTCCTATTTCTGTCTATAGAGTTAAAAGGAACCTTATTAAACCGAACTTCGAGGTGCCCCTGACGTCGACCGTCTAGGGTTATAATTTTCGGGTCAGGTTCGGAATAATCAGAAGTAAGGATGCCCTGTCGGCGAAGTGTCCTGTCAGCGAAGAGTCCCGTCGAAGTAAAGTCTTGTCGGTGTTCAGTCTGTCTGCGTAGTGTCTGTCGGCGTTAAGTCGTACAGTGAAAATTTTTATCAGATTTATGATGCTGATGCTCTCATCAGCATCACAAATCTGATATTTTTTTTTAATAAAAACATGGAAATTGCTTCCCAGTGACAATAAAATTAACTATAAGACTTTAAAGAAAGATTACCTCTGCACCATAGGTCATGACGCCAGTATGGACAAACATAGTAGGTATCAACACACCATTTTAGACTGGAAAGGTTTATCCTAACTAAAAAATATCAACCTTAAAAATTTACACACATTACACCGACTTCAAAATCATACATCGCTCACTCCATTTAACCCTCAGCCACTACACTCGGGTAAATCAACCGTACATCCACACTACACTATACAGGGTGTAAGGGACAGCCCTCCGCAGACTGATGGGGTAAATTCAGTATATCATAATAAGATGACCGGTACACGAAATTATTTCGGGAACGTTATGGGAATCCAATAAAGCTGATTTGTTTTATTACCTCACAAGCAGTGTATCGTTACCGTGGCAATACGCGCGTAGCGAACGGCAGCGCAGCGGGCCTTCAGCCGTCGAGTATTCCAACATCCATTGCTGATTTTTATTTTATTTTAGCTGTTTTATTTACATAAATAGAGTGCTGCGTACAGAGAATGTAATTTTACATTGATATACAGGAAATAGTAACTGAAAATACGATTAAAAATATGAAAATTTTCCTGAGAATATTTTCAATGGAATATGATTCAAAATAAGGAGCTGCATGCACCCTGTTAGTTAGCGGAGGGCTGTCCGTTACACCCTGTATAAAATCAATTCTCATTACCACATAGTGCGCCACTACCACATTAGTATCCTGCTGCTAGTACTCTGTCATTTATCTTCGTCCAGTCACATTTTCGATTTGCTCGCTATTTATTGAAGGTATTACTGAGAGGGTTAGTATTTTTCATAGCTCTTTTATCTTGAAGATGATTAAGGGACAATCGGGGATGGAAAAACAGTCTAGGTATAAAATGTACCTACTTATTTTCTTCTTCTTGTCGAGTCGATGGCAAAGGTAAAAAAAAATATGAGTTGAGCTCAGATGGTGGCCACGCCAATTGCGGCATCAGTGGCGTTTTTAGGTCCCCAGAAGTTGTATGGACACTTTGGACACTTCAACCTAAGGGACATGGTTTGGTTAGGAGCACTGTATTCATACAGGATGTCGTTTGCGTCAAAAATCCCCCATTTCGCTAGACTGCGCTTGCAGTGGTATACTTATTAATTAATTAATTATTCATTTTATTTCAGACATAATTCCTGTCCATAATTAACACATACAATACATTCAAAATAAACACCAATAATAAAATTGAAATTAATTAAATTTAAATATTGAACAATTCACAATAAAAATAATAATAAAAAATAAAAATTGTATTTAAAAAAAAAATAAAAAAAAGTCCAATAATTATTAAAAATGTCAAAAAAATAAATAAATTACAAAAATGTCAAAATAAACTAAGTAGGTATACAAAATTTCAAATAATTATAAAAATGTCTGTCGTATTATTGGAATTTTATTTTAATTTACTTTTACCTGCCCCAAGCCCGATATACGGGTGCGTGTAAGGCCTGCCAGTGCTGCATAAAAGGGCCGTCCAACCTGTTGGCAACAATGGTAACCCGCTGCCCCGCACTCTACTCGCTATCGATGTCGCCCTCTTGCGCATGCTGGTATAAAAACAGTTACATAGTTAATGCGGACGCTAGCGAACATTCCCTTTATAGGGATCCCATTCATTTTATAGGGTCCTTAGTCAATTGATTGCTTTTCTTGGAAGCCACTGCAGGTCACGTAGCAGGAATTCCTGGGGCTGGACCAAGTTGGGAGGTAGTGGGTTCTGTTTTCCCCACAACTCTATTCTCACCTTTGGGGTGA
This sequence comes from Fissipunctia ypsillon, assembly GCA_947568875.1. Lineage (NCBI taxonomy): Eukaryota > Metazoa > Arthropoda > Insecta > Lepidoptera > Noctuidae > Fissipunctia > Fissipunctia ypsillon. Next base: position 6,908,613 of record OX387651.1, on the reverse strand, counting down.
GTACAACGAATAGAGCTTTTCCGGCTAAAGAACCGTAGACCCTGGGTAGACTAAAGAGTCCTACCCAGGTTGTTGGTAGTACCTATAATTAGATGGCTTTTCTATTTTAACCTTGAGAAAAATAATGGTGTTTTAAAGGTCAACTTGTTTGTAATTACACATTTTTTTGCTATATGATGATTACAGTACCTATATTATAATATCATCAGTAAATTGCTGAATAACATGACAATACAAATTAATTAACGGCAAAATATAAATATTTATTATTTTAAATTAATTATAATTAGGTCTGTTTTAGTGATAATTATTTTAGAAGCATTTATGTATGTAAGTATATTCTCATATTGTATATTTATGTTGAAATTAGTGAATTGTTTTTGATTCTAAGTATTTTGTTTATCTTCTACTCTTACACACGTTGTCTACATCTCTTTATCTACTTTCCTATCGCAGGAATGCTGGAAGAGATTTCTTTAGAAATAAGCATCACCTTTGTACGTATTTTTCTGTTCCTTTCTTCTTGTCTGTTTATATTTGTGTGTGTATAAGTAGATAATTAAATAAATAAATAAAAAAGTAAGGGTTTAGTTTGTCGAGCATGCAAGACGCATAACAGCAACGCACAGAGTTGCATATAATCCTATAGTACCCGGCCTTGTAATAATCCCCATGTATAACATGACCCAACCTGAAATCGCGAAAAAAAAACAGCAGTTCCCTACATTTTGACGAGTTATGCGTATGGAACAGCTGATTTTGTTTCCGCGATTTCAGGTTTGGTCCCATAGTAAAAGTTGTTCAAAATGATGAGTACAATGACCCCTTAAGAGGTTGTGCGTTAATTCCGGTACATGTTGTATATAAAAGTCAGCAGATTACCATAAAACAGTTGCCTACCATCAAACAATATAATTACCGGAATAATTTTGACAAAAAATTTAATCAACACTGTTTTATGAACCAAACCGAAAGCATTACTTTCTTGATATTTTTTCTCCTTCATTATGTGGTTTAAAAGGTTTATAAGCCTTTCGCCTCACTGTTATATTAAAACCAGAACAAAATTAATTTCGGCTACCATTTGAAAGGAGGTAACGCTGCCTAGGTTTTATTAAAGACGGGGTTAAGGATAAATAAAAATACCAGGAAAAGAGATTATAAAACAGGAATTAATGCTTTAATAGAAAGATGATGAAAGTGGTAACCAGCGTGAGATTCTGATGTATGAACGTAAACGAAGCAAAAGGAGTATGTAAGGATCGTAGCAGGTGACCGCATGGGAAGAAGGCGTGAGTTTATCTATGTAGGTATGTATTATGAAAGTTGTAAATAACCGGTAATCAAAGGTTTTTAGAGGATAATGAACATGAGTCATAATTCAAAGTTCGCAAAGTTCACAAACTAAACCTTCGGCGAAAATCTTTATTGTACCTACAGTTAAATCCAATTAACATTTTTAGATATTAAATTTTATTATTATAATTAATTAATTAATTAACAATTAATTATAATTAATTAAGCCTGGAACCTTCCCCCAAGCCTGCTGCTTCAAGCGTGGGCCTTATTAACAATGAGTGCAGTTATTTAACCTACAAAATAATATAATGAGTAGAGGTACTAATGAATCTGCAGCCCATTATCCTATTATATTTCGGACGACTATGTAGGTACATCAATATTAAAATTTATAGCGCTATGCAGTATGATTCCCAATTTATTGGTCAACATATCTTTATAACTGACCACTAATTTGTGTGACGCTTAATTAATGTAAGCGCATATTTGCGGTGAATATTCATGACTGATGAATTAAATATTATTAACAACCTTTTACTATGTAAATTTAAATTTGGTAAAACGCAACATTCACATACAAAATATCAAAACTCTAAAATTATTCAGACTCAAATCACAGTAAACTGTATGGCAATTATACTCATGGGTAAAATAAAGGCGTTAGTTAGCAACTAAAACGGCAAATAGAATTAGCTGAATTCGAGGCACGAGGCGAACGCGCAGCAGAAAATTCAATTAAAGTGATTAGTTTCACCCTGCAACTCGGTTTTGTACTAAATGTATCTAGACATTTTTTCACAAAGTGATATTGTACTTTAAAACAATGGTATAGGAGCTAAATTTCATGGATCTGTTCTAGATGGATGTGAATGCCAATCACGTGTTGCTTAACTTCTGGTTCCCACCTGAATTTATGGGGATAATGTTGAAAAGGAAATTAGGTCCGCTGCGATTTATTCGACTAAGAAGTCACATGACGTAAGATAGAAATGGATCTTTTTAAAACAAAGGATTATTCCAATAAACGGATTGTTTTACAAAATATAATATACAGGTAATAATGGGACCAGAAATTGAAAGAATACTCATAGTTATCCCACAGCCATTTGAGTAGCACGATCCCAAAATCAAGACGACCATTACAAAAAACTGCAAGATTACTGCGTATAAGAAAGCGTGCTAGCAACCTCAGCGATACCATCCAATTGTAAAACTAAATTACAACGTAGCAGCTGGTACAACATTCCACCATTTTACTTGTTTCTACTAAATATTTTTAATCCGTCCAAATAAAACAAAATAGAATTATTTCGTATTTATTGGCCAAAGTTTATTCTCGAGATATTTCGAGCAGTTTATAACATTTGTAGTCGGTAGGCGTTGTTAAATGTTTATTAATGCCAATTTTAAATTTATGTTGACTACTGTCGCAGTTGTTGGCTTTATCAGCCTGTTATACATTGACTGAATATTGGATTAGAACTCTGTTATTTTCCTACTAATCTTACTACCATCTTCTTTGATTATTTCGCTGTCAATCGATATATTTTCCAATCTGCACCTTAAAAATGCGTAACATGATTTTGAACATGCGAACGATTTTGAAGCATATTGCTAATCCATTGTTTCATATGTTCGAAAAATTTGTTCGAAAATGTTGTTGTACTTTCAAAATGAAAACGATTCCTACTGTAAGTATGTTACGTAATTGCCCCGCTGTTGCCTAGATAAACTTGATTATAGACTAGATCAGTTTCTTTTAAACTAGAAATTGTGAACCATTTCTTTCTTTCTATTGATGGCCGTAGAAAACTTTAATTAAACTTCCTCATAACGGTACACGGCATTCAAGGCTGTTAATCACAATACATCTTTTGTTGTCAAACTAATCAGCGACAGTGTTGGAATGGAAACGTTTCGTACTGCATCGATTTTAAGTTCGACAGTTTGATCGGCCGTTAAAAAATTATATTCTAACTCCTACTAACTAACTCCTACTTTTCTGTTCCTGTAATTGATCGGCTCGAGCTCTTAGGTATGGAGTTGACATCATGTCTTAACTTCGGTGCCACCATCGAGTACAAAGCCTAAACTGCGGCCAAGAAACTGGGCATCCTAAATAGGGTGAAGCGATACTTTACGCCTGGACAGCTTTTAACTCTCTACAAAGCGCAAGTCCGATCCTGCATGGAGTATTGCAGCCACCTTTGGGATGACTTGCCCTGCTAGACTCGGTGGAACGCAGAGCTAGGAGGCTCATTAGCTACATAAGACTGGTGGATGCCAAGCTTCACAGATTGGCTCATCGCCGCAAGGTTGCCTGCTTGTCGGTCTTCTACAGATTATACTTCGGTGAGTGTGTTCAAGAACTCCACGACCTCATTCCGCCGGCCCCCTTCTACCATCGGACATCTAGACGCACTGTAGGTTACCATCTTTACCTAGTTGCTATTCCACCAATTCGCACTAAGCGTTTCCAAATGTCTTTTGTGATGCGCACAGAAAGGAGTGGAACTCTGCCTGCGTCTGTGTTTCCGAACGCATACAACCCCGATCTCTTCAAAGTGAGAGTTAACAGGCTTCTTCTGGGTAAGCTCGCTCCATCGTCAACTTTGTCTCTGTCATCTCTGACCTAGACTAGAGTCAAGAGCAAACCTATCTCAAATAAAAAAAATAATAATAATAGAGGTAACATGTTTTTCTTCTTGGTTCCCCAGAAAGTAGTAACCTTAGACGTAGAAGTAACCAACATTCTTCGATACCCGTGCAATAATTTTTCCTGAAACTATCCTATACAGTTTCGGGAACACTAAATTTTCAGTTATTAAGTACATACGTGACATCCGATGACACTGAAGTAATAATATGTCTATTTGACATCTTGCTACGACCCTAAGGAGCCGAGCTAAGAGAATAAAGTCAGAAAGAATACTAAGTGAAAACGAACAGCGCGGGCGGGCGATGCAACGCGGCGGGTTGGGGGACGAGGGAGTTTTATTAAAATGTGGCTATTATTTTAGTATATACTGTGTATCTTACGACTTCCACGCGAAAGAAGTCGCGGGGCACAGCTAGTCTGCAATATGATTGTTGGTAAATCAAAATCATGTCTTTACATTGTGTGTATGAAGTTTGTTTGGTTAAGACTTTTCCAAAGAAAACTGTTCAAAGATATTTTTGTTTTTGGCACGATTTACTCAAAACATTAAAAAGTGAAATTGAAAACTTAAAATTAAAGCTCAACATTTTAGGTACATTACTCATGACGATTAGGAACCTAAATGAAATTTTGAGCTACCCAACTCACAGAAATGGACCCTTACAGAAAAATAAATGGACGGTGAATCTCATCTTCATTTTAGTTAATTATCTTTTATGAACAAATCTCTGTTTCAGGGTCTGTGACTGTTACAATGCAGTGTTTAATTAAAGATTTATTTTGACTTAGGGCCGATTTTTCAATCGTCAGATAAATTTTATCTGGGGAATATGTTTGACGTTTTGACAGCTTTTGTATAGAAATAATGTCAAACTGCTATATTTACTCTTCAGATAAAAGTTATCTGAGGATTGAAAAATCGGCCCTTGTTCTAAATAATTTGTTCGTCAGTCCACAGCAAAATTCCATGCAGTAGGTATCAACCGGAAGAAAATGATTTTCCAATAAGTTAAATAATTATTAAATAAGGGACTATGTCTTGTATACAGTGGCGTTTATTTTAAGACAAACATTTAAATTTTGAGTGTTACTTGCTGCGGTCATAAAGTCTGTTGAGTATGGATCTTCATACTCAGCAGTGATGCTGATCAATGACAATACCTACAGTGTGTTCCCCACAAAACATCACATTATAGGCTGATTATGCTTTATTACAGAAATGACCCAAAAACTAGATGATTTTGTATTTTCGATAAAAGCTATCAAATAAATATTTCTTTTGATGTGTATTTATGAACAGGTGTTACACGGGATTACAAAAACGTCGCTACATGAAAATAATATTTTATGACTTATTATTTTCTATTCACATAGTCATGAATAATGAATGCTTCTGAAAGGTTTTAAATTAGAGAAAGATTTAAAATATGGTGAAAACATTTGAAATGGAAATGTTAAAATACATTCGCATCTGGGCTTTCCTCAGGCCACGTTACGCGGATCACTTATCACGCTGAAGACATTCCCATTTCGCTGTGGGGTCATTAATCGTGGCGCAAAAGTTTGTGCAAGAGTTTGTGCAATCGAGTCGACGAGTTAATATGGTTCCATATTTCTCTCTCTGGCCAGTGCTTATTACGATTTGGACGTACGTCCACATTTATGTGTTGCTTGACTTTTATTTCGACGACAAAACGAAATACGAATCGGTATAGTAACTTATATTGGACGTGAGTTAAGGGAGTTTTGAGAAATATATTTTTATTTTAATGATTTTGTTTGTATAAACTAGATTTGATGTGCTTGGTACTAGTTGCCGTCATCCCTAACGAAACAGACAAAAAAAAAAGCAAAGTAATGGCTTAAATAAACTTTTTTTGCAAAAAACAATCGACTTCCAAAAAAAAAACACTAAAGTGAAAAATAATTTTAATTTCGGAAGTCGGTTGGATCTGTATTTTAGGTTTTTGCCACCGACTTCCAAAACTAAAGTTATTTTTCACTTTGTAGTGTTTTTTTGGAAGTCGGTTGTTTTTTTTTTAAACAATTTTTTTTATTTTTCACTTTTTAGTGGATCGGTTTATATCTAAGTTACAATAGCCTAAAGACAACTGCTCATCACCTTTTAAAAAATATTACTTTTCCCGATGCAGGGACGTTAATTGTTGAGGAGTTCTTCTGGTACACTTCACCATCAGCTCCACTTCACCATATGCACTTTGACGAGCATAATTTGCTTAGCAACATTTTTAAAGTAATCGGATTGCAACCCGTGAAATGCTTATTATTGAGTAGTTCCGCTGGCCTTCTGTGATCTTCATCATCAGTTACCCTTCACCAAATGGTGCTCTCCGAGAGCAAATGAATAAGTTACTATAAAAAATACCTAAATCGCTATAGGTAAGCCTATAAAAATTGAAGAGTTCCCTCGATTTCTCTAGGATTCCAACATCAGATCCTAGCATGATGACAATGGGACTACCTAGAAAGTATACCCTTTAAAACATAAAATAATTTTACGAATCGGTCCAGCCGTCTTTGAATAATCAGGGAACACACATAAAAAAAAATATGAAACTGAGCACCTCCTTCTTTTTTTTTGAAGTTGGTTAAAAATTACCACAAGTGGATTTAAGACGCTAGATTTCACTTCTGTAGATGATTTTATTCCCTACCAAAAGATTGTCTTCTTCTTCTACATCTTACTTATAACTAACCAATGTTTCTTCATACTAAATTACTCATACCATCACATATTTCCCGTAGGTAACATAAAACATAACATCACGTCTTGTTTTCCCGAAGGGTTAGGCAGAGGTGCACCTATTATAGTACACTCAAATTTCACCAGTTATGTTTAAGTCCCATGTAATAGGGGGCGAGCCTATTGCCATCTACCGGGCACAAATCTAGACTCCGGGCTGCTACTGAGAATATCCAGAGAGAGAGATTCCCGTAGGTAACTTATAATAAATAAGAAAGCAGATCGATATGAAAATATCTCGACCTATTCCGAAAAGTTCCAGATAGAACCCCTTTCGATGAAATAAAAATTCCGCCAACGAAATACGAGACAGCCTGAAACGCAAATACTTGGCACCACCTTGGGAATCCCGGGTGTGCTATGCAATCTAATTTGAAAGTCACCATTATTCGTAGCGCGCCATACCAAGTCACGTCGACTTCTCCTTGACAGACTTCCATCTTTATTGATGTTTCGGGATCATATCTTTTATTGTCCTCCTTTGTCAACTGATAAGCATTTTTATGACTTTGTTTTACTTCCTCTGTTTTATTGTCCCCTGTTACAATAACATATGAATTTTCGCCACATCCACGCAAAACAGATTTCTTATTAATATTGCTAACAGAATTTACTACAACGTTGATTTCATAAACGCGAATTTGAAGTCACATAAATTAAACAGGCTTAATATCATATAATGTAACAAAAGATAAGGCTTTGTGGCGAGCAAATGTTAAGCATTGAAGAACGTCACACATACAAAACGCGCCATACTTGTGAACAATCCGTGCAAAATTACAACTTTACGTTAACACTCCCGAAAACTTCACCCATCCAAATTTAAACTTTCAGCCCTCTAAACAGGAGTTTAATTTTGTATTTCCCAGTTTCCCAAGTGTAAAATGATGTTGGCGTAATGACGTAATTTGCCTGTGGCAATTATAACAATCACTTTCATGAACTGTAGGCTTGTTTGCGAATTGTGTTCCGTAAATGTCATGTTTTAAGTCCTTTGCTCTATAATTACAAGGGATTACAGATGTATGATTAAAAACCTTCATTTGTCGTGGTGTTTGCTTTATCTATGTTTCTATGTGATCGATTGAGTCGTATTATATTGTTTAATAACCAAGTCGTGGGAACAGATAATTACGATTAACTTCACATATTATGACATTTTTTTTTAAACAATTTGTCAGGATCTTTCAGGTCTGCACGACTATTAGTTTCGACAAATAACACTCACGAATAAAGATAAGTTATAATCACAAGAGGACAATAAAGAGAGTTATATTTTAGATTTGATACTCGTAAACTGAAAACGAACGAAATAAATTTTGTTTCAATTGAATGCAATGTCGGGCCATGAGCAAAAATTGGAATAAAAGACTACTTAGCCACAATAATTTTTACTCTGAGTTACGAAGCAATATTCTAAAATATTATAATAAATATGTATATATAAATATATTAAACATAAATATTATATTATATTATATTATATTATATTATATTATATTATATTATATTATATTATAATAACTTATATTATTAGTTTAATAAGTATTTGTGTAACAAGTAGTTTATATTTTTATATTAAGATTTTATTGTATTACCATAGAATAATAATTATTATTTTTAATAATAAATATTATAATATAATATTCTATATTCAATCAATAGTACCGATTCTCTTGTATAGCAAACTAAACTAAACTATCACCAATATTTCTTATTTTTGGTTAAGAGAATCATAAAGCTATTCTGCAAACAAGACTCTTTAAAAACAAAAAACAATTTTGACACAACTATAATCGAATTTGACAATCGCTCAGTTGATTGACCATAAACCAGGATTTAAAATAAAGAGTGAATGAAAATGAACGTAATGATCCCAAGTGCAAAAAAAAAGTCGTTTAAAAAAATATCTTTAGTTGTTTATCAATAATTATTTTAATGAAATACAGGGAGCATAATGAAGGTTTAAAACTATATTGTTTTAGAAAATAAGATGCATTATCCTGTATTCTGGGGGCACGGTAGTTCCCCCGCCAAGACGAGCCAAGCGAAGCGCAAGGGCACTACCTACCTTTTCTCGAAGTGTTTCGTCGTTTTTTTGAACCCTCATAGAGTTGGTTTCCGATGTACCAGATAGTTCATATTCTCAGGATATGATGTCAATAATAGACTAATTAATCATACAAAGTCTCAATTGAATAGCTCTAATACTTTAGATTTTATTGATATCTAAAATACACCGATTTCGTCACTGACACACTCACTGATACACTGACACACTGATGATCATCAGAATTTTTGGCTACTTCCTGAAGTGCTAGAAAGCTGAAATTTGGTATGCAATCTAATTTTAGTATACAACCAACAAAAAATTCATAAACTTATAACTTTCGCCCCCCATCCCCTAAAATGGGGGATTGGAAGTTTGTATGAGACTTCAAAATGTTAGGATACTTCCTGAAGTGCTAGAAAGCCGAAATTTGGTATGTAAACAAAGTTCAGTATTTACAAGTTCAGTATATACAAGTTCAGTATTTACAACCATCAAAGAAAAAAGGCAAAGACAGAGAATGGGCTATGAAAACCGGCACTGCTGATGTGCAAGAAATACACCCCAAAAAAGAAGAAAAAAATAAACACTAAAAAGACTGCCTAGCAACTTACAAAAAGAACTGAAATCCCACCAAAAACATTTCATGTAAAATGTTGCCAAGACGACCACATAAGGTTTGCCCTGTGAAAAAGATATCAGATCTCATGTAGAGCCAAGCTTCTGAATCTACACGGCCTAACTCTACCGACCCTAACTTCACAAATTCTACATGTCAGTAAAAATGTATGGCTTGGCTGTTTCGTTACTTACTTCAGAAACTAAATATTCGCATCACCTCCACGACGGTAGCGTAAACGTCAAATTCAGAATAGCAAAATTGCCATTTTCACAAAATTGAATAGTGCTGTCAAATTATAACTTAGTTAAGTTGTGTCACTTTAGTCAATTTCAGAATGCGAAGCGTCGTTTGACAGGAATAAACTAAAGAGAGTTTCTCTAGTTTAGAGAAATTTATGACAAGAGAATCGGCACCACTGTCTGTTAAGTGATAGTTAGTAACACTTGCGTAAGTAGTGCGGGGAAGCCCACATGTTAATTAATATTAAATTCTATATTGGTGTACCGAGACTGGCAGACGGCAGGTAACGAGAAGACGTGTTTAAAATAAACTGTTACGCAGCTTGTACATATAAGAGTAAAGTTGCCAAATTGTTGGCAAATATTAGAACAGAAAAGCTTTGTGACTTTTAGGTTAGTACATTGTATAGTTCATGTCTGATGACGCTTATGCTTTGCATGCTAAGAATATACTGGTTTTTAAAACGAAACGCTTTTTCTGGATAAAGTATAATAAACTCGAACGTACAGGATAAGCACACATGCTTTTAATACCAAATTTTGATCAAGTAACCAATTTAAACAACATGTCCTGGAAATAACACACAGCCTTTTAAGAGCGTTTACAACGTACGGCATTTCATACAAAATTTCAAGTCCTGGTTTTTCGTAAAGAATGAATCGATTTAATGAGAGTGCATACGAATAAGCAGGATACATTGGTCTAAAAAGATGGTTAAGAACATTTTCGAAAAATAGTGTTACAGCTAAATTCGACTGATTTTAAATCTTCCATAGAAACAGCGAATTCCAATTATCTTTTTTTAAATAAGACATTTCGACAGATTCATCAACGAATAGCCTAAATCGCTGGGGCTACAAACTTGAAATTTTGGCAGCTGATGCCTCTTATGTTGCAAGAATCCATTAAGAAAGGATTTTTGGAATTTCGACCTTTAAGGGGGTGAAAAGGGGGGATTTTGTTTGTATGAAAACTCTTATGCCTTGAGTTAGTAAACTTGAAAACTTGGCACGAATACTCATCTAAATAAATTATGAAGTTTTTCATTATTTATTTTTCTAAACAAAAGTCAAAATATAATTGATTCTAGTTGCCCCTTCCAAAAGGTAGCTTCGTATGGAGAAGAATGGGCAAGAAACTCCACCGTTACTCTTTTAAAATATTTTGTTTAGATTGATTATATCATTATAATAATATGTGAAGACGATGCACCTAGAATAAAAAAAATATTATACCACAATAGGTAAAAACAATGAAAAATGAAGCAATGTCAGATAAGTTAATTATGTGAAAGATACAAGTGCTCATATATTTACAAACATTGTAAAAGTAGACGATTTTCCTAAACTTTTAACAACTAATAAAGTCAGTGTGTGAGTTAAGTAATCACAGAATGAAATTCCCCCTAAAGGGGGGGGGGGGGAAACTACTCCCTAAAGGGGGATTGAGGGGTGTCAAAGTTTGTATGGAAGAATTTTAACGCGCGGTCCGATTAACTCAAAAATCAGTATTTATACTTAAGATCGAAAATAATGAACGATGTGTATCAGGGTTTTTTGAAAATCTACCCCTAACGCGGTACTAAAGTACGAAATCCACGCGGACGATGTCGCGCGGGTAGTGCTAGTACCTACCTATAGGTTATATGAAAGCGGTTCATGACTGTCGGAGTACCCTAATTTTGTTATTGCGACCAATTTCGCTGCCGCGGCACCGCTCGCTTCGCTCGCTTGGATCGCGCGTAGTTGGTCACAGTTCTAACCTTTTTTTTTTTTTTTGGTGACGGGGTGGAAATCCTCATGGATGTCCTCTGCCCTGGGGTGGGCAGAGGGGTCTGTCAGACTCTTACTGACTAAAACCACCCCGGTGTTCCCTCGCACACTTGCACCGGGGGCTACGGGGGCACTTAAGCACTCTTCAACGCAGCCCCCGACTGGTGCTAGCCCACGTCTGCGGGCTCCGTCTTGTCGAGCGAGGGGAGTGAGGTGTTTGACTCCCCCCGCGACGTCTAAGTGGGGCGTGCGTGGAACACTACGCGCCACCTCCTCGGGTCCTGTGGAGTGAGGGGAGGCAGACGTCCCCGAGTCCGCCGCCCTTGGACCCATTTAGGGGGGCCGGAAGAGGGCATTGTCAGCCCTCTGCCGACGCCCGATGCGCCTGCTGCGGGCCGGGAGAGCACTTGAAATCTCCCTCTCCCTTTCCGCTGCCTCCTTCTGGGACATGACCTTCTCGCAGAAGGAGATCACCGCGTCCCACGACGCTGCGCCACCGACCATAGAACGAATCACAGCCGGCAGCGACAGGTCGCTTCCCACTTCCGAAACGAGGGCACGGCGCGGCTCCTCCCAAGCTGCACACTCTGCAAGCGTATGCCACGCCGTGTCCTCCAGACAATGGACGCAGTGATGACACCGAGCGTCCGGTTCCCTGCCTATGCGACACAGGTACTTCCCGAAGCAGCCGTGCCCCGAGAGCACCTGCGCCGCCCTAAATGACAGGGAGCCGTGCCTCCTCCCGAGCCAGTCGTCGAGTACTGGCCGGACCGCCTCGATGGTGACGAGGCCGGCGGTAGGGCGCAAAAGCCTGTCCCGCCATTCCGCCACCAAGACCTGGCGGAGTTCGGACCGGAGCAGCGTGATCTGCCGCTGCACCAGTACTACGCCCCGCGTCCGCGCCTCCTCACGCCACCGATGCAGTGACGCGAGGGCTCTCGCTTCCAGGTCCCACGGCGGGGTTCCGGCTAGTGCACAAGCCGCCTCGTAGGAGATCGTGCGATACCCTCTGATGACTCTGACGGCCATCGTCCTCTGCGGTACTCGCAACGCGGGCCGTCAGGTCAGCCGCCCACACCGGGGCCCCATACAGGGCCATGGATCGCACGATCCCCACGTACAACCGCCTGCAGGCGGTACTTGGGCCCCCCAAATTGGAAAGCAGCGTTGACAGCGCGCCCGCCGCGCCCATCAACTTGGGCGCCAGCCGCCGAAAGTGGGGGCCGAAGTCCCAACGGCTGTCGAGCACCAATCCCAGGTACTTCATGGTTGACTCGACAGCGATCCGGGTCCCCCCGACCACGACATGTGATCCCGGCGGCGGCGCTCGTCGGGGGCCATGGAAAATGATAGCCTCCGACTTGTTGAGGGCCACCTCCAGGCCCAGGCGCCGGATGCGGTTCACCACCTGCGAGACCGCAGCCGTAGCCAGCAACGCTGCCTCCCTGTGTGAGCTCCCCCGAGCTGTGACCAGCGTGTCGTCCGCGTAACACGTCAGGTTCACCCCCGGCTGGAGCTCGCCCCTCAGAACCCAGTCGTACCCGATGTCCCACAGGAGTGGTCCTAGAACCGAACCCTGCGGAACACCGCACGACATCTCGCGCTGGCCTCTGCCGTCGCGTCCCCGGTAGGTGACACTCCTTTCTGCCAAATAAGCCCCGACCACGTGGCGGAGGTAGGGAGGCACCCGATGATAACGCAGCGCCTCCCTAATACAACTCCAGGGCAGGGTGTTGAAGGCGTTGGATATGTCCAAGGATACCGCCAGCATTACCCCGCCCCGAGACATCGCTTCCTCCGCCAGGTCTCTCACCTGCATAATTGCGTCTATGGTGGAGCGCCCATGCCGAAAACCGAACTGATTGTCGTCCAGGTCCGGCCCATCTCTGCACAAGTGGCTGACGAGGCGGTCCGCGATAATCCGCTCGAACAACTTGCCCACCTCGTCAAGCAGCACTATGGGCCGGTACGCAGACGGAGATTCCGCAGGGAGTCCCGCCTTCCTGAGCAGGACCAACGAACCTGTCTTCCAGTGATTGGGAAACTGGCCCTGCTCGAGGCACGCTGAATAGAGTCCTCTTAGTCGGGGCTCTAGGGCCTTTAGGGCGAGAACTAGGGCGCGGCCGGGTACTCCGTCTGGCCCCGGGGCAGTGTTTTTCGCCCGGAGTCGCATCACAGCCGCCCTCATGTCGACTTCTGTCACCTCAGGGACGCCCGCGCTGACGACTTCTTCCGACTCTGCAGTAGCAGGCGGAGCCATTGATGGTGGCACGTGTTCCGCTCTTGCAGGGAAGAGTGCCGCAACTACTTCTTCTAGCAGCTGAGGTTGGAGACCCTAAACACACACAATTCTAACCTAACCTAACCTATTTGGTCGGAGTACCCTAATAGCTATATTACTAGATCGTGCTCGTATCACAGTTATATTCCTAGTAAGGTAGTCATGAACCGCTTTCACATAACTATATTACCCTAGGGATATAACTATACGACGGCTACAATCATCTTACTGCGACATATATAAGGTGTAATTTAAATAACTGCCAAATCCCTTGAAGGGTCATTGTACTCTTATAAACAACTTTTACTATGGGACCAAACCTGAAATCGGGTAGAAAAATCAGCTGGTCCCTACATTTATGTTCGCATAACTCGTCAAAATGTATGGAACAGCTGATTTTTTTCGCGATTTCAGCTTTGGTCCCATAGTAAAAGTTGTTCGTAATGATAAGTACAATGACCCCTTAAGAGGTTGTGCGTTATTTATGTTACATCTTGTATACGGAACTTATAACGAAAAAGCAATTTTTAACATTTTTGTCTGTCTGTCGGTGTGTCTGTCTGTCTGTCTGTCTGTCTGTCTGCTTGTTCCGACTAAACTCCGAAACGGCTGAACCGATTTTGACGGGACTTTCACTGACATTTAGCTGATATTATATATGATTTTTTTTCGCGATTTCAGGTTTGGTCTCATAGTCAAAATTGTTCATAATGATGAGTACAATGACCCCTCAAGAGGTTGGGGGTTATATAAATTACACCTTATAATATATGTATAATGCTGTTTCCGATACAAGAGAGTCTTCTAAAATCTGTAGTGATTTTATAAGCAAATTATATTAAATCACTGTTTATTCAGATCGAAAGCAAATGGCGTCGGGGTGAGCTCAGTTTGTCGGGGACTCAAACCGCAAGCGGCTGGCTCTGTGCCTTGCCAGACAGATTGGTCAGCACCTAGTTGTAGAATGTAGACTGTAGTCAGTGAAACGTGGGCAGTAAATTATAATGTTGATGAATTTGATTGTCTCGAGTTTATACGGTATTTATGTAGGTACTGGATAGAAGTCTCAGCAAATGAGTTTGTTATGTAGAAAATATTAGAGTAAAAATCATACTGTCATGGTTTTCAAACTCCGTTTTATCGACAAAAACATTAGGTTCGTAAGTATGGTAATGTTTTATTCATTAAATACTGAGCCATTAAACTTTTCTTTAACTTGTAATTTCATTAGTAAAATACTATAGTTCGTGTTCAACGGGGCAATTGCGTAACACACTATAAATCGGAATCGGTTTCATTTTGACAGTTCAACCACATTCATTGCGTTATTTACGTGTTGAGCAGACAGATTTTTCGAACTTATGAAGCAATCGATTAGCAATTTGCTTCAAAATCATTCAGATTCCGATTTATAGTGTGTTACGCAATTAGGGTGCTGATCATACAAATAAATAAATTAGACTCCCGAAGAATCTGTAAGAAGATTTTCACTACCTACATTTTCATTTAGCAAATCAACCATACATATCTGATTGAGTCCATTACCATTCTCCCTTCTACCAAGAAAACGAAAAAATACATTTTCACATTACAATGCAGCTTTTATACTGGAGCTCATTTCAATAATTTCATAAAACCGCGGCTTGGAAATGGCGCAACGTAATGAAATTGAAATGATACCGTTCGCGTTCCGTTTCGGGTAACCAGCTCGGTTTGTAACACTTTACGTAATGAGTACTTTTGTTACTGGGTGATTAGTTCTAGCTGTTCCAGAGTAGTCGGTGAAATTGTATGAAGTGTACTATTACATTACACTAACTATTAAATCTGTCGACTGTAATGGCGTAGCGACGAGAATGAGTCCACAAAACTATTTTAATTTTAACTTGTACAATAAAGCTTGATGTCATAATTATATTGCAGTGGAGCTCCTTGCAAAAGATTTCATGAAATAAATGGGTAATACTACCAGATACTACTATACTGACCACCTTATTCTTTCGTCAAGCAACAGGGTTGTGTTCCGCATGAAAGTATTAAGAAAGTCATTTGGTGACGAGGAAATCACACTAAGGTATTTTGAATTTTGCAATGTACGCAAGGCTCAAAGTAGATCGATGCCATAGATTTAAAAATAAATTGTCGAGGCTTTTAATTGAACAATACTTTAATGTACCTACATGAGTTTTAAGATTATAAATTGTAAGTTTTGTAAATGCACGATCAGTTTAAATTATTATTTTGTCGTTTATTAATTTTTACTCTTATTAATTACATTTTTAAATATTTCTTAAAATAAAAATATTTAAAAAACATTTAAAAATTTAAAAAATAGAGTTCCACCGGTGTCGGGAGCAGGGTCCAAAACCAGTGGTTAGGGCTGCAGAGACAGGAACCTCCTCACAATACGAGCCGTATCAAGGAGTACTGCCTTCTGAATCAGGCTCTTGATCCAACCGCCTAACGAGAGCCTCGAGAGATGTTGGTCGAGGCTTTCGGCCATCAGGCCATTGGCCGTTACGACAATCGGCACAATGACAGCCGAGCTCACCTTCCACATGTCGACAACCTCGTGTGCTAAGTCGAGATATTTTATTTGTTTCTCTTTCTCAGCTTTCACGAGGTTCTCGTCATGCGGAATGGTAATATCGATTATAATTGCGCGGTGCGCTAATCGATCTATCACCACTATATCAGGCTTATTGGCGACAATAGTCCTGTCAGTAATGATAGACCGATCTCAGTACAACGTGACATGGTCATTTTCGAGAACTGGGTCGGGCACATAATTGTAATACGGTACCTCAGAGTCCACAAGTTTGTATTTCAAAGCAAGTTGCTGGTGAATAATCCTGGCCACTTGGTTATGCCTGTGCAAGTACTCGCCGTTAGCCAGACGAGAACAATTTATTATGGTTATTAATAGTGTGTGGCAAATCTCTCCCATTATTAATTATTATTGACATTTATGATTTTTTTTTCATTATTATATAGACATTTATTTATTTCAATAATACAATTTAAATTGGATTGTTTGTTTAATGACTGGATGATTATGATCAATAATTCATTTAAATTAAATTATGTAACTTTATTTTATATTTGCACGCCGAAATTAAAGGCAGAATACCAACCTTCTGTACTTACCTTAATTATGCAAATACCTTATTTTGATTTGATTTAATGAAGGTTTAGCCATATTGTTGTATATATTAGTTTTATCCCGTACTCAATTTTTTATTTATTTTCATAATGTAAGTACACTCAGTTACAGGCTAGGCTAAAACTTAAGAGTACATGACCCTGTTAGGATGCAGTACATTTTACTTATAGCTAGGTTAATTTATACTTAAAGTTAACATTTTATTACATACATCAACTTCAGTAATCAAGTTCTTACATACTCCCTTTATAAAAGAGAATGAAAAGATATATGTACAACATACCTACATGTTCGCACATAATTACATAACATTGTTGCCTTTATTCTCATTCGGAAAGCACGTTAAGCCGTTGGTCCCGGCTGTCATTCGTGGATCTTTGACAGTCGCTACGGGTCGTCAGAAGCCCGAAAGTCTGACAACCAGTCTTACCAAGGGGTATCGTATTACCCAGTAACTGGGTTGTGGAGGTCAGATAGGCAGTCGCTCCATGTAAAATACTGGTATTCAGCTGCATCCGGTTAGACTGGAAGCCGACCCCAATATAGTTGGGAAAAGGCTAGGCAGATGATGATGATGATGATGTTGCCTTTATTCTCATTTCCGCTACGATCCATCATCATAATATTATTATTATTATGTTATTGTGTTTGAAAATAAAAGTATATGTGTTTTTGTAAGGCATTGGATGCATGTTTTGGGTGCTACTTATATTAAAAAATACTCATTATGATGTTTGTAAATATCTACACACACATTATGCTCATAGCTATCGTAGACGACAAGGGGCTGATTTCACCAGTGAAACTGAACGCGATCAGCACATAAACCACTGGGCTGTCAGTGTCATTATTTTTGTTGGAATAGTGACAGTGACAGCTCTTGAACGTAGTTTAGATGTGCTGATCGCGTTCAGTTTCATTGGTGAAATCCACCCAAAGAACAATAGATATGTCAAAAGGAGAACAAATTATATCTCTAGGAATACTAACGGATACTCAATTTGAATAAAAATAGTCACCTAATTAGTGATTACCTGTAACATTAAAATTTTAACTTAAATGATTGTGCATGCAAACTGAAGGAGGATTGCCTACTATTTTTAACCGACTTCAAAAAAAAAAGGATCAATTCGACACGTATGTGTGTAATATTATTGGAACTGCAATATATTCACTTATAATGACAATCTATTAGGGCTTCCAAACAAATATACAATTACAGGTGCATGTATGATTTTACACGCATTTCTCCGAAAATATTAATCTAAATATAGGGACCAGTGCAATTTTCATCAAAATCGGTTCAGTAGTTTTCAAGATATCGACTAATACGTGTAAGTGTGACGGCCTGGATTATTGATATGAGCTACGGGTGTGGTTTCAAAGGGAAAACATCTCAAAACCTTGGACAAATTGTAGTGCAATATTTATAACAAAACTATTAACTACTTATTACAAACAAATATTCCAGTTTTTACTTAAAACTAAAAAAAATACCAAATAACATCATAACATCACGCGTTGTTTCCCCGAAGGGTTAGGCAGAGATGTACCTATAGTACACCCACATAAAAATACCAAATAAAAAGTAATAAAAAAAAAATTAAATCTACTTCAAAAAGAAATTAACTCAAAATTATGAAAGAACTTTAGTTTCGGCAGTCGGTGGCAAAAAACTAAAATACAGATCCCAAGACACCGACTTCCGTAATTAAATTATTTCATAATTTTGAGTTAATTTCTCTTTTTTGCTACAACATGTACTAATGACATTCAAAATATACATTCAGTCTTTCTTTAATTCCTCTCCCCACATCACCCACACCACCCACATCTATCCAATGATCCACACCTATCCACTACACACCTACACACCTACACACCTATCCACAATGTCCCACATCTATCCAATGATCCACACCTATCCACTACACACCTACACACCTACACACCTATCCACAATGTCCCACATCTATCCAATGATCCACACCTATCCACTACACACCTACACACCTATCCACAATGTCCCACATCTATCCAATGATCCACACCTATCCACTACACACCTACACACCTACACACCTATCCACAATGTCCCACATCTATCCAATGATCCACACCTATCCACTACACACCTACACACCTATCCACAATGTCCCACATCTATCCAATGATCCACACCTATCCACTACACACCTACACACCTACACACCTACACACCTATCCACAATGTCCCACATCTATCCAATGATCCACACCTATCCACTACACACCTACACACCTACACACCTACACACCTATCCACAATGTCCCACATCTATCCAATGATCCACACCTATCCACTACACACCTACACACCTACACACCTACACACCTACACACCTATCCACAATGTCCCACATCTATCCAATGATCCACAAATGGTGATTCTCAAAAGAATCACCATTTGTGGATCATTAATAAGCCATCACAATCAACAATGAGATGTATCTGATCTTGATTTGGGTATTCGTGTAAATTCAATAAAAAATTCAAATCTTCGTGGGGGCCATCGGTGACCCTTCTCAAAAGCTAATGGATGTTAATATTAACTAGAAATTCTAAGGATTTGATTGCCTTGCTGTTGTTTTGCTCTATACCTAATACTGCCTCTAGATTTATTTCAATTTGATTTGATCCGCTCATATGTGTAATATTCAATACATGCACCGAAGTTTGGCATACATGATGTATGCCAAACTTCGGTGGTAACTAATTGATTACTACGTAGGTACTTGGGTAGACATCATGGATAAACCAGTATGAAAAATAGATTTTAAGTGGATGTGACTGGGCATTTTCAATTTGTCTATATCTATACATACAATTGAAGTGTCCGTTTGTAATGTCAAAATAACAACTTTTTACTGAGCGCATAAGAAGGTATATACGGTACTTATAATAAAATATTATTATCGTAGGTATATATTTTAGTGAAATTTATTTTGGAAGTATGTATGTATGTACTCATATTAGTGTATTGTTTTTGATTTTATGTATTTGGTTTTCTTATTTACTCTCACACACGTTGTCTACTTCTCTTTAGCTACTTTCCTGTAAAAGGTATGCTGGATGAGATTTGTTTAAAAAAAAGGTGATCCTTTGTACGTATTTTTCTATTCCTTTCTTCTTGTCTGTTTATGTGTGTACATAAACTGTTAAATAAATAAATAAATAAAAACGCAATTTTTAAAATGTTTGTCTTTCTGTCGGTCTTTCCGGCTAATCTCTGAAATGGCCAAACCGATTTTGACGGGATTTTCACTGGCAGAGAGCTGATGTTACGGGGAGTCACTTAGGCTACTTTTATTTTAGAAAAATAATTAGGGTTCCGCGCAAAAAATCAAAACCCATGAAATTGTGAACAAAAAGTCAGATTTGAAAAATTCTTATTGCATTTGGTAGCCCAATTCTCAAGGATAGTTATAGGCTATTTCACACTACGACCATTAGGAGCCGAGCAAAAAGAAAAAGTCAGAAAGAACACGAAGCGAAAACGAAGTAATAGCGCGGGCGGCCGATGCAACAAAACGGGTCGGGGGACGAAGGAGTTTTATTAAAATGTGGCTGTTATTTTAGTATATGGTGTATCTTACGACTTCCATGCGAACGAAGTCGCGAGGCACAGCTAGTTATAAATATTTCCCAAACAGTCTATCCATTTGGGAAATATTTTTATAAACTAGAAGCGAGAGATGAGATGTGCTACTGTAACATTTTAACTAGTCTATGACAAACATGGAAACAAGTTTACAGAATAATGGGCCTTTTCCGTAGAAAAAGTACCCACGGCGGACAAAGATGGATCATTATTTATGACATTAGGACAGAATATTATTTTAAAGATTTGAATGTCAGTATCATATTTTATCTATATGAAACTTTGCTATGCTGCTGCCAATTGCTACGCGCCTACGCGACGAACGCAGACAAACTTCTCACACTATTTGGATGATAACACTATTCTTGTCTATCACTATTATAATGTTGACTCAAACTTTTTCTGCTTTCATTATCTAATAAATATTTTCAACATCACTCTAAATCTATATACAAAAAAAAACATTAAATAGATTCACCGGGTTTGAAAATAAATAAAAGACAGTAACGAAAAATCAAAATGAATTTTCCATCTGTTGTAGCACTAAACTGAAAAACCTCAGTGTGCAATTAAATAATTGTGATTCAATAAATAAACAAATTGGAAACGGAAAATACCGACGCAAAACAAATATTTTTCCATCAAATCTATTTCAGTACAACCGAACATCATTGTTCGGTAGTACTGACGTAGTATCCAAAATTGACAAGTGCAGTTCACATACAAAGACAAATTAGCTCTTGCGGTTCAACGTCCTGGAACGGCCACCGATCACATAGGTACATACATGGGTAGACCGTGGTTAGTAATACACTCGCCTATGTATCAGTACGGGGCATGAGTAGGTTTGAAACAGAGGCCGAGGTATGAATAATCACGTTGTGACAGGTAGACTTCCAAATAGTACGTCTGTGTGTGTGTGAATATAAAACTTATCATAACACAACAGTGCTATGATCATGAACGAAATAGAGCACCCGCATTTGTTTCAATAAAAAATGTAAACTACAACATCCAATAGGGAAGGTCTGGCAAAGCTAATTGTAGATGGCGTGATCATAGCTAGGTCCCCACGGCCTACAATAAGTTTGACATTTCATTCAGTCATGAGTTTACTTTTATTTCGCTATTTTCGGTGATTTCAATATTTTAAATCAAGTAAATGATATGGAAAGTGTCAGAATTTAAAACCATAAATATATCCTCAAAGTCACTTTCTTCAAAATGTTTCTACTCTGTTTAATTTATAAAAAATCTTAAGCCACCATCTTTTAATTTTAGGGTCTATCGAGAAATGGTGGACTCCAATTTTGGAGTATTTAGTAACACAACAACGCATCATTTTCGCAAAAATAAAATAAAACCACCTCACGCCTTGTATTATTAGCTTGTGTTGGGAACTAGCTACGACAACGCCATTTTGACAGTTGCCTTCCCCATTGGAATTAAACAAGTATCTTGTCATATAAATGAAAATAGCTAGCGAGATTCTCGTGACTATAATTTTACGAACACTTAATTTGATTTAGAACGCAATATCTATTTGGAACTAAAAAAGTTGTTTTATTTTATTTATTTGGGAAAAAAAGAAAAAAATATAGTGTCTTATCAAATAATTGTGTAAATTAATATGGCTAGCAAGTACTATAATTTTATTGAGCTGTGCCTACCCTGTATAGCAGAGCGAGTGTATAATGTTTAGTGAAAATCACGTACCTACAAGTAGCCGTGCCTTTTAGTAGTGTACCTATCGTATCGCGTTCATAATAAAGTTTGCTCTGTCCCCTATCTACTCCTGGAGCACAGGTGCACAAATGAATCAGCAGCCGCGGTCACCGTGCGGCATCGATCAATTTCGTGCAGGCTGCATTTGCAATAGTGCAACCGGAATTTCATAGTGTGCCTATTTTGATTTAGCGTTCGGGTAGTGGTTTGGTATTGTGTTTGGTCAAGTTGGGTCTGTTTCGTTGGAAAGATAAAGTGGCAATCAATGTTTGTTACTAGTAATTTCTGTTTATTGAAACTCAAACTCAAAGCATTTATTTCAATTAAACCAATTACAGGCACTTTTGAATTGTTAAAGAGTCAGTCAGTTAGTCAGAAAATTGAAGCTAGTCGCCCATTCCAAAACGTGGATCTCTATGAAGAAGAAGTGTGTTAGCTTCAAAAACAAGCGTCTAAATAATGTTTAGTGCCGGTTCTTAAATATGTAATCGAATAGCAAACAGTGACTTATCTTATTTTTTTTCGAATAGAGGCAAAGTATGACCATCATAATCATCAGTTAAAGGGCCATTAAATGTGTATCTTTGAATAGCTTGTCCATGTAAGTATCTTCAATAAATAACCAACTTTCCTCAGTCTATTCAATTGGTCGAGAGGATAAGATCTCGAACCTTTTTCCCTATTTTTCCAAGTCTACGTTAAAATATCAAGAATATATAAATTCAACGTTCTTGCGGTGAACAGCTTCCTTTGTTCCCAAAAATAAAGAAAAGAGCTACAAAACTCAGCTGGAAATAAACTGACCACTAAATTTTCATTTCTGGTGAGAACCAAGAAGTGGGCGGACACTACTTGGATGAAAGCATTACAGTTTTAAAACAATCGTTTGCTGAAGTCAATATAATGTAGTACATTTTTCGCTGTCGCTTTTACAGTGAATTGTGCATTCGTAAATCACCCTTACGTAACAACACGCTTGATACAAAAAGTGGGAATGAAATAAATGTACTTTTGCAGCGCTGCGACAGGAGCGCTAAGCGCTTGAGGAATTTTCCAACTGGTTAAGCTCTGCGCTAGTTGAGAGTGTTTACGACAGATGCAATGAATATTTAAGATTATTTCAAAATCAGTTCGGGTAGGAGGCGGCGTAGGTATTTCACGGTATTTCAATCGGAAATTATGCTTTAGAGTACCTGTTCTTGAAGCTTCTGATTTTACTATGATTAGGTGAACATCTGTATACTCCTTTTGAAATAAGAATAGAAATTTAACTAAACCTTTTTTACAGTCCGTTCAACCGATTTTGACTTCTATTGCGTTGTTGGCATGACAAATAGCAGCTGCAGTAAACAGTTGGTATTGCAACCACGTTTTTGCTATTAATGCCATCCTTTTTTTTTTGTGGATGGGAAATCATCAAATGACTCCTCCCGCTCTGGGCGGAGCGGGAGGGCGTGTCAGACTTTTACTGACTAAAACCCACCCGTGTTCCTTCTGTTGCCTGTGCCGGGGCCACGGTAACTCTTTCGAACATCCCGCAACCCTAGCTGGATTAATGCCATCCTTGACACTGCAATGGATAAAAGGACACAGTGGATCATTAGGCAACGACGCAGCTGACGAATTAGCTAGGAGAGCATCCGGCACGTCAGTCAGTGGGCCCGAACCTATTGTACCCATTCCGTTCAACCAACTACGCAGGTGGCTACAAGAGTTCACCCACACACAAGCGGAGAAATGGTGGGCCTCGGCACCGGGCTGCAGGCAGTCCAGGGAAGCTATGCCATCATTAGATGGCAGGCTGACCGGCCGCTTATTACGCCTAGACAGGGACGGCCTGCGCCTGGTGGCGGGGACCATCACGGGACACTGCTCGCTAAACAAACACTTCCACACAATAGGCATAACGGACAGTCCTCTATGCAGGGCATGCATGGAGGCTGAGGAAACCGTTGCGCATGTGCTCTTTGAATGCACAGGCGTTGCCCAGATCAGAACAGAAACCCTCGGGTCACCCAGATCTTTCAAAGACATCCTAGATAAACCTGAAAACATAATCAAGTTCTGGAGGGAGGTGGGCTGGTTGGAATAACCGCCGATGGCCGCCATGGCCCACGTACAATGGTCCACATGTAGGATTAAGTGCAGAAACCAAGTCCCGTAACATAGATGCCATCCTTAAGCCTACGGAATAAAAGTCAAAATCGGTAACACGTACTGTAAAAACGGTTTATTTAAATTTCTAATCTTATTTTGAATGGAGTTATAATTATGTATTTATTTCTACAAATGTTTAATTTTATGTTTAGACAATGCACACTGGAACTAAACAGTGGTGTCTTGTTTCAAAACAGCTTTTACAGTACACTACGGCAACCAAATCAGTGCACCATCATTGTTTTCATAAAGAGAATGGTCTGTCAAGTATATCTACATATCTAATAGACAGTCTCAAGTCAGTCTGCGTACAGCACCAGAAATATATTTTGTTTTTAAGGTGGATCTGCGGTTGCCTGCGAAATTAGATTTTTCTTGCGTTTTCTGCAATTTGCAAGTCAGTATCAGGTTATATCTTGATCATAATATGTTTCGCGACTATAACAACTATGTATTTACGTAATTATAATCATAAAAATCATCAATACATTTCTCTAAGTTAGATTTGTTTTCTTACATACATATATACATAAACTCACGCCTTCTTCCCATGGGGGTTAGCAGAAACTACAGAACGCCACCTGCTACGATCCTTACATACTCCTTTTGCCTCGTTTACATTCATACATCTGGTCATACACGCACGCCGGTTGCGAGTACTACGCACCTGACCTTTCTGAAGAACATCACCAATAAGATCATTATATGTCTTCCTAGGGCGTCCCCTTCCGGCGTTTCCACTCACATCTGCCGTGTAAATACCTTTTGTTAGTCGACTTTCATTCATCCTCTCAACATGACCAAACCATCTAAGCATACTCTTTTCAATTTTTGTCACTACATCTTCTTTTAAACCGCACCATTGCCTTATCACATCATTTCTCAGTCTATCATTTATAGTCACACCACACATGCTTCGCAAGGAACGCATTTCCACAGTATTTATTCTACTTTCATGCTTCTTTTGCCATACCCAACATTCACTTCCATACATAAGCGTAGGTACCAGCACACCATTGTGAACAGCCAGTCGGGACTTTTGGACATTAACTGGTTGGTCACAACTGCATGTATAGCACCATTCACTTTATTTCCCGCATTTACTCTCCTTTCCACATCTTCATCTATCTTTCCATCCCTTGTAAACAGACTCCCCAAATATACAAACTCACTTACTTGCTCCACACTTTTATCATTTATTTTCACATCACACATCGATACGTCCTTTTCTCTTTCAAACACCATGACCTTCGTCTTATTCACATTTATATTCATCCCTTTCATCTTGTATGCTTCATCCATGACAGTCACCATGTCTTGCAACTGTTCAGCTGACGATGCAAGTAGAACTTGATCATCTGCGTAGAGAAGGCATTTGACAAGCAAATCATTCATCCTCAATCCGCACTCACCCTCTTTCAAATTTGTCAGACAACTATCCATGTACAAGTTGAACAGCCATGGTGACGCTACACAACCCTGTCTAACACCCCTCGAGATGCAGAACCAGTCCGTGTATGCCCCATTTATCCTAACACAAGCACTGGAATCCTTGTATAAAGATTTTAGTGCCCGCACCAAGCGCCAGTCCACACCGTACACCGACAGTGTCGACCACAGTTCCTCCCTCCACACACTGTCATAGGCCTTCTCCAAGTCAACGAAAGTACAGTAGACTTTCTTGTGCTTTGCCAGATGTTTTTCGGCTATGCACCTTAGGGAGAAGATCTGATCCGTACAGCCCATTCCCTCTCTAAATCCTGCCTGCACATCCCATATTTTCTCCTCTATCACTTTTATCACTCTATTTATTAAAACCTTTGCATACAGTTTGCCAACATCACTCAAAAGACTAATGCCGCGGTAATTTTTACACTCCTGCTAAGAGCCTTTTCCCTTATATAGTGGTACGATTACAGCCTTGCACCAATCATCCGGCACACGGCCATATCTCCAACACATATCAAAGATCCGGCACAACAGACTTGCTACCACCCCGTCACCGCCCTTCAGCATTTCAGCAGACACTCTGTCGTACCCCGCAGCTTTCCCAACTTTCACCCCTTTCAGCGCTCTTACTATCTCATCTATTTCTATTTCATTCTCTTCATCTACTTGCTTGGGTCTTCAAAACTGGCGTCTGCCCAATTACCCACTCCTTGCATACTATCCTGACAGCTAAATAAACTTTCAAAGTATCCCTTCCATCGTTCCAAGACCTTACATTCTTCGCTTAGTAAACATCCATCTTCTGCTCTTATAACATTCATACTCGATGTTCTTGTCACTCCGCGAGCCAATCTTACCTGTTTCCAGAACAGCTTAACATTGGTCCTGAAGTTTTCAGAGAACTTCCTGTTGTACTTTTCTTCCTGTTCATCCTTCTTCATTTTTACCATCTCTTTCACTTTCACTTTCGTTTTCATTTCGGAGTATTTTTTCTTCACTCTTTCTAAGTCATCTGTCACATTCGTTACCTGATTCATCCTATTTTGGGCCTTATAGGCTAACAAATTGAGCCAGGCCTCTTTCTTCTTCCTCACTACCTCTTTTAATTGTTTTCTTTTGATCTAAACCTCATATTTTCGAAATCAGATCAAATGAGAACAAATCTAAGTTAGAGAGATGTATTGATGGTTTTTATCGTTATAATTATGTAAAGACATTGTTATAGTCGCGAATAATATTTTGACCACAAAACGACCTCAAACTGACCTGCAAATTGCAAAAAACGCAAGAAAATTTGAATTTCGCGGGCTACAACTGTGGATGCACCTTAAAACCTTTAACAAAATTACAATCAGTCCCAAGTCAGACTACAAAATCACTTTAAGATTTCGAGTCTTAGCTTCTTCTTGTCTCGGTAGTAAATTACCGAAGTAACCCTCAAAACTGTGTAGGTATTGCCAATATTTCTGGTCTAATGACTGTAATACCGTTTATTCTAACATAATTCGTCCTTTACAAGCTATCGGTAATTGTCCTATTATTTTTAGAATAGTGCTTAGCTTTGTTAGTTTTGATAATAAAATAGGTACTTGTTTAAAGATTAGAGGTTAAAAGTTGAACGCTATATGTTGCTAGACAGCAACATATTGCTGTCTACGTCATGTCATCGAAATTTCGATATCTGTACTAATATTATAAAGCTAAAGAGTTTGTTTGTTTGTTTGGTTGAACGCGCTAATCTCAGGAACTACTGGTTTTAATTGAAAAATTCTTTTAGTGTTGCATAGGTAATTTATCGAGGAAGGCTATAGGCTATATATCATTACGCTACGACCAAAAGGAGCGGAGCACCAATGAAAAATGTTGCGAAAACGGGGAAAATTTATTCCTTTTGCGAGCTTCCGTTGCGTGCGCTGCGTAAACGGTTAAAGTTATGCAAAAATCAAGTATAATGGCATTGTTCCTCTTAAAATGTTCTAAAAAAAGTCCGTGATAGCATATGTCTATCTTTTAAGGTTGGCTCACTATAACATTTTTAATGGTAATCTTTGTTGTAAAATAATGCATTACTTGAGAAGGTGTTTTCATAAACGTGATATTGATCCTTATCCAAATAAATAGTTTCGTAATCAAGGTTGATTAAATACATGTAAATTTCTTATTGAATTATTCAATTCGGACGTGTCGTTTAGAAATTACGACGGGTATAAAAATGCTTAAAGTAAGAAAAATGCGCTTAGTCTATTAGTTACCTACACATTTTATTTTTTATTGACTGTTTGAACGCGCTAATCTCTGTCACTACCAGTTGGATTTGAAAAATTTACGCTAGGACCCTTAGAAGCCGGTCAAAGACAAAAAAGGAAGAACGAGTGCTAAGCGAAAACGAAGTAACAGCGCGGGCAGGCGATGCGATGCGACGAGAAATTTCACGCGGACGAAGTCGCGGGCGGAAGCTAGTAATAATATATTTTGATACTTTTTCTCCAACACTATTGAACTATCCTTCAATTTACCTTACCGTTTAAGATTCCATGCCATTTTGTCACGCCACCAGTCTTGCTCGTTGTGGGCATCATTCGAAGCCATTTTATAATGCACAGAAAGAACACATTCTCTATTAGTCCGCACTCATTTTTGATGAAAACGCTCTAAGGACTACTGCATATCCACGTCACTATACCACAAGACCACACTCCTCCTTGCAAAGGATTTAAATCTACTACAACCGCTATACGTCGTATTTATTGATCAATGAATGACGGTTACTAACCCATCGGCTGATTGATTTTCGTTCACAGCAACAGTGAAATTGTGCGTGAAACAGAATGAAATTTAATAGGAACCGACTTTTCAGTTGTCCACCGTATCGACGTTTCAGTATTCTTGTTAATGGAAGTAACAAATGATTCGCTCTTTTGTTTTTTAAATTGAATGGATTCTTGATTACATTGGGTAATAGCTTATCTTTACGCTTCGTTTCGCTTTTGGGGCGAACAGAACTGTGAACGATACTATCTTGATGGTTTTTATTGTTTACTAGCAGTTTTTGGAGCGTGTTTTATTTTGAAGGCTTTAAATGCGGCATACAGTTTGGTAGAGTTTACTGTGCCAAAAATTGTGTTTTAACATTACGATAAAAAAAAAACAGATTTGCTGGTGCTGATATTGTTAGTAATAAAACAAATGAATGAATTTACCGACGACCTCTTTAAATATTGTAATGTTATGAATGTGTTCAATAAAGTTGAATTTTTTACTCTTGCGGAAGTCAATAGACCGGAGCTGCTAACCGAAAAAACAAGACTGGACTTTCTGAGAACGATACCACTTAAAAATAAATACATCGTGCCAAAATTCAACAACGTGTATGGGATGAGGGTTGCAGAATATTTGGTACCTTTTTTTATTAACAAACTTCCAGAAGACTTGCAAACCTTATACAAACAGAGTTCGAAAAGTTATAAATACAAATCTAAACGTTTCCTTACTCAACATTTCTCATAATGTATACAATGTATTGTACCATATGTTATTATCATCATTTATCATCATCACGAATCATTATTATCATCATTATTATAAAATATTTTATGTATCATCAGTTCATCATAATAATATCAGTAATTAATATTTTTGTAAAAAATAAAGTGAACGGCTCGCCAACACACAGATAAACCCTGAGAGGTTTTCGTTGTGTGGCTAAAACCAAAATGTAAATTAAAATAAGTGTTTTAGAAATAAAAATAAATAATAAAAATAATACCTATACTCCATTTTGGTACTGTCATTAAAAAGTGACAGAAGCTTAAATCCTTAAGAAGTTTAGAAGTACTCGTCGTTTTTAGTAAAGATTGCAAGAAACGTGTTCATCAGAGCGCAGCCAGCATAGAGTCATCACTGTGTTAACCTAAATCGTCCCGTGCTTTTGTCACTCATCGTGACATGAAGAGCCTGAGTGAAATATCATTGTTCTCCATATCATTACAAATAATTTTAGGGAGGATGTTCAACAGAGCGAAAACTTACCACTTTATGTAAGCGCACCGTGTCGCGTTTATCGTCGCAGTGAAATAGAAAGAGAACTTACATGAAACAAAACGAGATTTATATTATTAAGAATTTGAGGTTTGTTTACTGTTTAATGTTCTTCATTTTAGTTTTTATCGCTAACTAATGACCAAGAAACAAAACAATGCTATGAGTTGCATTTTTAGAGGCCTAAAAATTTTAACTGTGGCAGTCTGCTAGTTTATGTTGCAGTACTTGCAGCTGAGTTTTATTATTTTATTATATTAGAGAAAACAAACAATTGTACATTTTTATTACGTCTAAGTATACAATTAAGTAGGTTAACGTACAATCAACAACGTTTCCACACTAGTAAAATTTATTCACATACAATATGGATGAGAGGTAGGGCTAATCTTAACATCGTACAGAATTATTAATTGGTTTTGAGTGCAGTAACCAGTTCTTTTTTAAATACATTGTGAGACAGAACAAATATGTCTATCTTAACAAAATATTGGTTGTAATTTTTGACTAATCTGTGGAGAGGCGCCCGCTCACCCGCATTTGTACGATTAGTGGTCGTAGCAAAGCAAAGGTAAGCGCGTGCCTCTTGTCTTATTACAGTTCTGGGCACAATATAAAATATATTATTGACAAGTTCAGGGCAATCAAACTTGTTATGTATCAATCCACGGAGCATCATGGCTTGGAGTAACATACGCCTTGAATGTAGTGTAATAATTTAAATTTCTGCAACGACTGCTCGTATGGCAGACGCTCCAAGTGACATTTAAACTGCAATGTTTTCAAAAACTTACGCTGAATTCTTTCCAGTGCTTGATCATATTTTGCATAGTAAGGGTCCCATATCTTACACGCATACTCTACCTGTGGTCGTACTAAAAAGTTAAAAAGATGTAGATATGTGACTGGGCGTTTGAAATCGCATGACGATCTCATAACAAAATTGTACATTTGGAAAGCTTTGGCTATTATCTTTTCGATGTGTAAATTAAGATAAAGTTTGCGTCCGGCCCTGGTCCAGGCCATGGTACGGAGCGAGAGTGCATGGGAAGCCATTACCTCCTTCTGCGAAGCAGTAATGCTCGTGAAGGAGGAGGCGGGACGCGTGAGGGAGAGGCAAGCTTTGCACCCTCACGCCCCTAGTCGCCGCAGGAGACGCCCTGGGCGTCGGGAATTGGCAGCCGATTCCCGGCCACCGTAGGCGCGGGCTTGCGGACGGCGAGCAATGGGTAGCTCGCCGTCCGGTAAGGACCAAGCCCGAGTCGACGGCGCGTCGTGTTCCACGCGCGCCTCAAAGAGATGTCAGCACTATTGACGGGGTCCGCTAGGGCCGATGCCAGCTAGGGTTGCGGGATGTTCGAAAGAGTTACCGTGGCCCCGGCACAGGCAACAGAAGGAACACGGGTGGGTTTTAGTCAGTAAAAGTCTGACACGCCCTCCCGCTCCGCCCAGAGCGGGAGAAGTCATTTGATGATTTCCCATCCACCAAAAAAAAAAAAAGATAAAGTTTGCAATCCAAAAGTACACCCAAATCACAAATTTGAGTTTCTTGAAGAAGGAGTTCATCGCAGAGACAATAATTTTATTTTATAATTTCCTTATTTATGGTAAAGTTAATATATTTACATTTATTGATACTTAATTTTAATTTATTTTTGATACAGTAATTACCACACGCCACGAGTTACCACATTGCCGCGGAGTTACCACTGTTCTAATAAAAACTTTCATAACTTACTTCACAGAACGTCTTGGACTTAGTCCTTTTCAGAGCTGCATGATATACTGCATTCTTGTCGTGCTGAAGAGGTGAACGATGCGGCATTTTATCGCACATACCGGGATGTGACCACGTGCCGACCGCACCTACTACGAACTAGGGTGCATTCAAATTGTCTAGAGAATCCTAATGGATGCCCTCAGTCTGGGAAGGACGAGAGGTTATGTTGGACTTCTACCTCCTAAAAACCTCTCACCATAAGATGCAAGTGCAGGATTTACTCGCACACTTTTTTTTTCAGTAAGACATCTCGCACGTCAACCTATGAGGCTGTCGGCTGCTTAACCGAGCTATCCAGTGGATGCCTTAATCAATAATTATTGCAATTAAAAGCCTCCACGGGTGGCGATACCTCAATGTATGTATGTCTGAATTATTGTGGGCAGTGAGCCACTGGACTGGGGTATATAGTAGCTGTACTATATACCTCACTGACTGGCACGTTAACCCGTTGACCCTGCGCCTGATCTCTCTCCGGTCATCTTAGATTGCAGTTCCATCGGACTATGAGAGTTTGGGAAGAGAGAGTGCACCTGTGTCGGCGCACGTGCTTATGCACTATAATATCTCCCGCGCCTAAGGCTGGTCTCCGCTGAGAGAAATTCGGTCTGGATGATTTTTTTACTGACTGAATATTTTCACCACGATATGAACCGTTCCTGTTTCAGTTCATGCTGAAACGAGAGGAGAAAAATTAGGAATTAGATGTAGGTAAAGTACATAAAGCCGCGTTGACACGATGCAAGCTAGCTACTGGATACTCAGATTGTAGCACTACCCTATTGAGGCAATGTTGTACCTTCAATCGAGCGCGCTCAAACGTTCGAGTCTGAATCCAGTTGAGTCGAACGACGATATATTCTTGTGAGATCAAATACTATCTCGGACTGAGAGTGTTCGTTGCCAACGAGGCTTAAGGAGTGTGGTCTGTGTCTACATCGAGTGTTCTTCAGCCAATCACAGATGAACTGGTCGGGAATTCTGAGGATATATTATTCTCGGGTGCTGCTATGGATCAACAACAGGATCTGGTGTTTTCCGTGTATCTGTTACTGTAATTTTCCCATCCGTCGATATATCTCTTATCTTAAAAACTTGGCATTATAGCCATCTCTCAACTATATCAGAATCCTGCTTCCAAACTAACCATCTGCATCAATCTCATTAGGTATTACAGCAAATACCTAAATATGTACATACATATGAACGAAACAGCAGCCCAGCACAGCGATCGCTACGAGTCGTAAGCTTCATCAATATTCTATTGCGTCTACATTCAAGGAAGATATATCTTCTGCCTTTTTTGCACTACTTAAAGACGTTCCAACTACCATACATAGTTAAAATACTTCGTAACTTTAAAGTTAGGCAGCGGGAACTTTTAGAAGCCTCGACTGTATTATGGTCAATGGGACTGAGTGAAAAGTACGAAAAAAACGAGAAGTGTAAGTCCGCAAAAAGTTGGGAAGTTAAATGTTTTCGAGTTTCTCTCGGATTTTTTATCGCGGCTCCTCTTTAGAAATGTACTTTACGGTTATTTTACAGTTCTTGACAAAAGCAATATGAAAACGATATTGTCAGTTAGTTTTGAGAAGTCTTTGTGGCGTTCTCGGTGTTCATTGTATTTCAACTTTAATGTTTCAGAAGATATTTGAGCATTGTTCAATTAGACTGTTCTTGGAATATCATTGTAGGTACCTACATTTCCGAGAAACGCTTTCATAAATACTCGCTCAAAAATATCCGCAGTGGGCGTAAATCCGATTTAAGTATTCTAGTAACGTTAAACATTTTAAGGAATTTTGCGTCTCAAGTTAATTGATTCTTATTGTGTATTAAGCACACAACAAGAATCAATTAACAAAAGCACACAGCTTGAGTAAAATCGATTGCATCGTATACCAGCACTTAATCATCTCTCGATCACATTAAGCATACAAACAAAATTGAAATTCTTGCCTATACACTTTCAATATAACTTGTACAAACCTTATTAAAGCTGGCAACACGTTCTATTATTCATTTTAATGTTTTGTTATGCTGCCCAAACGGATTGAGTCAAAAATATTGGACTCATTATTTTGATGGAAACGGCTTATAAACGTGAAAGATAGCTAAGCTTTGTTGATTTATTGATGATTGTTCTTCATTAGGATGATTGAGTAACATGTTTTTGGATTTTATTTGTTTTTACCTACAATCCCTGTCGCAATTTTACGATAGGTATACAGGGTGTATCAGAAAGGTGTTGTCAAATTTAAGGGTGTGGTACATCAAACTGAACAACTTTCTCTATGGGACCAACATCGTTATCAAGAAAAAATTATCAGCCATCCCATACATTTGGGTCGAGTAGGTTTTGAAGCTTTGGACGGGACGGCTGATAATTTTTTCTCGATTACGATGTCGATGCCATGGAGAAAGTTGCTCAGTTTGATGGTATGTACCACCACACTCTTAAATTTGACATCTTTCTGATACAGACTGTTTATATTGTGGCGGCATATCTACATCGCCACAATGGAACGTGTCACACTGACGTCACGCAAAATCCTGCATCGCGTAATCAGAGTTTACCGCGCGACTAGCATATACACAACATCCCGACATCAACCGTCGGGCAGTAGCCCACCAGACACAACACCCGTCTGGTCGGAGGATCCTCCCTTTTCATAGAGGATGAGTGAACTTTACACCCTGTTTCTCATGCCTCTATACTGGTGACCCCGACGTGAGTATCATCATATATCATCCACCTCGCGGGCCCAGTGCGGGTTAGTAGATGTCACATGTCTTCGAATTTTTGGTTCTAGTACTTGCCGGTTTCCTCACGATGTTTTTCTGCACCGTTTTGAGAGCAGTGGTCATGAAATGATTTACACAAAGTTAAGCGCCTGCCTGGGTTCGAACATACGACCTACAACTCGTAAGTCGCGGACGTTACCACTGGGCCACCACTACTTGTAAGTGTCAATTATTATAAAATCCATTGTTTCAAGATTTATTTTATCTGAGCGTACCCATAATAAAATATAATTGACCTATGTAAGATCAGAGGATTACACACTGAAGCTGTATTTGATTTCAAAAAACTCTTTCACACCACGTTTTCACTCTAAGATAATAATGTCAGAACACAATTGAACCAAAGAAACTTAAATGCTGAATAACAAAAGGGTTTCATAAAATATCTAATTACAGATTCAACATTTATGCCAAAGCTTCACGAACTAAAGGCAAAATCTGCTTTTTATTCATTCTGACATAACATCAGTTCATCCTTCTTTCTAACAAAGAGAAATGCATTACCAACATGCAAATCCGCCCGAGTAAAGTAACAATTGGCCTCAGCTGCAAAATTCCAACCCACTCCGTCTTTATCAAAGAAATAAATGAAAGAAACGGTTTGCAGTCCACTTTTTTATATTCACTTTCTCTAGTCACATTTGCATTGTGCAAATAAGAGACCGTCTTTAAAAATGGTGGTGAAATTATTCACAGCAGACTTAGGATATTAATCCTAAGTCTGCTTTCAAAGGAAATCTAAATGAGTGTTGACGTACAAAAGTAAAATGATGACGCTTAAAATACTTTACCTCTCAAATGTCGCCTATGTCTATATATGTCTCAAATGGACCCGATAGGGTTGAGCGCTCACATGCAAACGGCTTCTAGTCGGCGAACATTTGACAGGTTAAATAAATTTTACTGTCTATTATCAGCTGAATTTTTATTTGAGCGAGGCTCTAATTACATACGAGTACATGAGCAGTAAAAATGTTAACTGATATTTTTCACACGTTCTTGTAAAACTTATGATGCCTGTGTTATAAAACTCATGTAGACAAGCATAGTGAAGGTTAGAGGTAACAAACTAAAACGTTGAAACCCTAAACACATTTTTAGTACACGTTTAGTGGAAATTCTCCTGAAAATCTCACTTTGCCAGATGCTAACCACTCTTTGCGTAGTCATAGCGGCTTTCATAAAATGGCGGGCTTATTTATAAAAACAATGAGGTATGTTAGAAATATAAACTTAAGTTTTTTTTTTTTGTTATTCTACATTGCCCGTATTTTGTTTTTGATAAAACAGGTTCTAAACATTTTGTAGGTCCTCTGAAGTCAATTTATTTGGAAGATGTTCAACGATTTTCGAAATTCAGATTCAAATTGTTCCATTTACAACTAGCTATTAATGTAGGTAGTTTTGTTTTCTCTTCAAGCTTTTAGTATAAAATAGGTAATTAGATAAAGTATGTTTTATCTGTCTTGCATTAAAGATAACGACAGGTATTATTACAACGATGCCTATTAATAATAGCGATTAGATTACGATGTGAATACCTCCCTAAAATGAACAAGTCTTGGTCTCATTATTGTTTTACTGAGAGCATCGTAATATAACTTAATTATAGAGTGGCCAACTCGAATCTAAATAACTTTTATGGCCACAGTTTTCATTTGGCGCCAAATTTTACGGTTCTTTGATATACACTACTTAAGTAGGTGGTTAAAATATGGTAAATTCGTTATGCGCCATTTATAAGACCAAAACTACCGCATTAATTTCAGTCATTTTACCCCAAAGTTCCAAAACGGATTGAAAAACTACTCAATTTTTCTCAAAAAATCGGTACGAATTACTTATCCAATTTTCATAACTGAGGATTTGTAAATAAATAAAATTTTCACTATTGTGGAGAAGAGCAACCTTTGTTGACCCACGCAGGACTCTAAATTCTTTCTAACTGACTGGATAGGTAGAGTAATTGTACCATTCTTCCTTGAAGAAGCTACAGGACAAGTGCTACTGTTACTGCGACTGGCAATCGTAATATGTTATTTTTTTAATTTTATCAAACCAACCAGTTAGACCAACACAACACATGGTTCTAATACGATGGAGCCTGAGACCATGCCGTACGAAACATAATCGGAACTGTGAAGGAATGTTTCCGAAACAATAAATTTCAAAAAACGTTTATATTAATTGACCCCCAAATTCACCAGATTCGGCAAGTCCTGGATTTTTCTGTGGGGTTATCTAAATGGACGTGTCATGGTCTATTTTAAACTCTTAAAATAGAACATTTGTGACTCTGATAGAGTGAGTTTTGAACGAGAAAATAGGTGGTGATTTGATGGATGTTATGTTTTATACAAAATTGCCAAGGGGAAAATATCTGGTAATTTTCGTTTGTAATAAAAATAATCTCAATTTACAGTTGTATATCCTCAAACTGGCCATCCTGTAGTAATAAATACATTCTAGTGCTATCACCTTGTAACAAAATTACAAAGCTAGAAACCCGATTCAACAAAATTACCAATGTTCGCGATGGACCACAAAAGTTGGCCATTTTTCACGTCATAACATAACATAAGCCAAATAATAACTTAATTTGTAACCAAAAAAAAAAAAAACTATCGCGCTTATATCAGTCATATCTAAGGTGTTTGAAAAATATATTATGGTGAAATTATTACCTATTTAGAAAAATATCATATATTAGCTGACGAACAAAAGGATTTCGGAAAAACACAAGTGTAAATTTGGCTATTTATGAGTTTTTACATAATGTCATGTTAAATGTAGATAAGAGCACATCCGCTTGTGCCATTTTCTGCCACATGACACAGGCCTATGACTGCGTCCATTATAATTCCCTAGCAGAGAAATTTGAAGCTTATGGTGTTAAGGGTAACGTCTTAGAACTCGGTAAATCATATCTTCATAATCGTAAACAAGTTACAGAAATCAGTAAAATTAACGGTAAAAGTGAGATAATTTTAAGATCCGAAGAACGAGAAGTTATATACGGAGTACCTTAAGGCAGTGTGCTGGGGCCTCCGTTGTTCACTTTATAAATATTAATGACTTGCCTGAAGCAACGGAACAACCGATGACACTTTTTGCTGACGATTGCACTGTAACAATAGCCTGTGATGACAAAAACACATATGATCATGACATTAATGATCCGCTTATATCTATCATAAACTGGTTAAACAATAAAAATTAAAAATTACAATAATAATTTTATAACTACCCCATCGCCGTATCTCTACGTTGACGTCGTGGTGGGGCTTGCGCGCTCCAAACTCTAGGTCTGTGCCGGTAGAGGTTACTTTGCCGGAACAGGTCTTGGGTGAGGAGCCAGACCAAGAGAGATACAGAAACCCGCAGGGCAGCATGTGGCGAGCTGCTGGGCAGTAGCGACCCTACGTACCCTATCTCCCGGGAGAAGTTATGTTCCTCATATAATATTAAATAAATTTGCATGCCGTAAGGCAAAATGTATCGGGACCCTCATCAAAATAACCACCATATCTGTATACCTACATTTTTGGCAAATAAATGATTTCTATTCTATTCTATTCTATTCTCACCTCTGACTTGTCTTTATTGGCCGGCTGGAGTGAACACTGACGAGAACTGACCTCCCACCTCATTCTTGCCTTTATTGGCTGGCTTGAGTAGAGATTCGCAAGAGCAAACGTGCTCGGAGGAAGGAAGTAGTCCAGTAAGATGCTGGTAGGGATCTTGACCGTACTTCCGGGATTGTCCTAATAGCCGTGGAATACCTCTCCACTCCTCTTAAGCACCTCAGGACACGTTGCCTCCTTGTCGCTACGACACTATGTGCTAGCGACCGTTTCCGGGGGCTCATTGTTGAGTGTGCAAGTCACCCCCTGCCATTTTATCTGTATATTGTATTTATCAAACATTGGTCAGGCAGGGGCCATAGTCCTTCCATAATTTTAGATAACCAGTCCACTTTAGCCATCTAAACCCATAGCCCAATATTTTTTTCGTCTCCATATCCTGCAATAGTCCTACACCAACCGGGGGTTGTCCTTGGGTGCACTTGCATAGTACGAACAGGGATAATCGTCGGTTGGTGCCTCATTTCCATTGAAAGCGTCTAACGGGCCTCTGCGAGTTGGCTTCGTCCCCTCATATGCCTTCCAAAGGTCCGTGACCCTAGGGTCCCGAGTAATATCAAAATAATAATAAATTTAAAAAAGACTAATGTAATGCATTTTAGTCAATTAAATAATATTAATAGTAGAGTGGAGGAGCTCGTGGTTAAGTAATAACAGCCGCACGGGTCGATCCATCAGGTTAAGCTACGCTTGCCGGGGTTGTCCGTGGATGGGTGACCATCTTTACATACCGAGACTCCTCTGTGCCTCGGAAAGCACGTTAAACCGTTGGTCCCGGCTGTCATTCGTAGATCTTTGACAGTCGTTACGGGTCGTCAGAAGACCGAAAGTCTGACAACCAGTCTTACCAAGGGGTACCGTATTACCCAGTTACTGGGTTGTGAAGGTCAGATAGGCAGTCGCTCGATGTAAAATACTAGTATTCAGCTGCATCCGGTTAGACTGGAAGCTAACCCCAACATAGTTGGGAAAAGGCTAGGCAGATTGAATAGTAATGAAACTGACACAACAACATTTCTGGGACTGATTATTGATGATAGGTTGAATTGCAAACCTCAAATAGAAGCACTTAGCAAAACAATAAGTAATGCAGCCTACGCTCTAAAACAACTCGCAGCGGTTCTCAATAAAGATGCACTAATTACTGCTTACTACGGATTAGTTGAATCAGTTCTTAGATACGGAGTTATTTTCTGGGGGAATAGCACAGACAAAGAAAAAACGTTTCAGGCCCAGAAAAGATGCATTAGATCGATGTTTAGATTGCAAACAACAGATAGCTGTAAATCTTATTTTAAAGAACATAACATATTGACATTACCCTCATTATACATTTTGGAAGCAATAGTGTTCACTCATCCCAATTTATTTC
Organism: Fissipunctia ypsillon; assembly: GCA_947568875.1. NCBI lineage: Eukaryota > Metazoa > Arthropoda > Insecta > Lepidoptera > Noctuidae > Fissipunctia > Fissipunctia ypsillon. Next base: position 6,869,153 of record OX387651.1, on the reverse strand, counting down.
AGCGTTTGTCTGATTTTGTCCCAAGGAAAAGACGTGATAATTCTAAATTCTGTGTTCACGGCGCTTAAACAACTCTTATGAGCAAGAGCATCTGTTACATGGCTCCGAGCATATTTAATAAATTGCCCAAATCTTGGAGAACATTGAGTACATCTGCTCTTAAATGCAAATTAAGGACTTTATTAATTGAAGGAACATATTATAGTATTTCAGAGTTTATGAAAGAGGAAAATTTTCTTCGTTTTTGTAATGATAATGTTGTATTTTAATGAGGAGGAGGAGCTCGTGGCTAAGTAATAACAGCCGCACGGGTCGATCCATCAGGTTAAGCTACGCTTGCCGGGGTTGGTTCGTGGATGGGTGACCATCTTTACATACTGAGATTCCTCCGTGCCTCGGAAAGCACGTTAAGCCGTTGGTCCCGGCTGTCATTCGTGGATCTTTGACAGTCGTTACGGGTCCCGAAAGAAAAGAAGAAAGAAGAGAAGAAGCCCGAAAGTCTGACAACCAGTCTTACCAAGGGGTATCGTATTACCCAGTTACTGGGTTGTGGAGGTCAGATAGGCAGTCGCTCCATATAAAATACTGGTATTCCGCTGCATCCGGTTAGACTGGAAGCCGACCCCAACATAGTTGGGAAAAGGCTAGGCAGATGATGAATGTTGTATTTTAATGTTGTTTTCCACTTTTTAATAAGATCACTCCATAATGTATTGTTTTTATTGTTAATGGAATTAAAATTAGCAAGGACTTAATTCCTAATAAGTATGGACATTAAATTGTATTAATATCGTTTATTAAGTAATTATGATTTAATAAGTCATTTTATAATGTAATTTTGATAGATAACGTCGCGGTTGTGCACCATCTCTTCTTACCAATTTGTAAGTACTCCGAGATACGCGGCTGAACATGATAGAACATTTCTGAATTTAATATCTTGCATGCAAAGTATGTACACCATGTTTATACAATTAAATAAACTTACTTGCTTACTATCGATAGGTATGAAACATTATGAAGTATGAAACTCGATTTAAAACTGATTCAAATAGATCTAAGATGTCAAATCTAATTTCAAATCAGGAATTAAGCTTTTAACCGTTCTAGAATGCTAGCCTATTTTGTTTAAATTCAAATTCCAGAACAAAACTTTAAAAACTACAACAGGAAAGTTGCCGTCTTTGACGTTAATACGTATTCCCTCCGTCTCCATTGGGGCGGAAAGCAAAATAAAAACAAGGAACAAAGTGTACTACTGAGACAAAAAAGTGGTAATTGAGTATTCGTGGAGCAGTTGGAAGCCGGTGGCTAAATTATTCGGAGCTCTTCTTTTACATAGATGTGCGAAGTTGGGTATTTCATTTGATAAGTTAAGTGGCTTTTTATTTGCTGTGAATTTAATGGTGGGTATGGTGTGGCTGCTAATGACAATGATGGTGTGGTCGGGGGTTTTTAAAAGAATAGTAAAACCTATTTTGACCCGCGTCGATGTTTGGAGCTAGGTAGGTTAGCCTAATAGGTAATTATCAGTAAGATTTGGCAGTAAAAGACATGCCTTAATGTAAACAAGTTGTTGGTTTAAAATTTTTAGTCCATAACTGAGTATTACAATTATTATATCGGCTTAAAAAGGGGATAGAACCCTGAGTACAATCGACTCTGTTGAGAGCCGATTGTAATCAGGATTTTGTCACCTTGTACTTGTACTCGACACAGTTGTGTGTCGAGTAGACATGTTATTTATTCTATGTGATAATCCTATGTTATGGTGATTATTGATTCAAATCATTATCATTATTGTCTAAATTACAAAGATAAAAATGTTACTAAGAAAATATAACTACGTAGGTACTTCAAATGTGAGCACAGCATAGCAACACCGAAGCTCAACGAATCCTATAGCATCTGTAGCAACGATGGATACATTTCCTTACGTTTTATTGCGTCATTTTGAGTTGCGCAATTACCCTATTTGGGAAATGGAAACATATGAAAAATAGCTCGACATTTTTTCTTATAAAGAGCGTCAAAATATATTTCCCTTTGCGCGGTACAGTGACGGAAATGCGTCATTTCGGTGCTTGTAGGCAATGAGCAATCTGTCTATAATATATAACCTACCTACGTATCTCTGTATCCACTTCTTTTTAAGGGTTTTTTTTACCTATGTGTCTATTTTGAGCCTCGTTTCATTCTTTTCGAGTAAAAGATCTTCCTTAAGAGAATGTTAGGGTAAAACCACGGTCAGTTCCTCCATCGGTCATTGTTTTGGATTTCTTTGAAGTTTTTGGATTTGTTTGAAGTTTTAGTTTCAGTTTTTTTTTTGCTTCGTGGAATGAATGCGGAACCGACGTGTAAACTACATTAGCTGCAAGTCCGTTTTCTACTTATTTTCTTTTTTTAACCGACTTCAAAAAAAAGGAGGAGGTTATCAATTCGGTTGTATGTTTTTTTTTTAATGTTTGTTACCTCAGTACTCCGTCATTTATAAACCAATTTGGAAAATTCTTTTTTTATTTGAAAGGACTTACTTCCAGATTGGTCCCATTTTCATCAAAATCCAGCTCTGATGATAGGATCCATAAGGAATTGAGGGAACTCCTCAAATATTATAGGCAAATACATAGTGATTTTGATATTTTCAACAACAAGTCAAGCATTTGCATTCAGAAAGTATCATTTGGTGAAGTGAAACTGATGGAGAAGACCACAGATGGCCACGGAAACTCCTCAATGATAAGTATTTCACGGGTGGCGATAAGATATCTCGATAAAGATAGTTAAGCGACAATGACGAAGCCAATTTAAATAAATAGTGCTGATGAAAATCGTACCATCGAACTGATCTGATAATGAAGCCGGAAGGTAGGCACGGGAACTCCGTAATAAAACAATGTGTCCTAGACGTGTCTGGGCTTATTGGAATTGTCATGAGATGCACTCTGGCTATAAATTATTTTTAACCGACTTCAAAAAAGGAGGAGGTTCTCACTCAGTTCGTCGGAATCTTTTTTTTTTTAGTGTGTTCCCCGACTACTCGAAGAGGACTGGACCGATTTTAAAACTTATTTTATGTTTGAAAGGGTATACTCTCCAGGTGGCCCCATAGTCATCAGGTCAGAACCTGATGATGGGATACTGGAGAAATCGAGGGAACTCTGAAAATTAGGCACACCTATAGCGATTTGGGTATTTTTTATAGTATCTTGTTTTATAGTTTTTTTTTTTTTTTGTAAAAAAGTTTTTTGTTGTATAAAATGCACTCGAATTTTATGGGAGTTCATTAGAGAATTAAGGCCTCTGATAAACGATGAACAGAGTTTAGGTAGAGGCCGTGTGCCCAATTGATTGATTTTTGCATTAAGCCAATCCGTTATTGGCTATTTAGACCCTTGCCAATTGAATTGACTTTTTTGTTAATTACCGTGTAATGTACTCACCAACAATCTGAACAGCATTAGATAACATTTAAATACAAACAAACGTTAGAAAAAAGCATTAATACTAGCTCCACTTCCACTTTTTATTGCCAATAAACACTTTAAAAAAACGCTTCACGCCATAAAATCAGCATATATATCAGAACGAAACAAAAGTCTTTATTACTCCATTTGTCTCAAATTAGTCGCTCCATGTGACAATGTATTTAATTTCGCTTCCTTCGTCGTAATACACTTAATTACTTCCATTGAATGTACTTCGGGACTACATAGCTCCTTGCAAGCACAAAGTAGATAGGTACAGAAGGCCGGCTTCATACATTTGACGAAAACAGGCGCACGCACATATACAACATGTCCCGGAATTAACGCACTACCTCTTAAGTGGTCAATGTACTCATAATTATGAACAAATTTTACTATGGGACCAAACCAGAAATCGCGAAATAAAATCGGCTGTTCCCTTCATTTTGACGTATTATGCGAACATAATTGCAGGACACCTCTTTTTTTTATACAATTACCGCTGGTGATGGCGATGATTGTACAACGACCCCTTAAGAAGTTGTGCGTTAATTCCGGGACATGTAGACGCGTACGTACGCGATCGCAAACTATCTGAGTCGAATGCCAGTTGCGAGTGTAAGTGCACTCGCTGTACGTGGCTAAATGTTCGTACGTTTTCGCTCATTGTATGGAACTGACCTTCTGGACTTATCTATTCTGTGTTCCAAGGTTTTAAATGTAGGCACGACTAATTATACCCCCGTTTTTACGCCAGCTTAACCTCCCTAGAAATTAATCTTGGGAGTTCTTTTAAAGCATTTGAGGTGTCTCAAAAGGTGTGGAGTAGAAATGATATTTTTGGATTGAATGAAAGAGCAAATGTTAGGGATTCACTGGGGCCCTATTGAGGTCTGGTTTTCAAGAATAACTTTTGCTATCTTAGAGCATATTTCGAGAATGATTTGCATCCAGGAAAATTAATTAATTATGTTCTTATTTAGCTTAGAAGTCAGAAACTAATGCTTTGGGCATATAAATATAGGTTGAAAAGAGTATGCTTGGATGGTGTAGTTATGTTGTAAGAATGAGTGAAAGGCAACTAACGAAAGGTATTTACAGGGCAGATATGAGTGGAAACGCTGGGAGGGGACGCCCTAGGAAGACATATAGTGATCTTATTGGTGATGTTCTTCAGAAAGGTCAGCTGCGTAGTACTCGCAACCGGCGTGCAGATATAACTAGATGTATGAATGTAAACGAGCCAAAAGGAGTATGTAAGGATCCTAGCAGGTATCGTTCTGTAGTTTCTGCCTACCCCCATGGGAAGAAGGCGTGAGTTTATGTATGTATATTTAAATATAGGTGTCAAGTTGTAGATTCAAGTTGATCGAAAAGATCAGACATTCTGAAGGAAGCGGCTGGAACAGTCGGAATACGAAAATCCAAGAAAAAAGTAGGCAACCTAACTTTTCTGAAAGTTTTTTGTCCGATATCTTCTGAGTTAAACGTTCAAGTAGACCAAACTGTGTGTTACTGTACTGTTCTGCAGTTTCAATGTAAATGTTTTGAGCTGTTAACTTTTATTTAACTTTCCTGGATTATGTTTCCATAAATTGTTAGTTTATTTGTTCTAAACAACTAGTATTAGAGTCGTCATCATCCCACATGCCGCAGACAACACCTCGCGCTATCTCGTATGCAAACAGTTGTGGAACTCCCGCCGCGCCATTATGGCAACACTATTTATACTGCGCGGATTTGTTTCCATTGTATTACGTTAGAAATTATATTATGTTCTAATTTTATATGGAGTTTCGACTTTACGCGTGACTTTATTTTTAGGCACAAATGCTACTTCAACAATTCGGTTGACTCAATCAGAACGAAACAAAGAAGAAAAAAGAACGAAGTAGGTATTTTCGTAAATACTTTTTACGTTTTTACCAAAAAGGTAAAACTAATTGGTAGGGAGAGCCCAAAGGGTTTTTGAGCAAGCATATGCAAGGCAAAAAGTTGATAGATGAGTCGGTGTGGCATCGGCATGATGAGATCAAATCTGATGAAGAAATTGTGGGCTTTCCTACGACGACTTTGAAAACTCAGATTTGTATAATTTAAAGATATTCAGAGCGAATAAAAGTTATTTAGAAATTTTGTTGATTTAGAAAAGTACCCAAAAGTGGTCATAATTTTACATTAGCTCTAAATCAATGAATCGAAAAGCTTTGATTGTTATTTGAATTTGATGCTGACCCTTTTGCGAAGATTTATCGGTATTCAGTCATTTGAAAATATCAAACATCATTATCATTTCTGTCAAATGATGTCCACTGCTGGACATATGCACTGCTACTTCGACTGGTCCTGTGCTTACCGCATCCAGCGAATCAACGAAGCCAACATCAAACACGTGAAAGTAATGAATATAAGTTAAGTAGCAAAATTAACACACCGTCGGAGTACACCATAAACAGTATAGACGCATGAGGAACAGGGTGTAAAGTTCAGTCATCCTCTATGAAAAGAGAGGATCCTCCAACCAGACGGGTGCTGTGTCTGGTGGACTACTGCCCAACGGTTGATGTCGGGATGTTGTATATTTGCTAGTCGCGCGGTCTGATTGCGCGATGCAGGATTTTGCGTGACGTCAGTGTGATGCGTTCCAATGTGGCAATGTAGATATGCCGCCACAACAGGGTTGATTATTTCAACATTTACTACGTCACTAAGCTAAGAAATAAAATATCTAACAAGCTATCAATATTTAAAAAAAATATTCAGAGGTGCCCGTCAATTGTTTCATAAAGTTGGCAAAGATGGAAAACCACTATTACTAAAATTAACGAAAACCTTGAACTAACCCATTGTTTGACGTGACGTGCAGCATTGGAAACATATACTTATTTAACCGACAACCCAGACGGAGTGCATTAAAACATTTCGGATTTGGAACTTAGAGAAACTTCGCAATTCCTGTTCAATCTACGTTCACTGCAGTTATTGGTAGCTTCCACTAAATGCTGGGATCTGCACAAACATCACACTGCTAAATGACTTTGATAAACTTTTGATTATGGATTACGGAATTATTTTTACTAATGATTTAGGATTTATTTACTAAGTTACACAATCGATTTTGGACTGATAAACAAGGACGGGGAGCGATAGATATTGTTGTATAGTCAAAACAATTAAATTATGAAATTATTGCGACTGTCTGGTGTGAAAGTACGGGGGCCAACCACCACCTCCTAAAGCAGTATTATTTTAATGTTACTTCAGTGTGAGAAAGAGATGGAGCTATACAGGACATCTAGCTCCATCTCTTTCCCACACTGAAGTTTTAAAGTTTTCAAGATTACAATAATACTGCTTTAAGAGGTGGTGGTCTAGCTCCTGCAGTTTACAACTGACAATGAAAAATTTGATAGAAAATGTTACCATGATAGCAAATTATACAATACTTATGGTTTTCTACAAACCTGGTAACGTTTGAAACTTAAGCTCAAAGCATTTATTTTAATTAAACCATTTACATGCACTTTTGAATAGTCAAGGAGTCATCAGTCAGAAAATATGAAGCTAGTTGCCCACTCCAAAGCGTAGTAGGTACTATCGACAAACGCCAAGCCTTTCCGATTTTGATACAATTTTGTTTGCAAGCTGCAATTTGTAAATGCAAATGACAAAGGACTATAACGGCAGGGTTTCTTCAATGAATCAGTGTATACAAAAAGCAACTTTAAGGTGTAAAGGCGTCCGTTTTGTCGATAGTACTGTAAAGGTTTCATGCAAAAGGCGACCTTATGTCATACAGGCTGTTAGGAAAATAACTATGGTTGCATGGACGTGAAAAAATCGTGGCATTATGTAGTGTGTGTTTCTTTGAGATAAACTGATAAAAATACAAAAATCGGACAAGTGCGTGTCGGACTACGCACAATGAAGGATTCCGTAGTTGGGATGAATTTGAAGAAAAAACTTAAGCCCAAGAAAAAACTTAACATGTAGCTGAAAACATGTTCTCTCATACATGCCAACTGCAAATGTAAGTTGGTCGACTATTACTCGTTAACTTGTAAAGCCTACTTAGTTGTGATAGTTTTTCTTTTAATTTCGTTGTATATACTACTACCGTGAACTTTTTCACATATCCAAAACTAACCGTTTAGCTGGCAGGGTGGGGACACTTTCCGACGTTTGGCTCCCAGACTAGAGCGGGCAGGGGCTGCCTTGAGGTGGCTCCTGCCCAATCTGGGGGGTCCAAACGCCTCCTGCCGCAGGCTCTACGCGGGGGTCGTGCGGTCCATGGCCCTTTATGGGGCTCCGGTGTGGCCGCGTTCTGTGAGGTGGTGACCGGCCCGCCGGTTGAACGCGTCCCAGAGGGTCATGGCCATTTGGCTAGCCCGGGGATACCGCACGGTCTCCGGTGAGGCGGCGAACCTCCTTGCTGGATTACCGCCATAGGATCTGGAGGCAAAAGTCCTCGCGCACATGTGGGAGTGGCGCGAGGAGACAAAACGCCGGGGCGTAACTCCGCTGCCGCGAGAAATCACGGCACGGCGGACAGTGCTCCGGCGGGATCTCATGGCAGCATGGAGAGTGCGATTGTCGCAACCTAGCGCTGGGCACGCCACAATTATGGCGATAAGTCCCCTCTTTGAGGAGTGGCTGGAGAGGCGCCACGGCGTCCTCACCTTCCGCCTGACGCAGGTCCTCACCGGATACGGGTGCTTTGGGAGGTACCTATCCGGATAAGGCGGGAGGAAACGCCCGGGTGTCACCACTGTGTGGATCACCCGGAGGACACGGTGGAGCATACGGTGCAGGCCTGCTCGGCTTGGGCGGGGCACCACCGTGTCCTCGTGGAAGTGATCGGCGGCGGCGATCTCTCGCGTCCGGCTCTGGTCCAGGCCATGGTACGAAGCAAGAGTAAATGGGAAGCCATCACCACCTTCTGTGAAGCAGTAATGCTTGCGAAGGAGGAGGCGGAACGCGTGAGGGAGAGGCAAACTTTGCGCCCTCACGCTCCTAGTTATCGCAGGAGACGCCCTGGGCATCGGGAATTGGTAGCCGATTCCCGGTCACCGTTGGCGCGGGCTTGCGGACGTCGAGCAATGGGTAGCTTGCCGTCTGGTAAGGACCAGGCCCGAGTCGACGGCACGCTGTGTTCCACGCGCGCCTCAAAGAGATGTCAGCACTATTGACAGGATCCGCTAGGGCCGATGCCAGCTAGGGTTGCGGGATGTTCGAAAGAGTTACCGTGGCCCCGGCACAGGCAACTGAAGGAACACAGGTGGGTTTTAGTCGGTAACAGTCTGACACGCCCTCCCGCTACGCCCAGAGTGGGAGAAGCCATTGATGATTTCCCATCCAAAAAAATATATACATAATAATAAACATTATCATCAAATTTCAAGTTCATAGATCATGGGAAGTTAAAAAATTCTTCGGAACAAAATTTTGTAAGAAAAGCAGACTTTGGTAGCTTCTCGTTCCTTTGTTTTCCAATATTTTCAAAACAAAAAATACAGTATTTATCTACTCAACGAGTTTTATACAACGATACCCCTCTCGATGGGTTAGGTCAAATGTTTTATTTCGTGCCCCCTTTAGCTGTATGGGAACATACAAAAATATTAAAAAATATTTTTTGACAATTTATATCTGCCTTTGAATCAACAAGATGCCAAATTTGATACTGTGTAAATTTGAAGACTATATGTAGCTCCAACCGTTTGGCTGTAAACCCTGTGTGACAGACGACGGACAGACGGACACGTGAGTGACAGCAATAGTGCTCCGTTTGGACCCTCCGGGTACGGAACCCTAATAAATGATTCAAGTTTATCATCAATAATGATAGATACGCCCCCATACGCAAAACATAACTCACCACAGTACTGTACAGGCTTTAATCGAGCCGGCCTTCAGCATGAATCCTCCTCGGATTGTGGCATTGGCTGATAAGACAAACATTGGTTTATTGAAATGTCGAATAGCTGTAAATTATGACATATAGTCAAATCTATATATATAAAAGGAGAAACTGACTGACTGACTGACTGACTGACTGACTGACTGACTGACATATCAACGCACAGCCGAAACTACTGGGACTAGGAACGTGAAATTTTGCACACGGCTTCCTTTTATGATGTAGGGGAGCACTAAGAAGGGGTTTTTGGAAATTCGACCTTTAAGGGGGTGAAAAGGGGGTATTTCGTTTGTATGAAAAATCTTATTCCTTGAGTTAATAAACTTGAAACTTGGCACAAATACTTATCTTAGTAAATTATGAACTTTGTAATTTTTGGTTTTTCTAAACTACCCCCACGAGAGGGATTGGGGGGTGTCAAAAAATGTATGGAAGAATTTTAACACGCAGTCCAATTAACTCGAAACTCAGTATTTATACTTAAGTCTAAAAATAAAGAATAACCTGTATCAAGGTTTTTCGAAAATCTACCCCGAACGGGGTGAAAAGGGGCTGTCAATATTACAGGGGAGAATTTTACTGCGTAGCTTGATTAACTCGAAAATTGGTATGAATAATCTTTGAATCAAGGTTTGGAAATATCCTAAACGATTTTTTTAAATTCTACCCCTCTGGGGGTGAAAACCGGTGATATAGTTTAGATGAAAAATCTTATTCATTTGGTTACTAAACTTGAAACTTGGCACGAATATTTGCCTAAATAAGCAATAAAGTTTCTTACTATTGGTTTTTCAAAACTACCCCTGACGGGGTGAGAAGGGGTAATTAGATTTTTAAGAGGAGGATTTTACTGTGTGGCTTGATTAACTCAAAAATTGGTATAAGAAATCTTTGATTTCAGTTATGGAAAAATCCGAAACGAGTTTTCGAAATTCCACCCCTGTGGGGGTGAAAAAAGGGGATACAGATTATATGAAAAATCTTATTCCTTTGGTTAATACACTTGAAACATAGCAATATTTGCCTTAAGAAATAATATAAATTGTCACTCTTAGTTTTTTAAAACAAGTTAGGAACACTAGGACCGTAAGAACAGTCAGGAACAGTAAGGAAAAATTTTAACGTGCTGTCATATTAACTCAAAACTCGGTACTAATACTTTTTCGGAAGTCAGTGTCTTTGGATCTGTATTTTAGGTTTTTGCCACTGACTTCCGAAATTAAAGTTATTATTCACTTTGTAGTGTTTGTTTTGGAAGTCGGTTGTTTTTATTGTTCACTTTTTATTAAGTCTGTTTGTAATTTATCTGAAGTACAATAGCCTAATGACAAGTGCTCACCACCTTTTACAAAACATTGCTTTTCCCGAAGCAGGGGCGTTAATTGTTGAGGAGTTCTCTTGGTACTTCACCAACAGCTCCACTTCACCATGTGCATTGTGACGAGCTTCTATTGCTTAGCAATAATTTTAAAGTAATGGAATCGCAACCCGTGAAATAGTTATTATTGAGTTGTTCCAGTGGCCATCTTACCATCTGTGGTCTTCGTCATCAGTTCCACTTCACCAAATGTTGCTTTCCAAGAGGAAATGCACAAGTTACTATAAAAAAATACCAAAATCGCTATAAGTGCGCCTATATTGAAGAGTTCCCTCAATTTCTCTAGGATCCCATCATCAGATCCTGACCTGATGACAATGGGATCACCTGGAAAGTATACCCTTTCAAACAAAAAAAGAATTTTCTAAATCGGTCCAGCCGTCTTTGAGTAATCGGGGAACCATAAAAAAAAATATTCCGAAGAACTGAGAACCTCCTCCTGTTTTGAAGTCGGTTAAAAATAATTTATAGCCAGAGTGCATCTCATGACATTTCCAATAAGCCCCAACACGGCTAGGATACATTGTTTTATTACTGTTCTGAGTTCAGTGGTACCATTTTCATCAGAAGCATTTATTTAAAGGAGATGTTTCAAAATGTATGGAGCTCCGGCTAGGTATTGGTACACCCTACTAAAAAATGGGGAAACACAATTAAAACAGTTTCCAATCATCCAATTACTTTTAATTGGCTTTGTTTGGTAGTAAAGTACAAGAATGTACAATTGAAATTGCAACACACAATAAAAACCCATCATGGCGATAAGTTGTCATGTTGATTGATTATTGTCGTTTGACATGTTTACTTCTGTCATATTACATTGTCAAAGAGAATCATAACATTGTCGTACTTTTTGTCTTTTGCAATATTATTTTAGATCTAATTGTAAAGTCGAAAATCTATTAAAGAAATCTGACAGATTGTAGTAGCTTGATGTACTGGCGTCTGTACATAAAGTATAGTCCAGTTAAGCAGACGACAACCTCATAAGTTAACCTGCGATATGCCAAGATTTTTACTTATAGCATAAACGTACATAATACAAACATTCAATGTTCAATTTGATTCAACTATCAAAAACACATAGGTACCTATATTTTTACTAATGTAAACAAACAAATGTAGATACAAATAAAACAGCAATTTATGTTTATGTTTCCTTACAAGATAAGTCGATTCAACAGATGTGAAGGGTAACAGTCCAAAAAAAAAGCCAAGTCAACAGATGGGAAAGAAACGGTACAAAATCCAAAAAACGAAAGCCAGGCTGTTAAAAATAACTCGAGAGAACAGAACATCAGAACACGATCGACAACAAAAGCGACTGAAGTGACAGTAGACAGTTCACGATCTATGATCAATGGTCGATCTATGGTTTACTGTTATTGGTTTTTAACCACAGAGTACCTAAATTGGCGAGACGCCATATTGAAAGTCGATAAAATAATTGATAAATATCAAATTATTACAAGAGAAATATGCATTTATGCAATTTATCAGTATTTTTCTCAATTTTTCGAGGTATTGTACATATTCTGGGCCCATTTTGAAACATCTCCTTTGCTTCGTCATAGTCGTTTAACTATCTTTATCTTATCGCCACCCGTGAAATACTGATTATTGATGAGTTCCTGTAGCCATCTGTGGTCTTCTTCGTCAGTTCCACTTCACCAAATCATACTTTCTGAATGCAAATGAAAGAAAGAAAGAAAGAAAAATATTTTATTTGGGACACGCACAGGAAATACAACAATAAAAAAACATTAAAACTAACAATATCATAAACACAGATAAAATAAATGCTTGATTTGTTGACGAAAATACCAAAATCACTATGTGTTTGCCAATAATATTTGAGGATTTCCCTCAATTCCTCATGGATCCTATCATCAGAACTGGATTTGGATAAAAATGGGACCAATCTGGAAGTCCAATCCTTTCACATAAAAAATATTTTTTTAAATCGGTTTATAAATGACGGAGTTACGGTAACAAACATTAAAAAAGACCATACAACCGAATTGATAACCTCCTCCTTTTTTTTAAGTCGGTTAAAAATAGTAACGAAGTCAGAACTGTGCATTGCATATATTTAAAAAGAAGTGATTGAACGAGTCTGTTGCGCACACTATAGTTTTTAGAATTTTTGTCCGTTTGTTGTTTGTCGGGATGTATGTTCCGGATTGGCGCAAAAACGGTTGATTGAATTTAGAGGAAATTTGGCATACAGATGTTTTAGAACCTGGATTAACACGTAGGGTAGGTACTAATTTGATATATTCCGACATACACGCGGGCGAAGCCGCGGGCAAAAGTTAGTTGTTTTATATTGAGTCAGTGCTGTGCTAGCTTTACCCTTGACAATGTAACGTGCTTTCCCATAAGCCAATAAATAGTAATAGCAGTGCTTCTGTGTGTCTCATTGATATATCCACCAACACACCTCGGAGTCGAGACGACACATACAAAAATTACTACAGTACCTATGGAGAAGAACGGGCAAGACACGCCATGGAAACTCTTTTAAATCCAAGAATATAATATTAGTTTCTGTTGTTATGGCATTATAATGCACTTTTATTTTTGCATTTTATGGTGGCGCAGCTTTGGGCACGCCACAATTGCGGCGATAAGTCCCCTCTATGAGGAGTGGCTGGAGAGGCGCCACGGCATCCTCACCTTCCGCCTGACGCAGGTCCTCACCGGACACGGGTGCTTCGGGAGGTACCTGTTCCGGTTACGGCGGGAGAAAACGCCCGGGTGTCACCACTATGTGGATCGCCCGGAGGACACGGTAGAGCATACGGTGGAGGTCTGCCCGGCTTGGGCGGAGCACCGCCGTGTCCTCGTGGTAGCGATCGGCGGCGGCAATCTCTCGCGTCCGGCCCTGGTCCAGGTCATGGTACGGAGCGAGAGTACATGGGAAGCCATTACCTCCTTCTGCGAAGCAGTAATGCTCGCGAAGGAGGAGGCGGAACGCGTGAGGGAGAGGCAAGCTTTGCGCCCTCACGCCCCTAGTCGCCGCAGGAGACGCCCTGGGCGTCGGGAACTGGCAGCCGATTCCCGGCCACCGTAGGCGCGGGCTTGCGGACGGCGAGCAATGGGTAGCTCGCCGTCCGGTAAGGACCAAGCCCGAGTCGACGGCGCGTTGTGTTCCACGCGCGCCTCAAAGAGATGTCAGCACTATTGACGGGGTCCGCTAGGGCCGATGCCAGCTAGGGTTGCGGGATGTTCGAAAGAGTTACCGTGGCCCGGCACAGGCAACAGAAGGAACACGGGTGGGTTTTAGTCAGTAAAAGTCTGACACGCACTCCCACTCCGCCCAGAGCGGGAGAAGTCATTTGATGATTTCCCATCCACAAAAAAAAAAAAAAAAAAATGGTGGCGCAGCTTGGAAATGACTTTAGTGACATGACATGCAGATTTAAGAGATAACGTAGCCGAGTTATTTGCGTGTTATATTTTGATGAGTCATTATGAATATGACCCCAATATTTATCGTGGGCCAGAGACCTAAATCTTACAACTAATAACATTTTGAATCTGATTCAAATTCGTCTTCTGTGCTAAGATTCAAACCTCTTAAGGCACCTATCCCACACGCCGCCGGCGATTAACGAGAAGCAAGTAGAGCTTAGTAATTAAAAACGAGTAAGCGAGCAACGAGCAGCGAATGCGCGACGGGCGGCGATGGGCGATTGCTCGCTGTTAAGCGCTCGTCGAATCCAAGCGTGAGTCTCTCAGCAAAGCAAGTGTTCTACCCGCCAAGCGAGCGTCGCTGAGCGAGTACTCTCGTTGATAGCTCTTGTCGCTGCGATAAACGAGTACTCGCCGGCAGTGTGAACAGTCAGCGATCAACTATTAGTATATGTATGTATCTTTTACTTACGTGAGACCTCCAATCTTTTGTACGAGTAAATCGTTGATAGCTAGCCCCATCCTTGTCGGCGCGGTGGCGGTGGGACGGTGCCTAACACAGAAGACGATATATGCCGTGGTCCTTGCAGCAATTGCGAAAAAATATTAATGTCGCTAGGTACAGTCAGCTTTTAAATAGCTGTAGGGATACATCGACAAGAATTCATTTAATTGTCTACAATCTATGTTCTATTTTTTTTTTTGTAAGTAATTATTTATTCACCAAAAACTTAGCTTAGGTAACACCAGTGTTATTTCAATAAGGGATGGGTAAGGCTATTACAAATGAGTAAGACCCCCTTTTTTTTGGATGGGAAATCATCAAATTACTTCTCCCGCTCTGGGCATAGCGGGAGGGCGTGTCAGACTTTTACTGACTAACACCCACCCGTGTGGCAGTTGCTTGTGCCGGGGCCACGGTAACTCTTTCGAACATCCCGCAACTCTAGCTGGCATGGGCCCTAGCGGACCCCGTCAATAGTGCTGACATCTCTTTGAGGCGCGCGTGGAACACAACGCGCCGTCGACTCGGGTCTGGTCCTTACCGGACGGCGAGCTACCCATTGCTCGCCGTCCGCAAGCCTGCGCCTACGGTCGCCAGGAATCGGCTACCAATTCCCGACGCCCAGGGCGTCTCCTGTGGCGACTAGGGGCGTGGGGGCACAAAGCTTGCCTCTCCCTCACGCGTTTCGCCTCCTCCTTCGCGAGCATTACTGCCTCACAGAAGGTGGTGATGGCTTCCCATTTACTCTCGCTCCGTAGCATGGCCTGGACCAGGACCGGACGTGAGAGAGCGCCGCCGCCGATCGCTTCCACGAGGACATGGCGGTGCCCCGCCCAAGCCGGGCAGGCCTCCACCGTATGCTCCACCGTGTCCTCCGGGCGATCCACACAGTGGTGACACCCAGGTTTTTCCTCCCGCCTTATCCGGAACAGGTACCTCCCAAAGCACCCGAGTCCGGTGAGGACCTGCATCAGGCGGAAGGTGAGGACGCCGTGGCGCCTCTCCAGCCACTCGTCAAAGAGGGGACTTATCGCCATAATTGTGGCGTGCCCTATGAATACGACCCCTGCCCTTCAAACTAGGAAAATCCAGTATCTTGAAGGAGAGTGTTCTTAAATGGGATTGACACGTTTTACATGTCAATGTGTAACCACAAAATATAATGTTAAAAACAAGTACCTACCCAATGTGTAATAATATTACACACTAGCTGAGCCCCGCAACTTCGTTCATAAGATACAAAATATAGGTACTAAAATAACAGCCACATTTTAATAAAACTCCCTCGGGAAGGGAGGCGAGCCTTTTGCGATAGATGTAAAGTTGTCTAGCGGCTCAATTATGGACGTAACGGACTCATGTATGAGCGTAGGTACTACTTTGGGTAAGACCTAACTTAAAAAAAAAAAAAACATAAAGCAGGTAACTAAAGCATTTTTCTCTCTCTCTCGAACCTCACTCATCACCCAAATCCAGTCCTAAATCTCCATAAACAATACTAGCTATTAATCATGAATTAATATGCGCATAGAAACATACTTGTACCGGTCAAGTTGGCCCATGTAGGTTCTATCAATAAAACAACATGGACGATTTGAGGCCGGCCGGTCTAGACACCGAGTACTGCTCGATAAAAACTGCGTGTTACGGAATTTAGAATTGTGGAATAGAATTGAAAGCAAAAATAAATGGTTACTCACTCATTTATTGCATTCCATAATTTGTACTTAGGTGGTAACTTAAAATTTAATAAGATCATTATGTACCCTGTCGGGCACAGCGAAATAGTACATACATATGTGAGAGGTAGCTTTAAAACTTATCTATTCTTAACTCTATTTAAATGTTGTAGGATTGTTGGTAAGTTTTTCAGAGTTACACCTATCGTCAGTTGAACGCGTCCCAGAGGGTCATGGCCATCCGGTTAGCCCGGGGATACCGCACGGTTTCCGGGGAGGCGGCGAACCTCCTTGCCGGATTACCGCCATGGGATCTGGAGGCAAAAGTCCTCGCGCACATCTGGGAGTGGCGCGAGGAGGCAGGACGCCGGGGCGTAACTCCGTTGCCGCGAGAAATCGCGGCACGGCGGACAGAGCTCCGGCAGGATCTCATGGCGGCATGGAGAGTGCGATTGTCGCAACCCAGCGCTGGGCACGCCACAATTGCGGCGATAAGTCCCCTCTTTGAGGAGTGGCTGGAGAGGCGCCACGGCGTCCTCACCTTCCGCCTGACACAGGTCCTCACCGGACACGGATGCTTCGGGAGGTACCTGTTCCGGATAAGGCGGGAAGAAACGCCCAGGTGTCACCACTGTGTGGATCGCCCGGAGGACACGGTGGAGCATACGGTGGAGGTCTGCCCGGCTTGGGCGGAGCACCGCCGCGTCCTCGTGGTAGCGATCGGCGGCGGCGATCTCTCGCGTCCGGCCCTGGTCCAGGCCATGGTACGGAGCGAGAGTACATGGGAAGCCATTACCTCCTTCTGCGAAGCAGTAATGCTCGCGAAGGAGGAGGCGGAACGTGTGAGGGAGAGGCAAGCTTTGCGCCCTCACGCCCTTAGCCGCCGCAGGAGACCCCCTGGGCGTCGGGAATTGGCAGCCGGTTCCCGGCCACCGTAGGCGCGGGCTTGCGGACGGCGAGCAATGGGTAGCTCGCCGTCCGGTAAGGACCAGACCCGAGTCGACGGCGCGTTGTGTTCCACACGCGCCTCAAAGAGATGTCAGCACTATTGACGGGGTCCGCTAGGGCTGATACCAGCTAGGGTTGCGGGATGTTCGAAAGAGTTACCGTGGCCCCGGCATAGGCAACAGAAGGAACACCGGTGGGTTTTAGGCAGTAAAAATCTGACACGCCCTCCCGCTCCGCCCGGAGCGGGAGAAGTCATTTGATGATTTCCATGCACAAAAAAAAAAGGGTTACACCTATAACGTTAAGTCTGTGGGCACGAAACTAGCGGCGGCCGAGCGATGGCGATTGCGGGGCGGCGCGGTGCGGTGGCGGCGTAATCAAAAGTATAGTATTCTGAAGAGACGCGCACGAAACGGGCGAGAGTGGCGCGGGGCGAGCGAGCGATGCACGGGCGGTGGCGGCGCGGTGGCGACGGGAACAAACTTGTTTGATTTCGCCGCGTGACGGCCGCTACTTCCTACTTGATCGACCTCCAGTGTCGTGCCCACCCCAAGCCCGCTGCCAGATCGCGCCGCCCCGCGCCGCTCCGCATTCACCATCGCTCGACCGCCGCTAGTTTTGTGCCCGCAAACTAAATGATGTGACAATCACAGTTTGCTGAAATGTATGCCAAAAATCGGAAGGTAGTGATTATCATTTCTGCAATAATGCACGTTACCTCATAGTTGCGACGTGTGCGCAAGCGCACCTTAACGTGTTTTGCCACTGTCAGGATAAGTGCTTAGCTCCAAACATTTTTGAATAGTTAAATTATCAAATTCGGGACGCTATCAGCTCTCTATTATGCTTAACCAGCCACGGTTCGATAGTGAATGGTGCGCCTGAATTTATCTGACAGCAATATTCGCTCGATCTGCGTCTACAACTTCAGAAATAGTGACTGAACTATGAATATATTTTTTTGAATGCAGTGCAAGAACTTAGAAACGAAGTAGATCATACTTATTTCTTATGATCCAAGGCTTGCAAAATAACACGGTCTTCAAAAATTCTGCTGATTCTAAAATCTAATTGCCTTTTACATCTCACTGAATATCCAGCTCAATACATTCTAAGACTCCATGCCATGTAGATTTTATAACAGTCGGAAACTGAAGAGCACTCCACTTGCTCAATTAATAAAGAAATACCCTCCACCCACGGATACCGATATTAAAACCTCTGCAAACGTATTCATTGCAACTGACTACGCAAAATAAAATGGAATATACGCGACAAATGAAATGCTTGTTTTATTTGAGTGGGTTTCCCTATGTGTGCGTAGGATTATTGTGGGAGTGAAGGAAAATAATTGGTTTGGCCTTTTATTTTATAATTATTTTTATTAATGTCACGGTTTTGATTGATTGAGGGGTAAGCGGAATTCGTTCGATAGCTACAATTTACTCCTGTGTTCTTCTGTTGCCTTTATGCCAATTTCTTTGTGGTCGATTCGAGGTAATTACTTCTTCCTCCATACTTCCCTTTCGGCCGCCATCTCAGAAATAATCTACCACAAAATCCATCCGTTGAAATAACGTAGAAACTAGGAAATATGACACAAAAGTTTCCAAAAAAAAAAATTGTTCCACACATAAGTTTTTTGTAATGAATAATTGTCTGTGTAATTTTTCACCCCGTATTCATGAATTTCAAGATATTTAAATGTAGGAGAGAGACGTCAGAGCGAACGGTTATGGTAATCCGATGGTATTGAACTCCACACAGATATTAATATTGATGCAGCTACTTTATATGCCCCTGGAAAGTTGTAGAAGCATTTCTCATTTTGCAGCATTATGTAGTAGGACTAGAACTTGCAATTTGATATGGAAATAAGAGATTCTTTATCAGTGAACATTTTTTTAAATAGGTTAAAGTTGTTGGCTATCCAACAATAATAAATCATTACTCACTGTAATGTACTCGATAGATCGAACGACATATTTTGTTAATAATAATTAATAATTCAATTACATATTCAAGTAATATAACTCATGGTATTAGTAACAATTTGACTTATACCTATGTTAGCAACCTAAATTAAATATAAATAAAGAAATGCTAAATCACGCTTTAAGTCCAGCAGAAATTTTGCAGCACCGGTTAACGATCTCGCAGTCCAGTCGGCCGGAGATCATTTTTAGGATGCTGTTGGTGCTGCCCCGCACCCTGCGTACTAGGGATGCGCATCTCTAACGTATTACTGTTAAGTTTCTCTTAATTAAGTAAACTATTGTATGTTCTTATTTGCCGTTTCATTTGGCGTTATTTTGAAAAAAAAAACTTTTGATTGATTTTATGCAGTTTTCAATGTGTATTGAGAATATTAAAAATTTCATCTTAAAAAATATGCTGCTAGTTAAAGTTGCAAAGATTAGATACTTATTCTTTACCTTTCATTTTCTTTACCATAATACAATGATCAACAGGGTGCTTTCTGTTTTACTGTTGGTACACATAATTTATTATTCATAAAACCAGAAGAAATAAGGATTTCAAGATAGTTTCCAGCTTACCAGAGGACCAAGGTAGGAGGAATGTGTGATTTGCACTTTGTGCTGGAAAGCAAACTTTAATTAAAATCTCAGAAATGTAGAAGTTCTCATGCATAACTTAAACTAGGTTTAACTCATCAGTTTTCATGTTAATGCATTACTTCAAGTTCTGCAGTCCATGTGAATAAGTAAACTTTTTGATACTCATTAAATAGGTAAAACAAATTCGCTAAAATTATGCAGGAATGCCTGGAAATTGTTACCAAATAACTGCGTTCCAACGTCCAACATCAAACAGATTTCAGTTCGTAATAAAATTAAGATAATTAAACAGTATAAAAGCTATTTGAGTGCAATCAGTGAAATAAGCCAAAGAACAATAAACCACTCATAAAGGCCACGGGGAACTGATCAAAAATTGTTTAAGTTAATTGAACTGTCAGGGATCCAATTAAATTGGGTGCAATAATCGGCAATTCGAAACAATAGAGTGCGATTTTCGAAAATGAGCGATACAAAAATTTATACAGAGTTTTAATCTAGAGAGTAACTTAAATATCAAACGGAATGAATTCATTTAAAACATGTGTTCAATTTAATTGAAATAAATTGTTTTGTTTTGTGATCGAATTGTGTGGCTATGTTATTATTATTGATGATTATGGTAGCAAGATTTCATCTGACAGTGTCTTTGTTTGTTTTTGTACCTACACACATTAATCAGAAAGGTTAGATAGAAGTGTATTCAGATCAAAATTAATGACAGTCATCATTAAAATCATCGCTAAAGTCATTGTTATCGTGAAGCCGTATGTTAAATGTTAATTCTTGCTAATAGGATACGGACTTACTTCTTAAAATATGCATTAATCTAATTCATGATAAATCTACCTAGCCTTTTTCCAACTATGTTGGGGTCAGCTTTCAGTCTAACTGGATGCAGCTTAATACGAGTATTCTATATGGAGTGACTGTCTGTCTGAGAGCAGTGGTGGCCCAATGGTACGGCCGCGGCTGACGAGTTGTAGATCGTGAGTTCGAACCCTGACAGGCGCTTTATTTTTTGTAAATTATTTCATCACCACTCCTCTCAAAATATCGTCAGAAAACCGGCATGTCCTAGAACTAAAAAATCGAAGAAATGTGACATCTACCAACCCGAACTGGGTTCGCGTGGTAAATTACGGCCCACTCCCTCTCACTGAGAGGAGGCCTGTGTCCCAACAGTGGGAACATTATAGGCTGATTATGGTGTTATGATACCTGTCTGACCTCCACAACCCAGTTACTGGGTAACACGATATCTCTTGGTAAGACTGGTTGTCAGACTTTTGTGCATCTGACTATCGGTAACGACTGTCAAATATCTACGAAAGACAGCCGGGACCAACGGCTTAACCTGCTTTCCGAGCCACGTAGGGGTCTCGGTATGTAAACCTAATCCATGATAACAGGCTGAAAACATGTATGAGGATGTTTATATTTTATACACTAAAACATGTGCATATGTTGACAGTGCTGAACACATGTGTCAATCACGTCATACAAAAAATTGTTATAACTACTATGAGAACTGAAACAAGAACAGATTCGCACTAACTCGCATTACTTGTAGACATAGCTCACAGAATAAGCAAGCTGAAGTGGCATTGGGCCAGCCATATTAGCTGTAGAACCGGTGACCGTTGGAGAAGTCGTGTTCTTAAGAGGAGATGGCGATTCACCAAACGTAAGGTAAGACTCCATCAGGCTCGGTGGAGCGATGATCTTCGCAGGGTGGCTGGTAGTCAGCCAGGGTCGCGGGATGTTCGAAAGAGTTACCGTGGCCCCGGCACAGGCAACTGAAGGAACACGGGTGGGTTTTAGTCACTAAAAGTCTGACACACCCTCCCGCTCCGCCCAGAGCGGGAGAAGTCATTTGATAATTTCCCATTCAAAAAAAAAAAAAGGTTGACTGATGGTAGCTGGATGAGAGTTGCCAAGAATCGAGCTGAATGGTGTGAAATTGGAGAGGCCCATGTCCAGCGTTAACTGCTGTAGGCTGATGATGAACTCGAATTAGTGTAAGACCGCGGCCGCACTGCTAAGGCGACTGCAACGGCGACTTATGAACAAATTGTCGCTTCTGCAGTGCGGTTACCGACACACGTTTATATGAGTTTATTTTCACGAAATCACCGTCGTATCGCAGTCGCCTTAGTAGTGCGTCCGCAGCCTTAACCTATTCAACACAAAACTTACACGAAGCGACGTCTGTTATGAAATTAGTATGACAGCTAAAACGATAAAAAAGGCACAAACCTTAACGTCTTATTTTCATTTAGATTGCTTGTCAAGTGATTTTATTTACTGTTTTATTACATCATTTTTGTGGTCATTTGTAATGATCTTGCTAGATTAAAGTCACACATGTCAATGTCAAGTCATGATGGCATGCTTCAAATTCATACAAACACGAGGGCAGCTATAATTAGATTAAGTGTCGAGTCATAAAATGTGATTTCACATTCATTGCATGTTCTGATAACTCGTTCATTAATAGCATAATAATTAATCGGAAATGGATTGTGTTAAATTTTAAATCATCGTGTTCCAATTTTTTGCTTGCTCATTTATCATTCGATATTGCAATTTCATAGTGATTGGTATTTTATACTATTTGGTGCATTAAATGTCAATATCTACAGGACACAACAGGATTGGCTATTGGAATATTATTGATACTACCCTAGAATTGATGTCAAGCCTTCATACGGTCATGTGAACAAATCGGTAATCGAAACTATTTTGCCGTACACCAAGCAGGCGAGGTCGACATTTCTTTTATAGGAAATATGTAGTACCTGACGATGGTGAGTAGATAATTCCATATCGCCTAGAAAAAGGTCTGATGCGGCTATAGTCTGCTTTAAAAAACGAAATAAAAAGCTGCTTCTAGAATTGTCGTGGTGATTACTGGTGACGATTTAGTAACGTGTTATATGTATATGCTCATCGTTAACCAAGACAAAATGGATAGATCGTTAAAACGTAAATACGGAGTGAACGATTGTACTTTTTACGTGTTTAGAATCGTTACGATAACTTCACGATTTAGCATTTAAAGGTGCAGTTGATAGGTTCATAGTCAGGACTGAACTCCAAAGGACATGGTCCATGATAAAGCCTATGGAGCTAGGGAGCACTGATATTATTCTAGCACTAGATTCAAACTACTTTCAACTAATCACCTTTTTGCTTTTTGACATAAAAAAGACTACCTTAAGTGAACCAGTTCTTGAGAAACAATTCTTTCAATAATAAGGCCCACAAAATCTTAAAATACAACGTAAATCTATACAAATAAATAAAATTGAAGTGTCTGTTTATAATGTCAAAATAACAGCTTTTTACTAAATGCATAATAATATGAAAGTATACAAGGTGTAACACAATTAACGCACAACCTCTTAAGGGGTCATTGTACTCATCATTATGAACAACTTTGACTATGGGACCAGACCTGAAATCGCGTAAAAATAATCAGCATTAACATTTATATTCGCACAACTCGTCAAAATGTAGGGAACAGCAGATTTTTTTTCGCGATTTCAGGTTTGGTCCCATAGTAAAAGTTGTTCATAATGATGAGTACAATGACCCCTTAAGAGGTTGTGCGTTATTTATGTTACATCGTGTATACGGTACTTATAACGAAATAGCAATTTTTAACTTTTTTGTCTGTCTGTCGGTGTGTCTGTCTGTCTGTCTGCTTGTTCTCGCTAATCTCCAAAACGGCTGAACTGATTTTGACGGGACTTTCACTGGCAGTTAGCTGATATTATAGGGAGTAACGAAGGCTATTTTTATTTTAGAAAAAAAATAGGGTACCCCACACAAAAAAAAAAATTCATGAAATTGTGAACAAAATCCGATTCACATAGAGAAGTATTGACATCCACGCGGGCGAAGCCGCGGGCAAAAGCTAGTAACTAATAAACACATAATAGCACTGTCACAGATTATATTTTATATTCTTTAAATCTTTACTCCTACGTGCAAAGTCCATCACTTATACACGTTCCTCGTACCTACGATATGATAATTAAAAACTGGTTATTATTCAAGCCAACGATTTCCTAGTTCGTTTGCCATTCATAAAATGCGCTGAGTCCATCGCCTGTCAGATTATGAAGCCGCTGGAAAAAATGAAATATTTTGTGCCATAAAGATATTTTCGGGGAAAATAGAAATTGTGTTTTGAAATATTATGTACCTACTGAATAAGAAGATAAAGAGAGTTTTTTTTTAGAAAGGTGTTTGGTTTCGAATAGTAGTTACTGAACCAGTATTATCATGTCATGATAATGTTTAGTTTCAGCAATTATGCGAACGTCACGATGAAACGCAATATTTTGGAGGCATGACTTTGTTTTTTGGTACTTAAATAGATAGATTTAAGACAATTCGATAACATTACATACCTACACATAAGTATATAAAATAAACAACAATATTATTAAGATCAAGTTAATTGTTTCCAGTTAACCAGTTAAGAATGTTCTATTATTCTATTCAAAAGCATATTCCAGACTAATATCCGCTCATTAAGTAACATCATTAAAAACAAACACGTGAATGCAGTTATTGCATTTGCAGCGCTAAATATCGCTTTAAAATCACTAAACGGAACGTTAACCACGGTTAACAATGCACATGCAGCGCTGTTAAATAAACAGATTGTCATAACAGCAACGGTCTCACATTACAAAAATCAGTAAATATCCCGTCGAATTTTAAAACATACACGTCTAGTGACGGCCTTACACTCGTTGACCTTATAGTGGCTTGATAACGTGACGACAGAGCAGTTTTGTAACCGCCGCCGGCGCAAGAACACGTATCAAAATGTCAGAAGAAACGGCTTCCCCATCTCCTACGTTATGGGACGAACTTATGAGCCCACTAAACCTTGTGTTAATAGCTATTATTGTGTACCTTGTGTATAAAATTATCAAGTCGAACTTTGAATCAGAAGTGACTGTGGCTCCACCACCTCCAAGACTACCGAAGCTAAGGAAGGATCTAACAGTTTCCGAGATCAAGAATTACGATGGAACGCAGGCCGACGGCAGAGTGTTACTCGCTGTGAACGGAATCATTTTCGATGTAACCAAGGGCAAGAGATTTTACGGTCCCGGTAAGTGTCTACTCTATTTGTTAAGGTTATACCGGCTGCCGTGTTAAGGTTATGATCGTGCGCAATAAAATGTGCCTAGTTTTACGATTTCACTCGTAGTAAACTATATAGGAACTTAAGAACTGTTTTTTTTTATTTAGTGAACTTGTTTGGTACGTTAGTACAAATAGAGAAATCAATCTAATTAACAATCTTAGAATAAAAACTGATTTGTACGATGTAGCAATACACTGTGGACACATTAGACTTTAGAAGTGCTATGTTTAAGAAGGTCGGTGTAAAAAACGATTAAAAGGTAAACCTTGACATTATGTTGAATAAGTATAACTAGTGCTATCTAATACAAATAATATCAGAACATTAAAGTATCTGAGTTTATATACGTACTTAAAACATTTAACAAATATTTAAAAAAAGAGATTTTAGTGACCAGAGACACCATTGTCTTAGCCCACCGCCATGTTATTATTATTTAGTTTTGGAATTCTGACTTTTGTCTAATAGAAGCACAAGCAATCGTTTGGTGTTGGTGTTCTTCAGCTATCTCTCTCTGCCTTGCTTATGTTAGAGCGAGAAGCCAAACGTAAACATTAACGTACCTATTCCGTTTTTTTTTATATTTCTCTGTCCGTCCGCATACAACTGGTAGTCTAAAAAACAACATCGTTATCTAAAATAGTGTATTCTTGAATGCTAACAGGTCCATACGAACATTTGTACGTTAATATGATTATAAATAATGATTAATTGAGGGCTACTGGCCATGAAAGACTGTATTGAAACGATACGTTTTGCAGGGATTAGCATTTTCTTTCACCCTAATAAATAATACTAGGGATCACTAATCCAGTATCTGAGCCTCTTCTCGAAGTGCTAACATAGCACTTCTTATATTGCTAGAGTCTAATGGTATCATACCAGCGTCAGTATTGCCATCATAACGTACCTAACTGATATCAACAATATTGCTTTACTTCCTCAGAACCATTCATTTTATTGGCTTACAAGGAGGAGCAGGACTTTCAGAAAAAAATTGACGGAAACAAACTGACGTGACCGAAAAGAAAGAAAGAAAGCAAATCATTTATTTGGCTACAGTTCATGAAACAAGTACGATACACCAACATTAATAGACAGACAATTACCATATAATTGCTAACCTTTTGAACCTTCTAAATAAAATTCCGGTGTCATAAAACAGTTTTGGGTTATCGCAGCGAGTCTTTCGGCGACGCCATTTGTAAATCATTGTCAGAATGACTTGGCAAACATAAATATATTGTCTGTGATACTGATAAACGTTATTACCATGTATTACTGTGGTGTGGAACTTAGTGTATTTCCAATCATGCTGTCAGTTTTTATCGTTATATCACTTTATACCATCAAAAGATAAGCTATAAAGAATGATCATGATTAAAGAATCAAACGTTATGATTGAATTCCTATACCTATAAATGTACCTATTACCGCATTACCATTCAAAGTAAAACAAACCAAGTTAATTCGAACAAGCACTCGGTGAGTAGGAACCTACTTGGAATATAACACTCGATACAACAACGCATTTATCGGCGTACGAGTATATCAATTTAGCTTCGTATATAATATGTATTTTACAGTTGCAGTAAATAAAGAACTGTTTGGATATAAAATTATTATTGATAACGCGAACGCACCGGACGATGTTAAATTTTAAAGTCATAAAAATCATTATTTTAAAGCAGGAAAACTTTAATAGTATAGTGCCTGTCTATAGTATTGTCTCTCCTCCCTTTAATCCCTTCAAAGGTTGTCTGTAAACGATCGATTTTAGCGATAAGACCTATAGATTGTGTCACCCTATGTAAAATTGATATCTTTGTTTCTATAATTTTTATAGTGTACCTACAGAATAAAGAGTATTCTATTTATCTATTTAAAGATATAGCTGTGAGCAAGCTCAGACATAATTGTGATTTGAATACAGATAGTTGGTATAATAGTGCTAGATCATAGAGAGCATAGACTAGCATAAGACAGTATGCAGAGTCGCACGCTAGAAACAAAACAGTCTATCATAGACAACTGTTTTGTCTTATATCAAAACCGGTTTTTCAATATATGTATGTTTACAACTTAGACTGTGAGACTGCTTTAATACGAGTATTTGCGCCATCATTGTTTTCATAGAGCTATATAGGTGCCGATTCTCTTGTCACAAATGCCTCTAAACTAGACTAAAAATTATCAAAATCTAGTTTATTCCTATCAAACGACGATTTCCCATTCTGAACATGACTAAAGTGACACAACTTATCTATATTGAAATTTGACAGCACTAAGATGGCACCGAGTTATTAATTTTGTGAAAATGGTAATTTAGCTATTCTGGAGGAGCTCGCGGCTAAGTAATAACAGCCGCACGGGTCGATCCATCAGGTTAAGCTACGCTTGCCGGGGTTGTCCGTGGATGGGTGACCATCTTTACATACCGAGACTCCTCCGTGCCTCGGAAAGCACGTTAAGCCGTTGGTCCCGGCTGTCATTCGTAGATCTTTGACAGTCGTTACGGGTCGTCAGAAACCCGAAAGTCTGACAACCAGTCTTACCAAGGGGTATCGTATTACCCAGTTACTGGGTTGTGGAGGTCAGATAGGCAGTCACTACATGTAAAATACTGGTATTCAGCTGCATCCGGTTAGACTGGAAGCCGACCCCAACATAGTTGGGAAAAGGCTAGGCAGATTGATTGGTAATTTAGCTATTCTGAATTTGACGTTTTTCACCTAAAATTTAGATTTTCTAACTAAATCTGACTATTTTTACTATCACGAGGCTGCCCTGCGCGCCTTCGGCTCAAAAAAAATCACGGGGTAGGGTAAATAAGTTATTACTTACCACGTGGAGTCGCGCGATTGTCAAATTCGATTTAGTTGTGTCAACATTTTTTTTTTTTACATTCAGTGATATTTTTTGCAGAATAGCTTTAAGATTCTCATAGATTCTCATAGTAAGGAATTTTAGTGATAGTTTAGTCAGTTTTGTTCGGTGTACAAGAAAATCGGCACCATAGTCGGTCTAAAAGATCTGTACACTCTTAAAGTATTTAGTATCTATCTCTATCTATATCATGATCAAAATTCAAATATTTTTATTTGTAAAACATAGGTACCTAAACAAAAAAGTACCTACAGATGTCAATATTAATAAAATAAGCACTTGTCTTGCCGTCAACGGCGCACAAATATTCTAATTATAATTTCTTATTAATTAGTACAACAAAATTATTCTTAATAAATAAAGCTAAATTACTTATAACAATTCAAAATCAATACATAAAAACCATTCGTTAATTTTACCTCAGGAACGCCGCCACGTTATGACATTAAAAAACTAAACTGGTAAAACATCAAAACTCGTTTTACAAGAAAGTTAAATAATTTCTCCGAGTTTTTACGACATCATTAACAGTTTATGACAGCAAGTTCCCTGACGCATACGTTATCGTTTACGATCCATCAATACTGAATTGGCTGAAACCTGGAGCTGATAACAGGAGATAACACGCATATTCATAACGTTTCAGAATTGTTACTGTCGTTTTCAGTTTAGTAAGTCCTATGCTTTAGTTTTGACCTTAACACTGCTTCATTTTGTGAATAATATTATGTTTTCAACGAAAATGTTGAACTTATTCCAACTAGGTTATCGATTCACATATTTATGGTTTCAATAGTCCCATCGACAAAATTATCTATCAGCGCACTCGTCTTATTGATAAGCTATAATAGACAACTCAAATGTTGTAGGTACTTTATCTTCCACTAAATCAGGATCTTGTGTTTTATCGGATAGTGTCAAGAGTTTTGTGATTTCACCAAGTGTGTCTTTCAATATATCATTCTAGAACGCAGTAGGTAAACTTGAGCGTAATCGTTTCGTAGCTAATGGTTTAAAAAATCGTTGTAGGTATTAGTTGTAGGTAAACGATTACGCTCAAGTTTACTGTGTTCTAGAATGATACACTGAAAGACACACTTGGTAAAATCACAAAACTCTTGTCACTATCCGATAAAACACAAGATCCTGATTTACTGTTAAAAAGTGACACGCGAGCGTAAAGTTAATTCCTTATCTGAATAAGGAATTAACTTTACGGACATAATAACATACAACAATATATTTTCCTCTCTGCCAAGTTCTTCCTCTTCTGTCTTATTTAAACCTACTATTACATTGCGAGTGATTATCGAATGTGACTTTTCATGTCTATTGTTACCAGGGGCGAAGCCTTCATACAACCCGATTCCTATCGGCTTCCCTTCGGACCAAACACTCTTCTTAATGTCTACTATTGCCAAATAATATGGTACACCTGTGTGTGTAACTGTGTATCACATCACATTACATAATTATATTTGAATACCAGTTTAATACATCATAAGATTAAAAACCTACAGGTTTTTGTCTGAGTTTATGAGAAATGAACATTTTTTTTCTTCGGCTTCCCTCTAATGATAATTGTAGCTAAGCCACTGAATTTGAGTAAATTATGCGGCCTACCCAAATGTCCTTTCTTTGGTATTGTTCGTCGAATCGTTGAGCTCCTCAACTTTTATGTTGAGCTGTACGATTACTGACAGATGCTTGCACTGACTGGACAGGTCCACTCAATCTGTGTGGTTCTTTCCTCAAAAGACCATTTCAGACACCAACCTACATGGTCTTCACATGATCTGACCAAGATTATGTCTGGACTTTAAAAGAGACTGTGACCTCTGAGTTTGTTTCGGCCTTTCTTCTCAGAGTAGTCAGATAGGAAACGCCGGCCTCATCTAGTTTAAAAAAAAATATTTGACATGTAAAAGTGTTTGTATAAACCTACTTACAGAAATAAAATCATTTATCATTTATAATTATTTTTACTAACCTATTGCCTTAACAAATCTACATATTTTTAGTCGTTAATTGCTTCATCATTATGATTACCAGTTTCTAAAATTTGAATCGTCACACAGTGTCTGAGCATAAATTAAAAATCTTTAAAATATTTATTTTTTTTGTAAGGTATCGCAGGTAAACAAAAGTTACACCATATTTGAGGTTATTATTGGTTTGTTCCCGCCTGAAATATCTTACAAAAAATAAGGTTCAATATAATAATGCTTGTTTTTCTCTTTTCAGTTGTGTTTTTGCAATCGGAAGTTTCGTTTTTTTTAATAATTCGCTTTATTTTAAGGCTTTTAGTTATTTTTTTTTTTTTTTGTAAATGCAATATATAAGTATTATATAGCCTATGTTACTTTCACAATTAAAACGAATCTAACGACACCTCATTTATGTTAAAATCCATCACGCCGTTTAGGCTACAGAGCGTGCCAAAATAGACTACATACATAGGTCCATACTCTCGAAAAACATTACCCTCCTTCTGGGGCAGTCGGGTAACATAGTTCAATTCTTTGGCAAATTAAGAGCTCGTAAATACATATTCATCAGAGGAAGCGCGCTTGGCAAAAGTAATCATGAGAGGGTCAGAGATCGAGTAACAAAACATTTTTTTTTCATTATTATAATATTATGAAAAAAAAAAACTAAGTTTGTATCTACTTTAGTTTAGCCACACACA
Organism: Fissipunctia ypsillon; assembly: GCA_947568875.1. Classification (NCBI taxonomy): domain Eukaryota; kingdom Metazoa; phylum Arthropoda; class Insecta; order Lepidoptera; family Noctuidae; genus Fissipunctia; species Fissipunctia ypsillon. Next base: position 6,838,512 of record OX387651.1, on the reverse strand, counting down.
ATAATAATTATAATCAAAAACATCACACATTTGTGTAATTGTACAGTGGATTTCATTTATTACGACCTTGGTTGTAGCGACCATTTACCTATAGCGACGTTAAATCTAAGTCCCTTGAATTTAAAGCATACTTTAGTACAAAATTCATGTGGCTATAGCGACTTTGGATGTAACGCCGAGTTCGGGTGTAGCGACTGTTTTTAATGAATCATTTGTAACAAATTCCTAGAAATCCCATGCAGATATTGCGACCGGAGTCGGCCGCCAAAGACACAAAGATTTTTTTCTTTCACAAACATTTCTTATCTTTTGTTTACATCCATTGCACACAGATGGTCAGCAAGTGTGGAGACCTTTACCTTTTGTTTATAGATATCAACTAAGTAGGTAGGGGAAGCGTGTACGTTTCGGAGCTTTTATGGTTCAGTTACAAAGTGATATTCTGAGTAGCAACTGGGTTTAGTAAACTTTTGAATAAGTATGGCTGCTAGACGCACATTCACTGTTAAAGAAAAGGCGGAAATCATTTCAAAATTGAAAAACGGTGAAAACAATGCTGATTTGTGCAAAGAGTACAAAGTTTCCCATTCAACAGTATCTACGATGTGGAAAAACCGTGATAAAATATTAGAATGCTTTGAATCCAAATCCTTAAAAATTAAGAAAAACCGCAAACCGACGCATCAAGATATCGAAAATGCCCTTCTAATGTGGTTCAAAGCCCAAAGAAGCCAAAACGTACCTTTGAGCGGTCGTCTGCTGCAAGAAAAGGCTAATCAATTTGGCAGACTGTTTGGAAAAATGGATTTTGAGTGTTCGGAAAGCTGGATATACCGATTTCGTCAACGACACGATATTGTAGTAGGCAAAGTTTGTGGAGAAGCCGCTAGTGTATCGCAAAGTGACTGTGACAACTGGCTAAAAACAGTTTTCCCAAAATTGACTGAAGGTTATACTGATAGCCAAATATGGAACGCTGACGAGACAGGTTTGTTTTTTAAGTTAACTCCTGACAAAACCTTGAAATTTAAAGGGGAAAAGTGCGTTGGTGGAAAATTATCAAAAGATAGAATCACCGTGCTTGTTGCATCAAGTATGGCAGGGGAAAAAAGAAAATTATTGGTCATAGGCAAGGCAAAAAAACCCAGATGTTTCAAAAATGTTAAATCTTTGCCAGTTGATTACGAAGCAAACAAAAAGGCCTGGATGACTTCAGAGATTTTCGAAAAAGTTCTACGCAAATGGGACTCCCAGTTAAGAAATAACAAAAAGAAGATCATTTTATTTATTGACAATTGCCCAGCTCATCCTAAAATAGAGAATTTGACCAACATAAAACTGGCATTTTTACCACCAAACACTACATCAGTGATTCAACCGATTGATCAAGGGATAATTAAAACCCTCAAAAGTCATTATAGGAAGATTTTAGTACAGAAAATGATGAACGACATTGAAAACTCGGCAGGCCCGTTTTCCGTTAATATTTTAGATGCCATTGAAATGGTAACTACGGCATGGGCTCGGGTGACTCCAGATACGATCAAAAAGTGTTTTCTACACGCTGGGTTCCGTAAATCTTCGGCTATCACAACAATTGACGACGACTCCGATGATGAATTGGACATACCATTGGCACAACTGACTACAGTATCATCAAGCGGAACAAATGTTGCGGACTGGGCAACATATGTTGATATTGACAGTCAACTTATCACTACTAGCGATTTGTCCGATAGTGAAATTGTTGAAACTGTTGTTCCATCACATACGACGCAAGATGAGGAAAATGAGGAGGAAGAAGAAGATTGCAAGGAAGGTGAGATTCCTACAACTAAGGATGTGTTAGGTGTTGCAACAAAGCTTAAAAGATACTGTTTATTTGGTGATGGAAAGGATATTATAGATATTGAAGAAGTAATGAAAATAGAATACACCCTACAGCGTACACTAGCACAAAAAAATAAATTGAAGCAAACTAATATTACACATTTTTTTAAATGTACCGGTGAATAACTATGTGTGCAAATATTTTCAATAATAAATGAATATAAACTACACATGTGTACGTGTCTGTATCTCTTTACCTTTGCCTGTAACGACTTCCGGATATAACGACGAAAATAGAGTGGTCCCTTCATTGTCGTTATACCCGAAATCCACTGTAATTGGAACCGTGTACCCAGCTTCTGACGTTTCTTGCCCATGTAGGTTTATGTGGAAAAAAAAAATTGATCGATTGATTATGTACAGATAAGCACTTTAATGTTAATAATAAATATTATAGATAAATGAAAAATAAATAACATAAAATTTTATCATTTCATTGATGCTGTTGGAACGGTTTCTACACACATTAATTCAAAAAAATTAGTTTTCTACTCCTAAATATTCTTATTCAAAAAGAGCTCGTACCTACATTTTATTTTGTAATCACCTATGGCCTCAGTATCTAACTGACAACGAGGACGCTGCATTTATCAACGTTACGCTACAATATCGCTCTTTGCTAAAATGCACCATACTGCTACATTGTTAAGTTTCAAAATTCAACGTGGCGCGGTAATTATACAAAGTCCCTGATTTTATAAACAGACAGTCGCGATTCAAGTGATTCGACCTCGGTAAAAGTCGACGTTGTTTTTATAATATAATTATTTTACATTTTGAATGACGTCATCGTGTTTGAGGGGCACATGATATGAGAGAAAAAGAAATCCTCTGTGATGTTTTGTTTTTTACAGAAAGTTTATGTGATCGACCAAACAATGTTATCTACAGGTTATAGAATTAGTATCGAAAATTAATACAGACGAACAAAAATTGAAGCAGGGTATTGCAGTCAGACTCAAATAGCAATCCTATTGCTAGCTATCAAATAGAAACTCTTAGCAAAGATTTTTCCAAACGAGAGATCCAAAGCCACTATTTGGTTATAAATAAAAAACCACAAATTTAAAGGGTAGATGTTTATCACAAAAACAAAGTTCAGCTAAAAAATAAAATCTAAAAAACACGACAGTAAGTAGCACCTACTGTTTATAAGCAAGGAAGCAATAATTTAGACACGCTTGAAGCAAACACGGTTTCGGAACTAATTTTTAAAACGTAAACGCTTTTCGTTCGTGAGGGGCCGAGGCCCTCCAATGAAAAAAAAAGAAGAAAAGCGTGCAATTATTTAAATGAATGCATGGAGCGGTGAATTAAAATCCTTTTAATGGAATCTGGCCCCATAAAAGTGTGTCTCTTTCTTTTAGCATTTTCATGGATGGAAATTTAGGGAGTGCTTATCTAAATCTGTGTTCTTTTTGTATACTAGTTCATTATCTGTGTGCCAATACAATATTATATGTCTTATTCCTTTTTTTTAGTAACTTTTAAAAAATTATGGTAGAAATGGGCATAGGTTCCAAAACTATTAAAAAATCACAGTGCATACTTATTATCCTGGTATAGATATAAAAATGCCAGTAAAAAGGACCACACCAACATTTCGTAATATGTACAAAAATCCATTACAGCACTTAATCTGCTATGTGAAGGAAACTGTCTACTATTTAATCAATAGATTCTGTAGGCTTATGTAATTCACGATAAGCGTACGTTGAATCCATAACATCTATTACATAAATCAAAATAGTAATTATTTATAATCAACTCATTAGATTGTTGCTTACATACAATATACAAGGTGGAACAGGACGATTGACATTCCTTTAAACCACATAAAGAGAATCGTGTTTTTTATCCGTATACAAAAAATCAATCAAATCCAATGAATACTTTAGCCACAGGAAATTATTTTTCATTTTCTTATTTTTCAACATGATGTAGATCAGAGTCCGTAATAATAGTTAAACATTGCCGCCGCGCCCCGCACCCCGCACCGCACCGTTGGTCAGTGACTTTTCGTAGATAAAGCGTGTTTACCTTTATGCAGTTGATTCTGCTGTTTATTTTGTTTGAAAAACGCATTTTTTAAATTTTCCATTAACTACTAATCTTCGTGTTTTAAAATATTTCGATGGACTAGTACTGTGTTCGTTTTAATTTAATGTCGTACGTCCAGATCCACGTTGTATATACCTGCTTGAACTTATCATCTCAAAATGGCTTATTAATTACTGACACAAATAGATATTGAAAACCTTATTGATTTCAGATCTGTTTTAGACGATGTGTTTACCAATTAGCTTAGCTATTAGATTACGGTGATTATGTTCCATCTTTTTTCTACAACCTTCCATCAGGCTGTAAGAGGCTATTTGTTAATATTTAACAGTATCAAGGGAAGGTTTTTCACCATGGTTATCAGTCATTTCTTCTATTTCATTGACCATTAAAAAAGTACTTCTTTGGATTGAACATAATATCTAAATATAATGTAAATGCTACATTTTTAGGGTTCCGTACCTCAAAAGGAATAAACGGAACCCTTATAGGATCACTTCGCTGTCCGTCTGTCAAGAGCCTTCTTCTCAAGAACGTGTGGAGGTATCAAGTTGAAATTAATATGAAATACGTCTACGGATCCTTTTTTTTTTTTTTTTTTGTGGATGGGAAATCATCAAATGACTTCTCCCGCTCTGGGCGGAGCGGGAGGGCGTGTCAGACTTTTACTGACTAAAACCCACCCGTGTTCCTTCTGTTGCCTGTGCCGGGGCCACGGTAACTCTTTCGAACATCCCGCAAGTCTACGGATCCTTGGAGTTTTATAAAAATCAAGCTTCTAAGTCAATGCGATTACAAAATACGTCCATTTATGCGACATATTTTGATACTCGCAAATAAATCAATACTTATAGGGTTTCCCATTGACCTAGAATCATGAAATTTGGCAAGAAGCAAGGGCTCACAGCACCAATAAAGAAAAAATCCGAAAATCGTTAATTTGTAGTTTTATCACAATTTTTTGTGATTACAAACTTACATTTGCAGTTGGATAATTAACCGTGACGTATATCAATGTATGGGAGAACTGATTTTTCAACAACAATGTTAAGTTTGTTTTTGGGATAAAGTCATCTCAACTACGGAACTCTTCATTGTGTATGGTCTGACTAGCATTTAGCCGGTTTTTATCATTCACATCTGTGTCGAGGACGGTCACCTCAGTACCACGAATGCCATTAGTATTCTTCCCCTGTGCGCAACATATTATTCTGGCCAAAACGAAATAGTTTCCCGTAATCTTCTTGAAACAATACACACAGGGAATCTGTTGAAGTTTTCTGAATGTTTCTGAATAAATATATAAGAGTTTGGATTTCTGTTTTCTATTACTTGTGTGAAGTCAAAATGTTGTTCGTTTTTTAATTCTTTTTCTGTGACAGCTGATTGGTTCGTATTAGAAAATAGTTGTTTATATTTCGTCATGTTAGCATATTTGTGGCTTTTTGCCAGGATGCTCTTTGCCAAATAAACCATTCTTGTGACACCAAAACTTTGCAAAAACAAAATTCCAAAACATGTTGATTATTCTGACTGTTAACTAAGATTTTTTTATTTCTTGATTTACAGGTGGTCCATACTCAGCCTTCGCGGGTAAAGACGCGACCCGAGGTCTTGCCACCGGTCAGGTAGCAGCCTCAGACAAGGAATACGATGACGTCAGTGACCTGACTCCTGATGAAGCTGCATCGGCCAAGGAATGGGAAGAGCAGTTCAAAGGTAATTAGAGCTTTAAAAGTAAAACAATAAAGTTCATTATTGTTTAACGTTATATTCAATAAATGCATACTTCAGGGATCGCTATACTAGTTTTGGACGCCAGTGAAAGTTTCGAAACAAGAGCAGTTTAAGACAAAAACAAGCAACCATAAAACATGCACGTGAATAAGCCATGATAAAAATAAAGAATTAACTCATCTTATTCCAAGTAAATATTAATGATACTTTATAATAAGTAAAAATAAAAATAAAAATTGAACAATAAAAAATTAATTAACGCAAAAACAATAGAAGTGTGAGAGCAAATTAAAGTCACTCTGTTACCTTGAATGCACTAAAAGTTATGAAGTAAATGTTAAAACTGAAGTAGACACTGTACTTTAAATCGCACACCTGGAACTAAAGAGAGCTAACTCTAAAATCTCAATTTTTGAGGTATGCTTACCATCGAATTCCTTAACTTACTACCTAGCGACCAACAACACAGATTTAAAAATAGTTCCACTACTCAACGCTAGATGACGCTGGAAGCCCTTTTTGTTGAACGAGCGAGCCGCGCTCCTCCCCCACCAAAACCGGGTCATCGCTAGTTGCAGCCAGAATAACATGCGGAACGCACGTACCTGTCGTAAACAAATTAGAGTCATTTTGAGTTGATTCCGTGTTGTTGAGTTAATCACGACATTGTACTAACATTATTTCGAGTTGTCGCCTTTTTTGTGGTTAGTGCTGGGTAAATTAAAGTTCCATTTTGAGTTGAACCAGTTTTGAGGGTAAGGTGAGTAAAGTTTCTGTTTTTATTTAGAATTGTTACCGTATTGATGATTTTTTTTTAAATTTGTAGTTGAGTCTGTTTTGTTGACTCATTGTTTAAACTCTTATGTTTCTTTAAAAAATAAATGAAATTGAACTTTTTTGCTAGTGGCGATTGGAGTTTTTTCATGTTAATTCTATTTTATCGTTTCGTCCTAGAATTACACAGCTTATTGTGTTTTTATAGAACAGTTTTTAAGTTAGAGCTGTTTAGATGGACTCTGGTATGCCACATCAAATTTCATTACATCGAAGCTCATAAAATCGAACACGTTTCATCGATGGCTTATTATTTTTCGGTTTGTGAACTTTACATTTTCTTTTTCAGAAAAAGAATGAATCGTGAACGATTTTTAGTAAATATGGTTGAAGAAAGGGACAAAGAAAACATCAGCCCTAGCTTACTGACTCAAAATGAAAATACGCAACCAGATACTACTACGCTACCTTTAGAACAGGAGTTTGAACAAATGTCACAGAAAGAGATACTTGTAAACAGATCACAGCTAGAAGATGAGCTCCATATGTCATTAAGCGATGAAGACTCGTCTACAGAACCTCATGCTCCCTTATCCGTGGTTGATAAATCTATTCCGAGCACGTCTAAACAACAACAGCTTGGTACATCAAATTATTACATTTCACCAATCCGAAGTGAAGAAAGTGACTTTGACAACTCAGATGAGGATCCCAATTTCCGATTAACTCATAAAAGTAAGACACCAGCCAAGGTTGTGCCTTCTAGTTCATCGTCGTCTTCGTCGAGCACCACCAGTAGCCGCTCCGAGAGTTCATCAACTTCTAGTAGCTCTTCGGACTTTGAAGATAATAGTGCAAATATACAACCTCAACCTCAAGATGCTGTGGTTGCTGAATTTAATGCGCAAGAGTGCGTGATAGAAGAAAAAAAGGGTAAAAAGAGAGTACGAAAACCAACAATGTGGAAATCGAAAGTTGCAAAAGTGCTGAGAAATTCTGGTAAAACGTACCAGTCTTTGTCGAAATCGAAGATACATATACCAGAGAGAAAAGTTGGACCCCCCTGTGGAGAAAAATGTCGGCTGAAATGTAAAGATAAGATCGATGCAATAACAAGGCAACAGCTTTTTGATGCATTTTGGGGACTCGGCAATCTTGAAAGGCAAAGAGAATTTGTAGTACGACACTCCCAAAAAATAAAGCCCAAATATCGATACTCAAGCACACAAGATTTTAGAGCTCTTAACACCGCCTTTTATTTTGAAGTTGATGGATCCAAAATTAGGGTATGCAAACCGTTTTTCAAATCCACTCTTGACTTGAGTTATAAAGCAATACAAACGGCACTTTCAAAGAAGTCGGAATCAGGAGTCATACAAGCTGATTTGAGAGGAAAACACGGCCATCAACCAACTATTGATCCACAAATTAAACGAGTGTTATATATTTTATAAATTCTATTCCAAGGATTCCATCTCACTATTTGAGAGCTCAAACGACTAGGGAGTTTATTCCAAGTGACAAATCATTGGCCGATATCTACAAAGATTATAAACAATTGCGTGAAAAGGATGGTTTAAGTTTTGCTACTTCTTCCACATTCAACAGGATATTCAACACCGAATTCAACATTTCTTTTTTCGTACCGAAAAAAGATCAGTGTGATCTGTGCGAAAGGTACAAGAACTCAGACGTAGAAGAAAAACGCAAGTTAAGCCAAGAATATGAACAGCATCAAAAAGAAAAATCTTTGGCAAGATCTGAAAAAGAAAATGACAAAAATAAGACCGATGGTACTATCGTAGCAGTTTACGACTTGCAGGCAGTATTGCAGATTCCAAAGGGACAAATATCCTTATTTTTTTATAAATCCAGGATCAACTGCCTCAATTTTACCATCAGCGATTTAAGGGTAAAAGAAGTGATGTGCTTCTTTTGGGATGAAACCCAAGGAAAGAGAGGAGCTGTTGAAATTGGCAGCTGCATACTCGACTACGTTAAAGCTCAGGTAGACCAATATCCTAATAAAGAAATTGACATAATTTTCTACTCGGACAATTGTGGCGGTCAACAAAAAAATAAGTTTTTGCTGTCTGTCTATGCCTACGCTGTAAACAAGTTAAGAGTCAAGACAATTACTCACAAGTTTTTAATACGTGGACACTCTCAAAACGAAGGAGACAACGTTCATAGCGTCATAGAGAAGCAAATTAAGAGATACTTGCAGTCGGGCCCCATCTATATACCAGAGCAATATAAAACTTTAATTGGTACAGCAAAAAAGACGAGAAAACCTTACACAGTCGTGGAAATGACGCATGACAAGTTTTACGACGTCAAGGCTTTACAAGAATCGTGGGGCACAAATTTCAACATAGACGAAGAGAGAAACCAAGTCAAGTGGCATGAGATTAAGGTTCTCAGGGTTGAAAAAGAACACCCTGAAACTTTTTTCTTCAACACCTCATTTACAGAGGAAATGTATAGAAACGTTTGTGTGCGAAAGAGGAATCTCCGCGTAAGAGAATCCGGATCTGCCATATTTTCAGTCGGTTTAACACGAGCATACACTGAAAAGATAGCATTGTCTGGTTCAAAAAAAAAGAGACATACAAGAATTGATTGATAAGAATGTAATTCCAAAATCATATTATGATGTTTATTATAAAGATGTTTTGGGCGATAATGACAATTGACCGCTTTATTATTATTTCAAGTTTTACGGTTAAAAAAATGGTTCAGATGAAAAACTGAAAAACCAAAATTCTCACATATTATCGAATACATAGATATACGACTAAGTGATTGTAATTTGCAATGTGATCTCGAAGTGCCATTATTAGTTTTTAATGTTATGCTAAATATAAAGTTGGGTATATTTTGTAGTTAAGTCAGTATGCACTTACCGACTATTTGTTATGTTCAGTATACTCAAGCCAAATGTGATTTTAGATGTGTATTTTGAAAGTTTCCAATAATTATTTTGTTTGTGTCGTGTTTCTGTTTTAGAAGATAATTTTATTTGAAATATTTACATAATTACGAGACATAAGAAGCTGTTATTCGTTAAATATTATCTAAGTAATTATGAATAAATAAAAATTATTCATTTGAGTACTTAATTCAGTGTTTTCTTGCTAGTTTATCAACCAATACTCCTACTGTTGGTCATAAACCCGTCTATGAGTTGAATTGTTATAAAATAATCCAAAATGATGTTAAATTTAAATTTATATTGAACCTTCAAAAGAGAGTCAACTAAAAACTAACTTCAGCAACACAGGGTCAACTCAAAATAACAAAAAAATTATACAAACATTGTTAAGCAATACGGAAATAACTACAAAAAGTCGATTTTCAGCCCCAATATACGATTAAACCACAAGGCTCTTATAACATCATTGTTCTATCTGAATTTAAGAAGTATTGATCAATACAGCAAACTCCTGCAGTGCACAGGTAGATGATAATCAGTTTTTCAACTTTTCTGAAACAAGTGTTTTTTTGAGTTAATCGCTGTTTAGATCTAGGTGTGCGAAATGTAGGTACTAAAGATATTTTAATATCAAGATGAGAATTATTACCGCTTGTATAGGTAGTCTTGAGTCTAGTCTAGTACGTAGATATTCTCTAGCATTTTGTGTTAGTAAAATATATTCAACAACGACTGACAATCATAATATAAATTAAATATTTCAAATATTAATAATTCTATATAAATTCTGTAAAGACATTCCATAGAAAGATCTCGTGTAGCGATATGAATTATCGCAAAGATTTTTCTAAATTGAATTTAGATGAAAATACTCCAGAATAACGAACATAAATACATATATTGGATGAAACTAATAATTGAAAAATGTTTTTTACAGAGAAGTACGACATTGTGGGCCGTCTCCTGAAACCAGGTGAAACACCAAACAAATACAGCGATGACGAATCCGAAGACAAGAAAACGCAGTAGTTATAGACACAATGTTATTTTTTAATTAAAAAAACTTGTTAAGACGGGATATTTTGTCTGAATCCGGTGCCTAGGGAAATATTAATAACGTTATTAAAATATTTTTTTAACATTCGCTATTTTTTATCACCCCACTAAGTTTACTTTGAACGGAATCCTCCATCCATCCTCTGCAAATAAAAATGTTCCACGAAACATTTTATTTTGTGGTGAACGATTTGGTATAAAATATTATTTGTATGTGCTCTGTTTGTGTACTTTGCGCTATTAAAATTGACTGTAGTGACATATTTAATTAACATACTGTTAGCTAGATAATTAAAGTAATGATGATGTTTTAGGTATGGTTTTTAAAAATAACGTACAAACGAAAACCTAGAATTAAAAGTGATAATTTTATTATTGTTAATTTTTGCCCGTATTTTATTGGGGCTTTTAATGTCAACAAAGCAAGAGTATTGGGGCATTGTTCCCTTTACGTCGAGTCCCTCTACGTCGAGCGGTGAAGGTCATCTCGCTTTTATTACCTCAACGTCGAGCATATGATTTCTTCCTCGCGTTTATTCCCTTTACGTCGACTGCCGCAAGTACATTCAGAAATAAAAGTGAAATACAGTTATTGATTTATTCAAAGTAGGTACTTAACACATTTTGTTATTAGTACCTCTATGCAAGTAATAAGATATCCTACCGTTTTGCCGAAAAGATTTTATCAACCTTTTTTATACCAATGCAATATTTGGAATGATTTTAGTACGCACATTTTCATTTGGTGAAATTTTTACTTGGCAGAATATTACCAAGGATAATGTAATTAAGACATTTGTTCTTTAATCAAATGATTTATTACAGCAAACAATTCTTAAACAATAAACGTTTGGTCAAATGATTTGTTATGACAAAAATATAAAAATAAGAATTTTTGGAAATTATATGTATAATTAAAAAATGCAATTTTATTTTATTGCGTACCTACTTCTTTGTAAGTGCTTGAATTTGTCTGAAACAAGTCAAATTTATGGATACTAGATATTAGGATAATTATGGGACTAGTTATAGTAGGTTAATTATTTAAAAAAAAAATGGTTAGGTTAGGTTAAAACTGTGACCTCCTACGCACGAGCCGATCGAGCGAAGCGAGCGGTGCCGCGCTAGCGGCCGGCGAGTGCCAGAAACGATTAGATTTACGTTGTACTTTTAATAATAATTATCTACATAATAATATATCGTAACAATGTCAAGGAACTTCCGCAACAAAACACAGTGATAGTGTTTTGCATGACTAACCTCCTAGCTCAAAGCGAGACTCGACGTAGCGAGACTCGACGTAGCGAGACTCGACGTAACGAGACTCGACGTAACGAGACTCGACGTAAAGAGAACAATTTGTTTTGGGCATAGAGTAGTCCTTTTACAGTTATATTATTTTGACAGCAGCAACCCAACAGAAAATGTGACGTAATTGTATTGTAACGAGAATTAAGATCACTGTGATTTTGACAGACTGGTCAATGGCAGCAACCTTATCTTAATGAAAATAAAGGTCACTTTTGACAGTGATGCAAAATTAGAGGTAAAATACCTGAAAGGACTGTAAAGCTAGGGTTTCCTAAGAATACGGTAGCCGCTACATAGCGTCGGCAATTTATCGTTGAATGACGTCACTGAAACGTTATGGGGCGGCTACCGCTCTTTTTTCAGTACACAGGACCTCACCTATAGAAAACATATAGTAGTGACCAATTATGATTTGAGTACTTCCGTCTGACCTTGTTAGATGTCCGGCAAAAACGTATTGATATCAATATTGCCACTAAAATATTTATTTCTACTAATTAAATTCTATACCGTACCAACGAACGTGACGTCTGAAAGTAATAAAATATAACAATGCTTAGGTCGTTAGTGTAAAGCAATACCGTTGATTGTTCCTATGAGAAATCAATACTGTTGTTTATTAGTTTTAACTGGTGTTACGGATTGATCATTCCAAGTAGATTGGATTGGTTAACACATAAAAAATCATTCTTTGAATAAGCTCTAAATGTGAAAACTTGTGCTGCTTCTAAACCATTTAGGAGAGTTCCTGACAATTATGATAGTTTTTGATGTTGGTCTGCTTCAATCCAGTTTTTCTTGGCAGGAAACTTACATACTTAACTACATAAACTCACACCTTTTCCCCTTAGGAGTAGGCAGAAAATACAGAAAATTTTGTACTACGATGCTCTGCGGGTACTCTTTTTAATCGTCCAAGCGTAGGTTCCAGGAAAATACTTGATTACAAATAGTCTCTATCCTAACAAAAATAAAACCTCAGCAGACGCTGATACCTTATCATTATGACATTTTCCTTTTATCACAGGAAATAGAGGTAATCCCATCAAAGGGGTGAGCTCCGGACAATCTGATACGTTTTTAATGTCACATTATTTTTTAATGGGATTGCCTGCGTAATGGACACTTGAAGACCGGACCTTACCTATAAATCAAGTGACGTCACGATATAAAAATACAGAGGTTCTCAGATCATAGAAAGGTTTGATAAATATAGCTATTTTTATCGTCAACTACTTTAGCTTTGCTGAAGCGCTACTACTGAGCGTAAGGTCCTGGGTTTGATTCCCAGGTCGGGCCAGGTGTTATTCTGTTTTGGTCGAAGAAGATGTCAGTAGCAGCCCGGAGTCTTGTGCCCGGCTGATGGCAATAGGGACTTAAACATAAAATCTGGGTGTTATACAGATTGATCCAAATAGTGACGTCCAAAAAAAAAATGAATTCCTCATACCCAGGGTATTCAAAAATACCCCATGTATGTTCCGCGATTTTTTGTATTTCTCGAGTTATTTAAAATTTAAGTCCACTAAAAACTTAAATAAATAATTCTTTAATGATACAAAAACATTTTAAATTGCTTTAGACTAGGATACATAACTTGGTTAACTAAAGGTCTTACGGATAAGGTAAACCCTGACTCCTAAACTAGGTGATCCTGTGACTTGCGAGTCAGAATTTTTAGAATTCAAACCCCTGCTATCGATACTTTTTTGAGTAACTGGTAGGAGTATTAGGAAGTTTATTATTTTAAGTATGAAAGTAACATTCAAACAAGTATGTCGCAAAAAAAATCTGAAAAATACCCACTACAAAAAAGATATGAATTTTTAATGCTCCACCGGCAGAAAACTAAAATAAAATACAAAAAAATAATAATAATTCGAAAACTACAAAAAATAGCGGAACATGCATGGGGTATTTTCGAATACGCCTGGGTATGAGGAATTCAGATTTTTCTTGTGGACGTCACAATTTGGACCAGCCTGTATAGGTCCTACGCCTCTGCCTAACCCATCGGGGAAAGCAGTCATGTGTTATGCCTATTTTGTTCTTTTTTATAAGATTGTCTTTGTAATGGACACTTTAAGACCGGGCTTTACCTATAAATCAAGTGACGTCACGACATAAAAATATAGAGGTTCTCAAGTCATAGAAAGGTTTGATAAAATATGACACTTTTTCTCGTTACCTAGTATAGTTTTTGTATTAAACTACCTCGTTGGTGTAGTGGTCTCAAGCGCTACGGCTGAGCATGAAGTCTTGAGTTTGAATCGCAGATCGAGCAGTTTTATTGGGTTTTTCCATCAGGAACTTTTCACACAAAAGAGAATGAAAATAGAGCACTGGTGACTCAGTGGTAACAGCCCCAGCTTACATATATGGGTTCAACCCTTGGCAGGCACTTTGAGTTTTTTTTTTTTGTTATTACCTCTGCTTTTAAAACGGTTAAGGAAAACATCGTAGGTACTGCTCACCTTGCCTAACTCTTCGAGGAAAACAGGCGTAATATAATGTTTTTTTAATGAGATTGTGTGCGTCATATACGTCAACATAATGGCGACGTAATGATTGTCATTCTTAGGTCTTTGACAATCGTTACGGGTCGTCAGAAGCGCGAGTCTGACAACCAGTCTTATCAAGGGGTATCGTATTACCCGGTAGGTAACTGGGTTGTGGAGGTCAGATAGGCAGTCGCTCCATATAAGATACTGGTATTCAATTGCACCCGGTTAGACTGGAAGCCGACCCCAACATAGTTGGGAAAAGGGTAGGCAGATGATAATGATGTCTGCATAATGGACACTTAAAGACCGGACCTTATTTATAAATTGAGTATGTAGATACCCAAGTGACGTCACGACATAAAATATGGAGGTTCTGAAGTCATAGAAAGGTTTGATAAAATACGGCACTTTCTCACCTGCTTCATCTTTGTAAAGCTTTAATATTTCTTTCTTAGTGTAGATGTCTTTGAGAATATTACGTTCACGGATGCTAAATAAGTTTTGTTGATAAAGCCTTTTCTAACTTTCTGAACTAAATTAATAATTATCAAGTTTGACGGACGGGTTGGAGATTGCAATAATTGTAGATCGACAGAAAAAAAAACACTACTGCCCATAATTTTGACCTTCCGGCTTGTTTTTTGATATTCTAAGGACTGAGCTTAAGTTGACGTTCAAAAGTGCCTATTATGAGCCTATTTGAAATAAATGTTTTGACTTTAACTTTGAGCGCGCGGAGTAAACGTAACGTAAATTCGAACAATTTGAAAATATAAGTTTATTTATTTATTTATTACAAAATCCACAGCTCTTAGAACATTTGTTTACATAAATACTTATAACTACTCTTATAACTACTTAAGTTTCGCACTTAGCATAGTTGTGTTAACCGCATTTTAAACCAAAATGCGAAAGATAAGTTGTATTTTAGAATCAAAAATCTTTGGAATTCAAACTTCGTTTACTTCGCAAGTTCGCAGCTTCTGGTCATCTTTTTCTTTACTGAGTTTGAAACTATTTTTCGCTTCAATACTCCAATAAAAGGCTATATAACATTCTCTTAATACTCTTAAAAGCTTAGGTACCGCGCTAAATGGGGAGCTAAACATTTCCTAAAACCCATTTCAGGACTGTCTAATGGCTTAAGTAATAAGATAAAAGGTATTCGATTTTATATAACGGCTGAGATCCATTAACTAGCTATGAATTTCAATTGAAATTAAAATATTTTAATACGAAATGAAAGACTTTCTCGGTTTTAAATGTCAAGTTTTGTTCATTCGTTCATTTTTAATCCTATAACAGTTCGTAGTGATAGGGTTTTTTTTTTATAAAATAGCGGTTTTATATTTATTCAATAATTGCTTTACATCATTTATATATCACGGTTGATTCTAAAGGTATAAACAAGACTCTAAAATCATTTATTTAAATTAAGCTGGAAATCAGCACTTTTTGAACGTCATAATTGCATATGACAGTTCCCCGAAACGCGTGGTCTTTACCACTTCAATGACAAACGTCATTCACTACACGACGAAACGAAGTTGAGGGGCAGAGCCGTCACAGTTTCTTCAAGACAACCATCCCACTAAATAATGGCAGGTCTAGTGTGGCACGATTAAAACTGTGGCTGCTTAAACATCCCCCTCCAGCTGAGTATGTTGAACCTGCAGAAAAGCTCCCAGGGAGCCACCAACTACCATGGCCGCCCACCTGGAAATATCTTTTCCCCCAACTTGTTTCTTTTTGTGTTTGTGTTCTTTTTTTTTGCGTCATGTTGGTGCAAATAAACGTATTTTCTTTCTTTTCTTTCTTTCTTAACCGACTAAGAACCCAGGTGGGTCGCTGCAAGTTGGCTCCAGGTGGGGGTACTCTGATGAGCCACAGTGTGACTGTGGAGCCATCCCTTCCCCCTCGGATACTAAACAGTGCGGACGTGTAGTTAGCGCTTAGCGCTAAAGAAATAATTAAAGAAACTTATTTTAAATCGAAAATAAAATAAGGGCAATTCAGTGGAAGTACTAGGAGCGCAGAAACAAGTGGCGGTGAACGCGCGGCGCGGTGAGCGTTAAACTAATTATACATACACGGGCGTTACAACCAACACCACTATACGAGCGTGCATCGGCGACAGCGAAGTGTGAATGTTATCTGTCGTTGTCACCTGTCAACGCCATTCCCAGTGTCATCTGTTAGTGTCATATGTCAGTGTCATCGTCAGTGTCATCCGTCAGTGTCATCTGTCATTGTTAACCATCGTCTGTCATCTATCGGTAACGTTCCAGGAACCTACTAAATCGGGAACTAGAGCATCGACCACTTCCGTCTCACGCAGGTGACTTTACATTCCAGAGCCTGTTAGTTGATAACTCCCTAGTGCATTCAAGAGATTCTGAACTGAGCCAGTCATGTCAGTTCAGCGCACTCCACCACTAAAAGACAAAAAAAATCTAAAGGAGCGAGCTTGTGTGGTGCAGTATGAATCTGAACAGGATTTGGAAGATCATACAAATGAACATGAAAATGTGTCCCGTAGGATTAATAAAAGACGAGCTATATGAGAACGCCTTTTCTCAAATTAAAACTGCAAATGCTACGAATATGGGTGATGTTACTCAATAAATGCGTACACTATTCAGTTCTCTGGCAGCTGAACAAGATTTACGCTTCCGGGAGTTACAAGCGACCTTACAGAAACAGAGCGAAGAGATTACGGAAAGTACCAGATTCTTATCAAAGAAGTACGACGTAATTTTGAACCAGATTGAATCGCTACAAAATGAGAAGAAGGAGGACAGGAAATGGGTTATTGCGCTGGAGGAATGAGTAGATTATTTGGAAACGAAAACCTGTTCAGCAACAATTGAAATTCAAAATGTACCATAACTGATCTCCGACCAGAATAAGTTTGAAGGATACTGACATCAAAAACATCTACAGAATAAAGCTACATGAAAAATCGTATGGCACAGGTACTGTCATTGCCGAGTTTTCTACTGTACTGAGGAAAGAAAAGGTAACAGCTACAAAAAATTGAACAAAGATAAAGAATTAAGTGATAAGCTATATACTGGACATCTTAGCTTGAAAGGAGAAAGGAAGCTCATCTATGTGTCTGAGAGTGTCACATAAAAGACTGCCAAATTATTCTCTCAAGTCGGTGAATTTTCCAAAACAAATGGCTACACATGCTGGATTTTTCGTGGAGTGGTTTTTCTACGTCTCGATGATAACGAACGCATACAGATCAAATCAGAGCACAATCTCGGAAGTATTAAAAATAAAGCATGACTTTCAGCATTTTTACCTTTTTTTAATTTTGGTTTGTATAATTCTAATTAATTTATTAGCTTTAAACGAAAATTGAATCACTTTTGAATGTATACTCATCTACCAAAAACGAAAAAATACACATAATTCCATCAATCACTTTAGACCACACTACTAGAATAAACACACTCTTAAAACATATGTAAAAACAAACAGTAGTTACAGTACTCGACATAACGGATAAACACACACAAGATAAACACAAACATCATACCGACACACTACACACATTTAGACACACCTATTGTTCATTACAACACTTACTTATTAACAAAAACACTAAATATATGCATCCTAACAAACAAGTATACATACATAAGCTTACGCTTTATTCCTATGGGGGTAGGCAGAATCTACAGAACGCCACCTGCTACGATCATTACACATACATTCCCATATTGGTAAAATTAACTGTTCCTATGATGCTCGTAAACGAGGCTTTTTTCAATGGATCAACAGTTGTATACTTGTTAACACTGATGCGCATATTAAAATACCATTCATCGTAATGTGGCTGATTTTACTGTGAATTTAAATAATGATTGATTTTGCTGTTGCACAATCAGCGACATGTGAAATAGAGGACTACAAGGGCCTGTTAAAAAATCATAAAACTGCACTAAAGATTATTACACAAAATATACGCAGTATTCACCGCAACCTTTCAAACGTTATTAGCTAGATCTAATATAGAGTGGAATATTATTGTATTGACCGAGTGTTGGCTGGCACGTAATCATAGCGTTCTTTTTATTGACGGATACCCATCTTTTTCTACTTCTAGCCGCCTTACGCAAAATTAAGGCGTGGTGATTTACTGAAGGAATACTGATTTGTCTACGAATGATGAACCGGAGTCCTCTGATGCGATCATTCTTGTATTAAAAGTGAATTCAGACACCATTTTAATCGTCATTTATCGTCCACCAAGCAATAGAAATATTGACAATTTTTTAATCTCGCTCAATGAATGCCTTCGTAAATATTCGTCGTTTAAGAATATTGTCTTGGTTGGTAATATCAATATTGATATTGCACTCGGTACCCAAGACCAAAGATCCTCTGACTATCTTGATATGATTGCGTTTCAAGGCATGCTTCCAGCCCACACGTGCGGTCCATGGCCCTTTACGGGGCTCCGGTGTGGGCGCGTTCCGTGAGGCGGCGACCAGTCCGTCGGTTGACCGCGTCCCAGAGGGTCATGGCCATCCGGCTAGTCCGGGGATACCGCACGGTCTGCGGTGAGGCGGCGAACCTCCTTGCCGGATTACCGCCATGGGATCTGGAGGCAAAAGTCCTCGCGCACATGTGGGGATGGCGCGAGGAGGCAAAAGGCTCTGCTGCCGCGAGAAATCGCGGAAAGGCGGACAGAGCTCCGGCAGGATCTCATGGCGGCATGGAGAGTGCGATTGTCGAAACCCAGCGCTGGGCACGCCACAATTGCGGCGATAAGTCCCCTCTTTGAGGAGTGGCTGGAGAGGCGCCACGGCGTCCTCACCTTCCGCCTGACGCAGGTCCTCACTGGACACGGGTGCTTCGGGAGGTACCTGTTCCGAATAAGGTAAGAGGAAACGCCCGGGTGTCACCACTGTGTGGATCGCCCGGAGGACACGGTGGAGCATACGGTGGAGGTCTGCCCGGCTTGGGCGGAGCACCACCGTGTCCTCACGGAACCGATCGGCGGCGGCGATCTCTCGCGTCCGGCCCTGGTCCAGGCCATGGTACGGAGCGAGAGTACATGGGAAGCCATTACCTCCTTCTGCGAAGCAGTAATGCTCGCGAAGGAGGAGGCGGGACGCGTGAGGGAGAGGCAAACTTTGCGCCCTCACGCCCCTAGTCGCCACAGGAGACGCCCTGGGCGTCGGGAATTGGCAGCCGATTCCCGGCCACCGTAGGCGCGGGCTTGCGGACGGCGAGCAATGGGTAGCTCGCCGTCCGGTAAGGACCAGGCCCGAATCGACGGCGCGTCGTGTTCCACGCGCGCCTCAAAGAGATGTCAGCACTATTGACGGGGTCCGCTAGGGCCGATGCCAGCTAGGGTTGCGGGATGTTCGAAAGAGTTACCGTGGCCGTGGTAAGTTACAGGCAACAGAAGGAACACGGGTGGGTTTTAGTCAGTAAAAGTCTGACACGCCCTCCCGCTCCGCCCAGAGCGGGAGAAGTCATTTGATGATTTCCCATCCACAAAAAAAAAAAGCCATAGATGATAACACGCACTGCATTACGAGCACCGGACGCAAAATAATTCTTAAGCCCTGGATAACGAAGGGGCTTTTAATACGTATGCGAAACCGCGACAAACTTTATATAAAATCAAAGAAAAATCCTGGAAATGAAATTATTCAATGCGCATATCGGAGATACAGGAATTTTTGTAATAATATTTTAAAGAAAGCTAAGAAAGCTGATTATGAAAAAGATATGATTAGGAAAGCCGGAAATAATAACAAGAAATTGTGGGAAACCATTAAAAATATTACATACACCTGAAAGAAAAAGGACAAACCAATTAATTTGCCCCAACAATCCGTCAGTCTCGGTCAATAATATAAACTCGTTTTTCGCAGGTGTTGGTAAATCATTGGCCGAAAAAATTACAACTAAGAAAACTAATTCACCATACACCACTAGTTCATCTCAATCAATGAATTCAATATTACTATTACCTACAGATGAATTCTAAATAAAATCATTAATATCTAACCTCAATAATAATTGTACAGACGGGGTAGATAAAATCTCAGGAAGCTTCTTAAAAGAATCAATTGACGTCATTGTTCCTCCTCTTACTTTTATATGCAATTTAACATTTACTACGGGTGTATTCCCTTCTGCTTTTAAATAATCTCAAATAGTTCCCATTTTCAAAAGTGGAGATAGATTCTGTGTAAACAATTATAAACCTATTTCTTCTATAACCTCAGCCTGGCGCATAATTTTTACGGTTGCCTGGTTCCATATTTATATAACAATATGAACAAGCAACTGTTGATTTATCCTGTTTCTAGGGCAGAGTGCAAGAAAAAGATTTGTTTGTAGCTTCAAGGCAACTGAACGTTTATTTAAACCCCTAAGGTAACATTTACCACTATGGAACGATATACAATTAACAAAGACATACCCATCACACCTACACTACACATACCAACACTATTGCCGACACACACCCACACATACTCACCTCCACACTAAACTAAGACACTTTTGCCACCAGAATTGTTTTACTTTAGTTTTTGATTTTCTATTTGGTGTCGCTTTTGTTATTATTATTTTGTAATAGTGTTTTAATATGTACAACCTGTAAGTTAATTTAAACAGTCATAGGTCATAAGTTGAGTTGTCCGATGGAGCGTACGCCTGGTGATCTGTAATACAGGTTTTACCTACAGCAGACACCAGTCTCGCCTTTCAAAAAAAATATTTATCAAAACGATGCCTCACCTCTTGTCGTGATCCTTGTGTAAAAAAACCTGCACTATGGAAGATCTTTGTGAGGTCAACGTTAACGCTGTGAAAGTAGTCGAATTATGGTCGAAGCTTATAGGTACAGGGTGTTTGGCGCATGGACATACACAATTTTTTGTGGGGTTGTGAGCGTCATTTGCGAGGTTTCACCCAAAGACCCCATGTCCTAAGTGTCACGGTAATTGTGATATAATTTTTTTCTTTAAATTACCCGAAATCTCGACTTTAAATCGTCATTACTCTTTTGTTTATAGAACAAAATAACTTTTATTATAGCATTCAATATTATTGTTATTCTAAATAAATTATTATTTGATGCAATAATCGATCTGTGGAAAAGAACGTATGTGATTCCAGTGTCATAAATCTGTGTAAATGTATAAAAAATTACAAATTTTAAATTAATTTAAATAAAAACTAAAAGGTAGTATGAACTTAGCTTTATGTTAAAAACTTTTCTAGTTTATACCCTTACCAACGGTATGCTATATGTCATCAAAATGATTAATTATGTAGTCAAAATAAGAGGTACTAGTTGTCAGGATCGGGATATAGAAAATACTGATGAGATAAGATAAAATGTTTTTATTAAGAATTTCAGTTACAAAATTTGTTCAAAGTGTCCTCCTGTATTCCGTAGACAGGCACGGCACCTATTTCTTATTTCGACTAACATTCACTCTCACATTCACTCGAAGCTCTTGATAATGCAAATTCCCGGTCCCTCAGACGTCGATAGGTTGTTGAGAACGTCTCGTGGTGTGGCAAAGGTCGATCAAGATAGCGCTACTGATAAATTCTTCGTGCTTCACGCGCATTGCATTTAGCGCTGCCATACGCCAGCAACATATCAGCATACTCTTTTTTAGTAAAGTTAGGCATTGTAACGACAATAACCAAGACGAACAACGAAAAACAGTTCACAGATTTAACGAAAACAAGATTTAACAATAAGATTCAACAAGAAAACTCAACTACGAAGAGAACAACGTGAAACGCACAGGCACTTCAAACAGCACAGATAGTCAAAACACGACTGAACCTGGTCACGTCACGAACTTTCAAAATTCTAATCCAGTGATAGACAAAAACAAGAGTCATTTTACATACGCATGAAGGAGAAAAACTTTTTACCGGTGCGTGATTGACCGCCCCGACAAATTAGTATCTTTAATTTTGACCACATAATGAGTAATTTCGATGACATGTAGCTTACTGTTGGAAAGGGTATAAACTAGAAAAGTTTTTAAAATAAAGCTAAGTTCAAAATAGCTTTTAGTTTTTATTTAAATGAATTTAGAAGTTGTATTTTTTTTTATACATTTACACAGATTTATGACTTTGGAATCACATAAGTAATTTTCTACAGATCAATTGCATCAAATAATAATTTATTTAGAATAACAATGCATTGCATACTATAATAAAAGTTATTGTGTTCTATTACAACCATAAACATAAAAGAAATGACGATTTAAAGGCGACATTTCGGATCATTCAAAGAAAAAACAAAAAAAAATCAATTCCCGGGACACTCATCACATGGGTTCTTTGGGTGAAACCTAGCAAATGACCTCCCCAATCCCCCAAAAAAATGTATCGGTCCATGCGCTAAACACTCTGTATAACATTAATAAAGGAGTATCATCGATACGATGAAGAAGAAGAAGTACAACAATTCACAAAATTAAACCCTTGACCTGAAAGGTTAAAAGACGCACTTAACGAGTATCATCTCCAACCAACTCAAGTCGTTCCAACGTCTTGATAATATAATTGAGAAGATCCTACCAACAAGGCACAGTAATAAAATTAACTCTCGTATCAATAACGTATCGTTAATGCGTTGCCTAGCAACCAGTTAATGAAAGCGATGAGGCAAGACGATGTTTATAGAGTAAATAGCTGATGATGTGATGAGATGTGTGTCTAAACAATTTGGACTGTAATCTTAGATTGATACTGAGTCATGAATTTTGATTTAGAACTGAATTTGATTTAAATTAATTTTTGATATCCAAGATGAAAAGTAACCTATGTCCTCTAGCACCTTAATTGCGTAACACACTATCAATCAGAAAAATAATGATTTTGAAGCATATTGCTAATTCATTGCTTCATATGTTCGAAAAAATTGTCTGCTCAACAACGTAAATAACGCAATGAATATTGTTGAACTGTCAAAATGAAACCGATTCCTACTGTGTGTTACGCAATTACCCCGCAGGTCCTATCTGTTAAATTTCTTAAAGATCGCTACAGTGGTATAGGCAAAGTCTGCCAGTGTTGCGGGATGTTCGAAAGAGTTACCGTGGCCCCTGGCACAGGCAACTGAAGGCACACGGGTGGGTTTAAGTCAGTAAAAGTCTGACACGCTCTCCCGCTCCGCCCAGAGCGGGAGAAGTCATTTGGTGATTTCCCACCCAAAAAAAAAGGCGTGAAAAAGTAACAGTCATGTCTGTCTGTTCCTTTTACTGTCTGATAGATTTACTTTCGCATGTACTCGTATAATCATGTTTTAGTATGGTATAACAAGTACACCAGACTTTTAAATTTCGTCTCGAGTGCAATACCATTCCAAAAGCTTTCTCTGTTACAGCTTCATATCAGATGGGCCACCTGCCAGTTCCTATTTGTAGATTTATTCGGTCTTATACAACATCCTTCATACGAAAATTGCGTCAAATTCAATGTGTATTGACATGAGTCAAGACTATCTTCAGTAAAACTATCGCTCTATGAAACAATGATGGTAAGCATACTCGCACCAAAATTGTTTCATGGTCAAAGTTGTCTCAAATCTACTAAAAAAAATGTGTTGACCAAAGACAAAACTATTCCGTCTAAGGGCCCGTTCAAATGTACCACAACCACACAATATCGCAGTGACAAAATGTAGTCAGTGCAAGCAGTGGTGTGAATAGTGTCGCTGCAGCTTATTGCAGTTGCGTTGTGGTTGCGTTGTCGTTAGTAGTTGTGATATGGTTACGTAGTTGCTAGTGTTTGCAGACAGACAGATCGTTGTGCTTGTGATCTGGCCAGCCACTAGTGCACGGTCTCGCTGGTGGTTGCGTTGTGGCCTTGATGTGGTCGGGATCGCCCACGCGGTTGATTTTGACGGCAAATCGTGGTCCGCGTAAATAAACTATTCATTTCCATACAAATTAGCGCCCGTCCACGTGCTGGTGTCTCTGTTGTTATGATGTGGTTGTGGTACGTGTAGTCGGGCCTTAAATGAGACAAAACTGTTTGACTCTGTGGGCCTAGCACGAACGCGCGGAGTAAACGTGACGTAACTTCGAACTATTTCAAAATTGTAAATACTCGTTTCACAAATAATATTTACTTACTTTTAAGTCTTTCTCCCTTATTCATAAACGTTGCATAAAGCTAAGTAATGATTAACGACTGGTTATCGATAGATTTTTTGACGTTTAAACATCACTTAATTTTAAGCAACGTTTATGAATAAGTGGGTTTATTAATAACTATGGGTGATACTCAATTATTGTGATTGTTGCAAAATTTTAAATCAAAACTGCCTAAGTATACAGGGTTATTTTAAATTGGCTAGCTTAACTCCGCAGACGTGATGGGTATCGATATCTAAATACGATAAAATAAAAAGGTTTGATGGTCGTTTTTGGGAGGTCAACGACCGCTGTTAGTGTTGTTACTTGAAGTATGAGTTGAGAAAAACGGTTTTCTTATGTTTTCGATATCGATACCCATCACGTTTGTGAAGCTTACAAAAAAACAGATTTTTGACTGATATTTCAAGTGACTACAATAACTGCGGTCGATGACCCCACAAAAAATATCATCAAATATTTATTTTATTTTATCGTGTTTAGATATCAATACCCATCACGTCTGCGGAGATTCACAAACTAAATTAATTTGACCCTGTATAATAGGATAGTTGTATTTTCAGTAAAAAAAAATTGTTCTAATTTACACTAGGTTTACGTCGCGTGTTCGTGATATGTTTCTAAGGCGCAACACACACCAGAGTCTAGAGACTCTGGTGTGTGTTGCGAACATACAAAAATATCAACACACAAAAATAATAATTATGTATGACGATGAAACTTTTACAACTAAAATTGGATGACATCGAATGAAAGTTGGCGTCGTCCAAGTTTTAATGGCTCGGCCAGCGTGGCGGTTAGTTTTCGTAAAAGCTGTACTGTATGGTCCAAAGTATTTATGTATGAAAGCATGTATTGCCATCCAGTGTGCTTCGTATCGCTGTTTCCAACTTTAATCGTTACGTAACAGATTTGAATTGGTTCCATGATTTAGTGATGATATATTTTCGTGTTGTTCTAGTGGATACAATGAGTAGCTCTTATTTTGGAGCTCCCTGTATCCATTTTTGGTCCTACGGAGCTCTTTTTTAAGGACCACTTTTGGTCCCAAAGGTGCAGATAACAAATATTTTTGTTAATGTTTTAAGCGTCACAGTGGGTAGTTTATTAACATTTATTTATTTATATTTAATTTACAAGTGGACTAACTATGTTTATAACAATATTTCTTATCAACTATGTTAGTAAACTTAACCTACACACTTAACTCCACATCACTGCCCTATAGTTAGGAGAATCCCTGCTACAAGCTCAACAAGCTCTTAGGCTATTAAAGCTTGAAAATATAAATCCACTTGGCAGAAATTGGACTGAAATATTACTTTAAAGATACTTTTTTTATTTTGTGTTTAGATGTGATCGAACTGCTTGTTTAGCTACTACTTTGTGGCCCTTTGACTGGGTGTATTTTTTAAATGAAAACCAAGTTATCATTACAAATGGTCGTTAGCGAATGTGTTTATTTTTTAATGTATACAGCGATCGAGGAAAAAGGGACGGGAACAAACGGGCCAATCACAACAAGCTATCACGTCATTTAGCTGTGCTGTGATTGGCTTACGATGACGCGACCGAATTCCGTTTGGATATACTCCCAAACATGCCCGCGGCCTTGAAAGCTTCAGCTTACAATTGATTTTCCATTTATTCATCTTCGACCAGAGGACAGATCTTCGTGTATGGCCGTCTCACGATGCCTGATTATGTTTGAATGTCTGCTACTCGTGAGATACCGTCGTTGCCAGGTATCGTCTTCATGATTCGACCCAATTGCCATTTCAATGGTGGAAGGCTGATTTCTTTAATAATGACAAGCGTGTCAGGTTTCAAGTCTGCCATATTTTGTCTCCATTTGGTTCTAGTTTGTAGCTCCGAGATGTATTCCATGGCCCAGCGCGACCAGAACTGCTGCCGGATCTGTTCCACTCTCTGGTAGCGAGTCAGTCGATGAACAGGTAAGTCTCGCAGGTCATCTTCACAGACTGGTGCGGTGAGTGGTCGTCCGATCAAAAAGTGTCCAGGGCTAAGGGGAAGATAGTCTCGAGGATCCGAAGACAAGGGAGTCATTGGTTGGGAATTCAACATCGCTTCAATTTGACATAATACTGTAGTGAGCTCCTCGAAGGCTAAGTGAGCGTTGCCCACTACTCGGCGGAGATGGTACTTGCATGATTTGACCCCAGCTTCCCACAAGCCACCGAAATGCGGGGAATATGGGGGAATAAAAGAAAATTGAATGTGTTGACCCCTCGCATAGTCAATAATATTTTTTCTACATTTTAATAAAAACTGAGCAAAATCATTACTTAACCCTACAAAATTGCGTCCATTGTCCGAAAATATTTCCGACGGCTTTCCGCGCCGTGAAATGAAACGCTTAAGCGCCAGTAAGTATGCATCAGAAGAGAGGTCACTAACTAATTCCAAGTGTACTGCGCGCGTCGTGAAACAGATAAACAGACAAATGTATGATTTGATTAGTTTCGCGCCTCTGCCTTTTCGATTTTGTATGAACACCGGCCCTGCGTAGTCCACACCTGTGCGAATGAAAGGAAAACCAGCGGTTACCCGTTCTTTAGGCAAGTTGCCCATGAGTGGGGTTAACGTTTTACCTCGAATGCGCTTACAGACCACACATCGTTGCGTCACCTTCTTAGCTAAGTTTCTACCTGACAGTGGCCACCAATTTTCGCGCAAACGGTATAGTAACGCTTGAAGTCCGCAGTGCATAGATTGGTTGTGTTCGTGCCTAAACAATAAGAGTGTAAAGTGGTGTTCAGAAGACAAAAGAATCGGATGTTTTTTACTATAATTAAAGTCAGGCGAATTCTTTATCCTACCTCCCACTCTAATTATACCTTCAGTATCCAGAAACAAATTTAAACTCGCAAGACTAACGCTTGACTTGACATCTTTACCATTCTTTAGTAAATTATACTCAACTGGAAATGATTCCATTTGCGATAATCGTGCAAGTGTATTAATGGCATGTCTTAACTCAATAACAGTGATCGTACCTGTCAGCTGATTTGTTTTGTTGCGCGCGCAGCTGTTGTGAATAAAGCGTAGTACATACGCAGCAACATGACTCATGCGATTAAAACGTGAAAACCTATTGAATGGAAAAAATGTTTCGAGTGTAGTATTTTTTGTTGATAATGAGTTTATAACATTTGCTTTGAGTTCAGGTAACTCTTTAGGCAAGATTTCATTAACATTCGGAATTAATTGCAAATTTAAACTGCTATCAAAGTCAAAGCCGTGCATAAAGTTAGGGCCTTCCCACCATAATGACGATGAAGATAAGTCCTCAAGACTTACACCACGCGTAACCAGGTCAGCAGGGTTATCTCTTCCACTCACATGTCGCCAAGAAAACCTACTCGTAAGTTCGTGGATTTCAGCGACTCGGTTTTGCACAAACGTTTTAAGTAAATTAGGTGCCATGCGTAACCAACCTAACACGATAGTCGAGTCGGTCCAAAATGTGACGTCATCAAAGTTACGAGTAAGGGAACCGTTAATCCTGTCAAACAGCCTAGCACCCAGCAACGCACCGCACAGTTCCAAACGCGGTATACTAACGGGTTTCAATGGTGCCACTTTACCCTTAGAAATAAGCAATTTTACAGTCACCCCACCAATACCTATACAACGTACATAAGCGCACGCGCCATATGCAGTTTGTGAAGCATCTGTAAAAATGTGTAACTCAGTTCGAGTAGAATCACACTGAAAGACGTGTCGTGGAACTTTGATAGTGCGAAGATAAGAAAGACTGTCAACAAACCGGTTCCATGTTCGCACGACATCAGTGGGAAGCGGATCATCCCAATCTAATTTTAATAGCCAAAGTTTTTGCAATAATACCTTGCCAATGATAACAGAAGGGCTTAACAATCCTAATGGGTCATATATCTGAGAAACACTTGACAGAATTATGCGTTTAGTAACAGGATTGTTGCCGTTTTGAAATTGTGTATGGAAATTAAACTCGTCCGCGATGCTACACCAACCTATACCTAATGTTCTGCATTGACTATTATCACCTAAATTTAAGTCACGAAACATACTGTGAGCCGACTGTGACGTCGTTGGAGCTGATGCACCGTCGTCGAGTTCAAAGTTAAACGTCCATTTACGGAGTGGAAAGCAGCCGGACTTAAGAATGTCTGATGTACGTTTGCATATGTCGAGTAGTTTGACCTTGTCGTCATACGAGGTCAAAAGGTCATCTACGTAAAAATCGTCAGTTATGACCCTTTTAACTTCGGGGTCCGTACACTCGGCTCCTAATTGCTTAAGACACCTAACGCTAAGAAACGGCGCCGACGCTGTGCCGTATGTTACGGTGCTCAGCTGATAGAACTCGAGCTGTCTTGCCGGATCATCACGCCACATAATAAGTTGCAAGTTACGTTGAGAAGGATCAACAAGGACTTGACGGTACATCTTCTCGCAATCTGCAATTGCTGTGAATTTAAATTGTCTGAACCGTAGCAAAATACCCAGCAAGTCTCCCTGAATAGGAGGTCCTACAAGCTGGATATCGTTGAGAGATTTGCCGTTACTAGTCGCAGCACTGGCGTCAAAGACTACACGAAGCTTCGTAGTCGTGCTGTGGTCTCGAAAAACGCCGTGATGCGGCATAAAATAATAAGGACTCGTATAAGAATCAACCTGAGTCATATGACCCAAATTGATATATTCGTGTATAAAATCAGTGTATAATTTCTTATAGCTAATAGGTGCGCGTAATAACCTATTTTCCAAGGACAAGAAACGCCGCTTTGCCTGAAGAAATGATTCACCCAAAGCATCGGGCGACTCTTTAAGAGGAATGTGAACACAAAATCGTCCATCTTTATTGCGCGTAGTGGTTGTGATGAAAGACTGTTCACAGGCCTGCTCTTCGTCTGTGTGTGTATTCCGAAGCTTGGGTAACTCCTCCAACTCCCAGAACTGACGTAGCTGATTGTCCATGGATTGAGTGAAGTTACATTGCACATGTCCATTATTATGATTTGTATTATTAATAGGACCCGATATTATCCAACCTAACTTCGTGTTCTGTAAGAACGGACCGTTCGGTAAACGCATCTTGCCATCGATAAGCAAGTCCCAAAATCGATCCGCACCTATTAAAACATCTATCTTTTGCGGCCCTAAAAATCGCGAATTTGCCAGCTGCAGGTGTTCAGGAATCCTAAACTGTGTGATTTGTGCCTGCATAGCAGGCAATGTGGCCGTTATTTCAGATAGAACGAAACATTTAATGTGAATTGAGTAGGAATTAATACGTGATTTAATTGCTAGATCACACGTTTGTGTACAATGTGATACCAAATTACCTACTCCTCGTATTTCATGAGTGGACTGTACTAGCGGAATATCTAACAATTCGCAAAACGAACGTGCAACAAAGCAGCTCTGGCTACCGCTGTCGAGTAATACACATGCGACATGATAATTATTATGTTTATCAGGAATCTCAACTAACGCAGTAGATAAGAGAACCGGTTGCACATCCAAGCATTGCGTATGTGTGTGTGTATCAGTGTGAACATTGCTAACTTGAATGAACTGCTTTCCGTTATTGGGATCATGTACTGTCTCAGAGACGCGCGGTGGGGGCGCGTATGGTGCGCTAGCCACTGCCGCCGCAGTCGTCGTACCAGTCACGGTACAGCTAGAATCATTAGGATGAATAAGTGAATTATGTTTCATGTTACATTGTTTACAAGGTCCCCACAAACAACCGTCTAAAGTGTGTCCAGAGCGCAAGCAATTCTCACACAAGTTATTATCTTTGACAACCTTTAATTTGCTTTGTAAGTTCATATTAATGAATTGTGTGCAAGTGTAAATTGGGTGTTTACCTTTGCACACTACGCACAATCTACGCGCTTTACGGCCCGGCGCTGATGGTGGATTACTTGAGAAAACATTGCAGTGTGTTACATTACCTCGGACATTTTTTGTTTCTGTCTTATGGTGATCTTTTGTGTGCGATACTGATAGTGCTAATGTTTCCAATAAGTCAGCCTTACATTTGAGGAAATTAATCAAACTGTCAACCTTCAATTTAGTTCTAGGGGGGGTGTTTGCCAATAATAAACCTCTATGTTGTTCCCACTCTCGTTCTGTGGTTCTATCTAGCTTAGAAACAACTATATATATTATAAGCGTATCCCAGGTATCTGTTGGCTCATCAAGGGTTTTTAAAGCGCGTAAATTGTTTATAATTGTATCTATAAGTTTCCTAATTAGTGAAGGTGACTCTTTCAATGGTTGTATTGAGAACAATGCTTTTAGGTGACTATTCACTAATAATCTATCATTATCGTACCTATTTAGGAGTAATTCCCATGCCACAGAGTAGTTAGCTGCAGATATCTCTAGCGCGTTCACAACTGACTCGGCACTTCCTTTGAGCGAAGATTTTAGATAATGGAATTTTTGAATGTTACTAATCTCGGTCGAATTGTGCACCAAAGATATAAAAGTGTCCCTATACTCGAGCCAGTGTTCATACACGCCGTCGAACGTAGGCAACATGATGGTTGGTAATTTAACGGACACTGGTCTGTTCATATGCTGACATGGTTTGGAACAATCAGTGACCTCTTCACTGACGCTAAGAATGGATTCAGCTCGGGCAATAGTGTTATAGTAGCCGTCTTCAAAATGTTGGCGCTGATCTAACTGATCATCTATATCACTATCGGAAACTAGTTCTTCAAGTTTTGATTGTATTTCATTAAATTCACTAAATAAAATCTCAGCACCCTTTACACGTAATTTTAAATCTATTTTTAACTCACTAGATATGGTTGTTACACTGATAGTATTTAAATAATTAGCAAGTTTAGTTAACCTGCCCTTAACGATACCACGTTTCCTAACCAAATCGCGCATGATTTGCTCAGTTTTTTCATCACTAATAGTTCTATAAGGGGACCTATCTCGTGTTTTGCTAGGACCCTTCCCATCATCAGCCGTTAACGGCATCCCGGTGGCCTGTGAAAAGTGGAGTACTCACGTGCAAAGTGACTGCGTGTGAAAACGGCTGGTGCTCGTAGTGACACGGTCAGCCGGTGTGTCGCTCTGCGCAATGGGCAACCCTCACCAACACCCTCACTGGAATCAGATCACAAAACGGTATTACACTTATGAACTCAGCAGGTCTTGAAAACTGGAACTTGATAAACGCACCGTATGTCCGCTTGTTCTTCCAAATCTTCGATTGTCCTTTCACATCAGTAAGATTGAAGGTCCTTGCGTGAATATGCTGCTGAATTTGCGTTTTTAAGTGTAATTTCGCTCGTATTTATGTGCCTGCGTGGTCGTAGCAGCGTGGCAGTCCAAAGGTCGCTTGACTCGACGATTTGGTTTTTTAGCTTCAAATCCTCGAAATCCGGCTCGAAGGACCAAAATGTTTAGATGTGATCGAACTGCTTGTTTAGCTACTACTTTGTGGCCCTTTGACTGGGTGTATTTTTTAAATGAAAACCAAGTTATCATTACAAATGGTCGTTAGCGAATGTGTTTATTTTTTAATGTATACAGCGATCGAGGAAAAAGGGACGGGAACAAACGGGCCAATCACAACAAGCTATCACGTCATTTAGCTGTGCTGTGATTGGCTTACGATGACGCGACCGAATTCCGTTTGGATATACTCCCAAACATTTTGATTTAAGATAGGTTTACTCTTTACTCTAGTCTAGGTCAGAGGTGACAGAGACAAAGTCAACGATGAAGCGAATTTACCCAGAAGAAGCCTGTTCACTCTCACTTTGAAGAGATCAGGGTTGTATGCGTTCGGAAACACAGACGCAGGCAGAGAGTTCCACTCCTTTTCTGTGCGCATCACAAAAGACATTTGGAAACGCTTAGTGCGAATTGGTGGAATAGCAACTAGGTAGGGATGGTAACCTGCAGTGCTTCTAGATGTCCGATGGTAGAAGGGGGCCGGGGAATAAGGTCGTGGAGTTCTTGAGCACACTCACCGAAGTACAATCTGTAGAAGACCGACTAGCAAGCAACCTTGCGGTGATGAGCCAAGCTGTGAAGCTTGGCATCCACCAGTTTTACGTCGCCAATGAGCCTCTTAGCTCAGCGTTCCACCGAGTCAAGCGCGGCAACTTGGTATACTTGAAGAAGTTGGCTGTCAATATTGATGTATATCAATATCGTAATCAACGGTTGTTGATGGTTAGTAGTGATAGTTTATCGTGCTCTGCATATCATCTAGAATTTAAGTTTGGATGCTCCAAATTATTCCGTGACACGAATACATTTACACATTTTTGGTACAAAATAGTTTTAAAAGTTGTTGATATACTAGTTATTTGATTGAAAGAGATTCTTAAAGGTTAAAGAGGCATAAAAAATCGTTTCATACCTACTATGTAGTTTAATAACTTTCATAATTCAATCTACAAAATATTGACCAAACTTATTTGGTACAACAGTAGGACCAAGTTGTTCGTCTACGAGAACCAGTAGTGCTCTACTTATTGTTATCTTTAGTAAATTAAAGATTTAATTGAAGTAAGCAAGCGGGTGGCTATGAATTTTGCACACTTGCAAAATTGAGAGAATTCCCTAGAGTATCACTATACTCTAGGGAACTTTCACTGTGGTTCTGAATAATATCTTCTGTTACCTAGATGGATATTTTAGAGGTACCTAAACTTAACGAGTGATGTCTAAATGATCAATTCTAAATTACAACAGATTAGTAAAATAATAATAACATCAGTCTTCATTGCACAGGAGACTAATTTAACTTCCGCTTAACTTTGCAATCGTTCACATTAAGACATTTTTAAGTATTATAATTTTACTTATGGCTTATAAGTAGGTACCTAACATAACTCTGCTGACACTTGAGAAATACACTGATGTGGAAAAACACCCATCGCCTGGGGACTTACAAGCGTATATTCCAGTTAACAACAAAAGTAATGAACAAGACAAACATCAACAAACAATTTTGTTTTGACATAATGGTTTTAATCCGCCATCTTCCTTTGCATAGTAAAGTGGTGCATTCCCTTTTGATCTCTGAGCTTCTTACAGGATCTTTGAGCCAAGAGTGTTTAAGAGGCTCTGGGGAAACTCGCCACAGAATAGTACAGAAGGATAGCTCCATTCAATGGGGAAACGTTATGGTAGTCCGCGAAATTAATTTTTTTTTACGATTTTTGCAATTTGCAGCTCAGTGTCCGGGTGTATGTTGATTAAAGTATAATTGCCAACCGTAACGAATATTTCTTAACAGAATTATAATCATTAGAATCAGTAATAGGTAGGGCAAAACTTGGCTAATTCGTGATATGTAGCTATTCGGTGATAGATAATATGTGTTTTATTACCAAGTTACTACTGACTTGATAAATGTATATTTTTCAATCATTATAGTATTTGCCACATTTTTAGATATAAGTTAGCAAAGCTTCTTTTGTCTACTGTATCATAGTAAATTTAAAAAATAATCTGATCAATGAATCGAATTTTACAATTAAAAAACAAAACTATCACCGATTACCCAAGTTTTGCCCTACAACTCCTTAAGTTAGTATAATTCTCAAAGGTCAAGATTTCATGAAACAGACATTCACTATGAGTAAACTTGGTCTTAGAGAGTTGTATTGATGACTTTAATGATCATAATTCTTTAAATACTTAATTGTTACGGTCGCGAATCATAGTATAATCAACATACAACCTAATGCTGATCTGACAGTTGCAAAAAACGTAAGAAAATTTAAATTTCACATTGGCTACCGTGGCGCTTTTGCCTTAACGAATGAAAACTCACGCACGCATAGTTAAGCTTCACGTACATCGAGTGCAAGCGCATTTGCGCCTAGCATTTGACCGAGATCGCCGTACTTACGCGTCTATGTGTGCGTGCGCCTGTGTTCATTCGCTGTATGGATCCGACCTTCTGTTCTATTCTATGAACTCGCCCCACTTTCGACATCTTAACTTGGAAGGCACGCGGTCAAGCAAAGGGTATTCATGAGAAAAATCTCCGTGAAAGATAAAACTGATACGACGTGCTATAAGATGTAGTATGAAGCACATTTGTAGCACTTTCTTTGATTAAAAATGGCAGTATTTTTGTAGATGTCATTGTTTAAAAGTAGGATTTATTGGTCGCATTATGGATTGTATTGTGTGTGCATTTTAGTTTTTGGTTTCAAAATGTTTGTAGTTGTTGACAACGATTGATTGTTACCCATTGTAATTTATTTATTTTGTTCGTAATTTTATTCTGTGTAACAAAAAAACCCGCATACGTTATTTTTCAGGGCTTAATACTTTCCATTGAGTAAGTTTATTTGAAACAGCGAGGCGAAATTTCAATAGTTTGATGGTTTAGAAAACATCTACACGGATTGCAAAAAAAGTCCAAAGTCCAAGCAATGTGCTCCCAGGATATTATAACTGTTCATATCAGCGAGTCCTCGGGCTCCAGTGGAGGGTCTGGGCAATTTCCTAGCGATTTCCTGGGCGGCGCCGTCGCCGCACGACAAAAGGGACTAATCTCTGGAAGGAACTCTATTATACACTTCATTACATTCCGAAACGTTTTATTAAATCTCCGTCGGCTTGTATTTACCTGAGATCTTCAAGAAACTTTCCTACTTCATGTTTGTTACAACAGATTTCGAATTCTGTATTTCTGTTTCTATTAACATTAGTTTACAAGCTTGGCGCTTTTATCGTCTCATTTTCATTTTGTTTTTCGAGTGCATTTGGGTTGGAATCGTTTAAATGGAATGTCTCAGCAATGTACATAGTTTGAGGGTTAAAATATGATAATGTAATTAATCCTTTAAGTGTTACATTGGTTATCCATTGGCTGACTTTCACAAGGGATGCATATTTTATCGATGATATCGCAAAAGCTAAAAACTAATTCTGTTTTGGGCCTCGGGGGACAAACTTGAGCTTTGTTCTATATAGGAGTTACTAAGCGCGGTAGATATTATTCAGTACCTAATCCTTATGCTATTATAAGTCTTTTACAGTTCAAGCAGTGCGGTTAACAAATATCTTGCCCGTGTCGATAAGGAGTGCTCAATCTTTGTCCACTTTTAAAATTCTACAAAAAAAACACTTCCTCTCTCCTTAAACATCATCATTAAACAAAGTTCCTTGCTCTTGTTTCATGTTTATTATTATGTATGACGAAGAAGGTACCTGCATCTCTCTAGTTATCGTCAGCCATATTTTAACTACTGTGGGCGTGCTGTTTATATTATACGTGTGGTAGTGTTGTTTATTGCGCAATAGAAAAACCGTTTACAGTTGTTCAAATCAAATTATAATTCACGATTAAATTAATCACACTAACTATTCACACACTGGTAGGTACACGACGCAAATATACGGAATGCGCGACAGTTTCTAAACGAGTTCACTGCTTGACAGCCACTGACTAACTCTGCTTAACTCCGGTGACCAGTCGACGAGCGTTATGTTGTAGAATCTGTCGAGGGCGCTGGCGTCCCGATTAGTCAAACGACGACTGACGTATTTCCGACATGTATATTTATGTATTTATTGTATATGTAACTGGTACACCACGGATTACCTACAGTATTGTCTCCTTCTCCCTTTAATCCATCCAAAGGTTGTCTGTAAATGATCGCCTGTAAAAGATCGATTTTAGTGATAAGACCGCCCATTGTGTCATCCTATGTAAAAGTTCTATACATAATTATATCTGTAATTTTTATGGTGTACATAAAGAGTATTCTATATATCTATTTAATGATACCTAAGTGGAAGATAAACAATATTCTATCAAAAGTTTGATTTTCTTTCTCGAAAATTGCGGAAGTGTTTTATTAAAATCAAATTTGTATGCTCCATCTCATTTGCTAAGAATACATAAATGCACAAGTAATGACAGTTGCGTGTTGAAAATTGCGTGAAAACACAACTAAAGAGCATGCAAAATGTGGGTCAATAACTGGGCCAACACGCCAATACAAATGGTTACAAACACGACGACTTTGGCAAATTGGATACACGTTTTTTGTACTCAATGCGTGGAACAAAATTGAAGGGGAATTTTTTGTCTGCCAATTAGGCTTGTCAATTTGTCGCTGTTGATATTTCCATGTTACATACTCTTGTGGGAGCAAAATTATGATTAAGTGGATTATGGTATATGGATGCTATGTTGGTTTAGGCCTTCGTCCTAAATAATCCTTACTGGCAAGGATCGTGATATATGCTTTGATTATTATGAAGAATAGGTTACTTCAGGCATTTAGTTATGGGTCAGCAACCTGTTACTGTTCATACACCAATAAATTTGAACCCAGTTTGTTACAACACGTCACTATGACGTATTCCTAGATATGTAGGCTCGGAAGTATCTGATTTGGAG
This sequence comes from Fissipunctia ypsillon, assembly GCA_947568875.1. Taxonomy (NCBI): domain Eukaryota; kingdom Metazoa; phylum Arthropoda; class Insecta; order Lepidoptera; family Noctuidae; genus Fissipunctia; species Fissipunctia ypsillon. The sequence continues at coordinate 6,801,657 of OX387651.1, read as the reverse complement.
AAAGAATATCCGAATATATTAATAGCTTACATAATATCCAAAAAGAAAGCTCGATATTACTGAAATAATATTATTTCAATAGTAACTTCTTATCCTCCTACGTAAAACTGACTCTTAAATAAATAAACATAAGATATTATTTCGCTTCAATTTTAAACGGTAGACTTTTGTCTTAATACCTACCTACCTATTGTAATTTCTTGTTAGATACGCATTTTAGGAGAAAGGACGGATACACGTTGGTATACCTACATAACATAACAAAACATAACATCACGCCTTGTTTCCCCGAAGTGTTAGGCAGAGGTGTACCTATAGTAGTAAACCCACATTTCGACAGTTGTGTTTAAGTCCCATGTAATAGGGGGCGAGCCTATTGCCATCTACCGGGCGCAAATCCAGACTCCGGGCTGCTACTAAGAAATTCCAGATAGAAAAACCCCATAACACTTTGCCTGACCTGGGAATCGAACCCAGGACCTCATGCTCAGCAGTAGCGCTTGCGACCACTAGACCAACGAGGCAGTCATCAATGGTGTATCTATCCATTTGAAAGTCATTATAGTTATTGTAACACTACATAATTATTGTAAATTAGGAAAATCAATCAATCGACCGCAGTCTACAGCCAGCACAAGAAGAATAGAGTTAACGCGGTTTCTCTCTACAATGTTCCTGCAAAATGCCTTTAATTTTTATCTAAAACAAAATATCAAAACCATTACTCAAAATAAAAGTATCCAATACGCAATAACACAATCGAGAGAAGATATCCAAACACGTAGTATTTTCACAAAATATCTCCGAGCTATTACAAAGTTTGCGAAATTGTATCACTGGTAACATTTCAAAGTTGCCGAGCAACTTCGGGACATAAGCAATATATTCTTATATGAAAGTGTTGGGACAACGGAGGCAGTAAGTCTTCATTGTAGGACTCAACTTGGCTGACTGACGCAATATCAAAAGTTCGCGATATAGGTACTGTTTGAGTTGGATACTCGGATATTTTGTTTCGGTGATTTTCGTATTGAAATTGAAAGGGATTTACGTTAGCGTGAATTGAGTTTTGAATATTATTTTGATGTTAGATGACATTGAAATATAATTAGTATGTACTTACATAATTATAACCATAAGAATCATCAATAAATCTCTCTAAGATCTGTATTGAACTTTTGAATTTCCCTCTTTAGTGGCTTTAACAAATTAATGACAGCTGATATCAAATGTAGGTAGGACGATGTTTTGCCTTTTTTTTGTTTTTGTAGATGGGAAATCATCAAATGACTTCTCCCGCTCTGGGCGGAGCGGGAGGGCGTGTCAGACTTTTACTGACTAAAACCCACCCGTGTTCCTTCAGTTGCCTGTGCCGGGGCCACGGTAACTCTTTCGAACATCCCGCAACCCTAGCTGGCATTGGCCCTAGCGGATCCCGTCAATAGTGCTGACATCTCTTTGAGGCGCGCGTGGAAAACGACGCGCCGTCGACTTGGGCTTGGTCCTTACCGGTCGGCGAGCTACCCATTGCTCGCCGTCCGCAAGCCCGCGCCTACGGTGGCCGGGAATCGGCTGCCAATTCCCGACGCCCAGGGCGTCTCCTGCGGCGACTAGGGGCGTGAGGGCGCAAAGCTTGCCTCTCCCTCACGCGTCCCGCCTCTTCCTTCACGAGCATTACTGCTTCGCAGAAGGAGGTAATTGCTTCCCATGTACTCTCGCTCCGTACCATGGCCTGGACCAGGGCCGGACGCGAGAGATCGCCGCCGCCGATCGCTTCCGCGAGGACACGGCGGTGCTCCGCCCAAGCCGGGCAGACCTCCACCGTATGCTCCACCGTGTCCTCCGGGCGATCCACACAGTGGTGACTCCCGGGCGTTTCCTCCCGCCTTATCCGGAACAGGTACCTCCCGAAGCACCCGTGTCCGGTGAGGACCTGCGTCAGGCGGAAGGTGAGGACGCCGTGGCGCCTCTCCAGCCACTCCTCAAAGAGGGGACTTATCGCCGCAATTGTGGCGTGCCCAGCGCTGGGTTGCGACAATCGCACTCTCCATGCCGCCATGAGATCCTGCCGGAGCTCTGTCCGCCGTGCCGCGATTTCTCGCGGCAACGGAGTTACGCCCCGGCGTCCTGCCTCCTCGCGCCACTCCCACATGTGCGCGAGGACTTTTGCCTCCAGATCCCATGGCGGTAATCCGGCAAGGAGGTTCGCCACCTCCCTGGAGACCGTGCGATATCCCCGGGCCAACCGGATGGCCATGAACCTCTGGGACGCGTTCAACCGACGGACCGGTCGCCGCCTCACGGAACGCGCCCACACCGGAGCTCCGTAAAGGACCGCACGACCCCCGCGTAGAGCCTCCGGCAGGAGGCGTTTGGACCCCCCAGATTGGGCAGGAGCCGCCCCAAGGCAGCCCCGGCCCGCTCCAGTCTGGGAGCCAAACGTCGGAAATGCTCCACGAAATTCCACCGGCTGTCGAGGACGAGTCCCAGGTACTTCATCGTCGACTCGACACCGATGGGAACCCCTCCTACCGTTATTTGGGAACCCGATGGTGGCGCGTTCCGAGGACCATGAAAACACATGGCCTCGGACTTGTGCAAGGCCACCTCGAGTCCCAATTGCCGGATCCTCTCTACGATTGTCGCAACCCCGCGTGCCGCTAACTCGGCCGCCGCCTGGTGCGACCTCCCCTGCGCCAGGACCAGCGTGTCGTCAGCGTAGCAAACTACGCTGACGCCACCAGGGAGGTCGGCGCGCAGCACCCAGTCGTACCCGATGTCCCACAGATGCGGTCCCAGAACCGATCCCTGCGGGACACCGCACGACATCTCTCGCCGGTTCCATTCTCCCCGGTGACCGGGGTAGATGACGGCCCTGTCCGTCAGATACGATGTTTTGCCTGAATTTTCAACTAATAACAATGATGTAACGTGTTACAGCTTGTTTAGTTTAATTGACGTGTTTCACCTTGTTCTATAGCATTAATAATTAAATCATGTTACTACGTGCATAAAATTTTTGTCGACTGTTGACCAAATTAGGTTAGGTACCATACAAAAGAAGCTACGATTCCTTCGGTGAAGATAGGTACTAATCGAATTCATTAAGAAGAGTGTGATTGTGCGATGGAATTGCGTAATTAAATTCCTCTAAGCTCTTTCCATCATCTGTCTTGGGCAACCAGACGTACCTACGGCGGTGTACCAACACGGTATGTGGTAGAAATTACTATCTTACAATACGTTTTGGTGACAGATTAATTTTATTGTGCCAATGGCTCATTACATTGTTCGATTGGACCAATGATTATTATAAGATAAAAGAGGTTGATAGTTAGTGTTACCCACTCTACATTGATCTTTAAAAGAGTTTTTTCCAAAAAAAACAACCGACTTCAAAAAAAAAAACACTAAAATATGAAAAATAACTTTAATTTCGGAAGTCAGTGTCTTTGGTTTTTATTTTTGTTTTTCGCCACCGACTTCCGAAATTAAAGTTCTTTTTCATTTAGTAGTGCTTTTTTATGGAAGTCGGTTGTTTTCTTTTTAGTTTTTATTTTTCACTTTTTAGTTGTGGTACCTACCCCACACAAAGGGGAATACCCAAATACTCCGAGTTCGATGTTCCGATTTTCAAAAGTCCGAATTTCACAATACCTAAGAATTATAATGTCTATTATTAAAAATCACGAAATTTATGTTACCGAAATTCATAAATACAATTTATTTGTTTCCCGATTTTCATATGTTCGAAGAATCAAATGTTCGATGGGTTCTCGGTCTGAAAAACGACATTCCGATTTTCAATACTTCGAATAAACTGCTAAAACTAAGATTCTGATTTTGATTCAATTAGTATAATATGGGATATGTAAACAACGCGTACAATATTGTTGGACGATACGTGCAAGTTAGTTGCCGCTCCAAAATCAAAATATTTTATTTGACATAAACATACATGGGCACTTGAAGTGAATGAAACGTCAGAAGCTAGGTGCACGGTTCCAATTGGTCGTTTCCTATAAAGAAGAACCGGCAAGAAACTCTACTGTTACTCCTTTAAAAATAATTGGCTTTCACAATGTTTTCAAATTACAGTGTTGGAGGGAGACGGGAGGACAGTGTAGGCCTGTCAATAAGTACCAGGTACTTAACAAATTAGAAAATGGTCTATAAATCTACAGTCTATTAAGCCTATAACGTTCTCAAATTCACAACATACAAAAGAATCTATTTAAAAGACAAGACTATATAATGTAAAATAATGAAAAGATTATATCATGGAAGTAAGTACAAAAAACATTAAAGTAATTTGAAAGCAGTTAATAGACATTTACATAAATAGTTATGCTGTTAATGAGGTACCAGGGAAGCCGCATGTGCAGAAGGAATTAGTGCCAAACTTCCCGTCTTCAACGTAGTCTCTATCTTATAATATGCTTTTTTAATAAGGACACGTTTGATGTGGGTGTTGAACTTTCCATCGCTAAGTTCTGTAACCGACTTTGGCAACTTGTTATAAAAGCTGATATTGTTTATAAGAAATGACTTGTTTGTTTTAGTTAATCTAAATTTGGGTATTACAATTTCATGTTTATTACGTGTATTTATATTATGGAAATCGTTTCTTATTTTGAAAAGTTCTAAGTTTTTGCGAACATAAAAAATACTTTCTAAGATATAAAGAGAAGGCAGTTCAAAACTGTTATACCTAGATGTTAACAGCACGTACAATAAAATCACATTAAACTCTTAAAATACAAACGAATGATAAAATAAATAAAATAAAATCTTGAGAAGACGTTCGACTTTAATGACATATTTGGCAGCGCAAGTTCGGGCCATACTTGAATCAATTGTAGGTACAAAGCTATACAACTCTGTGTTTAGACTAGGCAAAACTTGCATGCAATAATCGATTTGCAATTTTATTACCTTGCTGTAAGTCGCAAAACTGCAAAATTGTGGCAAAATTTGCATTCTACGAGTAATTGAATGCAAGTTTTAAATTTTAGCTTTAGTGTCTTTGGATCTGTATTTTAGTTTTTTGCCACCGATTTCTGAAATTAAAGTTATTTTTCACATTGTAGTGTTTGTTTTGAAAGTCGGTTGTTTTTTTTTGTTTTGTAAATAAGTTTTTTATTTTTCAATTTTTAGTTATGGAACTACCCCCACACCAATTAGTATACCACTACTTGCTATGTAAACAATAATGACAGGAAGTATGTATTATTTAACATCGTCAAAATATACAAAGTTGATTAAATACGTATTATCTAAGATAACTCAAAAACCGCAAAAGCAAAGTTAATCAAATTTATATGGGACCACCGTGCAAGTTTTCTCTACAAAAGGAAAGAAAAAAAATTCAAAATCTGTCTACAATAACGGAAATATCACAAAAAAAAAACATACATACATACGAACGAACAGGGGGCTAGTTACATTAATATTTTTGTTGTTACCCTTCCTTCGGGTACCTATGGAAATCTAATACAGTATACCGAGATGTCTGAAAACCGCCTTCAAAAGGTGGAAAACCTTATTTTAGTACCACTACCAACTTCGATAACTGCATGGATGCAGTTAGTAACTTTCACTACGGCTCCACAACACGGAAGAATAAACTTCTGTTATGATCACTGGAAAAGTATGGAGAGGCTTTATCCCAGCAGTGGGACCATAAAAGTCAAAACAAAAAAAAACACACATTTCGAATAGAAATTATTCATGTTAAATTTATACATAAGACCAGTAAAGGATTGATATTGCTGATTAATTTGATCTAGAATACCGATTACACAATAACCTCAAACAAATTGATACGAATGCTTAGCTATAAATTCCAGAACAGGAAATATTTGGGCAGTAGTTAGAGTTCAAATATATTGGGGCCGATCGAGACCGCCCCACGATAAATAGTTTCGTTGCCAAACACAAAGGGGTTAAACGCTTTGGAGAAAACTAGAATTGTATGAGGTTTTGTTTACAGATGGAAAGTAGAATCGTAGTATGCATATTGTATGAAGACTCAAGACTTAGAGACGGCGAATGAAATACAATCAATTACCTATTTTATTACTCGAGAGTAGTACTTATGACATTAAACGACAGTTCTTGGTAAAATTAAAATGCATTTCAGTGGTAATGAATGGATTAAAGTTTATTAACCCCGAGTCTGGATTTGTACCCGGTAGATGGCAATAGGCTCGTCCCCTGTTACATGGGACTCAAACATAACTGGCGAAATGTGGGTGTATACTATAGCTAGACCTCTGCCTAACCCTTCGGGGAAACAAGGCGTGATGTTATGTTATGTTATGTAAAGTTTATTATTATTAGATTAACCTTTCGTATGTCGTAATTACAGAAACAATTAAAAATCCATTGTGTCTCGCGTAGATCTGCGTTCGAAACGAAATACGAAGGGTTAAACATTGGATTATAGTGCATTATGATACAAGTGTGCTATGTTGGACATTACACTGGAGGCGGTATTATTTGCGCGAGCCGGACGCGAGCGCGATAAGAGAGACGAGTGTGTAATGATCAATGCACACGCGTTTCATACAACATTTTTCTACACACTTACGAGGCGAAAAATAAATAAAGTTTCATAAACTAATTATCTATGTAAAAACATATGAAATATGGCCTGCGGATTCTTTTTATTGCGATGTCTTCGCAGGTTAAAGGAGAGGCAACGGCACGAAGCCGTCAAATAGTCTAATAGGTACTAAAAGCATAAATACTGAATATTTTGAATTTTATTTGGATGTAGAACCAGAAGGAATGTTATTTTTTTAACAATAATAAGTAATTTGATGAAATACTATGTTATTTTAACATAATTTTATTTATGTACACGGTAGGAATAAAAAGGCATGGAGTTTCTTTGATGAGGTAAAAAAAGCACACATCTCCGAGTAGTAAATATTTATCTGCGGCGCACATTACCGCACTAGTGCAGTAATATAAAGTAAAAAGCACGCGGGTTTAATGCACTGCATTATGAACCTAAAAGTGATTCAATAAGAGTCAGTTTACGAGCATGTGTGTTGAAAAAGTTATTAGAATTTACGTTTCACTTCCCTGTCATTTTTTTCTAATTTCTTCTAATTTACCAATTGTATGCTAAATCAAATCCAATGATTATGTAAATGTTATGCAAAATTATCCTTTGTTAGACCCTACACTATTGCGAAGAGGAAAAATAAAATGATAGAGTTAAAAGAGAAACGAAAACACGCCATTTCTTAAGATTTGTTTTGGTAGATTATTGAAGTCTATGTTTTTGACATGTGAAAACAAACGCAAGGTAATGGCAGTGTAATAGAGCGATTCATCAAAACTTTTCAAACATCAAATATTTGTGGAATTCGTGTTCAGTTTACTTTTGAGAAACGCATTAGGTAAGTTAATTTATCATATTTTTGTGCGTCAGCAGTTTTAGAACGTTTGGATTTGAACATTATATGCAGGTTTTGTTAGAATTTGTAACTTACTGCAAAATAGCAGTGGCTTGAAACCTTTGACATTTTTACACTTGTACTTTTTTATACTGCTTATCTTGCTGTTAAGTCACCTGTGCCTTGCCATGTAGTAGTCAGAGACTGTCTTCTGCAATTGCATTATCATATCAACTCATCGCTGATCATTGTAATTAATTACTGTAACGTAGCTCCTAAGCATGATACATCAGCAATTTTTCAATACGCCAAAATAGACTCTATTTCCTCCACCATGAAACGTATAAACAGCTCAATAACCTTCCATAGTTAACAACAGGATTAGGAGACAATTTTGCGGCACGTTACTGTAGAAAGAACGGGTCAAGCTTAGTAAGTCACGCATGAAATTAGGGTTATCTACCGACCGACCGGCCAGAATTATTTAGGTTACGCTTAATAATGAACCTACGGAACCCTAAAAAGGTAGCCGGGTGAAAAGGTTCAGTGGAATCGATTTAATTGACTCGTTAAGTTGGTATTGATTGTGTATCGTCAAAGGGTCAATATGGAAACATTTGTGCTGATTTGGTGAATGAAGAGCTGGAATAGATGAATGTTTAATGGAAAGGTCAGGGTGAAGGTTACCGCAATGCTGATTATAGACCCGTACCATGTAAGAGAACTGTGCTAGCCCAGTGGTAACGGCCCCGACTTACGAGTTGTAGGTCGTGGGCTTAAACTCACAGGCGCTTTACTTACTGTAAATCATTTCATCACTACTGCTCTCAAAATGGCGAAACAAAAATCGTGAGAAAGCAAAAATTCGAAGACATTTGACTTCTACGTACCCGTACTGGGCCCGCGTGGTAGCATTACAGCCCAATCCCTTTTTGTAGAGAGGAGGCTGATTATGCTTACCGTGTTAGGCATTCAATGTCAAATTCTTCTTCTTTTCGTACAGACGGTACATCTACATATGTTGCTTATACTGTTGGGGCTCAGTAGGTGGCCACATTTATTGCGGCGTCAAAGGCGTTGTTCAAATTGTCAAGGGTGGAGGTGAGTGGACCATTGCAATGGGACACTCTATCAGAATGATGGATGTCTCATCTGATAGTGTCCCATTGCAATTCAAATGTCAACTATTAATGGTACACTTCTTCGGGTTAGCAGTTAAGGTTAATGAAAGATCATGAGAGCCATTGCTATCACCAAGCTTGGAAAACTGATTGTTGATTACAGTATATCGTCATCTATAAAAACCGGCCAAGTGCGTATCGGATCACGCACAATGAAGGGTTCCGTAATTGGGGTGAATAAAGAAGAGACAGAATTATGCCAAGAATAAAGTTAACATTGTAGTTGAAAAACATGTTCTCACATATATTCCAACCATGGGCGCCGGCAGAAATAATTTCCAGGTGGTGCAGATTTTAGTTTTCTTACAATCTTTGCCGTATATGATTGTTAATAAAAAGATGAAATTTTAGTCTGAATGTTCGAGACATTTACAAATTTCTGACTATTCATTATGAATTTATTATATAGGTACCCAGTCGTCACGGCTCACACCTATTTGTTCACGACGATCGAAATTTAAACATTCTAAGTTGGTGGGCCAGGAGTACCGGGATCGATATTAATCGATTTCCATTACTTCTCTGAACGCACCCTTTAAAGTACCGCTACTCCACACCAGATGGCATCAGCATAAATGGGATGAACTTAACAGAGAAAGCGCAATACAGTTTCTAAGCAGTGCGAAAGAGACCGACTCTTGTCAAAGTCAATCGCGAATGAACTAGAAAGATCATAAATGTGAAAGAGACATAGATTATAGATGACAGGGACAGAGCTACGTTCGAGAACGTTTGGGAATCTGGAACCTTCCTTACATTTTGATATATAAGGGGGCTAGGTCGCGTTCCGAGTCAGTCAGTTTTCGATTGAAGTTCGAACAGTTCGTTCCGAGTGGTCACATTGCGAGTAGTAATAGTTCCCGCCATATTCGTTTCCATAGATTAGTGTTTTTAGTGTTTTTATAGTGTTGCCGTATTTTAATTTCGAAAATATATAGATAATTCATGCAGTCTAAATAATCCAATAGTTCAAAAATGATTGCTTGATTACATGTGCAAGAGCGAGCTAATTAGTCAGTGTCAGTGCGCGCCGTAATTAACTAATCAGTGCAAGCAAGCAGTGACAAGTGAGCTAACGTGCGTTTCTTTTCTTTATAATTTTAAATATGAGTGACATAAGGCGATTTTTGTGCAAGAGAAAAAAGATTGAAAATGAACAGTTTAAGGCTAAAGATTGTCCAAGTACTTCGGCACAGCAAAGTACTAGTAAAACTGAATTAACAACACAACAAACTTCAGTTAATATTTATGATGTGGGTTTATATCTGGATTCTTACGTACCTATCAGTGATGAAATACGGTTTAAAGTGCTCAAAACACAGTGGAAACCTCCGCAAGATTATGATTTCAAGCAGGACATCGATCATAAAAACCAAACACAACAACGTGCATTTCGCCACGAGTGGCTCACAGCATACCCTTGGTTAGCCTATTCTGCTCAGGCTAAAGGACCACTTTGCCGTATATGTGTATTATTTCCCGCACAAATTCATCGAGGCAGTACTCAGGGGCCATTTATCGTTCGGCCATGCAAAAATTGTCAAAAATTTCATGAGTGTGCGAAATCTCATGCAAATAGCCAGTGGCATCGTGAATCGGTTATACGTTCTAAAAATTTTCTGGAAATCATGCAACAAAGAAAAAAAAGACGTTTATGAGCAGATAGATACTGAATATCAAAGGGAAATTTCAGAAAACAAAAAAAAAATTCAACCCATTATATCTTCGGTCTTATTTTGTGCTACGCATGATTTACCCCTTCGAGGAAAAACAGAAGATGGGTCAGTTTTCAAAGACTTACTACATTTCCGAGTTGAGGCAGGAGATACGGTTTTAAAAGACCACTTAGCAACTGGTTCGAAAAATGCCCTCTATGTATCCCATCAAATACAAAACGAAATTATTGAAACCTGTGCTGATGTTCTTCGTGAAACCATTACAGATGAAGCAAAAGAAGCGGCATACTTTTCAGTCTTGGCTGACGAGACAGCGGATATAAGCGGGACTGAACAGCTTTCAATGGGCATAAGATACGTCAAGTTTGACCAAACGAAACACAGTTACGTAATACTTGAAGAATTTTTGGGGTACAGACCACTTCAAAAATTAGATGCTGCATCGATTTCTAAAGTTATAATATCTTTTTTGACATCATGTAGTTTAGATCTCAACAAAATGGTTGGGCAAGGGTATGATGGTTGCTCCACGATGGCTGGACATGTTGGTGGAGTTCAGAAAATAATTAATGATAAATATCCCAAAGCAAAGTATTTCCACTGTGCTAGTCACATATTAAATCTTGTTGTCAATGATTTAAATAATTTGAGTGAAATAAGAAATACTGCTGGAATGATTAAGGAAACTATAACTTTTTTTAAAGAGAGCATTTTACGGCGAAAAATAATTCCAAATATTCCCTTGTTTTGCGAAACCAAAAACCTTGGTCTGCAAAGTACAAAAGTATTCGATTTTCGCTCAAAATTTCACCAAAATTGTAGAAGCATTACAAGACCTCTCAGAAGATTAAGCCACTAATTCTAAGACAACGGTTAGAGCTTACCAACTGCGCACTGCTTTGACCACCACAAATTTTATTATGGCATTGCATATTATTGCTACTTACTCGGCAAAGCTTGAGCCTGTCTGCAACCAGCTTCCACAAGTGGATATTGACATTAATTCAGTGAATGACCACATTTGCAAACTCACTAAAATAATAGAGGGTCACAGACAAAACGCATCGCAGGAATTTACTGCTATATTTGGAGAAGCTAAACAAAGTTGCGAAGACCTTAATATTGAGATTAAATGCCAACGAGTTACGAAACGACAGGCTCATCGATCCAACCACCCATCCGAAAACGTTGAAGAATTTTACAGAAGAGCTTTATACATCCCATACCTTGATTCGATCATTTCTTCTTTAAAAGACAGATTTTCTGGAACACATAAAAAATCATTTCTCTGTTACAACTACACCCAAAAATAATGAAAGGCCTCAGTAAAGAAGAATTTCTTAGAGCTGCAAAAGACATTGAAAATTTGTATGGCGATCTTTTACCTAATTTTATTTCAGAAATCACGGCTTGGTTTGAAATGTGGAAATATCCACAGCCAGCGGCAAATGATATCAGTGAAGTTGATCGATATGAAAAACATCTTATAGACTACATCGACGAGGCAAAAGATTTCTTTCCTTCAGTAGCAAAAGCGATCAAGATTGGCCTTAGTCTACCCGTCACAACGTGCACAATAGAAAGATCTGTGTGTAATTTATCTATAATATGTATGTATTTATAAATTATATAAGTATGTATATCAGTTGTCTGGTTACCATAACACAAGCTCTGCTTAACTTGGGATCAGATGGCCGTGTGTGAGTTGTCCCAAGATATTTATTATTATCTCCTTTATTTAATTAAATACATATAAATTATATTTTTAAATATTAGAATATAAAAAGTATAAAAACATTTAAAAATATAAAAATAGTAGCCCACCGGTATCGGGAACAGGGTCCAAGCTACCGGCGGTCAGGGCTCCAGAGAGAGGAACCTCCTAACAATGCGAGCCGTGTCCAGAAGTACCGCTTATTATTATTATTATTATATTGAGTTTTTTATTTTTTCTTCTCTATTAAGAGAGTTTACAACCTTACACACGGGCCGGAACCAAGTGTATAAGGGGAAATTTAAATTGAGAAGGTGGATGATAATGTGTAATGTGTGTGATGTGTATGTGATATTATATATATATATATATATATATATATAATATAGGTATATATTATAGTAAATATGTATGTATGTGTATTATTAAGTTTATGACTTATTTATGTACAAATTGTTCCATTTCTAACAGAGCACCTGCCATCTAATCTCTTCACCACCCTTGGTTGACTGGTAGAGAATGCCTAAGGCATTAAGTCCGCCTTTGTACTTTTTTAAGTGTGAAAAGTTTAAATAAATAAATAATGTAGAAGAAGTCAGGAATTTTCGCGTGATGCGACAGGTGTTGAGAATGGTGGCTTTTTGGAGCATGTAAAGTGTGTGAGAAGGTATGTGTAGAGTGTTAAGACTTTGTGTGAGAGCCTTTGGTACTATACCGGTAGATGAGAGTACTATAGGGACAATATGGACGGTTTGTGCTTTCCATTGGGTTTTTATTTCTATGGCGAGATCTTGGTACTTACTAAGTTTTTCGGATATTGTAGTTTGAATGTTGTGTGAGTTAGGTATAGCTATATCTATTAAGTAAACTGTTTTATTTATCTTGTCGTGAACGGTGATATCAGGTCTATTGTAATGTATAGTTTTGTCTGTAATTATTGTTCGGTCCCAATAGATTTTCTGATTCCTGTTTTCTAAAATGATTTCAGGTTTGTATTTATAATATGGAATCATTTCACCTACAAGTTTATATTTGTGTGCTAAGTGCTGGTGTATTATTGCAGCAACCTGGTCATGTCGATGTTTATAATCTGTCTGTGCGAGTGATTTACAGGCCCCTGTTATGTGTTGAATGGTTTCAGAGGCACTGTTGCAATGTCTGCAAGTGTCTGTCGGCTGATTGGGGTCTTTTATTATGTACTTTCTGTAGTTACGAGTTGTTATTATTTGATCCTGGATTGCAAGCATGAAACCTTCAGTTTCGGGAAACAATTCGCCTCGTTTGAGCCATTCGTTCGACTTGATTTTATCGACGTGTGGCTGGCTCAGATAGGCTCGGTGTCTTCCATGAAGCGCTTTTCCGGACCATGCTGCAATTTTTTGTTGTGTACTTATGAGATTTTCATTAATCTGAGTGTTTCTGTTTTGTAAGTTGAGTGGTGTAAGTTTTTTATCTGCTTGTGTTACATGTTGGTGTAGTGACGAATGTTCTGATTTATTATGGAAGTAAGATCTGAGTGCAAGTATCTGTTTGTTATGCAAATTGTGTATATCTATTAATCCTCTTCCTCCTTCTTGGCGTGGCAGCGTAAGTCGCTGTATGCATGATTTAGGGTGGTGTTTCCTGTGTTTGGTTAGTAGTGTATTGATAGTGCGCTGTAGTTTTCTGATATCGGTTTTTGACCATCGTATAATTCCGAAAGAATATGTTAGAATGGGTATTGCGAATGTGTTGACAGCTTTTATTGTGTTTCTGGAGTTAAGGTTAGTTTTAAAGATTAGGTTAAGGCGATGTGTAATTTTTTTGAGCAGTTCTTGTTTCGTCATCTTTTGTTCTATCTGTCGGGATTGTTTGAAACCTAGGTATTTGTAAGTACTGTGTTCATCCATTGGCTCAATAGATTTACCTGATCCGAGCGTGTAACTGTTATTTTGTGTTTTTCCTTTTACAATTGACAAAATTTTGCATTTGTCTACCCCGAATTGCATCATGATATCGTTAGAAAATTCTTGTGTGGTGTCTGTTAAATGGAAAAGTGCATTTTTATCTGCTGCGTACAGCTTTATATCGTCCATATACATAAGGTGTGTAAATGTGAATTGTGTGTTATCGTTTGTCCATGTGAATCCTGAGTTAGTTTTATCTAGTAGGTGTGAGAGCGGATTGAGTGCCATGCAAAACCATAAAGGGTTTAGAGCATCGCCTTGAAAAATACCACGTTTTATGTGGATTGGTTCAGTGGCCAGAGTCGTGGTGGCTTGATTTATTTTAAGTACAGTTTGCCAATTTTGCATGGTAGATTCTAAGAACAATCTGATTATGGGGTGGATATTATAGATATTTAGGACGTGTAACAACCAGCTGTGCGGGACTGAATCATAGGCCTTTTGGTAATCGATGAACATGGTATGAATATCTTTTTTGCTTTTCACTGCGCTGTTCATAGCAATCGCGTCAATAGTGAGTTGTTCCTTACAGCCCTGGCTGTTCTTACGACATCCTTTTTGATGTTCTGCAAGAATGTTATGTTTGGTTAAGTGTTCATATACCACTTCGCTAACACAGGCTGTCAGGATTTTATAAAGAGTTTGTAAGCAAGTGATTGGTCGATACTTGGCTGGGTCTGTGGTATCATTCATGTCCTTAGGTATCATGAATGTTACTCCATGTGTAATGTATGTTGGAAGCAAATGTGGTGATTGAATGAATGTGTTTATGTGCTTATATATGAATGGGTGGATGCTAGTAAATTTCTTATACCAGAAGTTGTGAATATTGTCTGAGCCTGGAGATTTCCAGTTGTGTGTGCGTTTGATGACGTCTATAAATGTGTTTATTGGTATGAATTCAAACTCCATTTCGGGGATGTCTGGTGTTGCTTCATTAATCCAGTCTGCGTGATTATTATGGTATACTGGGTTTTCCCAAATGTTTGCCCAAAATTCTCGTAATGCTTCAGAAGGAGGTGTCTCTAGGGTTTGGTTCGTGGTGTCTGTGTTATTAGACGCAAGGTTTCTATAAAATATTTTCTCGTTGTTGATAAATTTTGTGTTTTGGACTTTGCGGTTCGTACATGTAGTATATCTTTTAAGTCTACTAGATGCTGCGTTTAATCTTTGTTTTAAAGTGTCCAGAAAGTGTACTAACTGTGTGTTTGAATTTTCGTGTTGAGCATGTAGTTGGTATTTTATCTTTATTTCTTCTACTGCGGCTATTAATTTTTGACTTTTGCTACCATTAATAAATTGTGTGAGCCTACCTATGCTTGCTCTTAGATTTTTGATTTTTGTTTCTAATCTAATTTGCCATTTTGGTTTTCTTTGTTTATATGTGTGGCGTTCGTTTTGTGTAGAGTCTGATATTTTGGCTCCGTTGCATTTAGCTGCCGTCCATGCTGCACAGTAAATTATTGTCTGCAATTGGATGAATTCAGTTTCCTTACTTACGGACTTAGGGAGAATGATCGTATTAATATAAGTAACTATAGCAGAGAACTTTCTAGATGTCTTCTGCTTAGGAATGTATGGCCGATTAGTGGGGTGTGTACCCGAAAAAAGTTGTTGAGCTTGTTAAAACGTAGCTTCTATTTCTGGGTTGGTTTCTGGGGCAGCATCAGAGTTAATTTGCGAAGCTTCAATTTGGCCAATGTCTATGTTATTCAAGAAATTGCAGTCTTCGCCTGTATTTATGCGTGTGTGAGATACGGTGTCAGTATCTATACTATCATTTATGAAAATATTTGCTGTGAGCGTGTTCGCAAGTATGTCAGAGATGAGCAAATTTGTATAGTGAGTATTTAGTGTATGATTATATTCATCAGATTGTTCTAATCCGTTCTGCGGTTGTGTGTTCAAATTATCGTAATTTATGTCTTCAATGTTGTGTGTGTTGGTATTACTTAATTCTACAGCTACTTGGTTTTTAATATCTTCTAATCTGTTGGGGTGTATATATTTGTTGTTTATAATGGCTCTCACTTGATCAGATAATCTTTGCTCTGTTATATGTGTTAATTCTGGATAAGTATTTAAAAATTCCTCATGTAACTGTTTTCTATAAGCTGTTTTATTTGTTTCTAGTTGTGTAGCAGTATAATATATTCTTATGATTGTTTCATTATACTCATTAGTCCATTTCATGCGCTGGCCGCATTGAGTGTTAATTGATGTTTTTGACTGTGTAGAGTATTGCTGTATTTGTGTATGAACCATTTGTAGTTCGGCTCTGACTTCCTCATAAATTTGATCTATTGTGTCCTGTGGTAATAATTTCTTTTGCACTATGGCTCTACGCTGGTCACCTATTCTTTGTCTGCTTACTTGCATAGCTGGATATTTTTCTAAAAACTTAGTGTGAAGCGATGGGAGGTATGCATTTTTGTCGGTTTCCATGTTAGTAAGATGAAGATATGTGCGTAGGATGAATTTATTTATTTCAATACTCCATTTCCTACGAGTTATCGCAGTCTTAGTGGTGGGTACAGTATGGTCGACAAAATTTGTTTCCTGTACAACATCCGCTGACTGTATACTGATTGATGATGATGACGGCGTCGGAGTGACGTGGAAAGGTTGTGTTGATGATGGAATTGATGGAAAAAGAGATGAGGGAGATGACGAAGAAAATTGTGAAGTTTCGTCATTTATCTGAGGCAGATTTGCCTGAAGTTGTTTTTTGGTTTTAGATCGAGTATTCATGTTGTTCCCACGAGTAGCTAGGGACTTAAAAAGTCGACTACAGCAGAGCCCTGCGTTCACTGTAGTAAGGGTGAATAAAACTGGAGGTCCCCTATTATCCAGAGTTGGCACACTAACGACTATTATTATTATTTCCTTTATTAAACTAAATACATATAAATTATATTTTTAAATATTAGAATATAAAGATTATAAAAAAACATTTAAAAATATAAAAAATAGTAGCCCACCGGTATCGGGAACAGGGTCCAAGCTACCGGCGGTCAGGGCTCCAGAGAGAGGAACCTCCTAACAATGCGAGCCGTGTCCAGAAGTACCGCTCTCTGAATCAAGCCCTTAATCCAGCTGCCCAACGAGAGCCTCCTTAGGTGTTGGTCGAGGCTCTTGGCAATTAAGCCATTGGCTGATACAACTATCGGCACAATGATCGCTGAGTCCACATCCCACATGTCGACAACCTCGCGGGCCAAGTCAAGATACTTGATTTGTTTATCTTTCTCGGCTTTCACGAGGTTCCCGTCATGCGGGACAGTTACGTCAATAATCATTGCGCGTCGCTCTATTTGATCCACCACCACTATATCAGGCTTATTGGCAACAATAGTCCTGTCAGTGATGATGGATCGATCCCAGTACAATGTGATATGTCCATTTTCGAGAACTGGGTCGGGCACATACCTGTAGTACGGCACTTCCGATTCCACGAGACTGTATTTCAGAGCAAGTTGCTGATGGATAATCCTGGCTACAAGGTTGTGTCTATGCAAGTACTCTTCGTTAGCTAGACGAGAACACCCGGAGATGATGTGTCGGATTGATTCTCCCGGACGGTGGCATGCCCGACAGATGTCAACCGTGCCGTCCTTCACAATAAATCTCCGGTAATTGTTCGTCATGATAACTTCGTCCATAATTGCACAGACAAAACCTTCGGTTTCCCCAAAGAGGTCACCAAAACGCAGCCAGGCTACGGACGCTGGTAAATCTACATCGGGTTCATGTAGGGCCCGGAAAAAGCGTCCGTGAAGCTCCTTACTCTGCCATACCTCCAGGCGATCGTTAGTGTCAAGCACTACAGGCTTGCGCCAGTTCTCTTTAGCAAAGGAGAGCGGGGTGAGGCCCTTGTCCACTGCGACCACATCTCGATGCATCCTCACGTCGGCTTCAAGGAAATATTCCCTGAGACTGCATATCTCGCGATTGTGGAGGGTCTTAACATTTAAAAAGCCTCGACCTCCACACTTTCGCGGGATATACAGTCTCATTACCGATGATCGCGGGTGATGCATTCGATATGCAGTCAGCAGCGTACGGACCCTCCTATCCAGGGCGTCTAGTTCGGTCTGAGTCCATTTGAGTATGCCGAAAGAGTACATCAAAACCGGCATGACCCAACCGTTGAAGGCGCGCACCTTGTTTCCGCCTGATAGAAGACTATTAAATACTTTCTTCAGGCGGCCAAAGAAGCGCTCCTTCAACGATTGCTTCATGTCAGCAGCATTAATGCCCAACGCTTCCGACATACCCAAATACTTATAGGTTTCGGTTGCGGAGAGGGCTCTAAGGTTTATGGAATCCGAGAGTTGGGTTCCCTCGGATTCCACAATCTCCCCTCGCTTTACATGCATGACCGCACATTTGTCCACACCAAATTCCATCCTGATGGCGCTACTGAAAGTTTCAGTTACTTTCAGTAGCTCCATCAGTTGCAAATTGTTGGGGGCAAAGAGTTTTAGGTCATCCATGTAGAGGAGGTGAGATATAACCTGACCACCTCTCCTCAGCCGATAGCCTAGACCGGAACCCTCCAGCAGTGTGCTTAGGGGATTCAAGGCTAAGCAGAACCAAAGTGGACTCAAACTATCACCCTGAAATATGCCTCGCTCAATCCTTATCGGCTCGCTATTCTTCTGGATATTTCGACATCCTGGATAGCGAAGGACCGTCCTCCATTGCCCCATACACGATATCAGGAAGGTGCGCAGAGTTGCATCTACTTTATACAACTCTAGCACCCTCATGAGCCATGTATGTGGCACCGAGTCATAGGCCTTCTTATAATCTATCCAACATGTCGACAGATCCTTTCGGGAACGACGAACCTGTTGGCTAATGGCCATATCAATGAGGAGTAGCTCCTTAGTACCGCGGGACCCATTCTTACATCCATTTTGAGAGGCAGACATGATGAAGTTTGTGTCTATATGTTTGTTGATTTTAGCTCTCAAAATGGATGTAAGAACTTTATAGACCGTCGGTAAACACGTGATCGGCCTATAATTTCTGGGTTCCGCGGTGTTACCTGATTTATAGAGCAGGTGGGTAATTCCTGTTGTTAGGAACTGGGGTAGCGAACCAGACTCCAAAGCAGCCTGGTACTGAGCTGCCAAGCGAGCGTGCGATCTTGCAAACCATTTGATCCAGAAGTTGTGCAGCCCGTCCGGCCCTGGAGACTTCCAGTTAGGTAACGGACGGACTGCACGAGCTACATCTTGGGGGCAGATGGTAATAGCCCCCATTTCTGGTATTGGATCACAGGCCCGCTCG
Organism: Fissipunctia ypsillon; assembly: GCA_947568875.1. Lineage (NCBI taxonomy): Eukaryota > Metazoa > Arthropoda > Insecta > Lepidoptera > Noctuidae > Fissipunctia > Fissipunctia ypsillon. The sequence continues at coordinate 6,782,433 of OX387651.1, read as the reverse complement.
ACTTCCCGAGCCCAGTCACCTTCGGTGTGGCTGACAGGCACCGACCAGATACTGCGCCAGAAAGAGCACATGGTATCATCATCCGGCAGGCGCGTATCAGTCACACCTTGGTCCGGTCGCTCCCAAGTCCTATAAACCCACCTTTCATCGCTCTGAAAGGTGCGATTCTGAGTGTATCGCTCTACTCGCCTCTTATACCTACGAATACGGTTCGCCCATGCATACACTTTCTGCTTCAGGAAGTCGATGCGCTCTGTGACACGGGATATATAGTCCTGAGGGCTAATATCGGTCCCTGAGAACGCCCGCCTCACAAAGCGCATCACTCTAGGGCGAGTATTGCCCTCCCTGAAGCAGATTAGTTTGCCGATGAGCGATCTGGCCTCACCAATACGGCGCTCAATTCTGCACTGCCAAGCTGGTACGGCTGGTTTTGGTCGTGTAGCTCTAGAGTCATTAGCAAATTTGACGTGAGCTACACGACATGCCGCTACAGCCGCACAGTACAAAATCGAATGAGTATCGGTGAGGTCTTCGCAGTCATCAAAATAGTTTGACAACTGCGAATCCAGGACGGCCACCAGCGCCCTATTTTTGTTATGCATGGGCAAACGAGGTAAGCGTGGTCTAAGTTCGGGCGATATGAACCGATATTCTCGAATCGCACCCTCCAAAGCACTCCTCAATTGCTCATTGCACTGGGTACTTACATTTGTAGCCCTGTCGTCACTTCCCTCGTCAGCTTGACTTGTGTTGCACTGTGGTGCAATAACAGTCTGTGACGGGTGGGCGACAACATGGCTACTCTGTATTTCACGTCGCAGGCGATCAAGTACAGTGTCATCTAACATATGATTACGCTGGATGACCCGTACCTGATCCGACAGTCGTTGCGCCGTCACGTTGACAGCTGGCTCAAGCACCTGAAACAGAGAGAGCATCCGACCACGGTACGCAGTCAAGTTAGTTCCCCCCTCTGTAGCCCCAAAGTATGCGCGCATGACATTTTCGTTGACAGTTTGTGTCCACCTCATGCGCTGCACACTTCCACCGGGAGCGGGGACCCTATCAGAGGCCGGTGGGCCTCGGAGTCCTAAGCTGGCCGGTGGTCGGTCTCTTCCGCGTCGACGTACTGGTGGTGGTGGTGTCGTCGGCGGCGAGAAGTATTCGTCGCTCGAGCTCGACGCAACTGCAGCGGCCGATATCACTGGACTCACGGTTGGAGCAGGTTCTGGCAACTGCGAGGCGGAGCTGAGCGACGAACCCGAAGATGTTGGGTGTGTGATTGCTGCCAATCGTGCCCGACTTCTCGTCAACATTGTACTATTTTTTTCTCCGTATTTCCTTCTTGCATCCTGGCTAATTTTTGTTTTTTATTTCAATCTTGGGTTTCAAGGGGTGGTGTATGGGTACAGAATATAACATTGTGGATGATATTGTGATATAATAAAATTAAAAATCAAAAAAATTTTACGGAGAAAAATGTTTTTTGACCGTCACCTTGACAGTCGGGCCACAGATTATTATTATTATTATCTTTTAGCACACTGAGAAGAGTTAAAACTTGGAATAGGTCCACAACAGGTGACGAGCGACTGTCTGGATTATGCTTATTAAGTGTCCACCGAGGTAAGATAACCGAGGACAATAAAGATAACTTTATAGAAAACGTCATTAATAAGTTCGGTCAAAAACCCCGCCGGCTGCAGTTGCTTTTTAAATGAGAATTGTGTAATTACTGCCTACTAATTATTGTGAATAAAAAAATGATTTCCAACAGACGGCTTTTTATTTCAATAATTCCTGTTGATCCCGAGATTCCCAAGGGGTGCAAGTGCACCCCCTGGCACCCCCCTTGCCGGCGCCCATGATTCCAACCGCAAATGTAAATTTGTGCGCACAATATTGAGAGATTTACCGTGTTGTACCATAGACTTCTTATAGGTTTTCCTGTCATCTATATACATAGAAATTTTGTGTATTTAGAAAAAAATTGACTCAGTAGTTTGGGAGATAAGGGGGTGTGGTCAATTTTCGTTTATTTTTTTAACTTTAAAAGTATTCATTTAAAAATTATAAAATCTATTCGAGACCCTCACAGTACGCCTTTTCATTTTTTTTTGTAAGTAATAATTTAATAAATACAAATTATAAAAAAACTTAAAACATATTTTTCCACTAACTAACGAACTAACTAACTATACAAATAAATATACAAAACAAAAGGAAACTTAGGCGTCGAAGTACTCGTCCGCATCGCTGTGAACCGGAAAAGTGCCCAGAAGACTGGCAGCATTGCCACGTTGAATGGCAATGTTACTTCTGTGGCCAAAGAACGAGCCAGCCCTCTGGTCACGTGAAGTATCGACCAGTCGGCGAGAAATTTTCTTAAAAAGAAGACGCACTCTCGGGCCCCATGACCCGAGCATTTCGACCCAAAACTGCTCAAAACTGTAGTTACTGATAAGGTTACAGTATTTGCACCGCTTTAGGATCTCAGCAGCCGCAGCAGTGACGCCAGAATAGCACGCCGTGCTTGGAACATGAGATGGCGCAAGGGTGTCGCCACAGGTTGCGTCCCACACCAGAGGTCTACCCACCTTCCAAGGCAACAACGTCATGCCGTCTGGTCTCTTCCCATCGTCACGTACCAAGCCGTTTGGTTCTAATACCTAGCTCGACGGATAATATCGTTAATGCTGGCGTGCCGTGCTATGCGGCCTGCACTCCTGCAGCAGGACAGGCCAAGGTGTCCGAGGTTGTCAACAGCTTCACCGCAATGACAGCGATATGACCTTTTCATTTGATTTGTAACACGGTTTTGCCTTGTTACAAGTTGGCAGAACTCTTTTTTTAATTTTCTTATTTGCCCCCAAAAGTGACCCCCATATTCAAAATTGATTTATTTACGTAACACGTCCGTGTTTGGGTCACAGAAATTGATATATGTACCAAAATTCAACTTAATTAGTCCATCAGATTCGGAGCAAACTGGCTGTGACAGACGGACATACAGACAGACACACGAGTGATCCTATAAGGGTTTCAATTTTCCTTTTGAGGTACGGAACCCTAAAAATTAAGAAAACAAAGTCGCTTTTCGTGTCTGTTTGTGTGTGCGCTTAGTTCTTTTAAACTAACATAAACGTACGTGTTATTTTAACTAAAATAAAATACAGAAATCTCCATATTTTCACATATCACCACATTGTCAGTAGAAACACAGATATTGTACCCTATTTGTAATATATTTTTATAAAGTTGTTTGCTTCAATCCACACGTTTAATAACACATTAAAAACTACTCAAAATTTTATTGAGAGAGACTGTAAAGTTGAGGAACTATGAAATAATGCTGTTATTGAAAGTGCAGTACGTCTCAATGAGGATTAAAAAGTTTCACACTAGTTTGGAAGCGCTCCGTAACCACACCTGCTCGCAAATGTTAAATAGATTTATGCCTCGATGAAAGGGACCGGTATCCATTTATAATATTTTTGGAGATAAATATAAGTTTTTTTTTATGGTTCGATAGATCAGGTTTAAATAATTTCATTGCAAGGTAAATTTTGGATTACTAAGGGTTAATCAGTGTATTATTGAAAAGGTTTATTCCCAGATGTAAGCAACTTGCGTTAAAAAGGACAAACCATAATATTTCTGCCGGATGATGTAGCCACTATCACTGTCCAGATATATATATATATATATATGGTTTCCAACCAAAACAATAAGAAAATATGGGTTATTACTGTATATAATAATCATCTATACCTATACATCTATACAAATAAATAAAATTGAAGTGTCTGTTTGTAATGTCAAATTAACAGCTCTTTACTAAATGCATATGAAAGTATATACGGTAAATAAAACAAAAAAGCAATTTAAAATTTTTTTGTCTGTATGTCTATCTGTTTGTTTGTTCCGGCTAAACTCTGAAACTGCGGGACCGATTTTGACGGGACTTTCACTGTTAGATAGCTGCGGGGCAATTCTTGTAATTTTAAAAACATTCACAGTCTGATCTCAGTCTCAATATATCAAAAATACCTATAATTTTCCTACATTTTTGACATTTGATTGTCGCTGAGATGAGATTGCGACTAGATTTCAACGTTTTTAGCTACGAGAATTGGGCTTCTGATGTTGCTTAGGCTACTTTTATTATAAAAATATAATTTAGGGTTCCGCGCACAAAAATTAAAGCCCATGCAAAAATAATAACTTTGGATCTACCAGTCGGATTTGAAAAAAATATTTTTGCATTTGGTAGCCCAATTCTCGAGAATGGTTATAGGCTTAGGAGCCGAGAAAAAAGAAAAAAAGCCAGAAAGAGTGCTTAGTGAAAACGAAGTAATATCGCGGGCGGGCGATGCAACGCGGCGGGTCGGGGGACCAGAGAGTTTTATTAAAATGTGGCTGTTATTTTAGTATGTTGTTTATCTTATGACTTCCATGCGAATGAAGTCGTGGGCACAGCTAGTCTATCTATTATACTCGTATAAACAGAAAATTCCTGACTGACTGACTCATCAACGCCCAGCTCAAACCCTTGTACCTAGAATGCTGAAATTCTGCTCAGCGGTTCCCTTTATAATGTAGACAAGGAATAAGGAAGGATTTTTCGAAATTCAATCCATCATCATCTGCCTAGCCTTTTCCCAACTATATTGGGGTCGGCTTCCAGTCTAACCGGATGCAGCTGAATACCAGTATTTTACATGGAGCGACTGCCTATCTGACCTCCACAACCCAGTTACTGGGTAATACGATACCCCTTGGTAAGACTGGTTGTCAGACTTTCGGGCTTCTGACGACCCGTAACGACTGTCAAAGATCCACGAATGACAGCCGGGACCAACGGCTTGACGTGCTTTCCGAGGCACGGAGGAGTCTCGGTATGTAAAGATGGTCACCCATCCACGGACCAACCCCGGCAAGCGTAGCTTAACCTGATGGATCGACCCATGCGGCGGACTTAGCCACGAGCTCCTCCGAAATTCAATCCATATGGGAGTAAAATAGGGGATGAAAGTTTGTAAAGACATAAATTGCTTCCAATAACAATAATAACTTCAAAGATTAACGATTTATCCAAAAATAGACAAGACAAAGGGAGAACATGCGCATGTGACAAAAGGCTACGGATCAACGATAATGAAATCAACAATCACGGCGGAGCACGACGACATGTTTTCCTCCAACGGATAAGGAGTGTCACATCTTGTTTTCTTGAGTAAGCGAATAATCCCGGAAACATAATTCCGGAACATTTGTCGCAACGATTCCCTAATGAATACGCAACGGAAAGCTTCTATCCTCACAGCGAGCCAACCCTATCATGGTTGAGAAGAATTACGTCAGTCATTACACAGTAGGTTACTCTCCTTTATTTCAGAGAAAAAAAAATGTTTGGATTAATAATTCCTTTGTCCTTTCTATGTAAACAGTTGTTGTGCAAACTCCCTTTTCTGTCGTTTGACCTCGTTACACAACGAAATATGTTTGAAAATTTCCAACACTTGGACTTAGGATCACCATTACAAAGGAAGTTTGGCGGTATAGTTCCGTTAAATATTTTGTAATTAAACTTTATGGAAGGCCCTTTGTGTTTGAATGAAAATTTCAATGCTAAAAACACTTTCATAATTTGTCTCAGAGGTCAACAAGAAAATTGAATGAGCAAAGACAAGTTTTGGGCAAGTGGTTAAGGAACATTCTTAGGTTCAATAATTAATCTAAGTGAAACCTAAGTTTTAATGACTTTTTCTACACACATGCTCGCAGGCACGTATACAGAGGGGGGGATAGTTGGGATTTATCCCCCCCCGAAATCTGACTGAAAAAAAAAGCGTTTTAAGCCATCTGTTTATTTATTCGCTTGCGTGTTCTTTAATTATAGTATAGTACAGTGAAAATTATAGTACAGTGATTACAGCGATTTTCACACAGTTCACATGGTTGTTTCAATGTTTGTCCCCCCCCGAACCAAAAGTTTGGATACGTGCCTGCATGCTCGTAAATTGGCTTTTACTGAACCGCTTTTAGGTTCATAATGCAGTGTATTAAACACGCGTGCTTTTTACTTTATATTACCGCACTAGTGCCTTAGTTAGTCACTTAGGTTTAAATAATTATTATTCAGTTAACAAAGTAGTTTGATAAAGTAATGAAATACAGATGATGATGATGTGTGATGTAGTTGTTTAGTATTGTAGTATTTCTGTGATAAATAAACGTATTTTTCTTTCTTTGTTTTCTTAAATATAATTTATTTATTAATTTAAACTTTCTAATTCTTCTTATTTCTTTTCTTTTTTTCTTTTCTTTCTTTTTTTCTTTCTTTTTTATTTTTTCTTTTCTTAAATATAATTTATTTATTTATTTAAACTTTTTACACTCAAACAAGTATAAAGGTGGACTTAATGCCTTAGGCATTCTCTAACAGTCTACCAAGGGTGGTGAATAGATTAGATGGCAGGTGATCTGTTTGAGAGGAACAATGCAAAAAAAAGACTATAATATTAAAATAGAATCAGGTACAAATAGAATAGGTACACAATACTTATATAGGTTATAAATTTATAATACATATACATACATATTTACTATAATATACACCTATATTATAATACACATATATAAAATAAATTCACAATGAGACTTGAAATGATCTAGAATTATTTTTCTACAGCGAAAGGAATATTACAATTTATTAAAGTAAATTAAAAATTGTTGAGACACATTATTGCACCTTGAGCAAATTGAAGCCAATGCTATTAGTTTCAACAATAAAGAAAAGTAACAACATAAAACATATGGCTGTAACAAAGCCAGTAACATATCCGAACTAGCAACGGAAAACCAAGCCCAGAACTTGACAAAACTTCATATAAATCAAAATCATTTTGGACTAATAGACTCCAATTTCTGAATCAGCAAACAAAAGCGAGCATCGTAAAAAAACTTATACGACACTGACCCGTAACGACAACGGTATGACATTTGTTAGGGACCGGACGGGATGAACGCGTTTGTGGGAGCAGTAAAAAGTCCGGCTTACCGGAGCGCACGCACCAAACTAATTGCATTTCTGATTCCCTCTGAAGTAACTGTAATTAACTCGATCTGTGTAACGTTGTGGCCAGAAGGACGGCGATGGATGATGGGATAGATGCTGTTGATAGAGTGGAGTTTTTCATGTCATTGTTGGAATCTTTGTTCTTGAGTTGCTGTGCTTTGGCTTTGTGTTCTCGAACTTTACATTTTTGTAATTAGAACAAAGTCTATGGATGATTAAGATTTGATGTAGAAAGATATTATTGATTTTCTTTTGAATTTAGAACTTTGTGTAACTGTATTATTGAGGTCACATAACTCCTTTATAACTCAAAATTATATTAAGAAAGATCAATTAAATATGGTCGTTGTCCAGACATTTTATGACTGTAGCACTTTTAACATATCAATGGTGTTTTAGACATTTATATTCAGACACACTTTTTGAAATTTACAATACGTATGTTTCAGTAGATATTGGTACACCTACGAAACATTCCCAATCACTGGCCATACACAGGTTAATAAATTCACAATCATCCACTTCGCATGCTGACTGTACACCGGCCAATAAATATTGTATTCCAATTTATTTGCTGGAGAACTAATAAAAATTACATACTCAGATAGCGCTAACTTAGTTCAGTTTTCTTACTCATTTCGTACCAATTTATATTCAAACGTGGGTTTCCAAAGTTAAATTTATTGGTTGAAATGATTTAAGCGTTTAATGGAATTGATTTGCAGAGTTGGTTTGCTGACCTATGTGTTTAAGTTAGCAGATCAAACAACATCAGTACCTCATTATAGATGTATTCGGGCTAGTTTGGTTGTTTCCAGTGGGTAAGGTAACTAGTTGAATTCCAACTAAGTACGTGGTTTACTGTTATTTCTCAAGTAGCTTGATCTTCCTTAATTATTTATACGTGGTTGTAAAGTTATATTTGTGAAGAGGATAAGCAGGCTTCTGTGTTACTTAATGTGTTATCGCCTTAAAACGTTATTGTCATTTAAAGCAAAAGATTGAGCACAAATAAATAGTTTTAGTCAGTTTAGCGTTTCACTAGAGAAGGTGTAATTTTAATCACATTTAACCTCTTGAGGGGTCATTTTACTCATCATTATGAACATCTTTTACTATAGGGCCAAACTCGAAATTGCGAAAAAAAATCAGGTGTTCCCTTCATTTTGACGAGTTATGCGACAATAAATGTAGGGAACTGCTGATTTTTTTTTATCGTTTTTTCTTATTTGGTCACGTAGTAAAAATTGTTCATAATGATGAGTAAAATGACCCCTTAGGTGATTAAAATTACAACTTGTATATATCGAATAGATAAAACAAGGCTGCCCGGTTATATTGTAAAACAATGTATTTGAAAAATATTCACAAACTTTATAGTCCTGGTTTTTTATTAAAAATAAGTAGAAGAGTAAAAGGCAGTAATTATGACATTTTAGTATACGGGGGAAGTTAAGGTTAAGGTGAAAGCGCCAGGGTAGCCCGCGAAATTCAAATTTTCTTACGTTTTTTTGCAACTTGCAGGTCAGTATTAGGTTGTATTTTGATGAAAATATGATCCGCGACCGTAACAAATATTTATTTACAGAATTATAATCATTAAAATCGTCAATACATCTCTCTAAGACCAAGTAATTCTATTGAATGACTAGTTCATGAAGTCTTAACAATTTAGGGTTATACTAACTTAAGGAATTGTATTACTGATTCTAATGATTATAATTCTGTAAATACATAATTGTTATGGTCACGAATCATACTTTAATCAACATACACCCAGACACTGAGCTGCAAATTGCAAAAATCGTAAAAAAATTGAATTTCGCCGGCTACCTTGGCGCTTCCCCCTTAGCTGTAAAGCAAATATTCACCCTAAGTCGATTTGCTGTGTTATAGCCATTTTAAACAACTTTCAAATAATGACCGTTATGATTTGAAAGCTGAACAATTTAAGTTGGTAGTGAATTTGCTTAACAATTCATTTCCTAACAAAATCTGTCTCGATAACAAATGTCTATTTTCGCTTGTGATCTGTGTGTGACATAGGAGTAAAAAGGCGGGGATAAGGAAAAAGGGAATGAATCAGCTGATTATCACCCGGGTGTGTCGTAAAAGTTGACGGACGGAAAGGGTCACGCTGTACCTACTAATAAAGAGGCGATGAGTTGGCAATCCATGTCGAGCAATATTATCAGCTCAGACAACACTGTTGTTATATTCTTTGTGCTAAAAAAAATGTACATTCTATTTGACTAACAAAAAATTAAAATTTACAACCCCAAAATGCAGTAGAACGGTACCTAATATAACTAACAATAACTTAACATTGAAAATAACTACTTCTACACTACCACTAACTACTATTTCAGATTAATTCTCCAAGTAAACTGGTCACTTTTCGTTATCATTTAAATCTTTGATCATCTCATCTGCCTAGCCTTTTCCCAATTTTGTTGGGGTCGGCTTCTAGTTTAACCGGATGCAGCTGGATACTAGTATTTTACATGGAGCGACAGCTTATCTGACCTCCACAACCCAATTACTGGGCAACACGATACCCTTTGGTATGACTGGTTGTCAGACTCTCGGGCTTATGACGACCTGGAACGACTGTCAAAAATCCAAGAATGACAACCGGGACCAACGGCTTATCGTGCTTTCTGAGGCACGGAGAGATATGTCAAGATGGTCACCCATCCACGGACCAACGCATCGAACCGTGCGAATATCATTACTTAACCACAAGCTCTGTTTTTATCCTTCATTTCAACAAAAACTGTTTTCATTGTCTTATATTATTATGCTACTAGTTAAATTCCATTGACTGTAACCTTTTGAAGTATACGACATGTCATCTTACTTTGTAATTACATTGTACATGGGCTAATAGACCATATAAAATAATATAGTAATGGATGATTCGGCCATTTTAAATTCTCCAACACTTTGCATTAAATCGTATGCTGACAGTTTTGTAACCGGTTCAGGTTAAACGCTGAAAGCGATTTCATTTGAGTATTTTTTGTGAAATAAATTAAACTAATATGTTGTCTAGTGCTGACTGCCCAACAGTATAACTGCATCAGTTTTGCTATCAAAAATTTTTCTATGAACAACCTGTCGTAACCTCAACTTATCCAAACAGGTATAAACGTAAAAATTAACTATCCACTCTCTGTGTTTACAGAGTTTGATAGAGTTACATTACAACATATCATGGTTTCGTAAATCAAAATGCAGTACAGCTAAAAATATCGCATTTAGCGAGAAAACCGCCCATTGTGTCACCCCTTGTAAAATTTCAACATTTTTATCTGTAATATTTATGGTGTACATAGTAAAGAGTAGTAAAGAGTATTCTATCTATATATCGGAGCAAACTTGGTAACGATACAGACTGCCCAAGCTGGGCTGGGAGTACTATTAGAGGTGCCACTCATTTGTGCGGGTTAGCATGATTTGGCACAGCCAGGCGGCAAACTCGAATTTATTTTGAAATGTTCGTGAGAAATCCGCGCGGCTTAGCGGATCAGCTTTGTTGTTAAACAAATACTGCCGAATCGAATGTGCTGATGCAAACAAGCGTGGGGCATCCTTACCCTTAAGGTTCTCACCCGCGTGGAGGCTCTTGTACCCGCCCGACCCTTGCTCGAGCCAGCCTGCGCCGCTGAGCCTATAGCTTTACATTCGTCCTTAAATAATCAACAATCTGATTCAGTTTGTCCCTTGCTGTCCTCCCTAAGCGACGGCCTAATCCGAGGTCCGTACCCCACCCTTAGCGAGTGGTCGTGGTTGCTTAGTTTTTAAGTTTTTATGCCCTGGCAGGAGGCCTTAATTTATTGAAGCACCCACAGGAAAGTGTGGTTAAGCAGCCGACAACCTCCTAGGTTAACCTGTGATATGCCATTTCCCATAAACAAAAACAAAGGGGTCTCGTGTAACCCGCTCATCACTTGCACCCTATACCTCCAGCTCTGTAGCTCGTCTCTTCACGCGCCGGCTGCTACATTATTCAAAGAAACCCTCGCCATAAAACTCGCGCCGGTCGGTACTGAATCGTAACATGGACTTCTAAGGATGTGACCACAAGCTTGCAATAAACCGTTAACTGGCCAGTGCCGACTTCACAGGTATAAAATTTACGGTTGCCGTTTTCGGTTTGCGGCATTTACCTATCTTTTTGTTGGTTAAAGGCCATCAATTGGGTTCGGATAATGTTTTGGTATAAAAAACATGTACTTTTTAGTGGGATGTGTTGGTTTTGTACAAGGATAAATTAATAATGGGTGTGGAGACGTGACCGTTTTTTGTTACATTTTCCAGGGTTAGCCCTGTATTGATAATGGGTGTTTACTGCTTTAAATGATCGGGGGCAATAGAATTTTTGTTAGTTGTCTAGAAGACGTATATGGACGGGAAGTTCGCTCGAGACACTTGTTTGCAACTGCTTTTTGTAGAACCAACTCAGGCGCACCGCTGCATCGATTGGTTGACACCTACAATAGGCAGTTTGACTCAACTGATATTATGTTTCTCAGCAAGGCTTTATTTAGAAAAGAAATTGTTACTATTTGAAGTGATCGGAACCCTAATAGTTAAGTTATGTTTAGTTTTATTCTATTTTATTTTTATATCGTTCTTTCTAAAAGATCTGTTTGATCTGTGGATAACGTTGTGAGTACCTAGTTTATTTGTTACCTCTATTATTAAGTTCTAAGCTATGTTTACATATTACTACACTGCTGTTTGTTGTCCCTAAATAAATAAATAAGACCTATTTTCTCTGATGGATTAATTTAGGATATTTCAATATTACCAAAATATTCTACTAAAAACAATAGCACCACAGCTACAGCCATAAAATACACTTACAATATTGCTAAAACAGCAATAAAAACAATACTTTTCGGTAATCGAATGAGGAAAAAAGCTAATAGATTCGGTATCCTCCCATAATTTGCCTCGTGCAAGCGGAAATAAATAGACAATAACATACACATTACCCAGTTAATGTAATCCGCTATAATAATCTGCTTACAATTTGTTTCGACAGCCCTGATTAAGTTAACCACGGGTTACAGAGTAGGCGGAGCGGGGGCGGGATATTTCTAGCAAGTTTGGTTTTCACGAAACGGAATGACATGTTTATCGTTCGTATGCCTTCGGGGAGTGGAGACTGAAATACAATCATTGATCCAAAATACCATAGGTTACCCCACCCTACCTCTAAGCTCTCTGTTTGATCTGGTTGCGTATGAACAAAGACAATTATGGAAAAAAATTACACAACATTAAATTCAAGGTCTATAACCCGTGTTTCCATGATGATAATGATTTTATATTGAACTGTCTTAAACATTAACTTGGCTTTGTTTAGACGTTAACAACGTAACGTTGATTTCAATTCTCACTAAATTGTCACAGTTAATATGAGGACTTTTTTTAATGTATATCCAGCAGAGAAATCAATTTGAATCAATTTGAATCAGTATCCTCCAAAAAAAACCAAGGTATTTTATACATTTTTGGCAATAAGACACATTTATTATTCATATTCATTTATTTATAAAATTATAACATATTTTAATAGTTGTTTTTTTAACATTGTTCCTCTCAAACAGAGCACCTGCCATCTAATATTTTCACCACCCTTGGTTAACTGGTAGAGAATGCCTTAGGCATTAACTCGACTTTTTTTGACTGTGAAAAGTTTAAATAAATAAATAAGCCCTTCGTGACCGTTCCCTAACAGAGAACGGAAACTAAGGCCGCTGAAAACCGAATGAAATTCAAAAGCGCACTGTGGTGTGTCTCACTCAATTTGAATATTTGTAAGCGGTAACTTTTTCAATAACATGAATTTTACGTACCGTTGAATTTAGTTCGCATCGTTACTTCAAAATGTTATTTGAAATGTCCATGGCGATATCAAATATTATCGAATAATTTACATACAACTGTAAATATGGAATTCAGTTGAAATCGTTTTGCTGCTGAACAAACATTATTCATAAATTTTGTCCATTTAGTACCTACTAAAATGCAAATTGAAGTTAAAAAGTTATATTTTAACTACTTACTTATAAATTGTAACATAACGTTTAATTAACAAAGTTCATAAATACTAACCATATAGTACTAAAAACTAAAATTTAAAAAGGACAATAAACATATTTTACTCATTTTAACATGATGGTCATTCTAGCGAATGACATTGCAATTTAACATTAGTAACACTAAAATTGAACTAATTAATCACTCGCTTTTGATGGAAACATTAAGCTTAGCGTACTTGCTTATTGTTTTTAGTTGTATATGCCTATTATGTAAACATATTTGGTTACATATTGTCACGCGGTTGTGATCAACAGGGTCAGGTCATCAACATTAGATTATGGATACCCGATGAAGTTAGGATCATGTCAGGCGTCTAGATACAAGTACTACACACCAATTTGGATGTTTCACGTAAGTTAGTATCTTTAAGTAGTGAATCATAATAGTGATAAACATAATAATTTGGTTATAATATAATTTGTGTTTATTTGAAAGGGTCTCTACTTTTGGGCGAATATTCTTAAAGCTATTTGTGAGCGTCCAAGCAAAAAGCTTCCAGTTCTCGGCATTTAGTTTCCGAGATATACGCAGTTTTGTAAAGTTGGGTATAAAACTGCATTTCTCGATTTTAATTGATTATTAATTATTGGTTAATTATGTACAAGTTCATAAAGTAAATGACTTTATATGATGTTTCTACGTACCAGAAAATGTACTAAGTTGTACCAAAAATCAAACTTTGAAAATGCTTTTTCTCAAGTCAAGTTTTTTCAGAGTTTCAACTTCAAATGTCTGATAAGAAAAATGTGCCAGTTTTTGAATGTTTTTTTGATCCTTATTATTAATTGATTATTCTAGATACCGAAGCTGGTTTTAACTCAGTACCCTACTACTGGACCCTTTTTGCTTGGACGCCCACATTTAATTGTAGACAAGTCGTCAAAAAGTGTAAAAGAAAACACAATCCATCCATAAACAAAATCGTCAATAAACATAAATGGTTTGCAAGTAGTGACTACGCAAGCGAGTTAAGTTTTCTTCCAGCCCAATAGTAGTATTACGTCATCGACCGCAGCAACAGACTGATGGATACCCTTATCTAATTTCTATGCAATAAATTACTTACAACTCTATTCGGCTTTAATTGTTTTGTATCCAGACACGATTTATGACTGTGGTCGCAACATTTTCCGCGGAATTTCACTATTCCGATGGAAGTTGTGATTTTATAGATAATGGCTTACGAAATTACGAGTTTTGGTTTATTATTTTTTAATTGGTTTATTTGGTTACGAGTTGTTAATTAAGCATTGAGTCTTTAAAATTAAAATAATTACAAAGATCATTTTGCATGTGGTGTTTGCCTGTAATTGGTTGGGCAGTTGGATTTAAGACAAAATTACCTGTATTATGTCCCTATCTGTATATTATATGTAACAACTGTTGGTGAACATTAATTCAATAAATAATAAATAAATGAAAACGGCTCCATCAATATAGAGGAAATCAATATTTGTAGACTAAACAGCTACACTGAATCTTTATCGCTGTTAATTCGTCAAGATCTGGTCAAAAATTAAATAGGTTCTTCAACTATAGGCGAAAATACACATCCACCATAATGTACCATAATAGCTTCTGATAGGTAAATGTCACAATGGCATGCAAGCTACATGCATAGCTTTGTACAAGCTACAGGCATGTGTATTTTCGCCCTAACGTCGTGAACTCGTGAACTGTGATTTTACAAACCTCTGTAAGGGTCAAACTATCATATTTGCGAAAATATAGGCCGATTATTTGTGCTGCAAAGCAAAATATTTACGTAGATGCCTACATTTGCGATCGCTTGAATTTGCAACTGGGCTATTTCAACATTTATAACCACACTAGCTTCTGTCTGTGACTTCGTCCGCGTGATATTTCTTGTTCCCAGACTTCTATTACTTCGTTTCAGCTTAGCGTTCTTTCTGACTTTTTTTTTGCTCGGCTCCTAAGGGTCCTAGCGTGATGTTAAATAGCCTTCCTCAAGATATGGGCTATCAAATGCAAAAAAAAAAATTTGAAATCCGACTGGCAGTTCCAGAGATTAGCGCGTTCATACATACAAACAAAAATAAACTCTTCAGATTTATTATTAGTAAGTATAGGTTATTATTTAAATATTAATAAAATACTTAGGCCCAAAATACACCCAGCTAGGGTTGCGAGATGTTCGAAAGAGTTACCGTGCCCCGGCACAGGCAACAGAAGGAACACGGGTGGGTTTTAGTCAGTAAAAGTCTGTCACGCCCGCCCGCTCCGCCCAGAGCGGGAGAAGTCATTTGATGATTTCCCATCCACAAAAAAAAAAGGCCCAAAATACACAGTCATGTTCACACCTCAATCTGATGTAGATTTATCGTAACTAATAACTATAACTATGTATAAATTAACTTATAACTACTGTCGGTCAGATATTTTCATACGTGTATATGAACATTCATCCTGATAATTTTTTTGTAGGTTTAGTTACTTAAGCCTAACAATTCATAAATTTACATACATCGTTTAAAATATCGTGTGTAAGTATTTAGGTGAAACTCTTTTATTACAAATGAAACATGAATATGACCCTATGCTATCAACAATTATCACTTTCGTCAAATTGCGTCCTAATCCTTTGTTTGATTATTTCTTTTATTTTAGAAGGAAAATGCGGAAAATAATAACGTATACTCTTATGGAGTACAACATAACATGATTATTTTCTGTATTTTCATTCTAAAATAAAAGAAACAACCAAACAAACGATGAGGGCGCCACATCTCGTGCGATATCCTCTGAAGAGAACAACCCACACAAAAATTTTAATTATTAATATTTAGATGAATTCTTCCAGAAAAATCAGACACTATACAGCGTGTATCAGAAATGTGTGGTAATATTTAAGGATGTGGTACAGACCATCAAACTGATCAACTTTCTCATTGAGACCAACTTTGTAAACGCGAAAAAATTATCAGCTGCCCCATACAAAAATTCATTACCTACTGGATCCTGTATAGGACAGTTGATTATTTTTGTGCGATTTCGATGTTGGTCCAATAGAGAAAGTTGTTCAGTTTGATGGTCTTTACCACACCCTTAAATATGACCACACATTTCTGATACACGCTGTATTAAGAAAATGTATACAATTGTTTTCGAAAAATTGTCAAATTGGTAGCAGCATTCATTGAAGATTACAAAACTCGCGAATGAAACACAAACCAGTTTTATACACTTGTTTGTAAATAAAACTTTTCCGTACAAAGTTTGTAAATGAGAGCCACTTCGGATCTTTGCCTTTTCAAGGAAAATTATTTTAATATTGGCCAAAGTTTTCTTCGGTGATTTTTTTATTTTTATTTTTGTTCCGCAGTAAATGGCATATCGTTATAATTTAGTTAAGATTAACTTTCTGTTTCTTTCAGGAGTACCTACTTCGCTCTCCGCTCTCTTCGCTCTCGTATTGGCCTTGAAAAGAAGAAGCAATATCAACTTTCAATAGCCTATGTAACTGCTCAACCACTCGACCATCACACAATAATATTGACCGAAAACGGGCCCATTTATCTCCATCGCCATCGTCAATTCGTAAAAACTGATAGCCAATAACAAAATTCAATTTCATACCGATGCAGGCCATTACGCATTGAAGTAACGAAGCGCAATTTCGGAAAATAAGTAAAAAGGTGCGCCGGTTGAATTGGATCCTCTCTTCGAGTTATGAGGGTCGCGAGAACCATGCGTCACAATCATTCTCTGTCTAAGAACTGTGCCCCGTCTCTAAATATTGTTTTTAGACTGTTAGGCGGGCAAAATATTTACCTTCACCATGCAAATTTCAACTCTGCCTTAATGGAGTATGGTTCAGTTTTGTGTAAAGAGAGAACCTTAATATGTGCCCTCGAAATTGGTACAGTAAGTTTCTTTCCGTATTTGACATTCGCATAAGTAAGTAGTAGGTATACTGTGTAGGTGTATGGAACGTGAAAAAAATGTTTTCATCTTGTTACAGAATTATTATGAATTGACATTAAACATATTTTCATGTTATTGTCGTGGAGTTAAGCATGTTTATGTATGAACTAGCTGTGTCCCGTGACTTCGTTCGCGTGGAAGTCGTAAGATACACAATATATTAAAATAAAAGCCACATTTTAATAAAATTCCTCGTCGATCCGTCGCCAACCGTCGCGTTGAATCGCCCGCCCGCGCTATTACTTCGTTTTCGCTTAGTATTTTCCTGACTTTTTTCTTTTTGCTCGACTCCTAAGGGTCGTAGCGCGATGTTAATTAACTATCATCGAGAACTAGGGTACCAAATGCAAAAATAATTTTTCAAATCTGACTTTTTGTTCATAATTTCATGGGTTTTATTTTTTTTGCGCGGAATCCTAATTATTTTTCTAAAATAAAAGTAGCCTAAGTTACCCGCCGTAATATCAGCTATCTGCCAGTGAAAGTCGCGTTAACATCGATCCAGCCGTTTCGGAGATTTTCCGGAACAAACAGACAGACAGATGAAAATGTAAAAAATTGCTTTTTTGTTAAAAGAACCGTTTAACTTTCCTATACATTTAGTAAAAAGTTGTTATTTTGACATTACAAACAGACACTTCAATTTTATTTATTTGTATAGAAGACGGTAAAGTACCTTCACGACTTTGGATGGATATGTAATGTAATTAAATATAACTTAGGTGGTCATGTTTTAACTTCTTAAGTTATCAGAAAAATAAGTTTCAGGAAAAAACATTACACACTAACTCCTCAAACCATATCATGAACAGAAAGTAAGTGTTTCTACGTCGACACAACATTATTCTTTGACAAATAAAACTTGCTAGCAATAAAACAGTAACAGTTGTAAGTCCACACACAATTCACTTTCCGGACTGCAATTACAAAACCCAATTCCTAAAGTTCACAATTTAACAAATGCATACATATGCATAAAAAACAAATTTTATTGCAAGCAACGGTGGCAACGTACCTATGCACAAGTTCGAAATAAGTTGGCGAGTGCGCTCTATTTATTTAGCTCTCGAACCGCGACTAGCGTTCAAACAGCTCTGGCCATAGATTAAGTTTAGAGGAGAGATACGACTGTTTGGCTAGTGCACTATGTGGATGTGAGGTGGATAAGTTTGAGTGAAGACGGAGTCTTATGACAAGATTAGAAGGTGTTATGTTTATTTATGAAAATATTATATAGAACAGCAGCAAAAAATAAGTTATAAATAACAATAGTTTCGCAACGTGACGCCTAAGAGAGAGCTATATATAATATGCTAAACAGAGTAGCCTCCTGTCCAGTTTCAGAGGACTCTTTCATCTAATTTTTGTGTGTGTATATTAATATAAAAAACGGCCATTTTTAGGCTCAGTAGTTTCGGAGATAATGGTAAATTTTCTTCTATTTTCTTAAATAGCTTTAAAATGTTATATTTAAAATTATTAAAAAAATATATATTTATGACCCTCACAATAAGGCCTCTACAATTAGCAAAACATTTTTTTTTTCTTATTTGCCTGAAAAAAGTGACCCCCATATTCAAAATTCATTTATTTACGTTACACGTCCATGTTTGGGACACAGTAATTCATATGTGTATCAAATTTCAACTTAATTGGTCCAGTAGATTCGGAGCAGATTGGCTGTGACAGACAGACAGACAAACACACGAATGATCCTATAAGGGTTCCGTTTTTTCATTCAGACGTACGGAACCCTAAAAATAGTCATACGTGTCACGAACGTATGACTATTTGGTAAAAATGTTACTTACACTTTAAGTATCAAAACGAATACACATAGGACACCGTGAAGTATCGTTTAGTATATAAAACACTCCACTGGACCCATCTATTTCCTCTATGTATTTTTACTCTTTGGCTAAAACGATTTCTTTTACAAGAAACCGCTCGAAAGCTGCGAATATGAAATTGGCTCATCCTTGCAACAGACATGCCTTCTTTATTTATGCTAACAGAAAAGTGCCGTTTTCAGAACTTGCCGTGGTAAGTTATGCAAGTATTTTGTACCATTTCTTTACAAACTTTGATTGTATAAAGGAAGCAAACTTATTTTATCAATGTTGTGTCGTGAGCTGAATTAGGATGAGGTTTGATTGGGTGGACAATAACATCGTTAGGGGTGTTCATTTCAAAGTATTACTAAATCTTACTAAACAATATTTTAGGCGTATCCTTGGCTCTGATTCCTAGACATTCATTCCGAAGAGCCTACTCCGTTGGCTTTTGTTAGAACATCATTAACGGCTGGACCCAATTTATAACCTATCTATCACCAGTTTTATCATACTGGAGATAGTAAAACCTATCTATCTATGGTTTTAACGTCCCAATAATCTGCAAGAGATTATGGAATCTTATCGGCCTAGCATGAGGACAGATAAAATTATACTGTCTACCATCAATAGCGATCTGTTTTTTACTGAAAACAGGTTATTGGGTTCGGCCGTTAATAAGAAAGAAGAAAGAAAAGGCGTTCATTGGCATTACAAGAAAAAAAATACCTTAAAACTATAAAAAAAAAAAACAGAAAACAATGCTTATAATGCCAAAGGGCCTCAGGTCAGCATGATGTCAAATGATAACACAAGATGTACCTCCTGACGCTGATTTTCCATACGATATAAACACATAGAGAAGTGCATGTATCCAATAAATACCTAGCTACTTAGACTGGACCAATAAATATTTTTTTTTTAAATGATGATTACTTATTGAAATGTATAAAACGACTTTTAATATTAAAACAGTCGTAAGCACAATAACAAAGCCACCGAGTACTTCATTGCTTCTAAAAATGTTATAAAACCACGGTCGTTAAAAACCTCGAGAGCGAAGAAGGTACTCCTGAAAGAAACAGAAAGTTAATCTTAACAAAAATTTGACGATATGCCATTTACTGCGGAACAAAAATAAAAAAATCACCGAAGAAAACTTTGGCCAATATTAAAATAATTTTCCTTGATAAGGCAAAGGTCTGAAGTGGCTCTCATTTACAAACTTTGTACGAAAAAGTTTTATTTACGAACAAGTGTATAAAACTAGTTTGTATTTCATTCGCGAGTTTTGTAATCTTTAATGAATGCTGCTACCAATTTCTAGGTAGCGAAATTAACTGCCCAAGGTAAACGTAACTACTTAATGTAAGAAATCAGAACCGGACAAGAAAAAAACCGTTTTTGCAAAAAAAAAAAAAAAATAACAACCAACTTCCAAAAAAAAACACTATAAAAACACTATAAAGTGAAAAATAACTTTAATTTCGGAAGTCGTCGTCTTTGGATCTGTATTTTAGGTTCTTGCCACCGACTTCCGAAATTAAAGTTATTTTGCACTTATTTGTAGTGATTTTTTTTTAGAGGCGGTTGTTTTTTTTATTTGCAAAAAAAATATATTTTTTACTTTTTAGTGAGTCGGTTTGTAATTTATCCAAGTTGGCCTAATGACAACTGCTCATCACCATTTACAAAAGATTGCTTTTATCGATGCAGGGACGTTAATTGTTGAGGAGTTCTCCTGGTACTTCACCATCAGCTCCAGTTCACCATATGCATTGTGATGAGCTTATTTTGTTTAGCAATTATTTTAAAATAATAGAATCGCAAGCCGTGAAATACTTATTATTGAGTTGTTCCGGTGGCCATCTATGGTTTTCATCATCAGTTCCACTTCTCCAAATGGTGCTTTCCGAGAGCAAATGCACAAGTTACTACAAAAAATACCCAAATCGCTATAGGTGTGCCTATAATATTCGAAGAATTCCTTCGATTTCTCCAGATCCTGACCTGATGACAATGGAACCACCTGAAAAGTATACCCTCTCAAACAAAAAAAAGAATTTTTCAAATCGGTCCAGCCGTCTTTGAGTCATCGGGGAACACACATAAAAAAAAGATTCCGGCGAACTGAGAACCTCATCTTTTTTTTGAAGTCGGTTAATGAGCTGGTTAACGTGATACTTCGCTCTTTATTCTACACGGAACTAACTTTAAAATGCACTGACACGCACTTTTATACCTTTCTACATCTAAAAACTGCAAATAGGTGGCGTGCCCAGCAAGAAAGAAAGAAAAGAAAGACAAATTGTTTGTGTCTGTGAGCTCAACGATCGTTTCCCTATTACCGTGCTATCCACTCGTACTCTTTCCCAAGTGTATTTAGCCAAGTTGGGGACGTTTAGAGAAATACAAGTTACATGTACCACCACTGTTCACCGCAAATGTCCGCGATGGAACAACCTCCCACACATCTCAAGATTAGTTTCGCAAAAAATAAAAACTTAGCCTACACTATAACATTAAGCCAGATAAGGGTGGAATAAAAGTCAATAACCCCACTTGTAATAAAAAGTCTAGAAACTTAAATGCAAACAAAAAAAACATGCCACGTGCACGCGTCAATAACGCCTCGTACCACGATACGTTTGTTTTGATCGTGTTAGCGACACTGCCTAAACATTTTTTCGTATCGTTTTGAAATATTGAAATACATTTGTAGAAGGCGTCAATGACTTTTATTCCACGGTCTGGCGGAAGGTATATCATTATTATTTATGAGGAGTATTAAAATAGCCGCACTGAGTCACGAATGTACAGTAGCGGTCAGAACTCCAACGCCAGCGTTACAAAATTATCGCATCGTTACTCGTTGCATTTGAGACCTTCTTCTATTTAGGCATTTCACACACACATACACACCCGTATATTGCACTCATTCAACACGAACCAAACAGAAACAGCGCCGTATATGGTCATCATCATAGGCCTATCGCGGCACGCAGTCTTTTTCTGATTATGCTAATGAGAAAAAGACAGCGAATATTTTAAACTAGTCACAAAATCAATTTTCAGACTGTAGTTAGAATGTTGTAGGATGTTGTTGGTTGGTGAACTTAGTTACGAGCGTTTGTGTTGATATTAGAGGTGTTGAGTTCGAAGATTTTTATTGAAACTGCAAGCAAATATAAATATTGAAGCCAGGGCGAACATTGTAGCCTTGCATAACAATGGGTGTAATATATCTGAAACATCCAATGAAACCGGATTTTGTGTAAGTTATTTTGTTGTTTTTGATTTTATTTGTTCTCATATGTGACACTTCAAAATGTGTAATACGGATTTCTTTTTTTTTAGAGAAATACAGTGAGACGTTGGGTGAGGAGATTTGAGGAAGAGGGGAGTCTTAAGAGCCGTGTAAGAAGTGGCAGGCCGCCATTTATTAACCAGTCTCAGCGACGCTATATGGTTGGTGAATATGAAACGAATGGTTTCATACTTACTGATCGCAATGTTTATTCAGTGGATGAAATTGGTGAGTTTTATTTGGTTCAAGATTGTCTAATACAATGTGCCAGTGTTGTTCGTGAGTGGTGTAGTGAATATTCGGATGTTAAAGTTATTCTGTGGCCAGCGCAATCCCCTGATTTAAACCCTATAGAAAATGTATGAGGTTAAATGGTGCAAAGATGGGAAGTGCGAGACGAAAGATGCCTCGAACAGCTGAAGTCCCATTGAATTGAGTTGTGGTAGTTTACGTGGCACAAATATTTGCCGTAATATTGTGGCCTCCATGGGTCAACGCCTTGATGACTACATTGATAATAACGGAAGTCACACTAAATATTAATCTATACTAATATTATAAAGCTGAAGAGTCTGTTTGTTTGTTTGGTGGAATGCGCTAATCTCAGGAACTACTAGCTCGAATTGAAATTTTGTTTATTGTTGGATAGCCCATTTACCGTGGAAGACTGTAAGCTATATAAAATCACGCAAAGACTGACAGGAGCGGAGCATCAATGAAAAATGTTGCAAAAACGGGGAAAATTTATTCCTTTTGGGAGCTTCCGTTGCGTGCGCTGCGTAAACAGTTAAAGTTGCGCAAAGATCATGTATGACCGAATTTTTCCTCTTAAAAATTTCTAGAAAAAGTCCGCAATATCATATGTCTATCTTTTAAGGTTGGCTCACTATAACTTTTTTAATGGTAATCAAATTTGTTGTAAAAACAAAGTCAAATCAAATCAAGTTTGTTGTTTGTATTTGTTGTTGTTTGTTTGTTGTTTGTTGTGTGTGTTTGTTGTTTGTTCTGTAATGCATTATTTTTTAAGGTTTTTTCATAAATATGGTACTCATCCTTATCCAAATAAATAGTTTCATGATCAAGGTTGATGTAAATTTATGTAAATTTGTTTTTAAATTATTCGAATAGGACCTTTCGCTTAGTAATTATGACGGGTATAAAAATGCTTAAAGTAAGAAAAATGCGCTCAGTCTATCTAATTACCTACACATTTTATTTTTTATTGACTGTTTGAACGTGCTAATCTCTGTCACTACCAGTTGGATTTGAAAAAATCTTTTTGCATTGTATAGCCCAATTCTTGAGGAAGGCTAATAGGTAATGTAACATTACGCTAGGACTCTTAGAAGCCGAGCAAAAAGAAAAAAAGTAAGATTGAGCGCTAAGCTAAAACGAAGTAACAGCGCGGGCAGGCGATGCTACGGGGTGGGTCGGGGAAACAAGAAATTTCACGCGGACGAAGTCGCGGGAGAAGCTTGTAAAAAAAATAAAATATTAAATGTTATCACGGGATTTCAGGAGATACACTACACACACAAGTTAGTGATCGTAAGATTGAGGTTTAGTTTCAATCTTCTTTTACTGGAGAAAATGAATAAACTAAGCTATAACCTCGATAAACCAAAAACATCCCATTTCAGTAGCAACCAAAAATGATTTACGAACAAATTAGTTACTTTATTTATTTCAAAGTCTAGAATATGTTTATGTTTTAAAAGTAGTTAATAATATCAATAAATGTTTCCATGAAACATAGTGTTTTTTTTTTAAATTAAATTGCTTATTATACTTTATTTTTACCCTCTATACACTATTGTCATTGTATTAACGAAACTCAATAAATAATTGAACTCTGACACGAAAACAAAAATACAAAAGGAGTTGAAAGCGCGCACTGAGGTTCGAACCGTCTCCACTTCACGCATACGCAATAACAGCCACCCACTCGTGCGAACCTGCCATCGCTGCTTATAATTTTCACTTCGAATTTTAGCATTGCGCTGTGGTCGATAATTTATTAAAAAAAAAACAATTATTTATTAGGCAGTTGTAGGTATCTTTATTTAGTGTTGACCACACATGCATCTGACCCACCAACAAAGCGCTTTCGTAATTATACTGTGTGCACGTTACTGACCATTCCGATCCAAAGCGAAAGGTCACTCATTTACTCCCTGACTAAATAGATAAACAAAAACCAAATTTTCACGCAGCCGGGGGTTTAATAGATTAAACCCCCGATTTTTGCTTTTCCCGAGTGACCTTTCGCTTTGTATATAAAAATTAAATAATACAACATTTTTTTTAAACTTTTTAGTTCGTTTTTTGGCAGGGCAGTCGTGTTTTTTTAATTTTTTTATTATAAGCGCAAATAGTTTTCGAGATATGGCAATACATTTCTTTGTTGACTGTTCACTCGTGTCATTCACGCACCAATCAATATGGTCGCATTCTAGTTGTCAGTTGCCGCCATCCCGCTCTGCGATCGTCGGTGACACACGTATTTTTTCGAGTTACGATGACTGCGGCCTGTATTCACTGCACAACTGTTGTGAAGTGAAGACCGAAAAGTACGAGAGGCAATGTGCGCATAATAGTTGTGTCTTTAGTTGTTGGCTACACAGTCGCTTGGTCTCTTTCTACAGGTTGGTCACTTTTGTGAGACTAACGCTCAGTTCATTCTCTGCCCGATTCCTGTAATTTACGGACCGTTATTGGTTAAAGTTAAGACTTGTATCTTTACCAATAATGAAACAGACATCATCATAGCATTGCATAGTATCCATGAATTTTAACATTTGATGTGAAATTTTGTTCAGAAAAATGAAAAGCTGACATTGCCGTAAGGACATACAACTGACATTATCATAAGTACATATTACTAATAAATGTACCCACTTGAGAAGTACGCATCATTTCCCTATTATAATTTAAGTGCATGATAAAATGATAAAGAGACACGTAATTAGTAGGTACTTTTGTATTAAAAATGTTAAAATGCATGAACTTCCTTTTATTTGCGATACTATGTTATTAAGCAAAAAATAATCCTCATGATGAAGCCTTTCGATCGGTATGATAAAGCTACAGGGTGATTATTTTTCTTATGTAACGGGTTCGATTCCCGGTTCAACCATGTAATTATTTAAATATCTATGAATGCAGTTTAAATTTTTTTTTAAATTCAAATATTGTCTTCTTTCAGTAAAATGTTCAATCTACAATATTCAAGGTACCTTCCCTCCATGTAGCACATCCGTGGGACGCCCTGTATGTGTAAGTATATTTAATGTTTTAGTTTAAGACATCACAACATCATATTCTTCTCTTCTTGTTCTCACACACTAGTCTACATTTCTTTTTCATTTCCCCTTTCGCAGGTCTGTTGGAAGAAATGTCTTATGAAACAAGCAGTACCTTTGTACTCAATACTTATAATGTAGTATCTTTATCTGTTTTACTGTGTGTATATAAATAATTAAAAATAAAATACACTACTTAATACTGTACTTAAATAATCATTTTAATTTTAGATATTGTTTTTATTTTGTTTCTTTTTTAAATCATATTGCGTGCTGCACCGGCTGACGTCATCACGTCAACGCCGGCTGTCGCTGAAAACCAGCGCTGGGGCTCTGTCTCGCATAGGGTTCCAGCATTATGCTGAGCGATGGCCGTTTTGCGTGGATGTGACGCATATTTTCCCCCAACTTGTTTCTTTTTGTGTTTGTGTTCTTTTTTTTGCGTCATGTTTACCGCAAATAAACGTATTTTCTTTCTTTCTTTCTACTACAAAAACAAATGACAGTTTCTAAACATTCATATCTCAATCATCACACATGCTGCATATATCTTCGTCTCATCAAATATTTATTTGCCAAGTTTAACCAAGCTTGTTTATTTGGGCTATTCTCAAGATCCATTGGATGGATTTCGATGCGGTTTATATCGCCGTATAAAAAAGTTTTATAGAGGGAAGCTGAGGCTTATTAATTAGAGAGGAGCGGGCAATGAGCATTAAAGAATAAGATGATATTGAAATCTTCTCTATACGAAACTATCTTTTGAAAGGGGCAACTTGAATTAATTATATTTTCTTGTTAATCTTCGACGTTCAAAAGTGCCTTTTATTTGCCTATTTGAAATAAATGATTTAACACGTTCGCGTGAGCAACGTCTTACAACGTCGTGTTGATATAATTTTGAAATGGCGCAACGTCATACGACGTCCTCTAGATTGTCATATTTATTTTGACGGAACGTCTTTGGACGTCCATTTTAAGAGCAAATTCCTATGGCGCATCTACTTAGCGCCGCAACACGTTCGATTTTCCAAGCCAAAACCGAACGAACAAACAAAACAAAACAGAACGTCACTAATCGTCATTTATTTTGTATTAGAAAATAGTGCGCCGCGCAGCAAACATTTGAATATCCAGATGCTCCGCTCAAAGTGTTAACTTTGACTTTATGGCTTCATTCTCGTTTGTATTTAGCACCACGTCACGTCTATCTTTTTGACGGGGTTGGCAAAGGTATGTTGAAAGTGTATGTATATCCATTGGTGACAATGACGGGGAAACAAAATAAACTAAGTAGAAAAAAACGAGAACCACACAACACCACCGTCACTTACATATGTTTTCCTATAATTTTGCCCTTAACCGCTCATTACAAGAGTCATGGCGATAAAACTAACTAATTATACGAAGACGACTTGACAACGTACGACATGTCTTAATGATAAATGATTTTATTTCTGTAAGTTGTTTTATACAAACACTTTTGCACATCAAACATTTTTTTTTAAACTAGATGAGGTCGTTGTTTTGACGGCGGATCTGACTACTCTGAGAAGAAAGGCCGAAACAAACTCAGAGGCCATAGTCTGTTTTAGAGTCCAGACATAATCTTGGTCAGATCATGTGAAGACCATGTAGATTAGTGTCTGAAATGGTCTTTTGAGGAAAGAACCACACAGATTGAGTGTACCTATCCAGTCAGTGCACGCATCCGTCAGTAATCGTACAGCTCAATTTAAAACTTAACTTAGGACTAAAAGTTCGAAGGCATGTGACATGCTGCAACCCGCACTGAGGCCACAATTACGGCCCACTCCCTTTCACAGAGACAAGGCCTGAGTCCCAGCAGTGGGAACGATATAGGCTGATTATGCTGACTTGACTGGTAAACTGGACTGGTCCACTGTCAACTGGTTGGTGGTGGTGGTCTGGACTGGTTGGTTGGTGGTGATAGTTTTTCGACTCTAATCGACCTTGTAACTGAACTCAGGGCTCACGGTCATAAGCCACAATTGCATCCCAAGATAATATAGGCAGTTTCAATATAAAGAGAGTATTTTCAAGCTTGTGTGCGTACGATTAGATACGTTCAAAATTTGACTGATGAAAGCTCTCAAAAAATGATTGATCGTGTATTTGAGAAAGGTTTTTGATTAAGAAAATTGTTATTGGTGATTTGTCTTTTATAACAAAGCCAGTCATATGAGAGATAGGTACTGTAGAGAGTATGCGACCTTCGAAAGTTTAATCGTTTATTGGTTTATAAAGACAAGCATTGATTTTAAGATGGAACAGTGAAAAACAATATAGGTTGACGGTCGGCCTCCCGGCCCTGACTTGATGGTATGATGTAATATGTAATACGATAATTTTATGAATAGAAGTATACTGAAAAGTATTACGGTGTATCATTTACATGGTGCTACTGAGCGCGTCAGTCTGTGGCCTGAGAAAATTGGTTGCTCAGTGTGAGGCGTATGCGAAGCTGCACGGCTTGGCATATAACACCAAGAAGTCGGAGATCATGGTCTTTGAGGCTGGCGGTAAAAGCCCAGATAGAGTACCACCGGTGTTTCTCTCTGGAACGCCTTTGCAGAGAGTTCACAGGTTTAAGTATCTTGGACATGTATTGACTCCCGACCTCAAGGACGATGATGATATTGAACGGGAGCGGAGGGCGCTGTTGGTCAGAGTGAACATGCTGGCTCGCAGGTTTGCACGATGCTCACTTCCAGTTAAAATCACGCTCTTTCGAGCTTACTGTACTACCTTCTACACCTGCAGCCTGTGGGCTAGATATACGCAAAGATCGTACATTGCCCTCCGCGTCCAATATAACAACGCGTTTAGGATACTGGTGGGGCTGCCCCGTTTCTGTAGTGCGTCGGGGATGTTCACAGATGCGCATGTAGGTTGTTTCTACACAACAATGCGTAAAAGGTGCGCGTCGCTGGTGCGCAGGGTATGGGGCAGCTCCAATAGTGTCTTAGACATGGTTGCGAGTCGCCTGGACTGTTTGTATGTGGGTCGCTGTTGTGCCGTCTCTCATGGGATGTCACAGCAGTGATCGGCCATTATTTAATGTTTTGTTTTGTTTTTTGTCGTTTCTGTATTGTCTGTATTTACTAACATAGTCGTAAGTTTTACTAACAGTCTTGTTGAGTCATGGTCACTTGAATAAAGAGAAATTCTATTCTATTCTATTTATACACGCAAATCCCCCATTGGTTGACGGTTCGTCCAACACACCGGGCGAGTCGTTACAGTACCTAATTGTTTTTTTTTTTGGGATATTCATTTTATGTGTTACTTGAGAAATTGAGATTTGAATTAAATTTACGCTTTGGCACAACTTGTTCGGATTCAAAAGCGGCTTTTACAGCCATATATGAAAATGTAATTAAATAATTTATCGAGCAAGAGCATGCTGTTAGCATGCTGACAGCATCCATGACCATTTGGCTCATGGTTTACTACAAAAGAATATCTCGAGGAGATAATAATATCGTAAACGGCGAATGAAATTGGACTGCATTCTATCAATGAAGCGACTCATCTTTAAAGTCATCGCGAACACAAATGATACTATTATAGAAAACCCAATTCATTTAATTCTGCCATTATTTTCAAAATGGCCTCTGTTATAACACTTTTATTACTAAGCATTTTAAGTAATTAATTAGTTACAGTCAGGGAAATTATTTGTTAAGCAAATTGACACCCTGCGGCAATTTGCCGTATTATATCTATTTCATACAACTGTCAAAAATGACAGTTGTGATTTGAATAGGTATACGGAAAATTTAAGTTGGTAGTCAATTAATTTCCCTGACTTTACTATTCCAATTTGACTAATAAATAAAATAACATAATAAAGGGTCTTTCAACAAGGACGGGTCGATGTTAAAATTGAATAAAACAAGATGTGTGTGAGATATTAACGAAATTTATTTTTTATTTAAAAGGCCCATTTATGCCATTATGGGTGGAATATGACATCGTTCAAATGTCCGCCGCGGCTCCGTATGGTGGCACGAATCCGAGAGGTCCAATTTTTAATGACTCTGCTGCATAGATCCGGCTGAATCCGAGCGATGGCCTGCGTTATGTTGGCTTTCAGGGCAACGGTCTAATGTGGTTTATTGGCATAGACCTGCGACTTCAGAAAACCCCACAAGAAAAAGTCTAGCGGAGTCAAATCACACGATCTTGGTGGCCAATTCACGTCACCTCTGCGAGAGATAACTCTACCCTCAAACCGTTCATGCAGAATGTCGATTGTGTCGTTCGCTGTGTGGCAAGTAGCGCCATCTTGCTGGAACCACATGTCGTTCACGTCCATATTGTTCAATTCAAGCCAAAAGAAATTGTTTATCATTGATCTGTAGCGCGTACAGCGGCGATGTTCTCGGCCGATCTGGCGTTCCTTTGACGTAAAGGTGTTGGATGGTTGTTTACCGAACCGGTTGTCTCAAATTTAGTCACCAATCGTTGGAGAGTAGACTTTGAAGGGCCACCGCGTCTGCCGTAAAATGGGCGCAATGCGCGCAACGTTTGCACTAACGAACACTCATTTTGATAATAAAGTTTTATCATTTGCACATGCTGCTCAACCGTGTAACTTGCCATGGTGATTTGGCATCACTGACTGCATAATATACAACAGATTTTACAGATCCCACCAAAATAGTATGGCTGCCACAGACTGTCAACATCGACCCGTCCCTATTGGAAAACCCGATATAAGGCTTCACACCAATTTTCTTCCCAATGGGTTAGAGGTATATTAATAATATGTACCCACTCATCGCCAATTTTATTGTTAAAGGAGAGGAGATAAGGCTTTTTCCATTTACTGGTTACAAATCCAGGCCACCGGGTTTCTTCTGAGAAGTTCCTGATGGATAACACACGTACAACTTTAGGTTAGCGCTATTAAATGAATATGAAGCGAGAATAAATGCTCAAGTGCGCACTTGACCTTCATTCTCATATTCCTTACAAAGGAGGATCCAATTTTTATAGATACCGTTTTGATTTATGGTACCAGTTCATTTGGAAATGGCTTCCCTGAACTTATTCACCCTCTTTTCTGCGTGGCCTAGTTAAAGATGAGTGTTTGATAATGATTTTGACAGCTTTACCGATACTGGTTTTGGAAGTATTTTAGGCGTTTTGTGAGGGTTCCGTTACTTCAATTTAGAGATTTGCTAGCAGACAGATTTTTTTCTAATATAAAGAAAGGAACAAAAATAGGTTTATTTGTCACAGAAACATGTGCATACAAAACGATAAGAATAATCAGAAAAATAAAACAAAATAGATCTACATTACAATCATGAGCTCAAAACAGTAATAGTCGGCAGCCGCAAGTCATGACTGTGACAAGAAGGCTTCCACTCAGCATAATGCTGTGCTATGAAGGACACACAGCACAGCGCTGATTTTCAGTGGTCACCTGAAAAAGACGTACGAAAATCAAGTCAGGTTCAGTGATTTGTTCATAAATAGTTACTTAACAAAACAAAACATACTAGCTACTTAAAATATGCTGCAACTATACAACCAAATACATGGATAAATATTATGAAATAACCTAAAAAATAATCCGCAGGCATCACCGTGCGTGCATAAACAATGTACCTACCTCAAACATAAATTATTGTCAAAATAAAATATCAAGTGTTTTGTCTCGCTCCCACCCTCACCTTCACGTCTCCTACGTTTATCTAATATCTACGTTTTATCAATCAATCAACTCTGTTTAATAGCATTCCCTCCTGAGTATCTTTATAAGCTGATGCTTGAGGTCTTGTGAGAGGTTGGGGGTCCTTCTCTTCTTTCAAGACCTCCTTCGCTGTCGACTGGCCTCCTAGAGGTCGGTAATACTAGAAATGTAAATTGTGCTCATAACATGACACTTGAAGGTATATAGGTAGGTATATATAGATATCATACTTTTTATTATGCTCATCTGCTTCGATAAACAAGATCAGCTCGTAATCTGTAAGCATTTCATCTCCCTCGTTTCCTATTATTAAAAATCTTTCAATAAGCGAAAATTGACTCATAACTGTTTTTGAGATTGTACACGACAACCAGTCTATATTCAAATTGTAGATTTTATGAATTTACAACCCTCTGAAGAAGCAAACAAAATGCAGGAGGGTGAACGGTTACATAAATAAAATTTTCTCAGCTGTCAGGCCCTTGATCTTGATAATATGTTAACTTCCGGTAAAGCTCAGATTCCTTATCCATGGGAAGTGTGAGGAGGTGAGGTTGGCGTAGGAAAATATAAGGACAATGTTGCCATTGTAGAAAGCTTTTTATTTTCATCATGGGGCATCTTTATTTATGAGGATTTTTTATTGATTTGGAGCCAAAACCGCTACAAAAATACAAAAAGTAATTTCAAAAAAATTATTTCGACTTCCAAAAGAAATTAACTCAAAATTATGAAATAACTTTAATTTCGGAAGTGCAAATTTATATGTACATACATAAACCTATAAGATTTTGTATATTTGTTTGGAAAACCTAATAGATTATGTCAACATATTATATTTCAGTTCCTATAATATTACATACCTACGTGTCGAATTGATAACCTCTTTTTTTTCGAAGTAAGTTTAAAATGAATATGAATGAGGCAATTTTATAATAATTATAATCCTGATTGAAGCTGTAATTCAATTGAACTGCAGTGGAGATTATTATCTTATTCTAATACTTCCTAGTGATAGAACAAGAATTAAGTAGCATAAATTAGACAGGGAGGTAGTGGGGTTAATGAAAGATTAAAACAGCAAGCAGCATATTGACTTTAAAATAGAACTTCACGAAGCTACAATTAAAAGGATAACATAAGCCGAAATGACGCAGTCACAAATAATTAATTTATAAACATGGTTATTGCTCCAAACTGAAGTGTCCTACATGTTCCCAATTCAAATGCTCTCAACAACCGCTATATTTTGAAATATTAGGCGTTTTTATACATGGTAACATTGTGAAGTGGCTAGCAACACTGTAGGCGTTGAGATATTGCCGCCGGTACCCGGCGCATATAAATAAATTAGCGGCCGAGAGTACTGACTTACGAGTATGCGTAACATCGCACTTTTTCATTTTTCATTTTCAGCCCGTGTGTGAGTAGCATTTTTTACAACGGTTTTAAGTACCAAGTTGGGTTTGTTGACCTCTTTTTTTGATGGATTTTGTTTCTAACAATGCCTACTTTTTTAAGACAACTCGATGTGAAGGTTTTCTTCTAAACTTGTTAAACGTATTGAACAGGTGCAATCTGTATCAAGGAAGTCTACAAACACCATAAATACACATATAATATCAGTATCTAAATTACCTAGGTATTACGTATTTCTTATTGCCGTAGTCAAAAGTTTAGTCAGTCAACAACGTTGGTTGTGTTACTGCCAGAGTTAGCTGGACAAATTACCAGTTGTAGAGGGAAGACTTACCTTCTCTGAATGTTGCAGGGAGACGACGAGTTTGTAAACTCTCTGCGGCACTGTGGCACCTCCAGTAAAGTCGTACTCGCATGTCATCTGAAACCAATCCAATTAAATTATGAGACAGAACCATGTTCAAAAACTAAATATCGAAACTAACTATTGCTACAAAAATAATATAAATTTTGATGGCTGAAAATGCTAAAATCATAACTGGAAAAGAACCACGCAACAGAATAAATAACTCTGCACAAAAATAATATTGGTGTACCACCCGCTGGTAACTTTAAAATGAAAATTCGCACAACAAACGCAACGCAAATATTAACAGCTAACAAAATAGATTTATCATCAAACGCAAGCACTATTAACGTACTAAAATAATCTATAATATTAAAAGGCTTAACTATAAAACTAGATGATTTATAAACATCGTTACTCAATTCTTGCATAAACTGTTATTTTCGAAATGCAGGTAAAAGTTAATTAGGGGAATGCGGGCGATCATAAATCTCAATCAATCTTTGTCAGACAACGCAATTTTGGTAATGTTGGACAGAAAACTTTCTTATCTGATATA
Organism: Fissipunctia ypsillon; assembly: GCA_947568875.1. Taxonomy (NCBI): domain Eukaryota; kingdom Metazoa; phylum Arthropoda; class Insecta; order Lepidoptera; family Noctuidae; genus Fissipunctia; species Fissipunctia ypsillon. The sequence goes on along the minus strand of OX387651.1, from coordinate 6,748,794 downwards.
CGATGTACTATCACAAAATAAATAGGTTACAGAAGGCCCGGCTCCACACACCGAGCGAAAACAATGATAATAAAAACTTTATTGTTCAAGAGAGCATTACAGAATTCAAATAGCACTAGCCTCCGGTTGATTAGATTTCTGAAACGACAATAATCGAATGTTCTTCGAAACCAATAAATTCATCTAAATATCATTATGTCAATAACTTAGGTGTATTAACTATAAACTTGCACGTGTGTGGTGTGGGTGTGTGACGAATGAGTGAGTTATCACAGCTGCACTTAGATGCGTATGCGCTATGGCGATCGCAAACTATCAGGCCAAATCACGCCTTGAGCGTACGCATAAGCGTTGTTTATTTGAAGCCATTTGATTGAGATTGATTCAAGTTTGAAGTTCGAATATCGTTCTGTAAAACAAATGCCAGTCGCGGGTTCGCTTACACTAGCTGTACTGTACGTAGTCGTTTTTGCCCGTTGTATAGAGCAGACCTTCTGTTTTTATCTACTTTGTGGTATCGTCGAGTTAAAATTTCGAGATAATAGAGAACTGGTTCAGTGGGTCGTGCGTGAAAATTATAACAAAGCCATTGTTGGACTGAAGCTAACAATGTGGAGTTTAAATGATGGTGTAACAAAATTAATTTAGGAATGTGGACAGAAATAAAACATTAATTGATGAATACTTTTGTAGGTGCATTATGCTCAGCCGATCTATTCTGTACACATCATACCGTGAGCCCTTAGGTGAAGTGAGTTTAAAGTGAGCTGTCAATCCCTAGTAGAGTAAGGTGGGATGACAGTTCACATCACGCTCACTTCACCTAAATTTTCACGGTGGGATCTTTACAGAATAGCACTACAGGTTTCAAAGCTGTACTTGCCTATGTTAATCAATTTCAGTGTACTGTTAAAATATTAAATAATTTTTAGTCAGTTTAGTACAGGATCTAGACCACCACCTCTTAAAGCAGTATTATTGTGATCTTACTTCAGTGTGGGAAAGAGATGGAGCTAGACGTCCTGTATAGCTTCATCTCTTTCTCACACTGAAGTAATATTAAAATAATACTGCTTTAAGAGGTGGTGGTTGGCCCCCTGGTTGAGTGATCTGCCTACCCCATTGGAAAATGGCCTAAGTTTATTTTATGTATAGCTCTATGAAAATCATGATGGCGTACACTTGTGCAATAAAACAGACTCTCAGACAAAATCGTTTGTAACTGAAAAATCTCGTAGGTGACAACACAAACTGTGGTACAAAAGCGATTTATTAATTATTATTAAAAACATCAAAACTTAAATGCTGAGCTCTTTCCAAAGTGGTTCCGCCGACGGCCTCGACGGCCTGACTCCACAACATTTAAAGGATCTTTTGAGCTCAGGAGTAGGGTTGCAAAATTACGTAATTTTACTGAAAACGCTGGTAAAATACGGGTAGGTATTTTACGGCCATTTATATATAATAAATTATGGTAAAATTACCGGCAACTTATGAAGTTTGAAATTTTATTTTGTTTTTAAATCCCGCGCGTGTAAAGTATCAAAATACACAGACACAGATCCTGTTGAAATGGATGTGTTTGATTTTGAAACTGAAGATGAAGAAACAGCTATAGATGTTCCAGTAGATCCATTACCGATTTAAGTACCTATGTATTTATCTTTGATTATGATACTAAAGATGTAAAATCAAACGCAGAAAATGAAACAATTGAACTTTTGTTATGATTAAGTATTTCTTTCTTCTGTTTTTTTTTTTGGCACTAACAACGAAGAATCAACAAAAAAAAAATACATTTCTTGTGTTACAATTAACAATTTTATCCATGTTGTTGATTGTGAATGAGAACTGATTAAGTATTTTGAATAAAACGTTTAAGTCCTAAAACATAACTTTTAATTTTTGCTGTGCTCTGCCTCTGCACATAGATGATATTATTATAATTCATTCATATCTTGAATTTTTGACTTCAGAATTAAGTTTTAGGGATTTTTAGTACGCATAGTCGCACAAGCCCAGTTTTCGGTTTTTTTTTAAGATCCAATGCTGCTTATATCTCTGTCAAATTTTATTCAAATCCATTTATCCGTTAATAGTGAAGTAGTGACATACACATGATACACACAAACATACTCACTTCTGTATTTATAGTGTTAGTGGGTATGAGTACGTTTAATACGTTTTTTACCAAATATTACCATATTTTACCGTAAATTACGTTAAAAAAATTTTTTACTGTATTTTACCAGGGTAATTTTACCGCTTTACATCCCTATTCAGGAGCCGGGGGAGCTGATGAGGTGGCTTTGAAGGAGCTTGCGGCGCTGATTAATTAACCTCATGCTTATCGGGGCGGTGTGAACGATGCTGTCGTCGATGTCTTGTATGGGGCCAACCTATGTGTCCTGCGCAGGAAGGACGGCGGCATTCATCCCGTCGCTGTTGGGGGCACATACAGTCGGCAGCCAAAATAATGTCGTAAGGTATACAACAAAACACTTATAAATAAGATTCAGCCCCTGCAGCAAAGTTTTGAATCGAATGAAGGCTGTGAGGATGCTGTACATGACCTTTCCACCCTTTTATACTCTAACAAAGGTGAGGTCATCCTCAAGGTCGACGTTTCGAACGCCTTTAACTCTGTAAACTGAGGACACTTTGTTGGCTGACGTCAAAAAGGACCTACCCGAAATTTATAGTTTTATATGGCAGTGTACCTACCCTTCTAAAATATTATACAAGGACAATGTTTTTGGAATCTGTAGTAAGATGCTAACAGGGTGACCCTCTCGAGCCAGTCATTTTTAGCGTGGCTATTCATCCAATTATCCAGAAACTAAATTCAAACTTTAACGTATGGTATTTAGATGATGGAACGCTAGAAGGTAATGCAGACACCGTTTTGAAAGATCTACAACTCCTCAAACAGCAATTTAAACCTATTTATATGAACTTAATCCATTAAAATGTGGAATTTACCTTTCTGACATTACCAACAGACAATTGACCCTAAAGAAATTTAATGCAATAGCCCCACAAACCATCACCATGAGCTCACTCCATCGCCGACTTTGTCTCTGTCACCTCTGACCTAGACTAGAGTCAAGGGCAAACCTATTTCAAATAAAAAAAAAGAAAAAGAAAATCAAAATTATTACAATTCGAACACAGGCGCTATGCTGGGTGACACCACCTTCCGGCTCGCTACTTATCTGCGTTTGGGCGCTCCTCGCGTGACTATTCATCTCTGCCAATGCGGTGAAGGTGTCGACTGCATCGGGCACCATAGCCTACCCTGCAGTAGGAGCGCAGGACGGATAGCACGGCACGCCAGCATCAATGACATATTCCGTCGTGTTCTTGTCACCGACGGATGCCAGCTATTTTAGAACGCAAAGGCTTGGCACGCATCGATAGAAATATAACAGACGGAATGACCATAATGCCTTGGAAGTTAGGTCAGCCTTTGATGTGGGATGCAACATCGACACCCTTGCTCCATCCCATCTTCCTAACACGGCGGGTTGTGCTGGAGCGGCTGTTGTACGTGGGGAAAACCTCAAACGGCGCAAATACTCCAATCTTATTGGGACTTATATGTTCGAGCCGTTTAAGGTTGAAACACTAGGACCATGGGGTCCGAGTGCACACTTACTTTTTCGACGACTCTTCATGAGACCAGAGGGCTAGCCTATTCCTTGGCCAAAGAATCAGCATTACCATACAACGTGGCAATGCTGCCAACATTTTGGGCACTTTTCCTGTTGACAGTGATGCGGACGAATTATTGGAACGTCTATGATTCTTTCCTCTCCCTTTTTTAAATTATTTTAAATTTTGTCAATATTATTATATCTAAATTTAAAAAAAGTAGATATACCTAAAAACATAAAGTTGATTTTCCTTCACCTCGTCAGCGCCGCAGGCCAAAACTAGTTCAAGCGAAATTGTTTTCTCCCAAAAAATCTTGATTTGTAGGAAAACCTCCGGAGAATTAAACAATTTTCTTTTTTTCGTGAACCTACTCACCGATGTCCCATATAGTTGAAATGACCACATTCCTCTTTTGATGAGGTTAGTTAAGATTGGAGGAGATTGAGAAGAAGCTACATCATCTTCCAGTTTATTTTCCTTTTAGAAGATTGTCTAAAAAATCTTACTGTGTTAAAAGCTGTCTTATCAAATCGCTTTTTGTTTTTGACGCTTGAAAGATGATTTATTACCTACATAACTTACCTTTTTCAACCTTTTCATGTTTTAACGCCAAATATTTAATGTTTTCTATGTAATTATTATCAAAAGCCCCTCGCCAAATAAACGAAACGTCAGCCCAAAGCCGGTCAAAAACAAAACCTCTAAAAGAAAAAAGCTTTTCTTAACAAATAAGTTCAGACGAGAAAAGAAGGCTTTTAGGATTGATGCTTCCGTCAAAATTGAGCGCTAATCCCAAATAATCCTGCGATTATAATTTGTGTTAAAATAAGATGTTTCTTTTCGGTCCAGCCTTTTGTTTGAAAAAATGTAGGTAATACAGATTTTCTGAGCGCCTCGGGTTTTTGACTTTTGCTCAAATATGCTAATACATTTCAGCTACGAACATCATTATTTCTGAGGGTTCAAAGTAGGGTCTAAGATTGTGCAATCAAGGTTCCTCATTGTTTACATAAGAATTGTGATTTTTACATAGCAGTAAAGATGTAGAGACAACTTGTAGAGATGGGAAATTAAACATTTTATTAAATTTTTAATAAATGGCAAGCAAAGCCGATGTTGATTATGCAGCCAATGTCTAAAGTGAGTTGGGATAACAAATGTGCATGATAAAAATACAAAAAAAGGTAAAAAATTAAAGTAAAAAAAAAATCAAATTCTTCGATTGATACAGTTGAATACAATGTAGATCTTGTTGGAGTACAGGAGAAATTAAACATCGTAGTAGGTACATAATTTATCTGTGCCAATGTCTTTCCACCAGCTGTTATGAAAGAACAATTAGGTTGGTACATTTATCGACCTATCCCAAAACATCTTTCATTAAGCCAAACACGAGGCAGCCAGCCAATAATAACCCCACCATTCCTTCAAATCCCAAACCTTTAGGAGATGCCAACACCAAAACGCTTCATGTATGTATATTCCGTCCTATCCTTTGGTCTGCCACATATTGAGAAGGGTCGATATTTCTATGTGACCGTTTGTTACACAAATATATTGACGTGCCACAAAACGTTCCGAGTGCCGGTCATATTTTCTCAGCGAACGGGTTAAAGCAGGGATGGCCAACCTTTTTAACCGACGAAAAAAAGGGGCAGGTTCTAAATTCGACGCCACACAGATAGTTTATAACCTGGAATAACATATAGGATACTTTTTATCCCGAAAAAAGTGAGAGGTCCGATCGAGAGGTCTGCGGGTTAGACCGCGGGGCGCTGCTAGTGTCAATATAAACATTTAATATCTTTATGCAGTGCCGGTTAACGCTCAAAGCACGTTCATTGCCATTTGTATGGTGGCATCGCATACGACATCGTGAAAATCGGGGAGGCAGTGAAAGTATTAATGTATAACTAAAGGAGAAGGAAAACGGTGGGCCCAAATGTAATAAGTTGAGATATGATCTAAAAAATTTGTCATATTTTTTTATCTTAGAATATCAAAAATCAGCCCAATTCTCAATCTGGAAGCGGAGAATTAAGAGAAATATAATAGTAGTAATCGATTACAAAATTACAAAAAGAAAACCTTCGCACTAGGTAACTAACTCGAGTAATTAAATGCACTAAATATACTTATAAACAATAAAGTGCATTTAATTATATGTCATATTAATAAATTAAATATCAATTAATTACTGAAAAACCAATATAATGAATATCGATTTCATATCGATTAAAATCAGTCTTATATTTTTAGTCTATGTCACTGGCATGACAGCTGTGAGTCAGCTCAACATTGACAGTAGATAGTTGCCGACTGCTCTTGCTTGTTCACTCGCTTCGTGTTTTCCGATGCGTTTTAAATGCTTTCCAGATTATTTATTTTTAAAGAAAAACAATGCAGTGTGTGTTGTTTTTCACGGATTCTGACCCTGCCTACCTTGTACGACCCTTGCTTTCACACCAGATATCGAAGATCGCTCACACGTTTGACTTGGAATTGTTATTTTGGATTTTACCTCCGCCTTGTGGATTGGATATTGTTGAAACTATGGATCGCTGTGTGAATTGAAGGATAGTAACTAGTCACTGCAATACACTAGGCGAAATATAATAAACATTAGTGTTTAAAGAACATCTTTTGGACTTCAGGAATCAGTTGTTAGTTAAAGGTTGTGACATAGCCTTACTTTTACTAAACCTCTTATAACTCGGCTCTCAGATTGTCAAACCTTACAGAATTTTCAGCGAGGGTCTGCTAAGTTTAAATCTATTAATTCACACCAATTTCAACTCGTTACATTTAGGCCCAAGATTGTATATAATCGTTTCAGTCTCCTTTATAGACCCGTTAAAGCATAGCCAGAGAGAGAGGGAGAGGAAAATATTAAAGTGGGTAGAATAGATATCAATTGTTTTTTTACATTTTTTTATTGTAAATTATTATATTTTTGCGTAAAGTTGATACTTATTTAATATAGCAAAACCAATAATAAATTGTCCAAATCAAACAGAAGATGTGAGTACGAAATTCAGGTCCAGTTGAAAACCAGCGTCTGGCACTGGTTGTCTGGCATTTTTGCTGGACTGGGCCTTTTTGGCGCAGCCGTGAGGCAGACTTTCCTGCTAATTTCTTACATCGCACTTTACACTTTATTTGATTTAGATTTTTTTATCTGATGTATTGTGTACCTTTTAGTCTGTGCTAAATAAATGTAATTTAATTCTTTCTTTCTTTCAATTAAATTACATCTTGTCAACAACAATAATAAAATTCATTAAGAGCTCACGCTGGCCGTGCCCATTAAAAAATCATCTCACAACCAAGTGAGCATGGCACGCGCCTAGTGTGAGTGTCACACTTCTATACAACCTTATATTAATACGAACTCGACTAAATTACTCTTCGTGCATCCCATTGGTCAAAACTCATGCATCGAGTCGTTAACCGTGCTATATGCGATTATCGCCTTAAGGCCTCTGCCTCGAATTTAGCGGGCAGCGGGGCGGCGGCGGCGCGGGAGTGGCGCGGGCAACGCAGACCCGAAACCAGCGGGCAGATCGCGCGGCACTATAGCGGCATAGTGTTGTGTCGTCGAGATATTTGTTTTTGTTCGCGAACGAAATGTCTGAACAACAAGAATATTTTGTAGGTAATCCCATTAATTACTATTTATTTTATTAACATAATAAAACACTTTTATATTTGCCTTCAATATTTAGTTCGTTTTTAATTTCTTCCCATAACTGATTAATTAGCCTCCTATTTTTTTGGTTCACATCTTTGCTGTGCCATATCGGTGTCCTAACAAAAATAGCTGAAATAGTTCCTGCACGTCCGAGGACATTTCGATACGTCACAAAAATAAATTGCGCAGCACTATCAATGTAGACGCGCGGCGGTCAGCGCTTGACTGGAGTGCACCGCTCGTCGCCCTCTCCCGCCCCGCTGCCTCGCCGCTGTTTTCGAGGTCCGGTCCATTTAATTTTACGCATAAAATCCTGCCGCTCCCGCGCCGCCGCCGCTGCCGCCCCGCTGCCCGCAAAATTCGAGGCAGAGGCCTAAAGGTGAGCATGCGGACGTTTGGCTGATAGTACATATGAATTGTAATAGTAATTGTTTTAAATTTTTGGCATATTATGTGCCTTAATATTGCCATCCCGGAGTTAAAGCCTTTGACAAACATTTGATTAGGGGCAATCAAATGGGTATTAATAAACAGGCAATTGTTTGCGAATCTAATGCGTGATTCAATTATGTTTATTGTGTCGGTTTAGTATGTGTCGAGTTTGGTTAGTGTTCGTGATGTGCATCGAGTTAAAACAATTATATGAAGGCATATAAACTAAACATTATTTTACTGGGTACAATGCACTGACCGTATTGTTAGTGTTTTCTGTTTGAGTTTGAAATTGATTGATCGATAGATATATAATTATACAGGGTTACAGGGAAAGTCGTACTGAATATTAAAGGAGGTTATTATTCAGGTCATTTCTGATGATTTTGATTCTGAAATAAAATGTCCGAAACTTAACCGTTATGGAGATATTAAATTTTAAAGATTATTTTTAAAAATCCTTTATTTTTTGGCTTTTAGTCGTTTTCTTTGGTATTAGAGCTCCTAGAGTCGGTTTTTATGATGTATCTAGTTAGAAGACATGTCCATTAATAAAAATGATCAATAGAAACTGAACCTACTACTAACAGCTTAAAAAACTGCTCGACAACGGTTAGCATTATGAATTTCCTAATAGACTGTTCTTAACTTTGATGGGCTTTAAAAAAAAAATGTATGGAACTTATTCTGCGAATAACTTTACAAAGTTCTAAGTCTCTTTAGCTATTCAAAAAGGTATATCATCTACTAGGTTTGTTCATAAAATCTTAAAATAATGTTATTAGAATAGGCCCATCTGGTAGTACAACATAACAGAATTTCGATACAAAAGAATCCGGCTTACTACCTGGCACTTTTAAACAATGAAAAAAGGTTTGCGTAGACATTGTTTGTGTTTGGGAGACGTGCGGTGACAGGTATTTATGTCATTTTAAATGTCTGAATTGTCAAATCGTGGATCGTGGTGTTTGTTTAGTCTGCTCATGCGATTCTTCCATGGTAGATGTGTTATCCGTGCCCTCCGATTTTTTTTGTAAAAACGCGACTTGGTTTGGATTTTTGGACTGTTTCATCTTCTAACTGTGTGACGTGGCTTGTAACTGGACTTTGATTTGTGTTGTGAATATGGCAACATTTACCAACGAGGAATATGCTGACATCCTAATGTGTTATGGATTTTGCGAAGAAGTGTCGTTGCGTGCACGCAATGAATACATGCTAAGGTATCCTACTCGCCGAGTACCTGATATTGGCGTATTTGACAGAGTTTATCGAAGACTACGAGTAACTGGTTCTGTGCTAGTACGTCGGACTGACATGGGACGACCTCGTGTTCTTGATGACGACGACGAAGATAATGAAATACGACGTCTCTTTGAAGCCGACCCAACCACGTCAACAAACGTTGTCGCTCGACGGCTTGGTATTTCCCAGTGGAAAGTCTGGTTCGTAATGCACAGTTCTGGGCAATACCCTTACCATTACACGCCAGTGCAAGTAATTGAAGAAGGGGATCCATTGAGACGACTAGACTTCTGCAGATTTATGCTCAATGCCGATAATGAAGATCCGGATTTTTTAAAGAAAATCATGTGGACAGATGAGTCGAAATTTGACAAAGACGGCATCACAAACTATCATAACACCCATTATTGGGCTCCCAAAGCGCAAGGTAACCCCAAGAAAAAAAGACCAAAAGGGTCACAAAGGAGATTCAGTCTTAATGTGTGGATGGGTATAATATCAAATAACTTGATAGGGCCATACTTCCTGCCCGATAACTTGAATGGCGAGACATATGAAAACTTTTTGAGGGAGGAGTTACCCTCTTTAATGCAAGACTTGCCTATTGCATTGAGACGAGACATGTTCTTTCAACATGATGGCTGCCCAGCGCACTACAGAAGAAGTGTTAGAGCATGGTTGGACGAGAATTACCCAAACCAATGGATTGGAAGAGGCGGACCCATAGCATGGCCGGCGAGGAGCCCCGATTTAACGCCGATGGATTTTTATGTGTGGGGTCATATGAAAAGCCTAGTATACGACCAAATGACACCGATCGCAAATGTCGATATTCTAAGACAAAAAATTATTGATGCGGCTGAAGAAATGAGGCGGAACCTACGAACTTCTGTCGTGAAAAGTAATTTAAGAAAAAGAATGAGACTTTGTGTAAGAAATAGCGGCGGCCATGTAGAACATGAATTATAAAAATATTGCTAAAATTTTTGTCTTTTTTTTACGTATTTTAGCTACTTTTACCTCAAACTAAAAATGTACCCTCTCCTAACTTAACTGTTATTTGGGCAATGTTTTACCTATTTAATAGCAAGTGTTATACCTTTTTGAATAGCTAAAGAGACGTAGAACTTTATAAAATTATTTGCAGAATAAGTTCCATACAATATTTTTTATTAAAAGCCTGTTAAAGTTAAGAACACTATTAGAAAATTCATAATGCTAACCGTTGTCGAGCAGTTTTTTAAGCTGTTAGTAGTAGGTTCAGTTTCTGTTGATCATTTTTATTAATGGATATGTCCTCTAACTAGATACAACAAAAAAACCGACTCTACGAGCTCTAATCCCAAAGAAAACGACTAAAAGCCAAAAAATAAAGGATTTTTAAAAATAATCTTTAAAATTTAATATCTCCATAACGGTTAAGTTTCGGACATTTTATTTCAGAATGAAATTCATCGGAAATTACCTGAATAATAACATCCTTTAATATTCAGTACGACTTTCCCTGTAACCCTGTATAGTCTGATTTCTTAACTTTCTCGTAGATGCAAACGAATGGTTATGTTTATAAATTAATTGCTTCTGCCCGCAACTTCGCTTCAAACTCAAAGTATTTATTTCAATTAAACCATACACAGGCACTTCTGAATTGTCAACGAGTCGGTCAGTCAGAAATATGAAGTTGCCCATTCCAAAGCGTAGTAGGTACCTATGGAGAAGAATTTTGTCGGCGTGAAATTTCTAGTAATAACATAAAATAGTTCTATCAGTGAAAGAGTTTTTTGTAATCGGATCGATACTTCCAGAGATTATATCTTTAAAAAAAATTTACCTCTTATTTTATAGTTTAGACAAGCGTCAGATTAAGAAAAACTGGGACTTCAAAAAACTCTCTATCTACAAATGTTTTCAATGTCTTCTTTATGTTCTGAGGGTAAACTTTATTACCATGAAAGGAAGGTAGGAAGGCAGGTATGCTGGAAGAGATTTCTTTAGAAATAAGCATCACCTTTGTACGTATTTTTCTGTTCCTTTGAAGAAAGACACACATATAAACAAACAAGAAGTTGTTTGTTTATATGTGTGTACATAAACTGTTAAATAAATAAATAAAGTGTTATTTTTAACCAACGTTAATACGACAAGGATCGGGCATATCAAGCTTTTATATGTACTTACTTACAAAGAAAGCGTTTTAAGTTATTCTTTACAACGTAATAGGAAAAACGTTATACCGTGCTTACGCATTTTATGGGTTTCTTAAAAGGATTGAGATAAGCTGTTGAAGGCAGATTAACTAATCCTTTGATTTCAGGCAGATTTTTCTTTGGATGCCAAGAATAGATGATTCATTTGTATTGAAACATCTTTCTTTTTACTCAGACTTTGTTTATCTCACGGACTTTAGATGCGAATAATGCCAACTGCTCATTCACACGGCTGATGATCAACAAATTGGAACGACTTCTACGTCGTCTTCGTTGCGAAAGCACCTAAACAATTGTTTACATCAATATTTTTTCTATCTATTAAAACGTAAATAAATTACATTCCTAAACGGAGCGTTTATTTAAATTACTAAAGCACATACACAAATCTCGATATTAAAATTTCTCACTTTCAAACACGATCACACAAGCGTAACGTATGAAAAAGTACACACGACGTTGAACGCCACATTTTCTGTAGAGATTATTATTTTGAAGAACATTTTCGTACTCCATCCGAATTACATACAAAACCGGCCTACATTTATAGATACCCCAGGCGGTAAGGATAAATATTTTTACGAAATAAGTTAGTAGACAAGGACTGTCGTGTGGTAAAATTTTGATATGTCTTTCGCTTGCGTTTATTTTTTTTTTTCATTATTGGATAACTGATGAGACACATTTCTGAGGTGAATTTTAGGAATATATGTTTTGTTTAGAAAGAATTTCTCAGTTAAAATTATTGGGCTGAAAGTAATGATTCGGGTTTTTGTAACTTAATAAACTTCTGGCACAGTTTCAAGTTAGGCAAGTAAATTATTCAAAAAACGTATAACCCTAATTACTTATTTCAATTTAAAAAACAAAATTTTAAATAAGCAGAGACGCGTCCCAAACTTTGTTTTAAATAAATGAGAGACGACACTGGCCGTGTAAAATGTAGGCAACTTAGTTGTTTTCTCTTTCAGACAAAGAAAATTAGGGACCGATCAACTTTCAAACAAAGCCAACATCGAATTCGTGAGGACCCAGGGTCGCCAGCAGGCAAATTCTTATCTCAATAACGTGATATTTTCAGGTTGAACATTTTACAAGCAAAAGTCTATTTATGTAAATTATGATTGTACTGAATTTTGCAGACCGAAATTGTTATAGTATTAGGTACCCGTGTACAGTTGCGAAACAGGCTTCAGAACATGTTTTTTTTTTAATACCATGAACCACTTTATTTCTGCAACTTTCCCCTGTCATTGATTTGCCCAAAAGCTTAAACTACAAGACCCACTATGCGTTATAGGTAACGCAACAAAACACAGAGTTATCACTGCATATTAGTCTCACATCCTCCCATTCCTTGGCATTTTCTACCCATTATCTTAGCATTTTTCACTCCCTGATCTGTCAACCCTAAAGGTGCCGTAACTTTCCTCTTTCGCGTGGGTAGGTACTTGGCTTTCTTTTACCAGAGCTTATCTGGATTCTACGGTATTTATGATCTGTAACGGGGCGAGGAGGGTTACCTAAGCATTAGCGGTAAGCCTTCGACTTTATCTTTCCTATATTTTTATAACACATCCATCATTTTTTATAGAACATGCGATGTTTTCAAGTTATTGTTTTGAAAATGTATTGAGATTACGGAGTTTTGTTTAGGCGATCTATCAAAGGTGATGTGATTAATTTTGGTTGGATCTACCCGAATTCTTTTATTCAGTAGTGTGTTCCCTCAATATTTCATAGAAATTCAAGTGGTTTCTAAGAGTAAATCCGCGATGGTTTTATTTTAAAAAACAAGTGAGTTTGCTCTCGTATTTTTTGATCTCTGAGTCAGTTCAGTCTGAGTGAGTTTTCGTGATTTACATTTAATTGCAGTATAGAAAGTATAAAACGTAACGTGTTTTTACCTTAAAAAAAGCAGAGGAACTTTGCCAACCGTCTGCGAAGACATGCTAAACTCAGAATGACGCTACTGTTTTCTGAGTTATGATATTTTTATTACCTTTGCGTTTTACGAGATTTAATTTATTTTTTAGGACGTGCAAAGAAGAGAGGATGATTGAAGCCCTAGGGACTGACGCGGCAATTGTAGATAAACTCACGGATTTACGATCCGATCTGACCTTTTCATAAATTAGGTACATCATACCAATTTATTTAATATAATGCTCAAGCGTGTTCATTAACAAATAGCGATCTATGTTTTAACTATAGACAGAGAATTATTAATTTTGTCATGCGCAAAGGGTAACAAAAGTTTAAAATCTGAGAGAGAAGTAAGTTGTTTAGATTTTATTTGGGAATTTTTCACAATTTTAAAATAATGAAAACATTTTTGAGGCAAATCGCAGGTATGCTGGAAGAGATTTCTTTAGAAGTAAGCATCACCTTTGTCCCACGGAATAAAACCATGTTTGCTTGTAGGCAATTTAATAAACGGTCTGCTCAATTATACAACAAAATAAATAAAAATGTCTACTTATACACAAAAAGCGGAGTCTCCTAACACAGGCATTGTTTGCTTAAATGGAGGTCAAGAGCCTCCAAATACTAAACCCTTGTTTGTAAACTGAAGCATAAATAAAAAATTATATTATTATTATTTTGATATTTCTCGGGACCCTAGGGTCCCGGACCTTTGAAAGGCACATGAGGGGCCGAAGCCAACTCGCAGAGGCCCGTTAGACGCTTTCAATGGAAATGAGGCACCAACCGACGATTATCCTTGTGCGTACTATGCAAGTGCACCCAAGGACAATCCCCGGTTGGTGTAGGACTATTGCAGGATATGGAGACAAAAAAATATTGGGCTATGAGTTTGGATGGCTAAAGTGGACTGGTTATCTAAAACTATGGAGGGACTATGGCCCCTGCCTGACCAATGTTTGATAAATACAATACACGGATAAAATGACTGGGGGTGACTTGCACACTCAACAATGGGCCCCGGAAACGGTCGCTAGCACACAGTGTCGTAGCGACAAGGGGGCAACATGTCTTGAGGTGCTTAAGAGGAGTGGAGAGGTATTCCACGGCTATCAGGACAATCCCGGAAGTACGGTCAAGATCCCTACCAGCATCTTACTGGACTACTTCCTTCCTCCGAGCACGTTTGCTCTTGCGAATCTCTACTCAAGCCAGCCAATAAAGGCAAGAATGAGGTGGGAGGTCAGTTCTCGTCAGTGTTCACTCCAGCCGGCCAATGAAGGCAAGCCAGAGATGAGGAACATGACTTCTCGCGGGAGATAGGGTACGTGGGGTCGCTACTGCCCAGCAGCTCGCCACATGCTGCCCTGCGGGTTTCTGTATCTCTCTTGGTCTGGCTCCTCATCCTAGGCCTGTTCCGGCAAAGTAACCTCTACCGGCACAGACCTAGAGTTCGGAGCGCGCAAGCCCCACCACGACGTCAATGTAGAGATACGGCGATTATTATTAATTATATTATGATTATTATTACCTTTGTACGTATTATTCTGTTCTTTTCCTTTTGTCTGTTTATATCCATACTTAATATACTTTATACGTAATGTTATAAATTCGAAAGTAACTCTGTCTGTCTGTCTGTCTGTATGTTGCCTTTTCACGCCTAAACTCTTCGATAAAATTTGGCAAGGAGATAGATGGCATCCTGGGGAAGGACATAGACTACTTTTTGTCTCAAAAATCATCCTACAGGGAGTGATATAAGGGATGAAATTTTGTATGGGAAACCCAGAATTTCTTAAGCTAGAGATACGAAAATTCAAATTTATGCTTTTGGTAGGAAATAAAGAATTATATTCTTCAGCGTGTTTTGAAAAATCCTCTCTTAAGGGGGTAAAATAGCGGTTGATTTTAAAGATCACAAATAATATTAAAAATTTTGTGTACCTCTTTTTGAGAGATTTAAGGGATTGGAAATGTAGTCATAGTATCTTGACTTCTTGAGGTAACATTTAGTTTTTAACCGACTTCAAAAAAAGGAGGATGTTCTCAATTCGGTTGTTCTTTTTTTAATGTTTGTTACCTCAGTACTTCGTCATTTAAAAACCGATTTAGAAAATTCTTTTTTTATTTGAAAGGACATACTTCCAGATTAATCCCATTTTTATCAAAATCCAGTTCTGATTATAGGATTCATGAGGAATTGAGGGAACTCCTCAAATACTATAGGCATCTACATAGCGACTTTGGTACTTTCATCAACATGTCAAGCATTTGCATTCAGGAAATATAGTTTTTGGCAAAGTGAAACTGATGAAGAAGACCACAGATGGCCACGGGAATTCCTCAATGATAAGTATTTCACGGGTGGCGACAAGATATCTCGATTAAGATAGTTAAGCGACTATGACAAAGCCAATTTAAATAAATGGTTTTGATGAAAATTGTACCATCGAACTAATCTGATCATGAAGCCGAAAGGTAGGTACTGGAACTCGGTAATAAACCAATGTATCCTGGCCGTGTTTGGACTTATTGGAATTGTCATGAGATGCACTCTGGCTATAAATTATTTTAATGGTACTATGCTTTAAATTGGGCTATTTGAGTCCTACCTTATGTGTAATAAAACATAATTAATCATTAATACACAAGCCAGCACAAGCACAACCGATGTCACACATTACCTTAAAGCAGTCGTACTGTTTCTAATTTACATAACACGCTGGATTTCCTTTGAAAGGTGCGTCTTTTGTCAGAGAGAAAACAAAGGCAAGCGAATACACCTCGGTTGTAACAAAAAGGTCGAATTGTACAGAGTTACGAGTAATGAGATACGAAGTCAAATGTGTGGGGCGTGGAGCGTCGAAGGAAGGAATGACGTCACGGTGAATTTGTGTTTATACTAATGCTGTCTGATTTAAGGTATTTGCGTCCTACTCCATTAAAATAGTGTGCAAAGAAATAATTCTTTTTGCGCCATAATGTGAGATAGTTTGTGCTGTTTTCCACGAGTTTTCATTGTCAAAGATCAGGTTATCAAGGATGACATTTTTGCAGGCCAAAAACACGCACCAGTAAGATAGAACATTGTAATTTATAGTATTAAAGTCTTACATGAATTAACACAATAAGTTCTTGTTACGTCTAAATGTGAGAAGAGGCGTTCACAAGTTGACGAGGCTCGGAAAATCGGGAAGCACATCCGTGTGAGCTAACAGGTTTTGATAGTGTTCGACTTCTATAAATATGAAATGCTTATCCATGTAATATAATAGTCATTTAAGTTCTTGCAAAATAAAAGGAAAACATTGTTATTTTTCTTGATTGTAACAAAAATAGAATTTTTAATCTGTTATTAGTGCGTCTGCTCTTAGATGAGGATACGACAAGCGGTCAATTGCGAGTCAGATTCGCACACTAAGGTTTCCGTAAACAGTACCTACATCTTTAAAAATCACTTTTAAATAAAACAAAATAACACGAAATAACACGTTTTTTTTTGTGTGAAACATTTATTTTTAACTTTATTTTATTTTTATTATTTGTGGTTAAAGCAACCACAGTAATTCACACACTGTGAAATTTTCAAGTGTCTACCTATTACGGTTTATAAGATACAGCCCTGTGACAGACGGACAGCGGAGCCTTAGTACCATAATAGGGTTCCGTTGGCACCCTGGGGTACTGAACCCTATAATTAGCTTGGAGCCGTAGCACTTATGTAATTAAATATCTTGCAGGGAAATATCGACTCACCGACGTTGCTCGCACTCGTTAACTTTCGTGCTCCGTTGAGGATTCCGCGCAAACCTATTACTCCACTTTGTCCTCCAATGAGAGGAACGCGCGAACGGTATTAGGATCTAACTCTCCATGTGCTAGGTTCTGTAGCGTTGTGAATAGTTGTAGTGATATGGTTGATTTTCACTTTGATTCTCTCAAATAAGCCAAAAATTTAAATTTCTGAACTGTTTATCAGATTTGTTGTAAAAGTTTTTGGACTGTGTACGTAACTCTTTAAAGAAATGATGCTTTTAATATTTACCATATGTAATTGATACATCGTTATATATTTTATTGAGTTTACTTGTGTAATATGTAGCTTACGAAATTATTTATTACTGTTTTCTTTTTTGTACATGTGGTGTTTACCTTTAAGTAATTGTTGCACTGTATAGAGTTTAAACGCATGTTTTATTTTTGTTTGCAAATTAGTGTAAACAATTGTTGGTAGACCTAATAAATAAACTAAAATAAATAGGTACGGAACTATGTCAAATTCACTTTAACTCAAAAATAGAAGATGACCAACCAACAATGACTTTTTGAACGATGAAAATTGAAAAGCCGTCTTCATAAGTCATGTTCATCTTTCTGTCCCGTGCTTATAATTATAGCTTTTGTTTTTTTTTCACTAAGTATCATTCAAGGTAACTTTTTTTAATACACAAGTTCCGTGACAATAAAACATCTTCAAGAAATCGGCATTATTAATTTTCATATCTGAGTATATTTTGTACATAAAGGAACGACGTGTCGTGTTTCCTTTGTTTCTGAACTCGGCATGAGAGAATTATCGCGGGGTAGTCTCACCCCGCGGCAACTGTCGCTTTGTGTAAAAGGGTGTTTTGTTTATATAAATGTGATATGTGTAATTATATTGTTTGTCATTTTTGAATTAGGTATGTGAACGCCCCTTCAGGTATAATTATATTATTTTGTGGTTGTAAATAATGAATTTCAAGATTTTGTCCGTCTTTGATATTCAGGTGCTGGTCAGATTAGGAGTCGAACCCTGTTAAAGTTGAAAAGACTACGCTGATGGTGCCGTGCCTCCTAACCTCTTATAACCCACGGTTTATTTTTGAAAGTCTAACCAAATCATTTTCACATCTGCATTATTGGTTAAAATAACCTGTCATAAAGTATATACGTGTATGGTATCAGATGAACGGCAAACTAATTTTACTTGTAGGGCAAATCGTACCCTTATGGCAAAAACTGATTATCTGCATCTTTAACTGGTTTTACTTGTAGCTTCGTCGTTTGGAGTCGATTGTTATATTTTACTTAATTTATGTAAAAAAAAAATGCAGATATTTGGTTTTTGCAATAAGGGTACGAAATCTGGATAGAATTAGAATTCACAAGATAACTGTTTGTCAATGTTTTGTACAGTGTTGGATAGCTGATCAGTATCCTATCCTACTAACATTATAATCGCGAAATTTTGAGAGGCTGGATAGATGGATGTTTGTTACTCTTTCGCGCAAAAACTACTGAACGCATTTTGATGAAATTTGACACACAGGTAGTTTATAACCGGGATTAACACATAGGATATTTTTATCCCGATATGCTCACGGGAGCCAGACTTATGCGGGTGAAACCGCGGAGAAATGATAGTCAAGTAAATAAGCTTTTATAATAGAAGCCCAATGTTTTAAAAAAAGACAAAATTATGAATGAAGTATTATTCTTATCTACGCAACAGTAAACAGGCCTAAGTCGATTTACTTTATTACGGCTTACATTCTAACATCGTGTTCAACAAATCTGTTTTCCTTCATTACAAGATAAGCGTGGTCTGCGAAATGTTGGGCACTAGTTGGTACTTGTATGATTTGTGTTTACTTTCTTAGCGGTTGCGTGTGGACTCAACTATAGTCATTATCATTGCGTGCATATGTGTACCTATGACTAGCAGGGTATTCATTGTTCTAATTACACCTGCATCCTTTAGTAAAGCTTTAGAGGGTTGTGTGGCTAAGTAATATACGCCACACAGGTCGATGGATCAGGTTAAGATACGCTTGCCGCGGTTGGTCCGCGGATAGATGACCAACTTTACATATCAAGGCCCCTCCGTGCCTCGAAAAGCACGTTAAGTCGTTGGTCCCGGCTGTCATTCGTGCATCTTTGACAGTCGTTACGGGTCGTGAGAAGCCCGGAAGTCTGACAACCAGTCTTACCAAGGGGTATATTGTTACCCAGTATCTGGGTTGTGGAAGTCAGACAGGCAGTCGTTCCATGTAAAATACTGGTATTCAGCTGCATCCGTTTAGACTAGAAGCCGACCCCAACATAGTTGGGAAAAGGCTAGGCAGATGATAATAATGATCCTTTAGTAAAACATTACACAGAAATACGTATCTACTCTCGTTTCAGTTCGTTTTCAGAAATATTTCAAACAAATATGATTCTACGTGTAAACTAGAAGCAGAGAGAAAGCAATTTATTTCACATTATTCACGGTAGTCAAAGAAACCATCCGTGTACAATATCAATAACTAGGTTCCTATGACAACCAGTCGTCGTCAGCAACTTTGCTAAAATATCATCAGATCAAACTCAACGATGGAACTCAACAAAATGACTGCTATTAACTGAAAAGCTATTTTGCCAAGTTTTAATGGCGTGCCTTGGAGTTCGTCGATTGTATTTGAGAGCGAATTGAGGTCTTGCATTGTACCTGCTTTCCGTTAGAACTTTTCATTTAACATTAATTTTGCCGTTTATAAGATAATGTGTTCATTGTTCGAATTCTAGTAGTTCGGGAGTCATTTGTATTGAATTGGATTCTGTGTGTCGTGTTGTGTTTTGATGAAATCTGTGGGGATCTGTAGTCTTATTGTTTGGGTAGATTTTAGAACAATGTTTTCAATGTAGTTTTTAAAACGAAAAAATACATAAATATTAGGAAGATCTATATTTAATGGTTTTTGATGATTCATCATCCTCTTGCCCTTATGATTAAGAACTTGAACTTAGAGGTCGATACAATACATAGGTACATAGTAACTATTATCCATTTTAATCTACAATCAACTGTTGACTATAGATTAAAATGCAATCTCTTTAAACTCAATAGGAGCAAACTGGAACAAATAAACTGTAAGAAATTGCAATAAATGTTTGAATCCTTCACTATATTTATTACATTCCGATATTGGCCATTTTCTATAAACATCATTCTATTCTTTACCTCCAGATTTTTGTTAGTACGATTCCATTCACAAATACAACCAATTTTGAACCCTATTTATTCCACTGATATGGTAGAATTTTCTTCATCTTTAGAGGTAGAATAGTTAACGTTAAGTTAGTGGGAAATAAAGCTGCATAAGTGTTTATTCAGGAGTCCTTGTGGGAACTAAAAAGGATTGAATCAATTTTTCACAGGAACTGTCCTATTACATTCAACTGCTGTAAATAATTTTAGTTTCTGTATCAGCGTGTATGCTTCATTAATGAAGGCACTATGATCTGAAGTAGGTGCGCGAGTGGTTGCCTCGCGCATTTGGTAGGTATTTAAAAGCAAGTAATTATTTTAATCCTTTTTTTCAAGACCCCAGCAAATTGTGCTAAACAATCTTACTACTTTTTCATTTATATAAAACATAAGAAAAAAACGTCTTTTTTGTAGCTATGAGTTTGATTAAACATTACGAAAAGGGCAAACTTTGGGTTTTTTTTTTCCTATCCAGCATAGTTAATCTAATCGCGATATTAAAAACGGTTGTATGTCCGCCAGATCCTTAAATAAGATATATATTTTTTTCAGAACTTTATAACACTGTTTTTTATGTTTCCGATGGATTCAAAAAACTAGAAAACGTAGGCTCTGTCGGATCATAGCGCTTGTAGTCTAAGTATATGGATGATTTTATTATATTTGTGCTTTTTAACTTTGTCAATATATGCGTTATTATGTGTGTTGTTATGTTTTATCATTTAGCTCAGGACCCTGTCTCAATCTGTGTGGTTCTTTCCTCAAAAGACCATTTCAGACACCAACCTACATGGTCTTCACATGATCTGACCAAGATTATGTCTGGACTTTAAAAGAGACTGTGACCTCTGAGTTTGTTTCGGCCTTTCTTCTCAGAGTAGTCAGATAGGAAACGCCGGCCTCATCTAGTTTAAAAAAAAATATTTGACATGTAAAAGTGTTTGTATAAACCTACTTACAGAAATAAAATCATTTATCATTTATCATTTACCTGCAGAGTCAGGAAATAGATTGCTGGCATGCATTTTGTCCACATCGACCCAGTCGTCTGGGTCCTCAGTGTTTTGGAGCATGCTCTGCCTTACGCGGTCACTGGGACCAGGCATTCCGAAGTCTGGAAAGCCCTCTTAGAACTGTTAAACATCATTAGTTTACTCTATTTCAACCTTCTACAAGATTTTTCTTTTCTTTACTTTACACTGAACAAAGATCCTATAGCTGAGTGTCACTTCCACCAAGCCCACAATATCCGAATTATCTCCGCCTTACGAAGCTCAGACGGTACTTTGCAATTTTCAACGGTTAAAAACTGTCGCTACTGTTTTATTCCTTTTTAAAGCTGAATTTACAATGCAAAGTGTGAAGTTAAGAGTTAAGAGTGCAGGGTGTAATGTCTAGCTATAAAATGCAGGTTGAAACCTAGCGGTGAATGGATTTGTCTACTGTTTGACGGAGCTTACAGTTTCACTTGGGGTGAAATTGTTTTAAATTGTAAAACCGTCCCGACTTTGCCATTTTAGTTTTAAGGTTTAAGGGTTTTAAAATTGTTGTGAAGCAGATTTAGTTATTGCAAAACGGTATCACGATATAAAAGAGATTTCGTTACCCTTGAAACACTGAAATACCAAAAGAAATTCTATAAAGATCGTTGCTTATACAAGTATCTTTTATAAACACGTATCTCGACAAAATTAAGCCACTTGATATTACAGCCGCTTCCCGCCGATAATTCCGGCAAAAAGTGAGAAAACACACACATTCACATTACACCAACATTCAAAGTAACGTTCTTATAACACAGCCGAAACTCCAACTCAAATAACATTACTGGAAGGTATCCGCCGTGAATACAGTAGCGTACAGCGGGCGATATGTTGAAATTCGCTCGGAAAGCTAAGAACGAGTCGGTTGAATTTATATGACGATGCCTATAAAATGAGAATGGTATAGACGCAAGTCTGATATTTGAGCCACGAGCCACTCCTCTTACGTAACGGTAGTCCCGTAAAAATGGGATATACATATACATAGGTGAAAGGAGTTATGCGTGGAAGGGAAAAGTTTCTGGTGTTGTCCTTTGTATTATTAAACAGAGTTCTTGAGGACATAAGGAGAATCATTTTGCATTCTTCTGCTGCGTTTGTGGTAATATTGCTTCGAATGTGCTAGTTTCATGTAATGTCGCGTCTTGTCTGACCATTGCTTAAAATTTTATTGTAGGAGTGGGCTGGTCGTGTCCACAAATGCGATTTATTCTTGCTTCTGCTGTTACTTCATACCAGTATTCAAAATTTCTGTTAGTTGTGTAATGTACATTAAAGACCTAAGTGTTTAATATATTAAAGCGTAATTAAAAGCACGACTTCACATTACGAATTTTTTATAAACCCCTTCTGTTTTAAATATGAAACTAATGCTAATAATTCTCAAAACAAACCAAAAACAAAGATTAAATGAACTAATAAAATATCAACCTCAAGACTAATTTAATTAATCAACATATTTCAAAGTCAACCGGCCAACTTTCCCTATAAAATAAAAACGGGCAAGTTCGTTACCAACATTACGGCAAGATAGAGCAAAATATTTACGTTGGGCATCCAGCGTCTTATAATTAGTTCAGTGTTTACGTTGCTGTTGCCTACAGGTTGTGAAGACGGCCAGTAAACTGTGTACTTTAGACCAGCCACAGAGTAAGGAGCGAATGGAATGATAATTTACGAGTGTTAAGTAGTTTTGGAGTCCATCTTGAAGAACATAGATTGAAGTGCTTAGTGTTTTTAAACATTTAATTACGTAAATAAATGTGGACGACCGTAACAGCCAACTGACAGGAAAGGAAAGGGGATATCGAGATCGTCAAATAATTTGAAATCTTTTACCCAAAGTTGAGGCAAATTGTTACGTTGCTATTAAAAAGTATACTGTGCTGCGCGCCGTGCTACGCGCTGTGCTACGGCGTAGCACACAATATGCTGTGACTGGGTGGTTTATACATTCTTGAAACGTTTTGGGATTATTTTTTGTATGGGTATGATAAAAAGCCATAAACACAAATTGATGCTTACAAAAAAAAATTATCAAAAATTAACGTTAATAAATGTCACCAACGTTCCGTTGCTCACAGGCAAACAAAAACGGAGGCATTCCACTCATAACACCAATTTCAACAGCACTTGTCCGAATAGCACCTGAGCACTTCCACTAACAGCAATGAAACAAAATTTAGTAAATTGCAGTTCGGTAGAATAGTTTATTAATGTTATTTTCAGTCCCCCAATGGCACTTGCTTACAGTTTGTAGTGATGGGACGTATGTTTGTTCAGGATATTACCAACTATAACTATATATCGATACGGCAAGTGCATGTCGGACCATGCACAGTAAAGGGCTCCGATGTCGTACGTAATGAATGCGGTTAAATGTTTACGTATGCAATCTATTTATGAGGGCTGTCGCATTTTGTCACCTCTTTAGCTTACACGGGACCAAGTTTTTAAGGATGTTAAATGAAAAGATGCTTTTTTGAAAAATGTAATCAATTGGCGACATAATAAATAATATTAATTTAATAGGTCTAATAAACTCTGCTCAATCAGTATCTGTTTTTGAGATGAGTTAAATAAATGCCACAATAAAAATGTGTTTTAAATAATAATAGGTTGTATTGGTATTGGTTCCATATCCTGCAATAGTCCTACACCAACCGGGGGTTGTCCTTGGGTGCACTTGCAAAGTGCGAACAGGGATAATCGTCGGTTGTTGCCTCATTTTCATTGAAAGCGTTTAACGGGCCTCTGCAAGTTGGCTTCGGCCCCTCACACGCCTTCCAAAGGTCCGGGGCCCCCAGGGTCCCGATAAATGTCAAGGACATAAAAAAAAATTGTTTTAATAATAATAGGTAATTAGATAGTAACAATTTAAGTACGAACATAATCCTTTACAATTGCTTATGCCATAACTCTGTTGGACACTGAGCCCAATTTGACGCATGGTCCTTTAACGACTATTATGATTGCATAGTGGATCGGACACAAATTGTGGTTGGATAAATGGTCTTGTTACGGGATGGCTAACAAGACCAACAACTATCCGGAATCCCATTTTGCAACGCTGAGCAGAGCCATTAACAAAAACAGTGGCATAAACTTGGCACAAATTTTGGGTTTTTTGTAAATACAGTTGCGACTACTAATATAGAATACAGACAAAAAACACAAAAATCGAAGTCACAAAAATTTGCTGCAAAAAAATATCTCATCGATATGGTAATACAGGAGTTTAAAAATGGGTCCATAACTATTGATCACTTTATGGAAAAACTTCGATTTTAGAACAGAATTCGTCATCATCACGATGATGTTGACCCACAAATTCAGTTTAGTTTGTGCTACATCAAGCATTTGCATGACTTTGCCATAGTACTAGTCATTCTAAAATCAATGTAATTTACATTACTATAAAGTTGATATTCGTTTAAATGGAAATAATATCAATTGGAAACAAGGACTTGAATATACTTTAGTTCAAGACTTTCGAGAAAGGTATGAAGGAGCTTCATGTGCACATTGTTTCTTTTTTTGTTTTCTTTTATGCTGCATAGTTTTTGACATTAGTGTAGCAGTCTGTATGTGTAAGGCGTTCATTCGATCATTTGTCCCTAGTTGAAATACTGTATGATTTGAACTAACGAAATTGCTGATAAAAGTGACAAGATCTGCCATTTTTTGTTTACTGACAGCGATACAAATAAAACATTACTCCTTGCTTCAGGTGAACAAGGTGGAATTATCCGGTACAAAACGTAACTTCTGCTGATTTGTATCGATATGTTTTGTTTGGTAATGCCTTGGGACAAAATAATATATCCCATCCCAAAAAAATATTTTACGTAGGTGCCGTTCGGGAACTGAAAATAATTATAATAAACTGTTCCACCGAACCGCACTTTACTAAATTTTGTTTAATTGCTGTTAGTGGAAGTGCTCAGTTGCTGTTCGGACAAGTGCTGTTGAAATCGGTGCTATGAGTGGAATACCTCCAAAAACGCATGTAAACATATTCCCCCATATTCATAAATGTTGTTTAAATTTAAGAGATGTTCAAACGTCAAAAAATGTATGGTTAACTAGATGTTAATCATTACTTAACTTTTGTCAACTTTTATGAATGAGGATTATGAGAATCAACAGTGTAGTACCTATTCGTAAGCGGTATAATTTACAGAAATGAATGCGTTTGAACACTCCATTTATTCATTACTCTTTCAGACAAACCTTGTTGTTTTATTAGGGCTGCGTTACACCATAGCCGTTTAACCAGGTCCTTTGTTTGAATACCTTAATTTAAATAATAAATTTCGTGTGTTGAACAGGTAATTTTCGGTGTTCTCCAGCGTGATTAGGTTAGGTTTATTATTTTTTTATGGCTAATTGTTTTCGGGAATTGGATGTCGGGTTATGAGAATATAAACAAATGAAGCGTGAAAAATAAAACAAAATTATATCTAGGAATTCAACACAGCCAATCATATTACAGCGCATTTTCCACATGGATTCATTGTTTTTTTTTTACCTGAAATTTTGACGAATTATTATTTGAATATATGTAGGTAATGATATTGTAAGTAAACAAATAACTGGTTAACAAAGAAAAGATTGAAATAATTAGTTTTCTATCATTTTAATAATTCATATACTTTATATACACCAAAGTTCAAAACAAGAGTTCAAAACAATTCTTCTCTTAATGAAAGTGCAATTAGTTTACAGCCACATAATAATTCTAGTTGTAGGTAACGTACTAGTAAATTATACCGTTAGAATATTTTGTTTTCACACACTGTTCTTAAACATTAAAATGTAAATACGTAACTAGTGTTAATTTACAAAGGTTAACAAGCTGCCTTTGAGATTCATTCATAGAGATTCATTTTGAATAAAACAGATCTCTCTGCTGCAATATAACGGGTGAAAAATAATTTTAACGTCTGACAAAAGTAAAACATATAAATGAAATAAATTTACGGATTTTTTTCAAACACAGTTCTTATTTTCTTCGTCAAACATTTTACGACTTTCCCTTTAAAAATAACATTCATTTAGCCCGTTAGTTAATAATAATGTTATTAAGTTAATAATAATATATATATATTATTATTAACTTAATATACTACTATAACACCCACCAACATGCATCCAAGCAACAACCAACTAACTCGCAACTGCCTAATGTTAACATCAATGACAGTTCGCCGACTCTCTGTAAACTAGAACTCAATCCTGGTGAAATATTCCGAACCTTAACATCTTTAGATGAACAAAAAAGTGGAGGGGACGACGGTATTCCACCCGTGTTTATTAAAAGATGTGCGAAAGCGCTGGCTTTTCCCCGCAGTCTTATTTATAACAGGTCTCTTAAAGACGGTATTTTCCCTGAGCAATGGAAAAAGGCATTGGTGGTGCCTATTTTCAAAGCCGGAGAAAGGAATTTAGTATCCAATTACAGACCCATATCTATTTTAGTCATCTTTGGCAAAGTATTTGAAAAGCTCATAACCAACCGTCTTTCATCGCATGTTAAACACCTTCTCACCAGCCATCAACACGGTTTTATCAAATCTAGATCTACGACTACTAATCTAATGTGCTACGTGTCGTCTCTATCGGAGTCTTTGGATAAACGTATTCCTGTCGATACGATATACACTGACTTTAGTAAGGCGTTCGATAAGGTAGATCATTCTCTTCTTATAGCTAAACTTCGGCACGTGGGTATAGGAGGATCAATGCTAAAGTGGTTTCAGTCTTATCTCAGTGACCGGTCTTCAAAAGTTGTTGTGAGAGGACATCATTCAAAGCCTTTTCATGCTACATCAGGTGTTCCGCAAGGTTCCCATTTAGGACCAATCCTCTTCAACATTTTCATAAACGACATTACGCTCTGCTTTAGGCACTCAAAATTCTATCTTTTTGCCGACGACATGAAAATAATGAAACCAATGTTAACTGAATTTGACTCTGCCTTATTGCAGGAAGATCTGAACAGACTGACGAACTGGTGCAAGACGAAAAAAATGCTTCTTAACGTCTCAAAGTGTTACTACATGCAATTTAGCCGTAACAAAATCGTCAAATCTAACGATTACACGATTAGCCAACAAAAACTAGTACAGGTAGAGGAAATACGCGACTTGGGAGTCACACTAGATAAAAAACTTAAATTTGACAAACACATCCTAAACATTTCATCGAAGGGGTTCAAAATCCTTGGATTTATCTTACGTAACAGCAAAGATTTTAAAAAGGCGTCTACCAGAATTAAATTATTCAACACACTGGTTCGGCCAATACTTGAATATAGCAGCCAGGTTTGGAATCCCCACTACGACATATACATTAAACACGTCGAAAGTGTCCAAAGACGTTTCCTATATCATCTTTGTTACAAAGATCGTTTAGCTAAAAAAGTTATCAGCTACAAAGACAGATTAGGCCATTACAAAATGGTCTCACTTGCAGACAGACGGAAAACGGCAGATCTGATACTACTGCACAAGGTATTCAATGGAGTTATAGACTGCAGCGAACTATTAGGCAAACTGCACATGAACGCGCCATCTCGTCTGCCGCGGAAAAACAGCTACAACTTATTTTGCGTCTTAGGATCTAAAACTAATTTGGGACATTTCGCCGCTCTTCCGAGAC
Source organism: Fissipunctia ypsillon (assembly GCA_947568875.1). Classification (NCBI taxonomy): domain Eukaryota; kingdom Metazoa; phylum Arthropoda; class Insecta; order Lepidoptera; family Noctuidae; genus Fissipunctia; species Fissipunctia ypsillon. The sequence continues at coordinate 6,720,918 of OX387651.1, read as the reverse complement.
TCTGCAGGCAGTACAATGAGTTGTCAAAGCGTTGTGACCTGGACATAACCCTGCCCATATCGAAATACAAAAAGAATTTAGCCACCGCAAAATAACTAAGTATATAGTATGTTACTATTCTCTGAAATCTGAATTAATTATAATTAATCTAAACAATTGTAATATTTGCTCAATCTTGACATGTTAATTTTTAATAATCATTATTTTCCTCAAATTTATTCAATGTTATTTCTCAATTTTTATTTTTATTCTGCCTAATTTTATAATTTTTTTCCTTCAATTTTTTATAATTTGTATTCATCATCCATAATTTATTTTCTCTATTTTTATCGTGTTTACACCTAGTTATATGTGCATGCTGTGGTCTCCTGTAATTGAAGGAGCACACGTAAAAGAACCTTTTTTATTATTGTAAATTTATATTGTTTATGTGTATCCTTTGTTGGAGATCCTCAATAAATAAATAAATAAATAAGTAATTTGGCTGCCTAGTTGGTCTAGTGGTCGCAAGCTTTACTGCTGAGCATGATGTCCTGGGTTCGATTCCCAGGTCGGGCAGTGTTATTGGGTTTTTCTATCTGGAATTTCTCAGTAGCAGCCCGGAGTCTGGATGTGTGTCCGGTAGATGGGAATAGGCTCGCCCCCTATTACATGGGACTTAAAACATAACTGGCGAAATGTGGGTGTACTACAGGTACACCTCTGCCTAACCCTTCGGGGAATCAAGGCGTGATGTTATGTTATGTAAATAATTTGGGTGAAACGGACTGGATAAATTCCGACAAATTTTAAAGGAGGAAGTTCGGGCTCACATAAGATGGAAGCAGTGGAAAGAGGAAGCCTTTGCACAGGAGCAGAGCAGGCTAGAAAAAAATATACATATATGCCTTCCAAAGTTCCCGAGATTTGTTAACGCAACATAAAATAATAATACCAGTTAACTAACTTGTTCACAACTCAAAAATAAAATATGCTAAATGACTTTTCGTCTAATGGGTGACATCCTAATTGCAAAGGCATCTTAATTTTTATCAGGCGAATACTGAAATATTGTATTTACGTAAATGACAACTACCAACTACACTATTTATAAAATGTACTTTTATACATCTACGCGAGAACCACGTACGTAAACCAGTGATATTGATGCACCTCATGTACGAACCTTTTAGGATTTGTATGCTCAGTATTTGTGAATCGTTTGCCGTAAAACTGAACTGTACTTAGAAATTTGTTCAGTTATTCTGTGCTTTTGTGTTTGATATTTGTACGAGATTGATAGTGGAGGTGGTGGTGGTGTTAGAATATGGAATGCAAAGAAGAAATGAAGTTGGTTTCTATGTAAGGTATTTTGAGTTAGATTTGTACAACTTGTATTAGACACATGAGCCTCATAAGCAATTAGGGAAATTATAATGCAAAATATCATTCAACCAGTATCTTTCAATTCGTAATTGCACCGGATAAATCTTGCAGCGAACTAATAAACCTTGAAAACTGGTTGATATTATTAATTATCAGACCTGCATATAGTGTTTAACTTACTGTAAGCAGAATAAATAAAACTTGTTAAGTTTTCGGATTACTTTGGTGTCACTGTTTCTAAGAAAATGATGACTACTGAAATGTGACAGTGCTCGTTACTCTTAAAACTGGTTTCATCATCGCCTGTTTATTAACTGTTGTTGAAACATAAAACTTAAAAAATATACAAGACGTAACATAAATAACGCACAAACTCTTAAAGGATCATTGTACTCATCATTATGAACAACTTTTACTGTGGGACCAAACCTGAAATTGCGAAAAAAAATCAGCTAATCCCTATATTTTGACGAGTTATGCGAACATAAATGTAGGGAGCAGCCGATTTTTTTTCGCGATTTCGGGTTTGGTCCCACAGTAAAAGTTGTTCATAATGATGAGTACAATGACCCCTTAAGAGGTTGTGCGTTAATTATGTTACACCTTGTATAATTTCAATTCAACCATTTACAGATTTAAATTCATAAGGCATTGGGCAGTTAAACAGAAAGTTGAAGCTGTTCCCGTTTCAAAGCGTACATTCCTATGGAACAGAACGGAAAAGTAAGCCATGACCATGGTTTCATTTAGTTAATATGTGATAATAATAATCAGCCTATAATGTTCCCACTGCTCGGACGGAGTGGGCTGTAATCCACCACGCGGGCCCATTGCGGGTTAGTGGATGTCACATATCTTTGAATTTTTGGTTCTAGGACATGCCGGTTGCCTCACGATGTTTTCCTTCACCATTTTTAGAGCAGTGGTGATGAAATAAATTACACCAAGTAAAATGCCTGCCTGGGTTCGAACTCATAACCTACAGCTCCCTTAAGTTGGGGCCGATACCACTGGGCCACCACTGCTTTCCAATCATCATATTAACTATTAATTACTGAAACATAATATTTACATAATATATAAGCTAACAGACTTAAAATAATAATTATAATATGTACAGATGTAAAAAAAAAAAAAATTACTGAATGAAAAATGTTGTGAAGTCTCCCAAACTGGGGCTGTATTATGAGGTATTATTGCCATCATGATTCCAGTTCGAAAAAGGGATGGTGTTATCGGTCATATATAGCTAGGTCTCTCTCGCTCACAGGAATCATGATGGCCTTAGAACGTCATAATATGGCACCTGAACTGCTTCAAGAACCGACTGGACAGATTAAATATCCTCAAGCTATTTGAAACTCACGCATCAATTAGCTGCTTGTGTATCTTACCAAATAATAATAAATTAACCTGAATACCTTGCAAAACCCAACACCAAAAAATACGGAGGATAAAACCTGTACCTCTCTGAAAAATACGAGAAAAAGTAAGCCTTTTCTTCTTATTTTTCACTGGGGTTAAAACAGCTTGCGCTGAAAAGTACGGCTAGTACCACAGACTAAACGATAACGTCTCCCGAGGCATTGTGAGCGCATACGTTATCTTAATGCGGAGTCTTAATTCGTATGAAAACGTCGGGAAATAACGTTAGAAGTTTCTTAAACTGGCATGTTTGTGGCAGGAGAGTTTTCGATATGGTTGTTGCAAGGATAAGATGCAAGGGTAGGTTTAGGTTTGCACTTATCCCAAAGATAAATTCGTCTTTTCACAGATATTTAATTGTTTACCCTTAGGGTATATTCAATGCCAATAGGGCGTTATTAAATGCAGTGTTCTGTAACTAAAAATACACGTTTTTACACATTAATGTGTAACCGTGCTAAATAGATTTGATTATTTTTAGGGTCTCGTACCTCAAAAGGATAAAACGGAACCCTTTTAGGATCACTCGTGTGTCTGTCTGTCTGTCCGTCTGTCACAGCCTATTTTCTCCAAATCTAATGGACCGATTAAGTTGAAATTTGGTACACGTATCAATTTGTGTGACCCAAATACGGACGTGTTACATAAATAATTGGATTTTGAATAAGCGGTCGCTTTTGGGAGGCAGATAAGAAAATAAAAATAAAAGTTTTGAAAACTATACCATGTGACATATCAAATGAAAGGACTTACTGTGGGGATCTCGAATATATATTTTTTATTATTTTAAAATAAATAGTTTTAAAGTTATTTAAGAAAATAGATGAAAATTGACTATGGCCTTGTCTCCGAAACTACTGAGCCTAAAATTTTGAAAAAAAAAATACAGAAAATATATCTATATATACTTATAGATTACATGACAAACTATTTAAAAAACACGGTAAATCTCTCAACACTGTGCCTACAAACTTATATTTGCAGTTGGAATGTATGGGAGAACATTTTTTTCAACTACAATGTTAAGTTTGTTCTTGGGATAATTCTGTCTCTTCTTTCTTCAACCCAAATAAACAACTTCAACCTCCGATGGCACACCATATACTACAGGAATGAGTTTACCCCTTTCTCTGAAAATGTTGGTATCAATGAACTATCCCATTAAGCCAAGGTAAGCACAGGCGATTTTTTCACGCGGCGAGATTTTTTCGCGCACTGGATTTTCAATGTACTGCTTAGCGCCGAGAGTTGAAAATCGAACAGTGTGTTTTATTGGCGCGCGGGGATGCACTCTATTGGATTCTTAATACTCGGCTCAACATCGAGAGTTAAAATAAAGTGTGTTATAACGTTTCTGAAATAAAACGTGTCGTATTCCAGTGATAACGTTTATTGGGAAATCAAATACACGATAACATAACACACGTAATTACATATATTAGGGCGCGGGCGCATACACGATCGACACGGGTGACGTGCGTAAGGGATGATCGTAAACTGAAGGAGAGATGCGCGCACGCGGGCAGGACACAGCGGGTGGCGGGGTATCGAATGACGGGGTAAGAGGGGTACCAGGGACGCACTCCTAACAGGACCGCACTTAGGACTCGTTATAGTGTGATAAAATTCCGCCGCGATATTTTTACGTCCGTGCGAACGTGGGGTTAATTGTTTTAAGGCTCCTGCAAACCGACGCCACACGCGTCGCGACATAAAAGCACCGCGTGTCGCGCGACGAGCGGTGCCTTTGTGTCGCAGGAGCCTTTACATAACATAAATATAACATCACACCTTGTTTCCCCGAAGGGTTAGGCAGAGGTGTACCTATAGTACACACACATTTCGCCAGTTATGTTTAAGTCCCATGTAATAGGGGGTGAGTCTATTGCCATCCACCTGACACAAATCCAGACTCCGGGCTTCTACTGAAAAATTCCAGATACAAAAACTCAATAACACTTTGCCCGACCTGGGAATCGAACTCAGGACCTCATGCTCAGCAGTAGCGCTTGCGACCATTCGACCAATGAGGCAGTCAGGGCCTTTACAATCTCAATGAAAACAATTTATACATAATCCTGCGGTAACAAGCAAAATATGATCGTCTGCTTAATGCTCCTCACTTGTATCTTAATTAGGTAAGTTAAATTAATAATGTCTTGAACATGTTTACTGATAAACTCAAGACTTCATTAAAGAGACTACCTACGTAAAAGATTTTGTAGGCAGGATTTGGAAATGTACTAATTTGAACTAATTAAGAATTTGTTTGTAAAGGTTTGAAGCAAGCATTTAGTATAATACCGGCAGTATCATGTAGTCAATATTAAAATAATATTTAATGTTCATTGACCTTGAAGACATGAGATATTAACATTTTGAGAGTACCTGCTTAATACATAATCAGCTTATAATGTTCCCACTGCTGGAACACAGGCCTCCTCTCTTCGAGAGGGAATGGACTGTAAGTTACCACGCGGGCCCAGTGTGGGTTGGTGGATGTCACATGTCCTCAAATTTTTGGTTCTAGGACATGCCGGTTTCCTCACAATGTTTTACTTCGCCGTTTTGAGAGCAGTGGTGATGAAATTATTTACATAAAGTGCCTACCTGGGTTCGAACGCACGACACATAACTTGTAAGTAAGTCGTGGCTGTTACCACTGGGCTACTACTGTTGCTGAGAGTACTTATATACCTAAAGCCAAATCATGTAGTTTTGTGACCAGAACTCAGCCGCATTAGTATGTTGAATAGAATTCAACCAACGTCATGACCAAAAGGCAAGGCCGATCGACACTAAATGTTTCCTGCTCATCAAGATTTACCAATGATTTGACACGAATAGGTTCGTCCATACTTGCAAATGGTATTATTTACTTAAGTTACCGATAATTATGTAGTAATTAATACCTTTTAGAAAAAAATGTTTTGCCAGCATTAAAAATAAAAATTTCGTAATCAGTGTAATAAGTTTCCGAAACTTAATAAAAGAAAACAATAACAAGTTCTAAGTAAATAAAATAACAATAATACGTTCTAAGTAACAGTATCAATACAATAAAACGAGACGAGCTGATTACATGAATACTTCGTAACAAGTGAGAGTTTCATCTGCATGCAAAACTTTCTACAAAGGTTGTCGCGGTCACCTTAAATATAAAACTAAGAGGTCTAATCTATTTCTCTTACTACTGCCATTTGCATTTCCAAAATACTATACAAAGACTTCTTCAAGGACTGTTTTTAACTGTAAATAAAATATAATAAAATTCGTTTTTTTTTAATACTTTTCTATTTGCTAACGCTCCATTTAAAAAAAAATAGTGTTCTCGTAGATCTAATCCTAAAGATTACGCTAAAGTTACTAAAAAACATGAATGCTTGGTTCTATAATATTTACTCACTACCAGCTAAAATTCATGAGTCTACTCTATACGTCATGAGTTTACTCGATCAAAATGCAGAACAACAATCACCGAACGATTATATCATACAAACGACAAGCAATTAATTTCTTATTATTTAACCTTTTTTTTGTTTTTCAACATTTTAAACTTAACTGTAAGTAATAATATACATATAACAATAATGCATCTTTTGAAATTACAAATTCCCTTAGTTAGTCCTTTCACATGTTTTATACTTATCCTAGTTAAACAAGGAAACCTATTATTTGCCATTCAATACTTTACATACACATGTTCTGTAACAAATTCTATGTTTCGCTGTTGGTTACCTAAATAGAGAAAATATAAATATGAAAAAATTTTGGACCGAAGGACTAATTTCAAAATCCTAAATTTAATTAAAATTAAATAAACGTTTATTTCAGACTTTCTGACCATAGGTACACATACAAAACATAGAATGAAACATACAATAAAAATACACATACAAATACAAACTCTCAAAATACACAACACAAAAATACAACACATAAAAAGATACAAACAACAAGATACTAGTGACAACATAGAAGAAGTAACACATTAAATTTGACGAGGAGAAAATGTCGACTGCTCACAAGGCAGTGTGCAGGCGCATCCAGTGGCGCAGCAGTAGAAAGCCCCACATGTCCGCGAATGCGCTTAATAAGCTGTTACTGCTGGACCTAACAAGACTCAGCAGCGACGCACGTTGCTTCCTTATTAGGGCATGAAAGCCATCAGTGTGCGCCTCTGCGAACATCGTTGACGCACTGCAGAATTTTGGTAGCTCCAGCAGCACCCTGAACGCGTTGTTGTATTGAACACGCAAGGCGATGTACAAAAAAAAATATATATTATTATTATTATTATTCTTTTTTGATATTTCTCGGGACCCTAGGGTCCCGGAACTTTGAAAGGCATATGAGAGGCCGAAGCCAACTCGCGGAAGCCCGTTAGACGCTTTCAATGGAAATGAGGCACCAACCGACGATTATCCTTGTGCGTACTATGCAAGTGCACCCAAGGACAACCCCCGGTTGGTGTAGGACTATTGCAGGACATGGAAACAAAAAAAATATTGGGCTATGAGTTTGGATGGCTAAAGTGGACTGGTTATCTAAAACTATGGAAGGACTATGGCCCCTGCCTGCCCAATGTTTGATAAATACAATACACGGATAAAATGACAGGGGGTGACTTGCACACTCAACAATGGGCCCCCGGAAACTGTCGCTAGCACATAGTGTCGTAGCGATAAGGGGGCAACATGTCTTGAGACAAGAAAGAGAGAAGAGGGGGTTTAAGAGGAGTGGAGAGGTATTCCACGGCTATCAGGACAATCCCGGAAGTAGGGTCAAGATCCCTACCAGCATCTTACTGGACTACTTTATTCCTCCGAGCACGTTTGCTCTTGCGAATCTCTACTCAAGCTAGCCAATAAAGGCAAGCCAGAGATGAGGAACATATTCCCGGTGTGTAGTTAACCCACGGGCTGCACGTGTAAAGTATTTGGCAGTAAAAAGAAGACTCAAACCTCCCTACTACAATGTATCAACGTAAACAAGCAGCATTATATTTCGCCTAACTTTAATAGGACTTAGACCTCTATACATATGATCCCCACCAAAGACACCAAACCCTACCAAAGACATTTGTGATAGTTAAGGCAACAATAAGAGCAATCAGGCTGTCTGGGCCGCAGAAAGCGATTAGTGCGACTGATAAGTTATGTACCAAACTACCAACATTACATTGAATTAAATGGTCGTAATAGCCAATTTCGCAGTAGTGATAGGTATAATGTTTTAAGATAATCGTGCAACGAAGACACGCGATATTTGTTCAACTACCTATAACGTTTTCTAAAGTGATCTAATTAGCGAGTTTTATTTTTAATTCAGACCGTACCTATCTAAAATCATAAAGATGATGCCAATGACTCATTCCTACACCATTTTGAGTAGGTACTGTAGAGGCTTTAATCGGGCCTGCCTTCAGCATGAAACCTTCGCGAATTGTTTGATTGGCTGATATGACAAACACTGGTTTAATTTAAATAGAATAGCTTTGAATAATGACATATAGTAAAATTGTTTTATATCGAGTCATTCCTAGTATTACGTTGATAATGTAACGTGCTTCCATATAAGCAATAAAATAATAATACAGTGCTCCTGTGTGTTTGATTTATACGTCCTCCAAACACACCTCTTAACGAGTCAGCACACACACATACGTAGTGGTCTGCCGTGGTTCCCGGCAGATCATTTCAGTACTTACGTTAAACTTGCAATTCAATTTTCAGCAAATAAAATATTCTTATTCTTAATGATTTTTTTTTTAGAAAGCATCGTCTGAATAACATACAACACTGTTATGGATGACTGAATAAAACTTAATATGACATGAAAAAGAATACGTCATCCATTTTTTACAGTTAAATTTAATTATAATTGAACCAGTATTATTAAAGCCCACTCACATTAGGTTATCATTCTGTAATAAAATAATGCTTGAGCAAAAAAATTAATTCTACATGACACAGTGTGAAGTTGTACACATAAATCTAATTAAAAATTTTCTGAGTGACACCGGTGATGTAATTATAATGTTCGTTGCACGGATCTAACTAGCTAGTTACGATGAAATAAACTTTTTTACGTGCTCGGATTTTTCCGAGGTTTAGCTTATATTTTAGCTATTTATCTAATTCAAGAAAAAAAATCATCGATGATGTCGATAACTACAGTGAATAGTGATTGAAAATAAGTAGTATTATTATTTGTAATTTACACAACACATAAACACACGATTTTACACAACGTGAAATGAAAAGATAATATGTAAAACTATAACTTCATGTTATATTACAACTTATTCTTCATGGGTACCTACATTTAGCTAATCTGACATTGCATAAATTAATTTTAGATGGGTACCACATTTTTTTTTAATCTATACTTATTTTGTATCAGACAAAATTCTAAATTAACTTTCTGACATTACATAAATAAATTTTAGTTGAGTACCATATTATTTTTTTAAATCTATACTTATTTTGTAACAGTCAGAATTCTAAATTAACTCTGGAGGTCAAGGTCATACCTACATTTTTCTAATCTGATATTGAATAAGTAAATTTTAGATGGGTACCACATTTTTTTTAATCTATACTTATTTTGTATCAGTCAGAATTCTAAATTAACTTTGGAGGTTGACCTTGAGGTCATACCTATTTTTCTTCGTGATAAGTGCCCATCAATATTAATAACTCCTCAGCATTGTATTATTATTAACTGTGCTTACTCAAATATTTATTTCATTTCACATTATGTTCATTCTAAAAGTTATCGAGTCCTATAGTTCTGTAGGCATTTACTTATCAACATTGACTAAAGGTCCTTACAAAGAAACCTTTTTTCAATATGGCTGGAAAGATTAACAACAAGAATTACATGAAAAACTACAGGGACAAGTAACCGAAATAAATTGAAAACACAAATTCTGATTTCATCATCCATTACGTTTTTTGGGTGGTTTAAAATTCATCAAGCTAAAGAAAGAAAGAGTTGTACTACGTAAAAACCATCACGAATTGCAGTAGCACACTCGTGGTAGCTACGCAAAGCAACAACTTTTTCGAGTCGACCGCAATTATGTATGTATGAGGACTACTAGGGATCGATGGGTTCTCTCTAACTTCGCCATAAATCCATAGGATCAGGGATCGACGACAAGTTTTAATTTAAAACGACTTACCGCTCGATTGCTGACGGCGGCAGGATTAAAAGTTGCTCATCGGGATGTATCGCCTTCAGCTACCTGAATATCAATATCAAAGAAGGAAAAGCAAATAAAGAAGTCGCGAAGTCAAACTTGGGCCTCGATTCACGAGTTTGTTTTTAATTTCCGTCATCAACTGTTGCTTGGGAAGGATTCAATGTTTATCTGTAAAGCTGAAGTACGAATAAAACCTTTGACGTTCTATTTTCAGGAAAAATAAAGTAATTTGTCAAAACAAATATTCGTGGATGTAATTGAGTTAGTATAATACAATAAGATGTTGTCTTAGTATTCATTCGTTACTAAAAGTCTATAAGTACAAAATTTCGTGATGTGATATTCAAAATAAACTGAATATTTTAAATATGAAGTCTGCGAAAATATTAAATTAATATTATGCAGAAATCTAAGATTTATTAATTTTATATTTAGCCACAGATGCGTAGCGCGTGGCAGGTTTTCTCTACCATTATTAGTGAATGAATCGAAATATAATTTTTCTATACGTAAATAAAAAAAAATGTCTGCAATGAATTCAAATTGAAATTGCATTATGTCTCCTAATACCTCACACAGCAAGGCCATTGCCACTAAGCGTTATTTCATTACAACTTAGAAAATAATAAGTTAAGGAGATAAACGACAAAAGACGTGCAAAGGAAACGAGATTAAGACAGAAATAATTAAATACCCTGACGAGACTGAATTCCATTCCGTATCGAAAGAACACCAAAAGAATTTTATTCCAAATCCCTATTTCTAAAGGTTTCTTATCTGTTGCGTTAAAATATTGAACCGTATCAATAGTTGTGCTGCAAGGTTTAATCCGAGGAGCGACGGTGATCGCCCTCTAAGTCCTTTTAAATTAAACCTACCTCGGACACGATACATTGCGGATTTGTTGAGATTTCGTTCAAAACAATTCGAGGTATGTCTGGCTTTGATGTTTTTGCAAGGAATGTCAATGAAGATTCACTGATATTGTTGACGAAGTAATTTAATTATGAATAGGGAGTTTGTTTTTGTTTGTTGTTGTAGGATTTATGTGGTGTTTTCATTTTGACGGGGTTTTAGAATTGTTAACTTGGGACTGATTAGTCATTGTTCGAAAACTTAAGAGTTTATTCCTAATAGTGGCTATTGTATGGTATTTTGTGCTTAAATAACACGTATAGTTACACAATCTTTTAAAATAAAACAAAATAAGAACATAATATAATATATCCTCACGTCTGTGTTTCTCATAGCGTTAGGCAGAGGTGTACCTATAGTGCACCCATATTTCGCCTGTTGTTTATGTTTGTGTATGTTGTTATATAGGAAGTGAGACTAATGCTATCAACAGGGTACAAATCCAGACTCCGGGCTGCTACTTAGAAATAGCAAATCGTAAAACCCAATAACACTGCGCGACCCGGAAGTCGAACCCAGGACCGCAGCAGTAGCACTTGCGACCAAGACCAACGAGGCAGTAAAAATAAAACTACATTTACAAACACGGCATACCACCATAATAACATTACTATTTTCCTGTTTCATAAACTGGTTCAGTAACAGTTCCCAGAGGAGTCAAGCGGCAAAAAATATTAAAATTACGAAAAACATGTGCAGAGATGTTATAAGAGTCTGGTACGTATACATATAAGGTATATCTATTCATACACGAAATCTCTTAAGGGTCATTGTACTCATCAATATGAATAACTTTTACCATGGGACCAACCCTGAAATCGCGAAATAAAAATCAGCTGGTCCCTACATTTTGACGAGTTATGCGAACATACATATACGGAACAGATGATTTTTTTTCGCGTTTTTAGGTTTGGTCCCATAGTCGAAGTTGTTCATATTGATGAGTACAATGACCCCTTAAGAGATTTCGTGTATGAATAGATACACCTTATATACACACATCAAAAAAGTCTAAGCAACACGCATCATGTACAGAAACTGCATGTTTTATTAATTGATAGGTACTTTATTTTTTTCTTAGCAAAGTATACAATCTGCTTGTTTTCGGATATAAAAAGACACATCACACACGCTTTAATTACACATACTGCCCATTGAACTAAGTAACATAGGGCAAAAATTATTGCTGGGAAACGACTTTCTTTTTTGGTGTGAAAAATCACTTTTTATGGTAACACGCAATGTAACACGCGCAAAACTTAGTTCTTACTGTTGCATACAACAGTATAGGGGTCGTGCTGGTATTTAAAGTACAGTTATAACATTCAAAACAGCTTTCAAAAAACGTAAGTAATAATGTTAGAACTTTGGCCTTCAATAATTCCGTAACCAGAAGGTTCCCAGGTATGGTCCAGAACAAAAAAAAAATCGCAATGATAGGAAGAACATGTAACTCTCGGCTTCGTTAAGTGTCTTTTTATACCCGATATACTGGCTGATTTTAAGAATAGAAACTTTTCGATTGTGTTTTGTTTTCATTAAAATAAAAGCTTATTATTTTTTCCCGAATTCATGTGTTTTCGTTGCTTGATAAATTTGGTATTTATCTCACTTTTATCATTTTGAGATATACAGTTTTTGAAAATGATATGGGCGGGTATTATGTAGAACAGACGAACTGAGCTCGTTTTTGTAGATGGCAATATGGACGCTGAAAGTTACGTTGAAGATGTTCTAGGGCCATATGTTCACCCAAACAAACATGAAAAATTTAATTTCGTTTTAACTTTATTTTATACTACGTATGTTACGGTACACATATTGTTAATTATTGTGATTAAATGAACAACTGAATGAAGGATGTTGTTGCTTTAATCACGGATGCATCAAAAATGCTTAGTTATTATTTATAAAAGAAATTAAATATATTATACTAGTAAAAATCGTTCAAAAGTTCAAAACTGTTCATGTTGCTTAGACTTTTTTGATGTGAGTTTTTATAAATATTAACAGCAACATATTTTGAAAGAATGGCGTACGTTCACACGATAGGGCTGCCCGCTGCGCTTCGTGTCTACAAACTTGTTTCTAGTAAAATAACTCAGCGCCACAGCCTGCATCTGCACCAAAGAACCAACTTAACCCACTGCTATTTTTAGTGAAAACATTGTTCGTGCTTTCTTACTCTGTGTAAAATAATATGGGTGTGGTTATCTGTAATGTACGAGGACCAAGCAGTCCTGCCTCCGGTATTACATTTACATAATGTACTTAGCGCGAAGAGCCGCATACAAAGGCTCTCAACAGAAAGTGATGAGATGAGTGCGCGTCACAGAAAAATGAATTCTTTCACATACTATTTTAAACATACATTTCTTTGTTATAAAAATACTTTACTTCTATTAAATTATTACACAGTATTTTACTCGTGAGAGAGTAAGTAGAGTTTTCGTTTGCGGTTTTAAACTTATACTGTTTTCTAAGTGTCTAATATAATAGAAACTACGTAATGCATGCGGGGTGACTATCCACTCTATAAATTTGACTAAACTTTTTGCCTTTAATGTTTGCGTTGTTGACTTCTGATGAATATAAATTAATGGTACATAGAGTAAATGTAGCCGTCATATATATAGTTATACCACGTGTAACAGGAGGATTGACATTCCTTTAAACCACGTAAAGAGAATCATGTTCTTTGCCCGTATACAAAAAATCAATCAAATCCAATGAATACTTTAGCCACAGGAAATAATTTTTCATTTTCTTATTTTGCAACATGATGTAGATAATAGGTAAACATTGCCGCCGCCGCGCCCCGCACCCCGCACCGCACCGTTGGTCAGTGACTTTGCGTAGATAAAGCATGTTTACTTTTTATGCAGTTGATTCTACTATTTATTTTGTTTGAAAACTGCAATTTTTTAATTTTCCATTAACTGCTAATCTTCGTGTTTTAAAATGTTTCAATGGATTAGTACTGTGCTCGTTTTCATTTAATGTCGTACATCCAGAAACACGTTGTATGAAAGCGGTTCATAATTATCTACTAGGAATATACATAACATACGAGCACGATCTAGTAATATAGCTATTAGGGCACTTCGACCAAATAGGTTAGGTTAGGTTAGAAAGATATATCCCCATAGATATAACTATAGGTATATGATGGCTATAATCATCTTACGGCGACATAATATGCGTAGATAAATGCTATAAAATTGGTATCTATTGAAAAGGAGGAGGTTTGTGCAGATAACTTACTACTAACTGTATTGTTTGTGATAAACCAGAAGATGTCCAACACCTCCTTAAAGATTGTATTCGCAATCATTTTGAAAGGCAACATTTATGTAAAAGACTAAAATTAAATGCATTAGATTTAGGTAAATTTCAATGTATTCTGGCTCACCCTGCAAGCAATAAAGCTAAGCTTATTTATAAATTTATATTTAATAGTCTTAAGAAAATTTTGTAAGTAACTAGATTAAGGATATGATGGGGCTGACAAGACCTTTTAATGGTTGCAAGTCCCTAATAAATAAAGAGAAAAAAAAAAGATACATTACCTGGGTGCGTACCCAAAAAATTGTTTTCGATAGTGGAAAGAAAATGGCGACTATCCGCAGTTATTTAATAGTCGGCTTAATGACAAACAGCAACCTTTACAGAAAAATTACATTTGGATAGAAAACAACTTCAACGTTTTCTGAATTCTTGTAAAACTACATCTTTGTCACATATATAGTCTAGTACTAACATTTAATGCATTTTTCCGCTAGAGCTCAATTAATCCTAGATTTCTTAAATAAGGCGTTAAATCTTCATTTGTGCACACCGCCGGGCGCTCGCCTTTCGGTACACAGTGCTCCAGCAACCTCCGACTGTGAACCAAATTGAATAACGCTTGAGGAAGCGTTGGTATCATCTTTATGGGTGCCAGCTGCATTTACACCGAAAACGAATCGGAGATGCACTTTATACCTTCTCTTTTCTTTATTTTCTTTATCTCAACAATTTAAAAAAAAAATGGTGCTAAGTAGAAATAGATGCAAATAAGTAGGTGAAAAATGAAATGAAAAAGTGTTTATTCACAGAAATATTTTTTTAAAAGATACCTCTGCCAAACTGCAAAGCAGTTTGTTGACAGACGTAGTTCCTTTTTTTTGTACATAAATTAACATAATCTTTAAAAAGATACTTTCATTTATAGGCTAAAACGATTCTATAATATCATTAATTCTTTAACAGACATACAAGTTTTTTTTTTAAATATTCTCTACACAGAGGTTTGTACAAAATTTATCAAAGAGGTAGGTACTTAAGTATTTTATTTTTAAAAGATGTTTTTGTAATACAACTGTTTATATCGACTGGAAGGTTAGTAAAAATAGAACTATCTATCTAGGTACCTAACTTTTAAGAATAATTAATTTACCTTTCCCGGTTTAGTGCCCGGTTGATGGCAATAGGCTCGCCCCTATAACATGGGACTTGAACATAACTGGCGAGATGTGGGTGTACTATTAGGTGCACCTCTGCCTAATCCTTTGGGAATACAGGCCTGATGTTTTGTTATATGATATGTGTTATTTTACTTCCATGTTCCGGCTAGGAACGATTTAGGATTACGTAAATCTCTTAATCACATTAAATACATCTTTTTGCAGATAAACATGAAACATAACGACATTGCTGTTTTCAGTGTTATTTACTGTAATATTTCCTGCGACACATTTGGAAATTATTATATGTATAATCAAGGAAATTATTGGGAATGATAGCAATACTCAGTAAAATACATCGGTACTTTACCTGGTATCATTTTATTGATAGCAGATTAATATATCACCACGCCTTATTTCCCCGAAGGATTAGACAGAGGTGTACCTGTAGTAGGTATACCAAAAAATATTCAATATTAAATTATTGGCAAAAATTAACCATTATTCAACTTAGGTTCATTTACTTTCTTTCTCTTGTTTTCTAATAATAAATAAGCACTCATGGGGACTGCAACAGACACATGCAAATGTTAGTTTTAAATATTACTCTTTTTAACATTATTTAGCATTAGCGTGTACTAGCGTGTAGTAATTTGGTTACAGTGCACTCTAGCGATGAGTCGTTGAACTTGTTGGAGAATGTCGAAAGAAAAAAAAGAAAGAAAGAAAATACGTTTATTTGCGGTAAACATGACGCAAAAAAAAGAACACAAACACAAAAAGAAACAAGTTGGGGGAAAATATGCGTCACATCCACGAAAAACGGCCATCGCATCGCAAAGCATAATGCTGCAACCCTATGCGAGACAGAGCCCCAGCGCTGTGTTTCAGCGACAGCCGGCGTTGACGTGATGACGTCAGCCGGTGTAGCATGCAATGTAATTTAAAAAAGAAACAAAATAAAAACAATATCTAAATCTAAAATGATTATTTAAGTACAATATTAAGAATGGCAACATTGCGTTCCATCACATGTCGCATGTCGCGAACTCGTAAGATTTTCCCCTTACAAAAAGTGCTCAACGCGCCTAAAGAAGTTATCACTTTGAAATATCTTATGTATTTTAATGCAGTTCGGTGTAAACGAAACTATTATGCAAGACTGGCACCGGATTGGACTGGCTTAAGTTTCATCGTACAGTTGAGCTTGTTTTAGACTGACGGTAAATCTTCAACGATTTTACGGTTACTGTGAAGCTAGATCGTACTTGTATCATAATAAAACAGACGAATTTACATATTACAGTCTTTATTGTTTGAAATTTCAAATTTGGTCCCCTGGTTTCGGATTTCAGCGGTCGTTTCGTTTATTTTTTGGTGTATCCGTCTTTTATTATTGGAGTAAGCGGAATGGTTCGTGTCTTTAGTTTCATAATTTTTTTTTTTGTTAATATATAAGACTGGTTTATCTTTTGTTTAACTGTTGCTAGAAGAACGCCTTCCCAATATCCTTCCACACTTCTCAATGTGTTGTCATATTTTCTGACCAATCCTTCTTGTTAAGAAAAATATGTTATACCTAACATTCTAAAAACACCATACCAACACTCAATAAAATATTCATACACGTAGGTAAAAATAATAGGTCGACAACATTTATTTCGGTTCCACTTAATTCTATCTGAGCTCAAAGGCGCCACAGTCGCTGTGTGTATCGATACAATTTAAATGTACTGGTAGTCTCGAAATAATTGCGTTGCAATCCGGCGATATTGACATTATACACAGTGTGAGATGACAATTAACAAAGAATACGTAACAAACTTAATTAAAATAAGAGAAGCGTGTGTAAATTATAAAAAGGGGGTGAAGATTGGTATAAAACAAGACCAGATTTTTCCCACGGCTTCGCAAGAAGGTCTGGGTCTGGAATTATCCCACAGGAATATGCTACCGGGATGAGAAGAAAAATCCTATATTAGGACATAGGATTTTTCATGGTCAGGTCATGGTCTACCTGTGTGCCAAATCTCATCAGAATCCGTTAAGGTGAGAAAGGTAACTGACAGACAGAGTTACTTTTGCATTTGTAATATTAAGGATGGAAGTCATCATCATCTGCCTAGCCTTTTCCCAACTATGTTGGGGTTGGCTTCCAGTCTAACCGGATGTAGCTGAATACCTGTATTTTACACGGAGCGACAGCCTATCTGACCTTCACAACCCAGTTACTGAGTAATACGATACCTTTTGGTAAGACTGGTTTGTCAGACTTTTGGGCTTCTGACGACCCGTAACGACTGCAGTCGTCAAAGATCCACGATTAGTAGCCGAGACCAACGGCTTGACGTGCTTTGTGAAGCACGAAGGGGTCTTGGTATATAAAGATGGTGTCCCATCCACCGACCAATCAACGGCAAGTGTAGCTTAAGCTAATCGATTGACCTGTGCGGCTAATATTACTTAGCCACCAGTCCCTAAATAATATATTAAGTATGGAAGTATGGATTGATTAGAAAATAATACATAAAATAAATGTACAGAAAAGAAGCCATTACGCATTCTTACGATGTCATGTTATACACAATTTGGAAAAATACTTTGGCCTGGGGCAAAAATACTTTGGGCTTTGGCCCTCTTTATGATTTATTAGTCATAGGCTGCTTGCATTAAGATACAGAGGGGCAATTTCGTATCACACTTACTGTAGGAATCGGTTTAATTTTGACAGTTCAAAAACATTCTTTGCGTTATTTACTTTGTTGAGCAGACAAATTTTTCGAACATATGAAGCAATGGATTAGCAATATGCTTCAAAATCATTCAAACTGTGGTTGATAGTGTGTGTGATTCAATTTGTCGCTTGACTAAAACAAAAATACCCAAATCTACACATTCCACACCAACATACATACCCCTACATCGTACACCCCCCCACCTCACACCCCCCCACACACCTTCACCTCACACATCCCATATTCTTTATTAATACATACATCCATACTCACGCCTTCTCCCCATGAGGGTAGGCAGAAACTACAGAACGCCACCTGCTACGATCCTCGGTCGGTCATATACGCACGCCGGTTTCGAGTACTACGCACCTGACATTCCTGGCATTCTTTATTTATATAACTTTTTATTTATTGTATAGTTAACATCTTTGGCATGCTATCAAAATTATCTACTGTTTATTCTCTCTCATATATGTACGAGTATAGACAGTGTAAACTGGAAGAGAGGAACCACCTAATACAAGCAAATCTTTGCTTAAAAGGTGGCTCCAAACTTAACAATGTAATTTACTTATGTTGAAGAAATAAACTTTTTTTTTTGTGTGTGTTACGCAATTAGGGTGCAGGTTCCCACTACGGATAAGTCGGAACGGATCGATACCAATCGGTGCGGGTAAAATAGTTCCATACTTTCTGTATGCAAAGCGCATTCAGGAAGTATGGGACTATTTTACCAACGAACTTAATTCGTTGTATTTTACACATAAAGAAACGGGTTAAAGCTTGTCGGTACCGACTACACTTTTGCCTACCGGGCTCTCGTGGGTTCATCAGTATTGACCTGTACCGATATTGGAAAATGAACATAAACGTAACAAAAACAAACACAACGTTGTTTCTGGATGATTCACGCGTACGTTTCTCAACGAACGCATTATTGTCTGTGGTTTACTTTTGCCTTGTCATTGTACACATTTTTTCTCAATTGTTGTAACCGATTATAATTCTAATTACTTTAAACTTTATTGTTTCATTACATCAAATCGGGACCGGAAAACCTGTATCTTTACGCAAGCACACAATATAATCACCACGATACATAGTATATGAAGACGCTTTTATAACATTAAAACGTGCACCCATTTCCATACATTTTATGGACGTGGCCGACTATGATAATTATATTGTCACGCTAGAAATTATAAAAGCGCACAATCGGTCTGAATTTCATCAACATTACATAATTATTGACACTTGTAAAGCTGCGTTTTCACTTAGCGTTCTAAACAGTTCTGAGCGAGCAAAAGTCTGTTCGCGCGATAAATGAAAACACTTGAACGAGCGAAAATTTTTATTCAGTGATGATCGGTTGGACTCGGCGAGCGATTACTCGCTTGTTCATTCATTCAGTGAAAACGGCCTCATTGGCGAGCGAGCAGTTGTTCTGTGCATTCGCTCGACGTGGGACGTGCTCGGTTGTTGTCCAATCTTTTTTATTTTACTCGAGCATGGAGTGTAAACCAGAAAAAACTTTGCAACTAATTGAAAATTATAGAGCCCAGCTCAGCAAAATATTACAAAAATAACGCAATAAAAACGATGCGTTAAAATACATAGCCGATTATAATTTGACACCCAATACCGCCTTTTTCGCTCACGTTTTTTTAGAAAATTTCCAATTATTACAAACGCTGCAATAGCCAAAAGCAAACCAACGTCATGATCATCCATATCTACGAGTGAGAATGAGAACGCAGCTACGCCAACAAACTGTTCAGTACGAGCTTTTGTTTAGAACATGATCCTTTCCTCGTTGTAGTGAAAACAGGTGTTTTCTGTTTGAGCGAACATCGGCAGAACAGCAAACATTTGCTCAAAACAAAATGTTCACTCGGCAGGGTAGTGAAAGTCGGTTTTAGATTGGCACAAAAGCGAGTAGGTGGCTATAATATATATTATGTACTCACCAATGGGTGGAACAAGGCTGCCAAATTGCCAGTGATGATGATGAAGATTACAATATTTCTCACATAAAATTCCAATTAAAATCATAACACCAAACAATAATCATATTCGCATAGTAACTTGTCATCTTCATTTTCAGTTAGGTATGCAACAGTAAACTCGAGTACTCGAGATATGAATTGATTCCGCGCTCGGAATCCGGTCAAGTGTTAACGTATATTACACGTCCCTGTAATTGGCTCGCGGTAATGAAGTTGCAGGTAGCGATGAAGCGAAGTGATGGGAGTCGACTAACTGAATCGACTAACTGCATCGAACTGCATCGATTATTATAGCTGAACGATTTTTATATAAGTTTAAGTTACTAGGTTTCTTTTAGGATGAAAAAAAAATCATATTGTGTACCTATGAGATTATGTTATTTTTATTGATTGTTTAAAAAATATATATAAATGATAAAAGATTTTATTTCTGTAAGTAGGTTTATACAAACACTTTTACACGTCAAACATTTTTTTTTAAACTAGATTAGGCCGGCGTTTCCTATCTGAATACTCTGAGAAGAAAGGCCGAAACAAACTCAGAGGTCACAGTCTCTTTTAAAGTCCAGACATAATCTTGGTCAGATCATGTGAAGACCATGTAGGTTGGTGTCAGAAATGGTCTTTTGAGGAAAGAACCACACAGATTCAGTGGACCTGTCCAGTCAGTGCCAGCATCTGTCAGTAATCGTACAGCTCAACATAAAAGTTAAGGAGCTCAACGATTCGACGAACAATACCAAAGAAAGGACATTTGGGTAGGCCGCATAATTTACTCGAACTGGCAAACTATGATTATAGCTGAGAGAAAAAAAAACAAGGACCCACGTAGTCTTCACATTCACAGTATTTAAAATAATATAACATTTTACAAAGTAAATATTCATGTCATTGTATATATAAAATTCATCAATGACAATGTGTATATAAGAAAAAAATATTTGAATTTATTAAGGCTCAGATATAATGTTGTAATAGTAAGAATATTTTATATCGCCACGGTAAAGTACCTAAATAACCTAACCTGACTGATTTTAGGGTTCCGTAGTCAACAAGGAACCCTTATAGTTTCACCATGACCGTCCGCAGCTTAGCTCAGAGAATCTTAGTACTAGAAAGCTATAATTTGGCATGGATATACATATTAACCACGCCAACAGTGGTAAAATAAAATCATGAAAAAAATATGGTAGGTACCTCTTGTACGCATAAAGTGGGGATGCTTTTTTTCCATGGAGTGGGATGTTGTTGGAAAGGACTTTTAAAAATATTGCAGGTTTGTGAAAACAATTTTTCGATTAAGGGATCCGTTTTGGAAATATTAAGGTTCAAAGTGTCAAGTGTCCTCCCCCCCCCCCCTCTTTTCTTTTTTGGGTGGGAAGTCATCAAATGACTTCTCCTGCTCTGGGCGGAGCGGGAGGGCGTGTCAGACTTTTATACTGACTCAAACCCACCCGTGTTCCTTCAGTTGCCTGTGCCGGGGGCCACGGTAACTCTTTCGAACATCCCGCGGGTCCTTAGCTCCCTGCCAGCTAAACGTTTTGGGTAGGTATGTGAAAAAAAAAAATAGACGGTAGTAGTTTAAACAACGAAGTTAAAAGGAACACTATCACAACTGAGTAGATTTTACAAGTTAACGAGTAACAACTTACATTTGAGGCTGGAATGTTTGAGAGAACGTGTTTTTCAACTACAATGTTAAGTTTGTTCTTGGAATAAACTCATCTCAACTACAGAACCCTTCATTGTGCGTGGTCCAACACGCACTTGGCCGGTTTTTTTTAATAGGTACGTAAAAAAGGTCTTCGTAACAAATAATTAGAAAAGTTTTAACGAAACGGTAAATGTAGCCAATAGTATAATTGCCTATTTGTTTTCATATAAAATAAGTAGGTACAATATTTTACTCGTTCATTCGATAACCGTAAATTGTACACAGAACTAAATTATGTTTAAAATGCTTTAAACTCCATTCGAAGCTTAAATACCGCCCATAAATCCGCAACAAACCGTTACAATCTCATTAAATCGACTAGCTATCAATGCACTTGATTTCGAAAACTCGATTAATCGACTATTTGGTCAGCACTAAAAATTATAGACGGAATTAACTTCACTCGAGCAGGTGTTCTTGTCACTTCTCTACTTTCATTTAATATAGGTTTCTCTTTCAACTTGGTTACTTTGTTTAAGTTTATGTTATGCAAATGTAGACTTCGTTGTTAATTAATTTTAGTGTTGATTGTTTTGAGTTTTGATACTGTGTGGTTAAGTAATTTGAGGGTGAGGTTGCTAATTTCATGTGCTCGAGTGGTTTTCCAAGTGAATGTTTCTAACGATTGTTTATTCTAACAATGTTTTATAATAATAAATAGGTACACCTTACCCTGAAAAAGACACGAGAGGATGCTATCATCCTCTGTGTTTTAAAACCTATGTTTTAAATGCAATGCCTCAAAGCATGCCTTATCTACATGACGTGTGGATTATTCTTGATGGTTTGAAATTGATGATGAAAGAAAACAAATGCAATATGCAGTGTAATCAGTTCAGTAGCAGCTAACAAATCCATGAGGTTTATTATACCTTTATCAGTGGTTGTCCAATAGAAACGATAGCGATTTACGAGTTCTAGGTCGGAGGTTAAAACCCCGACAGGCACTTACTTTGGGTAAATTATTTCATCACCACTGCTAAAGCAACAAGTTTTTCGAATCATCGGTTAAAACCGATGATTCGAAAAACTTGTGAAATCCACCAACCTGTACCGGCACTACGTGGTGGATTACTGCTCAATCCCAGCAATGGAAACATTATTGGCTGATTACGTTTGCTTTGCATATGCTAAACCCTTATACATTTGGTCATCATTTCATTTCTACGTTAGACAGCCAGCAATTCCATTCAAATTTAAATCAGTACTCCACATGAACTCCCAAGTCGAATATTCAGTCTGGCTACCAGCATGATATTCCAAAGGTCTCGGCCATCCCGCATGTGACATTAACCACGAATACACTGCGATAACAGCACAAACAGCGGTGATAAATCCGTTCTTAGTTCCGTCCCGCTCCGCTCGCTCCGCTCCGCTTGCTCACGGTACAAGCTGTTAATTTCCGCTAGCTTGTATCGGCTGAGCGTGGCGTCGGCGGTATTATTACGCCTTCCCAGCAGTTTGCGACCTGTTACATAACACTTATTGGGTTGCGGTTATGTTGGGGAGAGCGGGTTATGAAATATTTAATTACATATTTTTTATTTATGTTTTAAATGGACAGACCTAGATATATCAATATTAAATGCAACATGTCCCGGAATCAATGCACAAACTCTTAAGAGGTCATTGTATAATTGCCGGTACGAGTCGTGAGCACAAATTCCGTCTTAACTTTATCTGCCCTCGTCAGTGTGCTCTTGTATTCTGTTTTCTATCTGTATATAAATATGCTTGTTCATACATTGATTTCATTGCTCCCGCCCGTGTGCAACCTACCGTGATAGAAAATAAGATTCGTCAGGTTTAAGAGTAAAGTTTGTGCTCACGACTCGTGCCAGCAACTATACTCATCGTTATGAACAGCTTTTACAATGGGACCAAACCTGAAATCGCGAAAAAAAAAATCTGCTGCTCCCTACATTTTAACGAGTAATGCAAACATGTACGGAACAGCAGATTTTTTTAGCGATTTCATGCTTGGTCCCATAGTAAAAATGTTCATAATGATGAGTACAATGAACCCTTAAGAGGTTATGCGTTAATTCCGAAACATGTTGTAGCTATTTAGCTGTAGGTACGGCTTGAAAGTTCAAGACCACATTGATAAACGTTTGTCTGTTCCATAATGCCGTGACCCAACGCAATGGCGGGATCTCATTTAAAGCCACGATCCCAATAAAAGAAAAGCTTTTCTGACTTTGCGCGTAAAAGCAACTGTTTACAGACATTTAATTCCTTCCACCCTTACTTCCTTATTCCTTACGATGTTCATAGACCTCGTGCGCTGTGAGTAGTGATGCCGTTGCATCAAGTATTGAAGGTATCAATACTAGATGCACTGGTCTCACTCAAAGTAACGTGCCACAGTAACCGACTCAGTTAACGATCTACACTAAATAAATATACGGTTTGCAGTTTTAACTCCAAAAGGTGGCGCGTGTATCTGAAATGTTTCTGCTAAAAACATCATGTTTTATATACTCATGATCATCTTTCTCTTGTCCTTATCTCCATTCGCAACGTGTCCTTTTCTTTCATATCTCTCTATACGTGACTAATAGATTCAACGCTTTAAGTGATAAGACCGTCCATTGTGTCACACTATGTAAAATTTCTACATTTATATCTGTAATTTTTACGGTGTACATAATAAAGAGTATTCTATCTATCTATAAGTCGTCATCTCAATTGTCACCCTCTTTTTAGCCATATCATATTTTACATAGTCCTTCCATTGTTTCTTTGGTTTTTCCTATCTCCTATAGCCATCCAGATTCATTCATTTTGTGTTATTTTTACAGATTATATGAAATGAGCAAAGCATTAAAGTTTATTTTGTATATTTTATTATGTGTCTCTTTTAACACAACTGTTGTAATTAAATTAATTAATTAATTAATACGTGTAAGGGCAAGTTTAATGGCATGTAAATAATGTAAAAAAAAAAACGATCTGGCTTGAAATCGTGCCACTTTGTATTTATTTCAACCAAATTAAAAGAGTTCTCTTTATTTTGTGAGGAGTAGTTTCACTGTTGTTACACAAAACATAAATCGCTATCCGCTCCTTTCACGCCCTAAATCACGGGCCTTATCTAACGTTCATAGGCCGCACTGGTTGGATATTGAGGAAATGACACAGATGTTTCGGATCACATGTAATTCTAGGTATGTACGCGGATCTTATGGTGCATTCAGTTGCTGACGTTATTATCGAGGCTTAGTGAGTCCGAAGTGCGGAGGTCTATTGTACGGAGTTTATTATTAACGGAAGACCACTAAATAGGTTTTATGTGGATGCAAAAGTACAAAAAGTTTATGGGTTTTCTTTATTGACTAGGCTAATAGTAGGTGTGTAAAAGTGGTGTGAAAGTAATCATTGAAACTGCGGGGCAATTGCGTAACACACTTACAGGTGGAATCGATTTCATTTTGACAGTTCAACAACATTCATTGCGTTATTTACGTTATTGAGCAGACAAATTTTTCAAACATATGAAGCAATGGATTAACAATATACTTCAAAATCATTCAGATTGTGATTGATAGTGTGTTACGCAATTAGGGACCCTGCGTTACTGGACCTTATGGTAATCCGCTTCACAGAATCCACATCCTTTAGTGTATTTATATATTTTGTAGTAAAAGGGCTGGCTGTGTTCAATATAATTCCTGTTACCTGAACCTATATTTTCAGATATGAAATAACAGGACACTCATTAAAACTAATACTTACTTTACATAACATACTTTCTAAAACTATTTATTTTTAAAATTTTACATGAGTAATTCTCCCTTTTTGTAAAGCACAAAATATTTTCATTCATTGACATTTTCGTCATAAATTGTCATCTGTCATGTTAATTTTTCTATGTTCTAAAGTATCAACGAACCTTTTATAAGGCTAAGGTCAGGTCTTCACTTTAAGCAGCTTTATTAATTGTGGCCGACCAAGGTGGCCGACTATCAATATTATGAATAAGTTATGTGTCAGTTTTCGTTTTAATGTTCTCAAATGTTAACCAACCTTTTATAAAGCTAGTGTTTAAGGTCAGGTCTTCACTGTAGCCGTTTATTGTTTCTGGCCGACTACCAATTATGATTAAGTTAAATTATTTTGAAATAAGATACTTCTTCCTCTTATAAATACGGGCCGTCAGGCCAAATAAAGCAGTCTACTTTCAGTCTCCAAAAGGATTTTATTACATCCCGGTGCGCAGCAGCGACCAGCTTAAACATCATCCCGCTGAGCACCGGCGACCAGCTCAAAGTCCTCCAGCTACATCGTTACAGCTGTTCGGCACATGGACGCCGTTGCCCGGACTCCCAGGGCCCACGGCATGAGGACGCCGAAGCCCTGGGAATTCAATGTAATCCCTCATCGCCGACGTCCAGGCGCTGGGGGACGTGAGACACCGCCCCCCATCACTGGAGGGACTCTGCCGTCATTAGTCCGGCTGCTGCACAGCGTTCAGACGCCGCAGCCTTAATTCTTGCTGAGCGGCACCACGTTCCTGAGAAGACGCTGCGTTCCTGACTCCGCGAGGACTCGTTTCCTATCCTCCTGATAATCACCGCAAGACCCCGCTGAACAAGGGTAGAAACATAAGTTTATTTTATTATATTTTGTTGTTTCGTGTCTGTCTGTGTGATCATGTTGTACTTCTAACCTGTGCAACGGTTTTGATGCGGTTTTCACCATCATTTAGAGAATAAATTATTCCGGAAGGTTTATGTGTATCATATATTAATATTAAACTTCATATAATAAAGAAATCTCGACTTTATGTCAAGTCGTACAAACCGTGCGAAGCAGGGGCGGGTCGCTAGTTTGATACAAATTGAAGATTTTTAGAACTAACTAAACATTTAGTATTTCGAGATTTGGAAACTTGATGTTTTCTTTGAGCTATTTGAACACTACGGGTGCCTTTTGAGCCCATTCCCCAAAAGGATTCATCGACCCAGACAGTCATGACAGGTCTATCTTCATTTGTTCTTTTAAGATTATATGTAACATAAAGGACTAAGTGAATATCGCTAATAAAATAGAGTACCCGGGCTTCTGTTGAAAATATAGGCTTTTTTTTTTAAAGAAACCTTAACATAACATCACGTCTGTAAATTCCCCGAAGTTAGTCAGAGGTAAAGGTACCTACGCTCATATTTCACAAATAGGTTTAAGTCCCACGTTATAGAAGACTGCCTCGTTGGTCTAGTGGTCGCAAGCGCTACTGCTGAGCATGAGGTTCTGGGTTCGATTCCCAGGTCGGGCAAGGTGTTATTGGGATTTTCTATCTGGAATTTCTCAGTAGCAGCCCGGAGTCTGGATTCACAAATCCAGAATCCCTCTGACTTCGTCTGAATTCGTCTGACTTAAACATAACTGGCGAAATTAGGGTGTTACTATAGGTACACCTCTGCCTGACTCTTCGGGGAAACAAGGCGTTACGTTATGTTATAAAAGGCAAGTTTTTTGCCATAAACCGGCGTCCCAATTGCGTAACACGCTTTTTTTTCACAATCCGAAGGATTTTGAGGAAATTCCTAATGTTTGAACATTTCTTCTGCTTGAAAACGTTAATAACGCAAAGCATGTTATCGAATTGTCAAAATGAGAGGCATTGCAACTGTCAGCATGTTACACAATTACCTCGCAGGTACAAATCCATATTCCGGACTGCTATTGGAAAAACTAAATTACACTTTTCCCGACCTGGTGATGCAACCCAGTACTATACACTTAGCAGCCGCACTTACGACCACTTAATCAACGTAGCCGTTATTTGACGGCCTTAATTAGTAATTTAATAAATTAATTCTTAATTCACTTCTACCAAGACTGGAAAACCATTGGTGAATGAATACTGGTCCTAACAGTACCAAGTAGTCTTTTTGAAGCATGCAGCCACTTAACTGCCTCGTTGGGCTAGTAGTCGCAAGCGCTACTGCGGACCACAAGGCCCTGGGTTCGAGCCCCGGGTGGAACAAAGTGTTATTGGGTTTTTTCCACTTGGAATATCTTTTTCGCAGCCTGGAGTCTGGATTTGTGCCCAGTTGAAGGCAATAGGCTCGCCCTCTATTACATGGGACTCAAACATAACTGCCAAAATATGGGTGTACTACACCTCTGCCAAACCCTTCGGGGATTACAGTCGTGAAGTTTTGTTATGTGTAGGTAAGTCAGCCACTTACATATTTATTTTCAGACTAAATGGTCAGATCAAATTCAAAATATTTATTTGTAAAACCTATGTGGGTGTAAAAACAAGTGTAATAAATAAAAATAATGTGAAAAGTTAACTATGTTTTGCCGGTAAGTAATCTCAAAATACACTTAGTAACATAATGACACTTAGTACATTAGGTAACATAATTAAATTTCGTTAAAATTAAATAACAAATTATATCAACGCTAAATTACGTATAATTACATGTCGGAAATACGTTAGTCGTCGTTTGATTAATCGGGACGCCAGCGCCGCCAAGCGGCGCTCGATAGAGTCGACAACATAACGCTCGTCGACTGGTCACTGGAGAACCAGAACCGGAGTTTGTCGGTGGCTGTCGAGTAGTGAACACGTTTAGAAACTGTCGCACGTTCCGTATAGTTGTGTTGTGTACCTACAGTGTGTGAATAGCTAGTGTGAGAAGAATCGCGATGGTGCCCGGGCGGTTACTCCCGGCAAAAAACGTCAAGGACTACTGTAACACATTGGTTACACACGATTAACGCTTAAACCTCTGTTATTATTATGAATAAGGGCTAATATCCTATATGTTAGTGTTTTACTCTGTGGTAAAATGGCTGCACTCGTCAACTAAATCATTCTAAACCAAAAGTAACGTTCGGAAACTTGAAAAAAAAAAGTTAAAAGTGACGTTTCGACAATGACATATGGCGCGAGTGATTTCTCCGCGTGTTTTTTTTTTAAAATAAAGTGTTTTCGTGTCTAATCGACGGTAAGTGAATGAATATTCATTTATAAGTAGTTATTACATCGTTTTAGATGATATTTGCACGAAATAACATAAAAGATACATTTTATTTGGGCATATAATGATACGTAAACAAACGACACTTTTGGCCATACTCTGTTGTCATCATATTTTGTTTATAAATACATCTCTCGTAACACAAGTATTGTTTATATTATATTTTATAGGATGGTCTGTAATTCAAGAACACAAAACAATTTACGTTAGTGAGTGCAGTTGATAAAACCATTCGCAGACCATTTTTTTGTGAGTAGAGTCATAGGTTACGTAGCGCGTGTTCTGTTGCGGTACTTTTTGGGCCGTTACGTCATTTTCTTAATGAGCTTGACCGGTTTCGATCGTGAATTATAATTTGATTTGAACTGCAAACGGTTTTTCTATTGCACAATAACCAACACTACCCATAGCACACCCACAGTAGTATGCCTGACGATAACTAGAGAGATGAACCTTCTCCGTCATACACCAACCTACAAAAAAGTTAACAAATTAGTCATACAACATTTTGTACATAGATATTCAAATTACTAGCTGTGCCCCGCGACTTCGTTCGCGTGGAAGTCGTAAGATATGCAGTATACTAAAATAACAGCCAGATTTTAATAAAACTCCCTCGTCCCCCGACCCGTCGCGTTGCATCGCCCACCCGCGCTATTACCACAGATTACCAGATAAATCACTCCGTGTACTTAAGTACTTACGTGCGCTAACTACCTACCGGCTGCCGGATCGCACGCGACCCATTTCTCAGTGGATTGCCGACAGCCGCGAGGCGCGTACGTATGCATATATTTCGGTCAACTTGACGTACTTAGTTTCAAATTATTATGATATTGCTGATTCTGGTGTATTATATGCAGTTGATGGATGTAGATCCAGCAAGATCGGAGATAAAACTTACCTTTTTTCATTTTACCTGCTGATACAGTTTTACTATCGTTTTTTAAATAGGTGAATTTTTAAACTTGCATGTTTGTATTTTATTGATGCATCTGAGATAAGAATAGAAAGGTCAATGACCTCCATTTGTCAATTGTCGTTTGAAAATAACGTTAAGCTAAGATCTACTTTTATTATCGTTATTATTTTGTTAATGTTATTTTCATATGATTATTGTTTATTTAAAAGCGTGCATGACGTCACAATATGGCTCCAGCGCAGGTTTGTTCATAGTGTAGAAGCATAGTAGTTACCTATTACGTTATTGTGTAAATGAACGCACAAATCAATTAATCGTGTTTTCAGTTTCCTCCATTTCGTATTTCATTCGTATTGGTGGCCATGTGGAGTGGTTACGTCACTGATTATTAAATAGTTAGGTATTACACGTTGAGTACGATGTATGCCTTACCTGTCTTACAGTAAATTGCAGTTTCGGGGTGTGGTCACTGTACGCACCGGGACTTACAGCTTAGTACGGCCGTTATTCCAAATGCGTACAGTGTGACTACGTTCGAGACAATTGAGCCTGGTACCTACTATCTACCTAAGACCCTACTGACTACAAACCTAGCCCTATAGAAATTACCTAGCACCCTATTATAGTTACCCTACAGCCCTAGCCTACCATACAAACCATACCAAACGTAGGTTACGTTGGTTTACGTGAGGGAAGTCTGTTACAAGGAGACCTACGGTAACAGACGGAGGTCGGGTAGGAATAGGGGTTTGTGTACGTCGTGCAATGTACACAGGAAATGGTTTTCTCACTGCCGATCCCACAGACTCATAGGACCGATGATGGCTAAAGGTGTCTTGGCCACAGTGAGAGGAGTTATAGGAGATGAATCAGACTCGACTCCAGCTTGATGACTAGTTTATTACGATAATTAACTTAATTATATACAAATTTTGTGGTAAATACACATTGATAGCTATTTACATGTGTGTTGTATGTGTATCGAGCCGATGAAGCGAAGATTTCAGTAGGTCACTTCGCAGCGCTGACGGCGCGCCGGTGTTGCTGGCGCGTAGAATGAATGCATGTCACTCTTAACGCTGATGCTGCGATGCTGTTGCTTGTTCATGGTTGAACATTCTGCCACCCCTCAGCACCGGGACTCCAGTTGGTATAACTCAACAGGATGTGGTAAAGTGTATATAGGTCCTGTTGTTCGTTGGGTAGATGTCTCGTTGACAGCGGGTGGGTTTGGTTCTCTTGCTGGTTGCTTAGCTGGCTCGGTACTTATTCTTCTGGTCTTGTGCTGCACTGTGGCTCCCATCCATCTCAGTATTGTTGGGCCGTAGAAAACTAAAAACAAAAATATTAAAAACATGATTATACACGATATTGCAGTTGTTAAGTATGTGTGAGAACTAATTTGACTCCATACAGTACTATCTAATTCGGTTTGTAAAGCATTTTCTTTGTTAATTAAATGCTGAAAGATCTCTAAGTTATCTATGACTTCTTCTTTGGTTATGTTTAGCATGGATTTAGTCACCATGTGCGTATTAATGGGAAAATCTATTTGTTTTGAGTATGATGTTACAATCGGTACTGAAACAATTCTTTTGGCAGTTAATATGTTATTTGTTGTTTTAATAACGCAGTTATCTGCGATCCGTATTACACCAACATTTTGGAGCTCAAGTTCTTCTCTTTGTCCATCACACAGTATTGAAGTCGTAACCCGATCTCTTACAATGAATAACCAAGTGTTTGGCATGTGAAGTTGTTTCCATATTATTTCATTGGGAAATTGAAACGTTTTGGTAGGACATTTTGTATGTGTCTGGTTTTTGAATAGTTGATTTACAATGCAATTTTCATTTAATTGCATGTTTTTCACGGCCCCAGGATAGCAAATAAAATGGTTAGTCCATTCTAAACATCGTTTGAACTCCTCGTAGTTCAAGTCAAAATATAGTTCGTTGTTGTAATCTAACCCTATGTAAGCTTTAGGTATTTCTAGATTTTGGACAGACTTATCTGAGTTTATCTTTGGGACTGGTGTAATATACATTAAAATATATTTAGTTATCTCTTGTATAGGGAAATAGGAGTATACTTTTATATGAGTATTGTTTTCAGTTATCTTGGTGTCCAGTATCTGTTGTTGAACGATTTTTAAATTAGACGGTAACTTTTTGTTTGCTGATGATATCAGGTCACTGACGTTCTTTGGTGTTAATACACTATATACTGTTGCCTTGGTTAAGTATATTTCCAATATTCCGTTATAATAATCCATGATTTCTTCCATGCAGTTATATGCTAATTGGTAAGTATGCATAATACGTATGTTTATACTGTTGTGGTCGACTGTACTGAACCAATGGTCGAAAGACTCCATGTAATCTATAACTTGGTTTAGTTTAGTTTGAAACCCTATAAGTTTCTGTTTTATTCTTTCTTCAGTTTTGTTGACTTGTGAGATTGTTGATATCATGAATTTGGTTTGATGGTTGGCAGCTTCAATTATTTTTTTTTGGTTTAAATTTAATGAATCTATATCTCGGTATGCCTCATCATTCACTCCGAAGATCGACGTCAGTAACTGTCCCAATATGCCCCTTTTCTTCCTACTTTGGTTTACTTCTGTCAAATATTCTTTCGTCCGTTCAAATTTTGATTGTTCTTCTAACAAATGGTGGTGTAATTGCTTGCAAAATGCGGAATCTGTTCTTTTCTCTGCATTTGTACATAGTTGACTAAATTGTGACGTCATTGTTTTTATTTTGACAAAGTCTTGCTGTAGGTGTTGCTTTCCATAATTTATTTCTATCCTAAATATTCCTCTGTCAATGCTTGCTGTTCCTATTTGTTCAACATAAAATCCTGGTGGTATCTTTTTTAAAGAGTATGTTGTTGTAGTCGATTTTGCTGAACCCAATAGTTGTAAAATGATGAAAAGCAATGTGAGCCATTTGAATGCTTTATGACGTCGTCCTGGTTGATTTGTTTTGTTATTTTTTACGATTGTCGCGGTATTTGTTTGTATCGCATGTATAGGTTCATTACTACTACTATTACTACTTATATTTGGTTCGATTGGCAATGGTATTAATGTGTGGATTGATCGTTTTTGAGTTGTTCCTGACGATTTTTGAAGTGTCACTACTCGGGATAAGTTGTCGTTACCCGTATGTATTTCCTTTATTTTTGCTAGTGGCCATTTGCTTGGAGAGACTTTTTCGTCTTTTATAATTACTAGTGTTCCAACTGATAAGTTTCCTTGATTAGTTTTCCATTTGTACCTCTGTTGGAGTTGATGTAAATAATCTTTAGTCCAGCTTTTCCAGAAATCCTTTTTCATTTTTTGTATCTGTTTCCATCTGTTTATGTGATCTGTATTAGTTTCCGATAGCGGGTCTGGTATCCCTACTGCTTCTCTTCCTATTAAGAAATGACTAGGTGTTAATACGATATTGTCGTTTATATTTTCACTTAGTGCACATAACGGTCTTGAGTTTAAACATGCTTCAGTTTGTTGTAAAAATGTGCTCATTTCTTCATAAGTTAGTGTCTGTTCTCCTATCACTCTACGCAAATGGTGTTTCATAGATTTTACTCCCGCTTCCCAAATCCCTCCGAAGTGGGGAGATGATGGAGGAATAAAGTGCCATTGTGTTCCAATGTTAGTCAACGTGTTTTGAAAGTCGTCAGACTGGGTTATGTCTAACATGTCTTTGTACAAGTGGTTGGCAGCGCCTACGAAATTCGTTGCGTTGTCACTATACATGTGTGATACTGGACCTCTGCGTGCCATAAACCTTCGTAGTGCTGCTATGAACGTTTCTGTTGACAAATCGCCTACTAGCTCCAAATGTACCGCTTTCGTGGATAGGCAAACAAATATCGCAATGTAGCCTTTGTAAGACTTATGACCCCTACCTTTCATTGTTCTCACTGATATTGGTCCAGCATAATCCACACCTGTGTGACTGAATGGGTACGATTCCGTCACTCTTGGTTTTGGTAATGACCCCATTTTTTGTGAGGCAGTGGATGATCTGTATCTAGTACACCTTACACATTTCCTAATGCTACTTTTCACGGTTCGCTTTCCTCCAAGTATCCAATATTTCTGTCGTATATACGCTAAGGTCAAATTATTACCTCCATGTAATGTGGTTAAATGAGCATCACGAACTATAATTAATGTTACATGATGGTCATGAGATAAAAGAATCGGGTGTTTTTGATCATATGGTAGACTGGAGTTTTGAAGTCTTCCTCCTACTCGCAGTAAGCCTTCATTATCAATGAATGGGTCAAGGCACGATAACCTGTTTCCTTTCTTCAACGATTGTCTGGCTTTAATAGTTTTGTACTCCTCGGAAAATACTTCTTGTTGCACTAAGAAGAGGACTTTTTTAGTTGTTAAATTAATTTCCATACAACTTAATGGTTTTTTGTGTTCTTGTTTATTTACGAACCTGTAGCAATATGATAACACTCGTATCATCCTTTGAAAGCTTGAAAACCTTGTCCAGATTTCATTTTTAGGTATAATAGTTATATGGTAACATCGTTTAATCTCTTCACATATCTCTGGTATAGTTTTTGTACTAGGAATGTTGTCACTTCTTAACCACTCTGGTCCATTCCACCACAGGGATAAGTTTTGTAATTTGTTTGGCGTAGTACCTCTTGTAATTAGGTCCGCTGGATTTTGCAATGTATTCACATAATTCCATTGCGCTTGTGGTAATATTCTTTGTATTTCGGCTACTCTGTTAGCTACGAACGTCTTCCATCGCTCAGCTTCACCTTTGATCCAGCCGAGAGTAATCATTGAGTCGGTCCAGCAATAAATACTTGCGATTTGCATTTCCATTCCCGTGATTACTTTCTCCATCAGTTGGGTTAATAGTACTGCAGCACATAACTCCAATTTTGGTAATGTAATTTTGTGCTTTTTAGGCGCTACCTTTGATTTCGCTTGTAAAAGGGTTACGTTAAATGTATTGTTATTTTGTGTCCGACAGTATATCACTGCACCGTAGGCTTTTTCAGAAGCATCACTGAACCCGTACAGCTCTACTCTCGAATTGTTTGAAAAATGACACCATCTTGGGATGGAAATCTTTTCAATTGTCTTTAGTTGTTTTTGTGGTTCCATCCATCTTGTTTTAATAGTTCCCTCAACGGATTGATCCCATTCTGTCCCACTTGTCCAAAGTTCTTGAATTATGAGTTTCATATTTATAATGACAGGTGCTAGCCATCCGAGAGGATCAAATATCTTGGCGATTTCCGATAAAATAAATCGTTTTGTTGGTTTTTCATTTACATTAATAGTAATCTGAAAACAGAAACTGTCCTGTAATGGTGACCACAACACTCCTAAGGATTTTCTAGTTTCATCTAGCGGTATTTTCATCACTTGGTCGTCTTTGCTTTCATTAGGTACATTTTCTAACAACTCAGTACTGTTAGACGACCATTTTCGTAACTTAAATCCGCCTTTTCGTAGCATATTTATTAAGTTTTCTTGTAACATTTTTGCTGACTCAACACTAGTATCTCCAGACAAGATATCGTCCACGTAGAAGTCCTGGAGAGTTGTCTGGCTGGCTAATGGGTAGCTTGCTTTTTCGTCAATAGCCAGTTGTTGTAGCGTCTTAATCGCTAAGTATGGGGCAGCTGCAGTTCCATACGTTACTGTAGTTAATTCGTATTCGTCGATAGTATGTTTCGGAGATTTCCTCCATAGTATTCGTTGGTATGTGAAGTCTTGCTCGTTTATTTTTATGTATCGGTACATTTTTTCGATGTCCGCCATAAATGCTATTTTGTGTTTACGCCAACGTAACAGTATAACTGCTAAATCTTGTTGTAGTCTTGGTCCCGTAAACATGTTATCGTTTAGACTGATGTTAGTACTCGACTTGCTTGACGCATCAAATACTACTCGTAGTTTAGTAGTTAGTGAATCTTCCCTGATTACTGGTTGATGTGGTATATAGTATTTACCTTGGTAATAGTCAGTATTAGTAACTTTCCTCATATGGCCCATTTCTAGGTACTCATTGAGGAACTCTTGGTATTTGTTTCGTAAATTTTCATCCTTATCGAACTTTCGTTCTAATTGTAAAAGTCTTGCAATAGCTCTTTTGCGCGAATTCCCGTAATCCACGTTGCTATTTTTGAATGGGAGTTTCACTGTATATGTTCCATCTGGATTTCTTATAGTAGTTTTTTGGTAATAATTTTCACAAGTCTGATCGTCGTTGGATAATTGGTACTTTTCAGGAATTTCTTCTAATTCCCAAAACTTGTTTAATTGTTGAACTTCTGTAGTACGTGTCATCGTACTAATAATTGTATTGGTATTGGTAGTAGTGCCGCAAATACCGGATAAAATCCACCCAAACTCGGTATTTTGAGCGATTATTCCGTCTTGCATCTTATGTAACTCGTTTAGTAACAAGTTACTATATTCTTGTGCCCCCAATATTATATCTATTGGTCCTCTTTTGTAGTACGTAGGATCGGCAAACAGTTTGTTTCCTAAACAATCTGATTGTACTTCTGGTAAATTTTTTTCTGGTAAACAGCCAGTTAGTTTTGGTAGTATTATAAGTGTGACGGGTAACCTATATTCACTCGGAAATCTTGGCTGTAGCATGACACTGATCGAGTTTTTCGATGTTTTGGGTTTTTCGTCAGCAATCCCGATTACTTCGGTATGTATCTTAATACGTGGGTACGACAACAGTTGGGCAACCTCTTCTGTGCAGAACGATGCCTCTGAACCTTGATCACATAGAACCCTAAGTAAATGCGATGTCCCATCTGACGAGTGAGTTTTTATTATGGCCGTTGCTAGTAGTGTAGTTTTTGGTATATTAGTTTTGTCAATAGTAGACACGCTTGCTACAGTTTTCGTCATGGATTTACTTGTAGATGGGGTTGAAAAGTCTTCCTTTTTTGACTCACTTTTTGCGTGTTTTATAGTAGTATTATTGTTGCTTTGATGTAAATAAGAATGATGACCTCTTTTCCCACAGTGCCCACAACTTTTATTGCTGTAACACTTTATCGACGTTTCATGAGTCAGACAATTTTTGCACATCTGTTTTTCGTTTACGATCTTATTGCGATCTTGCACTGATAGCGTTTTAAAACTAGCACATTGGTAAATGCTGTGTTCGTGACTTTGGCAAAACCAGCATATACGTTTGTCCAATTGTTTGGTTGCGGAATTTGCTGACTCATGGCGCGGTCTGTGAGCAAAAGATTCTTCCCTCAAAGAGCTTGAAGTTTCCAGACACTTAAACCTTTTTTCTAAGAATTGCATCATTGACGAGAATTCTTGTAGTTCATTTGGCTCTTTTAATTGCTGTTCGTATTTTTCATCAGTTTCGGAGTCCCATGTTCTACTAAGTATTCTTGTTAAAATAGGATCCCAAGTTGAAATGTCGATGTTTTGACTTTTTAGCGCTTCTAGGTTCTCGTTGATTGTATCATGGAGATTTCTCAAGTTCGTGGCAGTACTTCTCTTTATTTTCGACATACTCAGAATGTTATCGATATGCTTAGTAATGATTATTCTATGATTTTTGTATCGTCTTGTTAACAGATTCCATGCAACTACGTAATTAGCGTCACACACTGTTAAATGCTTGATCAGCTTAGCGGCGTCACCTCGCACATGCGTTTTCAAATACTGCATTTTTTCCGTGTCACTTAATAATTTCTCTTCATGTACTATTTTCAAGAATAAATCATAAAAGGAATTCCATGACTCATAACTTCCACTAAATGTTGGTATTATTATTTTTGGTAATTTAACCGAGGTTCTATGGTTGTTGTGTGTCGATTGTTGACCTATCATTGCTAATAATTTCCCCATTACAAGATCGAATTCCGTCTGTGTTTTCTCAAACATGTTTTCTTGAAAGTAGCTGTGTTCCAACGTACTATCTTCCCTCAGAATAAGTACATGTGTTTCTTCAATTTCTTGCCACTGTTTTTGTAAAGTAGTAATTAGAGATTCGAAATACCAACTCGCTGTCTCTTCAGTCATCGTTTGAGTTGCCGACTGCAGTTTCTTCTGCATCTGATTAATACGAAATAGTTGAATATATAGTTTTGGTGAGCTAACGTCTTTTCCCTCTTCGGGGTCTATATCTTCTGGCTCATACAGTTGGTTTACTACCTCTAGTCTTTTCTCACACTTCAACAGGTACTCAATCGCCTGCGTATACTGTGTTTCGATAGAACCAAAGTAGTTGGCAGTGATATATTTGTGATTACACAACACATCCTGGTTTTCTAGTCGTGAGTGGTTTTTTGACGTTCTAGTAAATATTTCTGTGAGTCGAGTCCTTCTCTCCGTGATATATTTTAGAGTTTTTCTTGATGCCGAGTCTTTCTTGATGTTGGTAAACATTTGTCGTAGTTCATTGTAATCTGCTTCTTGGCTTCTTATGACTTCGTTTATTTCTTGTATGTCCATTTTCCCTATCTGTCCCTACTAGTCCCGTTTGTTAACAACGCTTCCTACTTGCCCTTTTATACTACTTATAAGTGCGACTTCTCAAAATATTGGTGAACCCAATTGTTGGTGCCGGTTCCCGATCCGCTATCGTACAACTGGCGTGTACGTATGTCAGTCCCTTTTTGCATACAACAAACAAGCGCTTGTTATGTCCGCTAGTTTGAAGTACGTGTAAACGTCAGTCAGTCAGTATAACGTATGCCAAAAAGAAGAACTTTTTTCCCTTTATTTAATATTAGTTCACAAATGATACAACGTTAAAGTACCGATTAAACAAATTACCCTGGTTTCCCTAAAAATTGCTCGAAGGACCAAAATGTACGCACCGGGACTTACAGCTTAGTACGGCCGTTATTCCAAATGCGTACAGTGTGACTACGTTCGAGACAATTGAGCCTGGTACCTACTATCTACCTAAGACCCTACTGACTACAAACCTAGCCCTATAGAAATTACCTAGCACCCTATTATAGTTACCCTACAGCCCTAGCCTACCATACAAACCATACCAAACGTAGGTTACGTTGGTTTACGTGAGGGAAGTCTGTTACAAGGAGACCTACGGTAACAGACGGAGGTCGGGTAGGAATAGGGGTTTGTGTACGTCGTGCAATGTACACAGGAAATGGTTTTCTCACTGCCGATCCCACAGACTCATAGGACCGATGATGGCTAAAGGTGTCTTGGCCACAGTGAGAGGAGTTATAGGAGATGAATCAGACTCGACTCCAGCTTGATGACTAGTTTATTACGATAATTAACTTAATTATATACAAATTTTGTGGTAAATACACATTGATAGCTATTTACATGTGTGTTGTATGTGTATCGAGCCGATGAAGCGAAGATTTCAGTAGGTCACTTCGCAGCGCTGACGGCGCGCCGGTGTTGCTGGCGCGTAGAATGAATGCATGTCACTCTTAACGCTGATGCTGCGATGCTGTTGCTTGTTCATGGTTGAACAGTCACAGAATAATAAATAGTTACGTAGCATAAAATATTCCTCGCTCTTCCATAAGTATTTTAAATATGCTAAAACATTAAAAAGTATTTTATTTTATAAAGTTTACTAGAAATACCTACTGACATCTTTACCGAAAATGGCAGCCCTGACAATTCACAATAACCACGCGGCGGCGCGCAGCTACAAAGCAAAGCTCACTTTACGCTTGTAAGGTTAGGTATATTTTCGTTCGTAGCGTCTAGCGACTCGGAGGTGTAGGCTATTATAGCAGTAGGTATTGAACATTTTTATGGATTGATTTATCTGGTAATCTGTGCTATTACTTCGTTTTCTTTCTGACTTTTTCTTTTTGCTCGGCTCTTATGGGTCGTAGCGTGAAGTTAAATAGCCTATAACTATCCCCGACAATTAGGCTACCGAATGCGTAAAGAATTTTTCAAATCCAACTTTTTGTTCATTATTTCATGGGTTTTTTTTTTTTTGCGCGGAACCCTTATTATTTTTCTAAAATAAAAGGAACCTAAGTTACCCGCCGTAACAACAGCTATATACCAATGAAAATCCCATCAAAATCAGTCTAGCCGTTTCGGAGATCAGCCGGAACAAACAGACAGACAGACAAAAATGTTTAAAATTGCTATTTTGTTACAAGTACCATATATTTTTTCTTATGTATTTAGTAAAAAGTTGTTTTTTTGACATTACAAACAGACACTTCAATTTTATTTATTTGTATACATATAGATGTATACAAGATGTAACATAAATAACGCACAACCTCTTATGGGGTCATTGTACTCATCATTATGAACAACTTTTACTATGGGACCAAACCGAAAATCGCGAATAAAAAATTAGCTGTTCCCTACATCTTGACGAGTTATGCGAACTAATATGTAGGGAGCAGCTGATTTTTTTCGCAATTTCAGGTTTAGTCCCATAGTAAAAGTTTTTCATAATGATGAGTACAATGACTCTTTAAGAGGATGTGCGTTATTTATGTTACACCTTGTAGATTAGTAAAAACATAACACTTCTCCTACATTTTGTATACATAGTATGGTTTTAAATTGTAATATGTATTAAGAGAATTACAAATATTATCACAGCATTAAACTACTTCTAACTCTTACTGAACAAGAACATCTATATACATCTATTTCGGACAGTACATTACGTCCATATTATCTTCAAAAACATCCGTGTTTTGTGTATAATCAGCCTTATTTTCACCTAAACCCACGCGTTTAAGTCTGACAGTATCACCACGGCACGTCAGACGTCAGAACTTATGTTTCTTACCTTGTTTAATAAACACAAAGTATGACGCTTTATTACAAACTCGCAAATAACGAGATCATTGTGTGTTTTAATTGCGAAAGGAATTTATAGAATGAAGGAAGAATGAATGTTGAAGTTAATGAAAATTGTAGACTTGGCTTTATTTTGTTTGTGCTTTAGGA
The DNA here is from genome assembly GCA_947568875.1 of Fissipunctia ypsillon. Classification (NCBI taxonomy): domain Eukaryota; kingdom Metazoa; phylum Arthropoda; class Insecta; order Lepidoptera; family Noctuidae; genus Fissipunctia; species Fissipunctia ypsillon. The sequence goes on along the minus strand of OX387651.1, from coordinate 6,680,223 downwards.
AGAAATGTCTTAGATACGGTGAGTCTGGCCTGGGTAAAACATGGTAGGTAGGTACTACAAAAAAATCATCTTCTGCCTAGCCTTTTCCCAATATTTTTGGGGTCGGCTTCCAGTCTAACCGGATGCAGCTGAATACCAGTATTTTACATAGAGCGACAGCCTATCTGACTTCCACAACCCCGTCACAGGGTACGAAACCCCTTGGTAAGACTGGTTGTCAGACTTTCGGGCTTCTGACCAACCGTAACGACTGTCAAAGATCCAGACAGCTGGGACAAACGGCTTAACGTGCTTTCTGAGGCACGGAGGGGTCTTGACTATGGGACCAAACGTGAAATCGTGAAAAAAATATCAGATGTTCCTTACATTTTGGCGAGTCATGCGAATATAAATGTAGGGAGCAGCTGATTTTTTTTCGCGATTTCAGGTTTGGTCCCATAATAAAAGTTGTTCATAGTGATGAGTAAAATGACCCCTTAAGAGGTTGTGCGTTATTTATGTAACGTCTTGTACAATTACTTGTCCCGACTGATTCACCAACGCAGAGCCTAAACCGCTGCGGCTACAAACTTGAAATTTTGGCAGTTAACGTCTTTTATGTTGTAAGCATCCACTAAGGAAGGGTTTTTGGAAATTCGACCTTTAAGGGGGTGAAAAGGGGGGATTTTGTTTGTATGAAAAATCTTATTTCTTGAGTTAATAAACTGGAAACATGAAACTCTAAATAAATTATGAAGTTAGTAATTTTTTTTGTTTTTTTAAACTAAGAGGTGGTTTAGAAAAACAAAATATGACAAACTTCATTATTTATGTAGATAAGCATAAGCAAGACTAAAGGGGGATTGGGGGGTGTCAAAGTTTGAATGGAAGAATTTTAACGCGCAGTCCGATTAACTCGAAACTCAACTCTACATCATGTTGAAAAATAAGAAAATGAAAAATAATTTCTGGATTAAAAATTTATTTTTTTGATTTTATGATTTTTTAAATTATTTTTTTTAACTTTACTGATACCTTTTGCTGATTTCAAATACCGCTTCGATTTGAGTTTCGCTGTAATAGGGGTTATAACAAGTCAAACTTTTCAAGCATATCAGTACGTCACTATTCACTGGCCTCCAATTTTCTTACGATGTCTTCTACACACTCATTTCCACTCTTTCCATCCATAAAAGCAATAAAAATGCTTCATAGTCTCAATCAAAAACATGTAATCTGTAACTTATCGAGAAATCAAACAAAAGAACAAGTAAAACCGTCGAGCGGCGATAAAACAGAACACAAATTGTCAATCTAGAGCAATCGCGATTCATCTTGAATATCTCGATTCGATATCGAATAGACGCGATTCATCCGCCGTTTAAATCAATCGATACTCGATTCCAGCCATTAATATCGTTTCCTACCATTTTTCCGCCTGTTTCAATATTTACGCTAGTTCCATTAGTGTTCCTGTTTTAGATTTAACGTTCTCTTTCTATGGCATTAGTTATTCTACAAGTTTTTTTGATTATTTTACGATTTTATCATAAGCACAGGGTCGTATGTGTATTATTTTTATGAACTCATATATTTTTATTCACGTATTTATTTATTTTTTATTTATTTTTTATCACGTCGGGGTCACCAGTATAGAGGCATGAGGAACAGGATGTAAAGTTCGCTCATCCTCCGTAGAAAAGGGAGGATCCTCCGACTAGACGGGTGTTATGTCTGGTGGGCTACTGCCCGACGGTTGGTGTCGGGATGTTGATATGCTAGTCGCGCGTCGCGCGGTAAACTCTGATTGCGCGATGCAGGATTTTGCGTGACGTTAGTATGACGCGTTCCATTGTGGCGATGTAGATATACCGCCACATATTCATTTTCAAATATTTTTGATCAGATCTCTCATGACAGTGTTTCATTTAGAAGTTTTTGTTTGTGTCGAGGGTTTTTGAATTTAATTCTTATATATAATGAAAAAAAAGGGGGGGAAGGGCTTGTGGCTAAGAAATAACAGCCGCACGGATTGACCGATCAGGTCAAGCTACGCTTGCCGCGGTTGGTCCGTGGATGAGTGACTATCTTTACATACCAAGACCCCGCCGTTCCTCGGAAAGCACGTTAAGCAGTTGGTCCCGGCTGTCATTCGTGTACCTTTGACATTCGTTATGGGTCGTCAGAAGCCCGAAAGTCTGACAACCAGTCTTACCAAGTGGTATCGTATTACCCAGTCACTGAGTTGTGGAGGTCAGATAGGCAGTCGCTCCATGTAAAATAATGGTATTCAGCTGTATCCGGTTTGACTGGAAGCCGACCCCAATATTGTTGGGAAAAGTCTAGGCTGATGGACTTAATAAAAAATAAGACATAAAAAACAAATGAACGTCCACAATTTATGCAAGTGTAAAACACATTTGGAAGTCACTGGTCTGGAAGTCACACAAACACAATACCTGTGCTGTAAGTTGGTGAAGGTTGGGTATCCTGCAAATTCCAGGTGATGCTGCAGCATCAGTTCAAGGTTACTATGTTCTTCTAATATAAATGAAGTAACAGAATACCAAATTTCGAATCGATCAGACCTGTGGAAAATGCTCATATCCATATCCATAACTAGAAAAGAGCTGATAATCTTCAAATGGCTGAACCGATTTTCTTGAATCATAGCTAAGAACACTCTCGATGAAGCCACCTTTCAAACAAAAAAAAAACAAAATCGGTTCAGCTGTCTTGGAACTACGATGGCGCAGACAGACGCACGGGATACACACGTTAAACTTATAACACCTCTCTGTTTCCGTCGGAGGTTAACAATACATTATATTTTATGTAAATTATCACTGTGAAAATAACTACAAATCATATTTTTCACAGAAATCATAAAACTAATACAATTAACTTCGTAATTAAAAGTAATACGGCTTCTATTCATATTCAGCACAGAAATATGAGAGGACAACATTGAATTCCGAGAAGAAAATAATTAAACGTTTTGTGAACCTCGAGTAATTTGCCGAAAAAAGAAAATTATTTGTTGAACTGGTATTGTTGTCAGCACTGTATAATTAATATATGCTACTTCTCTTTTTTGGAATTGTTGCGAGAAATGGGGAAATTCGAGGAAGACATTTGCCAAGGTGTGGGACAACACTAAATGACCATTGTGCGATCGTGGGGCATTATGCATACAGTTTATTTATTTTCATAGCTTGTAGGTACATGACATAACGTATTAAAAAACAATATTTGTGATCTTTGTACAATTTAGCTTAGATTAGGCATGCAAACATTAATAAATGAAGTAAAGTAGGTAATAAAAAAATAGCGTCAAAATACAAAATTACGAATTACAGTTCAAAATGGGTACAATAAAATAGGTTTGTTATGTCGTTAAATTGCATAAAAATATTATAATGATCTTAAATTATTAATCTTTTTGGGGTGGTTGGGATTTACCTCCTAGTGCTCCATCCCGGACAACAGCACCACGGGCTTGCCTGTGGTACGGCTGAACGATTCCACTTAGCGGTGGTACGCTCCGCAAGGGGCTGCCTGGCTTGCGACCACCATCCTACCGGAGTCTGGCGCCAAGCAGCTTGCTGTGTTTCGTCGGTGTGTGGGAGTGCCAGTGCCTTGAGGGGAAAAGAAGATTGTCAGTTGCGCTGTTCAGAACCGGTTTTGGTCTCTGGGCATAACTAGCCGGGTAACTCATTTTAGAGGGTAGCGGGATTCGAAGCACGGTGCTAGCCGTTGGCCGACCGCAGTCAGTAGGCGGTCCAAATAGCACGCCAGCCACGTGCCTAAGGCTGTCCCGCTAACTCGCGACTGGATGGGATGACCCGGTGGCCATATCCGAGGGAGGGGGGGGGGCGTAGGTTCGGGAGTCCCGCAGTCTCCAAATGAGTTCCCCATAGGTCTGGTTAGCTCTAGTGCTCCACTTGGATTACTGAGCAGCGCCTCGACAAGTCTACTTTTTTCCGCAACAACTCTACACAAATATGACCAAAACACATAAGAAAAACAACGGCTGCAATTCCTCCCATTAAAAGTGCACCTCACTAACATCAGGGAGTTGCATTCCAATCTCGATCCGGCCCATTATCACCTTGAGACTTAGAAGCTGCACCTGTTTTTCCTAACGAAGACGAAGATTACAACTCCGTCGGATGTGGTGTACCTCAACTACCCGGGTTACTCTCTTGAAAACAAGTTCAAGAAGCAAGCTGTCGGGCGGCGGCTGTCGGCTGGAGGGTCTGTGTGTACGTCCGCGATGACATTTGTTGTCGTCGTCTTGCTTTGAGAAATTAGGTTTTCTGCCATATGGCTGCTTCTAGACACTGACGTGGAGAAATCTCTCTACATCGACGTCTACCGATCGCACAGCAGTGACCAGGAGACAACAGCGCTCTTTAATTTTAGCGTGGAGTCGACTGACGTAGCTAGCCCAGCAAACAGCGAACAGGGAAGCTCATTTTTCTGGGGGACTTCAAAGCCCATCGCAAAGAGTGGTTGAATGTGGAATGGGGGTGAATGTGGCAACGCGTGTACCGGATGTTGACGGCCATAAACCTAATTGATTGGACCTTCTGCTGTCATCTGATCCGGAAAGTCATTAAGCGTCGGTCTTAGCCCCGCTGAGAACGTCTGACCACTGTCTAGTGAAATCCCTATTGACCTGCTCTCCTCCAAATAAAAATCCTAGATGGACGAGGCGAGTATGGCGGCAGACTGGGATAAGATGCGGTACTTTTTTACGTCTTATCCATGGCGGTAAGTGTGATTCTCCTCGGGAGACCCTCGTGCTGTGCTGACGTGGTTGCGGACATGATTCGGCAGGGAATGGAGTATTTCATTCCATTCTCCGACATCCCACTCTGTCACAAATCCCGGCCTTGGTATGATGCAGAATGCGCCCACGCTGAGGCCTGAAAACAGTCTGCCTACTACGCCTGGGTCAAGGCCCGCGCCAAAATTAGAGCGCGTAGGTTTCAAGAAAAGAGCCTTTTATTCTGCCGCCAAGTTCTGCAAGCGGGTTTTACGTGGGGTAGGTTTCGACCATGTCGGATGTATTGGGGAAAAACTGGCTTCGCACCGTTCGGGTAGTAAACAGGTCTGCTCCAGTCTCACTCTGCAAGTGAGAAAGCAATTGTTGCAATGTTGTAAATAAGTTAATTAATTTCAATCGTATAATAATGTCGATCCCCCAAAAATTAATATATTAATAATGTCCCATGTAATAGGGCGCTCGCCCTCTATTACATGGGACTTAAACATAACTGGTGAAATGTGGGTGCACCTCTGCCTAACCCTTCGGGGAAATAGGGCGTGATGTTATGTTACGTATAATAATGTAAATTTGTCATGTAATTAGTAATTTTAGTTTTAAGTCCCACCCAATCAGGTTAACTTATTAGCTTAATACGTAATGTATATATTAAGCTAATTAACAACAATTTCACAGAACTTTGTTCATTTTTTGTCAATTTATAAATTCCTTTAATTTTGTTGTGTGTAGTATAGTATATATGCAATAAATTGTGGTGTAGTAATAAAAAAAATTTTTTTTGGTGAACTTTTTTTAATTTTACTTAAGTTGAAACCATGCACTGAAATATAAAAAATATGTTTATAAACAGTCATAATGAACACATTGGAACTTTATAACATCGATAAACAATGTTGTCTAGCTAGCTTGTTCTAGGCGACTCTGTGCGACCTTACGGCTATTGATGCCGGAGTTCCTCAGGGGTCTGTTCTCTCTGCAACTCATTTCCTGCTGCTCATCAATGACCTACTTCAGCCTGGTATTGTTGGGTACGCAGATGATAGTACTGTTTCAGAGATGCGGTCGATCGGCGGCCTCGGGTGGCTAATGTCGTGGGTCCTAAGTTTGCTTACCTTATACCGAGTAGGTACTATGCGATGGTCTCATGGCATTCGTTGGCTGATGCCACTGAGTGTAGTAGCTGTGGTTGTAGAATATGTGGTTGTGTGGGTAACTACTCCGTATTCACAAGCGGAGTCTTTGCCTACAGAACCATGGTCTTGGTTTCAGAGTTAATTTTAATGTTTATTTAAGCAAAGATTCGTGCAAAATCCACGAGAACCTACCGCCGACAAATTGCTTTGCAATTTGGCAGAAGCTATGTGAATATAAAACTGTATCATAATGTATTAAGTAAATAAAAAATAAAATAAAAAAAAGATACTTGTCCAGCGCAAAAACCAGCGGGGCCGAAGTTCGTACATTGAGAGAGGCCATGATAGAGCGGACATATTTGACCTTAAGCCTTGTCTCCCAGTGGGTTGATGATAATCTGGTCTCTTTTAACGCCACCAAAACACAGGCGTGATACATTATTTTTAAAATTGCGTATTGTGTCATCTTTTATTATGTTAGGTATTTTGTTATATATTGTAGGTCCCATGCTAATATTTTTTATGCAAAGCAGTATTGCGACTCTCAAATAGTAAAAGATTTTTGTACTGGCTTCTGATTGGTCTCATACTAGTTTGTGACACAGTAGTAAAAAGATGCACGTTTAACAAAAATTGCCATTTCTTGAATATACATTGCCGGAAATGTTTACAGCTTTAGGAACTTAACCGGCTAAGCCTAATACGCAATGACGTCAACGACGCTCAAGCCCCGGGAGAATTCCAATGGCACGGTACGTTTGTGACTGCGCTCACAAAAATTGCCATACGATTATTTTTGGCTTAGAATTATTTATTTGACGAGAATATCTTCCATACCATAGAGTAAAACTACCCACAGTTTTCATAAGTTTTATAAGACTGAATTATAGTAATTTTATCTGTGCGTGAAACGCGCGAGTCACCGGCGCCGAAAAGGCGCCGGTGGGGCTTGACGGTAATCGACAAGCGGCGCCGAAAAGGCGCCGGGTGGGGCTTAACCGGTTAGAGCATAATCAGCCTATAATTATCCCACTGCTGGGACACAGGCCTTCTAGAGGAAGTGGGCCGTAATCCACCACGTGGGCCCAGTGCGGAATGATAGATGTTACTTGTCTTTGAATTTTTAGTTCTAGGACATGCCGCTTTCCTCACGATGTTTTCTATCACCATTTTGAGAGCAAAAGTGATTAAATTATTTACAGAAAGTAATTCACCTGCTTGAGTTTGAACCCACGACCTACAACTCGTAAGTCGGAGCCGTTACCATTGGGCCACCACTGCTCTCCGAGCGTAATTAAACGGCGAACATAATGAAATAATTAGGGCTTTATAATTTGTAAGCAGTGAATATTTGTGGGATTATCATAATAAACGCCTTGATCTTTAGGTTATATCCTCAGAATACCTAATCTAATATACAAAAGAAGGCCAATTCTCGTACTTCAAAATCGTTTAAATTCAATTCGCAATCTCATCTCAACGACAATCAATGTCAAAAACTTATCAAAAATGTATGACGAGAGGTTTTTTTAACAAATTGAGACTGGGATAGAATGCAAACGTTCTTAAAAATACGGTATTTGCCCGTTTGACCTATGATTAAGTAATCAATATCTTCTAGACAAAACGGGAACAAGAAAGTCATAACTGTAGCCAAATCAAACATTTCTATTGTTCCACTCCGCTATCGTTTAAATCCGCTTCCAAAGTCGACGTCCGTCTTCGTTTCAACTTTTATTTCCTACCTGACTGTTTCTGTGGGGACAAGACTATTGGGGGACTGTGCAAGTTGTTAACTTTAGTAGCAGTAGAGGGTTGAGTCATTTTAGTTTTACGATGACTCAAACGTCAAATATGGCAGCGACGAACGTCGGTGACTGACGATCGAACGTTCGAAATTTAATTGTGAGATGAAAAACAAAATGCTTAGACGGTTTGTTGAAAGCATTTGGCATTTTGTTGCAGACATGTGTGTAAAATTAGGTCTTAAAGATCATTGAAACTTAATGTTACACAGTAATAATAATAATGGTACACCTTGTTATTCCACAAAAGTATTAATTTTCAAAATCATTATAAATTGTATTTAGTCTAAGCTTTTTCATGCTGATCTATGTAAAGCATGTATGTGTGTGTCTGTATAGAGAAAACTCCTCCCCTGTCATACAGGTGTCCTAGTTCCCGAACTAGGACAAGACCACATTGATGTAACGTTTTCTGGAGTTTTGGAAATAAATTACTATTACTAATTTTTGGAACGAGGTCTTGCGGTAGTCAACTCGACTGGTAGAAATCTTCACGTAAGAAAAAAGCGTTATGCCCCCTCCATGTGACTTTGTCTATCTGTCTCTTTCTATAATGTGCGTGCGAGTATCGCGTAAGGAACTTCTTGCCTGACGGGGGTCCCCCGCCCGTACACTTTTTATTGCTAGCCTTTTTCTCTTCAATGTTCGTCTGCCTTAGGTATTAGATCCGTCACTAATGCTTGGTTCCTATAAACAAAAAACTAATCATTTTACCAATGGTAGCTTTTTTATTGCCAAACTGGGCGTATAAATAGATTCGTTAGCTAATTTAACCTATGATAGCTACTTCCATATGGGAGATGATCTATCATGCAAAACTATGAGGTACTTGCCTCATTATCGGTGAAGATATAACGAGTCTTAATTTTAACCAATGACGGTTGGTAAACTATAGGAATCGGCCCTTAGAGAATAATAGCAATCTTTTATTTTCTGCATAAAAAGCCAATTTATCACCCTATAACTTGCGCCAATCTCTACGGAACATTGCGATCAAGAAGTTTAAAATCCCTTTGTGGAAACATCAATCTTACTTTACACCCAGTTTACACCCATTTTGTATTTATCTTATTCGGTACGACAATCAATTTGTTAGGCCGGAAGCAAATTGAATGGTACCTTAAAGCGTAGTATAGGTACACGAACCACTAAAAAATTTCTCGAAAACGTTTTTAATCGAATCGATAATATAATTCCCATTTTGCTTTCCTAAAAATTTTATTGAACACAATAATGAATGTGCATTTTTTTTTTTTTTTGTGGATGGGAAATCATCAGATGACTTCTCCCGCTCTGAGCGGAGCGGGAGGGCGTGTTAGACTTTTACTGACTAAAACCCACCCGTGTTCCTTCTGTTGCCTGTGCCGGGGCCACGGTAACTCTTTCGAACATCCCGCAACCCCGGCTGGCATAGGAATGAATGTGCATATTTGTGTGAACCTCAAATAATTCCTATTTTGCGGGCCTAACATTTTTAATTAGCCAAGTAACTGCGACCAGTTTGGTCGGGGTGCCCGAGCTTAGTTACTACGACCTACTGTAAGAAAGGGCCGAAAAGTTAAAAAGGGGCTCATTTATTTAAAAAAAGCGTTAATCATTAGAAGGTCATTTTGTTTTTAGACGATTAGTTAATTATTTCCCGAAAACAAAGTAGGTACACATACCTAACTGTATCAGATGCCGATGAATGATACATACATGCACTATGTAGATATAAAATTATTGAATACGCTGCACAGTTGAGATCTCTTAGGTACGATCAGTACTCTGCATTATCTGACCCCTCTTACAAAGAAGAAGGATGGAAGAGGGGTCGGGTTATGCAGGTCACTGACTGTACTAGCAACTGCGTTTTGTTGTACCTTATAAGTTGCTTAGGCTCGGACTACAAGCATCCGGATGCTTCTGGAATCTCCCCGGTCCGAGAAAGATCCGAGTTCGGAATGGTATAGACTACACGCGGTCCGTTTGAATTCGGAAAGAAATTTGCTCAATTGGCCGGTAGCACTTGCGCTGGATAGTCGCTACTTTGGTGTTTCAATTGGAAACTTTAACTTTAGTTGAAGTTTTCTATTTAGCTTTGGCCGTTATTAAAAAAAGGAACACAGAACAAACGAAAGCCAAAAGATACTGGTTTCATCCTTTTCAGGTAGACCGCATAATTGAAGGTGTATTCCACAAGTCATATCCATACATTATGAGTTATGTGGTCAGCTCCATACAACTGCATACATACTTTATATTGAAAAGCCCCGCCCCTTGTGCCGAAAAATAATGGACCGGTTGGCCGTCAAAAACCAGAGCATGATCCGGTTATTTCCGGGTGAAATTCGGGATCGGTTGGCCTCTGAATCCATGTAGTCAATGCAGGAATAATTCAAGTGATTGCTTGAGAGACGGATTTAACGCGGGCTCGTTCGCGGTCGTTTTTTTTAGGCCTGGGAGATTCCGGATACTTGTAGTCCAAGCCTTACTAAGTAAGATGATTATTTTTTCATAGTTTTAATGTTTTGTTGTTTTTAATTATCAGAAGGCCAATTCTCGTACATAAAAAATGTTCAAATTCAAGTCGCAATCTCATCTCAGCGTCAATCAATGTCAAAAACTTGGCAAAAATGTAGGAAAATTAGAGGTTTTTTTTGACATATTGTGACTGAGATTACAATAGAATGCGACCGTTCTTAAAAATACGGGAATTGCCCCCGGGTGTATATATATTATACTAAATCCAACTTTAATATTGCTTCCCAAATATTTCATTACCAGGCAATTAATTAGCCCTAATAACTCCGTATATACACTATACATGAGTTGGAAAAGCTGGGATGAAATGAAAATAGTGTTGATGTTTGCCGTTTATTTTGCTTTAATTAGTCGGCAAAGGTCAGAATGATATTCGTATTAGTGTTTGTTTTGAAGGTGAGGTAGTGCCGTAGGGGATACTGCTTAATTTAATGCGCTATGCAAGCGGGGTTAACCTTTCAAATTGATCGATTTACTTATTAGACGAGCCTCCAATTCCATACAACTATGAATCATGGTCCTCTATTCATGCGAGGTCCCAAGATGAATAAAACACCTTCATTTCTTTAAAGTCTGCCTCGTTGGTGAAGTGGTCGCAAGCGCTACTACTGAGCAGGAGTTCCTGCGTTCGATTCCCAGGTCGGACAAATTGTTATTGGGTTTTCCATTTGGAATTTCTCTGTAACAGCCCCGAGTCTGGATCTGTGCTCGGTTTACGGCAATAGGCTAGCCTCCTATTACATGGGACTCAAACATTTCTAGCGAAATGTGGGTGTACTATATAGGTACATCTCTGCCTAATTCTTTGGGAGTTACATCCGGGATGTTATATTCTTTAAAGGATTTTATGAAAATCATAAATACAACAAAACAGCACAGCCAACATAAAATAGGTTAAAATGTCTAGAATTAATAAAAATAATTTGTAACCACACAATTTTGTGGCAAAGCTGCGAAAGGTGGTGTATTACTTTTTGCCAAACATGCTACGTCAAATCAGATTACTTTTCACATAATTGATGATAAGGAAATGAGTTCAGCAAAGCGTAGCAAACAATAGTCTAACTTCATAAATAGCCCATAATAAATTATAATATTCATTATTATTGGTTTAGAAGACTCCGTGCAAGCATTCAGTTTTTGAAAATAAACAGTATAAGCCCAATTAACCACGTACAAATGACAAATGTGTTACGAGGAATCAGCTAGCAAAAAACATATTTTAAGTAATGAATTTGTCAACAGTCATAAAATTAATTACAGACACACTTTAAGTATTCACAGTAACCATAAATGGTGATAATGGTTGGTGGTAGTGGTAATGGTTGGTTGTGGTTGGTAATGGTTGGTTGGTGGTGGTCGAATTCCACTGGTTACGAGAGTTTAAAAATATGTAATCAAAACTGTAGGACACCTCAAATGGTGCTATAAACCCAAATACTCATTGAGTCGTCCCAAATATTTTGGCAAATACTCCATTATATTCAATGCTCACAAACGCTGATGAAACTTAATATGATAAACAATAAATGATTTTATTACTATAAGTAGATTTGTACAAACACTTTTTTTTACACGTCAATCATATTTTTTTAAACTAGATGAGGTCTGCGTTTCCTCTCTGACTACTCTGAGAAGAAAGGCCGAAACAAACTCAGAGGTTACAGTCTCTTTTAAAGTCCAGACATAATCTTGGTCAGATCATGTGAAGACCATGTAGGTTGGTGTCTGAAATGGTCTTTTGAGGAAAGAACCACACAGATTGAGTGGACCTGTCCAGTCAGTGCACGCATGTCAGTAATCGTACAGCTCAACTCAGAACTTAAGGAGCTCAACGATACGACGAACAATACCAAAGAAAGGACATTTGGGTAGGCCGCATAAATTACTCAAACTGCCAGACCATGATTAAAACTAATCGAGAGAAAAAGAAAAAAACAAGGACCCACATAGTCTTCACATTCACAATAATTAAAAAAAAAATATAATGCTTTACAGAGTAAATATTCATGTCATTGTTTATATAAAATTCATCAAAGTCAAAAAATTCAAAAAAGAACAAAAAGAAAACATTCAGTAGGTATGTAAAAAAAAGAACAGAAATTGGAAAGAAATATATAGAACATTATTACTTTATTTCTCTATAACACGCAACAAATCAAATAACTTGTAACATGAGTGAAAAGTACGCTAACAAAGTCTATCCTAGTCTATCTAGCCTTGTATCATAGTAACTTATATCAATAGGTAAAGGTAGGACCACATTATTCAAGAGTCTTGTTCGTAATTGAACGTCAAAGCGTGTATTCATGCCTCTAAAGGAACGTCAGGCTTTGAATCACGTTCGTTGGGATATTTCCTGATAAATGACCGGAGTTTGGAGTAATTTTTATTAGAATATGGAGTTACGTTAGAAGATAAACAAGTTGGGAGAGCTGGATCTAAAACAATGGTTTACATTTGGGTCAGTGATCTTTCTTGGGTGTGGTGCATTGTAACCAATTCTGCTTATCTATTTTCTCAATCTTGACTAACGATTACTTGACTGCCTCATTGGTCCAGTGGTCGCAAGCCCTACTGCTGAGCATGAGGTCCTGGGTTCGATTCCCAGGTCGGGAAAAGTGTTATTGAGTTTTTCTATCAGGAAATTCTCAGTAGCAGCCCGGAGTCTGGATTTGTACCCGGTAAATGGCAATAGGCTCGCCCCCTATTACATGGAACTTAAACATAACTGGCGAAATGTGGGTGCACTATAAGTACACCTCTGCCTAACCCTTCGGGGAAACAAGGCGTGATGTTATGTTATGACTAACGGCTATAAGTAGATAGAGAGAAATATTTATCTCTTCAGCTAAAAACCAACTCATCGTTGACTGCATCATCGCTTACCATAAGGTGAATTAGTAGACAAACACGAGCGTGTCAAATGTAAGTATCTGGTTAACGGCGCCAGATAGCCTTTACCAGAAGTGGTCATCGTATTCGTGGTCCAGCAGCTTCAATATCATCAGGATTGTGCCGAAATATAGCAGTTCGTCGTAGACACGGTACGTCAGTGGGTCCCCTGACCTCATCTGTGTGATCAGAAGACAGCCGCCACACGATCATCGCTGCGACGCTCTGTTAGAGTGACAGTCATGAGCAAGTGGCACCCATATCCGACCTCTTCAGTTATTCTAGTAACTTTGGAGCAAAACTAGATGGCGCTTTTTACTGCGCCGTCAGTTATAAGAATAAAAATTTTAAAATCTCATGCAGTCGGAGGCATCTTCTTGAATACTCATTGCCTCTGACTGCATGAGTTTGTTTGGAGACAAAATAGGTCATCTTGTTTCCATTTTTTGTAAAGTTCACTTTTTCGCAGTCGGGTTTTTTGAATATTAACTTTTTTTATTTTACACTTTTTAGATAAGATTATTTTTCTCTCACTGTATTAAGTAACGCTTTGGGTAATGATCGTCAAAATTGTCTTTCAAAGCAATAAACTTTTGGGTTTGTCAAATGTTTTTTTTTTTCTTTTATAGGTATTACGTGAGAAAGCACTTGGTTCCTGACGGGGGTCTCCCGACTAAAACGTTTTTTTTATCATTTCTCATTCCAAATTACATTTAAACATATACATAATTTGAATATACATATTTGTGTAATAATCTTTTAAAACCCTTTATTTTGATACTCCACTCGATAGGTTTGGGAGATTTTTTTTAACATACTACATTTTGGCGCCAAAAATCCGACATTTTGTTTTTTTGTAATTTTAATATAACCAGTGACACTCGCGCAATAAATTCGAATTTAACATCATATCATCCATAAAAATCAATTCAGCCGTTTAGCAGTTACGAGCGAACATAGAGACGGACATACATACAAACAGGTCAAACACGTAACCCTCTTGCACCCTAATTGCGTAACACACTATCATTCAGAATCTGAATCATTTTGAAGCAAATTGCTAATCCATTGCTTCATATGTTCGAAAAATTTGTCTGCTGAACAACGAAAATAGCACAATGTATGTTGTTGAACTGTCAAAATGAAGCCGATTCCTATTGTAAGTGTGTTACGCAATTAGCCTTCTGACTTCGCCACAGTCAGGTAAAAAATAGTGAAAAGTGACAATGATACTTTAAAACTTACACAAGTCTTACAACTTTTTTTAGATACCTCTAACACCACTATTCTTAGAATTCTTACAAGAAACATTACAACATAACGTAGCTCAAACTTAATAATTGTATCGATCTACCTTCAAGGTCATGCTGAAATTACATACAGATTAGAGCTATGAAATTATACCTTATAAGTTACTGTTGTGAACCAGCCACAGTAATTTGTTTCACCTTGACTTTGTTTCGTGGCGTGTGATCTTCTGATAGCAATAGGTAAGAATACCCTTTCAGTAAGGCGTGGTACATACTTGTTCGGGTGGGTATGATTTGGCACAGCCGGACGCTAGAAACGAATACGTGTACGTGTACGAATACAGGGTTACTGGTAACTCTACGTATTCCATGCAGGACGTCATAGTAGAGTTAAAATGCAACATATTCAGCCACCAAACGTTCTACTGAAATTCAATAGTTTTTGAATTAGTTACATTTTTAGTTTTTTTTTTGTTTCTCATTGTGCAAGATGAACTAAATAGTTTTAAAGACAATCACGGTTTTCTGTGTTGGTACTATGTCTAACCCAGAAGACAGCCCCTTCGGACGCAGCAAATTGATACGTCGAAGTCCTCCACCGACGCCAGCGCCTGACGATCAAAACCAGACAACAGAACCAGCGCCGCCAGCAGCCACGGAGAATGACCTTCCAGCCGAATGCGTCTCCACATCGGAGATACAGAGATGGATTGGATCCATCGAAACTATTTTGACTGAAGTTTGCTCGATTGTGGGAGAGGGTAAAATGAATTCCGATCAGAAACTACGTGTCTCCAATCTTTGTCGTAAAATTTCACATTGGACGTCTCAGATGGCCGTACTCTACCAATCCTTGAAGCAGAAGATTATCCAGGCGCACACTACCATCCAGCACCTTCAAGCCCACCGGAATGTTGCGGAATCCATTTATCAGTTCAAAGAGGTAATTGAAACTAAAATTAACCGACCCGAACCAGAAGGTACCTCCTATGCCAACATGGTAAAGAAAGGCGCTGATACTTTTATTCGACCAGCTAATCTCAGTTCGATTGCTATATATCCCAGCGGTAAAAGCAAAACCAGTGACGACACCAAGTCATTGGTACAAAAAATCATCTCGCCTGAGGAGTTAAAACTACATGTTCGCGGACTGAGCAAAATTAGAAACGGAGGCGTCATTATCAGGACGGATAACAAAAGCGATATTGAAAAATTAAAAAGCTCACAAAAATTAGTATCCTCGGGACTTACAGTTGAAGAACCATCTAAACGCCGCCCTAGGATTGCTGTCATCGGTGTTCCTGTAGCCCTTACGGAAAAAGAGGTATTCGACTGCATTTATGTGCAAAACCTTGCCGATAAATTGCCGAACACCACTCAAGAGTCCTTTTTACAATCCATCA
Organism: Fissipunctia ypsillon; assembly: GCA_947568875.1. Lineage (NCBI taxonomy): Eukaryota > Metazoa > Arthropoda > Insecta > Lepidoptera > Noctuidae > Fissipunctia > Fissipunctia ypsillon. The sequence continues at coordinate 6,664,443 of OX387651.1, read as the reverse complement.
AATTGAGCCATAAGTCAGGAAAGAAGGATCGCCCTACCTGCAATTACATAATGGAAGTTCCTGCCAGTACCAGGAAAATTATAATGGACCAAGGCCGAATCTTCATAAACTGGACATCATGTCCAGTAAGAGATTTCACTATTGTGACCCGCTGCTTTAACTGCCAGCAGTTCGGACACGCAGCCAAATTTTGCAGAGAAACAGCCCCTACTTGCAACCTCTGTGGAGAGATTGGACATTCTTTCAAGGAATGCGCAGATAAATGTTCTCCGCCTCAATGTGCGACCTGCAAACGCTTCAAGAGGAGAAATGATCATCCAACTGGTGATATGAACTGCCCGGCACGTAAATATGTAGAAGACAATTATATTAATTCTATTGACTATGAAGGCGCCTAGGAGCGCCACCGTCTACTTTTTTAATCTAGCACATACACAGTAGGTTAGTTTTTACATATATTTCGTTATGGCCAATCAGCTAATTTCTGACTTAGATAGTTTTTCCGTGTCTGAAGCTAAAATCTGTAATGTCGAGGAGTGTAAAGGTGTAATCGTCACTGGGGACAATACATTGACTTTACTCACACAAAATATTCGCAGTATAAGTCGAAATTTTGACGGTTTCCTAGTTTTATTACAAAATCTTGACTTATGTTGTGACATCATAGTTCTAACAGAATGTTGGCTGTCCAAACAAATGACCAATGTACCATCTCTTGATGATCTTCATAAAAGTGATGTAACTTTCAACCGGAATGATGGCATAGTGGTTTATATTAAAAATAATTTAAAAACAGTAGTAGAACAACCCCATTTCCTAGACTGTAACTGCTTAGTAATTAAAATTATCCCAGATACAGTAATTATGGCTATTTATAGGCCTCCTTCCCAAAGTATTGATAGGTTTTTAGATTCACTTAACAATAATTTAGGAAAAATATCTTCATTTAAAAATATAGTGCTAATAGGAGATATCAACATAAACATTGCTGCCGAGAGAATCGATACTCATTCTCATAATTACCTAAATATACGCTCATTTCATGGACTTCTACCAGGTCATTATCACCCAACACACCAGAGTGGCTCTTGTCTAGACCACATTCTCATAAAAACAAAAAATCCATCCAAAACATTGGTTACTAATTCTTCACTAACCGATCATCAAGCCATCTTACTAACATTACAAATGTCGTCACCTAGAAAAAACTGCATGCGTAGCTATACTAAATTCAATATGACGAGTCTTGAAACTGACTTATGCGGGATTAATTTTGAACCCGTTTATGATTCACATGATCCAAATATTTCTATACAATATTTTGTCGATATGGTACAAACAGTGATAAGGAAAAATACATTTAATAAAATAATACTTAGAAAGTATAGTAACATTAAACCCTGGATAACGCCCGGACTTGTTCGCTGTATCAGACATAGAAATAAAAAAGGAACTTTGGTAATTTTTTACATAGCATCATAACATCAGCCTGCAAAGCATTCCTAGTTTTTAAACCAATCTGTTCAGATTCTCAATAAACAGAAGAATCCTCAATACCTATACCTCCAGACACGGGTATGACAATGCATGTAAGGGAATACCCCACAGGCACACAGCTAGCGATGACTGCTGATCGATTGGTTGTACACTCAAATCCGATTCCGTTTGACTATTGCGTCCAATTCCCTGGAGATGAGCTGAGCTTGTGGGGCTAAGACTCTGTCGGACGTTCGATTTTTGGTCGAGCGGACGGTTGGTCGATACCAATCTATGGTTGGGTAGTGTTGGCTGGATTTGGTTGACTCGATTCGGAGTTCCGCTTTGCCTAAATTTGACTCCTGAAAATCTAATCGATTAAAATGACGTAATGAAAACGAAACGAAAAAACTAATATTTTTCCATATTGAAAATATTTATGTTTTTATTTATCGCTTCTTGATTTTCCATTTCGTTATTTGATCTTGATTGATACATACAAAGAAATAAAATTGAAGTGTCTGTTTGTAATTTCAAAATAAAAGTTTTTACTAAATGCATACGAACGTATATACGGTACTATTAAATGAAAAGCAATTTAAAAATTTTTTGTAAGTCTGTCTATCTGTCTTTTCCGGCTAATCTCCGAAACGGCTGGACCGATTTTGACGGGATTTTCACTGACAGATAGCTGATGTTACGGCGGGTAACTTAAGCTATTGTTTTAGAAAAATAATTAGGGTTCCGCGCAAAAAAAATTAAAACCCATGAAATTGAAAATTTTAATTGAAAAATTCTTTTTGCATTTGGTAGCCCAATTCTCGAGGATAGTTAGAGGCTATTTAACATCACGCTACGACCCTTAGGAGCCGAGTAAAAAGAAAAAAGTCAGAAAGAACACTAAGCGAAAACGAAGTTACAGCGCGGGCGGGCGGTGCAACTCGGCGGGTCAGGGGACGAGGGAGTAGTTTTATCAAAATGTGGCTGTTATTTTCAACCGACTTCAAAAAAAGGAGGAGGTTATCAATTCGGTTGTATGTTTTTTTTAAATGTTTGTTACCTCAGTGCTCCGTCATTTATAAACCGATTTGAAAACTTCTTTTTTTATTTAAAAGGGCATACAGATTGGTCCCATTTTTAACAAAATCCAGTTCTGATGATTGTATCCATGAGGAATTGAGGGAACTCCTCAAATATTATAGGCATACACATAGCGATTTTGATATTTTCATCAAAAAGTCAAGCATTTGCATCCAGAAAGTATCATTTGGTGAAGTGGAACTGACGAAGAAGACTGCAGATGACCACGGGAACTCCTCAATGTATTTCACGGGTATAAGATATCTCGATTAATGTAGATAAGCAACTATGACGAAGCAAATTTAAATAAATGGTTCTGATGAAACTGGTACCAACGACCTGATCTGATGATGAAACTGGTACCAACGACCTGATTTGATGATGAAGCCCGAAGGTAGACACCGGAACTCCGTAATAAAACAATGTATCCTAGCCGTGTTTGGGCTTGTTGGTATTGTCATGAAATGCACTCTGGCTATACATGATTTTAATGGTAATATGTTATGTGTGGCCTTGATTGTCAGAAGACAGATTTCGTCAACGATCTGTCGTCGTGTGGGTGATTTAATCATTTGTTGGCGATGGCGTCCAAACCTGATAAAACTACACCCTCCACACTTCTGACACGACTAAGGGCGACATGGACTTATTTGCCTTTTTGCAAAGTTTATATTTGAAAGGGTATCCTGTGGTCGCATATTAATTTGGTCAAATTCTGATGAGTGGTTTTTGAGTTAGATTCAGTAATAAGTACAATTTTTTCCATTTAGGGTATGTTGATGGTATTATATTAATTTCCTGTCACTGTTATTTACTTAGCAAGTAGTGGTATACGAATTCGGGTGGGATAGATACCACAACTAAAAAGTGGTAAATAAAAACTTATTAATTAATTCAAGTTATTTTTCACTTTGTAGTTCTTTTTTTATGGAAGACGGTTGTTTATTTTTTATAAATAAGTTTTAGTATATTGTGTATCTTATGACTTCCACGCGAACGAAGTCACGGGGCACAGCTAGTACCTCATAAAAACATAAAAATTCCACGATACCCTCTTTGAAAATGGTTTTCTAAGGTTTTTATAACACGACTAATACATTGGCCTAATGGGATCATTAGGAAATCTGGATCAAACATCCAACTTGTTAAGCCCATGCGAGATTTATAATTTGAAACATATTAAGGCTCCTGCAAACAGGCGCGACACGCGGCGCGACGCAAAGGCGCCGCTCGTCGTGCTACACGCGGTGCCTTTATGACGTGTCACATGTCGCGCTTGTTTGCAGGAGCCTTTACGCAGTATAAATAAAATTAATTAACTGATGATTTGCAAGCTTGTTGGGTTTAGATCAAACAAGGTTCTCTTGCAAAGTCAATAAAAATTCGCGGGCAATACCCTGTTTGAAACAGTGTTAGCGGTTTGCGAGAGATTTTAATTAATTCTGAATATTTACGGGTAATTTGTAAAGTTTTGATCGTATTTTGGGAATGAAAGAAACACAGAGCAATGGATTTAATTTTGTGTAAAGTTGAATTATGAACATTTTTGGATGTTTGATTTCAAGTGGATGGCGAGATCTGCGGTTAGATAGCAGTAAGTTTTCCGGTATGAGCATTATGGTGATAAGCAACTTTAATGATATCTGAGGGGCAAATCCCCTCCTTCTGCGAAGCAGTAATGCTCGCGAAGGAGGAGGCGGGATGCGTGAGGGAGAGGCAAGCTTTGCGCCCTCACGCCCCTAGTCGCCGCAGGAGACACCCTGGGCGTCGAGAATTGGTAGCCGATTCCCGGCCACCGTAGGCGCGGGCTTGCGGACGGCGAGCAATGGGTAGCTCGCCGTCCGGTAAGGACAAGGCCCGAATCGACGGCGCGTTGTGTTTCACGCGCGCCTCAAAGAGATATCAGCACCATTGAAGGGCTCCGCCAGGGCCGATGCCAGCCAGAAATGCGGGATGTTCGAAAGAGTCACCGTGGCCCCGGCACAGGCAACAGAAGGAACACGGGTGGGTTTTAGTCAGTAAAAGTCTGACACGCCCTCCCGCTCCGCCCAGAGCGGGAGAAGTCATGTGATGATTTCCCATCCACAAAAAAAGGGGCAAATCCCGTATTTTTAAGGAAATTCGTATTCTAATCTCAGTATCAATATGTCAAAAAAACCTTTAGTTTCCCTACATTTTCGTCAAGTTTTTGACATTGATTATCGCTGATATTGGATTGCGACTTGGATTTGAATATTTTTTTAAGTACGAGAATTGGCATCTGGTTTATAACCATCAAGTACTTGACAAGGTAATCAGTAAAGGAGTTCGTATAAAGAATCTTGCAAAAAAGCGTTTTTAAAAATGTTACTTAATAATTTAACCCATTTTTGTTGTGTAGTAGAAACTGATAAAGTGTAAAAACTTATTAAACACATATATACTTAAAAAGAATACAATAAAACACAAGGCTACTAGCATGCAATGGCACATTTAACACGTCACATTCACGAAAACCATGGGAAAATACAGCATAATTATTTTAAAGCAAAGTTTCCAATTCCACCTGTCTGGTTTTTCAAGATAATTGAAAAATACATTATAGTTCTCCGAAACCCACAAAACAACCGGCCAGCATTTTTTATATTTTCAGCGGAACGTGGCAAGACAAAACCGTTTCACATTTCAAATACAAACTTATCCTACCTACTGTTATTTTGTAACAAGTTGCATCATACATTTTTCATACGATTCGTAAAATTTTCTGCACTACGATCGCAAAACTGACTAAATATTTCTATCTTACTCAGTCAAGTTATTGCAACTATGCCACTAGGTACAAGTCTTAGTAAACTAACAACGTTTAACGCTCAAGAAACACTTTCTTTACCAAACCAACTTCAACTAAAGGCAGAACTTAATAACATTTTCCTGTCCAATAACACGAAAATTATACTCAAACGGAGCGTAATTCGAGCCAAACTGTAGGTATTCAGGCGGAATATCTACGTTTCAGCAAGACGGAGCGTCACAGAGCTTATTAAACGGAGATCTGAGTAAGACGACAATGAAGCGAGTTACAGTTTCAACCAATTTGCTAGACGTGCCTCGCTGCTTGTAGCTTTCAATTGTTTTCGAAACAAATAATACAAGTGTCTTTGTAGTTACAAGCTGGGAAACTGTATGAGCTGACAATTCTTGCTTTCGAGTATCTTCAAGAGCTGTTATGAGAACAGCTTGTGCTCTAGTAAAAATATTAAGTAACTAGCTGTGCCCCGCGACTTTGTTCACGTAGAAGGCGTAGGATACATAATATACTAAAATATAAAACTCCCTTGTCTCCCGACCTGCCTCGTTTCAAGGCTTTCTTAAGCATTTAGTAAAAAGTTGTTATTTTGACATAACAAATAGATACTTCAATATTATTTATTTGCATAGAAACGATTTAGGGTTCCGAGCAAAAAAATGATAACCAATGAAATTATGAACAAAAACCCAGATTTGAAAAATTCTATTTGCATTTGGTAGCTTTATTTAACTGAACAAAATATTTACATAATATACAAGCTAACAGACTTAAAATAATAATTATAATATGTACAAAAGTAAAAAAAAAAAATATAATCATAGGGCATCAAAAAATTCGTCCGCATCGCTGTCAACAGGAAAAGTGCCCAAAAGGCTGGCAGCATTGCCACGTTGTATGGCGATGCTGATTCTTTGGCCAAAGAATAGGCTAGCCCTTTGGTCACGTACTAGGAATGAAGGCGCAAGGGCACATGTTGCATCCCACACCAAAGGCCTGCCTAACTTCCAAGGCATTATGGTCATTCCGTCTGGTCTCTTGCCATCGTCGCGTGCCAAGCCGTTGGGTTCTAAAACAGCTGGCACACGGCAAGACAAGAACACGACGGATATAAATATAAAAATACTTAAATTCAGACCTTGTTCCATATTATGTTAGTAATACATACTACTTAAAAGCTATGTTAGTACAAATGTTTTTTCTTTTTTGGTTTTTGTTTTTGTGTAATGGCATCTCGCAGGTCAACCTAGGTGGTCGTTAGCTGAGTAACCAGACTATACTGTGGGTCCCTCAATAAATTAAGGCCTGCAGCAAGCAAATGTAATACAACATTTTTAGTTTATGTATCTATTGCACACACCTGACGCGATGTATAGTACTATAGCAAAACTACTACTAAACTGCTAGTATTAAAAGCCCAGTTTTTGCCATAATACTAAACATCATCTTCATCGTAATTAGTTTATAATGTTCCCACTGCCGGGACACAGGCCTCCTCTCTGTGAGAGGGAGTGGGCCGTAATCCACCACGCGGGCCCAGTGCGGGTATAGAGGCATGAGGAACAGGGTGTAAAGTTCACTTATCCTCCATAGAAAAGGGAGGATCCTCCGACCAGACGGGTGTTGTGTCTGGTGGGCTACTGCCCAACGGTTAATGTCGGGATGTTGTATATATGCTAGTCGCGCGGTAAACTCTGATTGCGCGATGCAGGATTTTGCGTAATGTCAGTGTGACGCGTTCCATTGTGGCGATGTAGATATATATCACTCCCCTCCGGAGACCGGAGGTCGATAGTGGGCAGAGTCGTGTATCTTGCGATGCTTTGCCAGGGCTAGTTGAGGTTCCAGTGAGTCGGAACCGGGTGCCGCATAGTTCGCGGTGAGTCGGAACTGTCTGTGGAGATGCCCCCAGTGAGTCGGGGGGGTGGCGCTGCGTTATGCTCCAGTGCGTCAGATGTGGTACAGCGCCGGGTTGAGGCTGACTGCTGGCGTCGACCAGGAGAGGTTTGAAGGGCTCTGCTTGTTGACCGGCCGAGAGTGCAGTGTGCTGTTCCAAGGTTGCTGATGAGGCTGAGGGTGATGACCAGGTATGCGCGGTCGCTGCATGCTGGTGGTCAGGATACCCGTTGAAGCCGTGGGTGCTGGCTGGCTGTGTGACTCGCTGCTTGAAAGCTCGAGGAAGTGATGCTGATGACGTCACGCTGTAGTAGTTGCACGAAGGCTGCGCTGACGTTCATGCTCGGGGTCACCAGTATAGAGGCATGAGGACCAGGGTGTAAAGTTCACTCATCCTCCATAGAAAAGGGAGGATGCTCCGACCAGACGGGTGTTGTGTCTGGTGGGCTACTGCCCAACGGTTGATGTCGGGATGTTGTATATATGCTAGTCGCGCGGTAAACTCTGATTGCGCGATGCAGGATTTTGCGTAATGTCAGTGTGACGCGTTCCATTGTGCGATGTAGATATGCCGCCACACGGGTTGGTAGATGTCACATGGTTTCGAATTTTTGGTTCTAGGGCATGCCAGTTTCCTCACGATATTTTCTTTCACCGTTTTGAGAGCAGTGGTGATGAAATAATATAATCATAATAATATAATATAGTCAGGTCGGCGGTCGGAGGTCAGATAGGCAGTCGCTCCATGTAAAATACTGGTATTCAGCTGCGTCCGGTTAGACTGGAAGCCGACCCCAACATAGTTGGGGAAAGGCTAGGCAGATGATGATGAATATAATATAGTCATATAAATACTAAACATTGCTTTTATTTAATTATACTTATCTACTTACACTACCAGGCATTAAGTTCCAGAGAAATAATTTTAATATCAAACCTAAGTTTTACATTTCCATAATAATCGAAAGAGTCTCTAACTAAAACTGACACACCAATAAAAACGAAAGCACTACCTTCAATCAATTTTTACTCTATAAATAAACTTCAATATTGCCCTCATTGCCATAAAATAAATTAGTGACATAATGGACTTTAATTTCTTTTTTTATTGCCCATAATAATATCGCGACCCTGTATTTAGCGGGCTGTCTAGGCTTCAGTAAAAACATTAAGTTCGGCAGACTGATGTACCTACCCGTATAATAACAAATCTATTAAACTAATTTCTATTGGGTATTATTTTTATACCTATTGTGCGCTTTTATAATGTAGAGGAGCTCGTGGCTAAGTAATAACAGCCACACGGGTCGATCCATCAGGTTAAGCTACACTTGCCGGGGTTTGTCCATGGATGGGTGACCATCTTTACATACCGAGACTCCTCCATGCCTCGGAAAGCACGTTAAACCGTTGGTCTCGGCTGTCTTTCGTGGATCTTTGACCGTCGTTACGGGCCGTCAGAAGCACGAAAGTCTGACAACCAGTCTTACCAAGGGGTATCGTATTACCCAGTTACTGGGTTGTCGATGTCAGACAAGCAGTCGCTCCATGTAAAATACTGGTATTCAGCTGCATCCGGTTAGACTAGAAGCCGACCCCAATATAGTTGGGAAAAGGCTAGGCAGATTGATATTGACGGAGATTATATACATATATTTCAATACATTTTACGAGTACTACCCTGTGTTATCGTGATGCCTTAACGTGGACTTGGACGTCCACGTCCACGATCATATCGTCACGTTGAAAATTATAAAGAGCGCACAATAGTTGCCGCTGCCGTTATACTACATGTCCCGGAATTAACGTACAACCTCATAAGGGGTCATTGTTATGAACAACTTTTACTATGGGACGAAACACGAAAACGCGAAAAAAAATCAGATGTTTCCCTACATTTTGACGAGTTATGCGAACATAAATGTAGGGAACAGCTAATAATTTTTGTCGCTAATTCAGGTTTGGTCCTACAATAAAAGTTATTCATAATGATGAGTACAATGCCCGCATAAGAGGTTGTGCGTTCATTCTGGGACATGTTGTATTTGGTAGACTAGTCGCTACTGTAAGTACCATTCTGTATAACGGTGCAAACAGAAAAACAACATAAACATTAATAAAATTATATTTTAAAAGCTGTCTAGAATTCGATTTTCAAACGTGTTGAGTTGAATTTAGGTTTTCTGCAAGATTTCATTACTGACCATTAGTTTATTGGGACGTGATAAATCACGTATCATGCAGAAGATCAGAGATACTGAAAAAAAAATGGAGATTGGTGCAGGTGCTATGAATTTACTTGCTAATTAAAAAATGTACTATAAGGCTACAAGATTCTTTTGAAGCGTGGCCAAAATTGAAACTAACGCCATTTCATTTTGTCAATACAATTTCTGTGACAATTTCACAAATTTTTCTCAAAAACCTTGTAAATGTTATTTAGGTGCCAAAAGATCCATGTCGTACCATACTGTTGCGTTGCTGACTACAGTTGCTGATGATTAAAAACTGTAATTGCATGTCGGCCTGCCAAACACAACTTGATTACTATAAGCCGGCGGCGGGGATGAGTCGTTGCCGACGGAAAGGAGTGTTACCATTTTAAATATTATTATATTTTATAAGCGTGTGTCATGTCATACAGGCTATTCTGATAAGAAATCTATGTGTTGTGTTCTACAACGTCACGTTTTTTGTATTTTATATTTTCTTTTCTTTCCAAAGAACATGGTGATTGTCATTTGTTATGAATAGCCGTTGTCTGTATTTTCATTCACATCCTGAGATCACTACCTCCTTAAGGTACCTAGAGTCAGAGAAGTTAATTTGCTCTGTTATAGTCATTTCTTACGACATTCAAAGAATGACGTTTGTGATTTTAGATTTAATAAACAATTTTGTTCTCTGACTGTAGGTACCTTAAGTAGTGATATCAGAAACAATCAATGTAGTCGACTATGTAATAAGAACATGGTCTATTTGAGTGTCAAATACCTATTTAAAAACCGAATGTGTAACAGATTAAAACATCTTAACAAACTGGCCCTTCATTGTAGTGATCATTAGAGAAGTTGGCCTATTACTGATACGGTAAATTTCTTAGCCCCACTTGCATGTTTAGTCGGGTTAAATGAATAAATGTAGAGTTTGTAAACTTGGAGTTAAGTAACTAACATGTTTAACTCTTCTTACGCGTTGCGCCACTAAAAAGTAACACCGGGTTAGATAACCTGACAATAGTGATTTTTGAGTTGGGAACATTGGCAGTTCAATCGACGAAACATAAAATATAATTGTAGTGTCTATGGTCGGATACGTAATCCGACCAAAGATGAATTAACGAACAATGAACGGAAATTCATCATCATTCCCATCTCTTTTACACTACATTTCAATACTTAATACTTTCTTGTCTTTAAATTGTATAACATGACATTTCATTTTAATGGATTGTATATGGTTTCCATGGAGACTTAGTTTATTGATTGACAAAACGTCAGATATGGATATAGATATGTTTTAAGTTTTTTATAATTTGTATTTGTTTATAACCGACTTCAAAAAAAGGAGGAGGTTATCATTTCGGTTGTATGTTTTTTTTTAATGTTTGTTACCTCAGTACCTACTCCGTCATTTATAAACCAATTTGGAAAATTCTTTTTTTATTTGAAAGGACATATTCAGAAAGTATCGTTTGGTGAAGTGAAACTGATGGAGAAGACCACCACAGATGGCCACAGGAACTCCTCAATGGTAATTATTTCACCGGAGGCGATAAGATATCTCGTTAAGATAGTTAAGCGACAATGACGAAGCCAATTTAAATAAATAGTGCTGATGAAAATGATACCATCGAACTGATGTGATGATGAAGCCGGAAGAAAGGCACAGAAACTCCGTAATAAAACAATGTATCCTAGCTGTGTTTGGGCTTATTGGAGTTGTCATGAGATGCACTCTAGCTATAAATTATTTTTAACTGACTTCAAAAAAGGAGGAGTTTAACACTCAGTTCGTCTGAATCTTTTTTTTTTAGTGTGTTCCCCGATTACTCGAAGACGGCTGGACCGATTTGAAAAATTAGTTTTTGGTTTGAAAGGGTATACTCTCCAGGTGGCCCCATTGTCATCAGGTCAGGGTCTGATGATGGGATCCTGGAGAAATCGAGGGAAGTCTGCAAATATTATAGGCACACCTATAGCGATTTGGGTATTTTTATAGTAACTTGTGCATTTGCCCTCGGAAAGCACCATTTGGTGAAGTGGAACTGATGACGAAGACCACAGATGGTAAGATGGGCACCGGGACAACTCAATAATAAATATTTCACGGGTTGCGATTTGATTACTTTAAAATTATTGCTAAGCAATATGAGCTCGTCACAATTTATATGGTGAAGTGAAGCTGATGGTGAAGTACCAGGAGAACTCCTTTACAATTTAAGTACCTGCATCGGGAAAAGCAATGATTTGTAAAAGGTGATGAGCAGTTGTCATTAGGCTGTTGTAACTTAGATAAGGTATAAACCGCCCCACTAAAAAGTGAAAAATAAAAAACTTTTTTACAAAAAAAAAAAACAACAGACCTCCAAGAAAAACACCACAAAGTGAAAAATAACTTTGATTTCGGAAATCGGTGGCAAAAACCTAAAATACAGATCTAAAGACACCGACTTCCGAAATTTAAGTTATTTTTCACTTTGTAGTGTTTTTCTTGGAGGCCGGTTGCTTTTTTTTTTTGTAAAAAAGTTTTTTTATATGAGTTCATGAATACATTGCCTGCTGTTATAGTACCAAATTTTCACTTACTATAATGTTGAAGAATATAAAATACAAAATAAGTTATCAGCGGGACCTCATAACGTCAATTTATTTTGACATTATTTACACTAACCCAGAGTTAGCGACGTAACTCTCCCACATCAGTGGGTTAAATATTTAAAAGTTCATTGTGTGAACTCTAGGTTTACCTCTAACTCTTGTTGGCGCAAGATGAATAATTTGACTATCCCTGAGTTAGCTGTTAACTTCAAGTTATATAGGATAACCCATGAACACGCAAGCGGGCCTTAGTTACAAAAAGTTAGCAAACCTACATAAGGAAATGCAATTATGTAGATCGTTCCACTGTGGCGAAAACAACAAACACTTTTACTCATCGCAAACTATGGTCGGGTGAAAGATAACCTTTTAGTTAATTTACACCCCTCCTTAAGGAGCTCGTTAGCACTTTCGGGGAAAAAGTGAGATACGTTTCGTGCCTCCACGTAATCACATTAGCACGGTGTGAGACAGAAATATATCCTTTTACATTTATTTTCAAAGCTTATTCGAGTCTCCCGGATGTATTTGAGGGATAAAAGAATCGTTTTCTTTTGGGTAAAGGATGGGTAAATATGTGGATCCCCCCAAATTTAAGTGATAAAATTATGTGGGTTTCGGAGTTTTTTTGATGTGTTACATATTTATGGGAATGTGGGTGTCAGAGGAATATGACTATTTCGTCAAGTTGGAGTTCAATGTAACTTTTATGACTGTTGTCATTTGAATAAAAACTTAACTGCTCTTTTAGTCTAAGGGGTGCTACAGACTTGTTTGAGTCGGTACATTCGATCCAGCTGTATTTTTTTTACAACAAAGCCGGTCCGAATGAATTACTATACATGTTCGGCTTAGATTCGGCTCGTGCCGAACAACAAACTCCGTTTAGCATCTACCCTCGCTGAATGGCTCATGTTTGGGTGGGCTCGGCACAATTTAAGCAGCTTTTTCCCGAACATATATCTACATTATTATATTCAATTTTGCCGCCCGGCTGTGCCGAGTCATGGCAACCCGAAAATGATGTGTGCAGCACCCTCATTAAAAAATGTATACCTACAGAACTATTCTTTAATGGTACGAGTTACAGAACATTTTTTTTTAAGTCACATGACATTTCACTTATTCACCGTTTCGACTGAAATTATTATTTTTTTTTTTTGAGAAAACGAATTTATTTAGGTATTCGTATAAAAATAGAGTTCTCACATAAAATTGTCATGAATAATCAATTAAAAGCAAAACTATCCTTTACTGATTTCCAGAAACTCCACTATAACCAGAAGCTCCACGCAATTACTTATACGCCTACGAGGATTCGTAGCCGCGTAGACGCGTAGCAAATGTGCTACGTCTCGTAGACGTTAACTAAATAATTGTTCGTAGCATTATGTAGCTTTGAATTACTATCGAGATGTATCCAAGAAAAGGTTATTTAGTATTATACATTTCAAATATCCTTTGTCATAACTGTTTAGTACGTAAAACGTATAAATTGCTCGCTGGAGACAGTCCAATATTCTGTGTTCAAAGTAAGCTAACAATATTATTATTTAACACGGTTTAAGTCTCTGATCTGAACGTAAATTATTATTGGCAAGCTGTTTTCTCTGCTCGACCAGAAATAAGTTAAGCATTAAAAATATACAGTGAATTTGTTCGCTAACAACTGAGGTAATAAATATGGAAAGTAGGAGTCGTAAAATTATAGCTAGCTTCGAAATTCAGGGCCGGCCCCTTTCGTAAAATGTTAACTTACAACCATTTGAGAAACTGAAAAGTATCGACTCCAGGTATTTAATTGTAAGCACCATTGACGGAGTCCGCTAGGGCCGATACCAGACAGGGTCGCGAGGTGTTCGAAAGAGTGGCCCCGGCACAGGCAACAGGAAGGAACACGGGTGGGTTTTGATTTCCCATCCAAAAAAAATGGTATTTAATTGTATAACAAATCGAATTTTCTTCTCTACAACATCAATAGTCTGTTGTATTTACAAACAGATGGAATCCTGTAGAGCAAAATCAGCAAATACCCAGTTTCCAAATTAAGTTTTCTAACCCACGACTGGTAACATGAAATTAATCCTTTTAAGGCTACCAAATAGTTCTATGTATTGAATTGTTTGTCTGTATTGAATTTTTGTAATCGATTTTACTTTTTTTAAATTTAGAAGGCGATTCAATTATAGAATTGGTTTTATTTGAGCGGCTTTCAATAGGTACGTAGTGTATGTACGTACTCGACAGCAAACATTTGATGATTTTTTAGCAACTTTCAATACATAAATTGGCAGAGAAGCTATGTTATGCATATTAAAAGGGCTATCGCATTTTGTCAGCTCTCTCGCTCGGGATGTTAAATGAAAATATGTTTTTTTGAAAAATGTAATCAATTGGCGAATTAATATAATATTAATTTCAATCAAATCAATCAACTCAGCCTATCGCAGTCCACTGCTAGACATAGGCCTCTCCCTGGCTGCGCCACAACACCCTGTCCTCCGCCTTCCGCATCCAGTCTGTCCCAGCCACCTTCTTAAGGTCGTCGTTCCATCTAGCTGGAGGGCGTCCCACACTACGCTTGCCGATACGTGGTCTCCACTTCAGGGCTCGTCTGCTCCACCGGCCATCGGTCCTTTGAAAAACATGGCCAGCCCACTGCCATTTCAATTTGCTTACTCTGCTGGCTATGTCGGTTACTCCGGTTATTTTCCGGATAACTTCATTCCTAATTTTATCCATCAAAGAAACTCCAAACATAACTCGCTCTATAGTGCGCTGAGCCACCTTGAATTTGTGGACCAGCCCAACTGTCAGTGTCCACGTTTCGACGCCGTATGTCATAACGGGCAGGACGCACTGGTTGAAGACCTTAGTCTTCAAACATTGCGGGATAGGTGACGAGAAGACTTGACGAAGTTTTCAAAACGCTGCCCAACCCAGCTGGATCCTTATGTCGGCTTCTTTCTCAAAGTCGTGTCTACCGAGCTGGATGACTTGCCCTAGATAGACATACTCCTTCACAACTTCGAGAAGCGACCCTAATAATAATGTAATAGGTAATTATTTAAAACACATTTCTATTCTGTTATCTAATAAACTCTGCTAAATACGTATTATGATCTGTTTTTGTGATGAGTTAAATAAATTCCAGAATTATAATGTTTTTTTTTAAATAATTAACTATTAAATAATATTTTTTTTTAATATTAATTATATTTTTGAAAAAAAGCATATTTCATTAAACATTCTTAAATTTTGCTCCTGTGTGGGCGAGAGAGGTGACAAAATGCGACAACCCTCTTAAACCCGTGACGCTAATACGGATGGTAGGCATACAGACATCGTTGTCCATTTCCAGTTATTATGGACATTATGTTCTAAAATAAACGGTTATCCTGTTTTTCTTCAGAAAACAAATCTAAATAAATTGTTTGGTAAGAGCAACAAAATTGACAAAATGCGTATGTTTTCAGATATTTTCTCAGTGGCTCATTCTTGAATGAAAACATCAACACAGACATTAACACAGACCAAGTATTAAATTGTATTATGTAGCCCAAAAGTATCCTGTCTATATCCCAACAAACGCGGCGCTCAGAATCGACCTGCGTAAGCATACGCTATCGTTTCGAGGTCAATGTTAAAATGAAAAGCTCCAAAACCAGTTTTGGTAAAATAGCTTTAGAAGGGGGTCGATACTAGCTAACATAACGTTAAGTAAGACCTTAGTTCTGTAACTTTGTTAATAGGTATGGTGAACCTATTATAAACTTGGGCACGTTTTCAACAGAAGATATTTTAAGACACGAGAACTGATGTGAGTTATTGAAAATTCATGACATTGATAACTTTTTACATTTTATTACACACATACACATACACATACATAAACTCACGCCTTCTTCCCATAGGGGTAAGCAGTATCAACAGAACGCCCCCTGCTATGATCCTGTGGCGGCATATCTACATCGCCACAATGGAACGCGTCACACTGACGTCACGCAAAATCCTGCATCGCGCAATCAGAGTTTACTGCGCGACTAGCATATATACAACATCCCAACATCAACCGTCGGGCAGTAGCCCACCAGATACAACACCCGTCTGGTCGGAGGATCCTCCCTTCTCTATGGAGGATGAGTGAACTTAACACCCTGTTCCTCATGCCTCTATAATCCTTACAAACATAATATGTACTCCTTTGCTTCGTTTACGTTCATACATCAGAGGGACAATTCCTGTAATTTTTAGAACGTTCACTGTCTGATCTCAGTCTCAATATGTCAAAAATACCTACAATTTTCCTATATTTTCGATATGTTTTTGACATTCGATTGTCGCTGAGATAAGATTGCGACTAGATTTTGAACGTTTTTAGTTACGGGAATTGGGCTTCTAGTCATACACGCACACGCGCTTGTTGCGAGTACTGACCTGCAGAACAGCGTCAATAAGGTCACTAATATTTCCTTCAAGACCGTCCCCTCACAGCCGGTCCTCATTGTTTTCATTGTTTTTTTTTATTGATCAAGAGACCAGTAGTTACAATTACATCGTGGAAAGTTTTTGCCTAAGAATTCTAATAATTTGATACAAATCAAACCTGACTTCCAAAGTAAATAGTATACAATACCTAATCCTACTATCCTACTTCTTACTAATATTATAAATGCGAAAGTTTGTGAGGATGGATGCATGGATGGATAGATGGATGACTGGATGTTTATTACTCTTTGACGCAAAAACTACTAAAGAGATTTGGCTCACAGATAGTTTATAACCTGGATTAATGTATAGGATTTCCTTGTCTTGATACCTCTACGGGATTGGGACTTATGCGGGTGAAGCCGGGGGCGCTTCTAGTAATTTATACATTATCATAAGTCATCATTACTTTTACTACAAAACATCATAAAATTTTCTTCAAGTGCAGGCATAGAAATATTCTGCAAGACTTTTTTATGTTTAATTACCTACCCCCACACAACTGGCAGTTCTGCGAAAACAAGATCACTTTACTTCATTAATTATTGTGCTCTAAGCACTTAACATCACTAATCAGCTGCAAACTACTTAGCATCAAACAATAAACACGTGTGTGAGTGAATACACACATCCTTGAAGCGCTGTTTTCGGTGCAAAAGAAAAGGATAAAGCATATCAGAGAGTAATCCTTCTGCGAAAATATCAAATTAAGGATGTGTATTTTTTCAGTATGCTTGTAAATAAAAGTTAACGTTTTCTTCTAACTTCATAAGAGTATTTTCTGTACCGCAATACTTCCTTACTATTCACTAAAGACAGTAAGATCATGGTAAATATTGTAGAATCCGAATAAACCAGTTTCAGTGCAGATTATCGCTTGCAGGAACGTTCTAATATTTTAGAGGTGTCCAATACTCAACAGTGTACTGTAGAGTATTGGACGTCTCTAAAGTATTGGTAAAGTACTGGTATTGGTAGTACTTTGCTTAATAACCTGTATTACCTTCCTAAGGTAGGCCAAGTAATACAATGGGATTTATTACTGAATAAGTTTATCGATCTTATGAATTTTGGTAAAGAAAACCAACCTCTTTCATACCCATCATTTTCACCGCCATCATTAAAAATAAAAATCAAAAACGTCTCGACCAACAGCCTTAGCTTTCCTTATTCTTTTCAACTTCACAATTTAAAAGTGTAGGCGTTCCACGAACAAAAAATATAATAAGTACCCAAAATACTTGGAAATTCCACATGTGCTCAAGAAAAAGTTAAATTATGTAGCAACAATACTGATACATCATTTTACAAAGAAAATCGCGTGGATGGGAGAGAATGGTCCTTTATGAATTCCAATATGTCTTACTTCGAACGCAGGTGTCGACTCAAAACGGGGAAAATATACCTGTACATTTTTTGTGTAGTAACTACCTATACATTTTCTACAGAGTACATGTATACGAAAAATGCGGTTGTGTGTTTTAGAATGATGAGAATTTGTTACTGACATTCTTATCCTGAAAGGGTAGGCATGATGACAGATACAAGTTCGGAATGATTTGTGACTCAGTTTTATTTTAGGATGTTTTGGATGGCGCACTTTTACGTGGGATGTTGAAGTTGAAGGTTGTGGAAATAAACTATTTCGTGGAGAGTTTCTCACAACTACTCGTAAGGTTAACTGATTTTTGTTACCTAACGTTTGTGTAGGAGTTTTATTTATCGGTAATAACAAGACCCTATGTTCCTAATCAGTTCCATGAAACTTAAATTTTTCTTCATTCATAATTTATGTGAGAAAAAAATATCGTGATAACATTCCATCATCAAATACAGAAATAACAATAAAAAGATACTAATATAATAATACTGATGTAGAAAAAAATCTCGATAAAAAGTAGGTTCGTAAGTATTTAATATTATCAGCACAAAATGCTAACCGTACCAAATCTACCGGTCACTTGTCGAAACATACATCCCAAAAGTCCAGTTACGATAAACAAAAATTCCGCGCAGCCCACAAAAAATATAAAACGAGAAATTACATGAACAAAATCACTATTATTTCGAATATCTAGCCCGTACAACGATAACAAGCTTGCAAATAGCAAATCAGAGGAGCTCCATCGAGTCTTTGAAACGTCCCGATCTAACTAACTCGCCTTCAGGCATCTAGATCCGTTTTTTCTTCTACGTACTGTCCTTACAGCGCATACTTTATTTCTATTTGCCTGTACTGCGAGGTAAACGGGGAGGGGTGAGGGTTGCGGGGCTAGGCACGCGCGGTAGCGTCGCCCCAGCCAGTAGAGGCTGCGACGACCGAGGGAGCGCCTGTTCGCGTCGCACCCCCCAAAACAGAACTGGTGACCCTATATAGTGTCTGTGACGTGTTTCAGTGTCAGCACATGCGTGGAAATGACCATATCGATGATTGTGAACAAATGTTTGTGACTTGTGATTAAGTGCTTGCGTGCGACTAAGTAAGTGAGTTGGGTGCGAGTTCGTGTGGTTGCGTTGCATAGGTACCGCCGGTAAGTAGTGGTGTTTTCTGCAATAAAATTAGCATAGTAACAGGATTGGTACGATTGAGCCACATGCTTACTTGCTCAGTCCGTATTACCGATTTCTCTATAATTAATAATTTTTATTGGGAGCAGCAAACGTGAATAATAAATTAATGTCCTTTTTATGGGACGGAGTTCACGTTATGTGCGGGCGAATTATTCGGGTTAAATTCGATGGGTTCTGATTGAACCGCGTTGTTAATTTCAACATGCATGAAGCGGTCGTAATGTCGATGGTGCGTTATGAATGGTAATTTGCGATCAAACAGTTTAATTATGTATAAAAACGAAAGTAGATTAAAATTTAATGTTGCTGTGTTTATTCGTTACTGATAATAAATTTAGGCTTTTTGTTGGTACATTATTCAATACGGCATTAATAAGCTTGCTATTAAAAATGCATTTAATTTGCACATTAAGGGGGTAATCAGTGCTCAGAGAAATAACGGCATGCTTCCAGATAATAAAATAAATAATAAACTTTTAATAACAATAATTTAGGGTTATTAATTGTCGAATTAAACTAAATTACAGTTTTACACGTCAGTATCCTGACCTTTGTGAATAAATAACGTAACCCTTTAAAATATTAATAATATACTTTTCGAGAACAGGCGGTCGGCAATAGTTATGAAAGAAATTATGTACCAAATCATTTAATATACATGAAGTTTCTTCACGGCAAATATGCCGAGCTCTGCAGATATGTATTATTGTGAAGCAGCAATGGGTCTTTACTTTAATATATTTATAATACGACTGTTGAATCTTCAAGTAATTTTGATTATAGGTACTTTTCCTGGACAAACTACATAGCTCTCTACTTTAGATCCTGTCTTTTTACTACGGTATTCTAACCGTATGGAAAAAGTTGCAACAAATAAAAAATATCATGTGGAAACATTAGCTTTTATTATTACGCATAAATACTTATTGCCGTTTATACAAGAAAAAAAGCCTCAAAATCGCGACCCCAAACATGTATCTATCTCACTGAAAAATTGAAAAAAACTGACGACGCTCTTTTCCAGAATTGAATTCTACCTGACGAACTTTGACCTTTGCATACAAAATGCAGTGCTTCGGTTCAAATAAATCATGAATATGACCGGAAAGCTTGATAACTGAGAGCTTTTAGTAATAATAATTCAATCAACAGTTCTAATAAAGGTACAGTTGCGATATGGGAGTGGCAAGTTTATCCCGTTTCATGGGAAATGCCGTCATCCGGGAAAATGTGAACGCAGCATTGTACGACTTTGATTTACAGTTCAATTTGCAAATGCAGCAATAATGGATGGCTAATTAAATCAATTTGCATCTGCACATGGACTGAAATATGGAACATTTGGAGTAAATATTTTCTTCGTATATCGGTCAGCAACTAACCGACCCCCAGTAACATGGGACAAGACCAGGACGGCAGATGATGATGATGATCGATAGAGCAGGACGGCAGATGATGATGATGATCGATCAGCAACTATAGTAGGTACCTATTACAAGATATTTTGGAAAACAACTGTAGTGTATTCTGTGCCTGACCGCACCCGGTCTAAGTATTTAATAAAAGCGATATTTCAATGCCCATTTTCACAATTTCTATAGAGACCCAGCTATTATATGAAGTCTCTAACTATGCAAAAATTGTTTCGGTAATATTGCTAATGACGTCATAGAAACTGCGCAATGGAGAAAGGAACGGAATTTTCATGTTTCGTACTTTTATAACAAGACGGTCTGTTCATTAAGAAAAGGCCTTGCTACGGAATTCCCATAACCTGTTTTATTGTTGATCTTTAACCTTTCATCGTTGGGTAGGCAGAACTAAAGGCCGACGGAAAGGTCCTCTTGTAGATCCTTCTAATTTAAGTTCTGTCCATACAATTAAGCACGGTTAGCACAGTTAATGTAAACTATCTGACTATAGAAATGTTAATAGGTACCGCCCATGGTATCTCTGATTATTGCCTGCTCAGGTTTTCTTTTGAATGCGAAGTGGTCTTGGATTTGATAAACAGCAGCATATCTATAGCTAACTATTCTTTTATGTAACACATAAAAAGCTTTTCTTAAGCTTTAAAAAACGGTTTGAAGAGTGAGCAACCAAATCAATGCTCAGATTGAAAATAATTCAACAAATAATAAGATATATTGAGAAAACTCGCCCTTAATTTTCTTTAGTAACTGAACTTCAAACACAATAAAGAAAAATCATGCCTAGTCTTTACTTTACAATTTTTATTGCAGTAATGAACTATTTATTAAAAAAGGATCTCATCAAAAGGCTTACTGCCGCATGGGCGCCCGCATTATATGCATGCGAGACTCCGGTTAACGGGTTGTAAGAATCCCAAATTTTAATCACTTTTGCTAGTTGTAATTAGTCTGCAAATGGTCATGCTTTCAGTAAGCTATGCCCTCGTGGAAGGACATCAATTACTGGGCGTGCGGGAAACTAGGGATTTACTTTGGCATTTTTATAACAGAGATTTCATTCGTCGGTGCTGTGTTTTCTGTCTACATTCAGTTTTTTTTTCGGGGTGTTTTATTTGCGTTATTTGTTTATTAGATGAAGTATTGGTATCACATAGACACCACATAGAGTAATACTCATGTAATGGCTATTATTAATGCAGCCATAAAACATAGCTATATAAAAAAAAACAGGTGTCGGATTGACTCTTAGAAAGAGTGACAAGAAGGCACTCAGCATGATGCTGTGCTATGAGGGACCCACAGCACAGCGCTGATTTTCAGTGGTCACCTGAAAACGACGTACGGAAACCAAGTGGTTTCCGTACAGGAACCAAACCTTGACAATTCAAAAGTTCCTGGTAATTGGTTTATTTGAAATAAATAGCTTGAGTTTGAAATTAGGTAATAAAGTAAAATAGGTAAACTAAACAGTACTTAGAAATATAATATAACTAAAGGTGCAACCAATAAGATCAATAAATACTACGAACGTGAAAATGTGGGCCGAGGCGAAGCCGAGTCACACATAAGTACGTGAGTTCATCAATGCCTGGTTGCGGCCAAGGCTTGTATAGTACTTGTATAGTAATGCGCGGAAATTCAACAATTAATTATAAATTCCAGAATCAATGACGAACAACAATATTTTTTCACGCGTCAACCTTTTCACTTGTAATTCGAAATTTAACTGAATAAAATCTTTAATAAAGTTACCTCCTTGGTTGCCATGTGTCGAAGTAAAAAGTTCGTTCCATTTTTAAATTATACGACAGATCATAATATGAGTTTTCATAGTAATTTATTCGGCCGCTAAACACGACAGATATGGATTTTCTACTAACCTTGCCGGCCGCTGCTCGCATTAATTTGACCAGTACAGCATTTTCGATTTATCTCGAAGAAGGTTGTCAAAATAATGTCCGAATTTAATAGCATATTTGACAAAAAGTATTTAAGTAGGCATCACCAAGCATAAATAATTAAATGCCTTACCTTCCTACCCAAAACATAGTACCTACAGAATAATATTCAGTGTTTTGTGCTAGTCTAACGGCTAGGTGCTGTACAACAATTATCGGTTATTGTTCTAGGCTCATCATCTGCCTAGCTTTTCCCAACTATGCTGCGGTCGGCTTCCAGTCCAACCGGATGCAGCTGAATACCAGTATTTTTACATGGAGCGATTGCCATCTGACCTCCACAAACCAGTTACTGGGTAATACGATACCCCTTGGTAAGACTGGTTGTCAGACTTTCAGGCTTCTAACGACCCGTACGACTGTTAAAGATCCACGAATGACAGCCGGGACCAACGGCTTAACGTGCTTTCTGAGGCACGGAGGGGTCTCGGTATGTAAAGATGGTCCCCATCCACGAGCGTAGCTTTAGATCGATCGACCCATGCGGCTATTATTTCTTAGCCACGAGCCCCCCTTATTATTATTATTTAAGCCACCCTTATTATTAATATTAAGTTATTGTTCTAGCCTATCATATAGCATCTAAACACGCATACGAGCCTTCATTAATAATTCGCAAAATCGATCCTGGTCTAGACATGTTTAAATATTACACTGAGCAACTTATCTTTACTTATGGAAAGCGCACGATTAAACCAATTAAAAATATATTGCTACAGTTTTTTAGTCTTCCAAAACATTTTCGTTCCATGCGCCACTTCGAATTTTGAATGTTGTGCCAAGGCCTTGTGCCGAACCTGTGTGCCGATACATTTATTTTTCAGATACATGTACTGGGCGCATATCGGCATCGTACCGTAGTGCGGGCGAAGCTTTAATTAAAGTCATACATCAATTATTGTTTGCCTTTAGATTGGAAACTTAACAGAAACGGAAACGTAAACTTTTACGTCCTGAAAAATACGTTAAATGATAAATGACAGTTATCTAAGTAGGTTTGAACAAACATTTTTTTTTTTTAACTGGATCAAGTCAGTGTTTCCTATCTGACTACTTTGAGAAGAATCACCGAAACAAGCTCAGGGGTCACAGTCTCTTTTAAAGTCCAGATATAATCTTGGTCAGATTATATGAGGGCCAAGTAGATTAGCGAGTGAAATGGTGGTTAAAAAACATAGTTTCGATGATCAGTTCAATCCGCAAGAGGTAGAAAGAATTCTAGTAACTTTTACATGCAAATCCATGTCCTTTGGGAACGGGATATGAACAGAGTACTCATTGCCAAAGGCCACAGTGGCGAAGTTACCGTCACTTCCCTCATTTTCACATTTCTTTTCATAGTTACATTCTGCCTGGACCTGAATCTAATTTTCTTTTAGGTTTGGGAGCGTTTTAGCTAACGACGTTTTCGTGAGGCAGTTTTATTGCTTCGAGGAGATAAATTGTTATTGGTTTAGATAAAACATTGTCAATGATGCGCTGTATATTTAGCAGATTTCTGTTTTGTTTATTTTAATTTGTAGAAAACTGAGCACATAGATAGATAAACTGACCTTCTATCATCCATAACGATGATGAAAAAGTCAAAAAACTATGGTACTAATATTTGATAATGAAAAGCTTATATCGACGCCGTTGAAAGACGTTGCTAAAATACAAAAAGCTTTGAAAGCGATTGCCACTTTTGTATTCTGGATTGAAATATTGATCAAATAAATTGTTGTGCATATTATGTTCGTCACCCGCGCGGCAATTGCGTAACATTCTTACAGTAGTAATCGGTTTCATTTTGACAGTCCAACAACATTAATTGCGTTATTTACGTTGTTGAGCAAACATTTTTTTCAAGATTGTGACTGATAGTGTGTAACGCAATTAGGTACAAAAGTATTGATTGATAACCTGGTTTATTACACAGGTACAAATGAAGCTACTGGTACTATACTCTAACTGGTAGGTATACCCTAGTTTTGAAAAACTTGTTTTTACTATACGAGTATATACATATTTTTTCTTTTTTAACTCGTTCAGCTAAGTATTTTACGTTTTAGATTATTGTTTTACTTTATTTCTACTTTCCAATACTTTGCAAATAAAATTAAAAAGAACGAATAAAATGCGACAAGACCCCGGACAAACTTTAATTCATCGTCGGCAAGTTACTGTAAATCCCTTTTGATTGAAACCAGTTGATTCTCATCAGAGCCAGTCGACGAACAAGAATCGATCAGTTCCAAGTTTGAATATTTGAATAATTTATAGATTTCTGTTTGGTTCGGGAGTATTGATTCTGTGTAAAAATAACACGGCACATTGGTTATTTAATTCAGCATGAATATGAATCAGTTCATTCAATTAGGTGATTGTGTTTTTTTTTTTCATCTTTGGTCTGCAATTTTGTTATTGTTGATTGAAATAATTTTCGGCCTCGTGTTTATTTGTTTTTAATTATTATTTTAGTTTGGGATCGTAATGTTTGTTGAACTATGATAAATTGAAAATTATTGTTGGCAGTTATTTCGCTGCTCGGTCTCATTTCATTCGAGAAATACTCACGTATAGTTGGAGTTTGTAAAATATTGACTAGAAAATTGAACGGAAATACTATTAACTCTACGTAGTGGAATCGGTAACTACCTCATGTTTCTTTCTGATGTAAAGTGCATTGTAATTTGAATAACGAACAGTTGCCATTAATACACAGTCACACTTTCCAGGAGCTAGACCATCATCCCTTAAGGCAGTATTATTTTAATCTTACTTGAGTGTGGGAAAGAGATGGAGCTAGACGTTCTGTATAGCTCCATCTCTTTCTCACACTGAAGTAACCTTAAAATAATACTGCTTTAAGAGGTGGTGGTTGGCCTCCAGTTTTTAAATGATTTTCATATAGCTAGATATTTTTTTTTATAAAACGCGCTGTTTGAGCGAACGATATTCTGGATTAGTGCTAATAAAATTAATTTATAGATTGTTAAATTTATGAAACACGTGACGTTTATACTAATTAGGGTTTATTCAAACCAGTAAATGAATACGAAGTTAGGAAGATAAGTAAGTAGGATTAATTATTATTTTAAGTAATCCTCTTAGCTGTGTTGGTCCCTTGTACGTCATGGAAAAGAGCGTTCCCTGCCTTCCTATAAATAAATAAGTACAATAAATAGATAGAGGGACTCGTGGCTAAATAATAACAGCCGCACGGGTCGATCGAAGGTTAGGTCGGTCCGTGGATGGGTGACCATCCAATATATATCGAGACCCCTCCGTGCCTTGAAAAGCACGTTAAACCGTTGGTCCCGGCTGTCATTTGTAGATCTTTGACAGTCCTTACGGGTAGTCAGGAGCCCAAAAGTCTGACAATCAGTGTTACGAAGGGGTACCGTTGTACCCAGTAACTGGGTTGTGGGGGCGGATAGGCAGTCGCTCCATGTAAGCTATCGTTCTGTTGCTCTATGTATTCAGCTGCATCCAGTATACTGGAAGCTGACCCTAACATAGTCGAGAAAAGGCTAGGCTTTTCATTATCTGTCTAGACAGATGAGGGAAAAATAATAGAAGCATTTTTTGTGTTTTATGTGAATAGTCTTGCTAGTTAAAATGTATAATTAATAGTAGTGTCATAGCAGCTCGACCTATTTTAAACGGCGGCGGCTGTATGTACAAGATTAAAACTCGCCATATCTTGTGTTCGTTTGCTCTAAATATCTGGCACAGATGCTGTTTTATAACTGATTTTTTCAATGGACTAGAAAGCTAACACTTATGCTTATAGAAAAACACAAAACTCCCAAGTTTATCGTTAGACCCCGGTTAAAATCATCGAGCCATTTTTGAGTTTTGAGCCTTATTCCGACAAAGTTAAAGTACTAATTACAGAAAATAAACGTCAAACCCGAGTCTTAGGTGTCAATTTTCTATAAAGAACTTTACCGCGCCCTCAATGTGGGTTCATAAAACAATTACAATGACTCGGAGGTTTGGACTTGGACTAAAGTTAGAACTCGTTTTGTAAAGGACGGAAAATGCATGCCCATCTTATAATGTATCAGCCATCTTTCTATACGAAGAAATAAATGGTTCACGGTTAGGCTGAGGCCTCATTAGTGCGTTGTGTTGCGACGTCGCAATGGATCAAAGCATTGTATGTCGCACCTGCGTTGTAATGACGCACAGCGTCGCAACGCAAAAGGGCGACGCACGCCATCGCAGCGCATCGTCTCAGTGTGGAGTTTGCCCCTCTAGCAGTGGAGCACTGTCCGTCATCGCACTGGAGTTCCGACAGCGCAGCGCATCACTCCCCCCCCCCCCCCGCTTCATCTCTCGTCCGTCGATCCATTGAAACGTCGCGTACGACGACGCAACGCATAATATGGCATGTCACTAAAAATATATAGTACACAATAGTTCATGCTCACATGATCCTAATAAAAATATGAATAAAAAAAACACTGATAAATAACAGACAGAACCATACCAAAAATTTGGCAAAAAGTCTCGCAACGTGTATGCACTCTTGCGCTAGACAAAAACCAGCGACAAAATTCACGCGTGGTTTGTGGTCGTTGACCCCGAGTTCTTGAACGGGTCTAAAATGGTATGGGTGCATTCCTTCTGCATGCAGCAGCTTCCACACAAACCAATGCGATACACCGAACCGTCTTGCAGAATTTCGAGTACTCTCATGTGGGTGATGCTCGAAGTAACTATTCAAAAATGGCTTCTTGTAGGTGCACTGGGTAATAGCTAATAACCTCGTCTTTGGGCTTGCGTCGGTACGGTGAATTGACCGAATATTCGCAATCGTTGGTTGACACCTAAGATTGTACGACGGAATCTGGCGGTCGGTAAACATTTTTCGGTACTTATAAATTAATGGCTCCTCGCACACTATCATTAGATAACGCGAAGGCACGAACTATATCCCAATATTCTTCATTGGAATATTGATAAGACGTCATTTTTGTTTATTCAACAACACGTTCACAGGACATCTTTATCGCGAAGTAAGCGGGGTTGCTTAAGCGTTACGCGGAAGCGCAATTAGAATGCGGAAATAGCAGCGCACTCGCATAGACTGTGGTTAGCGCGGAAGTATCCTGTTTTGGTGCATCAGAGAACACAAAGGAAAGGGGCGGGGTTTGCGCACGGGATTCCCCTTTGGCAGGATCGGCACGTGTTGTGCCGCGTGATTACTTTACTGATTATAATTTCACTTCTTGCGCGCTCAGTGTTCATGAGTAATGTATTTTTTTAATTTTTTTTATTTGAGATAGGTTTGCTCTTGACTCTAGTCAAGAGCAAACCGAGTATTTTATTGGACAATTACGTCATAATTAAAGTTATAGGTTTTTTACATATTTGGGACGAGAATCGAATACTGAATACCCTCCCTCAATAAGTCCCTCGTTTAACCTTACAGAATGTATATGTAAAACGACGCAGTGTTGACGCTGCGAAGACGCAATACAATGCACTAATGAGGCCTCAGCCTTAATTATCACTTTTGACGCACATGAAAATCTATGGTTTACGTTACGTTCAGTCTGACTCGATGTCACTATCAACTTGACGTGAGCACACTAGATTAATTGTCACTAATACGATACATAATTAAGTTATATAATTATGTGGCCGGAATATTGTCAAACCAGTGATATTATAATTTCACTAGTGAAATTATAATTCCACGAAACTTTGTCAACCGCCTCCATTTCTTACAATTTCACGGGCTCATTTCAGTGATATTATGATTCCACTGGACCCACGCCACGCAGTGATATTGCAAGGCAGTAATATTTTGACAATTTCACTGTATGTTCAAGCCCGTTAAATTGTGAGACGGTCAATGATTTGTCCGTTTTCAATGTCAATTTAGTAATCATAGAGTTACAAAATAATAAACAAAATGCTATGCTTAAATCTTAGAATATTACTTTGTGACAAGCTCTGAGGTCAAGGGCATTTTCAAGGTCAATGACAGACGTCTCGAAGTAAGGCATAGTATACGGAGCCCCGCTCCGCGGGTCTCCTATTTCTCTATGGTTTAAAAAAAAGACCACGAAGGGAATGGTGGTGTCTTTCAGACCTCCTGCGACATATACTCGTACATAACATCATAATGTTTCTAATTAACACCAGTACTTACTATATAAGTAGCGCCATCTATTATGAATTGCTTAAAAAGTAAGTTGTTTAGCCAGTCGTAAGAGATCTATTCTATTCCTTACGCCCTTTTATTGGTTTATTTATGGCTTGTTTTTAATCGAATCTCAAATCATTTCCATTTTGCTTTCCTAAAAATATTATTGAACACTCTAATATACTTAATGAACGCGTTTATTTTTGTGAAACTATAATAATTCCTATTTTGGGGTCCTAAAAATAAATACTAAATAGCCAAGCAACTGCGACCAACTTTGATAGAGCACTCGCCGGCCGGTGCCACAGCACCGCTCGCTCGGCTCGCGTGCGGTTGGACACAATTCTAACTTAACCAGTTCATCGGGGTATTCTAGCTTAGTTACTACGACCAACTGTGAGAAAAAGCCAGAAATTTTAAAAGAGGCTCCTTTATTACAAAAACTGTGTAGAAGCCCTAAAAGTTTTTAGAGGTACGTTAATTTAAAAAAGTGTACGTCCTCAGGTCAATAAGTTTTAGGGGATCAGTTAAATATTTCCCTGTATGTATCCAGACAATACTACTTACAAAACAGAAATGTCTAGATACCTATTGCAGTTCCAGGACATATTTCTCTTTTTACTCCACTAGTATAGTTTCAGACAGTTGCAAACTACATACCAGTACTGAAATGAATTGAACTTGAGTGTCAGTCAACTTGACTGCTGATTGGCAACTTGACATGTTCATGTGGAGCTTGTTTTCGCACACGACATACAGGTGCTGCCATCTATTGCTAGTACTAACTGCAACTACGTATATTGTACCTAAGGGTTTTTTTTTTCATCAATCGCGCAGGTTTTTAATTGGTTGTTAAAGAGCAAAAAGTGGCATATTGAACAAACACGTTGTCTAGTGTTTGAATTTAAGAAGAAACTGAAAAGTGAGTCTACTCCGAAGTAATTATTTATCACAATTGTACAATTCGGTGGTGTGCATTGAATTTGTGCAGAATATTTTTTTTTCTTTCTTTGCCTATATAAAAACAATTTACGAAATTAACTTAAAGTTGTATTTCTATAAGTAGGTATTCATCATTTAACGATATCCGTAAATCTAAAATTGAAATTAGAAAATTCTTCGAAACCATCCTGAATGACGACCCCATAAAAAGCTCGAACCGTCAGCAAATCAATAGAACTGCATTAATATTGTACTAACTCCACTAAGATAATAAAAACACTACAATAAAATTATACGTGAGTGATAAAATAACACTGTGCCGTAGAAACACGGGACTTTATTGGAGAGCGTTGTTTGTGGAAGACAGCCCGTAATAACACGGGTGCATGGATGGCGACCTCGTGCAATGATAATATTTGTAATAAGCCACTTGCTTTGCCACCTAGCATGGCTATGTGGCTATAAGGCTCAAGTTGATCTAGGAAGTCAAATAGATGAGGGAAGTAATATAGAGATGACAGTTTGGAGTTGCCGTCTTTTTAGGACGCGTTTAGATACTGTATAGTTGTGGACTTTATTGAAGAACGTTGTTTGTCGAAGACAGACTGTAATAACACGGGTGCATGAATGGTGACCTCGTGCAATGATAATATTTGTATTAACCTTTTGAATGCCAGAGCATAAGCGCACGCACGTGCCCTCCACGCCAAGCCACAATTTCACCGCGTTTAATTTCTCTTTTTTTGTCATCAAATTTCTCTATATTCATGGTATAATTTAATTCGTTTCAAGCAATTAAATATGGACAAGAGCTTAAATATTTAAGGTATACAAATAAAAAAACACAAAAGTAATGATTTAATTGTTTATTTCGTGATAAAATGCACCGCATTTTTTGTCACATATTTGTGTCGTTGGCGTACAGGGCACGCGCTTGCTTGTCACATATGTGACAATGGCGTTCAAAAGGTTAAGCTACTTTGCTTTGCCTTCTAGTGGGGCTGTTTGGCTATGTTGGTGTGTAAAGTCAAAAAGATGTGAAAAATAATATACCTACATACCTAGAGATGATTGTTAAGGGTGTTGCCTTTTTGTGATATACTTAGATATTGTGTAGTGGTGGACTAACAAGTGATGCAGTCATTTAATTAATGTCACGTTTTATATAAAACAACAGCTTTTGATACACGTGATGGTGGCGATAGTGTGCTCGTTTAAATTTTACTTAATAGATACTGAAAATATACGTTAGTCAATTGTCAAAATTTAAAAGCGATGTTGTTCTATTTTAACCAAAATGTTGCCCACATTTTGATCGAATTGTTTTATTGTGGCAAAATGATGTATTTAAATTCACCATTTGCAGATCAAACATAGGTATGTATAGACTGTAGGTACAGTATTACATATTTAACTGACCCTTCATTCCAGGAAACTTTTGTCACGGTTGTTCCAGATAATTTTTAAAACAATATTAAAAAAATACAGATAAAATGTTCATGCAAAAGAAACATTTCGCAAATTATCAAAAGAACGTAAAATGAATTTACAGCGAGACGATTTGAATTAATACAGAAATGCAAATTATATTCCCATAATGGATGCGATAACGACCCATCCGTTTATTTTTTTGGAATGTTGTTACTTTTTGAAGCGATGTTAATTTGTACCGCCATTTTTAAACTTTGCGATTAATCGGTGCTTTTGTCTGTTTTAAAGCTCATATTTGAAACGTTTTACTTGTATGATTTCATTTTGAGCTGCTCTGGAATTCATGATTAAATAATTTACAATTCTGCAGCGTTGAAAAAAAAATACAACAAAAAAAAAAAACAACCGACATCCAAAAAAAACACTACAAACTAACAAATAACTTTAATTTCGGAAAATGGTGTCTTTGGATTTCTATTTTAGTTTTTTGCCACAGACTGATTTGTAGTGTTTTTCGGAAGTCGGTTTTATTTTGTAAAACGGTTATTTATGTTTCGTTTTTAGTAGGTCTGTTTGTAATTTATTTAAGTTACAATAGCCTAATGTCAACTGCTCATCACCTTTAACAAAATATTGTTTTTCCCGATGCAGGGACGTTAATTGTTGAGAAGTTCTCCTGGTTCTTCATCATCAGTTCCACTTCACCTATCGGTGCTTTCCGAGAGCAAATGCACGAGTTACTATAAAAAATACCCGAATCGCTATAGGTGTGCCTATAAAATTTGAGGATTTCCCTCGATTTCTATGTTATACCCTCATCAGATTTTGCCTTTGTGACAGTGGGACTGCTTCAAGAGCATAACCTTTTCAAACAAACAAAAAAAAAGAATTTTCAAAATCGGTTCACAATTGATGGAGAAATCGGTGAAAATACAAAAAAAAAAAACATACATACAGAAGAACATAGGTATATAACCTTCTCCTTTTTTGGGAGTCGGTTAAGAGCGTTAAGAGCGTCTCTGCTAGGTAGAATTATCTGAATAGCCCTGAAATAAAACAATTTGTTTTAGCTATGTAAAATGTGTCAGTTGTTGGGATTATAATATCCCCATTTTGTTATATACACATGTCGTTTTGGTAATTTTCAATTATACCTACCTACATAACCCATGTTAGAATGTAAGCGTGGTATTATTCGCGCATATTTAGAAACATTTTTAATTACGGTATAATTTTCAACAGCGCAGTTAAAGAGCTTCGTATTTCTGTTTCATGAAATAAAATGTGATGAAATAATTGTTTAACTGTGTGAATTTACTGTGTTCAGAATTACGGTAACATTTTATGTCAGTGATTGCAATAAAAACATTGAAGGGTAAAGGGGGAAGAAGGGAAGGGAGGGAGGGAGGGGAGGGAAGAGGGGGTCAATTGGAGATAGTTTGAAGAAAAACCAAAAAAACTTCCTTATTTTAATACACGTTTTTATTTTAATGAAATTTAACCACTTTAAGAAAATAAATAATGAAGTCTTGCATTCTACTATAAACGCAAAGAAAGGTAACATTCCATAGACTGATCTTTTTTCTAAGAATGTTAATGATAATGAAATTTTTTTTTAAAGAACTCATTTTTTTTTCGTATCGGCTTTCTGAGAACAGTGATATTTCTTTTGTGTTTCTGTTTTCACCATATTATAGAACACCAGTTTCTCTACTAGATGGCGTTGTCACCACTAATTACGAAAAACACTGACTATGATAATTCTTCCCCCTTACCCTTCAATTGCAAATAGCTATTTCTGTCTCTTGTCTTCATATGAGGTCGTCATGTACGATACATCATTGGCCACTGCTGCACAAGTGGACAAGGACACAAAATAATTTATTAAAAATTCTGCGATCCCTTTCTTTTTTTTTTTTTTTTTTTGTGGATGGGAAATCATCAAATGACTTCTCCCGCTCTGGGCGGAGCGGGAGGGCGTGTCAGACTTTCACTGACTAAAACCCACCCGTGTTCCTTCTGTTGCCTGTGCCGGGGCCACGGTAACTCTTTCGAACATCCCGCAACCCTAGCTGGTATCGGCCCTAGCGGACCCCGTCAATAGTGCTGACATCTCTTTGAGGCGCGTGTGGAACACAACGCGCCGTCGACTCGGGCCTGGTCCTTACCGGACGGCGAGCTACCCATTGCTCGCCGTCCGCAAGCCCGCGCCTACGGTGGCCGGGAATCGGCTGTCAATTCCCGACGCCCAGGGCGTCTCCTGCGGCGACTAGGGGCGTGAGGGCGCAAAGCTTGCCTCTCCCTCACGCGTTCCGCCTCCTCCTTCGCGAGCATTACTGCTTCGCAGAAGGAGGTAATGGCTTCCCATGTACTCTCGCCCCGTACCATGGCCTGGACCAGGGCCGGACGCGAGAGATCGCCGCCGCCGATCGCTTCCGCGAGGACACGGCGGTGCTCCGCCCAAGCCGGGCAGACCTCCACCGTATGCTCCACCGTGTCCTCCGGGCGATCCACACAGTGGTGACACCCGGGCGTTTCCTCCCGCCTTATCCGGAACAGGTACCTCCCGAAGCACCCGTGTCCGGTGAGGACCTGCGTCAGGCGGAAGGTGAGGACGCCGTGGCGCCTCTCCAGCCACTCCTCAAAGAGGGGACTTATCGCCGCAATTGTGGCGTGCCCAGCGCTGGGTTGCGACAATCGCACTCTCCATGCCGTCATGAGATCCTGCCGGAGCTCTGTCCCTACGATATAACAATACGCAGCTTGCCAAATAAAATAAAATTATTGTCGGTCGCTATGCTAAGCTAGACCGAAAGTCTGACAACCTGTCTTACCAAGGGGTATCGTATTACCCAGTTAATTGTTTGTGGAGGTCAGATAGGCAGTCGCTCCATGTAAAATACTGGTATTCAGCTGCATCTGGTTTGACTGGAAGCCGGCCTCAATATAAAGGGTGTCTCAGTAAGAGTGCACTTTTTAAAATTGGAATATTTTTTTTTTTCATGCAAGTGGCAACTCTGAAATTTGACAGCTGTCACCTCTGTTTATTCCGATTATTAAAAATGGAGCGCTTTTCGAAAGAACAACGCGTTATAATTGTGAAAACTCATTACAACGGTGAACGGCATTCGTTACAGGAATATGATAACGGACTTCTTGTGGCCTCAACTGGACGGCATGAATCTGGACAACATGTGGTTTCAGCAGGACGGCGCAACCTGCCACACCGCGCATGAAACAATCGACTTATTGCAGCAACGATTTCCAGAACGCATTATCTCACGAAATTCTGATGTCAACTGGCCACCAAGATCGTGCGATTTAACGCCGTGCGATTTTTTTCTTCGGGGTTTTGCGAAATCTCGGGTTTATGCGAATAAACCCGAAACAATTCCTGAGCTCAAATCGGAAATCCAACGCGTCATCGGTGAGATACAGCCACATCTCTGTGCAAAAGTCATGGAAAATTTCATGAAAAGAGTAATGGCCTGTCATCGGAGCCGTGGGGGTCATTTGCCGGATATTTTATTCCATACTTAATCGGAACATGTCTTCTTTACAATTCAATAAAAATATCACAACTCTGTCATAAAATACTTGTTTTTATTTTAAAATGAAAAAGTGCACTCTTATTGAGACACCCTTTAGTTGGGAAAAGGCTAGGCAGATGATGACTGTCGGTAGCTAAGGCTAAGTTTAAAAATAACCGGCCAAGTGCATGTCGGACCACGCACAATGAAGGGTTGCGTAGTTGGGATGAAGAAAGAAGAGATAGAATTATCCCAAGAACAAACTTAACATTGTAGTCGAAAAACATGTTCTCCCATACATTCCAACTGCAAAAGTAAGTTTGTACGCACAATATTGAAAGATTTACCGTGTTATTTTAAGACCATAGACTTCTTGTAGGTTTTCCTGTAATCTATAAATATAACTATTTTCTGTATTCTTTTTCAAAATTTTTGCTCAGTTGCTTCGGAGATAAGGGGGTTTCATTTGATATGTCACACGCATACCGCATAACTTTTTAAAATTTTCTTATTTGTCCCCAAAAATGGCCCCTATATTCAAAATTCATTTACTTACGTTACACGTCCGTGTTTGGGTTACAGAAATTGATATTGTACCAAATTTCAACTTAATCGGTCTATTAGATTCGGAAAAAAATGACTGTGACAGACGGACAGACACAGAAAAACGTGTGATCTTATAAGGGTTCGTTTTTTCCTGTTGAGGTACAGAACCCTAAAACAAACATCTACAAAAATATAGCAGCAGGTAGAAAAAATCGATTGTCAATCCCTCGAGCTAGCACCGAAAAAACATGTACCTACCTACAGAAAATTATTAGGTAAGGCTAAAAAAAATCCAGCGACCAGCATTCCTTACATAACTATTTCATTTAGATTCAAAACATATTACAATAAACAAACGATAAGAATCTAGGTCAACTATTTAGTTCGTATACATACAACCATTTAATTCGGTAGACATTTACTAGCCGCAACCGAAACCTTCACGATAAAGGCCGGGCTACACGCAGTGACGTACATTGAGCAAAAGTTTGGGCAAAAAATGCATAGTTGGTCCTCAAGTTTTAAAGCAACTTGCATGCTTAAACAGTCTGTGCAAAGACCACCATGTGTCTTCCACACGATAACAAACCGTTCGTGCATTTTTAATACAATTGTAGTATTTTTATCTTACGTGCTTTACTTGTGTTAATCAAGTGTACAAACATGCTGTGAATGTGTGCGTGAAGACGAGTAGCGTCAGCACATATCAAACACACGCACAGATATACTTCCGACTTCGCCATTGTCACGGATGGTACCGAGAGCTCCTGCGCTTACACACACATTCACAGCGTGTTTGTACACTTGGTAACCACATGTATAGTCGCGCGTAGATGTATGAGCAAATTAATGGTTGTGCAAAATATTTTCACGGTACATTATTTTGCCGTCTTACCTACATATTTGGTTGTGCTATCCGAAATTTGTACAAGTAAGATTGAGCATGTAGCCAGGCCTTAACATAGTCGAGCCTTTAGTCAATTAGCCTAGTAATTATAGTTTTTCTTTCCCCGAAACTTGATTAATTCTCTTTCACGATAATCTTTCCGAATTATGGCATCGAAATACATAATTGTTGGTAACATAAACTCGATAGAGTTTAAGCGAAAATCTTCCCCGAAATCTGGAAAGAAAGGGAATTTTATCCTAAAAATACAATACCGGTTATAAAGTGTGTACGTAATTTCGTTGGCCAAATCCGCTGAATAAAGTTTCAATTTTCGTTTTCCTTTTCCACTGTTGTGTTTACTTGAAGAAAAAGCTGCATTATTTTTGAGTGTGATGTTATTATATACGTCTCAGTTAGTGTTGCCCAAATTCAGTCTTGGTCTTGCAGTCTTGGTCTTGTTCTTGCGTTTTTGCAAGACCAAGACCAAGAACAAGACCGCGTATTTTTAGCAAGACCAAGACCAAGACTGACCGTGCAAGACTTGAGCAAGAACAAGACATAGCCTGCAAGACTCTTGCGTCTTGCAGCTAGGACTTAGCGCTATTTCACTGAGTAGTTAGGTGTAACAGTTCGGTGTATAGGTAGGTACGCTTAGGAATTCTATGAGACGCAAAAAACTGTATCAAAGAATATGAAAAACTGGACCTATGCGCATTACGACTAATACCATAAACATAGCGAATAAAAAAATATCTATTAAAATCAAACTGAGTGCATGCATAGTTATGTTTTAATTATCGGCACTTTGATAATGCGGCATCAAAGGTTTTGTACTTACTTCTCAAAGAAATTTGCCGCTTTTCGGAAGTACATGGTTATGATACACGCGCCGGCGGCTTCTTTTGAAATCTAAAACAATCGTTGCCGCCACGCCGAAATCATAACATTTGTGACACTATTTGATTGCCGCCATAGGGCGTAGGTATACTCATGCAAAATAATTTCGAATTTTTTTAAGAGTACCTACAGGTGTTCCAAAGAATAAATAAGTTTCAGAGTGCTTAGAATGAAAATGAATACATTATACTGATCACGCAAGTAGTATTATGATTAGGATAATATGGTAAGGATAGGTAGTAGATGTCATATTAATTCATTCTAGTAAGTATATATTATAATATTGATTACTTATATGGTTTTAAACTAATTACTTAGGTACTATTATTGTACATTTAGTCATTATATTTCTTAAGTTTTTACAAGAAAAAATAGCAAAAAGTGTTCAAATATCACCCGTTTAATAAATATTGTAGCCACTTTTAAATATACTTGAAACGTGTAAAAAAATTCTACAAAACTAATAAAATAATATAAAAAGCGTAGGTACTTACCTACTAATAAAATAAAAAGCCTGCGATAAGAGTTTTGTATTACTTACCAGCCCGAATATCTCTGAGAGAGATGATGAGAGTAAGTATTTACTAGCTGTGCCCGCGACTTCGTCCACGAGGAATAGTAACTTTGGAGGTATAGTGACGTTCAGGACTTATTTATTTATTTTAAAACTTCTGTCATCAAACATACAAACGAACTCTTCAGCTTTATAATATTAGTATAGATGTACGCCAAAACATTCACTTATATGTAAAGAATAGTGATTGGCACTAATTCTATTTTATTCACGCGTCGCGTCTGTACAAGTAGGTAATATTTAGTGTGTGTTTGTACGCCGCACGCGGCATTGTTTGATTTGCGGCGGCATCCTTTTCATAGAGCCGGCACGTGGCGAGGCGGCGCGGTAGAAAGCAAGGAAACGTACTATAAATAAAGGAATTATTTTAATTCCAGTCATTTCCAATTGAGCTGTGCTTCGAGTCTAACTTAATAATTGTTTTTACTAATTCTCGTTGTTTTCTAAAAACGTATCACGTGTACAATTTAATATGAGTGACGAAGATTCAAATTATTCTAGTCCGAGTAACGAGAGTTTGAGTCACAGATCTAAAAGACCCAAAAGCAAATTTGAGGAGTTTTTCGAAATAATTCATGCATCCCAAACTGCCTTCTGTAAATTGTGCCAACATAAAAAGATTGAAATAAAAATGAAAAACAGAAACACTTCAGGCTTAAGGAAACATCTAATATCTTTCCACAAAAAGGAATCAGAAATATTTCTTCCTGTTAAACCAAAATTAAGTGGCGATATCACAAGCTTTTTAGTAACCGCTGGAAGAAGTGGACAGGTAAGAATATTTTTTTAACAGTTAAAAGAATTTTAACTCCGCGTAGCTATTCATGCGATACTTTCAAAAACGCCATTAACTTACGTAAGTATTTTTGAGTTAGTGGTGTTTTCATCTAGGGGTGCGACATATTAAGTATGTAATTATCGTCTTAAATATTTTTTATAAACACCCATATTTTCATTTAATCGGCCAGTAACAACTAAGTACTTTATTTTGGTAAATTACAGTACAGTGCAACCTTAATATAACAAATATCAATTTAACGATTTTCTCGATTTAACAACAACAAACCTCCTCCTCTTATACGCTCAAACCTAGTATGTTTTAAATAATAACACAAGATTTATTGTTTTGTTTCAGTCGGAAAACAGCAGTGACAACATCACGACAGCTACAGTTGATTGGGTGGTGAAAAAATATCTTCCCTTCTCATTTTTCGATGACGAAGCTACACAAGTATATTTTCGACGTATTTGCCCTAATATGGTGTTTCCTAAAAGGTCTACACTTAGAAGGAAAGTCAAAGAGCGATTTGAAGAGCTCCAATTGAATCTCAAGGAACGACTTCAACAATTATCATCTAAAATGTCTTTTACCATTGATGGGTGGACGTCAATTGCTGGTAGGAGTTACTACGGGGTTACTATTCATTATATAGACAACGAATGGAAGTATCAATCTGTAGTTCTTGATTTTATACCATCACGCGGTCGACATACTGGGGAAGATATTGCAACGATTTTCCATGAATGTTTATTGGAATATGGCATAATTGATAAAATACAAGGTATCACGGTCGACAACGCAACTGCAAATACCAAATTTATGTATGAACTGGGCAAACAGCTGCCGCCACACTTTGATTCAGACAGTCAACATTTCCGGTGCTTTGCTCACATTTTAAACCTTGGTGTACAAGATTTATTAAAGACCTTAGCATTACACTGTGAGTCTGACACTAACGCGCAAGATCAGCAGTACGAAGACTATGCAGACGAAACTGAGGATGAGGAAGATGAAGAATCTGCACCAAATATTGCTGACTCGCGTACATCTGTAACAAAGTTACGCAGTATTTCCAGTAAAATAAAAAGAAGAAGTGAGATAGTGAAGAAGAAGTTTCAGTCTGCTTGTGAAGCAGCTGGCGTGCCATCAAATCTAAATGCCATTCTTGACTGTCCAACGAGATGGAATTCCACACATGATATGATTGGATTTGGTTTAAAAGTGAGAGCGGGCATTGACATATTGTGCAGTTCTGTCACCGAATTAAATGATTTTCAAATCACAGCTAATGAATGGCAGGTACTCGAAAAATTACATAAATTTCTAATAAACTTTAAACTTTTAAGTACAAAACTTGGTGGAGACAAATATGTTACATTACCGCTAGTCATTGTATCATTCAATCTCTTGCTAGATAAAATTGAATCCATGGTAAAACAGTTAGATGAGAAACCTAATCGATCTGAAGTGGATGAAAGGCTCATTCTAGCTTTCCAAGCAGCTCGAGACAAAATGCTTAAACATTACAAGAAGAGCAACTGGATTTATTGTACTTCTTTAATTTTAGACCCAAGGCATAAGGCTCAGACTTTTGACCTGACAATGTGGGGGAAGCAACTTAAAACAGAAAGTCTGCGCAAGTTCAATGAACTTTATGAAGAATATAAAAGTCTACACTCACTGAACAAATCTCTGGAATTACCAGAAAAAGAAAATAAAGTATGTGATGAAGATGAAGACGTAATAGACTTTGATAAACTCTATGAATGTCCCTCGACGTCATCTGGATCTTGTCTTCAAGGCTTAGTGATAGACGAGTTGGAGGAGTACCTGAGAAAACCAAGAACTGCCAGCTCGGAAGACATTTTAGATTGGTGGAGGACGCATGAGACAGAGTATCCGATTTTATCGAAAATGGCCCGTGATTTTCTCTCAATACCTGCAACTTCAGTACCTGCTGAGAGGTTATTTTCTAAAGCATCATTAGTAATTAGAAAACATAGAAATAGGTTAAGTGATGAGTCAGCCAGATGGTTACTTTGTATTAATTCTTGGTCAAAAAAATTGATATAAAGTATCATAACCTAATGATAAAGCTGTTGATTTGTGTTGTATTTTATTTTTTATTCAAATAAATGATAAATCGTAAAACTCTTTTATTAAATTTCTTATAAGTTGAGGGTTCAATCTCTTTCTAGACAGATAAGTATTGTTCTTTAAAATACAGTCAAGTTATTGTAATTAATTTGTTTTTTTACATGTTTTAGCAAATGTAAGCTTATAAATCATAAATGTTTATTAAGAAACAGTTACTTCCATGGAAAACGACATATAGGTCAGTTGATTTTTCGAATTTCTTATCAAATCTTCAGTTATTTATTAATCTGCTTGATCTTTACTATGGCTATGTTAATTCAAGCTCACAATGTTCCAATTCTAATACGTTTTTCTAAGATTTAAAGTAAACTTTAATAAATAGTAATAGACTAATAGGTAATTGCAAGACTTGCAAGACTCTTGCTGCAAGACCAAGACCAAGACCAAGACTGGGAGCGCAAGACCAAGACCAAGACCAAGACCAGGTGTATTGGCGCAAGACCAAGACCAAGACTGGCTAAGTCTCGTCTTGTTCTTGCATTTGGGCAACACTAGTCTCAGTCTTTTTTCACAAAATGTGTTGATTTCGAAGTAACACTTGATTAATTTGAATGTTCACTAGGTTCATAAAGCTACGAATATTTTGAAACTACTGAAATAACTATATAATTATTTAATATAATATTTAGGTTTTTCTGAAATCCCAGGAAAATGTCATTAGCATTAGTGAATATGGCCTAGTAATAAAAAACATTATGCAATAATACATTTATTCTTGTTAATGGCCTACCAACGACGATATCGATAAGAAAAAGATAATTTTGTATATTGTTTTCGAAAAAAAATAGATGAATTGTACCCTTTTCTGTTAATAAATTCATTATTACTTATTATTTATTTATTAAATCCAATCTTTGTCATTTCGTATTATCTGATTTTCACTATTGCAAGACGATTATCATCCACACTTAAAGGAGTATGTGAGGATACGACCACAGCGCTTTACACAAGAATCAAAATAATAATTTTCTTCATCTTTCCCAAAGAAAACAGTAACATTATCTAACCAAACTTATAAATACATACCTACACAAACAATCAAATCTCTAAGATTACACGTACGTATCTCCAAATGGAATCTAGAAACGAATCGTGTACCAGGAATTCAGAAGCTAGTTGGAGATTGTACACACAATATGTTTGTGGTATTCAAAGCGAGCTGGCGACCTATGGCCGCATGCCAATTGTCAGAATTATTAGTAGGAGGTGCTCTTTGTAACTGTTGTGCAGTATTGTGTAGTGATATGACGTCAAAGGTTGTATTATGCAGTGGTATTATTGGAAAAGAGTGCTTGAAAAGACGTGCCAAATTCGTATGTTATTTTTCTTGAAATTTAAAAAAAAAATTGATGATTGAATTTATGAAATAAATTGGAGTCATGGAGAGGAAAACACAACTTTTCTACCAAGAGTTTCCTAAGCATGGGTTCCAATAATATGGCAAAATTATGCACAAACCGGAATTCATGCGGATCATACTTACATCAAACAAGCAGATCGTTGTGCAGAAGCCAATCATCTATCAAATGCGCCAATCAAGTCGTCAGGTTGTTACTTACCCTTCATCACATAAATCCTCACTACTATCACTGGGAAACTTTACGAGTATGCATCTTTGCCTACCAACAGGGTTCACAAGCGTGACGTTTATGTTACAAAAGATAACAAATAGGGTTCATACCCAAGTTATAAACATGAGGGGAATGACCCAATTAACGAGGCCCATAGGCGATGGGCCTGCAAATTACCCTTACAAGGCAGTATCAAAATAACTGCAGAAATAAAGGACCTTCAAAGTTACTTATAAAGATCGTATTGCATGATATTAAAGTGGGGTGTCGATACTTTTGGAGTGTTGAGTTCCGCTAATAATATTTCCTTGTATACATATAGCGGTATTAGTCCCGAGTTTTCTAGGGTGAGCTTTATAAGAACCCCTACCCTACTTTCGAAGGGTTCAGTGGAGAATTAGAAGCAGTGTTTGAATAAATCGTTGCACAATTAATTGTTATTGCTGTGGATGGCTGCTGCTCGATACACAGCGTTTATCAGAAAGGTGTGGTCAAATCAAAGTTATTTTTTATAGTTGCAGAAAATCAGCCATATTTGAACAAAATACCTTATGAATCGACGTGTTTATTATTGGGCAGAACCCTTCATGGAAATACGGCGTGATGTGTGTGTGTTTTTGTATGATTTTATATGTGTTTAGTATTTGTTGATTAAATACAGTATATGGTTCACACGTCAAAAGAGTTAAGTAACCAGTCACGCACACTACAAAACTATATTGCTACTGTACGTATTCGTACTACTACCAATGACAGCCACGCACACATCGCATTCGTAAAGTAAGTGCGCTAACGTCTTCTAAATGATAGTATAACATAATTTCGCATCGAAAATTAAAGCGTTCGTAACCCAACGAATAAGCCATACACTTCTGAATATTGCTATGTGAGTTCGAATCTCTGCAGTGAATAT
This sequence comes from Fissipunctia ypsillon, assembly GCA_947568875.1. Lineage (NCBI taxonomy): Eukaryota > Metazoa > Arthropoda > Insecta > Lepidoptera > Noctuidae > Fissipunctia > Fissipunctia ypsillon. The sequence goes on along the minus strand of OX387651.1, from coordinate 6,621,563 downwards.
TCTTTTTGTGATTTAAAATTTTAAGCTAAAGCAAATAGAATAATTTTTGTTAAGAAATGGTTTTATTTCTTTAAAATAACTTAAATGAATAAAACCATTTTAAATAAATATCTTTATTTAAAAAATAAAAGAGCTTCACAAGATAACATGTTTTATTATAAATGCAACAATATATTAAGAATACACCTACCATTACATCTTTTTATACAATTATTTAATAAACAATGGGCGGAGTGAATAAACATGTTACATAGACACAAAATATAATCTGATCCAGTAACAATAACATCACTCACACTCCAGTACCACCGGCTTATTTTATTATGGCTAATTATGCTGTAAAAGTTTTGAAGATGTAATAGTATTTAGTATTTTGTTTATTCAGTTCCGTACAGTTTGCAAAGTGACGTTGTGTTCTGCTGCTGTTATGCTGGTCTTAGCGAATGGATCTTGAGTGGCAACAATCTCAGGGTGCCGAGCGAAGCATTTATGTAAGTCAAAGGTGTCGGTCCAGGCAGGCGACGGCGACGGTTTATTTCGCCTGTCTTAGCATGACGATGTATCCACAGTAGAACGGTTTTTCTCTACAAAAAAAAATTAAAATATTAGAATTAAGGTCACGGTTGCATAATAAATTAATACATTATTATGGAATTTAAAGATTTTAATTAATTTCTTGATTTTAAATAATATTGATGTTTTTAAACATTTTCGTGAATTTAAAGATAATTGTAATTGTATTTTTTTTTGTGTGTAATGCACTGTTGTTATTTAATTTTTGTTATAATAGTATGATTGTGGTGTGTATTTGAATCTTGGTTACTAACATAATTTCGTAAGTATACTAACAAAAATATGGATCACTGTATCTGAAGTAAATAAAATTAATAAAATTAATAATAATTTTACTCACCGATATCATTAGGCGCTTTGCGATTTCAGTAACAGAAATGTTTTGCTAATACAAAGCAATAATCTGAGCTTTTTGGAATACTCATTGTTAAATGATGCATGCATGGTCGAAGTTGATTAACTTATCACAATCACAAACTTCGTAAAAGTGCAAAAAGAGGAGTATAGGTGTAGTTGCTAATGCAGACTGACATAAGTTCACAATTATTAAAGGCAGGAATATATTTTTAAAGCGAGTAGTTAGCTTCTTAACTGGAAAATAATTATAAGAAGGTGAGAAACTTGTGGTAGATTCTCAAAACGGTCAGAATATCGATTTATTTAGTTAGTATATTAACTCGAAATTACAAAATGTCAAAAACAATAAACATTTTATAGTAAACTCGTGGCTCGAACTCAAATCATTTGTCACTGTAGTTCGAATGATTACCTGTTTCACCACGAGAGCAACTATCCTTTGTGGCGAAATTATGTTATACTATCATTTAGAAAACGTTAGCGCACTCACTCTACAAATGCGATGTGTGCGTGGCTGTCATTGGTAGCAGTACGTAGAGAGTAATATAGTTTTGTAGTGTGCGTGACTCGTTACTTAACTCTTTTGGCATGTGTACATGATATACAGAAGTTTCAAAGGCTGTGGTACAGACCATCAAGGATTTTCTCCATGGGACCAACATCGTAATCGCGCAAACATTATCAGCTGTCCCATACATTTGGGTCGAGTAGGTATTGAATTGTATGGGACCGCTGATAATTTTTTTCCTTAAATATGACCACACCATTCTGATACATGCTGTATAAACCTAACTGGAAAGCAAAATTATCAAGTTGACGTCAAAACGTAAATGTAGAGTGATGTCGTAAAAGAAGTACAGCCTACACAAGAAATACCAGTTGAATAGAAAAACAAATGCTTTTATGTTTCCAAAGATGTCTTATTTGATAAAATCCGCCGTCAGAATAATCGTAATGATACTAGAAGCATTGGAAAGTACTCGTATTTCTTCGTTTTTTCTTTAATGTAATTCGTATAGCTTGAGGGGTTTCTTCAATTATAATACTTGGCTTATTATTTGTCCGTTCAATGACGACGAGAAGCGAGCTTCGATATAATAATCAGAAAAAATTTTTTTCGTAATAATATTACGATACAGTGACGAGTTCGGTTTGGTTAATGTTTCCGCCTTAGGCATACTTCGATATTTTAGGGTGGCAACAATTTGGTTCTTAGTTAAATATTTTATTAATGCTTGTTATTGATTAATTTATATGACTGGCTACACACAATGCAGATTTTAGTAATAAAATGCAAAATTGTAGATCTTTTTCAACGTTTGCCTTCAAAACTTTAGGTAGGTGTCAACCTTGGCGTAAGAGACAAAAACATTTAATAAAATTAGTAGATTATCCTGACTTATTTTATCGCACAGGAATTTGCGTGGGTGCTAATTAATTATAATTTCTTGTAATTAATATTCCTTTTACGTAACATAACTTCTTTGTGATTATTTTTCACGTGTACTTAAATTTTTATATATTAGGTAAAAAGTCTTCGAATAGTTTAAGCATAATAAATTATAGTACTTTTATTCAAACTTCGTTATCAAAAAATGATAGAAATTAGATTTTTGTTAATGACATCTCGCAGGTCAATCTAGGCGGTTATTGGCTATTTAACCAGACTTTCCTGCGAGTGCCTCAATAAATTAAGGCCTCCATCCACTTCAAAACTAAGCGACCACTCGCTACGGGCACCCCCTGTGCGGTACGTACCTCGGCTTAGGGCGTCACTGGGGGAGGACAGCAAGGGACAGGCTGGAGCGGATTAAAATTGAAATTAGCTTGTACTCGTGTTACTTTGTAGTTCCATGACTACAAATTTATTTCTGTCTTTTCTAGGGTTCCGCACCCGAAGGCTGCCATATGGAACCCAATTACTAAGTCTCCGCTGTCCGTCCGTTTGTCCGTCTTTCTGTCAGTGAGCTGTATCTCATGAATAAGTAGACAGTTGAAATTTTCACAGATTGTGTATTTTTGTTGCTGCTAAAAGACCAAATAATAAAAATAAAATAAAGTTAAAAATTAAAGGGGTCCCCATACAATAAACTTTTGATTACCCTGGCATGTGGGGTGTCATTGTTTAGAACTCATTGAGTAGAGTACAAATATAAATATATATATATATATATTATCATCAAAAATAAAGAAATAGGGGGCCGTAAAAGTTGTCAGTTTTAGACCATTTTTGTACTAGCTCTATCACAACAACTGAACAAGTTAGGAATTTAAAACTTCTGTATACCATGGACCGTAATATATTGTATTTAATCAGCAAATACTAAAAACGTCGATTCATAAGGTATTTTGTTTAAATATTGGCGATTTTCTGAAACTACAAAAAATAACTTTTTTAAATTTTTTTTTTATTATTAAAATCGACGTTTTTAGTATTTCCCCTAAATTACTTTAACTGAATTACTTAATTACTTTTGGTCACAACACGACCATGCCAGCCCCATCATAACCTAATTCAATAAAAGCTTTACACTATTATGTAAAAAATAACTTTGTAATTCACAGTATCGTTATGAAATGCAAAGTTATCTTTGCAATTGTTAAAATTTAAGATGAAAAATATTCTTCGTTTAGTATTTTTTTATATATACATAGTGTTAATATTGTACGGTGGTACGGAACTCTTCGTGTTCGAGTCCGACTTGCACTTGGTTGGTTTTTACTGTATATTTTTCAACTGCATTAAATTGACTGTAACTAGGTAGTCACAGTCAATTTGAATCAATAGTTAAACTGGTGCACAGTCTAAAGTAAGATTAAGATGCGCAAAATGTTTGAATCCCAAGGCAGACTGTCTATTATTGGTTTTAACTTCCCAAAGCAAGATGACACGGCCCTTAGCAACAGATTCCAGGAACATTGTCACACTGAACAATAAATAGTTTCTCTCAATTCCCATGGGAGCCACTTCTTGCTACACAGCGCTTAGAAACTTAGTACCCCCTAATAAGTTTTCCAGAACTAACAATGTGGGTCCCAACATTTATCACCCGTTTTCAGACGGAGAAAACTTTCTTTTGAGACTAGAACTCTTTTATAAAAAAAGCATTCGACGTACGACTGTAGCATTGTGCTCACTCACAGAACTGAAGATTTATTGCGACAAACCGCTATTTTGTGAATTAAAAGAAAATACGAACAAAAACGAAGGCGAAACTGCCAGGCGCGGTGACCGCGGACAAACTGAACAGAACAGAATTCTAATAAAGAAATCAAATTAGAAAATCAAACAGTGAGGCAATTCTCGTAATTTTAAGAACATTCACAGTCTGATCTCGGTCTCAATATGTCATAAATTACTACATTTTTGACATTTCACTATCGCTGAGATGAGATTGCGACTAGATTTTGAACGTTTTTAGTTACGGGAATTGGGCTTTAGGTATTTACACCGTTGGATGACGTTGAATTGCTGAATCGCTGTTCTGTCTCACGTGATTAACAATAGCACGAAAAACGCCACGTTTCACGTAATAAATTAATGTCCACTTTATCAAGATGTAGTGTGTCCCATTTTTGTCGGGTATGGTAACGAGTGTTTGTTGGCCCATCACATATTCAAGTAGGACGGATGTGTCGACTGATGTACATATGTATTCATAAACCACTTGCTTACTCGAATAAGGAATTTGTTAAGCATTTTTATGAAAATTATTCTTGTAGGAAATGGTGGAGGAATTTTAAGTCCACCGCGCTGATGGAAATTTTATAATTTAAATAAGTAACATTTGCAAATTATAAAGAAAGAAAAAATATTTTTATAGACTCGTACAGAAAGATCACAAATTAAACTAAATACGCTCTTAAAAAATAAAAAAAAACAAAAGTAAAATGAAAATAAAACAAAGTCCTGTACGAGGCCAAAAGGCTCCTATCTCAGCATGATGCTGTGACATTTAAGCGCCTGCTACACGGTTGTCAACCGCGTCCCCGACAGAGGTGACCTTGGTTGGCGACCGGCAGAGCTGTTTCAATGTTTGATCGTAAACCACCATCTACAGTGGTGCCCAGTGCAGAGCAGTGGTGGCCCAGTGGTAAAGGCCCCGACTTACGAGTTGCCGGTCGTGGATTTGAACCCAGGCAGGCGTTGTGTAAATAATTACATCACCACTGCTCTCAAAACTGTGAAGGAAAACATCGTGAGAAAACCGGCATGTCCTAGAACCAAAAATTCGAAGACATGTGACATCTACCAACCCGCACTGAGCCCGCGTGGTGAATTAAGGCCCACTCCCTCTCACAGAGAGAAGGCCTGTGTCCCAGCAGTGGGAACTTTATAGGCTGATTATGCTTACGCTTATGCAACTATCAAGGTCACCTCTGTCGGGACGCGGTTGGCAACCGTGTAACCGGCGTTTTAAAAGTAAGTACCACAGCGCTGGTATTCTAATACCCGCCCGCTGTGATGTCATGGACAGATAAAGAAAAAAAATAATAAACAGAATAAAATAAAAAATCGATATGTGTGAAATAACATAGAAAAATAAAATATTTATTTAATAAAATTATTATAATCCGCGTGTTAGCAAGGCCTTTAGTGTCTGTGGTACTATGGCATCGCTATGACAAGTAAAAAAACGCAGGTGCGGACGCTCCGGCAAAAATAAATATAAAAACATTACGGCTGCATCAATCAACCGCAGTCCACTGCTGGACATAGGCCTCTCCCAGGCTGCGCCACAACACTCTGCGGCTATATAATGCTGCAGTATTACAGTGAATAATACAGTAAAAAGTACTCTGTGGTAGTCAGTTAACGGCATAATGTAGATATTTCCGGAAAACATTAAGTCACTACCACTTTTTTAATTATTTTCAGGCTAATACTCTCGTTTAACTCATCGGGGTTTAAATAAACACGCATTTAAGTATGAACTTAGGAATTTCGACTAACGCATACGCATCCCCGAACAATAAAATTTCAAATACAGAATATTGTAATAAAGAGCGTATATGAGTACTAAACAGCCATGGTCCGGTCATGAATAAAATGTTGTAGAGTTGTGCGAGTTACATGACCCCTGGGTACCGTTACATTCACACAATGCTTGCGTTCCAGCACATTTCAAATAAAACCGTATTTACGACTTCCTGCTCCGACTGCGATCCTGGTACACTGGCTAAATACTTCTGCGCTTTTGTCTGTGCTTTTTTATTTAACGAAACATTTAACATTCAGGTACTTAAAAAATGCCATAAAAGGGGTCGTTGGAAAGTCGTCTGAATACTTTTTTAACATTTTTTATGCCAAAATGTAAAACAATGAGAATGTAGAATAGTTTATTCTTCTCGTGTCTCCAATTTCAGGAGTGGACGTGGGTACTTTAGTGCACCAGCATTTTAATCTTAACACATATAATGCCTCGTCAGCCACATATGGCTGACATTTTCCAAACCAATTGAGCCGTGTCAGCCATATATGGCAGCCACCGGTAGTTGTACATTATTAAGTTTTATTATAATCCTTAAAACGGAAAATAGCGGCTACTAAGCTCCGTTTTAAGGATTATAATAAAACTTAACAATGTAAAACTACCGTTTTAATAATAATAATCACGTATAATCTTGAGGAGCATAACATAACGTGCCTATTTTCTGCATTTTTAGTCTAAAATAAAAGAAATGATCAAACAAAAGATGAGGGAGCCACTGCGCGCGCCGTGTCGTCTTAATACAATTTTAAGTTTGTAAGGCAACATGGCACCAGCTAGGGTTGCGGGATGTTCGAAAGAGTTACCGTGGCCCCGGCACAGGCAACAGAAGGAACACGGGTGGGTTTTAGTCAGTAAAAGTCTGACACGCCCTCCCGCTCCGCCCAGAGCGGGAGAAGTCATTTGATGATTTCCCATCCACAAAAAAAAAAAAAAAAAAAAAAAAAAAGGCAACATGGCAATGCCTCATAAAATACCGTATATATGTTTGCATTAGATAGAATAATTATGATTTATTGTACACTTGAATTTACCAAAGCTATAATCTATTTTCCTACTAATTAATTATTTTCCACTGGCATTATATTATGCTGCTAGTTGCAATGTCTTCAATCAGCATTTATTAGAATTCCTTTTAGATCTACTTGCTCTAAACAAACCTTTTATCGTTTCTACTACATAAAGGTGAACTTTGTAAGAGCTTTTACTGTTCGTCTACGTTTTCACAATGATTGAATCTTCTCCAACGATATTTAATTTACCTTTACCATATTTGACAATGAAATAACAACAACTGAATTAATTGATTGAACGTAACTTGACCACAGTTAATACTTCCTTCAATTTAGATGTTTTATTTTTTATTCATGAGATTTTATTTTGGTGCTTTACCATCATCACTTTTTCACCATTTTCAGCTTAAGAATGTGTGCTTGAGCTCTTTAAGGTAATAAGCAAGACAATCTAGGGCCTCCTTTTTGTTATCTGCTCAATATATATCGAAAAAAGCTCATCAAATTTGATCATGGTAAAACTTAATAACCAGGCGTCGTAAAAGTCTGACACGCCCTCCCGCTCCGCCCAGATCGGGAGAAGTCATTTGATGATTTCCCATCCACGAAAAAAAAAAGAAGTGTCCAAGATGCAATACACAATCTTATATTCCCTACTATTAAATATTCAAGCCTCCTTTCTGTGAAAAGGAGAGGGTTGTAACAAAATCAGCCTATAATGTTCCCACTGCTGGGACCCAGCCTTCCTCTCTCTGAGAGAGAGTGGACCGTAATCCACTACGCGAACCCACCGCAAGTTGGTGGATAAGAAAGAAGAAAGAAAGAAAATACGTTTACAATGTAAAATATAAATAGGACGCAAAAAAAAGAACACAAACACAAAAAGAAACAAGTTGGGGGAAAAGGCACTAGATGTTAAACCTAAGTTAAAAACAGAAGACCAAGCTCGTTGCTCTCAATTACTTAACCAAGCTAACCCTGACATTTTACAGCAGATTTGAAAGATATTGTTAGAAACAATGTCAGTGCTGTAAAACAGCGTTTTATGTGAGCTTTACAGGTCACTTTAGATAATTTGGAACCTCGGTACTGAAGTAAAATATAGAGCTACAAACTAAAGTTGTTTTAAATTGAACGAACATAGAACATGAACAGCAATTAGAAACCATTCTAATGGCTGATCATGTTCTATGTTCGTTCAATTGCACTCATTCAACGGAATGAGTACATTCTGAAATAATACAATCTTCGAACGGTTAACTGCCTCGTTGGTCTAGTGATCGCAAACGCTACTGCTGAGCATGAGTTCCTGGTTTTGATTCCCAGGTCGGGCAAGTTTAGTTGGGTTTTATTATTAGAAATTTCTCAAAAGCAGGAGAGACTGGATTTGTGCATGTTTGGTGGTAATAGGCTTGCCCCCTATTATATGGGACTTAAACATAACTAACTGGTATTATGTGTGTGTATAGGTCCGCAATTCTGCCTAGCCCTTCGAAGGTTATAGGGCATAGACGTGATGTTATGTATCCTTAAACGAAATCGATATTCCAGTAGGTACTAATAGGTAGGTAGATAGATAGAATACTCTTTATTATGTACAGTAACGGTCAGGACTCCAACGCCAGCATTACAAAACTATCGCATCGTTACTCGTCGCGATTGAGAACTTCTTCTATTTAGACATTTCACACACACACACACCCGTATATTGCACTCTTTCATCACGAACCAAACAGAAAAAGCGCGTTATATGGTCATCATCATAGGCCTATCGCGGCACGCAGTCTTTTTCTGATTATGCTAATGAGAAAAAGGCAGCGAATATTTTAAACTAGTCACATAAAAGTTGAGGGTAGATTTGAAACAAAAATGAATTTTCTGACTATAGTTAGAATGGTATGACGTTGTTGCTTGGTGAACTTAGTGTTGTTTGTGTTATTGATATTAGAAGTGTTGAATTTGAAGATTTTTATTGAAAATGCAAGCAAATATAAATATTGAAGCCAGGGCAAATATTGTAGCCTTGCATAACAATGGGTGTACTTTATCTGAAATGTCCAATGAAACCGGATTTTGTGTAAGTTATTTTGTTGTTTTTGATTTTATTTGTTCTCATAAGTGACGATTCAAAATGTTTTTTTTAGAGAGAGATACAGTGAAACATTGGGTGAGGATATTTGAGGAAGAGGCGAGTCTTAAAAGCCGTGTTAAAGGTGGTAGGCCGCCACTTATTAACCAGCCTCAGCGACGCTTTATGGTGGGTAAATATAAAACGAATGGTTTTATACCTGCAAGACGATTTGCTGAAAAATTTGATACGTCATTGCGCACTGTTTGCCGTGCACTCCATGCGAGAGGCTTCCATCATCGAACACCAGCGAAAAAACCGTTTTTAACGCAAAGGCATAAGGAGGAACGGTTGCGTTTTGCTCGAGAATATTTAGACTTTGATTAGGAGACCTCTGTATTTACTGACGAGAAGACTTTCAAATCGTGTCAAAAAGTAAGACTTAATTTGTGCCGCAGAGACAATACACGTTGGTCTGACAGTAATATTATAAATAATACGGAGTCAGGAAGAATTAGTGTGAATATGTGGGGGTGGATTAGTGCTCAAGGGCCGGGTGAGTTGGCATTTATACCGACGCGGGCCAACAGCTCCAATTACGTTGAGGTTTTGAGCGATATAATGCTACCTACTGTTCGCAATATTTATCCAGTGGATGACATTAATGAATTTTATTTGGTTCAAGATAATTGTCCGATACATCGTGTCAGTATTGTACGTGAGTGGTTTAGTGAACATTCGGATGTTAAAGTTATTCCGTGGCCAGCGCGATCCCCTGATTTTAACCCTATAGAAAATGTATGGGGTTTAATGGTGCAAAGATGGGAAGTGCGAGATGAAAGATGTTTCGAATAGCTGAAGTCCCTTTGCATGGAGTTGCAGGATAGTATACGTTGCACAAATATTTGCAGTAATATTGTGGGGCAATATGACTGCATTGATAATAACGGAGGTCATACTAAATATAAATTAAAAAATATATATTAAATGTTATAAGGCGAATTCAGGGGATACACTGGCCATAATAGTAATACGTAAGTGATCGTAAGATTATAGGATTGAGGTTTAGTTTCAATCTTCTTTTCCTTGAAAAAATGAATAAGCTATAACCTCAATAAAGCAAAAACATCCCATTTTAGTAGTAAAATGATTTACGAACAAATTAGTTACTTTATTTATTTCAAAGTTTGGAATATGTTTATGTTTTAAAGGTTGTTAATAACATCAATAAATGTTAATGTTATATTGTGTTGTTGTGGTTATGTTGTTATGTATTGTTGTTGTAATTGTTATTATAATTCTATACGTGAGAATTTGTTATTGGCACTCTGGTGCTATGGTTTCCTTTTCGTTTGTTTTTATTAGCTGTAAGTCCTCCATATACTAAAATAAATAAATGTTCCTATGAAAAATAATGTTTTTTTTTTAAATTAAATTGCCAATTATACTTTATTTTTACCCTCTATACCCTATTGTCATTGTATTAACGAAACTCAATAAATAATTGAACTCCTGACACGAAAACGAAAAGACAGAAAAAGTCGCACTGAGGTTCGAACCTTCTCCAACTTGACGCACACGCAATACCAGCCACCCACTCGTGCGAACCTGTCATCGCTGCTTATAATTTTCACATCGACTTTAACATTGCTAGGCATTGCATATAGGCGTTGTGGTCGATAATTTATTAAGAAAAAAAAAGTGTGTAAAAAGGTAGTTGTAGGTATCGTTATTTAGTGTTGACCACACATGCATCTGACCAACCAACAACGCGCTTTCGTAGTTATACTGTGTGCGCGTTACTGTTTGTATTAAAATATCACACAAACAGAGATAGGCGCAGATCTGACGTGCAGGCCAAAATGATCATTTCGGTGGCAGTCTACTTAAGACCGTTGATTGTACACCATAAAAATTACAGATATAATTGTAGAAATTTTACACATAGGGTGACACAATAGGCGTTGTAGTTGCGTTTGTCAGTATAGGATCCAGAGACATTATGTATATATATTTTATGAAGTCATATTGATACTTGTCCGGATTTAAACCTCTTGAATGAGAGGTAAGGTCTCACCGCTCATTCACGGTGGTTAAGGTCTTTAACCACTAGGCTATCACCACATTTGAGAAAACAAAAGTTACTTTAAGAATTAACAAGTACAATTACGAAATGATTTAAACAAGCTAAGTAAATAATAAAGACATCAGAACTCTCTGTTCATTAGTTTGAAAGTTTTCAAGAAACCTTCCTTTGGAATATTAAATTGCTCAGGTAATAATATTAATTAGGACTATTTAATAATTCAAAGACACGAGGCAACTACTGAACACGATGCAATTAAATAGATTGCGTGATATTTTATGAAATAATCGCGTATTTATTGACCTTTGACTTTGTGCAAAATTGTAACAATAACATCAGTTTAAAAGAGCAAGGAAAAGCTTTTGGTGTTTTTTATGCTACAACTAGCGGTGCCCCGTGACTTCGTTCGCGTGGAAGTCGTAAAATACACAATCTACTAGAATAACAGCCACATTTTAATAAAACTCCCTCGTCCCCCGACCCGCCGCGTTGCATCGCCCGCCAGCGCTATTACCTTGTTTTCTCTTAGCGTTCTTTCTGACTTTTTTTCTTTTTGCTCGGCTTCTAAGGAAATAGCGTGATGTTAATTAATTAAATAGCCTATAACCAGTCTCGAGAATTGGGCTACCAAATGTAACAAGAATTTTTTAAATCAGACTTTTTGTTCACAATTTTTAACCGACTTCAAAGAAAGGAGGAGGTTCTAAATTCGTCAGATTTTTTTTTTATGTGTGTTCCCCGATTACTCGAAAACGGCTTGACCGACTTAGAAAATTCTTTTTTGTTTGAAGGGGGCTTCACATGTGGTTCCATTGTCATTATGTTAGAATTTCATGATATCCTGGAGAATTCGAGGGAACTCTTCAAATATTACAGGCAAACGTTAGCGATTTGGGTATTTTTTATAGTAAATTTTGCATTTGCTCTTGGATAGCACCATTTGGTGAAGTTGAACTGATGATGAAGACAACAGATGGCCACCGGAACAACTTAATAATAAGTATTTCGCGGGTTGCGATTCGATTACTTTAAAATGATTGCAAAGGAATGTAAGCTCGTCACAATGCATACGGTGAAGTGGAGCTGATGGTGAAGTACCAGGAGAACTCCTCAAACATTAACGTCCCTGAAATATTGTGTAAAAGATGACGAGCAGTTCTCATTACGCTATTGTAACAATTGATCTCCAAAAAAACAGTACGAAGTGGAAAATAACTTTAATTTCGGAAGCCGGTGGCAAAAATTTTAAATACAAATTTTCAAGACACCGACTTCCGAAATTAAAGTTATTTTTCACTTTCTAGTGTTTTTTTTTTGGAAGTCGGTTGTTTTTTATTTTTAATCCGACAGTAGTTCCAGAGTATTTTTGTATGGGTTTTAATTTTTTGCGCGGAATCCTAATTATTTTTCTAAAATAAAAGTGTTCTAAGTTATTCCTTGTAACATCAGCTATCTGCCAGTAAAAGTCCCGTAAAAAACGATCTAGCTGTTTCGGAGATTAGCCGGAACAAACAGACAGACAGAAGACAAACATTTTAAAAATTGTTTTTTTCTGTTATAAGTACTGTATATACTTTCATATGCATTTAGTAAAAAGCTGTTATTTTGACATTACAAACAGACTCTTCAATTTTATTCATTTGTATAGATAAAGTAGCAAGAGAGTTATCTTCTGCACTGCTCTAAAAATAGTGAGAAAAACATCGTGAGGAAACCTAGAACCTACCTCTAGGTTCAAAGACATGAATTGTGATATCCACCAACCCGCACTGGGCCCACGAGGTGGTTTATGGCCGATTCCCTCTCACAAAGAGGAGGCCTGTGTCCCAGTAGTGGAAACATTATAGGCTAATTAAGCTAAGCGAAGTTAAATTATATTCTTGCATTAAGGCGGAAGCGCTAAGGTAGCCCGCGAAATTCAAATTTTCTTCCAATTTTTGCAATTAGCAGCTCAGTGTCTGGATGTATGTTGATTAAAGTATGATTTGCGATCGTAACAAATATGTATTTATAGAATTATAATCATTAGAATCAGTAATACAACTCTTTAAGTTATTATAATCCTCAAATGTCAAGATTTCCTGAAATAGTCATTCAATGGGGGGGTTACTTGGTCTTAGAAAGTTGTATTGATGACATTGACAAGGTGACCCTCTCGGGCCAGTTATTTTCAGTTTGGCTATTCATCCAGTTATCCAGAAACTAAATTCAAAGTTTTACGTGTGGTATTTAGATGATGAAACGCTAGTGTAACACACACAGTAGTTTAGTTTGGAGGTGATGTAGACACCGTTTTGAAAGACTTACAGCTCCTCAAACAGGAATTTAAATCTATTGGCCTGGACCTAACCCATCAAAGTGTGAAATTTACCTTTCTGACATTACCAACAGACAACTGGCCCTAGAAAAATTTAATGCAATAGCCCCACAAATCAAAATTTTAGAAAAAAATTCACTGCACCTCCTAGGTTCCCCAATTTTAGAAGACAGCTTTTCTCCTTTTATCGACGAAAAAATCAAAAACTTCAAAGACACCTCGGACAGCCTCTCCAAAATTAATTTACATTCGGCATTCACCCTGATTAGATACTGTTGTTTTGGCCAAAATTTTATATACTTTCTACGTTCTTCCCCTTAATGGAAGCAGCCACACCTCTTAAACAAAATTGACAAAATTATTCGCAGCACACTAACATCCATTTTAAATGTGGCCTTGGACGACTGAGCGTGGCTGCAAGCCACACTACACATCCGTTTTGGTAGCCTCGGCGTCCGCAAAATTACCAGTATTAGTTCCTGTCCTCTGTCCACAGCGCGGAAAAGTTGACCGAGAAAATTTTAGCCCCCTCTTTGGTTGGTTCAGAAGTGCCGTACTTGACTGACGCAGTGAACGCCTGGAAAGTGGCTTGCCCAGATACAGATCGGCCCTTGAACCCATCTTCCCAGAGGCAGTGGGATGAACCGCTCTCCAGGTTGGTACGGAATAATCATATTAATACGACCACCAATACTGCTGAGCGTGCCTACCTGCTGGCTGTGAGTGAGTGGGAGACGGGCCTCTGCCGTCAGTCGCTACCGTCACCCAACGTAGGGACTATGCTGGGTGACACCACCTTCCAGCTTGCTACCTGTCTGCGTCTGGGCGCTCCTTGCGTGGCTCCGAACCGCTTTCAATGCGGTGACGGTGTCGACTACCTCGGACACCATAGCCTATTCTGCAGTAAGAGCGCAGGCCGGATAGCATGGCACGCAAGCGTCAAAGACATCATCCGTCGTGGTCTTGTCACCGCCGGGGTGCCAGCTGTTTTAGTACCCAATGGCTTGGCATGCGACGATGGGAAGAGACCAGACGGAATGACCATAATACCTTGGAAGGTAGGTAGGCCTTTGTGTGGGATGCAACGTGTGTCGACACCCTTGCGCCATCCCATCTTCCTAGCACGGCGGGCTGTGCTGGGGCGGCTGCTGGGGGTGCGGAAAACGTCAAACGGCGCAAATACTCCAATCTTATTGGGACTTATATATTCGGGGGGGGGGAACACTAGTGTTTCAACCCCAACTACTAACAACAACTAAGTAGACTCTACGCGTGACCAGAAGGCTGGCCTAATTTTTTACAACGTGGCAATGCTGCCAGCCTTTTGGGCACTTTTCCTGTTGACAACGATGCGGATGAATTTTTTGATGCCCTCTGATTTCTCCCGGTCCTTTTTTATATAGTTGTACATATTATTATTATTATTTTAAGACTGCTAGTTTCTTAATTATGTACATACAACCTAATACTGATCTGCAAATTGAAAAAAAAAAAAAACGTAAGAAAATTTTAATTCTGCGGGCTACCCTGGCGCTTTCACCTTAATCACAACACTTCTTCAAAACAGTCACCAATATCTAAAAATCCGAAACAAAAAAAAGCCTCATAAACTTTAACCTACACACATTTTCCATACACGCAAAAAATAGAAGTTTTTACACATCAAATCACCTTTTGTTTGCGTGTTCATATCATATGGACGTCGGATTCAATGAAAGTGGCGGGTAGTCACGCGATGTGATAACATAATGTGACTCTATTGAAAATCAATGCCTAGGGTTAATAACATGATAGACTTGCTGCCTGACCTTTTTAGTAAATGTATAATGATGAATGAAAGGGGTTAAAGAAGAGTGATAATATTTTTGTATCAAGAAAATCTGGGTCTGTTTCGGTGCTTTGGATCAAATGCTATCCTTATTAACACACGGTTTTTTTATTGTTTTGTGGCGATTATTGGATCAAATTTGGATGCGCATTATGGTCGCGTCCGTAAATTTGTACGCGTACGTCATTTTTTCATCAATAAAAAGTTAAGATGTCTGAGACATTTGGTTGAATTCGGCCTATTTCGACCAACACCCGGTTTTCAAATATGGTCTGTCCCAGTTAGGGCGTCGCCGGGTCGTGTATACTACGCTTGCTAGAAGAAGAAGCCTCAGCCGAATCCTTTCATAAATATTAAAACTGAGTACCTAACTAAACACACGAGAAAACTTACTATAACGCGGCTGCTGCAGGTGCGGAAAACCTCAAACGGCGAAAATATTCCGATCTTTTTGGGAGTTATATGTTACACTTGGTTTTCCGAGACATCGCCAAGCGGTTGGTCGACTCTTCACGTGACCAAAGGGCTGGCCTATTCTTTGGCCAAAGAATCAGCATCGCCATACAACGTGGCAATGCTGCCAGCCTTTTGGGCACTGTTCCTGTTGACAGCGATGCGGACGAATTTTTTGATGCCCTATGATTATATATTTTTTTTTTACATTTGTACATATTATAATTATTATTTTAAGTCTGTTAGCTTATATAAATATTATGTAAATATTATGTTTTAAAAATATTAGATGAGACTTGCAATAAAAAGCTATAACCCGGATATTATTTATCCACCCTGCAATATAAAACGAAATATTCTCCACGATAATAATTCATCCTACTCCCGAATCCCACAACGTAATTACGTAATAATTATCAACTAACATAACCAACGCAGATACCATCTTGATGAATAAATTAGTTTGCGTCATTATGGGCGTGAGCGTTTACGCGCTATGGGCGTGAGCGTTTACGCGCTATGGACGTGAGCGTTTACGCTGCGTCATTGTGCGGTGCGTAACGCGAGCTTTCTTAATTATTCTGCTTGCTTTCAGGTAATTGGTATTTGACTTATTTCTGTGTTGTGTGTTTTGATCGTTTTGTAAAGTGTTTGTTTACTCTTGTGTGGAAAAATTTTGGTGTAATTGGGATTATTTGCTTAATTTGGATTTGGCTATTGATGTTGTGTGTTTTTACTGGAACTGAAGAATAAACAGACTAAACAAAACTGCTGTCTCCAGTCAGTTTTGTGTGAACAAGTATTGCAAATAGAAATGTTTTCTGTAGACAGTTCTGCTTACAATGTTTATCTTTCTTCTGTCTTCTCGGCACGAGCCACACAAGAATAGCTCATGCCGATTCATTCGTTGATTCATTCATTCAAAAACATACCAGTTGCTACTGGACACGTGGAGGGTATTATTAGAAAGAATTAAAAATAAGTTTATTTATTTTATTACAAGTTTCATAAAAGACGTAATTCTTTTTTTAGGGTTCCGTACCCGACGGGTAAGGGTGCCAAACGGAACCCTATTACTAAGTCTCTGCTGTCCGTTCATCCGTCTGTCTATCAGCGGGCTGTATCTCATGAACCGTAATAGGTAGACAGTTGAAATTTTCACAGATTATGTATTTTAATTGCTGCTATAACAACAAATAATGAAAATAAAATAAATAAAGTTAAAATAAATAAAAAATAAAACAAAGTTAAAAACTTAAGGACCCCCATACAAGAAACGTGTTTTGTTTACTAATCTAAACTTTAGTAAGTTAATAACGTAGTGCTTAATATTGTACGGTGGTACGGAACACATCGTGTGTGAGTCCAACTCGCACTTGGCCAACTGCCGCTTATAACACCTTAAGAAAAGTCGGACAATTTAATTACATTTTTGAATCAAACTTGTCGAACCTTGAAAAATATCTGTTTACAGAATATTTACTACTTATAAAACGTCCGTTTAATCATTTTCTAAGAAAACGAAACAATGTTATAAAGACACCGCTTTTATTTCGGCAAGATTTCTACAAGTTAATCCTGAAGTAACTGCTCCATAAACAAATAAAATTAACATAATTAAACTTTCTGGCAGTAAATCAGCGGCTCAGGATTCTACAAGATTTTAAGAACATAATATAAAAATAACTTGATAAAGTTCTTGCTGACGGACATTTTTGCGGGCCTGAGTTACGGATATTAAAAATATTCCTTGCTTTTTATAGTTTATCTTGCTAGAAATATTTAAGAAAATTAATCTTGGACCAACGATAGCCTAGGACGTAAATAATTATGAAGAATGTTAGCAACTTTCATCAAATTAAAAAAGATTTTCCGAGCTAGACCAACTAATGAATGACAGTCCCTGTGATAAAAATGTAAGTTTAATTTTATGCTAAATCATGTATCATCATACAATACAATCAATCTGGCTAGCCTTTTCCCAACTATGTTGGGGTCGGCTTCCAGTCTAACCGCAGCTGAATACCAATATTTTACATGGAGCGACTGCCTATCTGACCTCTACAATCCAGTTACTGTGTAAAACGATACCTCTTGGTAACACGGGTTGTCAGACTTTCGGGCTTTTCGGGCTTTCGACCCGTAACGACTGACAAAGATCTACGAATGACAGTCGGGACCAACAGTCTAACGTGCTTTCCAAGCCACCATCACACAATACAACACAACACAAAAATAAAAAATACAGGTTACATTCAACAGACACAATACGTTTTATGACACAGCAATAAATCCAAATAAAATGCACATACGAGGACAATACAAGATAATATGACCTCGTTTTTTAAACCACCTTGACGATGCTTGTGCCCTGGTACCAAAGTTGCATTTGAGTCAAAGCAAAGTGACCTTTAGAAAGAGATAATAAATAATAAGTAAACATTTTCCACATTGTAATCAGCAATACGATTCGTTTCACAAACGTTAAACAATTGAAATGAAGAACAAATACTTTAAACGTGCAATAATTTTCCATGTTGTATTAATTCCATATTTAATCTTTGGTAGCATTGTTAATCTGTGCTACACATATTAGGTTTTATATAAGAATAACTTAGGGGATATTGATTCAACTACGTTTTTATTAACAGCAACAGTGTGATATACTGGCAGTATCTACCTATAATAATATACAAGGTGTAATTTTAATCACTGTTAACCTCTTAAGGGGTCATTGTACTCATCATTATGAACAACTTTTTCTATGGAACCAAACGTGAAATCACAAAAAAAAAGATGTTCATAATGATGAGTACAATGACCCCTTAAAAGATTAACACTGTTTAAAATTACACCTTGTATAACTAATTGGAAAAATAACTATGAACAGTGAATTGTCGATTACATTAAAGCTTACCATCGTTGAGCTCCTTAACTTTTATGTTGAGCTGTACGATTACTGACAGATGCTTGCACTGACTGGACAGGTCCACTCAATCTGTGTGGTTCTTTCCTCAAAAGACCATTTCAGACACCAACCTACATGGTCTTCACATGATCTGACCAAGATTATGTCTGGACTTTAAAAGAGACTGTGACCTCTGAGTTTGTTTCGCCCTTTCTTCTCAGAGTAGTCAGATAGGAAACGCCGGCCTCATCTAGTTTAAAAAAAAATGTTTGACGTGTAAAAGTGTTTGTATAAACCTACTTACAGAAATAAAATCATTTATCTATCAGTTGAGATACCCAAAAGTGAAACTAGAGCCTTTTGTAATTAAAAGCAATAATAACAATGAACATTATTATAACTCACAAACAAGATCACTCATGCCAAACAAAAGACGAATCTATAACTAAATTAGTTAAAACAAGAAAACAAATCAAACGATGTTACACCAAAAACAAAGCTTCCACCTATTACTGTAACTTCGCTAATATTTTAGCGAAGTAACTACACCGCACGGTTCGATAACGCTACTGTGACGCAGCGTTTTCACTGCGTAAAACGAATGAAAGCGAACTGCCAAAACGCAGAGTCATCCCTTTGCAGCAACTCGGTTTTTACATAACCACACTCGCGTTGGCAATTAAATTAAGTACCTACTAAGTTCAACTCAGGACGGGTTAGGTGTTGTATAGCTTCACATTTAATTAAGTGACTGTTTCCCTTGTAATTCATAAAGGGGTACATAAAGTATAGGCTCATACATCCATAAGTAAGTATACTGTTTGTTGACAAAACTTGCCTACATAATAATATAATAAACGATGAGTCATCGAAAGTTATTCATCGAACGAAATACTATTTGGGATTGTTAAATTAGAAAGAAGAACATTAGTTCACAATATTCTATAATGGTGCCGATTCTCCTGTCACAAATGCCTGTACTAGACTAAAAATCACTAGAATTTAGTTTATTCCTATCAAACGACGATTTTCCATTCTGAATTTGACTTAAGTGACACAATTATATTTTAGTTTGACAGCACTAAGATGGCACTGAGTTATTAGTTTAATGAAAATGGTAATTTTGCTATTCTGAATTTGACGTTTTTCATCTAAAATTTAGATTTTCTAACTAAATCTGACTATTTTTAATCGCGATTAAAAAGGTGTGGAATAAAATTTGTTGGCATGAACTAAAATTCACTCCAACACCTCGACTTCAGGTACAAAAACAGTAGTGTAGCTTTTTTTTCTTTTCTTTTGCTTATATCTCGAGAACGGTGTGTCCTATCGCAAAAATAATGCAAATTTCGACTCCCTTATAAGACCCATATACCCCTAAAATTAAACATGTAGGTAATAATTTTTCATATTTTCCAAAAATAAATTTTTCATATTTTTACAAAAAGTGATAAATTCCATATAAAACACGTCTAGGCTGCCCCCTGCGCACCTCTGGCTCTAAAAAAGTTCACGGTGTAGGGCAAGCAAGTACCACGTGGAGTCGCGCGATTGTCAAATTCGATGTTAGTTCTGTCAAAATTATTTTTAAATATAGTGATATTTTATTGCGGAATAGCTTTAAGATTCTCATAATCAAAAGTAAAGAATTTTAATGGTAGTTAGTGTAGTTCGGTGTACAAGAGAATCGGCACCAATGTAGCTCGCACAGAATGTAGGTATACTACATCAAAAACATATTGTATAGTCAGTGATTTTCTTGGCACTTCAAGTATAGGAGTAGAGGTGGAGTAAATTGAATGAACTTTCAACTTTAAAGTGTAAAATAGCATTGCGTAACTTTTAAGGACGTGTTATTATTTAATTAAAAGCGTTTTCTAGAAACTTTCTCTTAAACAAAACTTCAGGACTAATTAACTTCATAATTATGTATAAAGACCTAAACTTCGAGTTTCCAAACACGAGCAAAATTATATGACATTAAAAATATGTTAATAAGTCGAGCCTCTAAAACGACGGAGTTGAAAATTCCTTTAATGTTTCCTTCTGATGGAAATTACGTAAGCTTCCTCACGACGTTTCGGTTCAGGGCACACAGCACACAACGTTGATTAGATTACGACCAGAGAACGACATGTAACATTCTAATATGTAGTAATCGTTAAAACGTGACCTTTATTGCCATAATTACAGATGTAAAACGCCTTTGAACTTATTTCAGGTTACCAATTATTTATCTTTGTACGCATCTTCGTTCAAGAAGATGGTCGCTCCCTGAATAAGGAACTAGGGTTGTGGTTTAGTGTGATTGTGATAATTAACATTCGCTTTTATGACTTGTATTAAGTAATTAATTTGCGGTTTACATTGGTTTAGGTCTACACCCACGTTAACGATTACCTTGTGAAAAAGTTTGTCAAAGACAGCCAAAAAGGTTTAAAAATAAAGGTGTTAAATATAACGTTATAAATGACAATCATTAGCATGTTTTTAGGTGAACTTAATAACATCTTCAATCCTTTGCCAAATTAATTTAGTTATTTACCAAGTACCAAGAAAGTCGGGCAAAAAGTAGGAGCCTAAATATATAATACGGGTAGTATTATTTTTTCTCAGTAAAGAAAGAACCACACTAAATAATAATATAATTCTATTACACAAAGGCTCATCAAATTAATAGTCTCCCAGACTTAATAAAACGTTAGGTATTACAGAAATGGACGGTACCCTATACAGCCATAATTATGGTATTAATCAAAAGAACAATTTATTTGGAAAAGCCATGCCGGTCTTTAGGAAATATTCTCCTGTAGGCAATTATATTGAGCGAAATATTCTCTACGCTGTTATTTGTCTATCCCCCCTAAAGGGTGGGGCATTTTAGGATTATTTGGCCGTTCATGTCGAGGAGGATGTTTAACGGAGTATAATCTGCCATGGCATTTTTCGGTTCATTGCTCACATTTGATGTGGGTTGAATATATTAATTACGTGCTACAGCCAGTAAATGGGGATTACGCCGAGCTTTTGTATTGGTTGAAAATTATTGACGAATTTGAAGACTCGAGTTTAAATTGAAAATGGAAACATGTAGGTCGAGTGATTAATGATTCGGTTCATATGATGATGACATGTTTATTGACACTGAAATTGAGTAGTGTTTGGAGGCGTATAGGCGAGTGCAAATGAGACGTACGACAAAGATTAAATTAAAGTATATTCCGGCAAAGATTAATACCGTTACAGCGATAGGCGGAAATTATAGGAAGAAACGAGATGACTTTAAGTAAAAGAGTATACAATAAGAAAAGAGTTAGGATTCGATAAGCAAATAGATAATTACGCGAGCTAATAAGAAATATGCGGTAGAAAGCCAAAGCAACGAGGGTTCGCGTCGAGGGCTTCTGGCTGACTGTTCCACAGAACACATATACTGGACTGTTCGGCGGTCGCTGCCGACTGAGTCTTGAGCGGGCTGCGGAGACCGCGCGGTGCGCGGCGTCCGGGGTGAGGTAGCCAAACCGGTTTCCGCGGCAAGCAGCGCTCGCGCGGCGCGCGGCGTGCGCTCACCGTCACACCAACAAGAAATACAAGGGTAGGCAGGCTAGTAGGTAGGCATACTGTGAACAATAATGTTATGTTAATGTGGGTCTGCTATTGACGCCACAAGTGTAATGACATGAATACAGATGTGTATATCCTTGATTTTGCATAATAAGCAATTCCAACACAATGTTTAATTAAGAGAAATTAACATAAAGTCAGCAAATTGCTTCAGGTTCTCTTAAGAAAAGTAAATGAAACAACATTAATTTTCGCAATAATGTGCGCAACATCAAAAACATTCTAATAAAACTTAACGACAACACACAAATGGTTGCAATCAAACCATAAATTATCAATTCAGAGCAATCCAGTTTAATGCCGCATAAAATATGACTAAATAACTCATAAAGTATTCACTGAAGCATAACAGCTTTGCAATAGTAACGTGGGACGTAATGTGACACATTTTGTATAAGTGGCAGTTACAGCTCAAGGCGAATTCGACATAGACGTCGTAAGGAATAATGTGCGAAATATGCATAGTGCTAAAGTGGATTCAACGTTGCCTGAACTATGTTCCAAGGCAGTAATGACACGGTTTACCGATGTTTGGGTTAAGACTCGTGTTAGACTGTGTGAATTCATTAGTCCCTGGATTAGAAAGCGCCATCTATCGCATTGCGCATACACTATAAAGCCGCTCCATTAGCTAGTACAGGCCTCGAATATTTTAACACGATGAAACGCCGTGAAGACAACTTTTACGTTTTGATAAGTACTGAAGTAGATACTTCCTTTGAAACGTTTGACGCCGTTTTGAACCAAATTCCAAAGTTTCAAGTTACGTCTCAATTTACTCGTGAAATATCAAATGATAAGTTTAGAACAAAAATTGTTATAATGTTAGAAGCACTCTACTTTTACGGGCGACTTCACTAAGTGGCACGAATAATTACCAATTGAAACTTTAATTACTGAAATATATGAGAGCCAAAGTAGAAATCTGTACCTAGTACCTACATGCTTATTACTGATGTGAATAATTAAACTGTTACTAAAGAATCGATAGGTAGAAACCTAAAGTCAGGTAAATTCGTAGACAGTGAAACCATTTCTGTCGTAAATACGGAGTGTACTCAGCCATATAATCGATGAGCACCCTAAAAAGAAAATGAGCTAACACGTTCAACCGTTAGCAGAAACAATGTGTTATATGAAGTATGTATATTGCTCATGAAATTCAGCTTAAGGAAATTGCTCCTCGTAGGAACCCTTGAAGGCGTTCAGAGGGGAAAATTTGATAGCTTATAGCTTTGATGGCGCCAGCACGAGAGTGATGACGAAAATATTTTTAAGGTAAAAAGAAAAATGGTTTTTGTTTAGGAGGATTTTTTAGATACCGTACGGAGCGATTGTGTGTCTAGGGTAATTGGATGCTGAATTTCACGTAAATGCGTAAATTGTTTCCCTTTTTTAAGTAGGTACATACACAGTGCTAGACTAAGATACATAATTTTCAAAGAGTATCTATTATAAAATGGTATTCTGTGAAGAAGAATCTGGAAAATCTATACAAAGAAATAAAATTGAAGTGTCTGTTGTAATTTCAAAATAACAGCTTTTTACTACATGCATATGAAAATATATACGGTAACTACATATAACAAAAATCAATTTTTATCATTTTTATCTGTCTGCCTGTTTGTCGGTCTGTCTGTCTTTTTGTTCTGGCTAATCTCCGAAACGGCTATTCCGATTTTGACGCGAGTTTTACAGGCAGATAGCTGATGTTATAAGGAGTAATGTAGACTACTTTTATTTTAGAAAAATAAAAAAGGTGAAAGTTCCACGCAAAAATTTAAAACCTATGTTATTGTGATCAAAATCCGATTCAAATAGGAAAGTATTGACATCCACGCGGGTGAAGCCGCGGGCAACAGCTTGTTAAATATAAGGATATAGTAATCAAAGACATATAGTGAGCTACCCTTGACTTGGGATGGGTATATATCCTGCTTACTTGATTGATTGATTGAGCTAGTTACTGATAGAGAGGATAGATAGCTGAGTCAAAACAATTACGTTAGTGTTTTTTATTCCATTTCCTATTACTGACCTAAATTCACGAACATTTTACAAGCAACCTATTTCAAATAGCAATTTACTTCATAATGAGCTTTGAAAAAACATCATAAAAAGTCCATAAAACATCATAAAAAATCCATAATAGTTTAGCACTCTTAATACAATATTGACTTACGTACTCGTAAGTACTGGCACATGACATGATATAAAATTTGGCGCTCACGGCATCCATTAACTCTGATTACTAATCACTGGTAATGGAATATTTCGGTAAAATTGGAAACTACGAGTAAGAACTGTCCAGTATGTGCCCGCCCTTTGAAGCTTACATGCAACATGTACAAAGTAATCATAGGTTTGTGACAGTTAAGAAGTATAGACTACAGGGGTTCATAATGGATGGTTTTATTTTTCAAATAATAGGAAACTAATGAAAACTAGTTAGCTTTGACATTGATTCCGGGTAGTTACAGTTTCCTATGAAGACGGAGTAATATTAGAGTCTGTTTTTTTTTCTGTTATACCTATCTCCAATACTTAAGTTGCTTCTATAGTTTCAGTTCAACTTACATTATAATATTGTAGACAAACAAATACAAATCATATAAATCTTTGGATAAAAAAAAAAACTATTTGATTTACACCGACAAAAAAAATATTTCCAAGTTCGTATAAAATAAAAAACGTTGACTTATATTTCAGGGCGTACTGAGTAACACGGCTGTAAGTTAAACCATAAATATGAAACTTTATCCATGTAGCTGATTTGATGGAATCCCGCACCAAGATCAAGAACGGTTCGTTAACTTCCTTTCCCAGTAACTCAGTTACATAAGTAAGTAGATGGATCAAAACCTTATTTAAGGCTCCCACAACGAAAATGAATTATAATACTTCACTAAATTAAAAATGGAAATACTTACACAAAATCACGTTTATAAAACTATTTTGTTTCGTCATAAATAAAAGTCCTTTATTTTTAGAAATATAATAATCGGCAGGTAGCAATAGTTTATTCAGAATTAAAATAATATGTACATAAACAACAACTGACACTTAATAAATTAATAAAAATAACAATATTACATTCTAACTTTACTTAAATTATTAACAAATTTAAACATGGCGTCTAAAAATTCGACTAAAAGTCGACTGGTAATGTACAAGACACTGGCGGCATTGCCACGTTGTATGGCAATTCTTAGCCTCTGGCTTAGGTTAAAGCCAGCTCTTGGATCACGGGAAGTGTCAACCAGCCGTTTCGAGATTTCCTTAAAGAAACCACGAGCGCTCGAATCCCACGTCCCGAGAGTTTCAACATCAAACGGCTCGAAAATATAATTTTCGATAAAGTACTTACGCCGCTCGAGGTTTTTCGCAGCCGTAGCAGAAGCGCCAGCACAGCACGCTGAACCAGGAAGATAGGATGGCGCAAGAGAATCGACACACGTTGCGTTTCACACTACAGGCCTACCCACCTTCCATGGAAATAAAGACATGCCGATCCGTCTCTTACCATCATTGAGTGCCAGGCCATTGGGTTATAATACAGTTGGAACGCTGACGGTGACAAGAGCTCGTCGAATGATGTTGTTACATTCGCATGTCGCGCTAAGCGACCCGCATCTCAGCTGCAAGACAGGCCGTGCCCGTGATGTCCGAGACTGTTAACAACTTCGCTACAGTGACATATAATAAAAGATTAACTTTTCATTATTAAATTGAATCTGTGAACTAAGAAGCAACGCCTAACGTCAAATTTCATAAAACATGGCATAACGTTATAAACTTTAAGATATATCTTATAACTACAAAACCCAAATTTCAAGGTAATTACATACATTTGAGATCATTCAAGAAGTTTTCAATAAAGAAGAATTTCTAGAAGTCCAAAAACACAGTATTGTCAAAAAGGATTCATTGAAGTAATCCCGTTATCAATATTGCGATCAAAACTTTAAAGTAGAAGTAGAAAATAATTTCAAAGATGGGTTTCAAAGACGGCTCCAAAGTGGATTTGTGTTGAAAGGGTAGAAGCCTTTACAAACTGTTCAACTAGGGCGTCTCCTTACACTGTCGAGTAAATATTTGCTGTGAGATGAGTTGACACAGTAGGCTCGTACACAGTCAACTAGGAAAAGTATAGATGGACCCACTTTCGGAAAAAAAAAAACATTCTTCATAATAGTTATCGGAAATAGAGAGGTTTCTTGAAGATTTAGTGGTTACAATGAAACAGAAAAAAATAGTTTTACTCCATTCAGTCTGAATTTAGTTTCCAATTCTTAGATTGACATATAAAGCAGAGAACACACATGAATATCACCTCGATTTATGATACCGATCGATTGATTGAGACCGTAAATTGTGAGTTTAAAAATCGACGGTGGTTAGGAATCCCATGAATATATTCATTCCAAGCTGAAATATTTGCACTATTTTTTTTCTTTATTTTAAGGGCTTTATCATTGAACGATAACGTCGCCCTGTAACATCAGCCCAATCACAAACAAAAAAAAAAGCTAGTTTGTTCCGATAAAGGATAAGCCAGGACAACATTACACTCCAATATTGAATGTATACGTAACTGTTGGACCAAGTAAATTACATCGCAAAGCCTCATTCCGCACACCCTCCATCAAAACATATAGCACATTTCGAGTACTCCTCATTCTTCACGGTTGGTTGACGTAACCTTTTTCATCTGAAAACCAAACAGTTTTGATGGAATCTGACTATTAGCACTATAATATCAAAAGTTATATGAAACTGTTTACTATTTGCAAGTGAGGGTCACTTACCAAACAGTAAACAGTTTCACATTTGCACACAAATAAAAGTTCCGAGAGGTTTACAATGTTGGCAGAATCTTGGATTAAGATTTATAGACAAATATCGTAATAGTTATCGTAGACGTAAACCTTTACATAGAGACAAGCTATTTATGGCTATCGTAAATGATATTATTGCTGTCCATACTCGTATACATATTTTAGGGACCATTTGCTACGTAGTGATAATTACAGAGACGGCGGACAGAGTGACCTCAATTCGTAAAATATTTGATTAGCCAAATGTGATTTGCTGGCATTTATTGAATTTTATACTGTGAGTGTAATATAAACCTAATTTAGCAGTTTTTTCTTGTAAAGTCTACTTCACTTGTTTTTCTTACGTAAGGCCACACAAATATAATTATCTAGGTGTAAGTTTTGTATTCCCCAATGAAAATGACATGTAGTTCCAAGATATACTACAGGGATTCATATAGTCAATGCCAAGTAGTATTAAGTTCAATATCTCTGTCAAAAGTTTTTTTGTAAACTAAACACAATCTTGGTACAGACAGACATTTTTAAAAACACAAAAGGGAACAGTAACAAGCTAGACAAGAAAGTAAGGGACTAGGTAACGTCTCTCAACTCAGTAACTGTGAAGTAGTACAAGGAGAACGTGCAGTGCTTAAAGCCGAGGATAAGATACAAGAAAATGTTTGCTACTTCGAATAAACTCCTGTAAAATATTAAGAGGTTCTATCTCGAATTGTAATCTATCTTCTTTCTATACATATGTATAAATTATATAAAAGGAGAAACTGACTGACTGACATATCAACGCACAGCCAAAACTACTGGGACTAGGAACGTGAAATTTTGCACACGGCTTCCTTTTACAATATAATGAAGGGGAGCACGAAAAAGGGGTTTTTTTAGAAACTCAACCTTTAAGGAGATGAAAAGGAGGGGTTTTCTTTGTATGAAAAATCTTATTTATTGAGTTAATAAACTTGAAACTTGGCACGAATACTTATCTAAGTAAATTATGAAGTTTGTCATTTTTTGTTTTTCTAAACTGTCCCCTAAAGGAGTACTGAGGAGTGTCAAAGTTTGTATGGAAGAATTTTAACACGCGGTCCGATTAACTCGAAACTCAGTATTTATACTTCAGACCGAAAATAAAGAATAACTTGTCATCATCTGCCTATCCTTTTCCCAACTATATTGGGTTGGCTTCCAGTCTAACCGGATGCAGCTGAATACCAGTATTTTACATGGAGCGACTGCCTATCTGACCTCCACAACCCAGATACTGGTAATACGATACCCCTTGGTAAGACTGGTTGTCAGACTTTCGAGCTTCTGACGACCCGTAACGACTGTCAAAGATCCACGAATGACAGCCGGGACCAACGGCTTAACATGCTTTCCGAGGCACGGAGGAGTCTCGGTGTGTAAAGATGGTCACCCATCCACGGACCAACCCCGGCAAGCGTAGCTTAACCTGATGGATCGACCCATGCGGCTGTTATTACTTAGCCACGAGCTCCTCAATAAAGAATAACTTGTATCAGGGTTTTTTGAAAATCTACCCCTGACGGGGAACTAAAGTACGAAATCCACGCGGACGATATCGCGCGGGTAGTGCTAGTAATGTTATAATAACGATTTTTATTTCTTTTGTTTAAATTGTATTGATTTTGTTTTCGAGTGCCATTGGTTTCTACCTACTGTTTGGAAACCGGAAAGTTTTTTCTGTACTGTTTTGGTTTGTATCTACTGTAACATTATTGATGGTATGTTAAGAACAATATTATTTGCAACGTTTTGAGTTTTACTGCTCTAATATTGTCTCATTTTGTCTCTTTCTTCTCAATACGCTGTTATTGCTTTCTGTATAGGAGTTATGTAAAGCAAATATTTTGCAGTTTGAGAGTTAGTTCAATATCCACTCATTCATGACATGCATGACATGTGTGGCGTCGCACTTAGTGTGGGCAATAGTCCAAGTTGTATCGACGCTAAGGTTTGACACTTCTTGGAACACTATAACATTATGCTGAAGTATCAGTTTGGAGATTGGGTATGCCATATCATACATAGGAACGTATTAGGTGTCAATATACATATAAATAGAGGGGCTTGTGGCTAAGAAATAACAGCCGCATAGGCCGATCGATCAGGTTAAGCTACGATTGCTACAATTGGTCCGTGGATGGGTGACCATCTTTACATATCAAGACCCCTCCGTATCTTGGAAAGCACGTTAAGGTGTTGGTCCCGGCTGTCATTCGTGTTTCTTTGACAGTCGTTACGGGTCGTCAGAAGCCCGAAAGTCTGACAACCAGTCTTACCAAGGGGTATCGTATTACCAGTATCTGGGTTGTGGAGGTCAGATAGGCAGTCGCTCCAAGGGGTATCGTATTACCCAGTAACTGGATTGTGGGGGTCAGATAGGCAGTCACTCTATGTTAAATACTGGTATTCAGCTGCATCCGGCTTGACTGGAAGCCGACCCCAATCTAGTTAGGAAAAGGCTAGGCAGATGATGATAAAGACATAATTTATTGGTAAATTAACGTTGCTTCGTTAGTAATCAACTTTTCATTTTCAAAACCGTCAAGTTTAATGAATTCCAGTACAATTTCGTAAAACAACTACTCAAAATAAGCCCGTTTTGTTCGAACATCGTTATCGGACAGAAAACTGCTCTCGTTAGTAGGTACAACCTAAAAATGTGTTTCATAAATTTTCAAATTCATGTTTCAGCTTTCACTTAAAAGGTTTCAACTTTAGGGAAACACGCTCAAAGAAAACGGTATGTGAGGAAGTTGCAAGATATTTATATCCCTCATACTTTATGTCATAAAATATTTATATATTAAGAGCAGTCTTGTCAGACTTATTTAAAATTCAGAGTCTGGCTTTGAAATATTATTTTACCAACTGTCGTCAGTAAGCGGTTGGCACAGTTTATCTTTTTATTTATGGTCTAGACTTGATTTCCATACTAATCTAAGACATTATGATGGAAATGAAGTCTAAAACTTTCATAAATATGATTTACAATGCTTATAAAAATAAAATCTTATTTTATCCGCGGGTACAGATTTTGTGGAATTTACAAATCACTCTATGTTAAGTGCCCTTGCTGACTCATAACCGAAATAAGGGTCTGTGATATTTGTCAGTCCACTTCACCCACCTTAAGAGATTTTCCCCTCCAATGATTTACAACTATCTGCTCACTATTTCGCATTCAGAGCGACTACAAACATTTTTATTTTACACGTTCGCCTACAATGTAGTTTCTAAAAATAGACGCGATTTGGGCAACGGCTGGGCTCCATATTTCAGAGGGTACCCATTCGGGATGAATCTCAATCTCTGTATCTTTGGCTCTTCGCCCGGTACAGCAATGTTACGTCATCAGAGCAATGCCCTCTTGTATTAAAGGGTGGTTAAGTAACCGTAATACTTGGATTTGTTAAAAGTTTTAATGATG
Source organism: Fissipunctia ypsillon (assembly GCA_947568875.1). Taxonomy (NCBI): domain Eukaryota; kingdom Metazoa; phylum Arthropoda; class Insecta; order Lepidoptera; family Noctuidae; genus Fissipunctia; species Fissipunctia ypsillon. The sequence goes on along the minus strand of OX387651.1, from coordinate 6,591,056 downwards.
ATTCTTGACACTTTCTTTGGAAAGTTCTATTTAAAAATAATTGACGTTACAACTCTAAAGTTACAGAGGCATAGGTTATAATTTAGTTCCATTTAGAGAATATTGAAAATATGGGTATTTTTCAGTATTCTCTAATTGGAAATAAACTGAAGGATAGAAGAACTTTTACCACTGTATTTTATTATTTTATCGAATGTTCAATAATTAACCTAATGACGACCGTTTAATTACATAAGTAACAAAATGACACGCGGTTTTTTCTTTCCCAATTTTTTATAATAATTATGATGAAAGCGGAAGCTATATAATAAGTTAGTACACACCAACAAAGAAATATAATGCGACATTGTGTTTCGCCCTTGCTTTCAATAGATACCTTAAGCTGTCGCATATGGTGGAGGTCAAATAATAGTACGATAGTAGTATTATTAGTTTTTTTTTCTTATACATATCTCGGTAACCTGGGGTTATTAGTATTATAATTAATAAGTTTTTTGTTAATGGCCTTTTACTATTTATGTACAAGCCTTGAAAATTACTTAAAGGGACCTATTGTATAAAACAATCACAATATTTTGAATAATACAGAATTTCTTCTTTCCAGGTTCGGTAATAGAAGTAGTGAAGAATAATGCCCGTTTTCACAACACTAGGCAACAGTGAGTTAGTGAAAACGGGATAAGACACACCGTCTTATCATAGGTGCTATTGGATGTACAAAAAGTAATAAAAAATGTCTTGTTCTGGTACATCTATACTAATATTATAAAGAGGTAAAATTTGTTTGTTTGTTTGTAAGTTTGTATGTCGGGGGTAATCATTGCAACTAATAGGAAGCTACAGTATTCCTTTTTAATTTCATGCGGACGAAGTTGCGGGCAGAAGCTAGTTCTGAATAAAAGAAGTTGATCCTTTCTTTTTAACCACATGACATATTTATATACGTCTGTTGGACTTTACCCAAAATTCGCTGTGGTTTGTGGTTTGTACTCTAGCAGAAGTACTTACAACTTATAGTAGGTACGTACCTAGCCTAAACTAGTATTCAAGAGAAAGCCGATTCATATCAGATTTTGTTCAAGAAAATTTTCAGACTGTTTAATTATTCTAGGTTTCCAGACGTTTCAAACAGTTTTACAGTAAACCCAGCACGAACTCGCGTAGTAACAGCAACATAAATTCGAACGATTTTTGAATTAGAAATACTCGTATCGCTCAAAATATTCATTTAGTTTGAAGATTGAGTTCATACATGAAAGTGAAAGCTACCTACTAATTGTGCTTTTCACAAAAATCTAAAAACATAACATAACATCACGCCTGTAATCCCCGATGGGTTAGGCAGAGGTTTACCTATAGTACACCTACTAAATAATAACAGCCACACGGGTCGATCGATCAGGTTAAGCTACGCTTGCCGTGGTTGGTCCATGGATGGGTGACCGCCCTTACATATCAAGACCCCTCCATACCTCGGAAAGAACGTTAAGCTGCTGGTTCCAGCTGTCATTCGTGTATGTTTGACAGTCGTTACGGGTCGTCTGAAGCCCGAAAGTCTGACAACAAGTCTTACCAAGGGGTATTCATTGACTTGAATTTGCCCTGGCGACTGAGAGTATGTCATGCTCACTCAAATGTCACGCTGGTGGTGGCGTGTGTGTTGGATCATTAAGTTCCCTTCAAAACGGTTGAGCTGAATGATGCTAATCCATGCGTCATGTTCGTGAACGGGCGCCGTCAGTAGGGACTGGTCATCTCTTAGCTGCCACGGCTTATTTTAATTTTTGAATCGTTTTTGGTTTTTACCTTTTTGTTGCGGACGCTTTTAACGTGCACGTCTTTCTACATTGTTCTCGCATACTTAATTTCAACATGAATGATGTAAACAATATTTTGTAACAATATTTTGATTTAAAAGAGTGTCTGTGGAGTTTCTTGCCCGTTCTTCTCCATAGAGATCTACGCTTTGGAATGGGCAACTAGCTTCAACTTTCTGACTAACTGACCGACTCTTTGACAATTCAAAAGTGCCTGTAATTGGTGTATTTGAAATAAATGCTTTGAGTTTGAGTTTAAGTTTATCGTATTACCCAGTTACTGGGTTGTGGACTTTGGAACAGCAAGTAAACGTTAGCGTTTGACCGCACTTCGCATTTGGGTCCACGCGGACCTCAGAGGGGGAGGGTTGTTTTAGTCATCAATAATGTTAGAGGTAAGCTTTAGTGGATACGTGTGCTATTCGTTATGTGGACTGCTTTGTACAGGAGGTCAGATAGACAGTCGCTCCATGTAAGTATTCAGCTGCATCCGGTTAGACTGAAAGCCGACCCCAACAAAGTTGGGAAAAGGCTAGGCAGTTTGATATTGATTTCGCCAGTTATGTTATGGTATTGAATAATATTACAGTATGTTCGATTTAAAAATCGAAGGACGTTACGTTTACTTCGAACGTTCGTGCTAGGCCCACTGTATTAGGTTTACCTAGGTTTGGAATAGTTTCGCGGTTATTTTACCGCATTCAATCCTCTGCATCGAGTACCAAGGAGTTATTAACACTTACCTATTAAGTACACGCGATCCTGATTAACTCCTTCTACTTGCGGTGAATTTTTCTATGTGTTGCTTGCTTTTTTGGTGTCAGATAATGATATTTTTCTTGTAAACTTGTCTAGAATATTAAGTTTAACGAGGGTACCTACTTTGGACAAAAAAATATATGTAACAAAAGTACAAACAACTAGTTTAATTCGTAATATATTTAACCTCCAAATGGATACTAATCCCCAAATGGATCTTAAAGTTTCCATTATCACAAACTATATAATCAACTGAATAACTGTTATGACTATTTACGATATTACAGGGATAAGGTAAATAACATGAAATACCAAGACATTTTGTCATTCATTTATATTTCTTTGCCAACATCAAATTCAATATTCGACAGCACCATACTATAATACCATCACATCTCTTATTCTCCACATAATAATATTAATATTTATTTAGTATTCTAATATTTACAATAAAACTTATTAGTTTTATTGTAATAATAATAATATAATAATAATAATTGTAATAAGGTAACCTATTGGTTACCTTCATATAAAGCCGATCTCCAACAATTCTGTGGCCATCTTTGTTTTAACCGACACAGCCACTAGGAACGTCCTACTGTCGTCACCGCCCGACCAAAAAGACATGTTGTCGCGATATTTTACATTTTGAATCTCCCGGTGTTGCCAGTTTAATCAAAACTGTTTTACACTAAGGTGTAAAATATATTTTATATTAATGGTTGCTTTAATGTTGCTAGTAAAATATCCAACAATTTTGTATTAATAAATTGAAACCTAATATAAATAAATATACAAAGGATTTAATAGCTGTTTCCAAAAAAAAATATGACGTTTTCTGTCATAACAAATATGATATAAACAGCTGTCAAAGCTCAATTCCAAAGGCATCGACTCTTTTTACCCTGTCTTTTCAAAGCTAACAATAAATTCAAAGGGGATTAAAAAAAACTTGGAGCTTAAAAAATACCAAGAATCTTTTTGACAAAGGTTCGTCATACAGGATTCTGACAGACAGGAAAAGTATACCGTAAAATCGCTTTGTCCTTCCCATAGGTCCTTCTCAACTGTCAAAGGAAAAATGGAACGAAAATAGAGGTTTATGAAAGCGAATAGGAAAATTATATGAGTGACAGTTTTGTAAAGGTTTGTTGAATAGTTATAGAAATTTTAGGGAAAAAACTCTTTTATAAAGAGAAATAACAAAGTATTGATCGCCGCACTTGGGGCTAGGATTCAGGGGTCATGGTTTAGTTGTAACAGCCACACGGGTCGATTGAAGGTAAAACTATACTTGGCGAGGTCGGTCCGTGGATGTATGACCATCTATTACATATCGAGATCCCATCGTGCCTCGGAAAGCACGTTAAGCCGCTGGTCCCGGCTGTCATCCATAGATCTTTGACAGTCGTTACGGGTAGTCAGAAATCCGAAAGTCCTGACAACCAGTCATACCAAAGGATATCGTATTTCCCAGTAACTGGGTTCTGAAGGTTAGATAGACAGTTGTTTTATGTAAAATACTGGTATTCCGCTGCATCCGGTTAGACTGGAAGCCGACCCCAACATAGTTGGGAAAAGGCTAGGCGGATGATGATGACCGCCGCACTTGAATAGTATGGCATAAGTAACGACACTAATGATCTCTCAATGGATTCGATATGTCTGCCATGGATAATTATTACCGCCATTTCCTTTTGAGGTAAAGAGAGAGAGACAGACTCATATTTTTCATGAGCCAATAACAGGCTGATGATCAGCCCAATTACACTCATTCACTTACTTACTTTTCTCATCAATATCTCTCTTTTCTCATCAGTAACATGAAAATAAAGCACCTAAAAATCCATATTCAATTAACATCAAACCTCATTACTTGAACATTTTAAAACAACTCTCCCCAAATTGCTCGCTAATTAATCCGAACCCATTAAGCAAAGGCGAACTCATTAATACCTCACAATAATAAATAATTAAAATTGATGCCGACACGTTAGGAGTCCGGTCTGTTATGATAAAGCCTTTATATAGAAGGGGAAATAACTGTAATTTAACACCCCAAAGGGATTGTAAATCGTAAGTAATTTATATTAATAGCTTTAGATTTATGTAAGTTTTGGCTCGAGGTGCCGTTTGGGGACCGATCGAGTTGCTAACTAGACAACACTAGATCATAACGGAATGTTATGTTTTCACTGTTATTATGCATTATCATGTTTATTGCTCTTCTGGTTTAGTAGTGTAGTAAAGGATTATTTTCTTTTTTTCAGTGGGTACTTTATGATGATTTTAAGGGTCTGCAGCACAAAAGAAAGCCGGAAACTGCTTCAAAAATCGCTTACATACCCATTTAGTCACAGAAGTTTTTCTAAACAATTATGAAATCATGGAATTCTTGCCTCTATCGGAAAAAATAAGCTTTATTCGGTTTTTTATTCAGGTACACATGCCAGCACATCAAGCTACTACAATCTGTCAAAGCATTAGGTTCAAGGTTGATTGGGAAAATTTGACAGTTTCGGGTAGCTTATTGTGAGTCTAGTTAGTTTTAAAGATAGTCCGTCCTTGTGCCAGTCATCAAACGGGATTCTCGGTTATTGGCTGACAGCATGTTTGTCGTTTGGTTCACATTAAGTAAAGTGGTTACTACCGTAAACAGAATGCACCCCAAGAGGATAGCTGTACTGTAGCCAAACCTCTATTGCTATGCCTTTAACTCTTGAACCGTGTATACCCTCTGTTATCAGTTAACATTACACATACAAATCACAATCACAAACATTGAGATACTGAGCAAACATTTATTGGCCATTCGGTTCATGCATTGTGGCTAGCAATCGTGTTTGCCCTATTGACCGGGATGTGGAATTCAAACCTTCTAACATAAGCAGGGAAAGCTAACATTCGATCGCTTTGCTAAAGTGGGTTGTGCATAATGTGCATATTTTCTTGGGTTATTTTCACTAAAAGTGGAGATTAAGGGCAGAGAGTAAAGGAACTGCTTTTACGAGTTTATTTATAAGCGTTGCTCAAAGTTAAGAGACGTTTAAACTTCAAAAATGTATGGTTAAACGTTATCTACTTAACATTAAGCAAACTTTATGAATGTAAAAGGGGATAATCTCTACTTGCAGTGGAATTGATCGCTATGTCACTTAATCTTAAATTCCTAGATTACGCGTGGATGTTGTTTTATGAGTTTATAATGACCACCCACACCCCTAACAACATTTATTTCAAAACAAGCTCATCCATTTACATTTCATAATGAAATTAAACCCCATTTTATACCACCCCTTCAAACAACAAAATATGAAAATCGCTTTACTCCTTTAACAATAGGTACCTACTTTCGCAGCGCATCAAAAACGTGAAGCAACTCAATTTTGCTTTAAACCCATCCTATTTAAAATCCTTTTAGCTGTCTTTTGAGAGGATTCCTTTAATTAACAAGGTTATTTGAGTGGCTTACGCCGCATTAGATTTCCTGAAAACCTTAAAAATCCAAATAAATCTCGGATAAAATTCCAGAACACTGCCAGACGCAAAAAATTTACGCTCAAATTTTAATGTGGTGGAATTTATTTTCCGGGTTCCGTAAATATATTTTTAAATGTTTTATTTGCATTTTTCAAAAAAAAAAAAATTTTATTCCACGTCTTTAAGTTACGCATCTTTTATTTTATTTTATAATGTAAAGCTATTTTTCATGAAGCAGATTGAGGACCATTTGTCATATTAGATGATGCGTCAAAGTATGGCAGATAGTATGAAAGCATTTTTTTTTTTGGATTTATTTTTGATTGGATAACAAAATAAATTATTTTTTTCGAATATAGCTTAAGTTATTATTTATTTACGTTGTTATGTTTTGACTACGTTGAAAAAATTTTATGTTCAAAATGAAATTTAAGAATCTTGACATGCATTTAGTTGATTTAAAAAAATCCAAAAACGGACTTGTCTTTCTTTTTCATGCTTTTATTTTCCAAAAATAAACGAACACCGCGAAACAGCACCGTCTGACGAAATCGACGAATTATACAAAACTCGTAATCTGTGTACGGGACCCAAAAAATGCGAGTCTTTTTGAATAATCACAGTCATTTTGTAGACGCCTCGACGCCACCCAACGGGCGTAATCTTCGAGTTATTGCGTCAGTATTAACGAGTAGAATAAACATAGGAATATTTCAGCATAATGAGACAGTTTGTGGGGCTTGTGACGGAATTAGTTTAACTTGATGCGTAGGTATCACTGTTATTTTGCATGAGAATTGGGGATCAGAGTACCTACAGATTTTGGTGAAAAGTATTAGTTTTGGGTTGATTAAAGTAAGGGGATGGACACGTTTTGCGTTTTATTCTAATCTACTGCGCTCTATTATCGTTCATGCTGCAGTAACATTTTCGTCTTCTCTAGTTTTTAAACAACAGAAAAAGGACGATGGTCACAAGTCGACGCGTAGATATGTTATAATTAACTATAAATAAATAAATAATATTTTTTTATGTATGACCACGCATAACTTTTTACACATTAGTTCGATTTGAACGATTCTTATTTTATTTATACCTCGAAGTCGATTCCATGTAAAATTTATTAACTTTGCTTGGGTGGTTTTTAAGTTAGCTTCAATAATACGTATTTTTCCCTCTTAGTTTATGTGGATGATGTTCTAATAACCTGCTGTCACTATAATTTACATAGCAGGTGTCCCTATTCCCTATTATGCAGGGTAGGTACAACACCTAAAAAGTGAAAAATAAAAACTTTTTTACAAAAAAATAAAACTGACATCCAAAAAACCCTACAAAATAAAAAATAACTTTGATTTCGGAAGTCGGTGGTAAAAAACGTTAACACAAAACCAAAGACACCGACTTCCGAAATCAAAGTTATTTTCCACTTTGTAGTATTTTATGTGGAAGTAGGTTTTTGTTTTAACAGCATTGACAAGATGAAGAACAAGTTTTGTCTTATATCGTCTTGGCACGAGCTATTTAATAAAAGCTAATGTGATGCTAAACACAGTCAGTCAGAAATGTCATAGTGGGGCGGATTTCTCACGTCTACTTTTATTATTATAAAACACGGACATATCCAAAGAAACCCAACATTTTACAAAAATAGAACATGCAACTTTTATAGTGAGACCCGTAGCCCAAAATAAAATACGTACCACCCAAATTTTGCCAAAGTTTATCCAATTTTCAAGCAATATACATATACAAGCCTCTTCACGTACACAAATAATTCCCGAAACATTACTCTTAGGAGTGAAACATTATAATTATTCTGTATCTCCGTCAGTCATGTCGTGTCTCGTGTCGGGGTAATATGAGCACAGACAATGTCATATCAAGCGTTGTCACGACAATCCCTAACACTGAGATGCCACTTTGATCTTGTATCTTGTTTCGTCTGTTGTTTTTGGGTAAATAATCCATTCTAAAAAATGTTTGTGAACTTACAAAAATATTTTATGTTTATTTAAAGAAAATTTAAAGTTGTAGGTATGTACCTACTACAAAGTAAAAGCAGAGATATTTCAATATTGTATATTGAAATCTCTCTCTATGTTCACCGATGCAAAAAGTGCTTAAAAAGTGGTTCAGCGTTGCTCTTGACAGCACCACAGAATTCTTTAATCGCAAACAATACTTACTTCAAAAATATAGACTGATATACCTATCTGCGTTCATTATAACCAATCTTCAATTCACACTTTCTCGAAATTTAACCTTTTATAAAACACAGGCCCCAAAAAACTTTCCCAGCTTCCATCTTAACTTAAGACATAAAATATCTCACAAGATACGTTAGTTAAACTGAGATTAGTCGCTGCCATCGCCACATTTAGGTCACCAATCGATCAAAATAATACTTTAAATAAAATAGACGGAACCTTGTATAAAATTTCAACCCATCTAAACCAAATCGCAATAGCTTTAATGTAGTTCCCCTTTTTTCGAAATTCGCCCTTAAAACACAGTCCCCAAAAAACGTTCCCAGCTTCCATTCTAACCGAAGACATCAAATATCTCACAAGATGCGTTAATTAAACTGACGAACTCAAAGCACTGGGAGTAGTCGCTGCCATGGCGACATTTAGGTCATCAATCGATACCACAGTTGACGCCACAGTCACGTTAGTGCTAGTAAAATTTTCTAACGGTGCCATGAAGGGCTGGTGGTTTATTGTGATTGACCATTAGTTCATTATAGCTGAAATATTAGTTACTGTCGGTGTAGTTTATTTAAGGTTAAAAAACTACGAGTATAAAATACAATAATATATAAAACACATCGATATCGATAGGTGGTTTCAGGGATTAAAATACTCACCTCAAAGCGTTTATTTCAAATAACAAGCAGTTTTGAATTGGCACCCAGCCGGTCAATCAAAAAGATGAAGCTAGTGGCAAATTCAAAAGCTTAATAGTGGCAAAAAACTCCATGGACTCTTTTAAATCCAAAGACAGTTAATATTTTTACTAGTCAATAGTAATTAAATATTATATTATAACATTAAACACTATTAAAATTCAGAAATAACCACAAATGTTATGGAACATTCTCAAAATTAATTAGAATTTCTAAACTCCGCAACCATGCTAGTTAACAAAAAACACTCGTACTGTATAAGCATTCGATATATTTGATATACATTAGATATCTTTCGAATTCCTCTAGAATAAATTTCCTTTTTAGATTTATCTCATATCAATAGTATGAGAATATTCACAGAGAGTACAATACCGTTTGATATTCCGAGTATGTATCCTGCCCTGATTCCAAATGAGCATTGGCTTGTCACGTCTTGAGCAACTACGGGACACGTCTTCACACGCTTCCTGTTTAAATGTACTTTTTCTTGCCAATTTCTTGTGTATTGTGACTATTTTTATGTGCTGGGTTTATTTTGTTACCGTGTATGTAACAATGTTGATGTGTATTGGACATTAGCAGCATTAGAAAAGTACATATGGAAAACTTGTAGTGCATTTTTATAAACAAAGCTTTAAGAATACTTCACCTTATTCATATGGTTTGAGATCTCACATCTAATACGAGTAATAATCACGAAACTACACCTCGTCATTCTTTGTAACGTTTATCACCATTCCTTATTGTAACACTTCTAAATCTCGCAACACACTCTACACGCGTGAAAAGGAATGTATCTTCACATGATAAATGATGGCTCCTCTGTATGCATGGCTCACGCGCTTTTTTTCATTCTGAGTGAGAACGACTGCCACTTCCCACAAGTAGTTCGGTCTGTTTATACTAACATGTGCCGGCTGGATGCTTGCCATATACAACATGTGTGGATGAGTGACGGGAAATATAGAATAGGGAACAGGAATTTCGGAGTTTTTCACTTGTGGTTAATCCGTCTTTCAAATACATATCAGCGAAATAATTTGACGTTGCCTTTTCTAACTTTAGCATGGTTCACACTTGTGATGTGGGCGTGAAATCGTAAGTTTGTATCGTTTTGTGATACGTATTGCTGATACACATGAAAATTATAATATGAAACATTAAATTGTAGTACCTACATCTCTGACCTAGACTAGAGTCAAAAGCAAACCTATCTCAAATAAAAATAAAAAAATAAAAAATTGTTACACCAGACGAAAAAAGCCAACTTATGGAAAAATTTACCATTTCAAGCCATCCATCGGAGTTAATGATTTGTGAACTTAAAATTCTTAAGTTGAAAATTTCCAATTTTCCAATACACATACGGTTCCAAAATTGAGCAACATTAATATACAAATTAAATACATTTTTCATATTTGCCTCAACTTTGACATTGTTTAGTGTGGTGTGACTTAATAAGGTGCTGTCTCCTTATTTTAATAGACATTTTGAAGTAATAAAGGCAAGTTCGTATATATACACCAGGTTCATGTTTGCTCATAGGCAAAGTTATAATGAGTTACAATGTATGTATGTAATTTGTTTAAGTTTTCGTGACTTTTCCTTCCTTTCGAAATATTACTTTGTAATACGAAGTGAATTCTGCTGAATTACTGCAGTTTTGGTTCGTAATAAAGTTTGCTATGATATGACAGGAAATGTTGGCACTAGTATATTACATTTTTAACTTAAATTACTTTTATTTTGACTGAAAATAAGTTATGGTTTTATTTTTTGCTGCAGTTATTACGAAGATTTTAAATCTCAGTAACATACAGTATTTCTTCAGTAGCATCCAATCAAAATTATGTTGAAAATGAAACAATGTTCATACGCGCTAGTGTCATTTATAAAGGTCTACCGACGAAAAAAAGGTGGAGGATCTCGAGTTGATGGGTATTTTTTTCCAGTCACAATTTTCAAAATTTATATTATCAAGCAAAAGTAAATACGTTTATGCATCTACAGTATACACAGAACGTAAATAAAAATATTTGCTTTTCATTCATCCATAGTCAGAGCGTCGTTTACCTCATTAGAGTAAATGTGAGTGACATGCAGAATTACGGAAGTCAAGTCCTTATTGCATTAGCACAGCATATTAAATTACGCATGGAAGGCTGGAGTTTTCCAAAAATATCTCCTGATATTTATTTATTCAGTAGAGTCTGGAGCTTGATTCTTTGGCCGTGAGTTTATAAATGTCTTGTTATTTTGGGATGCAACATTTTGCTTTTAGCTAAGGCTGCTCACGGTTCCTACCGACTTCGGTAAGGCTTAGATGATAGACATGTTTCATGTCCGTTGGTCCGTGGATGGGTGACGACCATCTTTAAATACCAAGGGGTCTCCGTGCGTTGGAAAACACGTTAAGCCGTTGCTCCTGGCTGTCATTCAGTCGACCGAAGTCCGAAAGTCTGATAACCAGTCTTAACAAGGGGTATCGTATTATCGTATTACGGAATGTGCAGTTTGGGAAAAGGCTAGGCAGATGATGAAGATTGACATAGTTCATGCAGATATAATAATATAATAGTAGATTTAGAACTGAAACATGCTGCCTTTGTATGTATCACATCAAATCGAAAAAATCAAAAAATGTCTTTATTAGTACAACAGAGACCCATAATGTTAGTAACACCTTATAGCGTATCGACTTACTTGCCGGAGCAAGCTACGACTACTGGCTACCTCTTCGCCTCGGTCGCAAAGGTAAAGATATTACAGAGATGCATGTTATATTGCTACATAAGCGAACTATCACTTTGCTTTATAGGGTGGACGAAGTGGCTGCTTTTTCCACCATATATTTCCTATCCCGTGGCAATTTCGAAAAATCCAGCTGTTCTAAGTCCAAGGGTTTGGGCTGGGCGTTGATGAGACAGACAGTGGCTTTTTTTATTATGTTGAGGAAAGTATGTAACTTAACAATGTGTAAGGAATGAACAAACAGCCTTGTACATTTTATATTCATGTTTCGCTTCTACATTAACTTGATATGGTGAGTTCATGAAAAATGCCAGGAGAAGTTTTTTCTGTCCAAAAGTTTGGGCAGCCCCGGTCTAGTTTTATGATGTTTCGATCGGACGGAACAAAACGTCCATGACAAAAACTTTTGTATGAAAGTTAAGGAAAATAAGATACAAAGTAGCCAATACCTAGAACGTTCCTTTGTAGAAGAATATTAGGTTTAGAAACTTTAATGAAAAAAACGTCAGTAAAAATGAACCACATGTAGAAGTAAAAACGATAGGGTCGGTGTCTCTCGATCTGTATTTTAGTTTTTTGCCACCGACTTCCGAAATTTTTGTAGTGTTTTTTATTTTTCACTTTTTAGCGGGTCGGTTTGTAATTTATCTAAGTTACAATAGCTTAATGTCAACTGCTCATCACCTTTTTACAAAATATTGCTTTCTCGATGCAGGGACGTTAATTGTTGAGGAGTTCTCCTGGTACTTCACCATCAGCTCCACTTCACCATATAAATTGTGACGAGCATAAATTGCTTAGCAACCATATTAAAGTAATCGAATCGCAACCCATGAAATACTTATTATTAAGTAGTCGGTGGCCATCTGTGGTCTTCATCATCAGTTCCACTTCACCAAATGGTGCTTTTCGAGAGCAAATGCACGAATTACTATAAAAAATACCCAAATCGCTGTAGGTGTGCCTATATATTTGAAGAAGTCCTTCGATTTCTACAGGTTGCCATCGTCAGATCCTGACTTGATGACAATTTGACCACCTTGAAATTATACCCATTCAAACAATTTTAAATTTTCCAAATCGGTTCCGCCATTTTGGAGTAATCGGGGAATATACATAAAAAAAATTCCGATGAACTGAGAACCTCCTCCTTTTTTGAAGTCAGTTAAAAAAGAAAAGCGAAATAAGATTAACAACAAAATTTTAAATAAAACAAAAGGCACTGCCGCACCAATCAATAATGCGTATAACGATAAGCTCCTCATACATTTCAAAACCAAATCACGAACGCACAAAATCAAAAGCACTTAACAAGCTCTATCCAACTAAAGATATTGCCCACCATAAATTCACTTAGTCGGTGGAACATCGTAAACTTTTTACATCGCCCACAACTTACGGTGTTATAATGTAAATGAGTTCTCTAACTCTTCTGTCCCTAAAACTCCGCAATTTTGGCGGGAAACGTGACAGGTTTAATCTTAGTTGATCGGGATCAGGAGAAACTTGTAAATAATGTGTGGTTAGACTCATAAATACTGGTAAACAAGACAGTTCAAATCTAAATCTCGAAGTTTTGGCAGAAAAAAATCGCAAAACGATCGAAGTTGTTTGTGAAACTTCAGTTTCGGATTATACGGTTGTGAGATTAGGCAAGCCTTTAAAATTGGATACATTTTAGATACAGATTTATTCTGAAAATTATTAGTTGTTTTGAATATAAAAGTATCTACAGCGTTATACTCAGGTAGGTATTATACGACGTATTTGCGTCAATGAAGTATCACAGTAACAGAACTATTAATCACTACCAGAATAACATTATTTTCATTATTTCCGAAGTTATTTGCTTGAAGTGTTAACACTTGAAGCAGTCGACATTTCGGAAATAATGTTACGTAAACTCGAATCTCTCATTCATCTTTGCCATCTTCAAACTGAAACATTACTTTATTAAAAAATATTGTTGGTGTCACATTGATCTCTCTTGAAATGAATCGAACTTAAAATCTTTAAACCTTTAACTATTCACCAAACTTCACTTAACGTGGATGAACTATTAAGTGCACGACCAGTCCCATTATCTTCAATAGTGTTGACAACGTTAAAAGCTCCTGCAGGCCTTACTAGTTTTAATGCTCTCTAAATTGTCCCAGTTTAACCGTGGGGAATAAACTTGAACGTGCCACGTCACAAACAACTTTTGAGAATTATTCCGGTGCAAGGATTTGCTTTATGACGCAAACTTTTCTAGTTTGTCCGGTCTCATGCATTCTTAGTGTTGTTCGCATCTCGAGTTGTACAAGCCGAGTCGAGTCAGTAGGTACTTGCTTATGCACCATGTCTTCTCTTGGCACGGAATGTGCAAGTTATAAATTAAAAGTATAATTTTAGAATTTCTTAACATGAGGAATATTTTCATGTTGTTGTGTGTACTTTGTCTTGAATAGCTTATTATGTTTCCTTGTATTGAATTTTCCACTTAAAACTGATCTTTGAATATTAGATATTTAAAGCCGTTGATCCAGCTGTCATTCGTAGATCTTTAACAGTCGTTACGGGTAGTAAGAAGCCCAAAAGTCTGACAACCAGACTTACGGGTATGATGTTATCCAGTAACTGCCTATCTGACCTTCACAATCCTGTAGAGGTCTGATAGACACTCGCTCTATGTAAAATTCTCGTATGCTGCATCCAGTTAGACTGGAAACTGGGTTGTGGTGGTCAGATAGGCAGTCGGCCTATCTGACCTCCATAACCCAGTTACTGGGTAACACGATACCCCTTGGTAAGACTGGTTGTCAGACTTTTGGGCTTCTGACTACCCGTAACAATTGTCAAAGATTTACGAATGACAACCTGGGCCAGAAGCTTAACGTGCTTTGCGAGTCTCGATATGTAATTAATGGTCACTCATACACAAACTGACCGCGGCCACCGTAGTTTAACTTTCGATCGACCCGTGTAGCTGTTATCATTTAGCCATGAGCCCCTCCTGGAAACTGACTATAACGTAGTTGGGAATTGTGTTTTGTTTTAGTGAGCGTTTATGAACGTTCCTTTTACCTCAGATTACATTAGACATACTATTTACTAAACGAATGTTCTATTAGTCTATGCCATTTGTATGAAGCCATCAAAGTAACAACTATTTTATTATACCTTCATCGAATAATCACATGTATCGCATTACATTTGTTGGGAAACGTTTTGAACTACCTACCTATCACATAAAATCGGTTTTATTGTCAATACAAGACTCATTTTTATAGTCTGTTTATATGAGCCCGAGTGAAGAATGGATAGGTTTATGAAAGTATGTTGGCGATTTTATATTTATTGTTGGTAAAATGTCATACGGAAAGTATTATTGAGGTATTTTCATTTTTTATACACACGTGCCATTCGGAAACACCAACTCATATAAATAAATCGGTATTTTTATTGATAATGGTGGTACTCTTGTTAAAAAAAAATCATTATTGTTATTTTAAAATGTAACTGATAATGTGATTGATTGTGATTGTGTGATTGTGCTTGTGTGTGTGTGATTGATGTGTGTAATTAATTGTGTGTGTGTTGTGTGTGATTGTAATGTGATTGATATTGAGCATGAACGACGGTTGGGTGTTGACGGCAAAGGTTTACCAAAGTTCCAATTTTAGCTTTGTATCGAAGACGTTCTATCTATGTGTAGGTACTTATTTTCCATTATTCTACCCAACTTGATGATTATTTTGATGACGCATGAGTTTGAGGCAGATAATATATTGAAAATCTTATAAACAACCTGGGTACTGTGTGCTTATAGGTGTGTATCTAAATCTAGTATTATTTTTCTTTTGTTCTAGTACATTATTTGTTTTGTTTAAAGATATATAGTTGAAGATGCAGTCTCGTTAGCCATAATTGGCTGTAGATAAAATAATAATAAAATACGTTGTTCTGTTTTAGAATCTCGTTACCATTTTTATCAGCGTCACGTTTATAAAACTTTTCACAAAGTACATTATATGTTTGGATTTGATTACGATGTGTGAAGATAATTTTATTTTATTTACCCATTTTCTTTGATACTTTTATATATTTACCGACATTAGACTCGGCATTAAGTAAGGCAGGGCCCGAAGTGAATGGAATCTTGTTTCGTCAGCATTAACATTAAGACAAATTGGAAAAAAAGATTGTAGGCCGAAGAAATGATAGGATTTGGCTGTCTCTTTGAGTAATCACAAGCTCTCTTTTATTTCGTTTCCCAGAATTATTTTCATTACTTCATTAGCATTAGTTAAATTGCAAACGCACTTTTAAGTAAACAGTCCGATATTTTAATGTACGTTTTAACATGTCTGCAGCTTAAAAATTAGGAAAAAGTTTTTTTTTTTATAATTTCAAAAACATCAGAAACCTTTCTTGGTTTTAACAATTAAAGGCAACCGTCACAACTGGAACTCTTAAATAATCACCGAGACAAAACTTTAACTACAAAGCATATAAAATCTCAAAGCGCAACGAAAAATAAAATCACTCAACTCGTTACAACTTAAAACACAGGTGCACTCCCGCAAGCACCCATTCCAGTACGTTTCCACTTCATTAACAACTAAAACTGTGCAAGCGGAACGTAAGAAACCTTGTATAGGTGACAGCGACAAAGAACTGATAGAAGAGACATAGGTAGCGCCGTTTCTGTGGTACATAAAGAGCTGGGACACAATACAATTTCTGCCTCGGACGCCTCCAACAATACACGTCGTCCTTTTCAGGTCACTTCCAGTCGTAACATGTTCAACAAATAATTATTATGCTTCGTGTATTGTGTGAAAAAAACGTTTGTGTAACGCGGCCCGGTAAATGGTTATTATGATTTCAAGTTTGGGTGTATTAATTATAGACTATTGTATAGATAGGAACACAAATTGATTTAAAACTAATAGTTTTTATTCGGAGTTTTAGAATTAGGGGTTTCAGCACAAAAAAGGTTGATGTATGGTTTCGAGACTGAAAGCTTCGAACATGGTTTTCATAATGATCACATTGATTTTATCCGACTTCATTGTTTGGTTGTGATTTTTTTTATGTGGTTCAGACGACATGCAGCTACAATATACATAGCAATAAAGTGAAATGAGCCTCACAAAAATAGCGGAAGAACAATTTTGCCCGCGCCTTTTTTCTATTGACCCAAAACTGTGCCATGAAAACTGAAACATTTTTTATGATGCGCAACCTTGTATTATGTTTGTTTTTTAGTATTGTACTTTCACATGTTTTTAAACATGAAAAACATTCAACATTATTTTTCAAAATGTAAACTGTACCTGTATATAAAAATAGTTTGTAAGTGTGGTACAGTGGAAAAAATTCGGGATATATTTCAGGATTTTAAAACATAATTTAATTGAGGCCTTACATTCAGCTATATTTTTGAAGTGAAAACTTCTAAGGCGCTTTGAGCGCTTTTGGATAGGAGAAAATCTTATGGGTTCGCGACATGCGACATTCTTGCATAACTCACATGCTAATGTGACTTGTTGCGCCAGATTGGTGACGCGCAGCGGCCTGTGTACATCTTAATGTTTTAAGTTTTTACTTCTGTCGGCAGTCCTACTGCCTACTTCTTTTAATCCGCTATCGGCATCTCCGAAATTAAATTATCAGCTTCTCATAATACAGGATTAAAAAAAAAATCGGTGCGGTAATTTAACTTGGAAAATATAATAGTATAATTAAAGTAAACATTACAACATAACTTGAGACCCTCATGGGTAGAAACTGTTATTAGAATCACGTCTTAGAATAACTTGGTGAACCCTTGCTTATGAAGTCTTACACATTCCCTCGGAAACGGGTTTCTGTACTGTACATAATGTAATTAGCTTCCAAGAAATTTTATGTGAGTGCCCGTAGTTTCATAATCACTATGTTCTAGGGAAACAGGCCTTTTAGCTGCCTAAGTATAATATTTCGATTTAAACAATTAATTTTATTTTGAACAGTAAATAAAATTAATATTCAATATCATCATCGTCATCATCAAACTTCATGGAAACTAAAAGGGGTTAAAAAATTATTGAAGCAATAAATTCTCAGGAAAAAATATTTTACGAATTATGCTGTTCTGAACAAAACATACTTGCATTTGAACGCTATTTATAAAAAATGTGATTACAAAATAAACATTGAAACATGTGTAATATTGGTCCTGAATAAAATTATTACTTAAAATTATTTTAACAAAAACCTCTTTCTTTCCAGATGTAACCGCAACGCTATCCAGTCGAAATAAAACATCAGAAGACAAAATGCTCTTTAGAAAGAACGATGTCGATTAAAAAGTCGGATGTTATACAAAGAACGATGAGTGTGTCGAAGGGTTTTTAGTGAGACATTGTGAAAAATAGAAAGAGTGAAGATGTCGGTAAAAGCCAGCGTTGGTTAAACAAAAAGGAGAAAAATGGCCTTCAAAGGATTCTGTGGCGAGGTGATCGGCTTTTTCCTGGCTGTGGCTTTTTGCATCATATGTCCGGAATATGGTGAGTCTAGCTACTAGTTTTGCAAAATTTTGTTTGAAAATTTCAGAGCGGATTTTGCTAGGCGCATTGTTTACTGATCGAGTGAATTCATTTAAATAGTTTTTGTTTTGAAATGTTATGTGAAGCAAAGGTATTCTTATTTCGAGCGAGTCTCTGAATCTGAGAATCTGAATTCAAACTATTTGTTAGGTATATTGCAAGCTAAAATATAAGTCTGGGCTTATTTGACTATAAATCTCAGTGCTATCCCTAAAAGTGTTTTTCTCATAATTATTATTATAACAAATAACAATGTTTGTGGTTGGGTTTTTAACAAATGCGGTAGATTATTATACTAAAAAGAGGAAAGAACCTAATACTGAGTACACCCATTTTTACTTTTAAACCGAGTGAACTGATGCCATTTATTTGAACTTGCTTGTCTATCATTAAAATAAGATTTTACTAAACTGAGCGCAAGTTTTCCAAGTCCGTAATGTTCAAGTTTCAACAGCAAGGTTTCGTGGTCGACGTAATCAAATGCCTTGGAGTGTTCACAAAAGATTTCTATGGCGTCGTGGGCCTTTCCCATGCCGTAATTATATGCGTAAGGTGACACCTGCGTCAGTCATACAACGTCCCTTGGTGAAACCATACTGTTGATCATGTAAGATTGTATTTGTGTTAAAATGATTGAGCATTTGAATAAGTATTACTTTTTCAAACACCTTACTGAAAACCGGCAACACGGATACGGGTTTATAATTAGTGTATTTACTGTCCCCGGATTTGTTAACAATTCTCCACCTGTTTTTCTCAGAATTTTTTTTTGTGAACCAAATATCCATACTAAAATAACACATAACTGCAGATTTCGGAAAGCTTACAGAAATCAAAACGAATCTTTATCCCCTGAAAGTATTCGTCAAAAAGCTTTGAATGTAAACTGAAGATCAAAACTCGGGATAAGAGTATTAAACCCACATGGTTCTTTATTTCCGGATCCGCCCGCTGATGTCAGACCGTTGTCATGCCGAACAAAAGCAATGTCATGTTCTAGCCAAACATGTACGATTGTATATATTTTGTATCTTTTATCCTTCGTGGTAAGCAGAGCGTCTAATTCTTTTGAACCTGCGGTTAAATGTTTTTTACGACTGGAGTTGCAATTTTGATGTGAATTCAAAGAAAGTTATGAAAATATTATTCAAGTATTTTTTTTTTTCGTTCTTTTTTGCCCTTTACACAAACATGATTATTGTGAAAGTTTTTTGAAAAGGGTTTTCCTATTTACTTTCCTATGTACGTTTTCGTTTTTTATGGTTACTACGTTTTATGTGTCGAGAAAATATTTTTGGTGAAAATGTTTTTGATTAATTTTTGTACGCGCTTAATTAGGATAGTTGGGAACTTTTTTAAAATGAGTCTTTGTGTTCAAACGTTTCTAAATATATTTCGGTAAAATTATATCTTAGAAACAGTGGCGTGCATAAGGTTGAAAATTAGGGCAAGCCGACGATAAAAAAAAATAAACGGATTTTCTTACGTTGTTCATACTATTATTAAAATGTTGGTTAGATAACCTTTAAAGTACAAAGATTACTACGTATATTTCAAGCATCAGTAGGTGCATAATTAACATAAGCGCCATCTATATTATTGGATACGCATAACTACACTGCTTAGCCTAATTAATTCATTATGATTTTAAATCAATTAATTATGATTTTATTAGGGCAAGCCCAGCTTTTTGGCTTCTATGAAGGTACCGCCGCTGCTTAGAAATTGAGTTCATATTGATAAATTTCCTTTGCCCCCAAATCAATCGAAATCACAATCAATTACGTTATTTCTGTTTACATCAAATTATTACATGTCTCTTTTTGTATGGAAGAATATCTGTTATTAATAAAATCTAGGCCAAAAGATGCAAATAGTTTAATTAACGTTAATTGGATAACTTCACTGAAACTCTGAACCTTATTAAATATTAATAAGAAATGGTTAATGGAAAATGAGTTGTACTGGATTGCAATAAAATCAGTACATTTTTCAGTAGAAATATGGGAATTGCAGTTATCTAGTTATCTGAAAATATTAGAAACGGTACCTAACTAGCTTTAGTTTTGCAAATGTTGATTTATAGGTAGAACTTTAGAATAAGTATCTGCTATTTTGATTAGGTAGTATTTGTACGATAGGATCATCAACGTTATGAAATTATAACATTGTTATAATTAGGTATTTATGTACATATACAACGTCAAATTATTGATCCGCTTTGCGTGTTAGTACGTAATTGTATTAAATTGTGATTTTGGCGGTCTCTCCAGTCCTGTGCTCATATCGCTCGCTGGAACGCCCTTACCGATCTGCTCCGACTTTCGATACCTCGGGTCGTTTGTCCAAGGGGATGGCGAAGTAGACCGCAGTGTAAAATACTGGATCAACTCAGGATGGATGAAATGGCGACAGGTCACATGAACAACTTGCGACCCACGGATGCCCCTCAAGTTAAAGGGGAAAATTTACAACTCCGTGTTAAGGCACAGGCCTTATCACGGAGTTGTAAATTTTCTCCTTTAACTTTCCCAGCACTCTAAGCCATTCAATACCACAGGGTACTGAAAGAATTGGAATGCTGGGCCATGAAGAAAACGGATGAAAAAAGATTCATGCAGCGGAGATGAGAATGTTGAGATGGATGTGTGGAGAGACGAAAATGGATAAAGTAAAAAGGATGTACATAAGGGGAAGTTTGAAAGTGGCGCCAGTGACAGAAAAGTTGAAAAGAAATCGTTTGGCTCGGTATGGGCACGTTATGAGGAGGGAGGAAACGCATGTGATTAAAAGAGTGATGAATATAAATTTTGATGGATGGAGAGGAAGAGGAAGGCCAAAGAAAAGATGGATGGATTGTGTAAGGAATGATATGAAAGAGAAGGGAGTGAATGATAACGTGACGGTTGACACCCTGTAACCCGTCAACGTCTCCCCAGAATGGAAAGAGAAAACGTGTTGCGCCGAAACCACGTAACATGTGACAAGACGATGATAATGCAACGGTATACAATTTGGTATGACTATATTTGGCCATATTTTTTAATTTTATTTAGATAATAATTATATTTAGTAGGTACCTATTGTTCTAACTTTGACTAGTAAATTAAAAGAAGTTACGAATGTGCTAGTAAAATCCATTATGTTACTGCTAAACACTCATGACCTATTCAAAAATAACAGCATAATGATCAAAAATGTGTTTATGAAATATAAAGCATTGTTTGTTTAGCTGAACTTTTACTGCGTCATCGTTTTCATATTTTAGTTTTCTACCATTTACGTGTTCCGAACCATTAACTAACTCCGCTTAATTATTCACGTATTTACTAAACTTAATAGCTCGCTACGTTGCCGCTCCGCACCGCTAAGCCGTCGGTCCCGGTTGTCTTTCGTTGATCTATAACAGTCGTCACGGGTAATCAGAAACCCAAAATTCTGACAACCAGCCTTGCCAAAGGGTATCGTGTCCCCAGTAACTGCGTTTTAGAGGACAAATAGACAGTCGCTCACAGTAAAATTTATCCGATTAGACTGGAAAAAGCAAGGGAGTTTTTTTTTTAATTATTGCCAATTTGCTTCGCTCTTGACATCGATCTCGCCTGATAAAAAGCGATGGAGTAGATCTACGATAGGACGAGCGTGCCTTGAAGATGCCTATTCACTAGGGTGGAGTGAAAATGTATGGATATTTTTTTTTTGTTTTTTTTTGTAATAGCTTATTGATAAAAAGCTGCCTATGGATGAGTACATGAAGTAAGATATGTATCGAATAATGGTTTGAGGTGCCCCAGCACGAAGGAATTTTGAAAAAAAGTAAAATTTTGTTAATTTTTGTCAGCGTCGTTCAGATGTACATATACATATAAACCTCATACAATCTGAATGAGGCTGTCAAAAATGAAAGAAATATTACTTTTTTTTTTTCAAAATTTGTTTCGTACTGGGGCACCTCAACCCATTATAATTTATAAATGATATTTAACATACTTCATTTACTTATACATAGGCAAATTTTTACCACTATACTATTACAAAAAAAAATTCTCCATAAATTTTCACTCCACCTTACTGTTTACTCTTGGTTTGAAGGTTGACGGTAATGGTGGAAGGGAACACAGAAGCTGGCACAGAGTTCCATACTTTGGCCGTGCGCATAATAAATGTCTGTATGTAATCTGCGCCCGCTCCTCCCGACACAAAGCTATATTGCGTATTTATTAAAACGTTCCAATGACCGTGCCAAGCAAAACAATAAAGCTATGAATAGTCGAACATAGAACCTTGCATTCCCACATCCACGAACTAAAACCGCCATTGCAAAATTGTTGCCGAACCCAATTATCGTGGTTTGAGCCCGAAATTCGGCGAGGCCACATCAAGTTCCTAAGTTTTACTAACAAATTTACCTAACCGAGACAATATCTAGTTTTGTACGAAAGCTGGTGGCGAACGTTTCGAAACTACCCCTAACAGGTATGCCGTTATTGGGGAAATAAATACCCGTAGTTACGGTATTGGATTCGGGTGGCAACACTGAAAAAATGGATTTTGTTGTGCTCGTTGTAGGGGAAGTAGTTGTGTTGTTTAAGTCGTTTATAACATTGAATTGAAAGGAATACTGAACCGTTGAAAGTAGCACGACATAATCACTTATTTGACGCCTGTTGATTGAGGTAATTTCGTTGGCCTAAATATTATTGTGAACACGTAACTATAGATGTAACCGTGTCCCTGCAAAATCCCATAATTAAACAACTAGTCGAAAAATGCTACATTCCGTCCTTGTTAGGGTTTCGTAGTCAACAAGGAACCCTTGTAAATTCGCCATATACGTTCAACTGTCTGTCCGTGGCTTAGCTCAGAGACTCTTATTACTAGAAACTGTAATTCAGCATGGGTATACATACATATTAATCACGCCGACAAAGTGGTAAAATAAAATCCTGAAAAAAAAATTAAGTAAGTAGGTAGGTACCTCCCTTACGCGTAAAGTTAAGATTGATTTTTTCTCGTATATGGTGTGAGGTGCCGTTCAAAAATATGAAACAAAAGAAGCACATAATATATATTCAATATTATCTATACATATCCTTTAAGTACCGACGTGGGGTCTCTGAGGCAGCGGCGGGTAGTCGAATAAAAAAGTCTAAAAGTTTTACCCCTTTCCCGCCTAGGAGAGATTTCCGCTCACTAGTAGTAGTAGCTGCGAGTTTAGTTGCGCCGACGCCTTTCAGTGGCTTTGTAGTGTGAACTAACATGTTATTGGCAAGTTATGACGATTATAAATTACGACGCGGCCTCACAGGCCCGACGTCGATACTTACGTAAGTTTTTTGCTTTAATTATTGCCAAAGTAAAGTGCTTATTTATATATATATTACAGCTATTTTAAAGCATGGATGAACCTGGTACTTCGGGAGGTAAACTAGGAATACCTATGAATATTATACGCCAATCCAAAAGACCGCGGGCCCCTATAAATCTTACGAATCCAAATAGTGAAGTTTAGCCAGAATTCTCGGTTGTGATATGCCAGTTGCTATTCCAGGTCAAGTCGATGAAGAAACAACAAGAAAAATTGTGTGTTTTGTCTTCCTAAACTCAATAGAAAATCAACCTCAACATGTTAGTTTACAATGTGCCAAGCAAGAGTGCCCAGATTGTAATTAAATTTTGTAGTAATTTGTTGGTGGACATTTTTTTTAATTTTAAGCGTGACAGTTGATTTTATATTTTTTTCTAAATCATATGTTTCTAAAATATAAGGAAAATCTATGTTCTTGTTTCTAAAAAGATTATTCTTTGTTAAGTGTTTCTTTTTTTCAATGAACTTGAATGCACTTAAATGCCTGGCTCCGTACAGAAACGGTTAAGTTCAAAGTTTAATAAAGTTGATTATTTTCATTACTATTTATTTCATTTATACGCCCTAAATTTTAATTGTTAGCATCAATTTCAAACAAAAATTCATTATTACCTTGTAAAACTTAATGAAGTACTTGCGGCCTCTCAGGCCCTACCTCGATACTTGTGTTACGATAAAACCACCTCGGTAGCTAAAGGATAATTACTTGTCCTGACTGATTCATCAACGCGGAGCCTCGACTGCTGGGGGATACAAACTTGAAATTTTGGCAGTTGATGTAAGAGGGTTTTTTGCAAATCTACCCCTAACGGGGTATTAAAGTACGAAATCCACGCGTACGAAGTCGCGGGGGATGTGCTAGTGTATAAATAAAAATGAAATGCTGTTCATTGGTAAGCGCATCACTTGATAATGGCTGGACTGATTTGGTGATTTTTTTATTCTAAAAACGAACGAACACGTTCATGAAAAATGTAATTGCTTATTTTCTGGCGACATTCAGCAGACTGACGTAAATATTATTTAGGTATGTAAATACCTATATGAATGGAAATATGAAACCTTGAGCAGACATAAGCTTACTTTCGCTTTGTCAGGACATTGAACCCAGCTCTCAAATTCAGCTGGCGTGCTGTCAAGGTAAATGAAGCAAATAAAAATAAAATTATGTTCCATAAAAGCTCACGAAAAAGAAAAATATACGAGTACACTTCACATTTTTTTCCTAAGCATTGTAATTTAACCCACCCAATCTTGTGTAGTATCGTTAGTGACGTATATAATAGCAGCCTATTATTGTCCCACTGGAGGGCAAACTCCTCTTCTCATACAAAGAAGGCACGAGCATTAATCACCACGCTTGCTCAAGACGGATTGGCGATTTCAGACTTTTAGTATAACTATAAGTCCAGGTTTCCTCACGATGTTTTTCCTTCACCGATGTCTGTAATGTCCAAGGTAGACTCAGAAAGTACATATGAATTGAGACAGTCACATTGTTTCTTGCTCGGATTGGAACCCATAACCCTGTGGATGAGAGGCGAGGCCCACTTGGCCATCACGACGATCTTCTTCTTCTTCTTCGTCGTATCGATAATTCTCCTTTATTAATTTTATATAAGCTTCGAGCAGAATTCGTCTACTTCCATCACAAACATACTATAACAGTAACAAGGTCGTCAACCGTGTACAATTAAGTTTCCGACCCATCGCGTATCATCGTCATTAATTTACCCTTCACTGAATCTAACAAATTGATGAACGATTTTTCTTTTTATTATTACTGTAAGATATTCGTGCCGAAGCCATCTTACATCGACTTTTACAACTTGCGGTTAGCAGCTGACATATTATTTTACGACGTCAGCTGATTATGATGTATCGTAAAAGGCGTGAAGGTATTGCTTTAGTAAATGCTACCCGCCCCTACTTCACACGGTTTTTATGACTTGAAAAAACACCGAGATTTCTTTATTATTTGTAAGTTTAATATTAATTGTATTATTAACATAAACCTTTCAGAAAACATCTCTAAATGATAGTGAAAACCGCGTCAAAATCCGTAGCGCAGTTTAGAAGAACAACGCGGTCAAAGCAACTTCAATTTATATGTAGGTATACTTCGATATCGAGATTGGGTGCCCTTGGTTGCGAGCTTTGAAAAGTCATTTACACAATGGCCGTGACTGGTCACATTTGAATATTTTCACTCTCCTCAGTTTAATGGACCTATAGGTGTATATTACCATAAAGTGTAAGCCAGTGTGGTTTTAATTCTAATCGGCTCAGGCACTACATAATTCTTTCGTGCCTAGACCAACATTACAATGCCTTAATGATATTATTTTAATTAAGTTCTCAAAAAACGTAATCTCCTACAAAAACGTAGTTATTCATAATTGAGTCACGTGCAAAAGCGGGAAAAGAGGTTGTAACTGCAAGCAAAGTTTATATTGCAGAAAATTTCTTAATTTAAAAAATAAAAGATCTTAGGTCGTAAGAACTAAGGTTCAAAATCTCTTGCAAGATGGAACCATAAGTCATTCAATACGAGTAGCCTTCGGACAACAATTAAAGTGCAATGGAAATAAATATTTATTTTAAATTCTCTTCATAATAATTTTGTTACGAATCCCGTTGTACGCCGCTGTGGTACAAAATACCCAAAATTCATAGAAGTTTTGATGCAATTAGTAGTTGTAAGCACGTACAGACATTTAGAGTTCTCAACTTAAAATCGAGTCTAAGATAATAGACTTAGAGTTAGGTAACCGTCATAATTGCTAAAGTTAGGTCGTTTTTAGAGCACATGAGGTTAATACCATAGGTATTAACCTCATGTGCCTCATAGATATTAACTAAAATTAAAGTGTCTTTAAATGATCTATTTGTCTAAAAAATAATTTGATGACACTGTGTAAAATAAACGACGGTTATCTCTCCAAATGTTTTTGTCATTTAGCGTCAAAACCAGCGTTGAAAGTCTAATTTATCAATTTTTCTTGTAAAAACTTCTCTCGCTCAAATAATAATAATAATAATAATTTAATTTAAATTTCCCCTTATACACTTGGTTCCGGCCCGTGTGTAAGGTTGTAAACTCTCTTAATAGAGAAGAAAAAATAAAAAACTCAATATAATAATAATAATATATTTATTCAAGTTATAAAGTAAAACAGAAAATACAATGTTGCTTAAATCTATGTCAAGTTCACTAGTGTTATTTGCCTGAACTAGGACATCCTGTGTTTCAGGCGAAAATAATCTGTTAGCTTTTAAAATTCAAGAAAAACAACACGAATTGTTGAAATCTAGACTGATGACACAATTATAAAATTACCTCATTTATTAGGTGCTTGAAATTAAGTTTTTTAGGCTTGTTTGCGTGACTATAATTTTATTGAGTAAAAAATTAGGTTTCAATTAAAAACTTAGTAACAACATTTTATTAATAATTGTGTTGTGGCACTAGACTTAACGAATCCTTGAGCAAGCATTACCTAATGAAAATAATAAGTACCTAAGTATTTATTAAAAATTGAAACCACAAAATTATTCAAAACGACGCGGTTTGGAGCTAAAAATGTCACCTCAAAGCCACACTTATCACTAGAAACAATATTAAAGTTGGCACAAAACTAACAAATTACAAGTAAATTCAAAGGAAAATATTGAATAATATTCCTTCTTTGGTGTAGGCGTAAAATAACAAAAGTATCTGAAAATTTCTACCAACAATTGTATGTTTTCTCGAGGCGCGAAGTTCGCGAAACGACGGCAGAACAGAAATAAAGTTGTGAATAAAATATTACATTATTTGACCGCATCGCGTTTCGAGGGTTGGGGCGGGTGCAGTTGACATATTAACTTCTAAATAAAGAATGTTTGGTAACAGCACCATAAACATTTTTATCGTGTTTTGCATGAATATGAAGTTTTTACGTTTTGCATACGTGAGCAGTACAGAAATGGTCGTAAAATATCTTGCTTTGAATTGGTCAGAAATGAGAAACAAGACCCACCTGTAGGTACTTTGATTTTTTAAGAATTGTTTTTTCTGATGTTCAAATAGGATAAAAAAGTATTTACATAACATACCATCATAATATCACGCCGGTTTCCCAGAAAGGTTAGGAGGAGGTGTACCTTATAGTACACCCACATTTCGTCAGTTTTGTTTAAATCCGATGTAATAGGGGGTGAACCTATTGCCAGCAATTGGGCATAAATCCAGACTCCGGGCTGCTGCTGAGAATTCCTGGTAAAAAAACCCAATAACACTTTACCCGACTCAGGAATCGAACCCAGGACCTCATACTCAACAGTAGCCATTGCAACCACTAGACCAAAGAGGCAGTCAATATGGCATTTAATGTGTAATTTTTCATTCCATGAAGTAATATTTATCATTACTCAAACTTAGTACTTACTTTCTGCGCTTATCGCTCAATGACGTCATCAAAAGAAAAAAACAACATGAAAATAGACCGGCCAGTTTCAAAATTAAAATGTTTTAAAAGAAAGTTTTAGTTCTTAATGTCTTTTTTTAATTAAAAACCCATTAGGGCCTCTCAACTTATTAAACTGTCTAGACTGAGAAATTGTCTCTTTCTATATATAGAAAAAGATCAGTTAATATAAAATGTAATCAGTGCTGAAAAAATTTTCATAAAGTTATTATTAAAAGAGTTTCTCAAGGAAAAGGTTTGTGTATCTAAACACTTACTCTTTTATTAGAGATTATATCGCTTTAAAAATCTTGAGTGAATTTGAGTAATGATAGTAAACCGACTGACTTTTGTCTGCTAAGAATAACAAAATGTTATTAAATCCTAAATAAGTCTTATTGGAACTCTGTTGTCATTGCTGCCGTTCCAAGGTGTGCAATATGAGATATATGAATTTTAATACAATGATTTAGATGCTACTCAACCCCAAAATGCTAAATGAAAGTCGAAAGGAAATGATTTTGCATAGAAAATAAACAGAAACTAATAATACCCTGGCTACAAAATATTTCTTTACTTACTCGTACATAGAACATTTATATAAACCATGACTTGTGTATGTTTCCTACTTTCTTAGCCCTTGTTATAAAACTGTTTACCCCGATACCATCTTGATGTTATCAACCTAAATAAAGACAATTTATTAGAGCCAGGTATCGGTCTAACAAGCTGTCACTAATTATGCACGATGGCCTTTAATAAAACCAGCACGTTATGGATGTACGTGGGTACAACCCGTGTCCAAGTACAGTAGCTGGTAATATTTATGAGGTAAACGTTCATATTGGTTTAATACATGAACCATTAGGGGCTGAGATGCAAAGTTTAGAAGGACAGGTTAAAATTAAAATACCTCTTTAAAACATTCTACGTGTATATGAAAAACAAAAATAATAAAAATAAATAAATATTACTCTACTATACCATGTCATGTATAACAAATCAAGTAAATAATAGAATTATAATGGATTGTATGTAGATAATTACTAGAAAAGAAAATACATACCTGGTTAGCAAATCACTTTTAAGGCCCGGACTCCACCAAAGCGGAGATGTGTGGAGATGTCTGAAGTGGAGACGAGAAGAGATGTTTTTCAGCTAAGGTGTAGCTACCGAAGCTATGCGGAGATGCGTACTGGATAAAGCGGCTGGCGGGTTGTGCGACGCGGGGGGAACTAGCTAGCGGCATCGCTCACATCTCTTCTCGTCTAAACAGTAAATTCCTTCACAAAATTAGAAAATAGCTGTTATGAAATGTATATTTGCGAAAATCTTGCCCAACATACGTTATTACGCCAACATTATTATAGAACTTAATAAACGTGCGAAAATTCCCCGAAAGCTAGAGCAAAGTTTGAACAACGACCATATCTTTTACATACGGAATAAGCGAGAACAATAGATGAAAACATAACAACCGTAACACAAATTAGTTTTTCAGGCTTTGTATAAAATTGTTTAAATAATTACGTATTCAGACCTAGAGCGTCCATTTTGTAACGTTACGCTCACTCTAAGTAAACTGTTTTCGTATATTAAGTATAACAAAACAAAGAATGTAATTGTTTTAGTACAATTAAGTAGCTAGACGGTTTAGTTCTGTGGTCGGGTAACAAACGGAATGTTACTTTTAGTTCTTAAATATTAATTTTGGGACGTACCGTGTTGTGCAGTACCGACTCCATTACTGTTGGTAATTGGACTATTGTTCGGTTGGTTGCTTTGTTTAAATCCTGATAGAAGGAAAACATACATAACAACATAGAGAAACTCAGTTTAGTTGTATGATTAAACATGGTCCGTTGTGTTGAAATCCTAGAACTCGCCAAAAGCTGGGTGATATTATTCGGGCGCTACTAATGAACGTACTATAAAAACTTTTGCCTGGACAGGATTTAGAAATGAACTTAGGAAGGAGAACTTAGTCCTTAACTACCCACATACTGTAAATGTAGAAGAATCTAGTAATTTTCGTCGTTAAAATGCAGATTGTAACTAGGTATACTGGCTGCCAGATGAGTTTTATAAAGTCGATTTATATATAAGAAAGAAAGTAATTTATATGGCAAAATTTTCAAAGTACCTTCACCCTAATTCGGTAACTTACTTATGAAAGCAATCACCGTAATTCGGTAACTTACTTATGCAGGCAATTTACCATTAATATCTGTTGCTATACAAAGTTTTAGAGTAATATTACTTCAAGGGTTAACTTTCAGACACTAATGATTTTCTAGTTCTTTTGTTTAAAGATAAAAACAGAACCGACATGTTTTCGTACTTAGCAAAGGCATTAAGGTTTACAAATAGTATATGAAGACGAGACTGCTGACACTTCAACAATTAATCAATACATTTGAGAAGTTTTGTGTGTCTTCAAAAGATGGCTCGTGTCTTTGGTTTGTGGCTAATTGGTAAATCGACCTTCAGTTCGCCGACAGTTGGCTACTCGATATCAGTTCAAGGATTACATGAGTACCTTCGGAGTTCAAAGATACATATAAGTATCGTAAGGGTATAGTATGGACATAACATTTTAGGCTTGTTATAAAGAAAACCCCGACCTATTTAGCCACAGATCACTGCGGCTACTTAGGCATTTGTTTTCAGAACTCAGATTAGGATCTCGGATCTTTCGGATTTCGGGTTCGGATTTGATTTCAATCTAGGAATAGAATAGGTAAGTAGATCTTTGTTTTGTTTGTCCCATAGGCATTAGATAATTTTATTTATATTATCCAAATAAGGCACCGTCAGACCTATTATTGCAGAGTTAATAAATGTTCAGGTTAAAAACAAACTCATCACAAGTGTGCGTGATTTCAATAAAATCCACCCCAACGAGGGTCGACTAAATACTAAATGCATTGGTTTGCCCGGAGATCGGCTTCCAGTATATGTTGCTGATGTCAGGTTGACGCGATATACACGGATTACAGTAAATGTTTTGACCGTATGGATCACCGGGTGCTTCTTTAGAAGCTACTTTCAGCAGGAATTCACGGTGATCTATTCCGGTGGTTTTCGTCATACATAGATAATCGAACGCAGGCTTTGGTTTTTCGTGGGTACATGTCTGGATGGAAATCTATCGCATCAGGAGTGCCCCAAGGCTCAATCCTTAGGCGGAGCACCGCCGTGTCCTCGCGGAAGCGATCGGTGGCGGCGATCTCTCGCGTCCGGCCCTGGTCCAGGCCATGGTACGGAGCGAGAGTGCATGGGAAGCCATTACCTCCTTCTGCGAAGCAGTAATGCTCGTGAAGGAGGAGGCGGGACGCGTGAGGGAGAGGCAAGCTTTGCACCCTCACGCCCCTAGTCGCCGCAGGAGACGCCCTGGGCGTCGGGAATTGGCAGCTGATTCCCGGCCACCGTAGGCGCGGGCTTGCGGACGGCGAGCAATGGGTAGCTCGCCGTCCGGTAAGGACCAAGCCCGAGTCGACGGCGCGTCGTGTTCCACGCGCGCCTCAAAGAGATGTCAGCACTATTGACGGGGTCCGCTAGGGCCGATGCCAGCTAGGATTGCGGGATGTTCGAAAGAGTTACCGTGGCCCCGGCACAGGCAACAGAAGGAACACGGATGGGTTTCAGTCAGTAAAAGTCTGACACGCCCTCCCGCTCCGCCCAGAGCGGGAGAAGTCATTTGATGATTTCCCATCCACAAAAAAAAAAGGCTCAATCCTAGGACCGTTATACCGTTACCGTTAGGAGCTCGTGGCTAAGTAATAACAGCAGCATGGGTCGATCCATCAGGTTAAGCTACGCTTGCCGGAGTTGGTCCGTGGATGGGTGACCATCTTAACATACCGAGACTCTTCCGTGCCTCGGAAAGCACGTTAAGCCGTTGGTCCCGGCTGTCATTCGTGGATCTTTGACAGTCGTTACGGGTCGTCAGAAGCCCGAAAGTCTGACAACCAGTCTTACCAAGGGGTATCGTATTACCCAGTAACTGGGTTGTGGAGGTCAGATAGGCAGTCGCTCCATGTAAAATACTGGTATTCAGCTGCATCCGGTTAGACTGGAAGCCGACCCCAATATAGTTGGGAAAAGGCTAGGCAGATGATGATTTATTTTGGTCATAAAAAACTGCTTTAGAAACTCACATCCTATTATACGCTGATGACATGTAGGTCCTAAAGTCCATTCGCACATTATCTGATACTGAGCTACTTCAGTCAGGCCTTGACAGATTCGTACAATATTGCAAAACCAACAGACTACAACTAAATGTATCCAAATGTTTTCACATAATATTCACTCGCTAGAAATCTATCATTGGCCCAGGGTATACACTGGACGGTACGTATATAAGTAAAGAAACCAGTATCAGGGGTCTTGGCGTGGTGCATGACAGCAAACTGCTTTTTGATGATCATGTAGAAACAGTTGTCAACAAGGCGTTCAAAGCCTTGGGCTTGATTAATAGAGCTTGTTCTAGCTTTCGTTCCCTAAAACCATTAAAAGTTCTTTACTGTTCTCTAGTGCGTAGCCACCTTGAGTACGTTTCTCATGTATGGAACCCTCAATATGAGATCTACAAATCTCGTATTGAGTCTGTTCAAAGGAAATTTTTCCACACCGTTGCAAGCAATATCATTTCTTACCGTTGGAAGTAAGACATAATATCAGTGATATCTGTTTTTTGGTGAACATCGCAAACGGCTCCGTCGATTGTCTAACTTTACATTCCAAAGTAAAACTCCATTCATTCACTCCATAGACAGCACTTGGGCCATATAGGAGGTCAATACTCGGTTGTGATCCAAAATATACGCAGTATCAAAAAGAATGTTAATTAACTTCTCTGTTCTTTTCAGCCGGTTGCTTTTTGCCTGACATAATCATTTTAACAGAATGTTGGCTTGACGAAACGTGTACCTGTTTCGAAATTAATAACTACAACTACCATTTTTCTAAAAACTACCTTAACCAAAACGATGGAATAGTCGTATATACCAAAACGTCTCTGCAAGCCCCTGTTGCAGAACCATCCTGCAAAGACTAGAACCGTCTGATTGTCAATGTCAGGGACGAACTATCACTGATTGCCATATATAGGTCTCCATTTTTCAATAATATAAATAACTTCTGCGAAACTTTAACAAAACTAATGGAGTCGTAGGGGGAATGAACATTGACATCAAACCAGATTGCACTGACAGAGGCGCCACAGAGTACCTGGACTTAATCGGCCACTATGGGTATTTTCCCGGACACACTTTGCCTACTCGAGGTGACTACAGCTTGGATCATGTTATGCTTAAAACTCAGAAAACAGCTACTGTTATTGTGTGTGACACGGGCATAACAGATCACGAGACGGTTATCCTAGGCATTCAAAAAGAATCAGCTAGGGCCAGGATTGAAAAACGACGCGCACGATTTGACCATATAAAATTAAAAAAAGTCATTAAAAATGAGTCTTGGGACTGGCTTCTTGGACTTACTAATGTTACTACTGCATTCCAAAAATTTGTCGAAACACTTTCTGCTATAATTAAACAACACACCACTAACCGTGTCTGCCGTGGCGCAAAGGATATTATTAAGCCATGGATAACTAGAAACCTCCTGACATGCATAAGACGACGTGACTTAATGCACACTAACGCAAAGAAACAAGAAAATCGCGACAATCTTGTCATCCAACAAGAATATAGGTAGTATCAAAACGACTGTAACAATATATTATCAAATCTAAAACAAGACCATGACCGCAAACTTCTAATGGAAGCAAAGAGCGACTGTAAAAAGCCATGGTATGAAATCAAGAAAATTTGCAACATTAAAAGAAAAAAAATGGAAAATCTGAGCTTGTGACCGACAGCGATAACCCTGTTCCCACATTAAATAGAGTGTACAACTACTTCTCAAATGTTGGCAAAAGACTTGTAGCAAAAACACTCAGTCCATTAGGCTTAACTGAAACTGACTTGTTCCGTAACAACGTACAGTACAGTACTGTACTAGCTCAAACTCTTTTTTCCTTACTCCGACTGATGAAAAAGAAATATTTTCAGTTATCTCCCATCTTAAAATGGCATCAGCACAGGTTATGATGGCATTAATAACACCTTTTTATAACAATGTTCACATGCTTTGATCAGACCGATTGCCTTTCTGTGCAACTTAAGCTTAAGTACAGGTAAAGAACCTGATTGCATAAAAATTGCCAATATATGCCCGATATTTAAAAGTGGAGATTCAAAAATCCTTTCAAAATATCGCCCATTTCCCTGTTGACAGCTCTCTTAAAAATCCTTGAGAAAGTTGTGAACAAACGACTACTCGTATACCTAGAACAAAATAGATTATTGTCGGATAATCAATACGGTTTTCGGGTTGGTAGGACCACGGAGGATGCAGTAACCAACTTAGCCGATTTTATAACCCTCAATTTAGGTCAAGGACAGGCATGTACTGGCATCTTGCAGGACGTCGCCAAGGCAAATTGACACAATATCTAGGAAAATCTTGATTACAAATATGTTGCTTATGGGAGTTCGTGGCACTGCCCTGGACTGGTTTACCTCATATCTCAGCGAAACAATGCAAAAGGTAGTGCTAGGGGAATATTCTAGCGGCCCAAACGCAGTGCAATTTGGTGTGCCCCAGGGAAGCGTGCTGGGACCTACCCTATTTATCATTTATATTATGTGCCATGAAAATCCCTCAAGCTAAATTTTTTACATATGCTGACGACACCGCAATCGTATTTGATAATAAAGCTTGGGATGGCGTTAAGTTCTCAATTAAAAGCGGGGTTAATGCAACACAATCTTTTGACAAAACGAAGGCATTAAAATTTGCCATCTCGAAACGTTTCGCCCCTAACTCTGTAACTTGTATACAGCTGCACTCCTGTTTTAGCCCAGAAAATTGTACTTGCC
Source organism: Fissipunctia ypsillon (assembly GCA_947568875.1). Taxonomy (NCBI): domain Eukaryota; kingdom Metazoa; phylum Arthropoda; class Insecta; order Lepidoptera; family Noctuidae; genus Fissipunctia; species Fissipunctia ypsillon. The sequence continues at coordinate 6,556,000 of OX387651.1, read as the reverse complement.
CATACATCGAACAAACAGATTCTATTAAATACCTAAGATAAATCAGTCATACACAACTATCACATCGACGCTGATCTGAGAGATAAGATTTCAGACAACAAACTTTTGACGGATAGAGTTAAGCTCCATGATCAAATAAAAAGAAAAGTACAATAATACAGTCCCTCTCGCAACATTTAGATAGGTAATTTTAATTCACAGCCAGCTCAGAATAGCAGCCAATATTTCACGCACAAATCCCGCGTAACAAAAATTTATTTACTCAAAAATCCTCTAAAGCTTTTGATAATATAAAAGTCGGAATTTTGTTCGGAGCAATGTTGCAATCTTTTGTGGTAATCCGTCTATATAGGTCAAGTCTAACCACAAAATAACTAGGCTTATGCTAAAATTATTGATGTAACAGGTCGGGACCGTATAGCCAATTTTAACTTTTATTGATTCCCTTTGTATCCCACTCACACACGCTTATTATGCCTGTGTCAATATAGTACACAGTTAATAACTAGATTATTGACACAACAATCTTCTCAGAATGATATAATTATTATGCTTACATCGTTATGCTTTAGATATAATATATCTTTGTACATATTATGTAAATTAAATTAAGATAGATTAATTTATCTGAAACGTAAATTAGTCGGTAAATTATCTATAGATCTATACAAATAAATAAGTGTCTGTTTGTAATGTTAAAATACCAACTTAAAAATTGCTTTTATACATTCGTATATGAACATTTCTACGGTACCTACTTATATTAAAAAAGCAATTTTAAACATTTTTGTCTGTCTATTAGTTCCGGCTAATCTCCGAAACAGCTGGACCGATTTTGACGAGAATTTCACTGGCAGATAGTGGTTGTTACAGGGAGTAACTTAGGCTACTATTATTTTGGAAAAATAATAAGGGTTCCGCGCAAAAAATATTAAAACCCATGAAATTGTGAACAAAAGTCGGATTTCAAAAAGTCTTTTTGCATTTGGTAGCCTTATTCTCGAGAATAGTTAAAGGCTATTTAACATCACGCTATGACCCTTCGAACCCGAGCAAAAAGAAAAAAAGTCAGAAAAAACGCTAAGCGAAAACGAAGTAATAGTGCAGGCGGACGATGCCACGCGGCGGGTCGGGGAGGAGGGAGTTTTATTAAAATGTGGCTGTTATTTTAGTATACTGTGTATCTTACAACCTCCACGTGAACGAAGTCGCGGGGCACAGCTAGTTTATCATAAAAAATATTAAATAACATCACGCCTTGTTTCCCCGAAGGACTGGGCAGAGGTATACCTATAGCACACCCACATTTCGCCAGTTATGTTTAAGCCCCATGTAATGGCGATGGGCTAGCTTATTGTCATCACCCGGGCACAAATTCAGACTCCGGGGTGCTACTGACAAATTCCAGATTGAAAAATCCAATAACACTTTGCTCGACCCGGGAATCGAACCCAGGACCTCATGCTTAGCAGTAGCGCTTGCGACCACTAGACCAACAATGCAATGCATCAAAAAACATTACTCTCGTGTAAAAATATGAATAAAATGGTTTTGTTTCTTAAAATTAGAATAGAAAAGATATTACACTAATCCTCACTAAACAGTACAGTATTTGTATCTCACGAAGTGACACGCACTTTACTTGTACCAAGCGTACAAACATGCTGTTAATGTGTGTGTAAGCGCAGGAGCTCTCAGTACTGTCCGAGATAATGGCGAAGTCGTGTGCGTGTGTATTTGTATACTATAGCTACAATACTAATATACCTAATTTGTCATGGTTATTTACAAAATAAGTCCTGTAAACAGCGAACTACCATGTAACGTTTGTCTACCACAATATACCTTCCGTACGACAAATAATCTTGACCGCGGCAATCATGAAAATGTTCCAATATTATATTGATTGCATGTGTCATACAATTTCCGATATCATCATACTAACTTTAGATTACTATCCTAACGACAATGGAAGCGTTAAAAGCATTGAAATTGAAAACTTGTTGCCAGTCTGATATACGTGAAGAAAGGAATAACATTAAATTACGCCTCTTGCCCCCGAAGGGCTAGGCAGAGGTGTACCTACCAGTGGTAGGTATGCCCACATTTCGCCAGTAACGTGAAAGTCCCATGTAATAGAGGGTGAGCCTGTTGCCATTGCTATAGAGAGCAGTGGTGGCTTAATGGTCACGGCTCCGGCTTACGAGTTCAGGTCGTGTGTTCGAACCCAGGCAGGCGCTTTACTTTGTGTAAATAATTTTATCACCACTGCTCTCAAAACGGTGAAGGAAAACATCGTGAGGACACTGGCATGTCCTAGAGCCAAACATTCGAAGACATGTGATATCTACCAACCCACACTGGGCCTGTTTGGTGTATTTATAGCCCATTTATAGTACATCTCGAAGAGAGGAGGTCTGTGTCCCAGCAGTGGGAACATTATAGGCTGATTATGCTATTGCCATCAACCGGGCCCTAATTCAGACTCGGGGCTGCCACTGAGAATTTTTTGACGGAATAACCCGATATCACTGCCTGATCTGAGAATCGAACCCAGGACGCTCAGCAGTCACGCTTGCGACCAAAAGAGCAACGAGGCAGTTGCTAACGTGAAATGTGAAACGTGGAATAATTTGAAATCAAAAATGGTTACAAACTAAATAAAACTGACGACAGTTTCACCAATGCGGCAGTCCATATCCATCATATCATCACCTGCGTCACAGCTAAGTTCCACGTTTATTCTAAAGTTATGTTAAAATAAAAAATCTACTTATGTTTTAGATCGAAATAAAATTTTATTCTAGCCTTTTCCGAGTCCATAGTAAGTTTCAAAAGTGCACTAAAAGAAAAGAGTATTATGATACACTTGAGCTTCATGCTGGACTCAGTTAATGTTATGGTTCACTACTCTACTGCGAAACGAAAAGTACCTACACTGCTTAATGATTTATTTATTTATTTATTTAAACTTTTCACACTTAAAAAAGTACAAAGGCGGACTTAATGCCTTAGGCATTCTCTACCAGTCAACCAAGGGTGGTGAAGAGATTAGATGGCAGGTGCTCTGTTAGAAATGGAACAATTTGTACATAAATAAGTCATAAACTTATAATACACATACATACATATTTACTATAATATATACCTATATTATATACATATATTATATATAAATTCAAGAGAGAGAGGTTTTGAGATGACTCTACGCTATTTATTTTGAAAATAACTCCGCAATCTCCGCTTAAATGCATACCGACTGGTGGCCATCCTGATGTCAAGAGGTAGCGCATTCCAAAGAAGAATGGACTGAAAATGAAAGGAAGAATGAACAAAGTCAGAAGTATGAGAAGGACAGAGTAGGAGAAGATTGTTAGAAGAACGAAGATTCTTAGCGTGTGAAGAACATAGATATTGGAAGTGAGACACTAGATAAGAAGGAGGAGTGGGAGAGTTAAGAAGGGAGAAAAGCGTGGTCAAAGCACGCAAATTTCTTCTCTGGCGAATGGGCATCCATTTGAGCTCAGACCTGTAGCTCGACACATGGTCATATTTTCTGAGGTTGAATATGAACCGGATACAATTGTTAAGCAGTCTGTCAAGCTTATCCAGCAACACCGCATTCAAGTCAAAGTAGCACACGTCACCATAGTCAATGATAGGGAAAATCAAAGTCTGCACAAGCATAGTTTTCGTCTTAGCGGGCAAAAAGTTTCTCAGACGATACAGAGATCGTAGAGTACCGTTGACCCTTTGACTAACATTAGAGACCTGGCGCTGCCAGCTAAGCGTCGAGTCAAGATGCAAACCGAGATCTTTCACAGTAGGGGTAATGGGTATGACGGTAATGATTCTTGTGATAATGAACGGACTTCAGAACTGGAGGGATTTGCAGACTAACTAATTGCAAATTAACTAATCAAAATCGGGATGATGACTAAACATTTTTTTTTTGTCCGTCAGGTAGATTATTAAAACATATTGGACACATATTTTTTCTTTTTTTACGTAATCAAAAGAGTCCCCACTCCCCAACTTTAATGCGTTTAATCTAAGTATTTTTTATTAATATGATAAAGCAAAAAATACGTGTCTAATATTTTTTTTATTATCTGACAGACGGACTAAATAGGATTTCTTTTTTTACCCAGGCATCATCCCTATTATGTCTATTCATAACACACTTTCATTGTGTTTACATGTTAGAAGTGGAATTCTCTCCCGCAATATTTCCTAATGGATTTATCGTAAGTGTCTTTAAGTTGAGAGTGAATCGGTTACTTTAGGCAAACGTGTTCCATGGTCGACCTGATCATCACTTACCATCAGGTGAGATAGTGGCCAATCTCGAGTCAATCTGCCTAGCCTTTTCCCAACTATGTTGGGGTCGGCTCCCAGTCTAACAGGATGCAGCTGAATACCAGTATTTTATATGGAGCGACTGCCTATCTGACCTCCACAACCCAGTAACTGGGTAATACGATACCCCTTGGTAAGACTGGTTGTCAGACTTTCGGGCTTCTGACGACCCGTAACGACTGTCAAAGATCTACGAATGACAGCCGGGACCAACGGCTTAACGTGCTTTCCGAGGCACGGAGGAGTGTCGATATGTAAAGATGGTCACCCATCCACGGACAACCCCGGCAAGCGTAGCTTAACCTGATGGATCGACCCGTTCGGCTGTTATTACTTAGCCACGAGCTCCTCGCCAAACTCGAGTATTAGAACGAAAAAGAAACTTGATTGATACCTTATCCAGAATTATAAATGTGTGACAACTAAATACCTTTCCAAAACGTAATGAATAAAAACATGAGTACATGGCACCAGCCCTAAGCTTGATTTACGAGCAAAACTTACAGCCCAAACGATAAATCGATTCCTCAAATGCCTTAGTCTCAGAGATAACTGATCGCCAAAAGTTCGCCAAAACGTAGTTCTTCAATCGACTTCGGACTTCACGGAGGCGTTATTAGGAACCAAAATCCGAACTCAGAAATTCTTTCGGGTATAAAATTTCCTTCTTTAGCCCAGTATAGAGGTGGGATTATGGATCCCTGGGGGAGTAACCCATTCGTCGGAGCGAGCACGTGCATTGCTCTCAAAACGTCCGGGATCACTTCGTAAGCTCTGTCTGAAAAATTAAAAGAAAACTACGTATGTCTTTGTTATATGCTGAGGGAATTTTGTTCAAAGAATTGTTCAGGGAGCTCATCAAATAGAGGGGAGTTTCGTGTGTGATTGTGTCGATATGATACGTTGTTGTTGTTTGTAGTATGGGATTAAATAGCTAGTTAGAGTAAATAACTGTTTGACCGGTCACCTTTTTAGATTGTGCAATGATGTATTGTGAGTTAAAAACATGGCAGACCCAAATTACCCAATTAATAGGTACAAAGTTATTAGTACGAAAAAAAAAATCTCTGCAGAGGGATAACTCAGTTTTACAGCACGCAATATTGTGGCTGTCAGAGGACAGAAAAACGAATGTTCCATTTCAAGGCTTTTAAACTTGAAACCCATCTGGTCAGACAGATATGCTAGGATGCCGATAAATGTGTCGATAGAAATATTCTGTTAAAGATAAATGTCCTAATAAATCAAGTAAATTGTACCGCAGCCAATTCTGTAATCGACAAATCGATCCTTCTAAGATAAGCTATTAACCACAGAATAAGGAAATTGGTTTGTGGTGTCCGTGGTCAATAGAATAGAAGATATATGGCTATATAATCTAATTGAATTGTAGCGGCTTATAGCGGCCCTAATCAGAGCGGACTTCTACGGGTTCATGTGATTTGTTAGCGAAACGGTAATCTATGATATATTTGGGCAAATCCCAAATACGTAATACTTACGGTAGATTTCACCAATGAAACTGAAAGAGAACAGCACATCTAAACTACGTTCAAGAGCTGTCAGTGTCATTATTAAAAAAAAAATGACACTGACAGCTCCTACACGTCGTTTATGTGCTGACCGAGTTCAGTTTCACTGATGAAATCAGGCTGATTTCATCAGACTAAAGGCTTTAGTCTGTTAAGTTTTCTGAATAATCAAGTAGTTTTTCCAAAAAGATTTTGTATAATCTTTACATGACGTGTAGACAGTCAATTGTCGCAAATTACACTTTACGATATAACATGCGTACTAAAAGTGATCCCTACTTACTTAACAACATCAATTTAAATTTTACAAAACATCGCGTTATATAACAATAATTAAACGGGCCTCTGCGAGTTGGCTTCGGCCCCTCATATGCCTTCTAAAGGTCCGGGACCCTGGGGTCCCGAGAAATATCACAAAAAATAATAATATCGCCATGATAATCGATGTTACCAACCCACATGACGAGAACCTCGTGAAAGCTGAGAAAGAGAAACAAATAAAATATCTCGACTTAGCACACGAGGTTGTTGACATGTGGAATGTGAGCTCGGCTGTCATTGTGCCGATTGTCGTAACGGCCAACGGCCTGATAGTCGAAAGCCTCGACCAACATCTCTCGTAGCTCTCGTAGGTGGTTGGATCAAGAGCCTGATTCAGAAGGCACTCCTTGACACGGCTCGTATTGTGAGGAAGTTCCTGTCTCTGCAGCCCTAACCACCGGTAGCTTGGACCTTGCTCCCGATACCGGTGGAACTCAATTTTTTTATATTTTTAAATGTTTTTTTTATACCTTTTTATTTTAAGAAATATTTAAAAACGTAAATAAATAAGAATGAAAAATCAATAAACGTTATAATAATAAGATTTATAAACTTAAAGATTGGCTCGTTACTGAAAAAGTAATTGGGCTGCCCTCGAAGGGCGATGTAGGGATAATAATTACGTATGCCCTTTGAGACAGATTATGTTTAAACTCAGTACACTCAATTTTGTCTCTAGAGAGACATTGTGGTCATAAGACGTAATAGTCTCTGAAATTTGGGAGCCAAGAGAGGAGAATATGGGCCCGCATGATGGCTAATCACGTTTTAAAAGTTTAAACGATTTGGGTAGTTTATTATAAGAATTTGTCTTCTTAAATCCAGACTAAAATGGATTAGTGAAAAATGTGATTATGCCAATGAAAAAATGTGGATGGATACAATCGTGACTTACCAGATTCCTTATCCACGATAAGTAAACGAAAGAAAGAAAAATAACTAACGTCATTAGGTACGCTGTGATGAACTCGGTCGCGTAATTTTGCGAAATATTACAGCAAATCAAGGCATCTGTTCTACATGACAGGTTAATAAACTGTCTAAATATCTATCTAGCTCTTTTGCACACTATGAATGGCCAATAAACACTGGTAAATTAACGAACAAAACACAACAAACATTAACAAAACTACATAACTCAAACTAGTTCATAAAACCAATACAAAACGTTCAAAACTAATACAGAAACCATCTCCTTGTAATGAGCTCCGAAACTTTTCAAATTACGGAATAATAATTCTAAATTATTGTCCGCGTTGTTTTAACTTTAATGCTTTTAACTGCTTCAAAATTGCTTTAGAATTAAATTGCTTTAACAAACGATTTGGTAAAAATGAATACGTATTTTGAAATGGTCGAGTTTTCAGCTATTTAGACTGTATAAGGCTGTGCGCAGACTTGGTCAAGGCTGCCTGGTAGACAGGCTGTCACTCCTTGAAACCAATGATGTCCTACCTATGAAAGACAAAACTGTATTCTGTTCTTTGTGTATACATACACTGTCTTGGGAACATAACATCACGCCTTGTTTCCCCGAAGGGTTGGGCGGAGGTGTCTTGGGAACTGAGAATTATTATGCTCTGGGCACCTGTTCCACCGCCAGTAATTAACGAGAAGCCTAGCCGAGAGTTGGCGAGTAACGAGCAGGGAGTGCACGATGGCGACGAGCGATTACTCGCTGGTACCTATGCGTATGTACCAAGCATGAGACACTCAGCGAGTGTTCTGCCCGCCAAGCGAGCATCGCTGAGCGGGTACTCTCTTTCATAGCTTTTTTCGCCACAATCAACAAATACGTATACTCACCCGCGTGGTGTGAACAGTCAGCGAGCAACTATTATCTCTTTTACCTACACGGGACCTCCAAATAATGCGTATCCCGAGATCACGCAAGCCTTATCCTCCTTCGCCAACCTTCCCAACCCCCACTATGGATAAAGAAGCCAAAGGGAGAACTAAGCCCCGATCCCTTAAATTAGGCTACTTCAATGCCAACGGCATTCGCGGACAACGCGATGAGATCGCCGAGTTCCTCCGTGATCATCGAATTGATATTCTCCTTATACAGGAATCCTTCCTCAAGCCCAACGTCCGTAACCCGTCAATTGCTAACTACTGCGTAGTTCGCAACGACAGGTCTCGGTGTCACAAGGGCGGCACCCTCATATACTATAGAAAGGTTCTTCACTGCATCCCTATGGACCCTCCCCCCCTATCCAAATTAGAAGTGTCTGTATGCCGGCTAGGCATGTCAGGCCACCAACCGATCACCCTAGTATCGGCCTATGTTCCCCCCCAAACCTCGCCAGAAAATCCCCAGTCGATTTCAGACGACCTCTCTGCCCTCTTCGGCCTGAGTGATTCCGTTATCATAGCGGGCGACCTCAACGCCAAACACCCTGCCTGGAACAGCAACACCTCCTCAGCCAGAGGAAGACAACTGTTCGGTCTCTGCCCCATACTAAATTTCGATGTCATCGCCCCGATGACTCCAACCCATTTTCCCCACAACCCCAACCATACCGCCGACGTCCTCGACATAGCGCTTCTGAAGAATATCAACCTACGGTTGGATTCTATAGAGGCGGTACAAGAGCTCTCCTCTGACCACCGACCAGTGGTCATGAAACTGGCCCCCCGTGTCGGTCTCCATGACCCCACTCAACCCCCTCTCACCAAAATAGTCACAGATTGGAGGAAAGTAAGTAAAAGCCTGAAATCCACTTCTTCCCATCACTTGGACTCCATCCCTGATCAGTTCGACTCTATCGCGGACACGACGGCCGCGATCGACTCGCTCACTGAGCACGTACAATCAGTCCTGAACGACTGTTCAAAGGTAACTCCAGCGGACGATGACCGTCGCTGGAGATTGCCGGACGATGTGCGTGAACTGTTGCGCGAGAAGAACGCGGCTGTCCGTGCATACAGCAACTTCCCCTGCCTTGCGAACAAAGCCCATATGCGCCATTTACAGCGAATTAATGAATGAATGAATGAATGAATGAATGAATGAATGAATGAATGAATGAATGAATGAATGAATGAATTTATTTGTAAGAATATAGGTAGCTAACATAAGTTCTTAAGATATATGGGTTTCACTATATTCGGCATTTCCGCCGTACAAATATTTAGATTTTACATCTTGGTTATACTTATAGCATGCAGTACACATTTCATAATTTAAATTTAGATTACAATGCAATTAATAAAATTAAAATTAAATACAATTCTATTCATTTAAAAGAATAATTTATATTAAAAATAGCGATCAGTAATAATGATGTCATGTCAATAAAAATAGTAATAATAATCAGAGTATTTCAATATTATTTATGTAATGTTAATATGTAGATGCCATAATAATTATAGTAAATAAGTTTTACATTTTACACTCAAAATATTCATTGATGGAATAAAAACATCTGTCACACAACCAGTTATATAGTTTTTTATTAAATTCTAAGTCTGTAGCATTTCTAAATTCTTCGGCTAGGTGGTTATATATTTTCACAGCCATGGTATAACAATTTTTGTTGCATAATTTTAGTCTATTACGCGGAACTACTAGTGGCTTTTGTGTTATTTTCCTCTTTAACTTAGCTTTTTCATCTTTTTCAAAAAGCGAGTAATTGTTTCTTACAAATTTACAGGTTTCAAATATATATAGAGACGGGAAGGTAAGCAGCTTTTGCTTAATAAATACAGGTTTACAAGAATCTGTCCACTTAAGATTGAAAATTGACCTTACACACTTTTTTTGGGCTATGAATGCCCTCTGGGCATCTGTTGAATTCCCCCACACAGTTATTCCATACCTTAAAACAGAACAAACATGGCTATGGTATACCAATAAGGCTGTTTGAATGTCTGTAAAATTTTTGATCCTTCTAAGTGCAAATACGAATTTGTTTATTTTCTTACATACATTATCTACTTGAGCTTTCCAATTGCAATGTCTGTCCATAACTACTCCTAAAAATTTGATATTATTAACTTCTGCTATGTCATTATTATTGTATTTTAAATTTAATTTAATTTCATTACCTAATTTTTTGTGGTTATTATATGGCAAAAATGTTATAAATTTAGTTTTATTTGTATTTATTTTTAAGTTATTCCTCTCTAGCCAATTGATTAAATCTGTCAATGCTTTATTCGTAACTATTTTACTGTTATCTAGAGTTTTCTCTTTTGTCAACACAGTAGTATCATCTGCAAATAATATAGTATATTGGTTCGTGGAGTTGGGCAGTTCGTTTATATATATTATAAACAATAAGGGGCCAAGGACACTCCCCTGTGGTACACCATAGCAGTTTGCTAAGTACGGTGACCTAAAGGTTTTCTGGGTGTTAGTTTTGAAACACATTTTTTTAATCTCCGTGCATTGTTGTCGGCCTCTTAAGTAGCTTTCGAACCAACTATAAGCAACGCCTCGTATACCATATTGCTCAAGTTTACGCAATAAGGTTTCATGACATACCATATCAAACGCCTTACTCATATCCAAAAATACTGCTACTGGGATTTCTTTTTTATTGATAGCATCCATAATTTCTTTTACTAGTTTAAAACATGCCAAAGTTGTAGACTTTTGCTTTATGAAACCATTCTGTTCACTACATAATACATCATGTCTCTCTAAGAAATGAATAAGCCTTTTGCTCATTACCTTCTCAAATATTTTTGAAAATATGGGAACCAAAGTAATTGGTCTATAATTATTTGCCTCAGATCTAGGTCCATTTTTGTGAAGGGGTTTTACAATAGAAAATTTTAAACTGTCGGGGAATACACCCTTTTCCAATGATAAATTAATTATGTAAGTCAGGGGTTTTGTTAAAGTTAATAAATTTTCCTTGATCATATTAGTACTAATGTTATCATATCCGACTGAGTTGGTATTTCGTAATTTCATAGCTGTCATAAATATTTCCATACAAGTAGCTGGTTCTAGATAAATTGAGTTCACAACCGTTTTATTGCAAACATGATTATTTTTTGGATTTTGAGTGTTTCCCTTTTTAGCAATGTTGATAAAGTAATTGTTAAAGTATGTTGCTATATCATCACCTTTTTTTAATATATTTTCCCCGTCCAAGATTTCTCTAATTTCATTGCTAGCATTGTTCTGTTTAAGTTTATCATTTATTATTTTCCACGTAGCTTTACATTTATTGTCTGCTTTTTCGATGTATTTTTTATTATTATCCCTTTGTATCGTGTTTACACATTGCCTTAGTCTTTTGCTATATTTTCTAAATTTTTGTTTATTGTGGGCCGTTTTATTTTTATAATAGATAACTTGTAGTTTTCTCTTTGTTATAAATGACTTTTTTAGACCTTTAGTTACCCATTTTGGGTTATGAGAGTTAGAGTTCATCTTAATTTTAATCAATGGGAAACACAGTTCATAAAATAGACAAAGTTCATCGTGCAATAATGAAAAGGCTTTATTTACGTCTGTTTCCAAGTATACTTCTGAAAATGACAGCTTACTAATATAGTAATTAAATTTTTCTATATTTTCTTTACTTAGGTCCCTTTTGTATGCAAACCAATGCTTTCGAAATATATTATTTTCCGTTTTCAGTTTTATTGATAATGTTTGTCCAGTATTGTGATCTGACAGTCCTAATTCATGTGTTTCACCTTTTGCTTCTTTGATGTCACTTATAATATTGTCAATGCAAGAATTTTGCCGAGTTGGTTTACTTATGTGTATTTTTAAGTCATAATTGTATAAAATATCGATAAATGTATTCTTATATTTACTATCGCTTAGAATATCTATATTAAAGTCGCCACATAAAATATTTTTATATTTGTCTTTGTTACGTGTTTTATCTAATAATATTTGTAATTTTCTAAAAAAAATATTTATATCAGAATCTGGTGTTCTATAAAGACAGAATAAGTTTAGGTTATACTGTTTTATCTTAATACCACATATTTCAAAATGTTTTTCCATTGCAATACTATTCAACCACTCTATGTTTTCAAATTCAACATCTGGCTTCATTAGTATACAGACTCCACCTCGCCTTTGGTCTTTCCTAGAATAGCTGCTGACTAATTTAAACGAATGTACTATCATATTATCTTCTTCTCCAGATTTAATAAACGTCTCACTTAGGCATAGGAAATCTACAGAATATGTTCGATCCTGAAGCAAATTAAGAGCAATTTCAATTTCGTTTATTTTGTTAATAGCACCTGCAATGTTTTGGTGTAGAATAATATGACTTCGGTTTTTACCCACGAAAACAAGATTTATTTTCAACTTGTATCAATTTATTGCCCTGAGATAGTTCAGTAATGTCCGATGATTGATTCATATCACCCATCAATATATCGTCATCAGTCTGTGTGCTTTGGGTTTTAGTTTTAAGAATCACACTCGATTCTAATCCAGTTTTTTTGTTATAATAATTAGGACACCCGTAAAAAGATAAAAACTGTTTGTTATAGTCTAGTTGATCTAATAATGAGTTTATTTTATAACTTAATGATGACACATTATAACATTTTTTGAGAAAATAACACTCTTTAGTCTGACTACAAATTAAATCTAACATTTCATTCAATTTTATCTCATTGGAGCAGACGTTTTTATTCACACCTAATACAATTACGGGACAAGGCACAGATTTTAAAAACAAACATAATTCTGTTGTCATTTTTAAGGTATTGTCATCATTTTGTCCAATAGATACTATCAATTTATCGTCAGCTTTAATATCAAATAGTTTTGCGCTTGTTAAGATTTCCTGCGTGGAGGCATTCGTTTTAACTATAGAGTTAAACTGATAGGTGTTATAAGGATTACTAAACCTAGATTTTATCAATTGTGATGATAGCCCACTGCACTGACTGCCTCCAATTATAAATGCCCTTTTATTACATTTATTTTTAGTATTAAGTATTACGTTTTTTGTGTTGTTTGTCGTCTTAGTTTCCTTAGTTCCCGTATCCGTCTGCAAAGCTGTACTTCTTTCCCCACACGTACTTTCTCGAAGATGTGTGCGTTTTGAAGATTGGCAAGTAGTCAATTCCTTATTCAATTGCTGCAAGGGGATTAATGGGCTTTCGTTTAGTTTTTGAGGTGAAGCCCGAAAACTGTCTGTTAGTCGACGTCGTACACTTTTCTTAGTGCTGCTTGACATATTTTGTCTAAAAATCGTTAGTGGGCTTCTACATAACTGTTTGAGAACGCCCAGTTCTTGATTCATGTTTGCAATCGTTTTTTTAAGTTCTAAATTTTCCAAAATAATATTTTCCATCTCACTCTGTGTACTTTCTAAATTTGACTTTAATTGTTTAATTTCTTCTTTCATTTCCGCCATGTAAGTTGAGCATATGTTGGTGGATAAATCAAGGCTTCTACCTAACAACAATTCATCACAGGACATTAGGGTAGTATTGCTTTGATCGAGGAAGTCCATAGACCTTGATTTAATAGTTTGGTGTCTCCGTAACGTAACGTTGCTTATTTCTTCCATGTCAGTAATTTATTGTGCTTTTGAATATGTAGGTAAAGGTGAATGTGTGGGTAAATGTAGATAAGTGATACAATCGAATGTTTAGAAACGAATGGGTCTATATCGTTGTAAGAAATGTTGGTGAAACATCCACAAAAAGTTATCACTGTGCCACTGAGATTCGAACCGGCACTTAATGCAGCTCAAGTAGAACGTGTTGGCCTCGCCGCCAACTGAACTTTAGTTATCCTTAGCGAAATAAGTTATCACAATGTTTAATAACGTCGGGTGAGAAATTTGCTGGTCATTTATTGAGGTCCAAAGGTCAGTTTTGAATCAGACAAAAGGTATCCGTGTTTTATTTGTTCAACGGATTTCTTTGGACTAATATTTAAAAATACACTCACTTGTTCATGTTATTTCCTTGAACTTTTTTGCTGATTTCTTCATTAGGGTATTTATTATGTTGTGGTGTAATAATATTATAGAAAAACTTCACTAATTCAGCTGTTAGATTTCACTTGATATTTTAAGTCATTTCTGGTATTAAAAATAGAAATTTTTGATCACAAACATTATAAAATGGGAGTCACGCAACACTGAATCATATTCTTCACATAGACTTGATTAAAAATGAGTTTTACTATTTTAAAATTATTTTTGTACACGGAGCTAATGTTTACTAATCTGATCACCTAGCCGCCGTAATTATGTTCATCAGCGTTCAGCGAGCTGTAAAGACACGCCTAGCGGAGCTGCGTACCGCTGGCTGGGACAGGATGCTAAGCGACCTAGAGCCCACTCATCAGGCCTTCTGGGAACTCCAAAGGAAACTAAAGTCCAAAGAAGTAGTCTCCATGCCCCCCCTACTCCGCCCTGACAAGACCATCGCTTTCGACGATGCAGACAAGGCCGAATGCCTGGCCAACAGCCTTGAGGCTCAATGCTCTCCCAGCTCTCAACCAGTAGACCAAGCTCACTTGTCAAAAGTCGACGCTGAAGTCGAACGTAGAGCCTCCCTTCCCCCCGTTGAAAACCCTGACTATCCTCTGCCTCCCGTCACTCCAGACGAAGTGCACGATATCATCAAGGGTTTAAAGCCCCGTAAAGCTCCCGGCTCAGACGGTATCACAAACAGGGTAATACAACTATTCCCTGCCCACCTCATAATGCTACTGACCACCATCTTCAATGGTGCCATGAGCAATAACATCTTCCCAGATGCATGGAAAAAGGCCACTGTCATCGGCATCCCCAAGCCTGGAAAGCCCAAATCTGAGCCCTCGAGCTACCGCCCCATCAGTCTGCTCAATGTCCTCGGCAAAGTCTATGAGAAACTTATTTATAAGCGTCTCAGAGACTATGCCGAAACAAAAGGCCTCATCCCAAACGAACAGTTTGGTTTTCGAACCCAGCACTCTTGTGTGCATCAGGCCCACCGCATCATCGAACACATAAACGCTGGCTTCCAGCGTGGCATGATGACGGGTGTTATATACTTCGACATAGCGAAAGCGTTCGACAGAGTCTGGCACAACGGCTTATTATATAAGCTCTACCAACTCGGTGTGCCGGACCGTCTCGTACTCATCTTACGAGACTTCTTGTCGAACCGCACCTTCCGCTATCGCATCGAAGGAGCACTATCCTCCCCCCACCCTATCCGCGCAGGCGTCGCCCAGGGCTCTGTGCTTGCCCCCCTCATCTTCACGCTGTTCACCAGCGACATACCCAGGAGCAAAAAGGCACAGTTGGCTCTGTTCGCAGACGACACGGCCATTTACTGCTCAGGCACAAAACAAGCCTCGATTTCTCTCACTCTCCAAAGAGTGGTCAACAAACTTGGCGACTGGTTCAGGAAGTGGAGAATCGAAGTGAATCCTGACAAAAGCCAAGCGGTTCTTTACTCCAAACCGCGCCTTAAGCCCACCCCCCCCCCCGACCACTCACCATGTTCGGTAAGCCTATCCCTTGGGAGAAGCGAGCCAAATACCTAGGTGTGATTCTCGATGAGCACCTCACCTTCGCAGAGCACATAAAGCAGGTTCGTTCGCGCGCCGCTTTCGCTCTCGGTAGACTCCACTCCATAATGAATGCAAAAAGCAAATTGTCACTAAAGTGCAAGTTGCGCATTTACACGGCGTGCATACGCCCTATTATGACATACGCCTGTGCAGTCTTTGCACACGCAAAACCCCACCACATCCATAGGATGCAGACCCTCCAGAACCGTGCCCTCCGAATGATCACGGGATCCCCTTTCTATGTCCGGAACGAGATCCTCCACCTCGATCTCAAAATCCCCACTATCCTCCAATTCATGAAACGTAACTCCAAGCGTTTCTTTGATACCGCCGCCGCCAAACATCGCAACCCCCTAGTTGTCGAGGCCGCAAATTATACCCCCTCCAACATCAGTAAAGTTCGCCGTCCGAGGCATACACTGTTAGACCCAGACGACCCTATTACTCTCCTCCAGGAAAGCAATAGGGCTTCTAGTACAGTTTACAAGAACAAAAAACCGACATTCCGACCCCACCGCCGAGGTCCAGCGCGAAAACCCCGAATTAATAATTCCCCCCGTCCCTTGCTCGAAGAAGCGCCAGCCCGCGCCGAAGCTGAGCCTGTAGCTTTAAATTCCCCAGACAATAATAATTATCCAAGTTTGATCCAGCCTGTCCCAACTTGCTGTCCCCCCAGTGACGCCCTAAGCCGAGGTTCGTACCCCACAGGGGGTGCCCTTAGCGCGCAGTCACTTAGTATTGTAAGTAACACGCCCCTGGCTGGAGGCGTTGAGTTAGCTTAAGGCAGCCACAGGATTGACCGGTTAAGTAGTCACGGCCACTCTTGGCCAACTACGAGATGCCATAGTTAGGAAAAAAAAAAAAAAAAAAAAAAAAAAAAACGGGACCTCCAATCTTTTGCATGTTTCTTGAGCGAGAAAATTGTTGATAGAATGTCGCTTCCTCGTAGATGGTGAGACAGATGCCTTGTTTTTATCTTTTTTACATGTAGGATAGCAGTACCTACCTGACCTCCTTACTAATAAACGTTGTATAGCGTCTGTATACAACGCTTTGTCTTCTTCTTTCGAAAGTCAAATTACTGACGACAGAAAGAGAGAAATCGTTGTGTAATTTTCACCTGATATAATACGTTTATTAGTAAGGAGGTAAGTGTATCTGGGAGGTATAAATAAGAGAAATTAATGGGGAATTTAATATACGTATACAAGCTATAAATAAACAAGCAAAGTTTTCCCGTGGGTATTGTTAGTAGTGACTTAAAAACTATACCAGTAATGTAGGAAGAAACAGGATAACCGAAAATAAACGATGTCCTTGCACGTGTGTAAGGAAAGACATGTTTTCGGCTCCAGAAAAGCTTTCATGTTGGAATATAATTATCTAATCCATAGAAGCTACGCCTGTTTTTGAAGCAAAGAATATCTAATTTTCAATTGTAACGAAAACGATGTGATAGGTACCTAATTATTTAGATAAATAATTAATAAAAAAACAAATCATCTTTCAACTGTGCTAGTGCGTAGAGTTTATACTACAGTAGTGTTTTTATTCAATCTCATTTTAACCCTACGACAACAGTTATTTCTAGAACGAGAATTTTGCAAAAGTGTCATGATGACCCATTTTTAGGTACAGTCATGGGAAATTCATTGTTTATCAAATTTACACACTACGTCTTGTTATAGCCATCTCATACAATTGTCAAAGAATGACAGTTGTAATTTGAATATTCGGACAATTAAGTTGGTAGTTAATATGCTAAATAATCACTTTTCCTAACTACATCTGCGCAGTCGTTACCATAGATTATGTTCTATCAATATCACTTTTACCGCAAACGCTATTAGAAGAATATCCCAAGGGATATAAAGAAGCATCCACACGTGAACTAATTATATTATACCACGATCACTAATCCCCCTGCCATGGCTTGATTGGGGCAATATCCCTTCAGACAGATCTCTTTAGTTTTTTTAGGGGGTGACCCAATTTCAGTAGTGTGGTGGAAAAGGTTAAATATTTACCAACAAGGTACAATTTAAGTACAATTTAGAACCCATTTTAGTTCGGCTACTACATCTCAACCCCTGATAAAAATTGGCTTCTTAAAAGAACAAATTTAGTCATTTCATTATTGCCCGTAAGGTACCTACTACTAAAATGGGTTTTATCTCTTGATCACCAGATTAGGCAAGCTGGTAAAAAAAGGCAAAACCAGGTCTCTTCCACCGACAGTGCTACTGTCAATGCAACGATTTCTGTGGGGTTTGCTAATAGCTTGCACATTTTTAACCGACTTCAAAAAAAGAGGAGGTTACGTTCACTGATTTCTCACTGATTCGTTTTAATTTTTGAACTGAAAAACGTTCGTAGGAGATATTTTTGAGAGTTCGTTGGGTAATTGCTAACTGCATACACTGATATTGGAAAAATGGTACAATCAGGTTCCCATGTTTTATTTTTATGATGCCAATCGATGCAGTTTTGTATAAGGATTAAAAAACTCTTGAGGCCCAACATAGGATAAAGTACTAGAAAAGTCACAAATTGCATAACTTTTGCATATTTAAAAAACACTAGTTCGGAAAAAATCTGTAGATTTACAACCACACACACAGGTGATGGCTAAAAATCCGTTAATTGAAGCTTTAAAATGGCGAACCAAGAAAGTAATTTTGTTGTTCCTCGAAAAGTGGAACTTTACACCGGAGTCAAAATACGGTAGGACATGCTGGTTTTCTCACGATGTTTTCCTTCGCCGTTTCGAGAACAGTGGTGATAAAATAAATTACACAAAGTGAAACGCCTGCCTGAGTTCAAACCCACGACCTACAACGACCTACAACTCGTAAGTTGGGGCCTGGTTTGGTACCCATATTCCTAGTAAACTTTATACTTTTCTAGGAATATGGGTACCACATATCTTGCTAGTTCCCGTTACCAACTAAGCTTACGCTAGTAGCGAATTCACGATATTTCTGCAACCGGGTGGGGATCAAATTCACGACCTCGCGCTCACCAAGAGCTTACCGAATTTCATTCGAATTTCACGCGTTGAAATTACTTATTTTTCAACCAAAAACAATAAACAGCATAACGTTTCCAGCTATACAGCATGTGTACTTCGATAAATATAATTAAGGTCGTACCAAAATATGGCCCAATAACCGCACGCAATTCCACAATTACGTGATTGTGGAAATGTATGGGTTTGAGTGCCACTTTAGTCTAGAAATACGACTTCATGAAAGTAGACCACTACTGGATATGGATCACCACCCTAATTGCGTAACACACTTACAGTAGGAACCGGTTTGATTTTGACAGTTCAACAACATTCATTACGTTATTTACATGGTTGAGCAGACAAATTTTCCGAACATACGTAAATATGAAGCAATGGATTAGCAATATTCTTCAAAATCATTTAGATTGTTATTGATAGCGTGTTACGCAATTAGGGTACTGGCAAAGATACGTCTAGAATGGTCTAAGGAATTCTGTAAACTATTTGGTAGACTGGCTGAATGTTCGCGATCTGAGATAAGGGGTCCATTCTCGTAATTCTTAACATAGCAAAACGTTACTGTTTTCCACGCAGGAGCAGGCAGAGGTGTGCTCCCACATTCAACTTTACACAGTTATGTGGACATAAGTTCCATGTTTAGTGCTGGACTATTGCAAATAATCCAGCACTAATCTAGATTCCGGGTAAAATTCAAATGGGACACCCCCAATAATATTCGAGATTCGGGTTTTACCTCAGTAAAAAAAAATACATGATTCTTTCACAGTAGCGGTTGCTAGTTGCAGACAGCGAGACACACTGCTTATCTTCTTGATAAAGCAGGTATCTAAGATTTCTTATTCAACACAATCAATCAATCTGCCTAGCCTCAACTTACAATGTTGGGGTTGGCTTCCAGTCTAACCGGATGCAGTTAAATATAAGTATTTGACATGGAGCGACTGCCTATCTGACCTCTACAACCCACTTACTGGATCACACGATACCCCTTGGTAAGATGTCAGACTTTCGGGCGAGTTTCGGCCGACACACGAAAGGAAAAGTGTTGATTCCTTGCTAGTAACCTCATATCTAAGGATAGGTGCAATCCAAGGTGTGTTATTACCATTTAATTAGTTAATCATGTAAAGTAGAAGGCGGTAACTGCACATGCGATCGTTTAACTACCTCGAACGCTTTCATACGATTCTCCGAAAACACCATTTTTCATAAATGTGGGTACGTAGGTACCTAATTATTTTTAGTGTGATAAGTAATTGATAGTGTGTAGTTTTTTTATTTGATTTAAAACCGATTATTTTTTTTAAATCTGATGAAAATTCCAATGCCCGTGTCTCTATTGTTAAGTTTCTTATATTTGAGTAGAATACGTAAAGTTTTCACCGAACCAATTCAGATCGAATGGATATATTTTACACAAGTAGAAAAATATTGTGCTAGAAAAATCAATAGTCTGCAAAATTTAATTTGAAATATAGGTATTTATTACAAAAAAAAATACAGAAGCACTCAAAAGCACATGAACTGTGTTCCTCTCGATTATCTTAAACTAAAGAAAAACAACAGTAGGTACGTTCATTGCATAAAAGTGAACTGGAAGAACTGGGTTAAGGGCTCCTAAGCGATGGGCGAAGAAAAAGCGAAGGGGAACATAGTAATACATAATAATTTATAACTTACATATCTCTTGGTCTGATTTTATTGTCAGTTCGGTTGTGATTTGTTTTGAAGATGATATTTTCCTTATGTTTTCTATATTTATATAGATAGGTAAGTGAACTTGTTTGTAATACGCAAATTATTATTAGATTATGTCGAGTCTTTTACGTTTTTCGATATGAGAAAAACTTAAGAAAATATAGAATACCTACTAATAAACAAGATCCTACGAAAATATAAAATAATAATAATAATGATTGAGAGTAACGGGATTATGTCTGCCTCTCAAAATGGATGTAGGAACGGGTCCCACGGTACTAAGGAGCTACTTTTCATCGACATGGCCATTAGCCAACAGGTTTGTCGAGCCCCCAAGGATCTGTCGACATGCTGGATACATTATAAGAAGGCCTATGACTCAGTGACACATACATGGCTCATGAGGGTGCTGGAGTTGTACAAGATTCCTTCGCTATCCACAGACAGACAGGAGGTGTCGACAGATCCAAGGGAATGATGAACCTGTATGGATTAAACGGGGAATATTTCAGGGCGACAGTTTGAGTCCACTTTGGTTCTGCTTAGCCCTGAATCCTCTAAGCACACTGCTGGAGGATTCAGATCTAGGCTATTAGTTGAGGAGAGGTGGTCAGGTCATATCTCACCTCCTCTACATGGATGACTTGAAACTCTGCACCCAACAAATTGCGACTGATGGAGCTACTGAAGGTAACTGAAACTTTCAGTAACGCCATCAGGATGGAATTTGGTGTGGACAAATGTGCAGTCATGCATGTAAAGCGAGGAGGGATTATGGAATCTGAGGGAATTCAACTTTCGGATTCCATACACCTTAGATCCCTCTCCACATCCGAAAGCTATAAGTATTTGGGTATATCGGAAGCGTTAGGCATCAATGTTACTGACATGAAGCAATCGTTGAAGGAGCGCTTCTTTGATCGTCTGAAAAATGTATTGATTAGTCTTCTTTCAGGTAGAAAGAAGGTGGATGCCTTCGACGGTTGGGTCATGCCGATTTTGATGCACTCTTTCGGCATACTCAAATGGACTCAGACCGTACTCGATGTCCTGGATAGGAGGGTCCGGACACTGCTGACAGCAAACCAGATGCATCACCCACGATCATCGGTGATGAGACTGTACATGCCGCGGAAGTGCGGGGGTCGAGCCTTTTTAAATGCGAAGACCCTCCACAACCGCAAGATGTGCAGCCTCAGGGAGTATTTTTTAAAAGCCGACGTGGGTATGCACCGTGATGTGGTCGCAGGGGACAAGGGGCTCACGCCACTCTCCATGGTTAAAGAGAACTGACGCAAACCTGTAGTACTTACTACAGATGACCACAAGGCGGTGTGGCAAAACAAGGAGCTTCACGGGCGCTTCTATCGGGCTCTTCATGATCCTGGTGTAGATTTCTTAGCGTCCGTATCTTGGCTACGTTTTGGTGGCCTTTTCAGGAAAATTGAAGGTTTCGTCTGTGCAATTATTAACGGCGAGTACTTGCACAGACATAACCAAGCGGCCAGAATTATTCACCAGCAACTTGCTTTGAAATACAAACTTTTGGACTCTGAGGTACCGTATTACAAGTATGTGCCCGACTCAGTGCTCGAAAATGACCATATCACGTTGTACTGGGATCGGTTTATCATTACTGACAGGACTATTATCGCCAATAAGCCTGATATAGTGGTGATAGATCGATTAGCGCGCCGCGCAATGATAATAATCGATGTTACCATTCCACATGAAGAGAACCTCGTGAAAGCTGAGAAAGAGAAACAAATTAAATATCTCGACTTAGCACACGAGATTGTTGACATGTGGAATGTTAGCTCGACTCTCATTGTTGCGATTGTCGTAACGGCCAATGGCCTGATGACTGAAAGCCTCGACCAAAATCTCTCGAGGCTCTCGTTAGGTGGTTGGATCAAGGGCCTGATTTAGAAGACAGTACTGCTCGATACGGCTTGCATTGTAAGGAGGTTCCTGTCTCTGCAGCCCTAACAACCGGTCGCTTAGACCCTGCACCCGGTACCGGCGGACCACTATTTTTTAAATATTTTTTAATGTTTTTTAAGAAGTATTTAAAAATGTATTTTATAAGGAAAAATAATGAATAAACGAAATAATAATGCCTTATAATTGGCAATCTTGTACATAGGTAATGTTACTGTGTACGTACTCAAATGTACAGTCTGTTGTCAACATTATCTGACCCACCCTAGAAACAAACGAATTTGGACGCTCTGACAATAACATTAAGGTTTATTCAATTTATATGAGCTTATCAGACAAGTGCTCGAAGACTTGATGAACAAATACAATAATAATACAGACACGCAAATTTGATCTTTAAAACGTTAGCTTTAGGTTATATGTTATAACTACTTCTTATAATATAATTAGTGTAATAGCTTATTTTAATGATTGTCTTTAAGTAATTCTGGTCTCGTGGTCTGTGTATAAGACTGAGAAAAATATGTTGCGAGATCAAATCCTGCAACGAAGATATTGTTTTGCTTGCTTTGCTTTGCTTGCTTTAGAATTTATTCCAAAACTATTTCTTGTATTATTGTAAAGAACTATAGACGGATTACCTTCAAATATAAATTTTCTAAAATGGTAATATTTTCGCATAACTTGTAATAAGTGGGTAGTTGAAAAATAAATATTCGTATTCATTATAAAACTGGTATTCAAATGCTACTAAGGGTATGCAGTGACTACGCGCAAACATATTTCACCTTGCCTTACTAAATTGCAAAAACAATGTCTCTTTACAATTTTTTATTTTGTATTTTATAGGTAGTTTTTTATTATCATGTCTCAATGGACTGATTATTTAAAACACAAAATAATCTATTTGCACGAGGAGAAGGTTGGTTGCTTGTGCTGTGCAAGAATAAACTTTATGAAAGTATACAATATGGCTCAAATTCTTTAGAATATTGCGTCTAGCATTACAACTAAGATCAAATTTCAATACGGCTTATAACAGTTGAGTTAGTCTTGTGGTCACTAAGGTAGTGCGAAGTTCATCGTTATCTACGTTCGAACCAAGTTTAACCTAAATAT
The DNA here is from genome assembly GCA_947568875.1 of Fissipunctia ypsillon. Classification (NCBI taxonomy): domain Eukaryota; kingdom Metazoa; phylum Arthropoda; class Insecta; order Lepidoptera; family Noctuidae; genus Fissipunctia; species Fissipunctia ypsillon. The sequence continues at coordinate 6,532,488 of OX387651.1, read as the reverse complement.
AGCTTTTTGCTCAGCTGTTTTTTTTTAAATTATTTTATTACACTTTTTTTACATTTCTTTAATGGACGACGTAGGGTTTTGTCTTTTTAAACGGGCAGTTTGTATAGAAATAAAACTAAACAATTGCAAGTTTAAAATGTTTATTATTTCATTAAAACAGTTAGGTAAGATAAAGTAAGTAATTGCTCTTAAATGTCCAAATTAATATACATTTTATATTAGTATGGCATAATCAAATCTAACCATTTATAAACATTAAAAAAGGCATGCTTATGCTTAAAAGTTTGTTATCGAGAAAATGAATTCATCTGTGAAATGCTTTACAGATTTATAGCTGCCTATGTGTAGTGAATAAACATGTTATTTAAATAGAAAAAATCTATTTATAACACTAACATCACCACATAATCTGCAACATTTTAATGGTTTAACAATCAAACCATTGAGCATTTACATACATGGTGTGTTTAAAAATACCTACTACATTAATTAGTAGCGGATTGGCGCACCGTCCCCTGCTATAACTTGCTGTAAGCGGCTACGTATACCGCGCACCGTATTCGAACACAAATATTTGCCTCTCATGTGCTCCCAAGTCGATGTCACGATCTCAACCAAGTTGTGTTTGTTTCCCACTTCCGTAGTGTCCCAATTTAAAACCATTTGACTCCATAGATTTTCTATAGGGTTAAAATCAGGACTTTTAGACGGCTAATTAATAATGCCACACCTTCTTGAGCAGCTAACCAATCCCGCACAATGCCTGCACGGTGGATGGAGCAGTTATCGTGCATGAAATAAATATGTGATGTTGGATAGGCAATTCGCACAGTCGCAGTCGGCAGCATGACGTCACGCAGAATCTCCAAATAGAAACTACTATTAATCCTACCACCAACTTCCACCAATTCACCAGGTCCCATAGACGACATCCAGCCCCAGTAGCCCAGGGTTATTCTACCGCTGGTTCTACAAGGTAGCAAGCACTTCTCATTGTAGTGTTCTCATTTCCTTCGCTATAAGATTTTACGTCCATCTTTGTCCGATTTAAATGATTTTTCATCAGTGAAGATCACAACATTTTTTTTTTTTTAAGATAGGTTTGCTCTTGACTCTAGTCGAGGTCAGAGATGACAGAGACAAAGTCGACGATGGAGCGAGCTTACCCAGAAGAAGCCTGTTAACTCTCACTTTGAAGATTTTCTTCCCAATTAAAATTTAAATATTCCTGGGCAAAACGGACCCTTTCTTCGCGATGAGCAGGTGTCAATGCAATTTTCTGCGCCGGTTTATAATTCCTTATCCCAGCAGCGTGTAAATGCCTTCTCACTGTTTCCACTGAAATATTTTGGTTTATTGCGGTTACACGAATGGGCAAAAATGGATTTTCATCATGGCTTGAAACAATGGTCCGGTGGCTTCGAATTCGGGACTATACTTGATGGCTTTTGCTCCTGGACGAAACCACTGAATATTTCCATTGTCTCCATAACGTCTTAGCCATAGCCTGACCGTATTTCTCTAAAACAAAAAACATTTTTGGAACCGTGTATGTAACTTGTAAGGAGTGAATGTAATGGTAAAACAGCCAACTACGCGTTCATTAATTACAAACAATAAAATAAAATTGGCATAAAAAAAACACTTACTGCTATATTAAGTCGACGACCAATCTCTCTAATTCCAACTTTCTGCTCATGTAAAAATATGATTTTATGTTTGGTATAGTCATCAAGTTGCGACATGATGCTTTTTTACACCAAATTGCTTAAAAATACTTAACGAGTTATGTGGAACGATTTACAAATCTGTGTGCGCAGTCACTGCTATTAGGCGTAGTGTAACTTTTGTTACTTAGATGAATAATTTATTATCTATCTCACGAAGCAAATGTATGTTTTACTTCGTGTCCAACCATTCTTGGTAAATATAAATTCTGCGAACTTAAAGTTTTTTAATTTACCCACCTGTTTACAAGATAAGTTATTAGGCGTAAATCATATTGGTCGTTCTTTAATAATGCAAGCAATATTGTAGAAATGACAACAAATTAAAAAAGGGAACTGATAATAGGTGGACTGTGTTTTCGAACCCACATGTTGTTCGTCGCCAATCCAGCATCAAACCGCTAAGCCACAAGAACTTGTTGGAAATACGCGAAATTAAAGATTGGGTTGTAATTATGTAGTGTAATTTAAAAGCTTTTCAACTTTAATGTCAACGAGTTAATGATTAAAATAGCTTAACAAAATGATATATAATACCGGTGGCTCCGACTATGTTGGGTGGGTTTACCGTAACGTTACATGTTAAAGATCAAATTTGCGTGTCTGTATTATTATTGTTTTTGTTCATCGAGTCCTCGAGCACTTGTCTGATAAGCTCATATAAATTGAATAAACCTTAATGTTACAAGCAGAGGGTCCAAATTCGTTAGTTTTTAGGGTGGGTCAGATAATGTTGACAACAGACTGTACTAGCTGTGAGTTTTCATAAAATTAATAAATAAACATACTTTTTACCCAAATCTCAACTTACGTTTAAATACGAGAATTTTATCATGAAATCATAGAAAACTAAACTAATATTTAAACATAACTCGTTACATTTCACAAACACAAGCTTGCAGCTAATTTATCGAAGCATAAACATCAAACCATTTCGCAGAACGTTCTAATATTCATTCAAAACAAGCTGCATGTCAAGCAACACAAACAATTCCTGAAAACAAAGCAGAAATGAAAACATCCACAGTCTACTAACATTACAAAAATAAAGCCATCAGACCAATTAAATTAGTTTACGTTACCGATAATAGTATGGCAAGTAAACATTAAACATTCTAATAAAAAAATCCTTCAGCGATCGAAAACAAACTCGTACAGAGCTTGGTTCATTTATTGAAGATACACACAGGAACTAGGCCGGGTTAGGGGCGCCATCTTTGATGAGTGCAGAAGGATAAGAGTGAAGTTGTTTTATAAAATTTATTTTAGTGACTTTGGTATTTAAATGCTTTGATGATGATTAAAGCAGTGATATGGGTTTGCTTAAAACAGTGGTGGCCCAGTGGTAACGGTCCCGACTTACGAGTTGTAGATCTTGGGTTTGAACCTAGGCAGACGCTTTACTTTGTCTAATTAATTTCATTACCACTGCCCTCAAAACGGAGAAGGAAAACATCGTGAGGAAACCGGCATGACCTAGAACCAAAAATTCGAAGGCATGTGACATCTACCACTCTGGGTCATAATGGTAGATTACAGTCCGCTCCCTGTCACAAAGAGAAGGCCTGTGTCCCAGCAGTGGGAACATTATAGGCTGATCATGTTTGTAATAAGCATGGGCATATAATTTAGTAAAAAATAAATAAATAATTTATGTATATCAGCAGATTACATAACCCCATCTGCCTTTTGGAGAAAAGTCCGTTAAATCTCAAACGGGTAGTCACAATACTCAAGGCAAACCCTATTAGAGTCCCCGACAAAATGGTTCAACTAGCACAGTTTACTTTTGCACAACAGTCGTACTTAAACGTACAGTCAACGAAATACTTTAGTATACATGCTAGGAATAATTTTGCACTATGCAGGCAATAGTATTCTTGCGTGCGAGTAATCTTAGAGTTTCTTGCCCCGTCTTCTTGATCGATATCCACGTTTTTGAATAGGCAACTAACTTTTTAAGAGGAAATGCGGGCGGAGAGTCTTTTCCAAATTAGGTATTTGAAGAAACTATCGCTGTCGTTCTGCGAGCGTCCCGCCTTCAAATTCGTGTGATAAGAACTACTGCAGATCCTACTGAATAAATAGTCTTAGTAAAAAATAGTATAAAGTCATAAAAAATCATAATTCGAGGTTTGGATCTCGCCTATTTCCTCCTCCAATGATATTTCATAAACTGAATAAGAAGGATATATACTGTGTCCCTATGTTTTTTTTTTCATTATTATTTGTCAAATTTTTACAATAACTAGGCTCTGTAGACAGCGGTTTAAACAGACGATTTTGAGCATTTTGTTAGGGTTCTAATGCTTATATAGTTAATGTATCATTAAAAAGGAAAACATAAGGACAGACAAGTAGTTGATATTTATTTCACTGTAAAAATCATTGCTAAGGTCATAAACCAAAAAGAAAACAGGCGGGAGCGTTTCTATGGACAAAAGACCACCCGCATTTCCTCTTAAGAAAGTTCTGTTTCTTGACAAATCGGAAGTGACAAATAATGACTTAATAGAAAGTAATAAAACGTACCAATCAAAGTATTTTTTTCTGTGTAACCACTTTTAAACATAACAGACATAAGTACATAAGTACCTACTCAGCACATGAAAAATATAGGGTAAAAGGACCCGTAGTCAGTCAAATTTGTTTAGGTGTCAATTATCCGTTAAGTTGACTGTACGTTATGGCGCCTAACAAGTACATAGCTATACATAGTGCACAGGTGACTTGATTAGGTTTGGTCTGTCAATATTTTTAAAACGTTTGTGAAGTTTCTCTTATTAGTATTTGCCGGTACTTGAGTTGTGTCAACTTAGATTAGTTTAGTGTTTGTGTTCATTTGTTTTTAATTAAACGCAGAGTTTATTTATAGTGTGTGAGTTGGATTGTTTGTTTTATTTCTAAGACGCGTTCATTTTGTTTCGAATAATAACGGGTTTTGATTTCTATTTAGTTGCAGTGTTCTCGTGTCAAAGGATAACTTTAATCATTAAGGGGAAACGCCAGATAGCCCGCGAAATTCAAAATATCTTATGTTTTTTGCAATTTGCAAATCAGTATTAAGTTGTATGTTGTTTAAAGTATCATTCGCGACCGTAACAATTATGCATTTACAGAATAATTATTATAATCATCAAAATCAGTAATACAACTCCATAAGTTTGTATAATCCCATGGCCTGTTTTGTAGTAAGAGCGCAGGCCGGATAGCACGGCACGCCAGCATTAATGACATTATCCGTCGTGCTCTTGTCACCGCCGGGGTGCCAGCTGTTTTAGAACCCAACGGCTTGGCACGCGACGATGGCAAGAGACCAGACGGAATGACCATAATGCCTTGGAAGTTAGGCAGGCCTTTGGTGTGGGATGCAACATGTGTCGACACCCTTGCACCATCCCATCTTCCTAGTACGGCTGGCTGTGCTGGGGCGGCTGCTGCAGGTGCGGAAAACCTCAAACGGCGAAAATAGTCCGATCTTTTTGGGGGTTATATGTTTGAGCCGTTTGGGGTTGAAACACTAGGGCCATGGGGTCCGAGTGCCCACTTGGTTTTCCGAGACATAGCCAAACGGTTGGTCGACTCTTCACGTGACCAAAGGGCTAGCCTATTCTTTGGCCAAAGAATCAGCATCGCCATACAACGTGGCAATGCTGCCAGCCTTTTGGGCACTTTTCCTGTTGACAGCGATGTGGACGAATTTTTTGATGCCCTATGATTATATATATGTCGCCGCGAGGATTATCTAGTTGATTATTATGAACTAATTTTATTTCCTATCTGATTAATTAATGCTAAAGCAGTTTTTAAATAAATTGAATTATTAAACATTGTTTTGTAAACAGTTAAAATCTAGTATTCAAATTCAAACGTTCTGTTTTGTGAGTGACGTTCGCCTCGGGTGGGGCGAACGAGTTTATAAAAGGCGTAACTTGAGCGCGGAGCTCACTTTTGCTGCCGATTTTTGGAGAGAAAACATTGTAAGTTGAATCTATGTCTGTTTAATTAAAGAATTATTATTTTGAAATGTTTCACTTGTTTTTATTTGCTGAAGTTTCCTTAAGTTTGCCTTTAGTTTAAAATATAGTCCGTTATAGCTATAGCAGAACTGATGACCAGAAAAAGGTCAGCGGTTCTGCGCTTTTTTAAAAATAACTGTCCTGTCACAACTTCGATATATATATATTTTTTTTACATTTGTACATATTATAATTATTATTTTAAGTCTGTTAGCTTATATATTATGTAAATATTTTGTTCAGTTATAGTGAATAAAAATTACTTATTCCATGAACAATACAAAATATACTTATTTGCAGTTGGAATAGCAGTCTCAAAATACCTACATCAATTTGAAACACAGTATAAAATTATCTGTCTACCAGAATGGAGGACGTTCGTAGCGAGAAAGAGCCGTAAATAAATCACTGAATATAGATTGATTTATTTTCAGTGCACTGATCAAGGGAGGATTTGAAGGGGATTGTGGCTAAGAAATAACAGCCGCACGGGTCGATCGATCAGGTTAAGTTACGCTTGCCGCGGTTGGTCCGTGGATGGGTGACGATCATTTTTACATATCAAGGGGTCTCCGTGTCTTGGAAAGCACCTTAAGCCGTTAGTCCCGGCTGTCATTCGTGTATCTTTGGCAGTCATTACGGGTCGTTTAGAAGCCCGAAAGTCTGACAACCAGTCTTACCAAGGGGTATCATGTTACCCAATAACTGGGTTATGGAGGTTAGATTGGCAGTCGCTCCATGTAAAATACTGGTATTCAGCTACATCCGGTTAGACTGGAAGCCGACCCCAACATCGTTGGGAAAAGGCTAGGCAGATTATGATGATGATCAATTTGACTATTTTTAGAGTTCGATATTGTATGTTGCATTTCCAATATCAATTTGCAAGATGTTGAAGGTCTTTAGGTATTTACAGATATTTTGAATGCAAGTTAGTATAAAATATGAACAAAAGCATAGCATGCCAATAAAAGTTATTTACATGGCAGATTTGAGTGGAAACGCCGGGAGAGGACTCACTAAGAAGATATAGTGACCTTATTGTTGATGTTCTTCAGAACGGTGGAATGGTGGGTGGTGGTGGATTTAGTTCTGTATTTTCTGTTGTTTCCTGTAATTTCTGTAATGTATGCGAACGTTGGTAAATCTAAATAAATAAATGGTCAGGTGCGTAGTAATCTCGCAACCGGCGTACGTGTATGACCAGATGTATGAACGTAAACGAGGCAAAAGAAGTATGTAAGGATCGTAGCAGGTGGCGTTCTGTAGTTTGTGCCTACCCCCACAGGAAGAAGGCGTGAGTTTATGTTTAAGTGGCTGTAAAAAATATGACCACATCATCAGCATCATCCACAGCCCGACTTCTCCTACTGCTGGGTAAAGTGCCAATCCAAATATGACCACTTTATACTCGTATAATATTATTACCCGAGGGCCTAGACAAGTGACATTCGCTTTCAAACCGTTTCATTTTTCTACAACGACTGTCAACTGGATTGTTGACAGAAGCTTTTCGCTAGCATAAGTCAACCCTATACATTCTTGACTATTCCATCATCGTTATGACTTATAGAATGTCACTTTGTCTAGGCCTTCTGGTTTGGAATAGTGATGAAATACAACATAGAATTTTTGCCTTATTTCACGTCATGGAAAAATATAAAATTCCCAATTAAAATAAAGTAAGTCCCATTTATGTTTACACAATTACAGAAATAGACAAGCTAGACCCTTAAATAGTTGTTATTCGTAACTGAGTGGGGTCGGATTATAAGAGGTAATTGAGTTTTGGGCTTAAGTTGTTTGAATATGTTATCAAACAAGGGAATGTAACTGTAATTTGTGAGCAAAAACTAATTTGCTCTAAGTAGTAACAAGCGTAGATTTTATCGAATTGCTGGAGAAGTGAGACGAGATTTAATAAGAAATTAAACGTGCTAAACATTCGACATGAGTCCTTGAAGTTAAACGTGGTAAACATTTGACATAAGTCCTAGTAGTTAAACGTGGTAAACATTTGATAAAAGTCCTACGATTTTATTTCTCTAGTTACACTCTATTGATCTAAATTGAAGAAAAGTTAATTTAAAGAAAAAAGTCGCTAAGTGCGAGTCGTACTCGCACACGAAGGATTTCGTACCACCATACAATATTTAACACTACTTAATTTATAACTTCAGCTTTTAACTTTTCTTTTTTAACTTTAATTACCACCTAAGCATATATGTACATTGTGGAATGCAATAAATGATTGAGTATTGAGTAATTTTCAACTATATTTTATTTTTATTATCTGTTGTAAACTCTCAATATATAAAAAAAAACATTTAAAAAACCTTACACGGAAAATCGGATCAGTCATTTAAATAAAACGAAATATCACCCCTCTCCCTGCCTAATAATTTGATAAAATGGCATCAGAGCTATCCTAACAAAATCCAAACCAAACGGTGTAAAGTAACAGTCAACGCAATTTTAAATCCCATGTGGATTAATTGTGTAAACATTTCATTCATCCAATCAAACATATCGGCTCGATTTGTTCGTAATTTGTTTCGATATAGTCCGGTTTGTTAAATTTTGTGTACTTTTTAGCTTTTCTGAAGGAAACATCACGCCTATGTTGCACGAGTGTAATGATGTGATCATCTGTTGACTGATTGTTTAAAAAGGCAGCTTGGAATTACCAAGCCAAAGCCCAGTTGTTTTATTATTTCGTCTATTTTTTTAGTAAGTAACAAGTGTAAATTATATATCCTGTATTGCAAGATATTGTAGCGAAAAAAATAAAAAAGGAAAAACACTTTTTCGCCGATACCACGTTTAATTTTGTTACATTAAAAAAATAGAAAAAACATTAAAAAGTAAAAAAAATGAATATTTAAGGTATAAAAAGGGTTGCGGGTTGATTTATGTAAAAAAAAAGATAAATAGCAGAGAACTTTGGTCCGATAGGGTGAAGTACGCGAATATCGAAAGAAAAATAAACGTCCTAACCAGTCGATTGCAATCGCTATTAGGTAACGCTCCCAAAATAAACCGTAATGGAAAAAAAGATCAGAGAACCAAGGTATCTCGCATTTTACAGGTTTGAAAATTTTAAATTAAATAGTGAACGAATTAAAAATTTGCAGAGAGTTACTAACTACGTTACTTAACTAGTATGTAAAAATATCATATAAAATCGTTGACATAACGTAATTACGTCCGGCGAGGTGTCGTAGACTGCAGGAACTGACTTTCTGCTCAAGAGTTGGCGTTGGTTGTGTGACCTTCGCAGGAGGAGGCGGCCAAATACTCGGCGTTGACTAACGATGTCAAGCGTTATTTTGGACCAGAACCTGGAGGCCGAAAGGCGGCTTGTTCTAAACTGATTAATCCAGGAAAATAAAGATGAAACCTCCTGACTCAAACCATGGAGTATTGAATTCGTTCTTGACAAAATCGTTTAGACAAGGGCGACGTCGAAAGCAACTTTGCTTATATTAAACAACTCGGAAAAATGCTATTTCACAAATTACACGTAAATTCCAACAAACTGGGTCAGTATCAACAGATCAACTTTTTGCAACTGTTACACCATCCTGAAAAAAATGAGGACCCATCTGTCAGAAAAAAATAATTCGAATCACGAAGTAAAAAATCGACCAGACTAAATGACAAACGGAAAAAAGGTTGACAATAAAGAACCAAAAAGTTTTGACATGCAGAGTTATGCTGCAATATGCAGCGATAGTCGTTCTTATCTTTAGGGTTATTATTTTTGGGAATCGGTCGACGAAAACGATCTAATTAGGGGTCTCCAAACTACGGCCCGCGGGCCAGGTCCTACCCGCGAACACCAACAGTCTGGCCCGCGCCGTCGATATCTTACTCGCCGACTAGTCAAAACTACAGTATGTTGCTATGAAGAGCTAGCTAGGTCCTGGTCCTTGGGGGCTTTGGTATAAGAGTTAGTCTGGCCCTTGGGCTAAAAAGTTTGGCGACCCATTATCTAAATAAACAAATTCCGTCCCTTTTCATAGGTACTAATGAAGCCATTGAAGAGTTTTGTTAATAAGAAACATACATACATGTGCACCATTAAGCTTAAAGACAAAGCCATTGGCTTTGACGGGGGTTAGATTTATGATGAGCCATTTTTGCTGCTGTCTGTAGAAATGTATCTTATTATGAAGCTTTACAATTCGGGGTAAAGTTTTTGTTGCGTCGCAAATGAAATGTAGTTTATCGTTTATTTATATTTATTTATATTTTATATTTATTTATATTTTCTTATTATTTATATTTATTTTAAATACGTTTACTTATATTTTTTTAATCGACCGTGCCAAACGAAACCTTTATTTCGAATCGGACGAGTCGCCGGAAGAATTACTAGGAACCTTTTCCTAGTAATTCTTCCGGCAATTCGACGCGGATAAGTGTGCGAGCTCTCATAGGATTTCATACAAGTCATTCTAAAATTCAATTCTTTCAGCTCCTTTGCCTCCTTCGGCTCTGATAAAATATGTGCGTTTACCTTAACACTCACACAAAAAAGGGGCCAGCGAAAAAAATATCCATTTGTTTCCGGCGCCCGGCGCAATAATCTCGATTGCATTACACTACTAAGCAATTAAACCAAATGTTTAACGTATTACCTGGGAATTTTTGCTTAATGTTACACTTATTAACATGTAATACTAGGTTAGAAGGCTATTCAAGGCAAAAAGCATTCTGAGTAAACAACTTTTGTACGTAATCTAAGTAGAAAACGTTCTTTTTGTTAGAATATTTAAGAATTTTTGTTTGTCCTGCCTTATTATAAGTATTAAATATGTACACACTATACTATAACAATAGATCACAGTGAATGTCGAATGATCACGTGATTTGAGCTTCGAAACTTCACCAGTCCCTTGACAACAGTGATCTATTAGGATATTAGGAGATCGAAGACAGCTTCAACTTCACGTTGACAACGTTGTCACAAGATCTATCAAAGTCTAAGGATGGCTATGGTCTTATAATAATGTATAGTCTAATAAAATGAAAGGATATCACCAGGTTAGCTTGCTCGGGGTATCAGGATCCTTTGACAGGTTGTTAGTCCCTCTTAAGGAACAGGAGCGCACGTAGGTTTAGTCCACCCCACCGTTGCAGATACTTTGCACCACAGAGTTTTATTGCGCGACACAAAACACATCAAAGATAAACTGCACAATTTCGATGGCTGATGCTAAAGGCGCAATTTGTGACATATGTTGCGCACGCTACAACAGATGCACCCTTATATCTAGACACGACCGCTTGCTACAGCGTCAAACGAACGAATCTAGTTATGCCAAAGTATAATTTTGAACAATAATTCATGCTCTTGCAATGGTTCTTTTGTGACATCAAGAATTACCAACGATAATCACAAATCATTGTTATGTCACCAACAGATGGTTACTTATGTATGTTTGAATAAAGAATTGTGTTACTAGGACATCACGTGGCTTGAGGTTAGATAAAGTGTATAATCCTCATTCAAGAATTACAACAAAACTTCTAAGAATATCTTGTCCCAAGGGTAGAAGGAAGGAAGAAATATGGTTAATGGCCCAGTATCTCTATTATTTAGGCCGCTTAATTTTTCATCCTTAGATTATCTTGGAGTAACAAAAGCATCTCCTATTAATGGTTTTTCTGGTAATACATAAAAGAACTAAGAAAGTAAATTGTGATACTGAATTCTCTTGTTAGCCTACAGCGTGATGAGAGCTATAAGCTGCCAAAATAATATATACATATATACATTTAAAACAAAACCTTTCATTGTGCGTGTCAGACCACGCACAATGAAGGGTTCCATTGGGATGAGTTTATCCCAAGAACAAACGTAACATTGTACCTAGTTGAAAAACATGTTCTCTCATACATTCCAACTGCAAATGTAAGTTGGTCGATTATTACTCGTTAACTTGTAAAGCCTTCTTAGCTGTGATAGTTTTCCTTTTAACTTCGTTATATATTCTACTGCTGTGAATTTTTTCACATATCTAAAAACAAACATTTAGCTGGAAGGGGCGGAGTTGACTCTAATAAAAATTAGAACTTAAACTTTAAAGTATAAAAAATATTACTCAAATAAATCGAAAAATGGTTTTCACAGACCCACAATATTTTTGAACGGCCTATCCAACGATACCCCACATCATGGAATAGACGAAAAAAATAAATATCATTCTCACTTTACGGGCAAGGGTAAAAATAGCTACAAATTTTTTTATTCAGGGTTTTATTTTACCACTTGGTCGACGTGTTTAATATGTGTATACCAAATTACAGCTATAGGTTGCATAGAGTTGCAGCAATGCTGAGCGATGGCCGTTTTGCGTGGATGTGACGCATATTTTCCCCCAACTTGCTTCTTTTTGTGTTTGTGTTCTTTTTTTTGCGTCATGTTTACCACAAATAAACGTATTTTCTTTCTTCTTTCTTCTATACATTACTAAGAGTCTCTGTGCTTAGCCGCGGACAGACAGACTGACATGGCGAAACTATAAGGGTTCCTTGTTAAGGGTTGTTGTTACAGGAATCCTAAAAAAGAAATGCTGTTCGTTGGTAAGCGCATCACTTGAGAACGGCTGGACCGGTTTGCCTATTATTTGCTTTAAAATGTTCTTAACAGTCCAAATTAAGTTTTTAGAAAAAGAAAAGAATAAAAGTGGCCCAGAAAATTCAAGAAATCTGATAATGCTTTTTCTATGAAATTCATGCATAAATGATTAAAGTTTGAACAGGATAATGTGTGTCAATCAATCAATCTGCCTAGACTTTTCCCAACGATGTTGGGGTCGGCTTCCAGTCTAACCGGATGCAGCTGAATACCAGTATTTTACATGGAGCGACTGCCTATCTGACCTCCATAACCCAGTAACTGGGTAATACAATACCCCCTGGTAAGACTGGTTGTCAGACTTTCGAGCTTCTGGCGACCCGTAACGACTGTCAAAGATCCACGAATGACAGCCGGGACCAACGGTTTATCGTGCTTTCCGAGGCACGGAGGAGTCTCGGTATGTAAAGATGGTCACCCATCCACGGACCAACCCTGGCAAGCGTAGCTTAACCTGATGGATTGACCCCTGTGGCTGTTATCACGAGCTCCTCTATATATAGATAGAATATAGGTGCTTTAATGTACACCAAAATTGAAACACAGCTCATAATATACAATATTGCTAATTGTTAGCGCAGAGATCAAGAAAATAGTGGACCGTCGCGGTGGAGTTTCGCCGCCGCGCCGCGCTTCAGCTAGCCGATGACGCGTTGATCACGCCGCCTGCTCATGCAGACCGTGCGCAAGATGTTGGGTTTGATTTCCAAGACTAATTATGGTGGTATATTTGACTCACTTGTTATATCTAATGTTGAATGTCACTGGCACGTTATGAATCGACAAGATCTATTGTCTATGTGACGTGACAGTTCAACCTTAAGTCTGCGATTGCGATTGCGGACCGGCGCGGCGCGGTGGCGGCGTAATCAAATGTATAGCATTCTGAAGAGACGCGCACGAAACGGGCGAGAGCGGCGCGGGGCGATAGCGCGATGTACGGGCGGTGGTGGCGCGGTGGCGACGCGCAAGCGACGGGAATAAACTTGTTTGATTTCCCCGCTCGACGGCCGCTACTTCCTATAGACTACTACAAGTCATATTGCAATGATGCGTGATACTATAGGAATAAAATCGTGAGCGTGTCTACATTGATTAGAGCCTTTCGGTGGTTCTGCGTGACACCAGTTTTACTTTATAATTCGACGCTCACGTTCAAAAAATTGGTTGTACACCATCAAATTTTAATAAATTGAAGGTTGTACTTTAGAGAAGATTCAGTTTACTGGGAATAGGGACGATGCCTGGGTAAAAAAAGAAATTCTATTTCGTCCATCAGTCAGTAAAAAATATTAGACACGTATTTTTTACATTATTATCTTAATATTATAATAAAAAATTACAAAGGTAGAACGCATTAAAGTTGGGGAGTGGGGGCTCGCTACTTCACAACTCAGTATTAAATCTAGCAAGGCGTGACGTCATGCCACATGTTAATTAAATGTATCGCTATAATCTTTTGATTACGTAAAAAAAGAAAAATATGTGTCCAATAAGATTTAATAATTTACCTGACGGACAAAATATTTTTAGTCACATCCATATTGTTGTCAAAAAGTGCTAAAACAATTACTAGGTTAACTATATAATGGCGGTTTGATGATGGCTTGTCTTCTAATATCACAGCTGACTTTTTAATCACTAATAAACATAGATATCGAAAAAAGACCTACATTACAATTCATTACCTGCCTAACCTTTTCCCAACAATGTTGGGGTCGGCTTCTAGACTTACCAGATGGAGCTGAATACCAGTATTTTACATAGAGCGACTGCCTATCTGACCCGCACAACCCATTTACTGGGTTACACGATATCCTTTGGTAAGACTACATTACAATTCCAAACAGAAAATAGGCAGTTGAACGAAACAAAACAGAAGCCAACTTCTTGACTAATTACCATTTGAAATTGTACCAAACTACGTAAAACTTTATTTCCTATAATATTAAAGAATACTGCCGGTACTACTGTAGGAGCTCGTGGCTAAGTAATAACAGCCGCATGGGTCGATCCATCAGGTTAAGCTACGCTTGCCGGGGTTGGTCCGTGGATGGGTGACCATCTTTACATACCGAGACTCCTCCGTGCCTCGGAAAGCACGTTAAGCCGTTGGTCCCGGCTGTCATTCGTGGATCTTTGACAGTCGTTACGGGTCGTCAGAAGCCCAAAAGTCTGACAACCAGTCTTACCAAGGGGTATCGTATTACCCAGTAACTGGGTTGTGGAGGTCAGATAGGCAGTCGCTCCATGTAAAATACTGGTATTCAGCTGCATCCGGTTAGACTGGAAGCCGACCCCAACATAGTTGGGAAAAGGCTAGGCAGATGATGATGACTGCCATGGAAACTAATTCTTGAATAATAACACGAAAGCAGGTCTAGTTGCCAGCGACACGATAGTTAGGCGTAGTTTAGAATGTCGTGCGGTTCTCGGCAAAGGCAAATATTAATTTGGTTATAATGCTGTAGTGCGCTGGTTGGTAACAGTACGTTATTGCTGCTCGTGGCTTTTCCGACGAGGAATTCGGTGTTAAATATTCATACTGCCTTAAGTTTTGTTGTATATTTGAGATGTTACCTAATTAGTACACATTATGTAACACATTTTTGAAAAGAAAAGAACGTACTGGACAAAACTCAACTGTTGATTTGAATATTCGTCCTCTCTCTGCAATGAGTAAACACAATAAGAAGTTTGAATAAAGAATTACGAAAGTTTATCTCTGTACATATAGGTAACCAAATGTACACATAATTAGCTAGCCGTCCTCATACCCTTGGTGCCAAATGTCATTCCAATCAAATCCTTACCTCACCATTTTGTTCCAAGCGAGATTTGATTGGGGCAAGAACGTGTGAACTGTGCGATAGTGTGTATCGGGTTTAAGTAGGTCGCGGGCAGGCGGGGTGTACACCGGCTCAAAGCTATTTTCACTCTAACGAGCTATTGCCCTTTATATGAAAAGAGGTAATTGCGCATTATGAAAATCTACTTATCAGGGTTTAATATCTAGTTAAAATTGGTAAAGTTGTTTACATTTATGAAGTAAATGAAGAAGCTTTTACTCAGCTTTATGTAGATAGGTAGAAAGAATTTGCAAAAATATAAATGTGTGTGAAACAAACTTTGCCCATGAACGTTATTTCGGTTTGGTAGTTCATACATCCGTTATACTTAGTTGCCTACAGTAGGATTCCGGTAACTTTCTCTTGCAAGATTGTTATAATTTATATATATATACAGGATGAAATTGAATTCATGGGCATCCTCTTAACGGGTCGTTCTACTCGTCATTATGAACAACTTTTACTATGGGACCAAACCTAAAATCGAGAAAAAGAAATCACCTGTTCGCTACATTTTGACGAGTTATGCGAACATAAATGTAGGGAACAGCTGATTTTTTTTTCGCGATTTCAGGTTTGGTCCCATAGTAAAAGTTGTTCACAATGATGAGTACAATGAACCCTTAAGAGGATGCCCATGAATTCAATTTCATCCTGTATATTGTGATCGCTGAAGATCGCTTTTAGCGATAAGACCGCCCATTGTGTCACCCTATTTGTAAAATTTCTACATTTATATCTGTAATTTTTGTGGTGTACAATAAAGAATATTCTATTCTATTCTATTATATTGTGTGCTAATAGAAGCACTATTATTACTTTATGAGCTACTTTTTGTTGGATCATTAAGTTCCCTTCAAAACGGTTGAGCTGAATGGTGCTGATCCATGCGTCATACTCGTGAACGGGCGCCGTCAATAGGGACTGGTCATATTTTAGCTGCCACTGCTTATTTTTTTTTTATGATTGAATTATATTTATATTTTCATTTCGGACGCTTTTAATGTGCCCGCCTTTATGCATTGTTCTGACACGTATAATTTCAACATGAATGATGTAAACAATATTTAATTATTGTGTAACAATATTTTGATTTAAAAATGGAGTCTTGCTCGTTCTTCTCCATAGGAACCTACTACGCTTTGGAATGGGAAACTAGCTTCATCTTTCTGACTGACCGACCCCTTGACAATTCAAAAGTGCCTGTAATTGGTTTATTCGAAATAAATGCTTTGAGTTTGAGTTTTAATTTACAAAATATTTTAAAATATCGAGACGTGGGTATACAAAACACTGCATATTCATTCGGGGAATACAAGTGGTTGTTGTGTTTTATTATACCTATAATACCAAAATAAAGCAGGAACTACAAAAAAAACCAACGCCTGAATAAGAATGAGGTACACAATTAGATATAGGTACTATAGGTCCACCTCTGCCTTACCCTTCAAGGTAAACAGGCGTGATGTTATATTTTCATAAAAAACTTTTTACAAAATACAAAAACAGCCCACTTCTAAAAAAAAACTAAAGTGAAAAATAACTTATGTTGCATAAGTGGGTCTTTGTTATGTATTTTTGTTTTTTGCCACCGACTTCCGAAATAAAAGTAATTTTTCACTTTGTAGTGTTTTTTTGGAAGTTAGTTGTTTTTTTTTTTTTTTATAAAAAATCTTTATTTTTCACTTTTTAGTTGTGGTACCTACTCCACACAAATTCGAATACCTGCTATGTAAATTACAGTGACAGGAAGTTACTAGAACATCATCAACATAGACTAAGAGGGAAAAATACGTGTTATTGAAGCTAACTCAAAAACCACCCAAGCAAAAGTACTTAATACATTTTATATAGGACCAACTTCGAGGTAAACCCTCACGAATAAAACAAGAATGGTTAAAATCGGACAAAAATAATTAGATTAATCTATACTCAGGCGCAACGTAAGTTTTACTTCCTAATCTTGCGGACGACATGAAGTACGTAGCAACGCTTTTTCGTGCCTGCAAACACAAATTTTTAAGTGCTACACAAATTATTTACACCTAAGCCAGTAGCGACCTCACCGGTTCGTATACACTGTTATACAGTCAATAGTCCTTGGGGTAATGGAGGAGCGATAGCGAGACGGTTTCTATTTTTTCTTCCGTGTCGTAATAAAACCGTATTTTTGCCTGGTGATCTCGTGGTTTCTTTCCACGTTTTAATCACATAACATCGCGCCTTGTTTCCCCGAAGGGTTAGATAGAGGTGTATCTATAGTACATCTATATTTTTTCAGTTATGTTTAAGTCCCATGTAATAGGGGGCAAGCCATAGACCGGGCACGACCCGGACTCCCGGCTGCTACTGAGAAACCCAATAACATTTTCTGTGTATCGATTTTCATGCCAACTCCGTTACTATGTAGATATGGAATGTGGGGTTGGTAAATGAGTTTCTTTCGGATTCTCGACTGCCTGTTATGCCATGGCATTCATATGATAGCTAGAATATTAATTGTCATTTAAGGCTGTTAAAGCAAGGAAGGATCTGTGTGGAAAACGCGTCACTATTCCAAAGCACAGCAGAACCAGCCCGTAACAATCTAGTTATATACATCTATTGATCTTAGAATCCACAATTTATCCAAGACCCCTTCACCGAAAACCCAAAAAAAAATCATTCTTTATAGACCCTACCACCATGTTTCACGCTTCCGCGCCTCCCCTACGCCTGACCAAAGTTAGCACGAAGTCACGCAGGGTTCTCCCTCCCCCCTCTTCGACCCGCCCCCCATATTCGTGCGAGGCGATTAACCAAATTGTAGGGAACAGTTCAGCACTGCGCCACTTCACCTACTTAGCTCTCTTAATAATAGAGGCCCACGCACCCACAGGATGCAGGTAGATTTTTGCCTTTGGTTTGTTGAGGATTTGCGAAGGAATTGAGTTCAATTACCTAATAGTTAATGAGAAGTAGGTATAGTACATTACAGTTCACGTTAAAGGTAATTTAACGTTCATTGCTCTGTTGAAAAGACCTAAAGCAGCACATTCATGATCTTTGAATGACGTAAAACTATTAGTAAGTCATTGCAATGTAAGTCTTATCTCAGCGTTATAAAGTATAAATAGGAATGATTGCCGTAAGTTTGGTAAAACTCTCGGCAATCAATCTAATTGAGATATACCTTATCTTACCCAGCTAAGAGTTACATTGCAATGACTTATAATGGTTTTACGTCGATCGTGAATGTCCTGCATAAAAGTTATTTTTTTAGGAGTAGGTGTTTGTCCATTGAAACTCACTTTAAATTTACCAGTTACGCTGTACTACCAGTTATTAGCAATTTATTAATGTGATGTAAATAAATTTTAATAAAAATATTTATAATCGTTCTTACACAACTTTGCAATTTTTATTTTTCAAGGGGTGAGCGAAAACTTTGGGAAGCCATAATGTACTCTACACCGTAATCCGCATTTATTTCCTTCCTCATAAGAGTACATTATGAGGAAAGAACTTTTTTAATATTAAAAGTTTAAAGTCGAAAAATATATAAATATTGTTTTATGGATAGAATATTAATTTATCAGAAGTAAAAGGCATAAACTTTTTTGTTATCATTAAAATTCTCAACGCAAACGAGGCTTCCTAGAACCAAAAATTCGAATTCTTCTGACATTCACCAACCCGCACTAGGCCCGGTTGGTCCACTCCCTCTCATCGAGAGTGTCCCAGCAGTGGGAACGTTATAGGCTGATTAGGTTATGTACATATGTAAACGAGGCTTAAAATAACTGAAATCGCACAAAATGAATTATTAAAGTTATTTATCATTTAAATTGACATAATTATAGAGGCTGAATTTATTGCATGTATTACCACTGCGTGCCATAAATTATGCTAGAAAGCTAAAATTATGCGGGATTAAATTGCGACAAACAAAAGTTTTATTCCAACAGTCATTTGCGTGGTTAGCGTAATTGTTATTTTGTGCCTTCTATTTATATTTCTTGTACAGTTACAATTTTACGTATATTATCCCTTTACTCCCGACGGTTTTTGGTGCTGGTTGCATTTCGCAAAAAGTAAACGGTTTGGCGCCTGAATTTTTTTTAATTGAAAAACTTTCAAGTTAATTAGTAATCTTATGACAATTAATTAATACGGACATATAGCTGCAGCCGCGACTTCGTCTGCGTGGTTTAACATAAAACATCATAAGGCACTCGGCAAATAGCCTAACTTTCTATCTATGAAATAATTATTGAAATCAGATAAGTAGTTTCGTAGAGAACCTCCTACATACAAACTAACAAACCTTACCTCTTTATAATATTAGTAATTTGATTCCACTCTGGTACAAGAATGTCTATGGTAACTAACTGAACGCTATACCAAGTTAATAATAATGATTACAAGAAACCGTTTGTTTTTCGAGCAACGCCAAGAAACAACTATTCTAAGATGTTAGGTACGTCTTAGAATTGTACCTTAAAGCATTGTACCTATTCATTTTCTAAAAACAAGGCCTTTTCTTAAAAGAATAATCGAGTACAATTCGAGTTTTTCTTTAAAGGAAATAATAACAATTAAACAATAATATCTAGCCCTGTAATACTAGCTTTAAAAACACAAACTTTGAGTAGTAATTTTGTTTTTTTTTTAAATAATTTTCAGAAAAATAAAATCAAGCTTTACCCAAAACAATTAACTGATTTGAAAAAATGTGATGGATATTTGAATTATTGACATGAATATTGAATAACCATGCCATACCTACTGTTTTACCCTAATATAAGATTTCGTACGGGTCTCCCCTATACAACGTGTTCCTTTTGACATCCCTTAACTTTAACTTTTACTATGGGACCAAACCTGAAATCGCGAAAAAAATCAGCTGTTCCCTACATTTATGTTCGCATAACTCGTCAAAATGTAGGGAACAACCGATTTTTTTTTCGAAAATTCGAGTTTAGTTCCATAATAAAAGTTGTTCATAATGATGAGTGCAATGACCCCAAAAAGGAACACGTTGTAATAATTCTCCCTAATAACTCAAACAGAAAGAAGAAACAATACAAACCAAACAACGAGATGGATACTCATAAATTCTTGTCAAGTAGTTGTCCGCTGCAACCGTTTTCTCTAAGTTACCACTATTTTAACTTGAAGCTTGCAAAATTAAGCTGCAGTACCCTTGTCTTGTGAACCACAATTGCTTATTTTATTACCTAGTACTTAAACTTAAAGACTTGAATGAATTAATAGGTGATTTGGTTATGTTAATGTATATTCTTCTTTTTTAAGACGGCATTCAGTTGTTTGTTGTTGTTTCTTCTATTTATTTTGTACTAGCAGCGGCCCGCTTTCACCCGCATAAGTGTCGATCCCATGGGGGCATATTGGAATAAAAGTATTCTATATGTTAAATCAGGTTATAAACTATATGCATACCAAATTTTGTCGAAATCCGTTCAGGAGTTTTGCGTGAAAGCGTAAAAAACATCCATCCTTCCTCACAAACTTTCGCCTTTATAATATTAGTAGGATAGTACGATACGTTAAGCAACGAATTGTCGCCATCTGTCTAAAATTTT
Organism: Fissipunctia ypsillon; assembly: GCA_947568875.1. Lineage (NCBI taxonomy): Eukaryota > Metazoa > Arthropoda > Insecta > Lepidoptera > Noctuidae > Fissipunctia > Fissipunctia ypsillon. The sequence continues at coordinate 6,511,662 of OX387651.1, read as the reverse complement.
CTCAACTATGTTGGGGTCAGCTCCCAGTCTAACAAAACGCAACGGATTATATCCTTTCTTTCTTTCATTTTCAGACTATATGCTTCGTTGATAATCTTGGAAAACTATGTAGAACAAAATTCAATTCTTGCATTAATAACATAAAACATAGGCCATGTTCATTAAAAAACATTAAATACGATTAATTATTCAATTACCGAGAGCAGTGGTGACCCAGTGGTAACGGCCCCGACCTGTAGGTCGTGGGTTTGAAGCCAGACAGGCGCTTTACTGTGAGTAATTTATTTCATCATCACTGCTCTCAAAATGGTGAAGGAAAACATCATGAGGAAACCAGCATGTCCTAGAATCAAAAATTCGATGACATGAGACATCTGCCAATCCGCACTGGGCCCGCGTGGTGGATTACCGCCCACTCCTCTCACGGAGAGGAGGCCTGTGTTCCAGGTCCCAGCAGTGGGAACCATAGAGGCTGATAATATTCAATTACCTATTTAGCATAAACAGTGAAATTGTTCAGAGATTTACCAAGGGATTACGTTTGTTTTGAATATTACGTATATTCCTACGATAATACCATTAATCTAATTTTTTTTCTACTGCTACAATAATAATTATAGTTTAACTGAGCAAAATAATGAGAGATCACAATATTTACGATGTTTAGTAGTAGTAGGTACCATGGGAGAAACGAACATCTATACACCGTAAAGACTATTCTTGCTTGCAGCGCCCGGCCGTTATAGTAACGCTTGCTAACAGATGTGATCATCGTATGCACGGGATTTTCTTTTCAAATTGGTCAGATGTAAGTTTCCTCTATAGTACCTACCTAATTATACTATTTGCGGTTTAGAATGGTGTTGGTGACATTAGATGGACCGTTCCCCTTTTCACTCTTGAACATTAGTGTGGTTAACAATCATGACAGAATATTTTAGCTGCACCCTAAGGGTTAAGCCAGACGAGTGTAATTTTTTGAGTTGTGAGTCGCGTAATTTCAGTCGCGTAATTTCTGCTACATTCAGTTTCATACAAAAGTCCTGTTTCGTTCACACGGCGACGCAAAATGAGTTGTCAGCCGACTCATGCGCACATTCCCGGCTGAATTGCGTTCGCGGCAAGAGGGGGGCGAGGGAATCGACAGTCAATCACGGAGCGCGTGGGAGTCAATACGTTAATTTCTTTGTCACAATGTTTGTAGACACGGAAAAATTGATAATTGAAGTCGATCAACGGCCATGTCTGTGGAATTTGTCAGAAAAGTCGTATAGTGACAAGTTTTTACAACAGAGGGCATGATAAGAGGTTGCATAAAATTGTTGCAAAGATTGGAACAATTTCACTAATGAGGAGAAAAGTAACAACTGTCCATGGGACTATACAAACACCCAGTACAAGCGTTGAAACTACGCTGCTACGCAACTAAATAAATTACGCTCATGTGGCGGCCCAACAGAATTTCTGCCGAGCAGAAATTACGCGATACGCTCGTCTGCCTTCACCCTTAATATCATAGTCGTAAAATACGGAGTCAGTAATAACTGTAGAATTAAATGTTATCTTCTCTGCCATCTGTCACCCGCACCATGCTACACCGCGAATAGTATAGTATGAACTTATTTGCCAGAAAAGGTAATCAGTAGAGGCGAAGTAATAAAACAGATGCTAAGTTTCCCGTGAGTTAAAAATGATATTTAGTATTCATTAATGGTTAAAATAATCTCTCAAAATAATTTTAATCGAGAAACCACGTTTGTAAATTGCCAACTGGCAAGTTTTATTTTATATTAACAAAAACAACTGTCGCACTAGATTAATTTGTTACAAAAATACGATGTCTTCACTTTCCCATTAGCTTATAGTGCCAAAAGAATGTACATTCATGTGAGCGAAGCCGCGGGCACAGCCAGTTGCCAATAACATTAAATAATATTTAGCAAAATTTATACTCAAGTTTGAAAAATGCATAATATCTATATTTTATAATTATGACGAGTTAGCAACCAAACACCTACAGCTATCATGAACCCCTTTCACACGTTTTTAATTACCCCATAACCACACAAGATTAAAACGCCAACTTTTCACTCAAAGGGTAATGATATAAGTATTTCGTATTACCATAAAATTATTATTCATGGCTTTCCCAAAATATGTTCATGCGTATCGGAAACAGGCAAAGTTATATTAACTTGAAGAAGTTAGATTAACGTTTATCCGAACGTGTGTTGTGTGATTTATTTTTATTCTGTGCGATTTTCTGTTATCTGTGTAAACTATCATGGCGCCTGTGATAGCAGCGCATTTTGACAGTTACGTTACTTTATTGACGTTTTTTAGGAAATTAAATTTTGAAAGTTTAAGGCGAAAGCGCGAAATTCAATTTTTTTTTACGTATTTTACAATTTGCAAGTCAGTGTTAGGTTGTATGTTGAGTAAAATATGATTCGCAACCGTAACAAATATGTATTTTTACAGAATTATAATCATTAAAGTCATCAATATAACTCTCTGAGACCAAGTAAGTCTGTTGAATGACTATTTCATGAAATCTTAACATTCAGGATTATACTAATTTAATTAATTGTATTACTGATTTTAATGCATATAGATACGTAAAACATATTTTTACGGTCGCGAATCATACTTTAATCAATATACAACTTAATACTAACCTGCAAATTACAAATATCGTAAGACAGTTGAATTTCGCGGGCTACCTTGGCACTTCCCCCTTAATCTACGATGCGCAATTGCCGTGGCTACATTTTTGCTTCTAATTTAATAAAATGGCCATCAAAACAGTATTTTTGTTCAGCGTCACTGATTAGCAGCACAATTTTCATAGTAGTTATAGTGTACACCTATTTCCCCTGTCGAGCTCTTTTACAAAGAGCCCCATTACTACCGTGTGATATCAAGTACACCGTGCTAACTTCGTTTCGGCAATAATCAATACATTGTAAAGTCGTTATAATATAGTGGAGTCGTGCGCAAGCATCCGGCAAATTACAAATTAATTTTCGTTCCACTTCGCATTCAGTTCAATGGGAAATGATTAATATTGGAAATTATTACCTACTGAACTAAATTGTCCATAGCCAAAGTTATAAGGACAGATAAAATAGGGCTGATCTTACATTTGAGCCATAAACTTACTCAGACTTCTGCTTCGGGGCGATCTTTTAGATCTCTTTTTGCAATAAAAAAGCAACCTTTTAGCAATAAAAGAAGACCTCGATGTTGAAAAAGATCTTTTTTATTTTTCCAAGAAAGAAACCACTTAGTTTTGGTGGGTTTATTTAATTTTGTGTGTTATTTTATTTAAATGTCTTGATTAAGTTTAGTCTAGTAGCCATTTTTGGTTACTCAATTGGTATACTTAGTGTTTTATTTCTTTGGTATAAGATAACATGAGTTACGTACTATTAAAATAAATTAAACTATGAAAATTCATGTAAATACTTAGGTATATGAAAACTATGAACAACCAAAAGCTTTCAGGCCAATTTTCGCAAGTGCGTTTTACAGCTTCTAAGCCACAAAACCATATTTTATATGAGTGCCTTCGTGGTACATACAAAGATAAATGAAAAAATACAGACAATAATAATATATCAAAAACAGCAGAAATAGCTGCAATCGAGAGCAAAGGTTCTTTAATAATGGGCTCTGAAGCAAAATATAGGTACCTACCTACCCGCTTGCTATTCATTATTTACGTGTGTACCTATATTTTGTAACATGATATGATTTAAAAAAAAACCTCAATGACATGTTTAGATATTTTTACAAGAGTTTCATTTAAATGTTAGTTTTGGGAGAAGATGATATTTACGTACCTATATTTAAATAGAATATTTATTATTTTTTGGATGAGAAACATTCCTATAATTTTATTAGTGTGATTAGAAAAAGTATAAAAAATCCAACCATTGCACCAACCCTAGTAAATTTCCCTTCGCTGTGAGTTAGATAACTTAAAACTACTTCTTTATTAAGGTTGAATTTGCTTATGAAGCGACACGGCCATGAGAAGACATTCTAATTAAAACTATAGATAAAAAAAACAAATAAATCCATGTACATTTTATTTTTCTTTCCGAACGTAAATGTACAACACTTTCACCACAAAATTAATTCATTCCATTTTTTTTTTCATAAACCATCAAGAAACTCTGAACCCGACGTCCATCATACACGATAATAATTAATAATCAACAATGCCACTTCCAAAATGTGCTGACAGCTCATTGTTTACCGTAAATGTGTTGAAAAGACGCGCCACACTGGATGGAAACACCCCAATTATAACGTTCTACTTAAATGAACAAATTAAGTTCAATTATTGAACCTTGTGGACAATAGGCTAGTTGACAGTTTTTAGGAAACAGATTAAGAATGTAACTTGTGGTCAATTTTCTTTAAAACATGAATATTTTATCAAAATATTAACATTAACAATACTAATTTTTCATTTATAAAACTCAATTTTTAATGTTCATAGTCAAAATGGGGCACACAGGAATAGCCGCTCGATTGACGTTATCATCATTAGGGCGGAGTTCACCGATTTTTAAAACGGCTGTTTAGATATTTAAACAGAGGGGCAATACTATAATTTTAAGAATACTCACAGTCTGATCTCAATATGTCAAAAATACATATAATTTCCCTACATTTTTGACAAGTTTTTAACATTTGATTGTCGCTGCATCTTAGTGACTGCGACTAGATTTAGAACGTTTTAAGTTACAACAATTGGGCTTCAGTTCTTTCGATAGGAAGTTTGACATAAGCCAACTGTTTAAAACCTAACCGTTGGTTTTAATGTTGGTGAACGCAGCCCTAAGTCATCAAATCTGTGACATCTGTGACAAATTGTCGGCTATCAAACAAGTAAAAACAAATTCAATGTTTCCACCCTCTGCTCTTGGATTTCCCTTTGTGATATTTGATACTAATTATCTGAATAATCGATAATTTATTTGTAAGTTTTTTTTTACCAATCAATTAATCTAAAAAAAGTTAATAATAGTGATTTCAAAATAAAGAAGTGATGATAGTGATATAAATATCTAAAACGCAAGTGGAACGGACACTAAATAGCTCGTTTTTCAAAACTCATCTGACGTTTTCGTTTTGATATTTCTTAAAATCATACATTTCAATTGTATTTTTCTGACATGCCAAAGCTATTTACTTTCTCTAAAAAATATACTGAGGTGGAAACCCTGAAACAATCTTATTTTGTCAAAGTTGCATTATGACTGAAGATCGTGACGTGTCGCGCTCTGGGGGCCAATCACCACATCTTAAAGCAGTATTATTTTAATGATACTTCAGTGTGAGAAAGAGATGGAGCTATACAGGACGTCTAGTTCCATCTCTTTCCCACACTGAAATAAGATTACAATAATACTGCTTTAAGAAGTGGTGGTTTAGCTCTTGATTCGCGTTAAATGTCACATGACCAATGGCTACAATTTTTACGTAAGTAATTATTTCTCAAAAATAATAATTAATCTAAAATCATTACAAAAATAAGTTAAATTTTGATACTAGCTTACAAACATTCTACATAATAAAATTCGTAAGATATTTTTCTTACTGTCAAATAACCTATTTTCGGATAATTAAAGGAGGTTTTCATGTAAGGAAGATCGTTTATTTGTTGGAATGTGAAAATATTTTATTCAAATTACGAATTTATCAACTCCTAAGATTTTTTACCTTGATGCATGGAAGTAATAATTGTGATATACAAAACATTTTTACTAAACACTTTCATGACAGTGTTAAGTCAGTCTGGAAAAATGTTTTTCTTATGTTTAGATGGGCGTTGATAGCTGCGACACAGTTTTAAACTTACGTAGCTGTCATCGTTCGCATTGTAATTATGTCAATTTTTTGTTGTTCCAAAATAAAAAAACTTTTATTTTTTTTATGTATTCTTTGATCATAAGTACACATTTTTTTGATCAATAAAAATTAAGTGCCTATTGATGCTATTGTTAAACGCTCGAATATTTGTATTAAATATATAATATTTATAACGATCTAAATCGTTTATTCATTGCTACAATAATTTGAAATCTCTATCTAAATCCACGAGGTTTACTAGTGCAAAAGTACAAAAATAAGCACAAGTCTTCAGTTACTTCGTTGGTCTAGTGGTCGCAAGCGCTACTGCTGATCATGAGGTCCTGGGCTTGATTCCCCGGGTCGGGCAAAGTGATATTGAATTTTTCCATCTAGAATTTCTCAGTAGCAGCCCGGAGTCTGTATTTGTGACCGGTGGGTAGCAATAGGCTCGCCCACTATTGCATGAGCCACAAACATAATTGGCAAATTGTGTGTCTACTAAGGTACCCCTCTGCCTAACCCTTCGAGGAATAGACAAATAGAAAGAAAGATAGAAGAATACTCTTTATAAATAGCATAAAAATTACAGATTGTATAAATGTAGAAATTTTACTTAGGCTGACACATTGGGCGGTCTTATCGCTAAAAGCGATCTTTTACAGACAACCTTTGGATGGATTAAAGGGAGAAGGAGAGACAGTACTGTAGTACGTAGTCAGTGGTGTAAAATTTACATATACAATAGGAACTATATTTAATAATGATGTTTAAGGAGAGAGGAAGTGTTTTGTTGTGTGTGTATTTGTGATTTTATTATGTAAGCCTCCAGTAACTTTCCCAAAAAAAAAACACCACTCCTATCGCATGACTTCGCAAATAAAGAATCGACATTCCACACGATCAATACCGAAACTCCGCTCCATGATTAATTAAAGCAAAATTTTCACATAATTAAATCTCGTTGAAAACGTTAAACGTCATAAATCTTTAGTTGAATGCGGTCTTTGCAAATTGAGGTTAAAAGTATCCCTCAAAAGATAAGTTACGCAACCAAACGGAATACAGAAATTAATTTCGCGAAGATACTGTAACTTTTATAGGTACTGGTCGTAATGAGAGAGTAATTTTGTTTTTAGCTAGTAAAGAAAGTAATAACAAAGATGACATAAGGAAATAAGAGAAAGGCATAGAGGATAATCATTTTCCTTTACCAATTTGTGGCTAAGAAAGTAGTTAATGGTTGTCTAATAGAACAAGAATAAAAAATAAAATTAGTTAATAAAATTAATTAAATTTGAATGAGGACAAATAAGGCAAAAGATCGATCTGGTGCTAGTTGGTCTATAGCTACTTGATCTAGTGACCTGTTTGTCTATTTTTCATGTATGTATGTACCTATGTATTAATCCAGAGGTCCTGGGTTCGATTCCCAGGTCGGGCAAAGTGTTATTCGGTTTTTCTATCTGAAATTTCTCAGTAGCAGCACGGAGTCTGGATTTGTGCCCGGTAGATGACAATAAGCTCGCCCCCTATTACATGTGACTTAAACATAACTGGCGAAATGTGGGTGTTACTATAATAGGTACACCTCTGCCTAACCCTTCGGGGAAACAAGGCGTGATGTTATGTTTCTGTATTAATCCAGGTAAACAATGTCTTCTCGCACTGCTTCTATAGTACCCGAGGAGCAGCGCGTGGATAAAAATCCTAAAACCTAACAATAGTAATGGAATATTTGTAATTAACGAAGCCGGAAATTACCTACTTACATTTTGAAGGTAACTCTAAAGCGGAAATATAAATTCTCTTTATTCCCTATCCCGTGGGAATTCAGAAAAAAATAGTGAGGTAAGAACTTAAATAACTACATGTTCGGAACTTAGTAAAGTTATTGTTCTCTGAATTAACTAAAGTGTCTTTGGCGATGGCGAAAGTCGGGCTGACCGATGATGAGTTAGTAAGGATTTTTAACCACCTAGGGGATGATTTTCCAAAAACGCCAAAACACGTCATTCGTAATTTCTAACAAAAGGCATACTAACATTTTTTTTTTTTTTTTTTTTCTTTATAAACTTTTATCCGGGAATGATTTTCCAAAAACGCTGACACATGGCGTTTTTAATTTTTAACCAGAATGCTAAATACCAATTTTCATGGTTTGAACTACAAAAGTGACGAATTTCCATTAAAACTTACATCCCCCTACTTTACTCCCTTAGGGGTTGAATTTCGACAATCCTTCCTTATTCCTTGTCTACATTATTTAGGAAACCTCTGTGCAAAATTTCAGCTTTCTAGGTCGAAGGGTTTGAGCCGGGCGTTGATGAGTCAGTCAGTCATAGCTTTTTTTTTTTTTTTTTTTTTTTTTTTTTTTTTTTTTTTTTTTTTTTTTTTTTTTTTTTAAACAGGGTGCAAAGGACAGCCCTCCGCAGACTGGGCACGCCACAATTGCGGCGATAAGTCCCCTCTTTGAGGAGTGGCTGGAGAGGCGCCACGGCGTCCTCACCTTCCGCCTGACGCAGGTCCTCACCGGACACGGGTGCTTCGGGAGGTACCTGTTCCGGATAAGGCGGGAGGAAACGCCCGGGTGTCACCACTGTGTGGATCGCCCGGAGGACATGGTGGAGCATACGGTGGAGGTCTGCCCGGCTTGGGCGGAGCACCGCCGTGTCCTCGCGGAAGCGATCGGCGGCGGCGATCTCTCGCGTCCGGCCCTGGTCCAGGCCATGGTACGGAGCGAGAGTGCATGGGAAGCCATTACCTCCTTCTGCGAAGCAGTAATGCTCGTGAAGGAGGAGGCGGGACGCGTGAGGGAGAGGCAAGCTTTGCACCCTCACGCCCCTAGTCGCCGCAGGAGACGCCCTGGGCGTCGGGAATTGGCAGCCGATTCCCGGCCACCGTAGGCGCGGGCTTGCGGACGGCGAGCAATGGGTAGCTCGCCGTCTGGTAAGGACCAGGCCCGAGTCGACGGCGCGTCGTGTTCCACGCGCGCCTCAAAGAGATGTCAGCACTATTGACGGGGTCCGCTAGGGCCGATGCCAGCTAGGGTTGCGGGATGTTCGAAAGAGTTACCGTGGCCCCGGCACAGGCAACAGAAGGAACACGGGTGGGTTTTAGTCAGTAAAAGTCTGACACGCCCTCCCGCTCCGCCCAGAGCGGGAGAAGTCATTTGATGATTTCCCATCCACAAAAAAAAAAAAAAAAAAAAAAAAGCCCTCCGCAGACTGATGGTGTGAATTCAATATATCATACTAAGATGACCGGTACATGAAATTATTTCAGGAACTTTACGGGAATCCAATAAGTCTGATTTGTTTTATTACCTCATACGCAATGTATCTTTACCGTGGCAAAACGCGTGTAGCGAACGGCAGCGCAGCGAGCCTTCGGCCGCCGAGTATTTCAATATCCATCGCTGATTTTTTGACTTTAGCTGTTTTATTTACATAAATGGAGTAATGCGTACAGCTAATGTAATTTTACATTGAAATAAAGGAATAGTAACTGAAAATACGAAAAAAAATGAAAATTTACCTGAGAATAATTCTAGTGGAATATGATTCAAAATAAGGAGCTGAATGCACCCTGCTAGTTAGCGGAGGGCTGTCCCTTATACCCTGTATATTTTAGAAGAAGATTTTCATCTTTTTAGGAGAATCGCTACTAACTCAATATTTTTGCCAGCCTTAAACAAACAAATCCTAAAACCAAATTATTTTTTGTGCTTTATTCAAGCAGAAATCGAACTTACATAGTCAGATTTCAAGCCCTTTACAAATAATATATTTTTATTCACAAAGATTTTTACATCACTTCCGGCATTGTCGAAGTCGACGCGTTTTGAGTTTGCATTCCGTTTCACCAAAAAAAAAAACGGAAAATAAAATAATTAATGCAAAAAATGTAAGAAAAATAGGAATTTATTTCTTGACTCCTATACAGTGTATATATGTATAAATAAATGAATACGTTTTTAATAACGTGAATATTCCTTATACACTTCACTTTTTATCAGTCTGTCACTTAAGTTTTTCTCGAGATCTTTGCAACGTAGGAATTTCATTTTTAGCATTATGTTTAGGTCTTGGTGACGCAAACGCAGATTGCCAGTCAAAGAACTGACTCTCTCACGAAGCACTCTTGGCCAGTTTTTTTTCAAGCTATGATTGCAAGGTACTGCCAGTAAGTTAGTATTCCAGTAAATCAGGCGTAGTATATACAGAACTTTCTCATATAGGCATCTGTCCTACGACCCGCCAACGAGGAAGCGGCTAGCTATCAACGATTTTCTCGCTCAAGAAACGTACAAAAGATCGTAACTCTTTTACTTACATGGGAGCTACCCGTGTAGGTAAAAAAGTTACCATATAATTAATGCACTCCTGGACTCTTAAGTTGAGCCACCCTGCACGTTTTGTATAGAAGCCTATAAATTTTTAAATGATCGTGAATTCAAATTTGGAACAATGACGACACCTAAATTATGGCCAGTATACGGCTTCGAAACTGCATAAAAACTTTTTCTTTGACTCATCATTATTTTGATAAAAGCCTAAAAAAGCCTTTATAGAGTTTGGGCAGCGAGTCGTGTCACAATTAATTTATTCAAATTCTTCTTAAGAGAACTCTTTTATCTGACAAAAGAACGTTTCGGCATCAGGTAAGTCTAACCATCTTGATACTTATCAATTTTTCTTAGTTAGTTAGAGAACCTTTTCAGTACCTACATAAAGTATGTTTTTATTTTGCTTTAATTATTAAATACGTACCTCTAAATTTTATTTTTAAATCTTTCCAAAAACACTATATTTACATACCTACATACTTAGTTGAATCATTGTTATTCTGTCTTACAATTCGCTTACTTCTTTCTAGATGGCTTGGTTGACGAAAATATTAAATAAACTCTTAAAAACTTAGTAAAAAATACTAACAAATAATGAAAGAAACGACATAACTCGGAATCAGAACATTTGACGAAACTTTTCACTATGACAGGTAATATTTCTTAACTAATATTATAAATGCGAATATAAGTTAGTTTGTTTGTTACCTTTTCACGCCTAAACCACTAAACCGAACATCCTGAAATTTTGCATATACGTTGTCAGGTGTACAGAAACGGACATAGGGTATCTTTCATCCCGAAAAAAATGCTATTCCCGAGGAAAACCACAATAAATTTCTTATGGTAATAGATGACGCCACGTGTCTTTCGAATCATGATTGAATTATATCATGACGAGGCAGTTTTATTAAAATGTGGCTGTTATTTTACTATATTTATTAATATCTATAATACATGATAACACTAATATATATATATTATGTACAAGTATACAATAAAAAAAATAAAAAGGGAGAAGAGCTCATTGGGCATCATTTTACTATATTGTGTATCTTACGACTTCCACGCGAAAGAAGTCGCGGGGCACAGCTAGTTACAATATAAATTGAAATAAAATTGTAAAGAAATTGACTGTGCCTTTGATTGAATCCTACATTCTTACTCATATCAAAAAGCTAATTAAAATAAAAATACAAAAGTATCAAATCGTTTTCAGACTGTATTTGATGTTGCCATCTGAAGACTTTTTAAATTAGATGCCATTTCTAGCCAAACTCTACCTCACAATAGCACGGTGACTCGACTTAGGAGTCCGGGAGTGTAGTTGATTGCTGACCATTCACACCGCTGCGCTGGTGAGTACTCGCTTGTCGCAGCGAAATGAGCTGTCAGAAAGAGTACTCGCTTAGCGACACTCATTTGGCGGGCAGAACACTCGACGAGAGACTCACGCTTGGTACAGTCATACACCAGCAAGTAAACGCTCGGAGCCGTCACGCACTCGCTGCTCGTTACTCGCCAACTCGTTTCAGTAATTCTAGCTCTAGTCGCTTCTCGTTAATCGTCGGCAGTGGGCCAGGTGACATAGGTCATATACGTGCGATTTTGCTGTCCTAGCTTGAAAAACTAGCCACGTGTATCCCGATATTTGGGTCAAGTAGGTATTGATTTTTTTTATGGGAGAGTTGATAACCTCAAGTTAAGCTACGCTTGCCGTGGTTGGTCCGTGGATGGGTGGCCATCATCAAAATACCAAGACCCCTCCGTGCTTCGGAAAGCACGTTAGCCGTTGGTCCTTGACTTTTACTATCATCCCAAAAAAAGAAGACAAACAAATAAACATCAATTCTATTGAGTCCAAGGACGAATTTACTTTTCCTTTTACTAACAGATGTCAGAGATTGGTTCTAAATAAACGAATGATGCCGTCAACAAAGTAATTCTATACGTTTTTGTTTACAGCAATCTATTAAGGATGGGATTAGTTTTTAATTTCTAATTGCTTTGCGAACTGGTTGTTTACCCAGTTAGAGAGATTATTTATGTTTAATTTACCCATTTATTTCTATTTATGGAACGGGGTTGGAAAATAAATTGTATTCAATTAGAATGGTATTTCCCTTCCTGGAAATTGATGGTTATTTGCGTTTCCGTCTTGTGGAGTAATCAAATTGTGAAAATATAAAAATAAAACAGCAAAGAGATTTATATTTAAATAACGTAGGTACCTACTTTTACGATTGGTGCTGGTCAATTTATCTGTTCATAATAATAGGTGCCACTATTTTAAGCGTATATACACACAAGTTATTTTATTTATTTATCAATCAATCAACTCAGCCTATCGCATTCCACTGCTGGACATAGGCCTCTCCCAGGCTGCACCACAACACCCTGTCCTCCGCCTTCCGCATCCACTCTGTCACAGCCACCTTCTTAAGGTCGTCGGTCCATCTAGCTGGGGGGCGTCCCACACTACGCTTGCCGATACGTGGTCTCTACTCCAGGACTCGTTTGCTCCACAGGCCATCGGTCCTTCGACAAACATGGCCAGTCCACTGCCACTTCAGTTTGCTTACTCTGCAGGCTATGTCGGTCACTCCGGTTCTTTTACGGATAACTTCATTCCTGATTTTATCCATCAAAGAAACTACAAGCATAGCCCGCTCCATAGCGCGCTGAGCGACCTTAAATTTGTGAACCAGCCCAACTGTCAGTGTTCACGTTTCGGCACCGTATGTCATAACGGGCAGGACGCACTAGCTGAAGACCTTAGTCTTCAAACATTGCAAGATAGGTGACGAGAAGACTTGACGAAGTTTTCCAAACGCTGCCCAACCCAACTGGATCCTTTTGTAGGCTTCTTTCTCAAAGTTGTGTCTACCGAGCTGGATGACGCCCTAGATAGACATACTCCTTCACAACTTCGAGAAGCGACCCTTCGATGCGGATTATGTATTTTTATAATATAAAAATTTTGAATTACTTCTAAAATTGGATCTCAAATTATCTGTTCATGATAATATGTAGCATTATGTCAAGGTAAGACACACGCTAGTTATTTTATATATTTTTACGTGAAGCAAGGGACAATCGAATCAATCTTATTTTGTAATCTTTTTGTGTACCAAGTCGTACAAGGTAAGGTGGTTTTTTGCTTATCACATTTTAAAAATTGTTCCATGTATCACAATGATATAACTAGACAAAAGTGTCTATTTTTAATGTCAAAATAACAACTTTTTACTAAATTCATAAGAAAGTATATACGGTACTTATAACAAGAAAGCAATTTATAATTATTTTTTCTGTCTGTCTGTCTGTTTGTTCCGGCTAATCTCCGAAACGGCTGGACCTATTTTGATGGCACTTACACTGTCATATAGCTGTTATTACGGAAAGTAACTTAGGCTACTTTTATTTTAGAAAAATAATTAGTGTTCCGCGCAAAAAAAATAAAACCCATGAAACTGTAAACAAAAAGTAGGATTTGAAAAATTCTTGTTGCATTTGGTAACCCAATTGTCGAGAATAGTTATAGGCTATTAAACAATACGCTACGACCCTTAGAAGCCGAGCAAAAAGAAAAAAAGTCAGAAAGAACAGTAAGCAAAAACGAAGTAACAGCGCGGGCGGGTGGTGCAACGAGACGAGTGTGTTTTATTAAAATGTGACTGTTATTTTAGTATAATTATGTATAGTAGTGTGTATCTTACGACTTGCACGTGAACGAATTCGCGAGACACAGCTAGTTCATAGTAAAATTAGGCTTAAAGAAGTGGGATCCTTAACAACGGAAAAAACTTCTTTTTTACAATTATTATGTAGTTGAAAAATATGTTCATTCTAACTGCAAATGTATGCACAAAATTGAAAGATTTACCGTGGTATTTTAAGACCATAGACCAAGACCACTCTCTGCCTGCGTCTGTGTTTCTGAATGCATACAACCCCGATCTCTTCAAAGTGAGAGTGAACAGGCTTCTTCTGGGTAAGCTCGCTCCATCGTCGACTTTGTCTCTGTCATCTCTGACCTAGACTAGAGTCAAGAGCAAACCTATCTCAAATTAAAAAAAACCATAGACTTTTTATAAGTTTTCCTGTAATCTATAAGTATATCTATTTTCTATATTTTTAGGCTCATGGGAGATGGGGGAGGGGGGTTGGGTAATTTTCTTAAATAACTTTAAAACTATTTATTTTAAATTTATAAAAAAAAAACTATTCGCGACCCCCACAGTAAACCTTTTCATTTGATATGTCACACGGTATAGTTTGCTAAACTGTTTTTTTTTTAATTTGGGCCCCAAAAGTGACCCCTTGTTCAAAATTAATTCATTAACGTAACACGTCCATGTTTGGGTCACAGAAATTAATATGTGTAACAAATTTTAACTAAATCGGTCCATTAGATTCGGAGAAAATTGGCTGTGACAGACGGACAGACAGACAGACACACGAGTGATCCTATAAGGGTTCTATTTTTATCCATTTGAGGTACGGGATCCAAAACATATCTTAGAACTACATCATCACATGCGAATTACTCAGCACAATGACGTCACGCAAAATCCTGCATCAAGGATCGTCATATCTCTACAAAAGATAAGGCTATCATTTCTTAATTTGTATTGAAAAAGAAACTGTTCTAAACTATGCACAACTATGCGTAACTGGATCCACTTTCACTCTCAATCATTCATTTAACCTTGCAAAAAAACCTTTCTTCCAAAACCATCCCTATTCTTTTATCCAAAGAAAAATCTTCGGACAACAAGACACAACGTAATCTAACTTATGTATTACGTATATTGTCCCTTCTTTCGCCACAATTTGGCCGGCTATCGCTGTCTGGGCATTTCTACCAAGATTTATAACCACGACTCTTTCTCTAATATTGTTTACTTCGGTAATGGTCGGTTTTATTACTGCTATCCATTCAGCTTGTTTTATTTCTTCGGTATTTGGATTACCGGATGTTAGAAGTTATGAGATATTAACGAATGTTGAGGACTGGAGTTCGGTAGTTTTGATTTCTTGATATTTTTATGGGCTCATTTCTAATTATCTAAGCTTCTCCCTTTCGGCTCAACTTCTGTTTTTCAATATTTAATTGTCATCTGGTTTCGTTTATGTTGCCAGATCGAAAGTCAATTCGTATCAAAGGATGACATCTATTATCTCTTAACACTCTCTTGATGACTTCCAGTCTTTCACTTCTTTCCTTTTGGTTTTCACACACATATTTTGAAAATCAAAAAAGTATTACAACTCTTACGAACAGATAAACTAAAACAAAAACAGATAAACAAGGAACTGAAAATAAATCTACGTGCTGTACCCGGACACATTAACGTTCCACTAAGACTCCACACAATATAAAGACTGCGAGCGAGTTTAACGCTACATCTTCATTTACGGACCGAATCCTTACAAATTGCACTGGAAGACCACCGCATAAGTAATCCAAGTTTTTCGTCCGGTCCTAGACAAACATTTAAGCTCTTTATACAACGAAAAACCTGCTTTATTTTAAGCAAACCTTAGCCACGGCATAATTCCAGAGACTGCAGAAACTGGACAGCTAGAAACCATTCCGTTGCCGGCGGCATCTGCAATGCGTATTACTTTAGCATTAAACATATGCTTATAAAGTAACTCTATATGTGTATTTCTGTATCAAAATTTAATGTAACTTAGAAAGGATAGCTTGAGACACTCGGGCGTGTTGTTACATTGGGCAATTAAGTTTAGTTAGACTCTAAACTCGTTAGGGCGGATCCTCTTTTGCATATGATACAGTCTGTTCTAGCATCTATATTTATATACATGCAGCGTTAAAGCTGGTGATACTTTGAATCTAAATGAATGCTGGAACTATTTGAGACTATATTTTAGTTTAAAAAGCAGAATTAAAAGTTAATAAAGTCTACAGGGACAAATTTCTATTAATATTTTCTTTATATTTTTGTAGATTATATATATTCTAGTATTGGATTATATATTGTATTTTAGATTTGTTATGTTACAATAAATAAAAATATTATTCCTATATGCAAAAGTTATAAAATTTAACCCAGCTAAAAGAGCAAACGAAACAACATATTGACACATTGGGACCATGCTTCATAAATCAATAGTAATTAATAAACGTTCGGGACGTGGAGTGTAAAGTAAGAAAGATCTCATCGGAAATGAAAATTGGCACAATAAATATTTTAACTGATAAAAGCACACAACAAGTTTTGACATTTCCCTTCGCAGCCCTGTAAAAATATGCTAGGGCTTCCGCTATAAAATTACCAACGAACCCTTCTTGTTTGGCGTTCGTGTTTTGTTCCGATCCCTTGTACGCCGCCATTTTGTGATATTCAATACCTCCAACAATAACAATAGCGTCGCCGTCTAGTTTATTATCATGTATGTTATTAGCATTGGGCCTACGGAAAGTGGGGACAATTGGGGAACTTTACTGTGCTCAATTTATTTGTGACCAAATGTTTGCTTGCGAAAATTTTGACATGTTATTATAATAACTTGTGTCGTCATTAGAATTTAGGTTTGTATGCTTCTTTGGGTTTGTTGGCTTAGTGATCCTTTTCTGTACTTTGTATTGTTTGAACTTTTCTTTGGAAAAAGTTTTTGGGTCTGAGCGGTTCCACGTGCCGTTTCAACTTTCAATGTAATCAGTTCAATGTTATGATGCGAAAATGTTGCTCAATTATATTATTCGAGGAATGAAGACGTTGTATACTTTTAAGCAACATTAGTTTTTTTTTGTTGTATCACCCTAGTTAACCTTTTCTCGTTTTTAACGAGGGCCTCAAAATTTATGGAATCTCTAAAAAAACACGTCTTACTTTAAAACTTCAGTAGTGAAATGTTTTTCTCTAGATTTTCTCTAAGATCTTTATATATTATATTACATTAGTCGAGCTCTAGACATAAAACGTAATGACATCACATTCTACTGCTTTTAGAGATGTCATTTGCAATTTATGAAAATAAATAGTATTAAATTTTTCTTTTGTTTTTTTGCATCATCTGAGAGATATACCCAGACCAGAGCAGTGGTGGCTCAGTGGTAACGGCCCCGATTTACGTGTCGTAGGCGGTGGGTACTAGCCCAAGCAGGCACATTACTTTGTGTAATTTATTTCATCACCACTGCTTCCAAAACGGCGAAGGAAATCATCGTGAGGAAACCGGCATATCCTAGAACCAAAAATTATAAGAACATGTGACATCCCCAAGCCGCACTACGCCCGCGTGGTGGATGATGACTCGCTCCCTCTCACAGAGAGGAAGCCTGTGTCACAGCAGGGGGAACGTTAAAGGCTGATTACGCTGAAGATCTGATCTTGCTTATCATGTGCAAGTCAAGACATTGTGATAAAAATAGATTCATCACAATCACAAAATACGTACTTTAAACATAACTAAATCGGATATATTATAAATATTTAATAAAACATTCATTGCACTAAAAAAATGTGTCAGAGCTGTGTTTGGAGCAGAATATCCAGAGCATTGTAAACCATTATTTAAAGCGCTAAAAATTCTTCCACTTCCTTGCCTTTACATTTTTTAAATTTGTATGTTTGTAAAAAGGTATTTGCACATGATCCCATTGTATGAACACATTTCTAAAAGAGTTAAAAGCAGAAGCCCAAATAAATTACTTGCGCCTAGCCAGAGACTACAGTTATATAGCTGGAATTCCAATTGTATGGCAATTAAAATCTTCAACAACCAACAACAACAACAATCAACAACCAACAACAACAACAATCAACAAACTTTTTTCTTCGTATTTCTTCTCGAGGGGATTGGCGCTGTTAGCCGAAATACAGGTTCCTCCTAGTTCGGCTCCAGATGCTAAAACTTTTGTGTACTTTTGGTTTATCATAGCACTCAATTGTAATGTAACCTAAGTACTGTTTTTATGATATAAAGCTTACTATTATTATTATTAACAATTTACCCCCACACATTAGTGTTGCCCATTAATAAATTTAAGAAAACAATGTTTGCCTGGCTTTTAGATAACTGTTTCTATTCAGTTAACGAATTTTTAAATTATAAATATTGACATTACATTTTATCAATACTTTGTGTGTGTGTATATCGACTTTTTTTTAGCATTTGGCAACATACAATTAGTAAATTTTGACATTTCACTCATTAATAATAATAAAAAATTGTAAAACTTGACATTGTATAAAAATTTACTTATTTTCATTTCAAACTAATTTATAACTATAGTATTAATGGGGATATTAATTGTATGTACTTTAATTTTAATATTTCTACACCGGCAACGGTAGCATATGTGAAGCTATTTATTAATATTAAGATCTTAATGTATCATATACTCAGAAATAAATAAATAAACAGATAACACTCTTGAATATAAACACGAAAGTAATGACACGAATAAACATCTGCTATCTTAATAAAACTCAATAAAGGGCACAATAAACAAAGCACAGAATTCTCGTGCCTCGTCGCCTACCAACAATGATGATGAAACGAAGAATAGAAACCAAGCAACTCCGAAGGGAGTAGGTGCCACTCTAAATGACAGGATAATAACTGATAGCAGGTGGCTTTTCATTCAAATTCTGGCTTTGAAGGCCAGATAAACGTGATAACGCTTTTTAATTTTATACCCTTTGGGGTTTCATTGTTTAATATTGATTTAAGATTATGGACACAAACATTTTAAGTCTAGGGATTATTGTTGGACGGATAGTTACTCATTTGTGTAAGATACTGTTTTGCCTTTCTTATCAATTTGTTAGTGCATGAAAAGTGAATAAAATATTTAGGTGTGTAGGCACTATTTCTAAATTAAAACATCGAACACTGTGACAACGTTGTACTTATTAAAGATTGTTTTTAAAAAGGACAGTATCCTAATAGCAAACTTAAAAAAATATATACAGGCTGACTTTGATAACATGCGACAAAATTTAAGGGGGTGATCTACCCATCAATATGAACAACTTTTACTATGGGACCAACTATAAATTCGCAAAAAAGATCGACCTTCCCGTATAAAAGTAGATACCCGATTGGACCATTTGGTCTAAGAAAATCGATTTTTTTTTTGCGAATTCCGAGTTGGTCCCATAGTAAAAGTTGTTCATATTGATGGGTAGAACTCCCCCTTAAACTTTGTCGCATCTATTCAAAGTCACCCTGTATAGTCACCCAGGGCTATTGTAGCCAGGGATCAAACGTAACTGATAGAGATAAGTAAGTGTGAGTGTGTTAGTTGAGGCCGCTAAAAAGAAAAAAAGAAAATCCAGAAAAAAGAAAAGACGATGGACTAAATAACTATTCCTCACTCTATTTTGTCTCTATTTATGCCACAATTTTAAGGAAGACACGTAAGCAACCATCTCAAAATTATGTCTCATGAGTAAAACCCGTAAAACAATACTCACACATTAAAATAACATTAGCGTGCTCATGTTTCTTACAAAGTTCCTAAAAGCATTTTGAAGCGATCCTCACGAACAAATATTAGGAAGTTGAGTAGTAGTAAAATGTCGGCCTTCCCTTTTCTGTAACGTGATATGCATCGTATGGTGTTCTTTATCTGACAGCAGTTGTGGATATTTATTTTCACACTTTGCTTCTGTATATAATATGTTGAGGACAGAGGACTAATCTAGCAGCAATGAAATGCACACGAACACTACTACAAGATATTTTATTGTCAGTAGCCACAGGTTTTAAACTATTACAATTCACTGAATTCGGGTAAGGAGGGCTGCAGTACAATCTTTTTATTAACGCGGTTAAACTTACGAGACTACGACTAGACTAGTGCACTCTTTGGAGTCTGGAAGCGAACAGAACAATACAATGAAAATCGAGTCTGTAATACAATGTGGGCGGAAGGAACACGCGTTTACAATCTATTTCCGGTTCTGGAAGTTTCTAGAAGATTCTAACTGGTTCTACAGTGCTGCCTCTAGTGTCGAGAGGCGATTACTACGACATTCATTCATAATATAACATTAACTCATTCATAAAACAGCGCCTCCAGTGTCGGGAAGCGCAAGCAGTTATCGAAATTAGGCGTAAATCGTTCGTTGATGCTGACGCCCTCTATTGGCGAGTGACACACACGTTAGGATGCTTGTTTAGACTGCTTCCGCTGCGCGACAACAGAGGACGCTACTTGTATATCAGTCACATAATATATTAATTATATATTAAGGCCAAGTAATAACAGCCGCACGGGTCGATCGATCAGGTTAAGCTACGCTTGCCATGCTCGGTCCGTGGATGGGTCATCTATACATACCGAGATCCCTCCGTGCCTCGGAAAAGCACGTTAACGGCTGAACCCAATAACCTATCTATCTCCAATTTTGGCATACTGGAGATAGTTTTACTGAAAATAGGTTATTGGGTTCGGTAGTAAGTCGTTGGTCCCGGCTGTCATTCTTGGATCTTTGACAGTCGTTATGGGTCATCAGAAACCCGAAAGTCTGACAACCAATCTTACCAAGGGGTATCTTGTTCCCAGTAAGAGGGTTGTGGATGTCAGATAGTGGTCCATGTAAAATACTGGTATTCAGCTGCATCGGGTTAGACTGGAAGCCGACCTCAACATATGTAGCTGGGAAAAAGCTAGGCAGATTGATTAGTATACAGCCTTAATCTTGCTCAATTCATCACAATGTTATAGATTTTATTTTTATTTGCCACGATAGTAATAATAATGTATCAGGGGCTTGTGGCTAAGAAATAACAGCCGCACGGGTCGATCAATCAGGTTAAGCTACGCTTGTCGCGGTTGATCTGTGGATGGGTGACTATCTTTACATATCAAGACCCCTCCGTGCCTAGAAAAGCACGTTAAACCGTTGGTCCCGGTTGTCATTCGTGTATCTTTGACAGTCGTTACCGGTCGTCAGAAGCCCTAAATTCTGACAACCAGTCTTAACAAGGGGTATCGTATTACCCAGTAACTGAGTTGTGGAGGTCAGATAGGCAGTCGCTCCATGTAAAATACTGGTATTCAGCTGCATCCGGTTAGACTGGAAGCCGACCCCAACATAGTTGGGAAAAGGCTAGGCAGATGATGATAGTAATAATAATGTATCAGTATTTGGAGGCGTTGTATTTTCTTTTGTTTTGCTTCCATCTTTTTTCATGTCGAAAAGACATAATCGTACAGTGGAATTCGAGACAAGCTATAATAAGGAATCCTTTGGATATATAATGTGTGGCTTTCAAGTTTAAAAATTTGAGCCAACTCATCATCTGCCTAGCCTTTTCCCAACTATATTGGGGTCAGCTTCTAGTCAAACTGGATGTAGCTGAATACCAGTATTTTACATGGAGCGACTGCCTATCTGACCTCCACAACTCAGTTACTGGGTAATACGATACCCCTTGGTAAGACTGGTTGTCAGAATTTAGGGCTTCTGACGACCGGTAACGACTGTCAAAGATACACGAATGACAACCGGGACCAACGGTTTAACGTGCTTTTCTAGACACGGAGGGGTCTTGATATGTAAAGATAGTCACCCATCCACAGATCAACCGCGACAAGCGTAGCTTAACCTGATTGATCGACCCGTGCGGCTGTTATTTCTTAGCCACAAGCCCCCAAAATTTGAGCCAACTAATTTCAGCTAAAATCCTACTTCCTAGTATTATTATAAACGCGAAAGTTTTTGAGGATGAATGGATGGATGTTTGTTACTCTTTCACGCAAATACTTTTGAATGGATTTGTATGAAATTTGACACAGATATCGTTTATAGTCATTTATATTTCTCAGAAAATCTTGATTGTGTCAATATTGATGTGACATTTATTTGATCCAACTTATTCCAACCAGCTGATATATTACAGATTAGTAAAATAAAAGTATAAATAAAACCTATTTTAGGTACTTAACAAGTACTTGCAACAATATTTCAACATTCGTCACTTCAGTCCTCCGTTTAATAAATTTTCACTTGCACAAAAAAAAATATCTTGCACAGCGCGCTACACTCCCAGTAAAAATGGCGCATGGCGTGAATGGCCAGCGTGCCGTCACTCACTCAAGTGATGTTCACACACGTGATCGGTTTTACGAAGTTTCCACTGGAACAGACACGGATAATAAAGTTGTCAGCGTTAATCTATTCCAGTCCTACCGCACTATATTTACAAGGGTTAAAATGTGGGAAAACGAAAAGTAACTTCGAGTTTGAGTCAATTTACTAAAATTTATTCTAGAGGTGAAACTGTTTGGGTTCGTGACGAAATTTCCTTTTAGATTTTAATGGGATCAAGCACAGGATCAAGTATGAAATGGGCTTTGAAGGTTTTTCCAATAATTTATTCCATATCAGAAAAAAACAGTCGTATCGGGAATTTTGTTTTATAATTTACTTTTTGGTCGTCGGAATTCACGTTTTTCTTGGTTAAGGCTAAAACGGCAGGTACCCCGGGAAATTCATATTTCCTTACGCTTTTTGCAATTTTCAAGTCAGTATTAAGTTATATGCTGATCAAAATATGATTCGCAACCGTAAAATATATGTATTCACAGAATTTTAATAACTAAAGTCATCAATACAACTCTTTACCGAGACCAAGACCAGGTAATTCTATTGAGTGACGATTTCATGAAATCTTGACAATTAGGAATATATAAACTTATGGAGTTGTATTACTGATTTTGTTGATTATAATTATGTAAGTTCATATTTGTTACGGTCTTGAATGATACTTTAATCAACATACAACTTAATGCTGACTTGCAAATTGCAAAAAACATAAGAAAGTTTGAATTTCGCGGGCTAGCTGGAGCTTCCCCGTTAAGTCAAAACTAAATCAGCCGACAAAATGAATAATGGATTTTATCCCTAATACCTAAAATACATATAATTCATTTAATATTCCCTTAAAATCGGAACTAAAATTAATCTTTTTTTCCGCAGTATCGTCAGCGCAGCGGGAACTCGGCAAGGGTTCGCCTACAAATGCGTCTGCGACGGCGTCACCGGCCGGTTCCGTGGACAACGCGATCCGGTCCGGAGCAGCCCTTGACGGTCCGAGGCCCACGCCCCGGACCGGGCCGTACTTTGACCTGATGGCGTCTAAGAACGTGACAGCCTTGCTGGGAAAGACGGCGTACTTGAATTGCCGGGTCAAGAATTTAGGGAATAAAACGGTATGTTTGCTGTTTTTTATTGGTTCTGTTATGTACCTATGTGAACATTTTTATTATTTTTTTTTGATACAGTTATTTACATAACATAGGTAAAACGTTTTGGATGTCTTACCTTATCATCGTTTACTATCAGGTGAGATAGTGGTCAATACGAGCCTATTAGCCTACATAATAACAGAAAAAAGAACTGAACCTAAAAACGCGTTGTATCTAAGGCATAATACCTAACGGTGGCTTTGTAGCGTTAACGTAAAATCATACACAAAACAATCAGTTGTGAAAAAGGTTAAGGCGGAGACTGATTTGCAACGTTTGTTTGTTATGTATCGAGTTTTTGTAACACGTAGTCAGTGCAGCGAGCCGATCCGCTCGATGCGAGCATTGCGAGTGCATGTGTATAAACAAGTCAGTACAGGTTGACAAGTCGTCGCAAGCACAACGTATCTCGTTTTACTCTGTTTTCCAAAATAAAAATATAGTTTTCCAAAGTAAAAATGTAATGGGATACTGAAAAACACTTTTAATTTATTAACAAATACAAAGAAATACAGGTCAAGTGCTCAAAAAGAACGTTCGCCACGTTTAGAGTAGCGCCGTTTAGTAACAAGAAATGGAGCGCGCTTGAGCCATGTGCTCGAAGGGAGCGTTCGCCGCGTCTGGTGTATCGCCGTATCGTTGTAACCAAGCTAGCCTCGAATTTACAAACAAACGTTGCAAGTCAATATCCGCCTTTATGCTGAAAAGAGGACAGGATTCTAAAGCTAGAGCTTGTAAATCTATTAGTTTTTAGTTACCTAACTAAGGACTTATTGTAAACGCGGGATGTTTGAAAGAGTTACCGTGGCCCCTGGAGCAGGCAACTAAAGGAATACGGGTGGGTTTTAGTCAGTAAAAGTCTGACACGCACTCCCGCTCAGCCCAGAGCGGGAGAATTCATTTGATGATTTCCCACTCAAAAAGAAAATGGCTTTCCTGTAAAAATATTATCTTTATTAGTATTATTTTAGTAAACAAAAATAACCTGTATTTTCTAAATATAATGACTCATGTTCTTAGGAAAGTCTCACACAAAATCATAAGCCAACCATTGCCGACTCCGAAATTTCCCGAGCAACAAAGCACAGACAATACCGGTGCAACCACGTCCGTCCCAAGATTCCTTCTTAAGTTTATGTCTCACGTGAAATGATGCTAAAGATAAAAGGCCGCGATAACACATCCCGTCGTTTCGCACGTGTCTGGCTAGATTTATGTCTGTGGCTATGGATATGTTCTCTCTTTTGGGGATTCTCCTTGTCATAATATTTTAGGTTATATGGCAAATGTTTGCGTCCAAAGTTAGAGAGCCAATGTTGGTGCATTTGTGATATATTGCTGTTACTTTCATTGAAGTGCTTTGCGGTTAGTGGTAAGCTGAATCCACTTATTATTAATACATATGTCAATATCCAATGGCAGACAAAAGCCTGTAGCTTAATTAACCTGTCCAACTTCAGGACATGAATTAATTATTATTGATAATTCTTAGTAATTGGGGAAAGCAGTTCAAAAGCAGTTGATTTTTATAGAAATTCTGTACCTACCAGATGCATCTCGTCTCGCAATAACTTCGGTATTGGTTAGCGACCTATGTATGAACTAAGATGTTCTTTAAACTATCTTAGGACAAAATGGCTCCTGAAACAAAAAAAATCGGCCAAGTGCGTGTTGGACCACGCGCAATGAAGGGTTCCATAGTTGGGATGAAGAAAGAAGAGACAGAATTATCCCAAGGACAAACTTAACATTGTAGTTGAAAAACACGTTCTCCCATACATTTCAACTGCAAATGTAAGTTTGTACGCACAATATTGAGAGATTTACCATGCTATTTTAAGATCATAGACTTCTTATAGGTTTTCCTGTTATCTATAAGTATAGAACTATTTTCTATATTATTAAAAAAATTAGGCTCAGTAGTTTTGATATAATGTCACAACTTTATTTTTTATTTTCTTATTTGCTTCCCAAAAGTGACACCATATTCAAAATTCATTTATTTACGTAACACGTCCGTGTTTGAGTCACAGAAATTCACATGTGTACCTAATTTTAACTTAATCGGTCCATTACATTCGGAGCAAATTGGCCGTGACAGACAGACACACGAGTGATCTATAAGTGTTCCTTATTTTCTCTTGAGGTGCGGAATCTTAAAAATAAATTAAAACATACATACCAACAGCCTATCAAC
This sequence comes from Fissipunctia ypsillon, assembly GCA_947568875.1. Taxonomy (NCBI): domain Eukaryota; kingdom Metazoa; phylum Arthropoda; class Insecta; order Lepidoptera; family Noctuidae; genus Fissipunctia; species Fissipunctia ypsillon. The sequence continues at coordinate 6,486,015 of OX387651.1, read as the reverse complement.
TATTAAAACTCTAAAAACCGCTGTTAATATCTGTATCATAAAATTACCTTCTCAAACTTACAGAAAATCAAATTACTTCAAAACATTACTGTTGTGCCGACGCACATTCTCGCACACAGCACTTATTCGTACTTTAAGCGCTCGTACGGTAAGCACTCGTACGGGTAACAATACAGACGTGTGCGAGTAACCTCGAGTACGCACCACCGTACTAACGAGTTACCCTTATTTCAACAGGCAACGTCCAATTTACATAGCGGTGTACCACAAACTCCTCGCTTAAAATGAAACGTAACAATAGTACAATGAAACTTTAAAGTCGGTATTGTGCTCAACTTTATAAATAAAAGTCTCATTAGGTGAAGTCGCCACATCCCACGTAAATACAAGTCGGCCTAACGAGATCTCTCTCTCTTTCACACGGGTTTTAATGCGAACGCTATCATCAACGTTTCTGAATTTATGTGCTGGACGGTAATTGGTTTCAGGTAAACGGTTTCCGTGTTTTTAATAACTTTACTGGTGACTCGCTCTTGTATATTTTTGAATTCAGAGGATTTATAACTTTAGGTGTCGGATTTGGACCTTTCTACGTTAGCATGTTAGTTTTCGACATAGGTCACAGAATAAGCAATCTGAAGTGGCTATAGGCCGGTCATATTAGTCGTAGAACCGAAGACTGTTGGGGTAGACGTGTTCTTGAGTGGAGACCGCAAATCGGTAAACACATATGCCTCAGGCTAGGTGGAGCGACGATCTTCGCAGGGTGGCTGGTTGGATGAGAGTTGCCGAGAATCGAGCTGAATGGCGTGCAATTAGAGAGGCCTATGTCCAGCAGCGAACTGCTGTAGACTGATGATGATGACGATGACTTAAGTAGATATTACGTATTGTCTTCTTCTTAGCATTTCGACGGCAATCTAAATGGACTTGGCCCAGAATTCGGCTTCGTGTTTGGCGCCATCACTAGCGTCCATCAGTTCCTGTAACGTGCAGATGACAGAACACGCTGGGCACGATATTTAGTGTGGTAGATTGGCTGTTTGCTACTCAACTATCTAATTCTATTCGCCTCAATGCCCAAAATATCTATAATCAATTAAATAGTAAAAATAATGATTAAACAAGACTTGATTTTTTTCCGTAAGGGCAATAAAGTGGGAGAGAAAGCGGTGTTGACTGCCTGGCTGGTCTAGTGGTCGCAAGCGCTACCGCTAAGCATGAGGTCCTGAGTCCGGTCCCCAGGTCGGGGAAAGTGTTATTGGGATTTTCTATCTAAAATTTCTCAGCAACAGCCCGTAGTATGAATTTGTGCCCGGTTGATGGCAATAGGGTCGCCCCGTATTACATAGGACTTAAACGTTACTGGCGAAATGAAGGTGTACTATAGGTACACCTCTGCCCAACCCTTCGGGGAAACGAGGCGTGATGGTAGGTAAAAAGCGGTGTTATTCACTTTCCAAACGTTCACTTCACATAACTTTTCCAAGCGTTGAGTAGGTATAATGAAAGAACGAGATCTCAACTAAATATCAGAATAAATATAATAAAGGGGAAGGGAGGTTATGTTGTGTACTTGTGTACACGGTTTGCATTGTAACGATAATTACAACAAATGTCCTTGTATAACTCGGTTATATTTCAGGCCAGGGCCTCAACCACCATTCAATTACACGATAAAACTAAATCACATAGCTTTAGGTTATTAATTAATAGAGAAACATTATACCTAAAAATATTAAACAGCGTCATTTAGAAACCTACATAATACATTCATACACTCACGCCTTTTCCCCATGGGGATAGGCAAAAACTACGAAACCCCACCTGCTATGATCCTATGTAAAAAAAGTTTACAAATCTATTCTTGAAAAAAAAAAACTTATTGTTTTAAAATGTTTTACTTTAAAAGACTTTGTCTATCCCAAATATTAAACTAAAAAGGCTAAAAAAGCACTACCTAATGGATACTGTCTCCAAGAATATCCAACTAAGCTAAACAAAAAAACAAAATCCACCTTCATTAAGAACTATAATGATAGCTCCAGTTGAATAAGAACAAAGCTTTGGAACCCACCTAATGCTAACGGCAGTACAATTTACGATGTTATACCATTAAGGTTCCAATTTCCCTGCTCGGTTATAAGCTATCGCTAATGTAATTCTTCTAGTTTTCTTTTTTTTCGTCAAACCAAAATGAGTTTTCGTTAACTACCTCATTTCCCTGCGCAATATTAAAGGCCAGTCGAGCATCCGGTTGCCAAGAATATTTAGGAGATAATGCCACAAGATTGCAATTAGTTTTAGATTCCTTGCATACGTTTTATTGTGGCTGTGATAAATAATAGCTTTTTCCTCATTTAGGAAGTGAAACTGCCTTTACTCTTGTTTGATAGCTATAATCGGATAAATATATATATATATATATAGGTTTGTTTTTATTTATGTTTACAGTGTGAATGCGTGGAAAAGAAATCTCTGGAAGTCCTGATCCAATTACAAAAATTCTCTCACTAATAGAAAGCTGTTGCCGAGCGCCATAGTTTAATATGATATAATAATTATGTCTATATTTGAAACACGCGGACAAATTCGCGGGTAGAAGTTAAAATTATAATATAATAAATGAATATTATTCTTTCTTTCTTTATTTTCTGATAAATATATTACTTTAAACTTATGGGTAGATATTCGAATGCCTCATCAGTCTAGCAAAATCTGGGTCATACTATATAATAGGCACCTGCTAGGGAGGTACAGCTCTGCAGTTATGATTGGCATTATATTTTTTCTAATTTATTTATTTTCTTTCAGTTAAACATGCAAGTATCGTGGGTACGACACAGAGATATCCATCTGCTGACTGTCGGCCGGTACACATACACGAGTGATCAGAGGTTTAGAGCTATTCACTTGCCACATTCCGAGGACTGGACTTTACAGGTAAATATTCCAAAACATACCGTATTATAATGTATGAAAATACTAATTTGCTTGTGTAATTAATCTTAGAATATTGGAATATCTTATAGCTTGTGGCTAAGTAATAACAGCCGCACGGATCGATCGATCAGGTTAAGCTATGCTTACCACGTTTGGTCCGTGGATGGGGGACCACCTTTAAGTACCGATACCCCTCCGTGCCTCGAAAAGCACGTGAAGCCGTTGGTCCCTGATGTCATTCGTGGATCCTTGACAGTCGTTATGGGTCGTCAGAAGCCCAAAAGTCTGACAACCAGTCTTACCAAGGGGTTTAGTGTTACGGTACGTTCACACGGCGTCGAGTGTTTCTCTACCGAATCGGTTTTTTGCAGGATTCGGATTAGTGGCAACAGTATTTCAATGAATGAGTTCACACATGCATTCAGTTTCAAGACACGGAAAAAAAACCGAATCTTGCTGAAGTTGACTCCCGATTTTGCGACTACAAACCGATCCGGCCGTACTGCAAAATGATCCGGTGCTTACCCAGTAACTGGGTTCGCTCCATGTAAAATACTGGTATTTTGGCTGCATCCAGTTTGACTGGAACCTGACTTCAATAAATATAATTGAGAAAAGGCTGGACAGGTGATGATTAATCTTAGAATATTATTATAATATTCATAAAACTTCTTCTATAACATTATACTGTGCATATTATTATTACTAAGTATGCAGTGAAATGAATCAACACACGGAATCTTTAATTACACGGAATATAGCAATTGTTATCCGGGGTATCAATTTGCAAAACAAATACAGTAGGTAATTATTTTAAATGAAACCGTGAAAAGACTATTTGCCCACACATCTTCCACTACCAATGCACTTTAGAATACAATCAATTCCCATTTCAGCAGATGTTACAAAAAGAAAATTGTATAAAAGAGCCGTGTTGATAAACACAGTAGGTCCGTAAAGTGTTTTGGCAACTCAAGTGACATACGAGCGCTCAAATAATAAGATCTAAGCCTCCATGCTATAGGGCTAAACTTCGCTACATGTTCAAGTATCCACTTTAAATCTTAATCTATGTTTTGGCTACTAGCCATGAGATAAGAAGCAAGCTTTCCGATATTCCTTTCTTCAAATCATACAACAAACTAATAAGCATGATAAGAGATTTAATGGAGATAAATGTAACTTTATACACGTCGTGTTCATAAGAGGAAACGCAGTCACGTGGTCATTGGCGTAATTATATGTATTTTTATTGTTCTAAAATTAGTATAATTATGCCAGAAAACAAAACATAGGGCATGGCAGTGGTAGATATAGATCAAACTGTCACATGTACCCATAGCTGCAGGAGACTTATAAAGAATATACCAAACGAAAGTAAAAGAAAACCGAATTATGGGCGATATAAAAACAGAAAATGACCAATAAATTTTGGACTCAAAATGTATATACCAGACACCACACACATTATATCGTAAAAAAATATTTGGACTAGTATCATTAACGCCCTGGTTAATGATACTAGAATAGAATAGTCATAAATATTATTTTACAAACATACAAACAAAAATATTTATGACTATAACAACGTTGTTGGCGTAGTTATATATTTTTATATTTCTAAAATTTGTATAATTACGCCAGAAAACAAAATATTGGGACATGGCAGTAGTGAATAATATACATAAAACTGTTACATGTACTCATAGATGCAGGAGACTTACAAAGAATAGACCAAATGAAAGTAAAAAAAAAGAAAACATGTGATGTAAAAACAGAAACCAAGTTTGGACTTATCATGTATACATATGGTCTATTTATTCATACACAAAATCTCATACTCATCATTAAAAACAACTTTTACTATGGGACAAAACCGGAAATCGCGAATAAAAATCTGCTGTTCTCTACATTTTGACGAGTTGTGCGAACATAAATGTAGGGATAAGCTGATTTTCTTTTCGCGCAGGCCTGGCCTGTCAGAAAGCGGGCCGTGGGACTGCAGCATAAAATACCTACCAACACTAATTTTGTCTGTAAATAATGTTAAACATAACAAAAATAGATGCCCTTACTCAGGAGACTTAAATGTTGTTGTTCGGACATCAACACTTGATATTACACCTTAACATAAGCATAATGCTCGTATGTTAATAAAACAAAACAAACAACACATCCATTATTTTAACACATACAACTACACAACAACAATTACACCTACCATAATAATGTTAGAATTTAGAATTCACACTACGTTAACTACAGACATTTGTGAAAGGGGATCTATGTAAATATTCAAGTAACATTTACGTAAGATGTAATAACATTACAATTCAAATAAACCCCGACTTCAAATTATATTAATTGTACTTGAAATCACTGGAACGTTTGTTCTAGAGGATAATGGTGATGTAATAAGAAGTCCTTTATCTCTGAGAGTTCTAGAATATTGTGCTGAAAATTAAACTGTTGTGTTAAAGGGTTCCAATGTTTTGTCCCGAGAAATGTTCCAGTTAATCCGCATTATGACATGGTCGTTAATTTAATTACACCGGGTATTTTCTGTAACGGTTTCGAAATACAGAATTAATTTAAAGTCAAAATGGGAGTCCATGAATGTTTATTTATATTGAAATTTCGTGCAAAAATGCTCTTGTCTCATCAAATCTACCGGATGTAGGTACAAAAAATTCAAGAATATTATTTGAAAGAACTTTAAAATAAGTAGTACAAAATTTTATAAGTGATGCCAACGTTTTTCTTACGCTCACCAGAGCAGAAAATTGTCTAACACATTGCAATATTATTTTCTATACCGTTGGTTAAATTAAACGATGGCATGAGATATGCCTACGCTTTCTTCTACTATGTTGGGGTCAGCTTGCAGTCTGTAGGCTGTATACCAGTATCCACACTAATGTGCCCTATATACTATACTAGCTGTGCCCTGCGATTCCGTTCGCGTGTAAGTCGTAAAATACACAGAATACTAAAATAAAAGGCCACATTTTAATAAAGCTCTCTCGTCCCCCGACCCGTCACGTTGCATCGCCCACCCGCGCGATTCGTTTTCGCTTAGTATTTTATCTGAATTTTATTTTTGCTCGACCCCTAAGGGTCATATCGTGATGTTAACCTATAACTATCCTCGAGAATTGGGCTAGCAAACCCAAAAAGAATTTTTAAAATCCGACTTTTTGTTCACAAGTTTGTTGGTTTTAATTTTTTTGCGCGGAATCCTAACCATTTTTCTAAACTAAAAGTAACAACAAAGTAAGTAACAAAGGAACAGACAGACAGACGAAAATTTTAAAAATTGCTTTTTCGTTTATACTTTCACATTATTATTATTTCATTTATTATTTATTAGTAAAAAGTTGTTATTTTGACATCACTAACAGACACTTCAATTTTGTTTATTTGTATAGAGTACTTTTTATACTTACTTTTTCACGCCTAAATGCCTGAACGGATTTCGATGGAACTTAACACATGGACAGAGTGGTTTAGGCCATAGGATACTTTATCTCGGTGTTACATTCCCGTGTGATGATTTCTTACCTCCACGCGGGCGAAGCTAGTTTTACATGTTCCGGCCTGAGCTTCAGCTTAATATTCTATTTTTGTTACAGATCAAATATCCACAGCATCGGGATTCTGGCATATATGAGTGTCAAATATCTACGACTCCTCACATGAGTCATTTTATACATCTCAATGTTGTTGGTAAGTCGACACTTATTGGATTTATCTGTTGCCCTAGGCTTTGATATTAGAAGTTTATTGACTACCTGATGAAGACCCTTGAATCTAAATTATGTGAGCGTCTTTATATCGAACCTTATTTATTACATCCTTAAATATTTTAGAGTTACTACCAAAATGGTTACTTTTTTTCTTGCTTCAGAATTTCTGAGTCCCATGGTTTCTTAATTAGATAATTAATAAAATCTTATGTAAACCGCACCGCACAATCTTTTGATCGGATAATAGAATAGCAGGCATCCCTTTGGTATCAAGGCCAGGCCACAATGAAATTACAAGCGATCGTAAAGTCGGTATCAGTGAACTTTTTCAATTAATACAACTTCTCAAACCTCAAAATTAATTCTGAAACTCAAAACCGAATGTAAAATATCGATAAGTTCTGCGTTTCTAATTTTCGAAACAGGACTTTAGTTTATATTGTGCTCGTAAAATCTCTAATTAGTTGAATATATTCTACGAAACAAACCTTTTAAATGGCCCCTTGTAAACTGAAAGTACCTAATAGGCTGTGTCATGACTCCAGTGTTTACTACCCGTATTTAATTATTGTAAACTATTGTTATGACAGTAAACATAGTCGAAACCAGCCCGAAATTAATGTTGAGCGACAGAATATTTATTGAAGAAACAGTATTATTATCTATACGGTAATTATATTTTCCGTAAATAATCGGTACAAGCTATTACACAAAATATTACATTTATGAAAACTTGTGAATACTGTAACGCAATACTGAGTGTGTTTAGGCAGAAAAGTCGTTAAATAATATTAAATGTAGGAGTATATGTCTTTAAAAATTAAAGCCATCGAAAGGTCTATGAGGCTTAGAGCGCAAACTATTATTACGTCACAAAAGTAGACCTACATGAAAGCAAAATGAGAGCGTATACATTATTTAGAACTCTTAGAGCAAGTATCTATACGAGACCACTTAGAGCCAAGGCCAATGAAAGGTCAAATTGTACCAAAATTGTTTGAAATAAGCTTCAAGAGATAAAGACGAGAAATGTGTAGGTGAACTTTTACGTCATGATCTCCCAAGTACCATTGAGGCCAAGGTCTGGTAATGCCTTCAAATACCAGTGCCAAACCTAAGTAAATACCAGTATCAACTTTTCGTTTACCGTTAATCATAGCTGTGTGTTTATGACTCAAGCGTTTGCGTCAGAAAGTTAGTGAACTTAGAACAAAATGTTTATGTTAGTCATGTTAGGCCAAGTCGGTTAATTAAGTGCGACGTATTATGGGCACGCACGCAACTTATGGGGGCTATAAGAAAAACAAAACACTGACGACTTTTTCGTTATTAAGGAATGTTATATTTGATGGTTTTGTGCATTAGGGAGGAAACTATGGTATTCTATTTTGAATATTAATATTTTATTTACGATACAGTTTTAATAGATGCCAAAGAACCTGATAAGTACTAAAAATAATAGTTCAGTATTTCTTTGAATATTTTGAATCTTAACCAAACAGTGCAACATTTAGTTCAACAGAGTAGTATTGAGGAAAGGATAAACTCATTTAAACTTCAGATGTAGAAGAACGTACAGTTTATGATATTGTTTTTTATTGTTACAGAACCAACAACAGAGATAATTGGTGGGCCGGATCTCTACATTGACCGAGGCAGCACCATTAACCTCACATGCGTGGTTCTATACTCACCAGAACCACCCGCTTACATATTTTGGAATCACAATGATGCGGTAAGACCTTTAAAATTTCTAATAGAAGTGTAGTAACACTCTATAGTACTACAATCTTTCGCAAATCAATAGATGAAATGTTGAAAAGATAAATAAACTAGAATGATACAATTCGCAATTCAACGATATTAAAATGTATTTATAACCCAACACTTCTAACACAACTCTTAAATTTAACAATCTAGATGTAATTCAATTTGTCAACAACATAATCCGAATCACCTTATTAATAATATCCAATCCAACAGTTTTATAACATGAAAAACAGGAAAATGTATCCAATCTAGAAAATAGTATTAATCCTATTACCATAAAACATGGAATGAATAAAATGTGTACAGATAATAAGCTACGACTCCCCGAGAGGGGGCGTGTCGGTGGTGACGGAGAAGGGGGAGACAACGACCTCATTCCTGCTAATCCAGCAGGCCAGACCATCAGACTCCGGGACGTATCAGTGTAACCCGAGCAATGCGCAGTCGAAGAGCATCGTGGTCCATGTGCTCAATGGTAAGTTGGACGTTAGACTGGTGGCTTGTAATTTTGGTTTCTTTCTTTATATTATTTGATAATAGAATTTTTTGATTTTGAGTGTGGAAAACAATTCTCATGATATAGGTTACTACGCCTACATAGATCCTACCCTTAAAGTGACAGGGATTTATTGTTTTTTAATATTCTCTTCATTTATTCTAATTTTATTTCCTATTTAAAAAGTTAGCGAGAGCTTTTATCAAAGCAAAAACACTGAATATTTAACATCACCATTAAAGTCAAGCCTAATAACATTGACATTTTACGAAGCCATACTTTACAAGATGTCGCTATTAATGATTCCCTTATCAAAAATCTGTATAATTTAAATTTAAATAATACATTTATAAAATCCTAAATCTTGGCGATTCGTAAAGAGCATCCCGATCTTCATGATAAATGACGTAAGATAAAGGAAAGAAAATACATTTTTAAAACCTCGCAACGAATAAAAAATTAATGCTAAAGACTATTATCATTAAAGCAATGAATCAACGAAATTTTATATTTCTTTTTAATGTTGGGTTCGCGGTTAGGAACAATGAGTAAAACTGCGATGTAATAAGGTGTTTTCATGTTACACACCATTTATCACTTGCTTGAGTCGAGAACGAACTATCAAAAAGAAACTTGAATGTATTCATTCTTAAGTAATTCGATTTTCTTTTACTGTGGATCTAGATTTGCGATATCTATTAAAGGTATTTGTTTTGAGCTACGAATCACAGCAGTATAAAATAATTTTACAATTCCAGTCATTACAGGAATTCATTTTTTTTTTGTTTTCCGATTTCTATTCCCTCTCCAAAATTGTGATTCAGATTGTCTTTATCGCCAGTGACTGGTTTTATTGCGCTGTTCTTCATCCCTTAAGGGATAGAATTTAAATTCTGTTCCATCTATTTGTTCCGCATCTTAATCTACGATTAGCGATTCAAATCCTGGTTTATTATTTGGAATACTCTAATTCAGGTTACGTCTAATTAAATTAAGTAGGTTTGGGTAAAGTAGGTACTCTATGAATCACATTTTCCGTGAAAATTAATCAGTGTTACCCATTGCTCAGTGAATGAATGAGGCATAAGTTTAGGAATTGGTAATGACTAAGCATGTTAACCGTCGTAAAATGTCCCTCATTTTCTATCACTTCTTTCTAACAGACAACAAACTCTGCTGTCCTTTTTTCTATACGTATAACCTGATTCTCTTCTATATTTGTTTTGTTGCTACCAATATTGTTGAGAACAGTTTTAATTTTTGCCAAAGAAGCAAATTCGATTTTTCCTTTATCAGGTGAATACCCTGCGGCGATGCAGCGAGGAGGGCAGGCTTTCGCACCGACGTCGCCAACGCACTGCTTGGTGTTGGCTGCTTGCCTCTTCCTTACGCTCTCTTGACACATACGATTCTTTAACTAAATGTAAATACAAGAGTTTTATCAAAATCAGTCGCTTATATTGACAATACGGACATAATGAAGATAATATCTTTGCCCACAACTGTCAATACACCCGACTGAAACATTTGCTATTTTATAGTGTGGGTTGTGTTATGTACAATATAAAGTAAATCCAAGAGCAAGTAGAACATGCTTGTTCCGTATAGTGTTGTATATAGTGTAATATAAAGCGTGTTAATCGTATTAATTTATTTGTAATGGTAATTAGTCTTGATTTCCAACATATAAAGAACCCTTGTCATTCTATGATTAAACTTCCAGATAAATGTTACTTTTATCAGGAATGTAACGAATAATTTTTATTACCTTGATTGGCAAATAAGATTCGAACGTAATATTCATGTTTATGATAGATGTGTATTAGAAAATGATGATGAAAATATTAATCCATTGAAAGGACATAAAGATAGTGGACACAGGAATGTATAAACAGCTGACAATACTACGTTTAAAAACTCAAAATGTTTAGAAATGAAAATGTAAATAGTTGAGGTTATACGAATCACTCTATCTAGCCTTTAATAATATCTGTATTAAGTGATGTAAATTGTAAGTAAGTTTTTAGTAAATTTGTGAATCTAAACGGTGTTGTAAATAGTATTTGTAAGAGAGCTTTTTCAAAGGGGTCATTATAAACATAAAATTGAATTTAAGGTATGTCACCAACTGCAGAATGAAATTGATACTACTGAAATGAAATTGTTGACAAAACATCCATACATATTATAGAACTTATTTATCACAATGATGAATAAGCATTCAAAATTGCATATCGAATTAAACTTACTCAAGAGATTTTGGATTTTACCACATATGTGTGGTATAGGACCCATTTGAAAAAGGTAAAGTATTGTATAATAAATACACTATAAAATGATAGAGTAGATAGATGTAAGCGTAAACTAGGAGAAAATATTTTACATAGTTAGAAAACAATTCTGATTTGAAATCGAAAATTGTTTGTGTACTTTAATATTCTTCCTGTGACCGATATATTTCTATAAATAATAACGAAATAAAATACGTAAAATCTTCGATTTGTGTAAGTTTCGTTGCATATTAAAGTATTACTTATTTTATTTTATGGAAATTGTATAATAACCTAAGTAGTCTTGACCCCCGTCCCCTTATTTTTTAAGAATCGTTACTTATTATGAAAATATTAAAGTGCTTTCTTGACAGATACTGTCGTTAAAATATTTTTCATTTCCACAACTGTACATAAAAGCTGTCCAGTTTAACTCCGCTGAATCTCGACGTAAAATAACGAAAAAAAAATCATTGAAAGTGTTTTTTCTTGAATTAGGATATTGACAGATCTCGATAATTATAACCAGTTATTATTATGTCAAAAGTTTATTATTGTATACAAGTAACAATAGTATTAAATAAAACTCGTTGTATGTATTATGATACCTGACGGTGCGGTGCTCCGCATAATATAATTACATGTGTAATAAACATTATAAAGAAACAATAAAGTTTTAAAAAAATATTTGCATTTTCTCTATCAAAAATGATTGGAATTTACCAACCGCTCAATGCAATTATCTTAAATTCCTTATCTCCAAAGTTGTGGTAAATCCGTAAGTCCAACTTTTAGATCAAACATTTTGCAAGGGGTCTGGTCTAGCAGTCAACTTTTACCATAATAATAATTTAGTCATTATTGTAATGGTGAAAGTGGACTGATGTTAAAATTTTGAGAATTGCAATATTTTTTTTTTTTGCATTTCACGATAACGTAGTAGTAGTTGACTTCAGAAAAGTGAAATCTTTATACCTACTTCATGACTATGTGACCGGCTGCTGCGCCCATAATACCCTAATGCACTTTGGTGTTATAATCGGAAAGGATTAGATACAAGTTCCAGGGGATCTAGCTTTGTGACTATAAAAACTGAAAATAAAGACGAGTTATAAAGAAGAGAGTAAAACCGCCCACTAAAACATTTGCGTTATTCTATATACTTATAGAAAACTGAAGAGGTTGTTTCTTTGTTTGTTTGGTTGAACGCACTAATCTCAGAAACTTCTCGTTCGAATTGAAAAATTATTTTATGGTTAGATAGCCCATTTATTGAGGAGGGGCGGAGCACAAATGAAATGTTTTGCAAAAACGGGGAAAATTTATTCCTTTTGAGAGCTTCCGTTGCGAGCGCTGCGTAAACCGTTAAAGTTACGCAAAAATCATGTATGACGGAATTATTTCTCTTAAAAAGTTCTAAAAAAAAGTTCGCGGTTGCATAAATGTCTATCTTTTAAGATTGGCTCACTATAATTTCTTTAATAGTAATCAAATTCGTTAAAAAATAATGCATTATTTACGAAGGTGTTTTCATAAACATGGTATTAATCCTTATCCAAATATATAGTTTCATAATCAAGGTTGATTAAGTACATGTAAATTCGTTTTTAAATTATTCGAATCGGACCTGTTGTTTAGAAATTACGACGGGAATAAAAATGCTTAAAGTAAGAAAAATGCGCTTAGTCTATTAGTTACTTACACTTTTTATTTGTTATTGACTGTTCGAACGCGCTAATATCTGTCACTACCAGTCGAATTTGAAAAATTCTTTTTGCACATTATAGCCCAATTCTTGGATGGCTAAAGGGTATGTAACATTACGCAAGGACTCTTAGAAGCCGAACAAAAAGAAAAAAGTAAGAAAGAGTGCTGAGTGAAAACGAAGTAACAGCGCGGGCAGGCGATGCGATGCGACAGGGTGGGTCGGGGGAACAAGAAATTTCACGCGGACGAAGTCGCAGGCGGAAGCTAGTTATACATATATGTATTTTAATATGAAGAATATCAGTTTTTATGAGACGTTCAATAATTTTATCAATTTCTATCATTTTCCAAAAATTCTGGCAACATCTAAACTTACAGAGATGAACCTTAGTGACGCACTGACTGTCAGATACCGTAGGCATATTATTAGGGTGAAAGGAACCATAAAAAATGGTTTAATTGGTAACAATACAATTTTACATCTTTTAAAAGGACCGGTGAAATGCCCAAACAATGTCTTTTATAACTAGCGACTCGCCTGCTGCTTCGCACGGGTGCAAGCAATGTACTGATGTGGCAACATGTCAAAACATTGAGACACAAAAAGCTCCAGAAATAAATTCTCTAAATGATGGTGAAAACCGCATCAAAATCCATTGCGTGGTTTAGAAGGAATTAGCGGAAAAACAGACAGACGCGGAAAGCGAATATAAATATTAAATTATTTGACTGTTGTTATCTCAAATGTAAGAGGTCTATCTATTCATACATGATATCTCTTAAGAGTGATTGTACTCATCATTATGACAAATTTTTACTATGGAACCAAACCTGAAATCACGAAAAAAATCAGCTGTCCCTACATTTATGTTCACACAACTCGTCAAAAATGTAGAAAATGGCTGATTTTTTTTTCAAATTTTGTAGTTTGGGCCCACAGTAAAAGTTGTTCATAATGATGAGTACGATGGCCTCATAAAACACGTTAACTGCCACACAATAGACATGTGGCGGCATATCTACATCGCCACAATGGAACGCGTCACACTGACGTCACGCAAAATCCTGCATCGCTCAATCAGAGTTTACCGCGCGACTAGCATATATACAACATCCCGACATCAACCGTCGGGTAGTAGCCCACCAGACAACACCCGTCTGGTCGGAGGATCCTCCATTTTCATACAGGGTGAGTGAACTTTACACCCTGTTCCTCATGTCCCTATAGACATAATAGAAAATTTATTGTCTGCGGTCACCGGTGACCGGAGTGGCAGTGAACCTGTAAGAGATTTCGTATATGAATAACAGATAGACATCATAAATAATGTGTTAAAAAACAGTACCTAAGCAAAAGTAAGTAAGTAAGTATCTCAATGTGTCACTGGGATTCATTTTATAATACTCAAATGTGAGCCACCTAGAGTTTTACACAATCTAGGAAGGATTGTGTAAAACTCCTATACAATCCTACACAATCCTTCCTACTAATATTATAAACGCGAAAGTTAGTGAGGATGGATGGATGTTTGTTACTCTTTCACGCAAAAACTACATAATATATTTGAACGAAATTTAACATACAGATAGTTTATAACTTGCATTAACACATATGATACTTTTCATCCCGATATCCCTACGGGATCGAGACTTATGCGGGTGAAACCGCGGGGCGCTGCTAGTGTATACATAAACATGGCCATCTTACATCATGCCCTGCATGCTCTTATGTCAAGATGGAATGCATAGATAAGATAGAAGAAGAATATACGTAGGTAGTATATGGACCTTAGTTAAAGTATAAGCTATTTTATATATATAACATAACATCACGCCTGTAATCCCCGAAGGGTTAGGCAGAGGTGTACCTATAGTACACCCACATTTCGCCAGTTATGTTTAAGTCCCATGTAATAGGGGGCGAGCCTATTGCCATCTACCAGGCACAAATCCAGACTCCGGGCTGCTACTGAGAAATTCCAGGTGGAAAAACCCAATAACACTGCCCGACCTGGGTTTCAAACCCAGAACCTCATGCTCAGCAGTTGCGTTTATAAATGTATATCTATATATATATTTTAAGATCGCTTTTAGCGATAAGACCGACCTGTGTCACCATTTAAAAAAATTCTAATTTTTATCTATATCTGTACAAAAAATAAAACTGAAGTGTCTGTTTGTAATGTCAAAATAACAGCTTTTTACTAAATGCATATGAAAGTATATACGAAAAAGCATTTTTTTAAACTTTTGTCTGTCTGTTTGTTCCGTCTAATCTCTGAAACGGCTGGACTGATTCTGACGCACTGTTCACTGGTAGAGAGTTAATGTTATAAGAAGTTACTTAGAGTACTTTCATTTTAGAAAAAGAATTAGGGTTACGCACAAAAAATTAAAACCCATGAAATTGTGAACATAATCCGATTCAAATAAAGAAGGAAGTTTTGACATCCACGCGGGCGAAGCCGCGGGAAACAGCTAGTCTTTAATATTTATGGTGTACCTAATAAAGTGTATTCTTTCTATCTATCTTTTCCTATCACACTTTACCAAAAAATCTTTGATCAATAAGTTTCTTAACTTACAAAAATCATTACAATACAAGTACACGACCCTGTAAGGTGATTATCAACTTTTCCTATTAAAGCTTCCATAATCCTAAAACATACAAAGTAATTTTTGAAAGGAAAACCTTGGAAGCTGGGCATTTTATATTACTTCTGAGCTGTAAAACTTTTTTGTTTACATACAAAAATAAATCATGGGTAAAAAATGTTTTGGAGGCGGGGAAAACAAGGGACGAGCGAGCGATCTTATGAATATCTAATCGTTCTGAATGGAGATGAAAGATGTCTTCCCTAATTCGTAAAGACTTATTTACATGCTACATCGCCCGTATTTTCTGAAGAGTTCGGAGAATTAGATTTTTTCGTTTCATTTTGCAACAATGACTCACTTTCACTGAGAGTTTTTTAACAGTAGTTACAAAGGCTTTGTTCATTATGCTGGATTAGCGTGTATATTCTTTTGCAGTTAATCTACTGTGAATATTAGAAAATTGTGTTCAAAGAAGTGATAAAATATGTACGCATTCAGCGTAGGTACTGTAGTGATCTGCCAGGATGCCACGGCAGACCGCTACGCGTGTGGTATGTGTGTGGTGCGATTATCTACCAAATCACACACCGGAGTCCCATAATATTATTTTATTGCTTATAGAAAGCTTATTACATTTACTACGTAAAACTAGGAATGAATCAAAAGAAAACAATTTTACTATATGTCGTATTTTAAACTATTCTGTTTTACAATAAACCAGTGTTTGTCTTATCAGCCAATCAAACAATTCGCGGAGGTTTCATGCTGAAGGCAGGCCCGATTAAAGCCTCTACAGTACTTAATATAATTTTAATCTATACAAATACTAATATACTAATAATATTATAAAGAGCTAGATTTGTTTGTTTGTAAGAGATAGATTTGTTTGTTTGTAAGTTTATAAGGGGGTAATAACTGGAAGTAGGTACCAGTCGGATTATTTTTTTTTTGCATTTGATAGCTCAATTATTGAGGAAGGTTATAGGCTAACATCACGCTATGACCCTTAGGAGCCGAGAAAAATGAAAAAGTCAGATAGGACGCTAAGCAAAAACAAAGAAATAGCGCGGGCGGGCGATGCGATGTGACGGGGTGGGTCGGGGGGGGGGGGGGGGCAAGAAATTTCACGCGGACGAAGTCGCGGGTAGAAGCTAATAAAATATAAACATATACTAAAAAAATTGAAATAATAAATAAACTTATTTAAAAATATTAAATGACTTCAAAAAGAAATTAAATCAAAACAAAAAAGTAATTTCAAAAATTAAATCGACTTCAAAACGAAATTAACTCAAAATTATGAAACAACTTTAATTTCGGAAGTCGGTGTCTTGATATCTGTATTCTGTGTTTTTGCCACCGAAATTAAATTTATTTCATAATTTTGAGTTAATTTCTTTTTGATGTGGATTTAATTTTTTTTAATTACTTTTTTAAGTCGTAATTTTTAGTTTTAAGTAAAAACTGGAATATTTGTTTGTAATAAGTAGTTTATAGTTTTGTCGTAATAATTGCATTAGAATTTGACCAAGGTTTTGAGATGTTTTCCCTTTGACACTACACCCGCAGCTCGAATTAATAAGCCATACCGTCACACTTACACGTATTAGTTCATATCTTGAAAACTCCTGAACTGTTTTTGATGATACATGCGCTGTTCCCTAAGTTGAAGTAAATGTAAACCAATTAAACAAGAATGATTACAATCCGATTAATAGTTTCGGAGAAATGCGTGGACAAACATACATACAAACAAACATACAAACATATTATATACCTATACAATTTTGTATATTTGTTTGGAAGCCCTAATAGATTATTATCATATGTCAATATCTTGCAGTTCCAATAACATTACGTACATAAGTGTCGAATTGATAACCTCTTTCTTTTTTTGAAGTCGGTTAAAAAGGATAGCTTCTAAATCAATCTAAATTATTTGGGTAAAGTGCACCATATTGGTTTGGGAGTCCACAGGCTAACCGCTTACTTATCGTCGGTATAAATTGTTTGTTCCAATTTAATCAATAAAATAATAAATTCAGCTTTTATTTGTTATTTTAGAAAAATTTTAATCTAACACCGATCCTTAAAGTTTTTATTCTAAATGAGATCCAGATGATTTTAGAAGATTCACTTAATCACATGATCTCAATAGTAGTATTTAAAGTATCATGTGGTGTGTGTTATGTGTGTTGTGAACACAAAAAAAAAAATTTTTCATTCTGTAATAAGTAGCAAAATATGGTACTAACATGGTCTTCCATGTAAGTACCGTATTTTATACAAAACCAGGATATTTTATTAATCGACGAAAAAAAGGAGGTTCTCAAGTCGACGGGTATATATTATATTTTTGTTTTATGTATGACCACGCATAACTTTTTACAATGTAGCCGAACTTGAACGATTCTTATTTTATTCGGGAGGGTATACCTCGAAGTCGATCCCATGTAAAATTTATTAACTGTGCTTGGGAAGTTTTTGAGTTAGCTTCAATAATACGTATTTTTCCCACTTATTTTATGTGGATGATATTATAATAACCTGCTGTCACTGCAATTTACGTAGCAGGTAGTGCTATTCTAATTTGTGTGGGGTAGGTATCACAATTAAAAATTGAAAAATAGAAACTTTTTTTGCAAAAAAAAAAAAACTAAAACCGACTTCCAAAAAACGCACTACAAAGTAAAAAGTAACTTTAATTTCGGAAGTCGTTGGCCAAAACGAAAATACAAAACCAAAGACACCGACTTCCGAAATTAATGTTATTTTTTACTTTGTAGTGTATTTTCTGGAAGTCGGCTGTTTTCTTTTTGTATTAAAAGTTTATTTTTAATTCTATTCTATTCATACTAGTAAAGTGACTTTGGATGTCTGTCAGAAATGGGAATTTGGATGTTTTGTTTGACATTTAATCACGTTTGAAAGGCTTATCGGATTTGGATGACTTTGGCACATAACTAAGCTAATTTGTATCAACATGAAGGATATTCTTAAGCCCGGACTAGTAAGGATAGTGAGCTAGGGTTATTAACTTGTTATTTACGTGTAGGTATGAAGTAATTTTCCTAGGATGCGAGCGAAACCGTGGGCAACAGCTAGTGTGAAGTAAATAGGATAATTTTGTTTAGCTAAAATCAAATAGTTACTTAAAGAAAACTGACAATTGGTCTGATCTGTAGACAAGTTGCAGATGGATTGTCGAATTCACTTTTTAACATAACTGCTAGCTGTTTTACAAAACAGCTGCGTTATGTAAAACAGCTGAACGACATTTAGCGATTTTTCATAATAACTGAGCACGCTTTATCACATTATGATAGATGAAAGGAACTGAAAACGTTTGGATACAAATTATTAGTTAAATGTTGAAAAAATGGAAGTAAATTATAAAATTTTTGGTTTTAGTTCTTTCTCATTTCGACAAATTTGTTTCGTCTTGGTAAAATGATTCTATGATTCTGCTGACTGCCTTTAGCCAGCTTCTGGAAGAAAGAATGTCATTATTTTTAAAATTTCATTTTAATATGTTGTATGGTGTCTTGCTGTTACTTATGCGGGGTCACCAATGTTGGACTAATAATATGAGCAAATTCTTATCCTTATTGTCGTTGACACTTCCTCAGGTGTGACTCGGGGTGATGGAGTGAAAGTCTTCAAGTAGGTTTTGTAGCTAGCTTGTAATACATTCTAAAGCACAGAAACACACTGAAAAGCACAAGCAGCAAGAAAGATAGAAGAATGTGTTCTTCAATCTTTCTACCGACCTGTGGGTCGGTAAGTTTGTATAGTTTAACAGATTTCACAAGCATAAAAGCCGAAAGCGAAAGTACAAGAGTTCAAGGAGCAATTCCCGTAATTTTAGAACGTTCGAATTCTAATCTCAGTCTCAGTTTGTACTAACTGTAACAAAAATACTTCTACATAATTTATCTACATTTTAAACAAGTTTTTACATGTCAAATGACTGTTGCTGAGATAAGATTGCAACAAAATTTTGAACGTTTTTAGTTACGAGAACTGGCCTTCAGGATACCACAGTAAAGCAGGATACACTTTAGCGGAGTGCATATCACTTATAACCATTAATAGCAGATAAGCATAGCAGAAAGCAGCTGGCGTGCGCTTCGTGTCGCGTGCAGGACTGGTTGCGAGACGCGCGCGGCCGCGAGCGTCACTCGGTCATTTCACCTGCTGCTCGCTATGCAAGCGAATGTTTGTCCAGAACCCTCAGGGCTTACACTACGTGTCCCCATCTAGGGTGAGTTCATCATTATTCTAACTATTATGGTATATACAGTGTGCTATAAGCTATTTAGTGTGCCATATGTAATGAGTACTGTTCTCCCTTGGTCTACTATTATACGCCATATGCCGTGTGTCACATACATACATACTTCATTATGTTATATCTGACATTGTGCCATGCTATCTGCAAACTCTCTGCCTGTAAACCGCTGCTGCGATGTGTAAGCTTCCGCATATCCTGCATTCTTGCATTCTACTTCGTTCCTTGGATCTTATTCTCATTTTCTCTTCATCTGTAATTAGAACGTTTCAACTTTATACTTTATTGTTCACAATATGTTCGAAAAAGTGATGAATTCAATTAATAAATATCATCGACGAAAATTAAGGTTATAAAATTAACCTTAATTGTCAAATGAAACTCATCTACGATATAAAATTTGAAATTCGGAAATAAAATGAAAGCACTGAATTTGTAAGTAACTTTACAAATAATTGGTATCCACTGGTACGTTTTCTGATCTATTTGTTTACATTTTCATCAGGCACCCTTTTTTTTTGTGGATGGGAAATCATCAAATGACTTCTCCCGCTCTGGGCGGAGCGGGAGGGCGTGTCAGACTTTTACAGACTAAAACCCACCCGTGTTCCTTCTGTTGCCTGTGCCGGGGCCACGGTAACTCTTTCGAACATCCCGCAACCCTAGGTGGCATCGGCCCTAGCGGACCCCGTCAATAGTGCTGACATCTCTTTGAGGCGCGCGTGGAACACGACGCGCCGTCGACTCGGGCTGGGTCCTTACCGGACGGCGAGCTACCCATTGCTCGCCGTCCGCAAGCCCGCGCCTACGGTGGCCGGGAATCGGCTGCCAATTCCCGACGCCCAGGGCGTCTCCTGCGGCGACTAGGGGCGTGAGGGCGCAAAGCTTGCCTCTCCCTCACGCGTCCCGCCTCCTCCTTCACGAGCATTACTGCTTCACAGAAGGAGGTAATGGCTTCCCATGTACTCTCGCTCCGTACCATGGCCTAGACCAGGGCCGGACGCGAGAGATCGCCGCCGCCGATCGCTTCCGCGAGGACACGGCGGTGCTCCGCCCAAGCCGGGCAGACCTCCACCGTATGCTCCACCGTGCTCTCCGGGCGATCCACACAGTGGTGACACCCGGGCGTTTCCTCCCGCCTTATCCGGAACAGGTACCTCCCGAAGCACCCGTGTCCGGTGAGACCTGCGTCAGGCGGAAGGTGAGGACGCCGTGGCGCCTCTCCAGCCACTCCTCAAAGAGGGGACCCTTGGTTTGTTATATTTAATATCGGCAGCCGCCACGCCGCCACGCCGCCCGTCAGGCAACTAGTAATGCGCGTGGGCTTTAGTGATGTGCTTAGACACTTACTATCTTTATTATTACTTGACTTAATACAATTGTGAAGCCACTACGTTACAGCGTTTTTAAACGAGCCACAGTGGCCGAAGTTCGAACACAAAATGTGAATGTGTCGAATAGTGATTTGATATAGCAAAATAAAAAAAATAGTAATGTAATAATTAATAGTGTTTGCACACTTTTTTGTTTGCATATGTAAATAATATGTATGATTGTGGACCTGTATAAATGTAAATAATCCAATTTATTTTTAAACGTTATTTAAAGTTAACACTTACATACGGCTAGCAGTCATCAGAATAAAACTTCTATTGTGTCTCGTTTACCGCTCGTGAACCTGTTAGTAAACGTTTAAACGTCAAAAAATGTATGCTATATGCAGACTTTAATCATTCCTTCACTCTACGCAACGTTTATAAACAAACCCTTATTTATTTATTTTATTTATTTAACAGTTTATGTACACACATATAAACAAACAAGAAGAAAGGAACAGAAAAATACGTACAAAGGTGATGCTTATTTCTAAAGAAATCTCTTCCAGCATACCTGCGATAGGAAAGTAGAAAAAGAGATGTAGACAACGTGCGTAAGAGTAAAAGAGAAAACAAAATACATAAAATCACAAACGATACACTAATATGAATATAAACAAATATATATATAAACATAAAATATGAGTACATACAAATACTTACATTATACTACCAAAATAAATATCACTAAAAAATATACGATAATAATTAAACATAACATAATAAATACTAATAGCTATGGCGAAGTGGAAAGATAGTGTTCTTTCACTCTTCTTTTAAACACTGTAACAGTTTGGCAGTCTCTAATATCAGGCGGAAGTGAATTCCACAACCGAACCGCATGCACAGTGAAGGAATAGGAGTAGAAGTCGGTTGAGTGGGGAGGGGATTTAAGGAGATTTCTAAGATGTGACCTGCAAGTATGTGATAATGTATTGACATGGGTCTAAGCAGCTACACTACAATAAAGAATACAATCTATCCATATAACTCTAGCCTTCATTTTTCAAAATACCATCCATTTACGATACCGACAGTAAAGAAATGATATAGAATGAATTTGTGTTGAATGATCGATTCGTCAGTCCACCCCTGTAATTCGATAGTCAATCATAAGGGTTGGGACACAAAGATAAAGTTTGGACATTTGTTTTGTCGTGTGCGGCGCGGCTGAGAGAACAATGGTGTGTAACGACCTAATCTTTATATTTTACATATAATAAAACAAAATCACTTTTTGTGTTAGTCTTTGTGACCGCTTAGTTAGATCTTCTAAAATGCCTACACAATGGATTTTGATGCGGTTTTCACCACCATTTAGAGCATAATTATTCCAAAAGTTTTATGCGTACCCAGTTGGTCTAGAGCTTGGGTCCTGGGTTCGATTTCCAGGTCGGGCAAAGTGTTAATTGGTTATTCCATTAGGAACTTCTCAGTAACAGCACGGAGTTTGGAAGTTGACGGTGTGATACTCCCGTGCCTCGGAGAGTACGTTAAGTCATTGGTCCTGCGCCTGATCTTTCTCCGGTCGTATGCCTTCCCATCGGACTTTGAGAGCGGGAGAAGAGAGAGTGCACCTGTTTCTGCGCACACACTTGTGCAAAATATTATCTCCCGCGTCGATAGCTAGTCTCCGCTAAGATTGACCGCTATGGCCGAAATTCGATCTGATGGAGGAATATTTTATAATTCATTAATATTTACCTTAGATTTAGCACTGAAACCTCGATGACAAGGTACCGTTGCACCCGTGCGAAGTAGGGGCGGGTAGCTAATAATTATTTTATTATTTTAGAAAAGAAAGTGGTTTTCTGGTAGCTGAAATGAATTCATGTGGTCTTTCAAAAGAGGCACATTGTAATAAATATATCGAAGTATGTAGGTATACTTATCATTTAAAAATAAAAGGTATTTCTAATTGGATAATCACGTGTCTATATCAGGCTATCGGCTTCCCTTCAGAACAACCACTCTTCTTAGTGTCTACTATTGCGAAATAATATGGTATAACTGTGTATCACATCACATTACATAATTATATTTAATGCCAATTTAATACATCATAAGATTAAAAAACCTACAGTTTGTCTGAGTTTATGAGGACTGAACAATTTTTTCTTCGGCTTCCCCCTAATGATAATTGTAGTTGCGCCACTGATATCCGGTAAGTA
The DNA here is from genome assembly GCA_947568875.1 of Fissipunctia ypsillon. Classification (NCBI taxonomy): domain Eukaryota; kingdom Metazoa; phylum Arthropoda; class Insecta; order Lepidoptera; family Noctuidae; genus Fissipunctia; species Fissipunctia ypsillon. The sequence continues at coordinate 6,462,647 of OX387651.1, read as the reverse complement.
GTAAATTCACATAGGATGTGTGCTGGGACTTTTCATAGAACGTGACTGATCGCCGAATAACAAAATAGGTATGTATTAAAAAAAATCTAAACGTAAAAAAAAAACTTTACTCGTATTTGTCTAGTGCTGATTTAATCCAGCGGAGCAACACACTTATGGTAGGAATCGGTTTTATTTTGACAGTTCAACAACATTCATTGCATTATTTATGTTGTCGAGCAGGCAAATTTTTCGAACAAATGAAGCAATGGGTTAGCAATATTCTTCAAAATAATTCAGGATGTGATTGATAGTGTGTTACGCAATTAGAGTGAAGTAGTCATGCAAATGGAAATAACGGGTATAATAATATTTTTAAACTTTTATTTTCGATCTTCTTTAATTCTCTAAACAGTATAATTCTTCCAAATCATTTTTTAATTTCTACCAAATAAGTAACTTCTTTTTGCTATCGCTACGCATAACAATTCTTTAATATCTCAAAGAATACACATTCTTTTTGTGCACTGAAGTTACAAATTGAGATATTATTCCAATAGCAAAAAATATATATTGCTACGCTGATAATATGTAGCTTTTTAGGGTTCCGTACATGGGAAGGAAAAAACGGAATCCTTATAGTCGTGTGTCTGTCTGTCACAGCCAATTTTCTCCGCATCTAATGGATCGATTAAGTTGAAATTTGTTACACATATGCATTTCAGTGACTTAAACACGGACGTGTAACGTAAATAAATGAATTTTAAATAAGGGGTCACTTTTGGGGGCAAATAAAAAAAAAGTTTAGCATACCGTGTGACATATCAAATGAAATGGCTTACTGCGGGGGTCTCGAATGATTTATTTTTATAATTTATAAATAAATCGTTTTAAAGTTATTTAAGGAAATAGACGAAAATTGACCATACCCCCCCCCCCTTTATAATCGAAACTACTAAGCCTAAAATTTTAAATTATAAGAAGTCTATGGTCTTAAAATAAAATAGTGAATCATTCAATATTGGTACCAACTTACGTTTGCATTTGGAATGTATGATGGAACATGTTTTTCAACTACAATGTTAAGTTCGTACTTGGGATAATTCTGTCTCTTGTTTTTTCGTCCCAACTACGGAACCCTTCATTGCGCGTGGTCCCGATACGCACTTGGCTTGGCTGGTTTTGCAAGCTAGAGTAACGTTTATCGATTGCTAACATCAGCACGCACGAAATATACGGCACGACGTAGAGTGAGAGAAGGGTCTATCAAAAATAAGGGCCGGGTTTGTTTGCCGCGTAAGACCTTACATTAGAAACCAAGAAGTTCTGTTTTATAAGAGACTAGCGACCCGCTCCGGCTTCGCTCAGATGCAACGTACAAACCATTGTTGAAATTTGTAAAAACTATCTTTACATTGTATAGATTCAATCTCTTAGTATTGTATAATTGCATAGCACATGTGTAAGCACTATGTACCTACTGACTATAAAGCTACCATTAACTGGGAACGTCTTTCATTAACTTCAATTTGCCCTGGCGATTGAGAGTATGTCATGCTCACTCAAATGTCTCGCTGGTGGTGGCGTGTGTTGGATTATTAAGTTCCCTTCAAAATGGTTGAGCTGAATGATGCTGATCCATGCGTCATGTTCGTGAACGGGCGCCCTCAGTAGGGACTGGTCATCCGCCACGGCTTATTTTAATTTTTGAATCGTTTTTAGGTTTTATCTTTTTTATTACGGACACTTTTAACTTGCACGTCTTTCTACATTGTTCTCACATACTTATATGTATAATTACAACATGAATGATGTAACCAATATTTTGTTACAATATTGTAATTTAAAAGAGTGTCCGTGGAGTTTCTTGCCCGTTCTTCTCCATAGGAACCTACTTCGCTTTGGAATAGGCAACTAGCTTCATCTTTCTGACTGACTGACTCCTCGACGATTCGAATGTGCCTGTAATTGGTTTATTTGCAATAAATGCTTTGAGTTTGAGTTTGACGGTATGTTTACGACACGTTGTGCACAACTGCACAAGTTCTGAGCAGTAACCTAACACAAAGTAGGTACTAACTAGGCTTGCATAATTTTAAGATTTCATTAGTATTATTAAGTGCTTCTTCTTGTATATATTTACATAATGTATGTGCCTATGTCCATCTGGAATAATATACCTATCTTTCAAATAGTGAAATAATTTTTCTAATAGGAGCTGTGGTTCCGGAGATCAACCTCCACATATACACAAACTCACAAAATTCGCTCACTCTCTTTACTAGCTTCTGTCCGCGACTTTGTACACGTAAAATTTCTTCTTCTTTTCGTCTTTTTTTATGCCTCTTCGCGCAAGTGTTAGGCAATAAGTTGGCAAAGTTATATCGCAATCGGATTAACAGTATGGCAGCACATAAAATTCGAACAAACAAACATTGGTTTTTATATATTTTTATATTATACAACGTGGCGCTACAATGGTGACATTAATTTAACACACGGGTAGGGCTAGTGGCCATTAACCACATAAATTATGATAGGTTAAAATAATTGGTAATTTGAACAAAAAAATTTTTCAAACAAACTAAATAATAAAAAAGTGACTACAATTGGGATCACTCTGTGCAAAAATTCATTCATGAAATTACTTACCTAGATGCACGTTACTCGTTTACGTTTACTCAGAGCGGCAACGCGTCGCTTCGCGCGCTGGCAACCGCGCAACGCCCCTTGTACTCCTGCGATCCTTTGACGGCATTCTATCAAAGAATCCGACCGACACAAAAGTACCTACCTACCTACAGCGGAGCTGTTTAGTCAAACACTTATCATATCACGCTCTCTTATTACTATGAGTTATTACCACTATCATCACTAATCACTAGGTACTTTTATTTAATTGTCTTTATTTTAAATTTTCTTATTTTCAATGAGTCCACCTTGTTGACGAATACAAAGGGCCAAACGGCGTTTCATATTTTCCCGCACATTTGAAAATAAATTGTCACTTACAGCCATTCCTCTCAATTTCTCAAACGCATTTATTATTCGAAGACGTAGTTGTTCCACCGAGTCCACGTTCTCCGCGTACACATCGTCTTTGATGCACCCCCAGAAAAAAAAGTCTAGTGGCGTGAGGTCTGGCGATCTTGCTGGCCACCTACGAGGGCCAAATCTCCCAATCCATTGTGCTCCAAACGTGTTATTTAGCCACTGCCTGGCAGTTGATACCGAATGAGCCGGCGCGCCATCTAATTGGTACCACATGTTTTGGTATCGGTGGACGCTAAGGTTGTCTGTGTATTCTGACACCGTATCATTTAATAGGTTAACAAACCTTACTCCGGTCAACGGGCCATCAATGAATATTGGTCCGATGATGTTGTCTCCGTGAATAGCTGCCCAAACATTTACCGAAAATCGGTACTGATGGGCTGTTTCCCGCCAAACGCTCGGATTTTGGTTTTTAGGTGCCCAATGGTGCAGATTGTGCTGGTTCCACATGCCGTTTCTGGTAAACGTGCTTTCGTCAGTCCAACAAATTTGGGAAAGAAAATCACTGTCTTCTTCAATTTTACTCAGTAACCACTGACAATAATTCACTCTTATTTGTTTATCACGTGTTAACAATGTATGAACTTTTCTAAATTTGAACGGGTGCCACTTTTTGCGCTTTAGTATCCTATGGACGGTTTTGTGATGGACTCGAAAATGTCTAGCGCTCTGGCGGAGGCTAGTTTTGGGTTGATCTTCAAAGTATTGTAGCACATTTTCAGTTAACTGGATTGGGTTTTGTCGTGTAGGCGGTCGATCTAGGCGTTGAGACCTAGGATCCATTGGTCGGTTTTCACGGATACGCTGAAGAGCTCCTACAATAGTGCGAGGATTAGAAGGGCATTGCCTTGAATGACCGTATCTTTCGCGATATTTCCTTATCGCAAGGGCGGCATTTTGTTGGCATTCTCCGTAAATTAGGATTATGTCCGCATATTCAGCTGCCGTGTAATTCGGATGTGTATTTGCCATCACAAATTCACAAATAATAACGTCCTTAATCGTAAAACACGTAGGTACTATGTAGATCGGAAAACTAACGAAAACAAAGCAAAGCGTCTTTATCGCAGTACTATAATCTATTTACTATTCTAATTACACAAAACTAAATAAATAAAAAAATAAGTAAGCGTCTTTTTCGCGAAACATTCACAAAACAATTATACGACGTAATTATGCGCACGAGCGAAAAGATGTGTGTCAAGGTAACGGGTCCGGCTAGCACTAGATAAGAAAAGAGAAGGATTCGGGTGCGGCGGGGGTGGAAGGGAGAGCGCGCGCGCCGACAAAAGGATAGAAGTATTGCTTATTCGTTTTAATTTCTTTGACGCGATGTTATGATCCGTGACCCCGGCAAATGACCGCTGCACTATGATTATTTTTGTACAGGCTGCTCCAAAATGTTTATTTCTATATTTTTTATTTTTTTTTTAATAAATCAGTAAATAATGACGTTTTATGGAAATAAAATTACTTCTTAAAACGAAACTGGGATAACTGGATTAACGTGTGTTAAGTTAATGTCACCATTGTAGCGCCACGTTGTATAGTACCTATAGTATAATAGTGTATATAAGGTTTAATATATGTAGATTAATAGTTTTGTGTTGGGTCAATACTGGTCAAGAACTCGGCGACAAGAAAGGACAAACAAATAACAAGGCCGTGAACATTTCAATAATTTTAAGAAAGAAATTAAAGTTATTTAAGCACGAAAACAATGGTTTTACTGCCTTACTGCTCGTGGGTAAAGTAAAACAGCCTCACGGGTTGATCGAAGGTTAAGCACGCTTACCCATCCGTGCCTTGGAAAGCATATTAAGCCGTTGGTCCCGGCTGTCATTAATAGATCTTTGACAGTCGTTACGGGTAGTCAGAAGCCCAAAAGACTGACAACTAGACTTACCAAGGGGTATCGTGTTACTGGGTTGTGGAGCTTAGATAAGCAGTCGCACCATGTAAAATACTGGTATTCAGCTGCATCCGGTAAGACTGGAAGCCGACCCCACTATAGTTGGGAAAAGGCTAGACAGATTGATTGGTGTACAGCATTACTCTTGGTCAATTCATCACAATTTTATTGCTATTTATTTTTTTATTTGCAACAATAGGTCCTCGATACTCAATACCCTTTAACGTACTCTCAAGAGAGGTTCATTAATATCGATGGCGGCTTAGAAAATCAAGCTTTATGATTAGATAATTACAATTTGCCTTGAGATTGCTTTCGTAATTAGAATTGTATTGAAACCTTAATTAATCGTAATTCACAGAACATTCTTAGAAATAGTAATTTGCTTAAGCATTATTCGCACCTAGCGAAACATTCATTGAACGTATACGCTGTGTTAACGCCACGTCAGCTTAGCTTTGGTTTTGATACAATCACGTCTAAAACTACGGTTTTCTAGAAGAGCGGTGGCCAACACTTAGCTTCCGCAATTTACCGTCGAATGACGTCAATAAAAAGTTATTTATGATAGTAAGTAGTAATAATAATCTGTTAGTACATAATTACAGAATGCAATTGACATCTTAGGAAAAAAAATGGTGTGTTTCTCTAGAGAGCGTTTTTAGACACTGAATTCAAACCAAGAGAGCCGTTACTGCTTCAAGAAAACCGTATCTTTAGTAACGCTAATACAGCACCTTTGTGGCGGAAACGTGACGTAACCAACGCCAGATGTGATCGCACTGGGGCCCTTATACGTCGTCTAGCGTGGTATTTTGTTGTATGCTACATTATAATGAAGCAATGCTTGACATTTCAAAAATCTCAGAACCAGAAAATACAACATGTCCCGGAGTTGTTCATAATGATGAGTACAATGACCCCTTCAGAGGTTGTTCGGTAATTCCGGGACACGTTATTTATGTTCGTAATGTTAACGTTAACGATCGCTGTGTAAGACAAAACCGACCTGCTATATATGTGGCCAATACATAATACGACCTTTACCAGATATAAAAGCAAAATGGCGAAGTTAGTTGAAACACAACTATCCTTCGAACAGGCAGGTGATTTGCTACCGTCATGAATTCGCCATTAAACTTGGATCCTGTAATTAATTGTGTAGACACTATTAAATAGACATTTAGGCATACTAACTGTGTAAATAACTACTTTTAGTTTTGCAAACTAAGTAATCTGTTTTAAGTTAGGGTTGAGGCTTTAAACATTCTTGTTTTAGACATGGCGCACACTATGCGACATGCTACTACGACAGCTTGGCGACTAGACGCAACGACAGGCTGCGGCCGACGCAGGATGTTCGAAAAAGTTACCGTTGTCCCGGCTCAGGCAATTGAAGGAACACGCGTGGGTTTTAGTCAGTAAAAGAAGTGTTACACGCCCTCCTGCTCCATCCAGAGCGGGAGAAGTCATTTGATGATTTCCCACCAAAAAAAAAAGGCTGCGGCCGACAATTTTTATTTATTTTGTTTGATGCGACTCTTAGCGTCGAGTTCCACAGTCACAAAGACAGGCTAGGGGCACGTTATCGCTTCTTGTCGCAGCGACTATACGCACGGTGCGCGCGCAAACCCGACGCAATTAGGGTGCGCTTTGCCTTCGCATGATAAGCACCAAGGCAAGTGCAACTAGAGGCTCTATAATCATACACAAGATGAACAACAGGATCGTCTCTCTTGAATACTTAAAGAAAATTATCGCTTCCTGTACGACGTCTATCGTAACGACTAATTGCAGACGCAAACGGCAGCTCTGCGTCTAGTCGCAGCGACAAGACGCACCGTTTGCGCTGGCACTTAGTTTCAGGAAACTAAGTGCCAAAGTACACGAAACATACAATGGTTGTATGTTACGTGTACTTTTGATAATATTTTATCGTATCAACTTAGTAAGGACTACATAATGATAACTATATGTAATCGAAAATTTTTGATAAATTACTATACAAACATCATTGTTGATTCAAGTAAAGAATGCCGTAGACATACTAATGACACAAATCTAAAATAAAACCGAATTACGTATGTTTTACCTAATACCTAATCTCTTTGACTTCGTTTGTCAATACAATTGAGATTTTGTTAAAAAAAAAAACAAACTAAACCGTAAAAATCTTTTCATTCAATTGTTTTCTAATTTATAGACAGCCGTCTCAAACAAATTGATGAAATTAATTCTTACTTTAAATTTTAATGATCATATTAATTTTGAACTATGTACTTATTTAAGTATATACATTTGTATATTCGCTAACACGATGAAAGCTGTTCCGATCCACCATGAGTTATCACTCCCTCTACCCCTAGTTTGTAAACTACAGTGTAACGATACCCATGGGTAGTGACGTGTCTGTTCGTTGTACAACAACTTAATAACTGTTCCCTGTTCAGTTCTACAACACTGAAATAAAAAAACAAAAGCCCCTCGTGTGTACAGGTTTAGCTTCTGATTTATTGCTGTGGTTGCATCTTGGGATATTGTTTTTTCTTTTCGGGGATTCGAAACTTTCTTCAAGGGCTTGTGTTAAATGGCAGCATCTGGTGATCATGCAGTGCAATGCTTTGTGACGATGTTCGGTTAAATCCTACTAAAATTATAAACGCGAGAGTTTGTGCGGATGGATGGATGGATGTTTCTTACTATTTTACGCAAAAACTACTGAGCAGATTTGGATGTTTAGCACACATAATAACCTGGATTAACATATAGGATACTTTTTATCTCGATATCCTTACGGGATCGAGACTTATGCGTGTGAAACTGCGGGGCGTTGCTAGTAATATTACAAACGCGAAAGTTTGTGATGGATGAATAGACGGATGGATGGATGCTTGTTGTTCTTTCACGCAAAAACTTTTGAACAGATTTGGATGAAATTTGGCACACAGACTGTTTATAACCTGGATTAACATAGAGGTTAATTTTTATCCCAATATCCTTACGGGATTGTGACTTATGCGGGTGAAACCACAGGGCGCTGGGCCTTTATATAGCTGGAGAAACTGGTGTGTCCTAGTTTGTTTTAAAACAGAACATGGAGCTCTCTGTATCTATACATATAATTGGCCTCGTTTCCAAGACTTACTTATCAGGTATTAGATTTTAAAAAAATGCTTGTTTTCTCTTCCGCTTCTATTACAAATAATTTGACTTAACAATTTTAGCCAAAGCATTCAGGTAATTGCAGTCTAACTGCTAGAACGCTATATTTATAATGAACTTCACAACAGGAATAATAAGAATTTTAAAAATGTATGGAGGTAAGTACCTAAGGATCGCATTAGAATTTCAATTGGACAAACACTCCACTTATCGATTGAAAAGTAACTTAGAAGAATAGCAAATAAATTCATACCATTTATCGATGAAAATTGGCAATAATCGAGTCGAATTGCCGTAGCACATAATTGGTAACCTTTAACAACGTTTGAAACTCGAACGGAGCTCTCACAGAAGCATTTAGTTTCTAGTTGGCGACGCTCCCACCTTTGAGTAAGTACTATTAAATTCCTTTGAAAATCTATTACAGATATTACTATTTTCTCGAAAAGATATTACTTAAATGCTTAATGTGCTTATGTGCTTGATTATTAAACTTGAATTGGTCAGATTAAGGAACGATTAACCTATGTAAAACCAGCACTCCAATTGCGTAACACGTTTTCTTTCAAAATCCGAACGATTTTGAAAGAAATTCCTAATCCATAGCTTCGTATGTATGTTTGAAAAATTCGTCTGCTCTACAACGTAAATAAATACCGCAATAAATGTTGTTTAATTGTCAAAATGAAAGGGATCGTAATTAGATAGATGGATAAAACATTTATTCAGTGCACACAAAAGAAATGTCTTTTGTGTGCACAATTGCAAAGCGCAATTGTTATGTGTTAAGCAATTACCCCGTAGGTTAATCGATTACAAAACTGTGCTATTTGAGTCAGAATAGGTAAAACAAGATGTATATTACAGACATAAGCAAAATTCGGTAATTGTATGTACTGATAAGGAATATGCCAGCCAGAACGATGAAGAAACATTAATCCCAGCATTACCTGCTAGATGACCTGGGCTGCTCCTTGTCTGCAAATTAACCTAGGATAAGTCCTATGAAAGTAAACATCCAATTCCTCAACAACCTTTTGCCCTGAACTCAGAAACTTATCAAATTACAGTATATTTTATGGCTCCACCGAAATCGGTATGCAAATATCCTGCAAAGCTAATGAAACCGTATTTAAAAACATTAAGACATCATTTAATAAACAGTTTCTGAAGATCTTTCTTAAGCCGTTTATGTTTTCATCTTAAACGCTCTCATACAATTTTATTATGTGTATAAAATTTTGAGTACAGCTGACAAAATGGCCGCCTACTGGTTCTTTATCCTGATTCTTTAGACTAGAACGCCGATAGCGTTTCACGAAATTGGACCGCGTGACTTGCTATAGTAGGCGTTTCGCGTTGGGGCACACTGGGAAATTGAAAGAGAAAGATAGAAAGAAAGCAAAATAGGTTTGTTTGTCACAGAAAAACGAGCATACAAAAAGATAAGAGTAATCTGAAAAATAAAACAAAATAGATCCACATTATATTCCCGAGCACAAAACAGAAATAGTCGGTGGCTGCACGTCATGACTGTGACAAGAAGGCTTCCACTCAGCATGATGCTGTGCTATGGAGGACCTTCAGCACAGCGCTGATTTTAAGAAGATTCGTTATATTTTTAGGATAAATGTTGTGAACCTAACTGTTTATTACAACGGTGGTAGTCTTAAAATTAGGCTAGACTCCATACATCCTTAGGTGGGTATGTATGTATGATTGTATGTATGGAAATTAGTGTAATTTGAAGCTCGAAGGCAATATTTCTAGGCGCTACGTCATGTATTGATTGAAAGATTTGGTAACAAAGGGTAGACTCAAGGATGACGCAATTATATCAGGCAAGTCTACGCATTCGTTGGTATGTATGTATTAACGACCTCAAAAATAACTGTAAATCTTGAAAAACTTGTTGAAATTCTACATGTACAGTCGAGGACCTGCACCTTAAAATTGCAATAAAATCTATACAAATAAATAAAATTGGAAGTGTCAGTTTGTAATGCCAAAATAGCAACTTTTTATTGAATGCATAAGAAAGTATATACGGTATTTATAACAAAAATGCAATTTTTAACATTTTTGTCTGTCTGTCAGTCTGTTAGTTTTGGCTAATCTTCGAAACGGCTGGACCGATTTTAACGGCACTTTCACTGACAGATTGCTGATGTTACGGGGAGTAACTTAAGTTACTTTTAATTTAGGAACAGAATTAGGGTTCTTCGCAAAAAATTAAAACCCATGAATTTGTGAACAAAAGTCCGATTTGAAAATTTCTTTATGCATTTGGTAGCCCAATTCTCGAGGATAGTTATAGGCTATTTAACGTCACCCCTAAGAGCTGAGCAAAAAGATAAAAGTCAGAAAGAACACCAAGCGAAAACGAAGTAATAGCGCGGGCGAGCGATGCAACGCGACGGTTCGGGAGACGAGGGAGTCTTATTAAAATGTGGCTGTTTTTTTAGTATATTTTGTATCTTACGAATTTCACGCAAACGAAGTCACGGGGCACAGCTAGTTACATTATAAATGCGAAAGTTTGTGAGGATGGATGGATGCATGTATGGATGTTTGTTACTCTTTCATGCAAAAACTATTGAACGGATTTGGATGAAATTTGGCACACATATAGTTAATAGCCTGGATTAACACATAGGATATTTTTCATCCCGATATTCGCTCGAGATTCAGACTTATGCGGGTGAAACCGCGGGGCGCTGTTAGTTGTCAATATTTGAAACAAAAATGACAGTTCGAAAAGATGACATGCGCCTACCAGCAAAAGCAAGTAGGAAAGGAATTTGTGTGACACTATCGCTCCTACCTTTTTCATGCTTACGCGACTTGGATTCGGCTATATTTGAGCGTTTACTAATGTATTTATAAAATTTTTCATTACGTTTACGCAAAACACTGACTTACCCATTTAATATTGTTACCGCAAAAATACCCCCCCGTTGTGTCTACATAGTAAGCAAACGATTCGAGGTCAAAGTAATAACATGAACCGATAGCATCCGATGTCGGTAAGTTGTTAGTTTATGAAATTCTCTGTGGGCCTAGCACGAACGCGCCAAGTAAACGTAACGAAGTCGAGCAATTTTAAAATTGAAAATATTCGTTACGCACATAATATTTATTTAGTTTTAAGAGCGTTTGCGACAACAACACATTTTTGAAATGTCTTATTTAAAAAAAGATAATTGGAAATCTCTGTTTCTATGGAAAATTTAAAATCGGGTCTAATTCAGCTGTAACACTATTTTTCGAAAACATTCTTAACTAACTCTTTGGACCTATGTATGTATCCTGCTTATGCGTATGAATATTCATTAAAATTGGTTCATTCATTTCGAAAAAAAAGGACTTGAAAGTTTGTATGAAATGCCGTACGTCGTAAACGCTCTATTCATACATATCTGTGGGTGATACTAATTCTGCTTGCTGCATAAATGTAAACCAAAATGCTATGGGATAGTTGAATTGTCGATTAAAAAATTGCTTGAATTGAACGTTTATTACTTCGCACGTTCGTGCCAGGGCCACTGATCGGCCCGGTTAGTGACGGTTTTTCATGTTTTTTATAACATTCCATTTTCTACCGAATCATTTTGTACAAGTTTTTACTTGGTTCGTTGAATTAAGGTTAGTTTTTTTTTATTTGCTTAAAGATCTGAAATGTTAGCAATTCTTCGGGTGAAATTGTTTAAGCTTTTTTCATAAATGATTACACTAAAATGGTTTGATATGGTTGGAGTTTAAAGGTAAATGCTATTTTCGGGGAGATTAAATTAACATTTAATTAGTCATTAGTTTTCGGAGTCTTTAGTGTTTTAACTTAATTGAATTGGAAATAATATTGGACATGGATTCTTAGAGACTATACTTCAATTTTATACCAATAATCCTCGTTAAAATGTAGTTATCTTTACGTATATTATTACTAATATATAATTACTTGTCCTGACTGATTGATTTATTAACGCAGAGCCTAAACCGCTAGGGCTACAAACTTGAAATGTTGGCAGTTGATGTCTTTTATGTTGTAAACATCCACTGAGGAAGGATTTTGGAAATTCTACGTTTAAAGGGGTGAAAAGGGGGGATTTAGTTTGTATGAAAAAATCTTATTTCTTGAGTTAATAAACTTGAAACTTGGCACGAATTGGTACTGACAAAATAAATTATAGAGTATATTATATTTTGTTTTTCTAAACTACCCCGAAAAGATTGGGGATGTCAAAGTTTCTTGGAAAGAATTTTAACGCGCGGTTATATTAACTCGAAACTTAGTATACATACACTTAAAACAAATAAAAAATAACGTGTATCAGGGTGTTTTGAAAGTCTACCCATGACGGGTGCTAAAGTTCAAAATACACGCGGACGAAGTCGTGCGGGAAGCGCTAGTGTAAAATAGAAATGGTAGGCAATTTTTAAATATAGATTATTACATAACTTCGAGTTTTCTTAATATTTAATTGCCAAAGATACAGTAAACTCGCTTACTTATCTGTCAAACCTAATTCTACCACTTATCAAGCACTAAGATCTAAAACCGTTCTCAAACGACATTTAATTTTAATAGAAACATTACGAAAGACGATTTCAACATTAAGTAATGTTTCAATCAACAAAAGCAAAGACTCAATTGTAAGGAATTTTAGAAGCGATTCCAAAAAATACTGTCGCAAAATAGAGACAGCCAAAAGAATGTTCATTTTAAAATTCTTGGTCTATCAGCTACAGGAGTGAGATATTTTTAAAGTAGGTCTTGGTTTTTCTTTTCTTTTTAAATAAGAGTTTATAAAACCAGAAATTGTGCGCCCGATGGGATTTCCCATTGAAGAACTACCATACAAACTATCATCCCCTATTTAACTCCTTTCACTCATAGAAAACCATTTAGTGCTCACTTATACAAAGAAATCTTGTAAAGATTGTCATGCTTAGCGGTTTAAGTGGTGAGTTGTCAGTTTTTTTCAAACAAAAGATAAACTGTGATGCTGACTTTTTTTTCTTTCCCGTCTAGTTTTATCTATTACAACTTTCTTTGCCTCCTATGTCATAACAGGACTGCAGGAGGGGAGACGCAGGAAGTGCCCAGACGCGCGGGACGGTATGGTGTTACTGAAATAAAATATGTTGGACAAGCACCTAATTTGCGTAACAGACTATCTATATAAATAAAAAGATAAGTCCTGAGTCACTGAGAGATTCATTGACTGACTAACTGACTCATCAACGCCCAGCCCAAACCTTGGACCTAGAAAGCTTAAATTTTGCACAAAGGTTCCCTTTTACAATGTAGACAAGGATTAAGGAAGGATTTTTTTAAATTCAACCCCTAAGAGAGTGAAATAGGGGATGAAAGTTTGTATGGAAAATCGTCATTTTTGTAGTTTAAACCATGAAAATTGGTATTTAGCATTCTGGTTAAACTCGAAACAAAAAAAAAACGAAAAATTAAAAACACGTGTTTAAGCGTTTTTGGAAAATCGTCCCTTAAAATGGGGGATGAAAGTTTGTATGGAAGAAATTGGTATTAAGCTTTTGGTTTAGAAATTACGAATGACGTGTTTTGGTGTTGTTGGAAAATCATGCCCTAGGGGGTTAAAAATCGTAACTAAATCATCATCTGTCTGCCCGATTTTCGCCATCACCAAAGACACTTTAGTAATTCAGAGAACAATAACTCCACTAAGTTCCGTACCTGTAATTATTTAGGTAACTATTTTTATCCAAATTCCCATGGGATAGGGATTAAAGAGGATTTATATATTCGCTTTAAAGTTGCTTTCAAAAGTCATTGGGCATATTTGACCCGCTTTGTGAAGAGTGGCGGACATTAACCAAAATATTTTTAAATTAAAGGGCCTTTCATTGCATATAATTATTTAATTAAAAATCGATGGAGAAAAATGTACAGGATCGTTTAAAAAAAATAAAAAACCACGGTTTCAGAGGATTTTATTTCATCTTATAAAGGCATAAAATAATTTCGATACCATACAGCATGGTGCACATATGAGCCAATGTTCAGGGACATGTAAACGCTGTCTCTTTCGCACATTAGATAGATAGAACAAGTTTCGTTGCGCTCGCGCACAAACCCACCGCCCTCTGCGTAGTCCTTCGTCAGCTATCGTTGCGTACATTGTATATTGCTGTACGTTGTACGTTTACCTACTTTCTTTTATCTATTATTTTATCGACTAAATTAACGTGTTTCATGGACTCTGGTTATTTATAACACTTGAATTTTTCGAGATTCCCGTGGCTCGCATTAATGTGACTAATGCCATAGTAAATACGAGCTATATATCAATACACTCTGCTATATTTCGTTTGTGTCCGCCATGAGTATGGTTTCCATACTAAGGTGCCCAATGACCTTTGGCATGCAAGTAGGTAATTTTCCGTTCCGTTATATATTCCGTTACTATTGTTAGGTTTCCGGATTTTCGGAACGAAGTTCTTTTACGCGGCTTGCAGTATGAGTAAACAGGCAGAAATCATTACAAACTAAAAAGCGTTCATACTTGTATGCTCCCTCCATGCGACTTTCTTCTATCGAATTCTTCGATTGGATCAATTTTTCGAATCTTTTTTTAATTTCTTTCGAATTGGTCAAAATGAAAATCCAAGATGGCGGCCGCGAATATTTTCAAATTTTTCGTCATGGGGGCCGTTTTCGTAGTTTTCGAGGGTGCTAAAGTCGATAGTGAGGTCGAAATGTAAATTCAAGATAGCAGCTGCGAAAATTTTCAAACTCTTCGTCATGGGTGTCGTTACCATAGTTTTCGAGGGTGCTAAAGCCGATAGTGACGTCAAAATGTAAATTCAAGATGGCAGCTGCGAAAATTTTCAAATTTTTCATCATGTGTGTCGTTTTCATAGTTTTCGAGGTTGCTAAAGCCGATTGACGTCAAAATGTAAATCCAAGATGGCGGCTACATCACCCGGAGGACACGGTGGAGCATACGGTGGAGGTCTGCCCGGCTTAGGCGGAGCACCGCCGTGTCCTCGCGGAAGCGATCGGCGGCGGCGATCTCTCGCGTCCGGCCCTGGTCCAGGCCATGGTACGGAGCGAGAGTGCATGGGAAGCCATTACCTCCTTCTGCGAAGCAGTAATGCTCGTGAAGGAGGAGGCGGGATGCGTGAGGGAGAGGCAAGCTTTGCACCCTCATGCCCCTAGTCGCCGCAGGAGACGCCCTGGGCGTCGGAAATTGGCAGCCGATTCCCGGCCACCGTAGGCGCGGGCATGCGGACGGCGAGCAATGGGTAGCTCGCCGTCCGGTAAGGACCAAGCCCGAGTCGACGGCGCGTCGTGTTCCACGCGCGCCTCAAAGAGATGTCAGCACTATTGACGGGGTCCGCTAGGGCCGATGCCAGCTAGGGTTGCGGGATGTTCGAAAGAGGTAAACCGTGGCCCCGGCACAGGCAACAGAAGGAACACGGGTGGGTTTTAGTCAGTAAAAGTCTGACACGCCTTCCCGCTCCGCCCAGAGCGGGAGAAGTCATTTGATGATTTCCCATCCACAAAAAAAAAAATAAAAAAATAAAAAGGCTACGAAAATTTACGAATTTTTTGGCCATGGGTGTCGTTTTCATAGTTTTCGAAGGTTTTAAAGCCGATAGTGAGGTTAAAACCGCTGAAAAACTTTCTGGCACTCATGTATGCCTAACGCCGCCAACCTTCAAGCGGCGCTGGCACTCAAGTGTGCCACCTGTTCCAGCGCTTTTTAAATCTCCATTTTTAATTATAATTCAAGGCTAATATTGCCTGTGCAGGCAATTTTAGTATGTAGTCCGGTAGATATTCACGTCAACTAAATGCTACAAAACATAACATTTCGTATGGAACGTTGAAAAAAAAAGTTAAAAGTGACGTTTTGACAATGACATTTGGCGCGACTGATATCTCCGTGTATTTTTTTATTGAAAATAAAGTGTTTTCGTGTCTAATCGACGCTAAGTGGAAATATTCATTTATAAGTAGTTATTACATCGTTTTAGATAATATTTGCACGAAATAACATCATGGATACTATTTTGTTTGAGCAAATAATGTTACGTAAACAAACGACATTTTTGGCCATACTCTGTTGTAATCATATTTTGTTTATAAATACCTACATCTCTCGTAATACGAGTATAGTTTAGATTTTATAGTATGGTATGTTTATTCAAGAACCCAAAACAGTTTACAATAAGTGCCAAGAGCCAATTGAAACGTCAGTGGACCATTTTTTGTGATCAAGGTCATAAACATGTCGCGCCGCGGGAATTCTGCCCGAGACTTGACAGATTGTGACATCTCAAGTATCACTTCAGCGGAATGTAAATCCAATACGGTGGCTGTAAATATTTTCAAATTTTTCGTCATGGGTGTCGTTTTCATAGTTTTCGAGGGTGCTAAAATCGATAGTGAGGTCAAAATGTTAACCCAAGATGACGGCAGCGAAAAGTTTGCTTTTGTTTTAAATCATAACATGTGAGAAGAAACTTCATTCCTGGCGGGGGTCCCCCGACCGCACACGTTTTTAATCGTCCAGCAATCATATATCAATCCGCGCTCCGCTCCTCGGATACTACTTATAAGCAGTGCGAGAAGACATTGTTGACACATAGGGTACTTTATTCCCGGTAGTACGTTCCCGTGGGATATTTTCCGATGTCCACGCGGGCGAAGCCGCGGGCAAAAACTAGTCAAACATAATCTGATTGATTTGAATCTTATTACTAATCCATTGCTTCATACGTTCGAAAAAATTGTCGGCTCGACAACGCAAATAACGCAATGAATGTTGGTGAACTGTCAAAATGAAATCGATTCCTACTGTGTGTGACGCATTTACCCCGCCGGCTGTGTACGTGGCCTAGTACAATGTGGCAGCGGCATTTCGTCCAGCGTTGAATTCGTCCAGCATTTGATTCAGTCCGCCCCGCTCGTAGCACTGTTATTGCCGGTCACACCACTTTTGCAGGCCGCAGCTTTATACCAGTCAAAATCGTTAATCAGTTTTAAATCAGGGGACAACAAAAACGTAGGGACACCAACAAAATTTTACATAATTTTATCAAAATGTCAAAATGTTTGTATGTTCATAATGTCAAAATTTTGAGACATTGGTGCTGATTCTCTTGTCACAAATCTCTAGACTAAACTAGACTAAAAATCACCAAAATTTAGTTTATTCCAGTCAAACGACGATTTCCCATTCTGAAATTTACTAAAGTGACACAACTTAACTATATTTTAGTTTGACAGCACTAAGATGCCACTAAAATATTAGTTTAGTGAAAATGGTAATTTTGCTATTCTGAATTTGACGTTTTTCACCTAAAATTTAGATTTTCTAACTAAATCTGACTATTTTTAAACGCGATTAAAAAGGTGTGGATTAAAATTAGTTGGTATGAACTAAAATTCACACCAACACCTCGACTTCTGGTGCAAAAACAGTAGTGTCTTTTTTTTTCTTTTCTTTTGCTTATATCTCGAAAACGGTGCGTCCTATCGCAAAAATAATGAAAATTTCGACCCCCTTTACAAAACTCATAAACCCCTTAAGTCAACATGTTGGTATTCATTTTTCATATTTTCCATACAAAACTTGAAGCCTCCCCAACCCCCTTCTGCCCCCTGCGCGTGCGAGCCTCCCGCTCAAAAAGTTACGGGGTAGAGCAAACAAGTACTTACCACGTGGAGTCGCGATTGTCAAATTCGATTTTAGTTCTGTCAAAATTATTTTTAAGTTTAATGATATTTTTTTTTCTCATAGGCAAAAGTAAGGAATTTTAGTGATAGTTTAGTAAGTTTAGTTCGGTGTACAAGAGAATCAGCACCTGTGTACCTACCTAATAATTGGCTTAATGTCGTTCTGGAAAAAAAAAGTGTGCGGTCAGAGGACCCCATCAGAAACGAAGTTGGTTCTCACGTATGATTAAAAAAAAACAAAAGTTACGCAGCCGTCATATTGTATTCACATTTTGACGTCACTATCGGCTTTAACACTCTCGAAAACTATATAAACGACACCCATGACGAAAAACTTGAAAAATTTTGCAGCCGCCAACTTGGGTTTTCATTTTGACCAAATTCTCGGTAAAGAGAGAGAGAGAGAAAGTGTGAATTTGAAAGAAGAAAGTCGCATGAAGGGGATATACAAGTATAAACGCTTTTTCGTTAATCACGATTTTCGCCAGTTTACTCCTACCACAAGCCGCGTAAAAGAACTTCGTTCCAATAAATAAACAAATCATCGGCACAAACGCCTGTAGCCAGAATATCTAACATTTCACCTAGATGACAAAAATGTCTAGCACATAGGTGCCACGTCCAACCCACAAATAAAGCATTTCAGTAGATCATACATTTTCTGAATCTAAATTTCATTAGGCATACAATTCCAACTTTTCGTAAGCGAAATCTAAACACGTTTAGGATCCCATTCCAACACTAAGTACTTAAAGCCAACGAAAATATATCATCACAAAGTTTTACGTGTAAAAAGGCCTAACTAAGATTAATGTTCAAAGAATTTAATTATCTAGCCGAAGAGTAGGTGAGCAAAACTTTTTTCTTTACGTAGGATGGCGGCACTTTTTGCTTTCTGTGACGTCATGCGCTGATAAATTAGGTGAAGTGGCTTGGTATAAATCATGCAAATATTTGTGAGTGGATGTAAGTAAACACATGGGAAATATTACGATTCGTTCAGATTAGAGTGGCTACATGTCGATCGTTATGGGGTTGATTCGGTACTGACGGTTTTATATTAAGTTTTAGTTAAGTCAAATTCTATTTATTTATTTACTTAAGGTTCACCCACAGCACATACATACACATACATATAATAAATCATACGGTAATATTCTAATATATATGCCAATTACGGGTAAACACAACACTGACAACAAAGACGCCAGATTACCGCTTAATTGCTAACTTAAGTTTAGGTGTACAAGATAAAGGTAAAGGTGTGTTAGATAAAGTTACCTTGAAATTGCACTTATTCGAAAAAGAGACGAACAAGGTAAACACTGAATTTAAATAATGGAACTGTATTTAAACCGGATTTTAATTTCACTTAGCTATTTTAAAGAGAATCTCATTTTGCAAAACAGTTCAACTGAACGATCATAATACCAACATATCAAAACTTTATTACAAAATGGAAACCGTGATTTGACCCCAATCTCTACAGTGTACAACAAAGATAGGGTTCCATAATTAAAAGAGCATGAAATTGCCACTGTCACAGGGACGGGTGAACAACAATTAGTTTAAAACCAAATTCCCATTGTGTTTATTATATAAATGTTAATTATGCAAGTTTTACCCGATATGAAGGCGTGAGTTTATGTATGTATGTATGACAGAATAGGCATAATTATAAAAAAATCAAGGAAAATGTACATGAAATGAATATGGTAAAACCAAAGAGAGTTTATTTTACGATCCATGTGCTCGAAAAGAACGATTTCCAAGCATCCAAATTGTGTGGAAAATGCCACTTTCTCATACTAGTGCTTTATACTTTTCAGTTTTTTTTTTAATTTCTTAACACTAGAGTGCACGCGCGGGCTACATATGTAACCCAGCGTGTAATATTGTCGTATAAGATTTTAACTTGGCGCGCTACAGCGCAATCGTCTAGTGTATTCCTCAAGCATTACCCCCCGCTCCCGCCAGTAGCGTGCCGACTCCCGTGGCTCACGGACATATGCAAAAATCGTCCTTGAAATTGGTGGGCTACGCCTGTAGCCCGCGCGAGCGTTGGAGGAAATTAAGTGTTTAGTGTGCAAGTGGCGAAACTGAGGTAAATATGATACATTTGTTGCAGTATTACCACAAAACGTACTGATAATTAATTTTTAAGTGTTTGTTGTTTGTATTTGTGGATTTTTCATGTAGCTTTATTGTTTTGTTCACTTTTTAGATGGCGGGTAACTCGAACAGATTGTGCGACCAAATACAAAGATGGCTGCTGGAGGATAATGAAGACGACGACATTTCGAGCGGAAGCGAGGAAGGCGGTGAATTCGCGGAACAAAGTGGCCCGTTTAGATCTCCTCACCATACTGATACCGAACAAGATGGCGAGGAAGACGAGGACGAAGATGCCGACGTGCCTCTATCGACTTTGGCTTCCTATCAGTCTCGTAATGGTACAAAATGGAGCAAGATTGCACCGCACACTTCAAGAACCAGATCTCACAACATTTTAGTTTGTCCACCAGGTCCAGTAGGTTTAGGAAAAGACGCTAAAACGGCTCTCCAATCATTCCTGCTGTATTTTGACGCTGAAGTTTGGAACGTGCTTGTTGATTCAACAAATATTTATATTGATATCATAAAAAGTAAATACCAAAGAGACAGAGATGCGTCTCATACCGACGTGATAGAAATCAAGGCACTTATAGGTATTTTATTGGTGATTGGAACTTGCCGTGCGGGGCGAAGAAATCTAAAGGACTTCTGGGATAACTCAAAGGGTACTGGCATTGAACAAGTGGTGTATACGACTATGTCAGAGAGTCGATTCCGATTCCTACTGCGCGCCCTCCGCTTTGATGACGTAAGAGATAGGCAAGCTCGTCAACAAAATGACCGACTAGCTGCTATACGTCAAATTACGAGTATTATATTACATAACTGTAACAAATATTATGCTCCAAGCGAAAATCTTACTATTGACGAACAATTAGTTGCATTCAAGGGACGTTGCGCATTTGTGATGTACATGCCAAACAAGCCAGCCAAATTTGGCATAAAAATCGTTATGGTGGTGGATATCAAATACCCATATGCCTATAATTTTGAAATCTATGTGCGCGCAACCAGAGGGACCTTTCGAGAATCGAATAAAGTGCCTGACATCATAAAACGAATTCTGAGTCCATTATTCGGCCTAGGATGTAATGTAACTATGGACAACTGGTTCACTAGTGTGCCTACATGCAAAGAACTATTGGCTCACAAGATTACAACCGTAGGAACACTAAAAAAAATAAACCAGAGATACCTGAACTGTTCAAAACTACACAAAACAGAGAAATAAACGGATCCATTTTCGGATTTCAGCCTGATTGCACACTAGTCAGCTATGTGCCAAAACGAAATAAGGTAGTATTGTTATTGTCTACCCTCCACAATGATGACAAAATTGATGCTGCGACTGGCGATGCTAGAAAACCTGAAATCATCACATTTTATAATCACACCAAATACGGCGTCGACATTTTTGATAAAATGTGTAGACAATGCGACGTTTCTCGCAACAGTCGCCGATGGCCTCTCACGCTGTTTTACAATTTTGTAAACATGGCAGGCATAAACGGTCTGGTGATATATCAGATGAATAACCCTCAAATGAAAGTGATCCGTCGTCAATACCTCCTAGAAGTCGGATTCGATCTTGCAAGACCTTCTATTGAGCGTCGTATATTCCAACAAAATATACCCAGAGGTATTAAATTGAAAGGCAGACTACTTCTAGGATTGGCAGAACAACCCCTGCAACGAAATATGCCTATTCGGGGAGGAGTTGGTCGGTGTGCTTTTTGCAGCAGGGCTTGCGACCGTAGCACGCGCAAGCAATGCAGCAAATGTATGAGGCGTATTTGTTGCGAACATCAGGCAGTCGTGTGTCCGGAATGTATGCCAATAGACTGATTTATTACCCGTTACTTTGATAATAGATTCAATTAGATTAAAATAAACGCCTTTTATGATACATATTACGTTCCTAAATGAAAATAAGACTAAGAGATCTCAACCCTTCCAAATATTTGTTGATTTTTAAGAAGTTTATGTCTAAGTTTAAAATTATAATTAATAATCTAAATTTTGTTGATTTTATGAGCCATTTTAATAAAAATAAAGATGTTTAGTAATTATATGCTGTGTTTTACTCATTATTTGTCTTATTCAGAGAAATAATTGACCCGTAAGTGGCCTACACCTGTAGCCCGCGCGTGCGCTCAAGGAGTATTTAAGGGCGCGTGCACTCTAGTGTTAACTCCGTCTTAGCCCGACGCAAAGAGTTTTTATCATTTGAAAAAATTTTTACAAATTTGTCAACTACAGATTCATAAAAGGTACAAAAAAAAAATAATACTTAAGTAAACTCGTACTTAATTATTCTAGATTTAGATTTTGATCAATAAACTAATTTTAAATATTTATTCAATATGTTTGGCTGAACGTATATTTTGCTCGTGCCTTTTTACGATAAGACGTGGCAGCTATTTGCACATGCGCAGTAGTAGATATGCTGAGCATGCATGTATTTAAAATAAGCCCGCCATTTTACTAATTTCTTACTTAGTTCGGAGTCGATCTGTGTAAATATTAATATTTTTTATTTCCTCGCACAATGCATAGTAAAACGTTGTATGATACACGTGCGTAAGATGATTTTCGACTCGTATTGAATTATACACTCGCTCGTTTCGCTCGCTCGTGAATAAAAATGCCACTCGCCGGAAGTTACCTACTTTCCGCACTTGTAGCATAAATAACTATTGCATAATTATTGTAACTCGATGGTATAATTTTATAACCTCTCCATATTCTCGTTACTTTATTTAAATCTCGTTTTCGTATTTGATTGCAATTTTCGAACTGAAATTGGTTATTGAAATATATTTCTTATTTATACCCGTAGTCAAAACTGTGCTTTAATTTTTGTGTTGTCAATTGAGTGAGCATGACATACTCTCAGCCGCCACAATAACATAACATCATAACATTACCCCTGTACCCGGGCCTGGTTGATGGCAATAGGCTTGCCCCTTATTACATTGGACTTGTGCGAAATGTGGGTGTATTATGGTACACCTCTGTCTAACCTTTCGAAGAACACAGGCTTGATATACACACTGCACCTGTTTACATACATGAGCTAGTAAATGGGACTATGAAAATTTTATTTGATGTTTTTTTAAATGTTATTTTGACTTCAACTAGCCTATTACACATAAAAATTACGGGATAACGCTAATCTAATCGTACCCAAACAACTCTTCAAATTCGATCCCGGAAAACATTCAATTCGATTGTTACGATTGTAATCGATTCTACCTTTGATAACCGTGACGATTAAGTAAATCCCATAGACACAACCCTCGGGCCAATCACCCCTCACGTTTTGTGGCCAATTAATCCACTGGGGATAAGGGAATCTTAGAACAAGAACAATTATGCTTGTCACGGTTTTTCTTTCTTGTTTTTGTTTGGGAAAAACTCTTATTTTTATAAGACTTCCGTATCTTTATGAGTTGCAACTGTTTATATTGACCCCTTTAGCAGCTTGAATGTTTGATGCTATGACTGTTCAAAGATAGGTTATTGCAAAAAAAGTGTCCACAATACTTAGGTAGGTACCCACATTAAATGGACGGAACTTTCAGAGAAGTGATTTTTTGAAAATATACTGATGTTTTATGAAATTATGTCAAACAGACTATATGACGCACAATCACGCCTGTATTCCCCTAAGGGTTAGGCAGAGGTGTACCTATAGTACACCCACATTTTGCCAGTTATGTTTTATAGACTGTATATTCAGCTTTAATAGCCCTAGTTGGCATGCATAATGTACGTCTGACGCACTCTGATCAGTTAACCCCACTGGCACTCTGCTAACAGGCTATGACTATGTTTACTCTCATGAGCTTAGGATTTTCATATTCATAGTTCGTACCGATACGGTAGATGAAGACAGATCAATCCCTAGCATCAGGTGAAATAACAGCTCACTTGAAGCTCACTTCACCATAAGTTTCATAGTGAGACTCTTACAGGAAATGGTATTTACAATCCAAATAAGTTCTTAGTCCACAAATACAAACGCAATTACTCTTACTATCAAAACATCTACATTAATCCACGTTTGATTACCGCACAGTGATTAACTAAATCGCGCAGAACACCATCTCTTAGCCCAATCTAACCCTCACGTACTGCCGGTTGATCCACAAGAGATTACACCAACTTTCTACCGGGCAATTTCTAACAACTGGGTATTAAGCTCACATTGATTGCCTCAAGTTTTGAGCCCTTTAAAGTTGAGGTGTCATTGTTAAGGTTTTATCTTGATTGGAGTGTGTTATTGACGTGGGATTGGGTTTGGTTATTAATTGGGTACCGGGAAGTAAAATGGAACCCTGTTGTGCCTGTGGGCTGTACCTGTAACTTTACTAAAAGGTAAGTCAGGTGGTATCAGCCTTTGTGTAAAATTTCAGGTTTGGGGAAGTAATTCAGTAACACTGTAGTACTGACAATCGTAATCAATACCTGCCGACGAGCTTTTGTATGTTGCGGTTCTGGAGAATGCATATTGACCAGTCAAGGTTTCATAGAAAGGGGCTATAGGGTTTCAAGAGAAATAACAGGGAAAGTTAAAGAAAGATGGAACATCAGCCAGTTAAAAAAAAATCAGTACTATTCTTTTTGATGAATTCTGTGATATTATTTGACAATCTATGTCTATACAAATAAATAAAATTGAAGTGTCTGTTTGTAATGTCAAAATAACAGTTTTTTTTTTTACAAAATACATAATAATATGACAGTATATACGATAACGATAACGGAAAAGCAATTTTTACAATTTTTTTCTGTCTGTCTGTTTGTTACAGCTAATCTCCAAAACGGCTGGATCAATTTTGACGGGACTTTCACTGAAAGATAGCTGATGTTATAAGAAGTAACTTAGGGTACTTTAATATTAGAGATTAGGGTTCCGCGCAAAAAAATAAAACCCATGAAATTTGAAACGGCTGGACTGATTTTGATGGGACTTTAATTGGCAGATAGCTGATGTTATAAGGAGTAACTTAAGGTACTTTTATTTTAGAAAAATAATTAGGGTTCCGCGCAAAAAAATTAAAACCCTATAAATTGTGAACAATATCCGATTAATTAGGGAAGTATTGACATCCACGCGGGCGAAGCCGCGGGCAACAGCTAGTTACTAAATATTAAAATCAAGTGGGATGTTTCGGTGTCAATCATATTGAAATCGTTTGAGACTGAAATTACAATGATATTTTCTTTCCATAGCAGTGTATTGTTAATGTATGCCTTTCTCAAAGGAAGGTCGTGTGTTAATTAGTAAGTGCACGGCCAGAAAGTTGAGGTGGCCTGTGATTGGACAGTGGTACCAATTGAGAAGAGACCTGACTAAAATATATCCTAACTACAAATTAAACAAGAAATGTTTTGTACTGTTGTGTAGGCATGGAGATAAAATAAATTTATAATAAGAGGCTCAACATAATTTCCACCACAACTCTCTCATTAGTCCCTTTCAGTCCAGTTTCAAGTCCGCACAGTACCGTTTCAGCTCTCTTTAAAGTGCCTGACGATATTAGGCGGAGAATAGAAGAGACTTAAGTTACATTCTTAGTGTTAATTGACTTTTCCAATGCTTTTAATACCGTTAGTCACGAAGTCTTTTATCCATCCTTTCCTATCTTACGGTCTCTCCGGAAGTGTTGGAATGGTTTTCCTCTTATCTTCAAGGGCGTCAGCAGTCTGTTGATGCTGGAGACTCTTCGTTGAGTTGGTGTGATTTTGCAGCTGGCGTCCCTCGAGTCGGTATATTATCTCCTCTTTTGTTTTCCATTTTTATTAATCTCATTACCACCCTGCTTCAGACTGAGTATCATCTTTATGCCGACGATTTGCAGCTTTACAGCCAGGCAAGTGCTGATAACATTTCCGATGCAATTGAGGATCTAAACCGGGATTTACGTGTGGTCAAGGACTGTTCTGATAAATTTGGGGTGGCGGTTAACCCTACCAAGTGACAGGCTGTCATAATAGGTTGCCCCTACAGCATAAAAAAGCTGAATGGCTTAACTATGCCACCTGTAATGTTTGATAACTCCGTCATTCCGTTTAGTTCCAATGTTAAGGATCTTGGTCTGCATGTCTGCACCTGTCTTGAATGGCGAAAGCAGACCACGACTGTCAGTAAAAAAGTCACCGGAACGTTGCGGTCGCTTTATTGGTTGTAAAATCTTCTCCCATCACACAAAAAGGCTATGCTTGTATAGTCCTTAATCATTGCCATAACTGACTATGGTGATGTGTGTTATTATAACCTGAATGCAGATCTCCTCAATAAACTTGACTGCCTTCACAGTAATTGCATTTGATTCGTTTTCAATATTCGTAAGTATAACCATGTATCTGCGCACCGATTGCTTTTAAAATGGTTACCCATTCGTTAGCGCAGAGAGGTGAGGGCTCTGTCTATGTTATTTTCTATTCTCGACAAACACAATTCTCCTTCTTACTTCTTCCTAGTCTTCTACTTCTTAATATTCAATATTTATGCTCTGCCCATAGTAAAAATCATCGTTCCACCAACAATCGTCTTCTACGTTGTCCTTCTCACCGCTCTGGTTTTATTCACTCTTCTTTCCTTATCCAGGCGGTCTTTCTTTGAAATTCACTCCCTCTGAACATCACGATGGTAACCAATTTGTTGTCATTTAAAGTGAAGGCACGTGAGCTTATACGTAAGAAGTTGGCAGAAACATCCCAGCGCTGATTTGCTGGATTGGTTTCTCCTCTTTTGATCGTTCTTTGTCCTGACGAAGTTTATTCCGTTTATAAGTATATATCTACGTATTTATTATTGTATTTAATAGTTATTTTCGTGTTATATATCCCTCAATGTTGCACCTGCCATGTTTTCTCTCTGCGTCACCGTAAGGTTGTCTGGTAGAAAATGCCTCAGGCATTAAGTCCGCCTTTGTACTATATTATTTTTACTTGTACATAAAGTAAGAATAGATAAATTAATAATTTTTACAAAACCTATCTATTCTGTCTTCATATTTTCTGAATAACACTCATGTGTTGTGTATTCAATATAAAATGTTTATAATGTTCATTCAGTGCTAATAAATTGGCGTCAATGTTAATCACATTTTGACAAACGTGGGTCAAACCTACGTAATTAATAAAAACTATTCTTTATTTCGAAAGGCTGTCAATAAAAAAATACTTGTCTTTAATATTTTATTCACAAAAGTACCGTTAACTTCAGTTACTGACAACAATTACAGCTGCGACCATTCCCTAAAGGGCGTTTACCTTTCCTTCAAAACCAGTGTACAAAGACGTATTACTGTTAACATATCCCCAGACAGCATTGATCAATTTCCTATTTAGTCCCCCTTTCTTTGCACTTCGGCGGCCGTCAAAAAACACCATCAAATCCTTGCAATCTTTTAACACAAAGGAAAAACCAGGGGATAGGGAGATTATAGTATGAAAAACACCATAGAGGGAATAGGTTGATAATAAGGAAGCATCCCCTTATACTCTTATATTGCGATTTCATATTTAGGGGGAGAAAGTTTATTTTTATTTGTTGAACTTTGCTCGTACAACCGATTTACATAATTGAAGTGGCATTTATTGTTTTATGACAACGTTACAAAATATTTGAGATTCCCTACGCTGTTATAAATTTTATTTCCACCCCTTCACAAAAATATTGCTTAATAAAATACGTGTAGGTACGAACTTATTTGTAGCCGAGCGACGCGATATTGTGAGTGATGGTGAAAATAAAAATCGGAATATTACAATCATGCTGGGCTTCCCGAATCCCGCATTGGATTAAAGTAACCTTTGACAGGTCAAATTGAAGGTTAATAATAGTAATTATATTGGTAAATTCTTTGACAATGACGCAAGGGAGTGCGAAAGTATATATAAGTATATGCCTCACTTGACTCACTTTATCTCAATCAATCAATCAACTCAGCCTATTGCAGTCCACTGCTGGACATAAGCCTCTCCCAGGCTGCGCCACAACACGTCCTCCACCTTCCGCATCCAGTCTGTCAGCCACCTTTTTATTGTCTTTGCTCCATCTAGCTTGGGGGCGTCCCTCATTACGCTATGCACTGCTGTCACTTTGTATATGTCACGGTATGATTATGAACTTCGTTAGTTTATAATCTATCACGCGAGATTAAACTAACGGTGGTCACAATTACACGGTGACATAAACATAATATGAAATATATATTATACAGACGTACAGTACACCGCACGTCACTGGCAACACCTTGGCCTTAAGCTGGCCTAGAGTAGTACGGAGTTTCAATAGAATCAGAGATAGATAGATACAAAGAAAAGAAAAGAAAAGAAAAGAAATAAAACTTGTTTATTCTGCACAAACAAAACGCACATTACAAAAAAAATACATAATACACAGACGAGAAGTAGCCAAAAGCCTCATAGGCAAGCAGTATGAAGGAGAAAAAAATTGTCCATTGACTGAAGTCAGGGCCAGGTATCAAAGACGATTTACATTGCCTCCGTGTATGTTCCGATACTGTCAAATGATATCAAACAATCAAAATGAACAGCCGAATTGTAAAGTGGAAAAATAACCACTTTTGTAACAAAAAAACAAGAACAATTAAGCCGTGCGTCGCATCTGTTGTAGCGAAAAAAAAAATAAAAAGACGGAAATTCACTTTTCTGCTACGACACGTTTAATTTTGTTTTTAAAATAAAAATAGAAAAAAAAACATTAAAAGGTAAAAAAAATGAACATTATGGTATAAAAAATGCAGGTTGATTTGTGTGAAGGGAATAAAATAGAGAATAGAGAGGGTTACTATCTACAGTATTAAATTAGAACGTAAAATATCATAAAAAAAACCGTGGCATAAGTAATTGCGTCCGGCGAGGTGACGTAGACTGTAGGTTGTCGCAGTTCTTTGTTCAGGAACTGGCGTTGTTTGCGAGACCTTCAGCGGTCAAAATGCGGTCCAACTCTCGACGTTGGCCAAGGACGTCCAGCGTAATTTAAGGCCAAAACCTGGAGGCCGAAAGGCGGCCTGTTCAAAACTGTTCAATCCTAAGACAAAATGAATTAGGGTTAGACCAGCGTGATCAGACTGAACTTCCGATTGAGGAAAACTGTTAAAAGATACGTACCAGGAAAAATAAAGATGAATGGTTAGACTCGTACTTAATATACCATACTTAAAATTGCTTTGCCCTATGGTATTCGGCAGGGATATAGTGTGCGAACACTTTTACGATAAATATTTTCCACTACCTAATTGTAATTTTTGGGACGTAAAAATTCGTTTTTCTTCAATAAAATCACAAACGACAGCAAATTGTCAATCAAGCGTTCCCATCGAATGACAGTTTGAAATTCGAATCACGAAATAAAAAGATAAAAATCGACCAGGCTCAAATACAAACGAAAAAAAGGTTGATTATAAAGAACCAAAAAGTTTTGACATGCAGAGTTATGCTGCACTGTGCAAGAATAGGTCGTTGCTCAGCAAAGCACTGTGACTTCGGACGAACCTATCATCAACACCGCTGATTTTCAGCAACTACCTCTCAAATGACGTAATGACCATAATGACGCCCCCCTTTGTGACCTAATAAATCGGGTAAGTAAAATTTTCCACAGAAATACGTGTATATTCTAGCTGAACGTAGTTATGTACTTATAAATTTAAAACAATATATATGTCTGTATTTATGCGCAACGTTTAATAATAATAAAAATACCTGCCTATATTAAGGCAAATATACAATGAAGATAAGAAATACACTAAATAATTCCCGGCTCTAGACGTTATGTCGTAGGTCTCCTATTTATGCTATTTTAGTAAGTAATTATAATTTCTATACACTAACAATACTCCCGAAATTATTAAGACTTCAATTAATATACCATAACTTTCATAGATGGGAATATTTGCGATGGCAGCCATTTGCAAATGGTATGCATCAAGGCATGTCGTTGTCAAACGACAACCATGCTCTCCGTAGTAATAGTGTTCTGTGACCATGCTTTTCCATTCAAAGCAGTAAATTTGGTATACATAGTGTTATTAGATGAAATACCCTTTATTATGTACAATATAAAAGTTACAGATTATATAATTACAGAGATGGTTTTTTTACCACTGACGCGCTACCGACGTCTCCCCTACAAGTTAAGCCATCCGATTTCCCAAAAAAAAGTGTCATCATTACGTTTATGTATTCTTCGGCTTGCAATTGTCTGCAAACACCATGGTTATCTATTTTCCCCATTGGATGTTACAAATAAAATGCAATTTTTCGTCCGCGGATCAGAAGCTAATAAATATAAATGGTTTATTTATCCAAAGCTACTGTCGCGGGATTGACAAAAATTTTAGCGAGAAGAAGGGAGAAAATGGCTTGAAGCAAGATTTTTTTTATTACGAGATGCTGCTTTGTTAAGATTTCTTACTGTTTACTAACAGATTAAAAGCAAAATCGTTTGGCTTTTTATAAATTCGATAAAACTGCTACTAGTAGGACAGTAAACTTTTTTCCAAAAAAATAAACCGAAGAAAAAACTGAATAGCGAAAAATAAAAAAAAACCCCAAAAGTTAATGGCTCTCTTGTTTGCCTATCGGCGCCAAACCTCCAAACAGCGCTGGCACTCAAGTGTGCCACCCGTACCCGCGCTTTTTAAATCTCCATTTTTAATTATAATTCAAGGCTAATATCCTGTGCAGGCATTTTTAGTCTGTGGTCCGGTAGATATTCACGTCAACTAAATGCTTCAAAACTTATAAGATTTGGTTTGGAACGTAGAAAAAAAAAATTAAAGTGACGTTTTGACAATGACATTTGGCGCGACTGAAATCTCCGTGTGTTTTTTTATTGAAAATAAAGTGTTTTCATGTCTAATCGACGGTAAGTGGATAAATATTCATTTATAAGTAGTTATTACATCGTTTTAGATAACATTTGCAGGAAATAACATCATGGATACCATTTTGTTTGAGCAAATAATGTTACGTAAACAAACGACATTTTTGGCCATACTCTGTTGTAATCATATTTTGTTTATAAATACATCTCTCGTAATACGAGTATAGTTTAGATTTTATAGTATGGTATGTTTATTCAAGAACCCAAAACAGTTTACAATAAGTGCCAAGAGCCAATTGAAACATCAGTGGACCATTTTTTGTGAGCAAGGTCATAAATATGTCGCGCCGCGGGAATTCCGCCCGACACTTGACAGATAAAGACATATCAAGTTTATAGACCTCAGCGGTTAAGTCTAACTAAACTCCTAAATGAATGTAAGTAACGAATTTTGAGGCGGCACCAAACATACATTCAACAAAGATCCATCAAGCTACTACCTTACGACTTAATTAATTAACTTGCCTGTTTGTTTGACGCCAACTCATAATTTGTTACTAAAATCAATTTAGGAGCTTAGACTAAAAGGTGTTTTTTTCGCTATTCAGTTTTTTTTTTCGTTGGTTTAATTTTTTGTAAAAAAGTTTTTATATTTCTTTTATCAGTTACCTTTTTCGTTGGTGTATTGTTCCTAAATAAGGAATTCCCTTAACAGCTTTCCGTCTCCATCGTCAGACCCTAACCCTAAATTCAGCTAAGTCTAAAGATCTCATCAAGCTGAATGAAATAAGCCCAAACACGATGTAGCTGCTGTAAGATGCTGAGGGGCTCTAACGACTGTCTTCCGATTCCATTATCAGATCAACTCCAGGTCTTTATTATGTTGTTGTGTCATAATAACTACATATGTGTGCGAAATGTCAACAGATTTAGTTCATAGTTGAACATTCAGTAGATGAAAAATCACTCAACCTAATTTTTCTACCCTTAGGAGTAGATTTTAGTTACCAATTTTACAAGGGACCAACTTCAAGGTATACCTTCCCGAATAAAACAAGAATTGTTCAAATCGTACCACTCTGTAAAAGGTTATGCGTGGTCATACTCCTCCTTTTTTTTTCGTCGGTTAAAAAGTAAACCAATTCAGATTTAATCAAATTGTTACTATGCATCTCAACACTAAAAAACAGTTCCTACCTTTCTTTTTGGATGGGAATTCATCAAATGACTTCTCCCGCTCTGGGCGGAGCGGGAGTAGGGAAACCCACCCGTGTTTCTTCAGTTGCCGGGGCCACCTCTTTCGAACATCCCGAAAC
Source organism: Fissipunctia ypsillon (assembly GCA_947568875.1). NCBI lineage: Eukaryota > Metazoa > Arthropoda > Insecta > Lepidoptera > Noctuidae > Fissipunctia > Fissipunctia ypsillon. The sequence continues at coordinate 6,430,518 of OX387651.1, read as the reverse complement.
CCTAGCTGCATCGGCCCTTGCAGACCCCGTCAATAGTGCTGACATCTCTTCGAGGCGCGCGTGGAACACAACGCGCCGTCGACCTAGGCCTGGTCCTTACCGTACGGCGAGCTACCCATTGCTCGCCGTCCGCAAGCCCACGCCTACGGTGGCCGGGAATCAGCTGCCAATTCCCGACACCCAAGGCGTCTCCTACGGCGACTAGGGGTGTGAGAGCGCAAAGATTGCCTCCCCCTCACGCGTTCAGCTTCCTCCTTCGCGAACATTACTGCTTCGCAGAAGGAGGTAATGGCTTCCCATGTACTCTAGCTCCGTAACATGGCCTGGACCAGGGCTGGACGCGAGAGATCGTCGCCGCCGATCGCTTCCACAAGGACACGGCGGTACTCCGCCCAAGCCGGGCTGACCTCCACCGTATGCTCCATCGTGTCATCCGGGTGGTCCACATAGTGGAGAAACCCGGGCATTTCCTCCCGCCTTATCCGGAACAGGTACCTCCCGTCGCACCAGCGTCCGGTGAGGACCTGCGTCAGGCGGAAGGTGAGGACGTCGTGGCGCCTCTCCAGCCACTCCTCAAAGAACCTAAGTTTACATTTCAACAAAAAAAAAAACTATTAATAATTTGTAATTACTATCTTTGACCCTTCTACTAACACAACATCACAAATGTCGCATCACTATTTCTCACCGTTCAATAACAAAACAAAGGGTTACACATTTTTTTCTACAAAACAAAGGGACAGGTGTAACTCCGTGCCGATTCCGTACCATTCGGTACCTACTGTAGCCACCCCATTACACGCCCCACTAATTCCTAATCCAATTAACATAAAAACAATACATTTTGTTTTAAACATTCGTGAATTAAATCGGAGACCGAATGTGTTCGTACCGACGAGGATGTTACACATTATTGGAATAACGTTTCATGAGCCCTAAAATTAAACATACACATTACAGGATAATCTTAATGCTTTTCATAATAGTAATAGAAATTAAAAACTCCTTGTGAAATGGCTCGTTTGTTAAATCACTACCACCGTCCAATAGTCCTCTGCGCCAAGCAGTAGCAGGGCCTGCAGATTATTACTAATTCTTTAAATAGAAAAGATTGTGTTTCTTTATATTATTTATGTCTTACCAATGCCTAGTACCTACCTACCTAGACTACATACCTAATTATTTATTGTGATACACTAACGGCCGAACCCAATACCTGATCGCGATTGATGGTAGAAAGCATAATTCTATCTGTCCTTATGTCAGGCCGGTAAGATTCCATAATTTCTTATATATTATTAAACCATGTATAGATAGGTTTTTCTATCTCCAACATGCCAAAACTGCTGGTAGATTTGCCGACAAAAGTCAACCCCAAATCATATGGACTTAAACTAGTAACAAGGTGAAAGAGAGAGAGAAAGAGAAATATATTTTTAAAGTACAATAACTGCGCTGAGGAAATACGAACTTATTTACTTACTACAAAATAACAATCGTATTCATAGTCGTTTCGCAAACACCCTATTTTTGTGAACGAGTTTCGTCACTAGCGATATTGCATATCTTCAACAATAACAATTCTTCTATTTGCCGACCCTTCGTTATTTTACGAGGAGGCATCAGGACATAATCTAAGATTTGATTTTGGGCCAAAAGTTTATAGTTAGAGGCGATAGAGAGTCGTCCATTTTATTAGTACTAACATTTACGGTGACTTTTTGTCTCACGTACTGGTTTTATTGTTTTTAGGATGTAAATTGAGGGTTCGATTCTCTTTGATTTTTGATAAGATGAGGGGTCAATGATAATGGTAGAAATACTTATAGTTTTATAGAGGTTACCTTCGACTTTTCTGGGGAATGAATTGTAAGACAGAGACAGAGCATCAATATTGACCGCGGTGAAAAATAAAGTGTAAACACCTGTAAGTATTTTACACAATATTTGCATCTACGTTTTGTTAGAAAAAGTAGCAGTTATGTTGCAAAGCCGTTTCCACAGCAATGTAACCACTTGCTAGCCACTTTGCTTGGTTAAATCTGTATGTAAATAGGTTCAAACGTCACAACAACTGGACACAGATAGCATAATCAGCCTATAATGTTCCCACTGCTGGGACACAGGCCTGCTCTCTGTGAGAGGGAGTGGGCCGTAATCTACCACGCAGGCCCAGTGCGGCTTGTTCTAATCTAGACATAACAAAAACAGTAACTTATCGATGACCATTCCAGACTAGTCTACTGGGTCCTCACATGATCTGATCAATATTATGTCTGGACTTTAAAAAAGGCTTTGACCCCTGAGTTTGTTTCGCCATTTCTTCTCAGGGGTAGTCAAATAGGAAATGTTGACTCCATCTAGCTTAGGTATTCTTTTTTTAATACGACGTGTAAAGTGATTCCGTTATCTTTACAGAATAAACAGTTTTATTTCACTTCATTTCATTTCAATGCCAGAGATAAAAAAAGTCACGCTTTGTAGTCTAAGTTGTTTGGTAGAACCAGACTATAAAACCTTATCATATTTCCCATCGTATATGAAACGATAGTGTCTATGCGTTTAGGGGAAAGTAAACTGTACTTACGTCAGCGTTGAGAGAACCGTATACGTTTCATTTTGGGTTAGAGCGCAAATAGACTTATACAGGCTGACTATTTTTTTTTATTTGTTGAGTTACGCTTTTACGATAATAATGAAAAAAAATACTCATGAACAAAACTGTTTTAAAATGTATGTTTTTTTTTTTTGCTTTCTTTGTTCTATTACAATTTTTATTTCAGGACTATTTACAGCATTACCAGATTTTCAAAGCTTACTCGGATGATTTTCCAAGAATAAGGTCATTCTTAGAGACTTCAAGCTTACATGCGACATTGGCACAGATTATTAATTTCTGTACCTAATTAAACGCTTTTAAGATATACACCGAGAATAACAGTAAAGTTTAACTTGTAGGTAAATAAATATATACTTTTAATATTAAAAAGTAATAAATTTTGAGTAAAGTTTGTATGTAGGAGGTAATCTTCGGAACTACTGATCCGATTCCGAAATTTTTTTCGCTAATGGGAGACTACAGTATTTCAAAACAGTTCACGCGTATGAAGTCACTACTTATTCATATAAGTTAACAATCACTTTCTCCTTAACCTTGTTACATTATACCACAAGAAACGACAACAAACATAATACGCCATAATATTACCCAAAATATCGAAATTTCAAGCAATTTCAAATGACTCCCACCCTTTACGGATTCGCTCCCTACTCGTAACCGGATATAAGCCGCGAGCGTCACGTGACCTCGGACTTCCGACTACGATTCGCCAAAACTGACGTGCTGTATCTTCACCAGTCTTACTTGAACCCCCCTGTACCTCTCACCCTCTAAGAACTCGTAATAAGAAGGGAGCGTTCAACCAAGGAGATGGGTCAAGTTAAGCTAGACAATTGCTTTACCGACAAGCAATCCATCTGCCAGAGCAAATAAATCGACAGTTTAATTTCGAAAGAAGGTTAGTTTTCTCGTAAGATACGATGAAGCTATAACTTATTTATCTTCGTGCTATTTTTCTTGGTTTGATCAGCAGGATTCAAAGTCATATAAAATGTTAACTGAAATCAGAGTTTGTGGTGGTTTTTTGTATCGAAATTAACTTTGTGTCGTCACATTGAATACAATAGGGTTAAATATTCCCATAAAAGTAAGCAATCATTATAATAATTAATTATATAAATCAATCATATTTACTAGTATTTACAAACATAATCCTAATTATGTAAGTATTTTTATCAGGATCGTAGCAGACGGCATTCTGTAGTTTCTGCCTACAACGATGAAAAACGCGTGAGTTTATGTATTTATAATCCTAATCCTGTCCTTTTTTTGCGTCATGTTTACCGCAAATAAACGTATTTTCTTTCTTTTTCTTTAGTATCCGCACTAATGTGCTTACTACAATCGATGAGCTAATAGAACCACTGAAAAAATTATACTTATAGGTACTTCTATTTCCCCATACCAAAGGCTATCTTGCATCTAATATCCCCTCATAATATCAGTTAATGCGAATATTGCCAATAGGGGTCATTAATAAATTACCACCATAAAAGGCACAAGCCAGGCCCCATGACCCTAAAACCCATAACGGACAAATGTACAAGGGTTTTTGTAATAATATTTACTTTTATTTTTATCTTTACGTTTATTCCGGTCACGTTCAGGCCGCACCTTGGGCAACAAGGCCCTTATATTGTTTTTGCTTTTTTCTTCTTTAATTAGGCTCAAGTCGTGGAATAATCAAATATTTAATAGAATTGTCGCCTGTGGCTTTTGTTTTTTGTTTTTCTGGGTCGTCTTTTGTTTACTGTCATGGTTTAATGGAATATTAGCAATTATTCATATACGTATATTATTATTATTCATGATTTCCCGCAAATAGGCCTTCGTATAAGTGCTAATATTTGTTTTACATTCTGTTACCAGGTAATACTTATATGTGCTGATAATGATAAGCTCTTCAATCAATTATCTTGGGGTTGCAGGAGGCTAGAGGCAGCTGTAACCATTTCCTTCCAGGAATGTGTTTTCCAAACTGCTATAAGTAAGAAGCAAAATCGGAAAATATTACTAAACAAAAACGAAAAAAACAAAAACGCTCGAGCATCGGGGGAATTCCGACAATTCCGACGGCGCGGTACGTTTGTGACTGCGCGCACAAAAATTGCCATATGATTATTTTTGGTTTAGGATTATTAAGTAAAGTATGCTATAAGCAGTTCTTTACAGCATCATGTTCTATAACTGCATACTACAAACACACCAGTATTACGTAATTTTGCCCCACATAACCTTACCAAAATATTGTCACATAAAGGGTGCGGCCTGGTTTATCTAAAACTACGCCAAATTTAACCCTCCACCGCAAGCGGAACGCAACAATAATTCCCTTCGACGTTTCGATAACGCAACATGGCGCGTTTTTCGCTCGCCAAATAAACCTATCCACACATATTAGTATCAGAATCCAAAGGGGTACTTTGTACCGTCTCAATACGAATATGGCTTGATTAACCGCTCGGAGTTGACTCGTTACAACATTAGCATAATACCAACTGATGTTTCTACATAGGGACCAGAGTAGGAGGGGGTATTTACATATCATTTGAATTCTCTCACAAAGTAGCGAATGGAAAAATTCGCTGGTGATTCAGCTGGTTTGCGATTTCTCAAGAGTAGCTATTAAATATTTATTGCAATCTTTTGAAGGAATTGATGTTATTTCTAATGGGATTGGGATGTTAATTATTGATGTTTTCTTTTTCTTTTGGTCTAAGAAAACTGTTAGCAGTAAAGCCCTTTATTTGCGTCAGCTCTCAGCTAATTGGTAGCTAAAGGTACAATTGTTTTGCACAATAATAATATATATAATATATATTGTTTTGCATAATAATTCACCGTGCATCAAGAACGCAGTTCCTTTCCAGGTAATATTAACGTTTGTGTTCCACATTGCCGTTACTTTCTGCACATAATATGAGCATAAATACCAATAATAAGTTCTTTTTCACTCAAAACGCTTGCAAAAAGTATTCTCAAAACAAAATGAGGAAATTTTTGCTTAGCAACAAAACGGAAACTTGCCCCTTATAAAAAATCGTATTACCTTTTCAAAAGTTGATTGGAAGATCCTTAGACTAGTCACTTGAGACTAGGTAATCAGGATAGCATTACAAGAACTAGGTTTTTTATCTAAAAAACTCTCAAGGCCCCAATTTCAGAATAATTTCCGAAGGGAAGTAGGAGGTAGCAACTACATTAATTATGTTTAGCTATGGTTAATACTGAATAGTTTTATTTTAAATAAAAACTAAATTGCGTATCTTAAAGATAACTGCCGATTACGCATCGTAATTTGCTTAGAAAACATAATAATATCAGCCTATTATTCTCCCACTGCAGGACAAAGGCCTCTTCTCATACTGGGAAGGCATGAGCATTGATCACCACGCTTGCTCAAGACGGGTTGACGATTTCAGACTTATATTAAATAAAAGCCTAGGTTTCCTCACGCATTTTCATTCGCCGATGTCAGCAATACAAACAGTCCCAAGATATACTCAGAAAGTAAATAATATGATGATTTCAAAAAGTCACATTGGTAGGTAGTTGCCCGGATACGAACCCACAACCTCGAAATTAGAAAACATAAGCACGCGTAATTAGTGGCAGATGTTTACATACGCTTAGGAAAAAATAATTATAATTATACATTTATGCACAAGCAGGTAAGTATAGGGAAGTCCTAAAATTAACTCCTCTTAAAAATTAAATATCTATTCCGATTGAGTCTATTCGTGCCATCGTCAATTTTTCATTTCATCGTCAATTGTTTTTAGCCTTTGAATGTTCCAAATTCAAGCTGTTTATTTTTGATAATGGCCGGTTTCACACTGCGACGATAGCGACACCTACACGTCTATATCGTATCGTCAGCTCGGACGACAACGATATCGTCTGACGATATCGGTGTGTGACAAGATGTAACCAACAGCTTATGGCCATGCGGTATGCCACAGCAGTCTCGAAAGTCTTAAATTATTTAAAACAATAACTTCTTATTGCAACGAAATGTAAACAGAGCAGTGCGGGCGATGCGGTGCGGTGGGCAAATGGCATCCACGCACGGCCGTCCGGCGGCGCTTGCACATGCCACTCCCTCCATGATCTGCTTCACCCCGCACAGTGTCGTTCGCCGATATCGGCACGACAATCAACGTCGGCGCCGATATTGTTGACAACAACGGCACAGTGTAAGCGTTTAGTAGTAATTGTATGAAACTACCAGTCCGACGATTTTGTGTAGTTATCGTATCGATAACGTTATTGTCCAATTTGAAAATGGCCATTAATTGATCAGTAGGTATTTTAGTCGTCCAATTGATCGGTGATTATTTATTCATAGAAATAGCTCAGCTTCGTGGAAAGTATTTCGGTAACAATGGGGTTGGTTTCAAATTACTGGATTCTAAAATGACATGCTTGGTTGTTCTTGTTAGTTTATGAAACTATTTAATTTTAAGGAATGGAAAATAGAATAACGCTGGAGTTTCTTGCCCATTCTTTCCCATACGAAACTACCTTTTGGAAGGGGCGACTAGAATCAATTTTGTAAATTTTAACATTCAAAAGTACCTTTTATGTGCCTATTGGATATAAATCATTTGACTTTGACTTTGAATGGGAGTTTTTTTTTTTATACTTTGTGGGTTTTAGATTTTGCTTTGTGAAAAGTCAAGCTTACAATTTGTTAACAAGTTCTACAAAGCATTTCTATAGATATTTTGTGTTTATAAAATATAAAATATTTGTAACCGCGACAGATATTAGATTAGCAATTGATAGCATTTCATTTTAAATTGCTCAATCATTTGTGAATATTTTATGTCCGATTTATTCTACACCACATTGATTGATTGATTGATTTTTCAAGGTCTTTATTATTACACAGGTTGTTACAATGGTGTTTACAAATGATCTTATTCGATTTGTACACAAATCGTGATTAATTTTGTTACATAGGCTATATTTCGCCTTTACAAACATTAAAACATGTTTTATTATCTTGTTTTGCGTTGACATGAATTAACTTACAGAGTACAACGTTTAACTACTAGGTATGTGCAAGTCTTAGTATGGACCCACATAATAATTTAATGTTTAAGTTACAGAATGTACGTTTCATTATAGTATGATATAATAACATAAGTCAAGTAGCGGGTAGTCCGCGCAAAGATCTTACTTATACGGCCGGTCAAGCGGCGTCAGCTAGCGAGCGAGCTATCGTCATGGCACGACACGGAGGAAGTAGTGATGGGGCAGTCGGTATCGATTGTACGTGCGAGCGTAACACAATGTACTAAGTCTACTTTTACCAATTGCAGATATTAGAGTATTACGGTGTGATGGGTTTTTATGCAAATAAAATTTACGAGAAGTTTTTAATATAAAATCTTTTAAAAATGGATACTTTATACGCATGTGTAATGTTTTAAGGTTTGTGCGAAAAGGTGTATTATATGATAATTTTAGGGCTTTATTTTGGATCGTTTGGAGTTTATTGTATTTGGTTTCTGAGAGACTGGACCAGACAGGTGCTGCGTAAGTTAAGCATGGTCTTACTAAAGTAGAATAAATAAGCAATTTTGTAGAAGGACTGAGAATAGATTTGCGATTTAAAATAGGTTTTAATGAATTTAGGGCTTTTGCACCTTTCCTTATAGTTAGTTCAGTGTTTTTGTTCCAGTTAAGGGTCTTGTCTAATATTACGCCTAAATATTTAACTGATTCGCGCCACGTTATCTGGAAGTCATCAATTTTAACGAATCTGTGGGGTAGTGTGCGTTTTCGAGTAAATAGAATTCCTTCAGTTTTTGTGGAATTAAGTTTCAGTTTCCAGGTCTTGAAAAATGTACTGAGTAGTTCCAGTGAATATTGTAGCCGTCCAATGACTATGTCCACGTCTTTGTTTGTCGTGAATGTTGCTGTGTCATCAGCATAGATGGCAAGTTGTGTGTGAGCCTGTTTAGGTATATCATTCAGGTAAAGTATAAAGAGGTAAGGCCCTACGAGCGAACCCTGGGGCACACCGGCTGGGATGGTTTTAGGGGCAGAATGCTCTTTGCCTACGTAAACAGAGAAGAATCGATTAAGTAAGTAATTTTGAATGAGTTTTACTAGACATAGAGGTACTTCATGTTTGATTAACTTATGTAATAGTCCAGCGTGCCAGACAGAATCAAAAGCTTTTTCTATGTCTAATAAAATCATGCCAGTGGAAAGACCGCGGTTTAGCCCATGGGCTATCTGTTCAGCCACTCTGGCTAACTGTTGCGTGGTCGAGTGTGAGTTTCGAAATCCAAACTGTTCGGGGATCAAAATATGCGCAGTTGTTTTTGCAACGCGGGATAATATAATGGATTCTAACAATTTTCCTATGCATGGTAATAAACTTATTGGTCGATAGCTAGACGGAATGGACTGATCTTTCCCAGGTTTTTTAATAGCTATGATTTTAGCGTGTTTTAATGTCTTCTACACCACATTATTTTATTTCTAATACTGTTTCACTTATATCAAATATTTATCTTCAAAATTGATTACTAACAAATGAAAAAGAATGTCTGCAAATCCATCATATTTTTATCTGTCGTAATAACACATCCCCATACGTCCGGCAAAGTCACTTCCTCGTCCAAAACCGAGACACGAAACTGTTCTCCCAGAATTTTTTCACTCGAAAAGGGTAAACTGATTACTTCTGCTCGCTACCTAACAATAGTCACACGACACTTATAATTACATTTGCATAAAGACTAGAATCGCTTGCTGAGTCTGTCGGAACGAGTGGGCTGGATTAAGCCACGTAAAATGTAATGACCTTCTCTGATAATGGTATCGAAACATTAGAAGAATTGAAGTTCGATGCGTAAGATCTAAGTTAGTTAACTGGGTGTTGTGACGTCAGAGTGTGGGTGACCACTATAGACATTGTAATCATTTAGATCGGAAAATTAATATAATGTAATACTCGAAATAAGTAATCTAAAATTGCCTAGATACCTGAATTTTTATACAGTACCTAGTCATCGTCACGGGCAAACGGTAAATTATTCTGGATGTAATTCAATGATTTAATGATAAAGTGATGCAAAAACTAATAGGTACAAAGCAAAGTACTCACCATAATAAAATGTATTTACAGCTAGCTAGAACTACTTAACAACTTAGAAAAGAAAACAAACAGAATTAAGAAAAAAGACTATAACCTAACAGCATTAATCATAAGCATAAAAAATTAACCTCACAGAAAAAAAAACCCTAATGACATAACAAATCCAAAGCATTTTACAACACCCGGTATACAACATCATAATTCTAAAAATAACAAATGGTGGCTTTGACACGAATTGAACAAATCCATTTGAAACACCGACGTTCCATTAACTTGAGTATGTTTTATATCATCTAATAAAAATGTTTCATGAGCTCTTTATTGTATATAGCCATTAAAATTTATGGTTATTAAAAGTATTGGGACTTTGTTGCGTGCTCTGTTCTTGGTAAGTCTGTCTCTTTTGGGAGTTGGGAGTATACAAGGTGGAGTAGACAATACGACACTAAAAGAAAACACTGGCAATAATAATGCTTATGAGTATTTTAAAACTATCAAATAAATCCTAACATCGAAATTAAAATATTGTAACGCGGCTTGCGGTGGGAGTGAACTGGTAGAAATCGTCACGTAACGAAAAAGCCACCCATGACCCCTCCATGCGACTTTCTCTCTCTGTGACTCTTTCTATTGTATATAAGAAAATGTGAATTTGGTCAAAATGAAAATCCAAGATTGCTGCTGCGACAATGTTCAAATTTTTCGTCATGGGTGTCGTTTTCATAGTTTTCGAGGGTGCTAAAGTCAATAGTGAGGTCAAAATGTAAATCCAAGATGGCGGTTGCGATTGTTTTTGTATTGAATCATACTTGAGAGAAATCATACGGGAGAGGATATACTAAATAGTAGTGATGGGCCTACTATGGATTTTGCCGATCAGCTCAGTAGCTATAGTGACTAAACTATTGAATATATTTGATCGAATTTTTATATGCAGACTGGTAACGTCATCAGATATACGCAGTTTAATTTATTGTTGTCTTCACCTTGTATATATCCGCAAATATACATGCCTGTTACTTGCACAAAAGTTTACAAGTGGCTTGCATGCTATTGTGCCTTATCAACTTCTGATTGGTGAATGTCACAATGGCTAATTGCGTACTTTTGTGCGTTAGTTGAGCATGTATATATACAACATTAACTTTAGTTTAAGCGAAACCCGAAACACGTGTCTAGTGTTTTTATGTAAAGAATTTATGTACAAAATTTCAAAACTGTATCATAAAAAAAACACAAAGTTGCTTGTTATGTTACCTGGTTGTTCGTACAGAAACATGCTCACCACGCGGCGTCTTGCGCTCATTGATAATAATTTGGCAGTAGATACTGTAGAGGCTTTAATCGAGCCTGCCTTCAGCATGAAACCTTCATCGGAATTACAGCTGGCCATTAAGACACGTCATGAGATTTTATAGAAGAATAACTTTGAATTGACATATAGTAAAATTGTTATTATATTGAGGCACTCCTAGCTTTACGTTGAACTTGTAACAAGCTTGCCATAAAGCCATTAAAATAATTTTATGGGACTCAGTGTGTCATTTAATAATCAAAACGTCCCCTCACGCACCTCTTAACGAGTGAACATACACTATACACGTAGTGATCTGCCGTGGCATCCCGGAAGATTGCTACAATACCTAACCGTACGGCGATTGTATTGTAATTAACTGGTGATAACATTTCCCATCACACTTGCAGGCTTTGGTCTGTCTTAATGGTCAACCGTAGGTAGATATTTTATGTACTATATTAGTTAATGCGATGCGATGCGTAAGTGATAAAATGTAATCAATGCGATTTGTTGCACTTTATGCCAACCACTTAAAGTTCAAAGTGGATGAAAAGTGTTAAACATCGCATTACTTAACCACAGCAGGCTGTAAGTACAAATAATAACTTTCTACGATTAACCACCTTGGCGTGTTTAAAAATATTAATCATCACTAATTACAATAATTGACTTGATAATTATTTACAATGTCGTACCACTTCCGTGTACTGGACGTTTGTGTATGAGAAAGATATGATTACATGACTCTTTATACATACGATGATAGGTACACGATCAACCGAAACACAACTGTAAGGACCATAGCGCTCGCGATCGCGTTATGTAACTGAACGGGAGCGTGACACGTGGGCACCAACCTGTAGCATCCGGGCGAATGACAGGTTGTTTTACCCCCGCCCCGCTGCACGCCCGCGCCTAGTGCCACTATTACCTGTCGTGACCTGTGTGTGCGCGTATGATTGCGGATATGTACTTAATGTCGCTCGGTGTCAAACTTGTAACCTTTTTTAAATTGACAGGCCTACACTGTACTCCCATACTTAAAAACACTGTAATTTGAAAAAATTGTAAAAGCCAATTATTTTTAAAAGAGTGAGAGTTTCTTGCCGGTTCTTCTCCATAGGAAACGACCAATTGGAACCGTGCACCTAGCTTTTGACGTTTCATAAGTGCCCATGTAGGTTTCAATCAACTCAGTCTATCACAGTCGACTGCTGGACATAGGCCTGTCCCAGACTGCGTAACAACACCCTGTCTTCCACTTTCCGCATTCAGTCTGTCCCAGCCACCTTCTTAAGGTTCCATGTAGGTTTATGTGAATTAAAATATTTTGATTTTGAAGCAAAATGTGTGGTCGTTAATTTATTTAAAATGCTGCTATTGTACCTATTATATAGAGTCTTAACCATTAGGGCTCTCACACAAAGCCCCGATGCGGCGCGAATTCGCAGTTTTATGTGGGAGCCCTTGACCTGCTGAATCCGCTAAAGCAAAAAGGTGTCCCTGGGTTAAACAGGTTTTATTTAAAAAAATGTTATGATGATAATTGGCTTGCCCTGTATTACATGGGACTTGAACATAACAGGCGAAGTGTGAGTTACTATTCGGCTCTGGCTAACCCTTCTTGAAATACAACCATGACGTTATATACCGTTTATGTGTTTATTTCAAACACATTTTTTTTTGAGACTACACAATTCTCAATTTTACAGACCCCAACAAACTCTTTAATATATTATTATTCTTCCGACGACGCCCGTCCCTTAGTCAATATACCTCGCATGTCAGAAAGACATTATAACGTTCGATTCTCCGTCGAATTGTTATAAGATCTTTATCAACGCGATGAGCTTCTAAATTTAATTTTTAATGAAGTAATCCTGACAGTTTGAAGGCTTGAAGCCTTATTATCGGACAGGATTTCATTTCCACATCGAAGACTCCAAGTTTTTGGCATCAAATTGATAGCTAAATACGGTTTCTTTGATCAATCCTTGATTTATTGGAGATGAGTGGCGAGATTGGTATAAAATAATTATCGTAAACTTATATTTCGATCTAAGTCAAGCCAAAAACTGGACGAAAAAGATAAAAATATGCTGCAACGAGCCCAAATAAATTGAAATAAAGCAAGAGTATATTGTATTAAATAGAGATAGGTAAGTACAGCCCAGGAACTACCTATACTATATGTCATTTTAGAAACTACAGAACGTGATACGCTGACCTCAAATGCCTAAAATGGGATAATGATATGTAAATGATGATGATGAACAATAGGAATAATGACTAAAATTTTTTATCCGTCAGGAAGACTATTAAAAAACAATTGTTCACGTTTTTTTTTCTTTTTTTACGTCATCAAAAGATTACGGCGATACATTGAGTTTAAATGTTGCTTGACGGCACGGCTTGCTAGAGTTTATACTTAGTTATGACGTAGCAAGCACTTCCCAACTTTAATGCGTTTTATCTGTATTTTTTTATTTTTAGGATAAAGCAAAAAATACGTGTCTAATATTTTTTTGCTATCCGACTGACCGAGTAAATAAATTATATAGGTATATTTTTTTTTACCCAGGCATCATCGCCATTCTACGATAAAAAACCGTTTAGCAAAAAAACAACCGACTTCCAAAAAAAAAAAATACTACAAAGTGAAAAATAACTTTAATTTCGAAAGTCGTTGTCTTTGGATCTGTATTTTAGGTTTTTGCCATCGACTTCCGAAATTGAAGTCATTTTTCAATTTGTAGTGTTTTTTTTTTTGGAAGTCGGTTGTTGTTTTTTGTAAAAAAGTTTTTTATTTTTGACATTTTAGTGGGGTCGGTTTGTAATTTATTTAAGTTACAATAGCCTAATGACAACTACTCATCACCTTTTACAGAACATTGCTTTTCCCGATGCAGGGGCGTTAATTGTTAGTTCTCCTGGTACTTTACCATCAGCTCCATTTCACCATATGCATTGTGACGAGTTTATATTGCTTAGCAATCATTTTAAAGTAATCGATTCGCAACCCGTAAATTACTTATTATTGAGTTGTTCCGGTAGCCATCTTACCATCTGTGGTCTTCGTCATCAGTTCCAATTCAACAAATGGTGATTTCCGAGAGCAAATGCACGAGTTACTTTATAGTGACTTGTGTTACTTAATAGTATTTTTTATAAAATACCGAGGTATGCCTATAATATTTAAAGATTGTACTCGATTTCTCCAGTATTCTATCATCAGATCCTGACCTACTGATAACGGGACCACCTGGAAAGTACACCCTTCCAACCAAAAAAAGAATTTTCCAAATCAGTCAAGCCGTTTTCGAGTAATCAGGGAACACACATTAAAAAAAAAGATTCCGTCGAACTGAGAACCTCCTCCTTTTTTTAAATCGGTTAAAAATCATTTATAGCCAGAGTGCATCTCTTGACAATTCCAATAAGCTCAAACACGGCTAGGATACATTGCTTTATTACGGCGTTCCAGTTTCATCATCAGATCAGTTCAATGGTACCATTTTCATCAGAACCATTTATTTAAATTTGCTTCGTCATAGTCGCTTAACTATCTAAATCGATATATCTTATCGCCACCCGTGAAATACTTATCATTGAGGAGTTCCCGTGGCCATCGGTGGTCTTCTTCGTCAGTTCTACTTCACCAAATGATACTTTCTGAATGTAAAGCCTTGATTTCTTGATGAAAATACCAAAATCGCTATGTATTTGCCTATAATATTTGAGGAGTTCCCTCAATTCCTCATGGATCCTATCATCAGAACTGGATTTTGATAAAAATGGGACCAATTTGGAAGTATGTCCTTTCAAATAAAAAAAGAATTTTCCAAATCGGTTTATAAATGACGGAGTACTGAGGTAACAAACATCAAAAAAAAAAAAATCACTCATCCTTTTTTTTAAGTCTGTTAATCTCTAGGTATTTAGGTGCCTACGATGTGATGTTAAGTCAGAAACCATGCATTTTATTTACAAAGCAAATTGTAAACTAAGAACAATTCTACGAAAAATTGATTTCACTAAAGGTCAGAAGGATTTCGTTGTAGAAGTGATGGCTGTGTTTCTTGGTAAACATGGAATTCTTGATAAATGGAAATATAATGATTACATCAATATAATTAAGAACGAATCAATCGTAGATTTATTTAATACCTTAGTGACCAGCCCCTGCTTCGCGTGATGACATGTCAAAACATCGAGATGTATAATTAATATTAATTTATTATACAGATAAATCTTCAGAAATAAATTATCTAAATGATCATGACAACCGAATCAAAATTCGGTGCATAATTTACAAGAACAACGCGGTCACACAGACACACGAAATGCGAATTTATTTAATAATATGTATTGATTGATATTGAAGTCGTAAGAGGTAATTATGGAAATATGGAACCATTATTTAGTTAACTCCTGAATATAACTTTGTTATCATTATAGCGATAGCTAAATTATATATGGAGGAGTAATTATATTTAATATGCTAACATGCTTCAACTTTTTGGCTAACTGACCCACTCCTTGACAATTCAAAAGTTCCTGAAAAATAGTTGCTTTGACTTGACTTTGACTATGTGTTATTACCAATAGCTAATCATCAGTGCACTTACCACACACAGATATAACTTCGTCTTTACATCTAATTCCCTCGTGACGTCAATATATATGAAATCAAAAGAAGCGAGGGTATACATAAACAACAGATTGCAATGCTTAACAGAGTCCTCATCGGGTAAATGTTCTTATTTGTAGAATGCTCCGCGGGCGCCTCGGAGGCGAGCGGAATCTTCTATTTGAATAATTTGATTAAGGATCACTGCAGACGGACGATTTTTGGAAGGAAGTTATAGCGGTTGCGACTATTTTCAAATTTTTTGTAATTTTTTTTCGAGGGTGCTAAAGCCAAAAGTGAAGTCAAAATGTAAATTCAAGATGGTGACTGCGAAAATTTTGACTTTGTTTTAAATCTTACGTGAGAAGGAACTTCGTTCCTGACGGCGGTCCCCGACTGCACACATTTTTTTTTTTTGGTAGATGACGACTAATAGAGAAATTGTATGAAAGAAAAAGACATGTTGCGCGACAAAAAAGAATTCAAATCCTCTTCAGCTTTTTTAGTTTTGTTCATAATTTCATAGGTTTATTTTTTTCGTGCAGAACCCTTATTCTTATTCCAAAATAAAAGTAGTCTAAGTTACTCCTTACAAAATCATCTACCTGCCAGTGAAAGTCGTCAAAAATTGGTCCAGCCGTTTCGGAAATTAGCTGGAACAAACAACAAAAATTTAAAAAATTGTTTTTTTTTTATATAAGTACCGTATATACTTTCATATGCATTTAGTAAAAAGCAACATTACAAACAGACACTTCAATTTTGTTTATTTGTATAGATGTATAGATGACTTTCGAATAATTATTACGTCAATTTTCATTCATAAACCGTTTCTAGTTACTAGCAATAATTACCAAAGTATTAATTATTATTACATTGATCATTTTATTTAATAAACTGCTATAATAACTAATTGTTATTATTGCTATTAACAGAATTTGTAATTGATTGCACATTAAAGTTATTAATTACCGATGCAATTTTATTACTATCTATGATTCCGTTAGGGTAACTGCAAAAATAGTCATAATTTCTCAGTTATAATAAGCCTATCCTAACTAAGTAAAATGCGAAAGTAAGTTTGTTTGTCACGCTTTCACGCTAAAACTTCTGAACGGATTGTGATGAAATTTGTTACACAGGTTTACCATGACCTAGATTAGGACATAGGATACGTTTTATCTCGGTACCTAATTCGTTCTCGTGGGATAATTTTCTAACTCCATGCAGGCGAAGCAGAGGGCATGATCTAGTAAGGCTATACATGATGTAACATAAATAACGCATTTCCCGCGTCGATAGCTAGTCTCCGCTAAGACTGGCCGCTATGGCCGAAATTCGATCTGATGGAGGAATATTTTATAATTCATTAATATTTACCTTAGATTTAGCACTGAAACCTCGATGACAAGGCGCCATTGCACCCGTGCGAAGCAGGGGCGGGTAGCTAGTAATTCTTTTATTATTTTAGAAAAGAAATTGGTTTTCTGGTAGCAGAAATGAATTCATGTGGTCTTTCAAAAGAGGCACATTGTAATAAATATAAGGTGTAACATAATTAACGCACAACCTCTTAAGGGGTCATTATTCTCATCATTATGAACAATTTTTACTATGGGACCAAACCAGAAATCGCGAAAAATAAATTAGCTGTTCCTTACATTTATGTTCGCATGACTCGCCAAAATGTAGGGAACATCTGATTTTTTTTTCACGATTTCACGCTTGGTTCCTTAGTAAAAGTTGTTCATAGTAATGAGTACAATGACCCTTTAAGAGGTTGTACGTTATTTATGTTACACCTTATAAGGAGAGAAAATATTATTATCAAAACCTTGAAAAAGTTTTGTTAGTACCGGGGTATGGTTTGTTTCCAATTTTGTTGTAGCGACATTGATAGAGCATGTTTGTAACTAATCAATCATACGGGAAGTTAGAAAATTGGTCACTTCGACGATGTGGTAAACAAAAGACTAGCCAATTGATAAAAAAAAGAATAAACAATGAAATGATCTCTGCAAACCAGTTTAAAAATATTACTTATGAATTGTGACAAAAAAGTATTTTTCGAAGCTAGAAACGACTTTTCATAGTAGGTATCATCAATCAACTCAGCATATCGCCACTGCTGGATTTATGCCTTTCCCACGCTGCGCCACAACACCTTTCCTCCGCCATTCTGTCTGTCCCAGTCACCTTTTTAAGGTCATCGGTTTATCTAACTGGGGGGCGTCCTACACTACGCTAAATAGATGTTTACGCCCAAAACATTCCAATAAGATGAGATTACCATTCACCATCATAACAAAAACAAAACATTTTGCAACAACTTGCCGTTCTCGTATCGCAAGCCTTAAAAAACCTACCGCAAAATACCCAGCGCTTACAACCTTATTACGAAAGCAATAAGGCTCAAGACACCGTAAACAGACATCCTTTATAAATCTTTATCGATTGACTGTTCAAGATGTTTTCGATTCTATTTATCTGTACTTTGAAGTATGTTCGATTTGATCTTTTATTACGTGAAAGCCAACTCGGTCTGTGTACTGAAATGCCCAATCGGGAAATCTATGTAGATGGTTACTTAGATTGCGTTTTTACGCTTAGTAGATAATAAGGACTCGTTTACATTATACGAGTAGCTATTGTTACCTTTGATACAAAAAGAGTTTTATTTATGTTGAGGCTTCTTCTTAGCAATCTTATCATATACTCGACTGCCTTGTTGGTTTAGTGGTCGCAAACGCTACTGCTGAGCATGAGGTCCTGGGTTCGATTTCTAGGACAGGCACAGTATTATTGGGTTTTTCTAGGAATTTCTCCGTAGCAGCCCGGAGTCATGATTTGTGCCCGGTTGATCGAGGCTCGTCTCCAAGACTCACCTACTTATATGGGGACTTAAACATAACTGGCGAAATGTGGGTGTACTATAGTTACATAATGATGTTGACAAACTCAAACTCAAACTCAAAGCATTTATTTCAATTAAACCAATTACAGGCACTTTTGAATTGTCAAAGAGTCGGTCAGTTAGTCAGAAAATTGAAACTAGTCGCCCATTCCAAAACGTAGATCTCTATGGAGAAGAATGGGCAAGAAACTCCATGGACACTCTTTTAAATCAAAATTGTTACAAAATCCTGGGTAGGTACATTGTTATTGTTCTTGTTGCTTCTATATGTGAGAACAATGTAAAAAATAGATAACTAAAACAATTTAAAATATAAGATTAAAAATAAGCCCTGGCAGCTAAGAGATGACCAGTCTCCACTGACGGCGCCCGTTCACGAACATGACGCGTGGATCAGCACCATCCAACTCAACCATTTTGTAGGGAACCGAATGATCCAACACACGCGCCACCATCAGCGAGACATTTAAGTGAGCATGACATACTCTCAACTGCCATACTTTTTCAAGTCAACATACCTACATCATAACATAAAACCGCTCCATGGTACTCACATTTACAAAATTGAAAAGATTCTTCTAATTTATACAAAACTATAGTTTGCAATGATTGTAATTAAAAGATTAGTAAACACTAAATCTATAGTCTATATATAGTCAATAAGTCTATAGTAATAACATAATGTCAGAAAAAAAGGGGACGCATTTCTTCCAAACAAAAAAAAAAAAAAAAAATTAACAAAGCCCAAGTGGCTGTGGAGCAGGACCAGCATTTAGCCAAGCATTTTTATCTACGATATAATCATTCAACCTATAATATGCTTGTCTACATAGTGTGCGTTTAATGCATGTTTTAAATTGCTTCTCATTTAGTTGAAGAATATCGAGAGGCAATTTATTATAACATTTTACACAGTACCCCATAAAAAAAGTGTGTACCTTAGATAATCTGAAACGTGGTTGATCTAATTTGTTCCTATTTCTAGTGTTAAAATTATGCCGATCACTTATCTTACTAAAAAGATGTAGATTTTTTCTAACATACATAATATTTTCATATATATATTGACAAGTTACCGTCATGATGTTAATTTTTTTAAACAGTTCCCTTAGAGATTCGCGACTGCGGAGGTTATAGATGGCTCTGACAGCCCTCTTTTGCAGAATAAAGATAGAATCAATATCTGCAGCCCGTCCCCATAACAAAATACCGTAAGACATGACGCTATGAAAGTAACTAAAATAGACCAGTCTCGCGGTATCGACGTCTGTTAATTGGCGGATTTTCCAAACAGCGTAAGCAGCCGAGCTTAGCCGCCCTGCTAGTGATGTTAAATGAGGACTCCACTGCAGCTTTGAAACCAGCGTAATTCCCAGGAAAACAGTCTGTTCGACGAATTGTAGCATTTCCTTATTCAATACTACGTGACATTCACTACTTCTAACATTTGGTAACGTGAATCTTATGCATTTAGTTTTCTTCTCATTTAATACTAAATTATTTACAGTGAACCAATTATGGACCTTAAGCATAGCGTTATTTACGTCGTCGAGCTCTTGTGCATGTCTGTTAACTTTAAAAATTAGTGATGTGTCATCAGCAAATAACACCATTTGTGGTCGGTTTTTCAGTAAATGAGGTAAATCATTTATGTATACTAAAAAGAGGAACGGACCTAATATAGAGCCCTGCGGTACACCCATTTTGACTTTTAATCCCAATGAATTCACACCGTTTATTTGAACTTGCTGCAGTCTATTATTCAAATATGATTTTACTAAGCTAAGTGCAAGTTTACCCAGTCCGTAATGCTCAAGTTTCAAGAGCAGTGTTTCATGATTCACGCAATCAAATGCCTTGGATAGGTCGCAAAAGATGCCTATTGCATCATGTGCCTCTTCCCAAGCGTTAAAGATGTGTTTTAATAAGGTGACACCGGCACAGAGTGATGTTATATAATGTTGTGTTATCATACTCAAATTTCTACCTCATTGCTGGGCATATACAAGGTGTAATTTTAATCACCGTTCACCTCTTAAGGGGTCATTGTACTCATCATTATGAACAACTTTTACTATGGGACCAAACCAGAAAGCACGAAAAAAAAAACTGCTGCTCCCTACATTTATGTTCGCATAAGTTGTAAAAATGTAGGGAACAGCAGATTTTTTTTTCGCGATTTCAGGTTTGGTGCCATACTAAAAGTTGTTCATAATGATGAGTCCAATGACTACTTGAGAGGTTAACGGTGATTAAAATTACACCTTGTATAATGAGTAGTCTCCACATTTGCCACCCTATACTACACGCATATGGGTTGATGTAGTCAGCCCATATTGGTGCTGGATGTTTTACACTAATTTCTCCTACCTCGTCTCGGCTTTTCTGCCAAAATTTTGATTTTAATCCCTATACCATTTTTCCTTTTACCAACGTGATCTATTCTTATAGTGGACTATTCGTCAATATACATTCTAATTAGTTATAACCTGAATTTATAGTCTCATAAAAAAGTGTCGTCTATTTTACCATTAAAATTCTAAGGCCGACTTGGAGCAAAATGATACAAATCTCGGTTTAATTAAATCTCGATTTTGGCCTAAACTCGATTTAACTTAAATCTTATGAAGCATGTCTTGCACGGTTACATTTCACATTTGATTTAACTAAACTGAGATTAAGTCGATAATTTGTTCGCCGCTCATTCTTTACGTTCCATTTTCAAATAAAAAGTGATAGCAACTCAGTTCTGCGTATAGAGAAAAAAGAATTTGATTTGTCAATTGTGTCATCGTCAAATGGTCAATGTAGAAGTCAGTGTCGGTTGTATTGTAGTTGTGTTCTTATTTATTTTCTAGTTTTCTTTAGCGTCAGTAATATACGAGTAGGTACTTATATAACATAAATTACAATGAAGAGATCTAGGGCACCTAATTTTACCACGACAGAAATGTCATCTTACGGAAAAATTCCCGATAAATGTCGAATGTCAAAATGTCTGTACAATCGAGATTAACAACTCTAAACCGACCTACATGCCAGTTTAGCTGTGACGTTTATTTAAATCGTGATTTAATCGAGATGCAAGTCGTTAAATTAAGTTTAACCCTATTCAATCGAGATTTAAGTAAAAGCTGCAAGTCACCCTAAAATTGTATAATGCAGGTAAGGTTTACTAAAAATAACTTACATTATTTAAAAGCTCCGTTTTACCCCTGTTATAACCAGTTAAGTGCATGATATACAGCGATAAGCGTGGTAATGCAAAGTTCAAGTAGTCGTTCGAAACATAATTTTGAGTTTATGGAAGTCAAACTCAGTACTAGTTCCTGGAAACGGAGGAACATGTGTATCTGGTAGATTTTACTAGAAATTTGTTTATCAATCAAAATCAAAATATTTTATTTCACATAAGCCTACATGAGCCCTTATGAAACGTCAGAAGCTAGGTGCACGGTTCCAATTGGTCGTTTCCTATGGAGACGAGCCGGCAAGAAACGGCGGTTACTTTTTGTAAATGATTGACTTTTACAATGTTTTAAAATTACAGTGTTAATTGGTATGGGAGGACAGTGTTATACTATTACCAAGTACCAGAAAGGCAATTCCCGTAATTTTAAGAACATTCATAGGCTGATCTCCCATGGGAAGAAGGCGTAAGTTTGTGTATATATGTATGTAAATACTACACTACTATTATACTCCCAAAATATACCCTGAAAGAGAATGATGAATAATGATGGTGATGGCAACCAAAACAATTAAAAAAAAAAAAATGTTACAAGAATTTAAAAAGAAAACAAATTCAAAGTGGCTAACTAACAACACACCATTGAGCACCAAATAAACAACATAGCATTACTTCACCCCTGTCCCCGAAGGGTTAGACAGAGGTGTAATACTATTGTGTCTATAATACAAAGAAATACTGAAACCATCTGCGTTCCTTCTAAGCAGAGAATAATAAAGCCCTGGATCACTCCGGGACTACTAAGATGCATTAAGAACAGAGATAACATGCACATAGAACTGAAAAAGACACCGGACAATTACACTTTAAAGTTAACCTATTCACGCTACCGCAACTTTTGCAATAAACTTTTACACAGACTAAAAAGTAATTATGAAAAAAATGAATTAGAGAAGGCTAAAAATAACCCTAAAAAGACTTGGAAGGTAATCAACAATATAATAAACAAACAAACCTCTCGATCTTCTGCAAGGATTTGTTGTCTTTATCCGACTCAGACTGTAAGGCGTCATTGAATGTAGTCAACAACTTTTTTGCAAACATTGGCAAAGATCTCGCGGCTAAACATGCAATTTCTGATACGAAACATGAGTCATATGTTAAGGATTCTGCACAGGTAAACTCAATGGTCCTGCTCCCTCCCGACCATACCGAAATTGATAATATTATTATGGGTCTTCGTGCTGATTCTGCCCCGGGATGGGATGGTATCACTTCAAAACTTCTAAAATTGAGCAGACAAACTCTTGTTCCTCTCGTCACTCACATATGTGATCTCTGTATCGCGGAGGGTGTATTCCCTAAAGTTTTGAAGAGAGCTGTTGTGCATCCTATCCACAAAGCAGGTGACAGAGGCAGTGTCAACAATTATAGACCAATTTCCGTCCTGCCGGCATTATCTAAGGTACTCGAGAGGGTCCTCAATAATCGTCTTGTATCTTTTTTGGAAAAAAATAAAATCATTTCTGACAATCAATTTGGCTTTCGTAGGGGGAAGTCATGTGAAGGCGCATTCTCGGCCCTGATAGACGATGTTGTTGAGACACTTGATAAAAAGTCAAAGTGCTTGGGTATGTTCTTGGACCTTTCCAAGGCATTTGACACTGTCTCTGTCCCTATCCTTCTAAAAAAGTTGGAGCAAATAGGAGTTAGAGGTCCTGCTCTTGATATCTTTGCAAGCTATATTACTGAACGCATGCAGTGTGTTAAAATCGATGCGTATGTCAGTGATGAGATTGAATTGTACTATGGAGTGCCTCAAGGTTCTACACTTCTTCGTATCTTAGGGCCTACACTTTTTTTGGTGTACGTAAATAGCCTCTGTGATTTAGCACTCCCTAACTGTTCTATTTACACAAATGCAGATGATACTGCCCTTCTGGTACATGGTGAAAATTGGGATGAAGCC
Organism: Fissipunctia ypsillon; assembly: GCA_947568875.1. Classification (NCBI taxonomy): domain Eukaryota; kingdom Metazoa; phylum Arthropoda; class Insecta; order Lepidoptera; family Noctuidae; genus Fissipunctia; species Fissipunctia ypsillon. Next base: position 6,406,781 of record OX387651.1, on the reverse strand, counting down.
CGTAACAGAGCGGAATATGTTCTTAGCATTGTTATGTCTTGGCTTACAGTGAATAGTTTGACCTTAAATGTGGCAAAAACTAATTTCATGACGTTTTCGTTAAAATCTTCTACGCAACCTGACACCTCTTTTTTAGTTAAAGCCCATACGTGTAATAATAATTCGAGCCGTTGCTCCTGCCTACCCCTAACAAGAACAAACAATGTTAAATACCTGGGCATACTAATAGATAATCACATTTCTTGGAATGCCCAGGTTAGGGTTTTGTCTGGCAGAGTTAGAAAACTAATTACAGTGTTTAAAGGGTTGAGATACAGTGCTGATATAGACACACTACGGATGGTCTATTTTTCACTTTGCCAGTCAATATTAACATTTGGCATAACAGTCTGGGGTGGCGCTCCAAAGACATGTATGATACAGTTGGAAAGGGCACAAAGGGCTGTTCTCAAGGTCATGACTTTTAAGCATTTTTGTTATAGTACTGCACAATTGTATAATGAATGTCAAGTCCTGACAGTGCGACAGCTCTTTGTCCTAAACTGTACGCTGCGCAAACATACTCTTTTACAATTTGATCTCGATCTCTTGACGAAGCGTAGGACCGCGAACGTGTGTCCCATAGAGAGACACAGAAGTAAACTTGCAAAACGCCATTTTTTAATTCTAGGTAGTCGTATTTACAACTATGTCAACAAGCAATGTAACATTTATAAAATGAACAAATCAGACTGCAAAGCTCAAGTCAGCAAATGGATCATCACCCTTGGTTATGAAGAGGTTGAAAGAATCATTGCTAATACGTAGTAGCTACATACCTCTCCCGCTGTTTAACTTTCCCCAGTCCCACTTATCCCTCAACACACATACACACCACACACCCTTCACATATTTTATCACAAAACATAAACACAACACCTATACAGTTGGTTAACTTTGCTTGGATTAATTTATATTGTTTTTATTTTTATCAAAATATTTTTTTTATTTAATTTTTGCCCTAAACTCTTTGTTTTCTGTATAGTATACTGAAACTCCGGACATACATATTTTTGTATTTGTCAACCTAGAGAGCCCTGACACCCATACCACAAGTTCAATCTTAGCTTGGGTGTCAAAAAAAATCTGCTGCTCCCTACATTTATGCTCGCATAATTCATCAAAATTTAGGGACCAGCTGATTTTTTTATCACGATTTCAGGTTTGGTCCCATAGTAAAAGTTGTTTGTTATCATGAGTACAATCATGTGTTTAAGTATCGGTCACTAATTACCAGTCACCCTATATATATTTTTGAGACCTGAAATAAGTTACATTATGCCCCAGGTATTTTTTGCGAGGCTTTCGATTGTGTTTCTCGTGATATGTTCGTGTGTCAGGAAATTGGATCACTATGGTGTTAGAAACACTGCCTTAGATCTTCTTATTTGGATATTAGGATCGAAAAGTGGACGTAAACGGCAAGCGATCCCCGGGTTCTATTGTCGCAGTGGGAGTTCCACAGGGCTCAATTCTTGGCCCGTCTTTATTTCTCGTGTATACAATATTAATAAACCTACCTTGCCTTACAAAGGACAGTCATGAAATAGTGGTATTTGCAAATCATTTTTATTTAATCTTAAACGGCAACAGACAGTTACTCACGATGTAAATAACGCTCTCTCTAAAATAATGCATTGATTTAGTGTTATACCACTCAATTGTCCGGGCGACTCAGCAATTATCTTAAAAAGTATGATCACGTTTCTAACTTTCGCAAGATACTCAAGTGGCGCCCTATTCGACTTCGCAGGAACTCTCGGATATTGTGTCTGCTATTTAACGTCCTTCACAATCCTAAAATGCCATCCTACCTGCGGGAACGCTTTTCCTACGCTCGTCCTTCTGATGCTCCTTGCAGGTCACATCTTAGAAATCTCCTTAAATCCCCTCCCCACTCAACCGACTTCTACTCCTACTCCTTCACTGTGCATGCGGTTCGGTTATGGAATTCACTTCCGCCTGATATTAGGGACTGCCAAACTGTTGCAGTGTTTAAAAGAAGAGTGAAAGAACACTATCTCTCCACTTCGTCATAGCTATTAGTATTTATTATGTTATGTTTCATTATTATCGTATATTTTTTTTGTGACATTTATTTTGGAAGTATATATGTATGTCTTTGTATGTACTCATATTGTATGTTTATATATATATATTTGTATATGCTCATATTGTTTTTGATTTTATGTATTTTGATTTCTCTTATAATCTTACAAACGTTGTCTTCATCTCTTGGTCTACTTTCCTATCGCAGGTATGCTGGAAGAGATTTCTTTAGAAATAAGCATCACCTTTGTACGTATTTTTCTGTTCCTTTCTTCTTGTCTGTTTATATGTGTGTACATAAACTGTTAAATAAATAAATAAACTGTTAAATTATACTGTCAAATAACCGCTACCCCCCTGGGCCCGCGCAATTTGCAAAAAATTTGCGCGCCATTTCCATTTGGAATGTTATTATCTAGTAAACTACTAACAAGATTGCAATAGTAAAAATATGTGTGTATAGCTGAAGCTATACAGAATCAACGTATATGAAACGTGATTTACTGCAACTAGCCCTAAGTACTTAAAAAAAAAACTTGAAAATATTGGTTGAATTTGAGTAAATTATTTGCTATACCTAAGTTTTTACGAAACATTTTGTAGTTTTACGAATTTTTTTTAGTTTGTGTTAGTAAAATCTATTTTATAATTAAATTAGACTAAATAAGAAATTTTTGATGTCCATATGTAAGGACTTAATATGTTCTGGGTAGCAAAATAAATTAAAACAAACAACCCGTTCCACATCAATTTATGTTAAACGTCCCAGCCTACCCACGTTGCGCGTCGTTAATAACGTATAATGCTAACTATTTTTGTTGTATTTTAATGTTCTAAGTGTGTTAAAATACTAATAATGACCTATTTTCCATATTACGAGCAATATTTTAATAGATTATTTAACAGAAATATTACGAAAAATAACATAAACTAAATATAAATATTGCGCAATATGACGCTATAGCCTTGTTTTTTCATATCGATTTTATCGGTTTAAAACAACTTTGAAACCTTTGATAGATGTCGATATTCATAAATCTTGAATCTTGACGATTTTTTGATATATTACACTAATACCATGTGTTATTAAATAAATTGTACTTACATTGTAAACACGACACACGTAACCACTTGACAGAAATTTACACTGACATTAGAACTTTTAGCTTTTTTTTTCAATATTTCTCTATGCTCATAATGCATGGAACTAAGGTCATAATGCATGGAATTAGTACTTACTCATTTAGTAATTTTTGTAGAAGCTTTCATAGGGTGTTTACCTTAAAAAAAAAAATTAAAGGGAATAATTCGGCTGGGCCAACGTGGTAGCTGGTACGATTTTTCGGACAAATAATTCGGCTACTGGACTGGATGAAAAAAGACGAACCCTCTTATTCATAAAAAAAACTAAAAGGTATTATGTGACGTCCACTTGTCACGGGGGTATGTATTAGATGTACTGGCAGGTAATAAAACACTATAGTGCTATTTCGTAATAGTCGCGCCGCACGTCCGCTCGGCTTGGCAGTCCGTTCGCTCCTACCCCCCACCTCGCGCCCGCGCCCACGACTATACCATTTATTTATTTATACATTAATCATCACACCTTTCCCTTTTTAACAAATTCAGTGGGTACAACCACAAAATAGAAAAAGAAACCAGCAATAGTATACAAAATCAAAAATATATATATATATACAATTTTCCATGATTTAGTTTAATTGGAGTAGTTAGTATTTATAATTCACTATCGACACTACTATCACTGATGTTGTCCGAATCAATTTTATTATCTTCACATACTTTCCATTGGCCTTCAATTCTTTTTAAATGAATGATGTTTCTCCTCAATTCTTGTCCTGTCTCGTCGTTCCTTATATTATATTCCGGTCCATTACAGTTAATAACAGTGTGTGTTGTTGGATTAAAGTTTGTAGAAAGTTTGTTTTCTTTTACCATATTCTTGACATACACTTTTTCTCCAATTCCTATATCTACATCTCCTGCTTTCCTTTTCCTATCCCCATATTCCTTTCCTTTTTCTTTCATTATTTTGTCTCTGTCATTGATTCCGGAAATTGACGGCGATTCTAAATCTGTAAACGAAGGTATTTTGTCCCTAAACTGTCTACCGAAAAATAACTCAGACGGGGTTTTACCGGTGGTTGAGTGAGGAGTGCTATTGTACATCGTGAGATATAATAACAAGTCATCATACCAATTTGACTTTTCGCTTTGGCTAATTCTGAGACGTTTGAGAATGTCGCGATTTTGTCGTTCAACTTCGCCGTTTTGTTGAGGGGAGTAGGGTGTAGTATAAAAAATGTGTATTCCTAAGTTCCGACAAAAGGATTTGAAATCCTCACTAACAAACTGTCTGCCGTTGTCTGCGGTAATGGTGAGGGGCGTTCCTAACCTAGAGAATATTTCTTTTAAAATTTTAATTGTTTCAACAGATGTAATCGACTTCATTGATTTTATTTCTTTGTATCTACTATAGTAGTCTACTATGACAAAAAGGTGATGTCCGCTAGGCAAAGGACCCAGAAAATCGATTGCAACATCAACCCAAGGCTTTGATGGCAGCTCACGACGTTTCATTGGCATTGGGGGATTCGGTGCAGAAACCAAGGTGCAACCCTTGCAGCCTTTTACCATTTTTTCAGCGTCGCTATCTATTTTGGGCCACCAAACTTTGGTCCGTAAGCGCGCTTTCATAGCGCCAATGCCAGGATGTCCTTCGTGGGCTGCCTCCAATACTTGGTGACGCAATTTAAGAGGTATAACAATCTTACTTCCTCTCAACAAAAGGCCGTCGTGCATCCAAAGCTCGGTTTGAAATATCCTATAAATATTTTTCACTGGATCCCAGTTATTTGATGATAGAGCCTCTCTAACAAGTTGGATCTCGTTATCCTGAAGGGAAACTTCTTTTATAATGTTCATCCATATGGCACAAGGTCTAGCAAGTTGAACAATTTGATTGACGTGGTGTTCATCTTCAAATGGTTGGGGGTTATCTGTGGCGCATAATCGGGATAAACAGTCCGCGATATTTGTTTTACCTGGCTTATACAGCACCCTGAAATTATATGATTGAAGACGTAGTACCCAACGCTCGATTCGGGCACAAGGTTTTGAGCGCCTGCCAAATATAACCTCCAACGGTTTGTGATCAGTCACCAAATCAAATGATTCTTTGCCGAATAGATATATCTTAAAATGTTCAACGGCCCAAACCAGTGCAAGCGCTTCTTTTTCCGTCTGACAATATCGTTTTTCCACATCGGTCAAGCTTTTGTTGCCGTAAGCAATTACTCGAGGTCCGTTATTATCAGACTGAATGAGCACTGCACCTAAGCCTACAGGACTAGCATCTGCCATTACAGTCGTTTTATCCTTAGGGTCATAATATCCGAGTGTATGAATTTTACTCAAAGATTCTTTGAGCTCTTTAAACGATTTGCTTTGTTCAGGACCCCAACATGAGCCGATTGTCGCTTTTTTTCCCAATTTGAGAGTTAATAACCTCCTAAGGGGTTCTGATTTAGTGGCCATATTAGGAATCCACTTGTTTACATAATTTATGAGACCTAGGAAACTTTGCACTTCTTCAATTGAAGTCGGTTCTCTAAAATTTTCTACAACTTTTACATACCTAGCCAAAGGCTTAACACCATCAGTGGACAATTCATGACCGAGAAATTTTATACTCTTGACATTAAAAACGCATTTGTTTTGGTTTAAAAGGATGTTATTTTCCTTGAATACAGCTAGGACTTTATTTAGTCTAGCGTTGTGTTCGGAATTGTTTTCCCCATACACAACAATGTCATCAATAAAGTTTACTACACCTTCACATGGCAAAAGGATCCTTTCAAGAATTTTTTGAAAATGTTCCGGAGCACATGAGATGCCAAACATCAATCTTTTATAACGATATAGACCTTTTCCCGTTATGAATGTCGTGATATCTCTAGAATCTCCGCTGATTTCGACTTGGTGAAATGCGTCTTTAATATCAAGCTTAGAAAATACCTTAGCTTTTTTAAATTTTGGAAGTAGCTGATCCATGGTAGGCAAAGGGTGATTTTCTCTCACGATAGCCTTATTGGCACATCGCATGTCTACACATACCCTAACGTCACCATCTGGCTTAAGCACTGGCACTATTGGCGAGACCCACCCCGATGGACTTTCTACTGGTTCAATAATATCTAATTTAACAAGTTCGTCAATCTTTTTATTAATTTTTTCTTCTAACGGAATAGGTACTCGCCGACAGGGTTGAGCTACTGGTTTTACCATTTTGTCAATAGAGATGTTGAGTTGTATATTTTTGATTTTAGGAAAACTATTTTCACTCACCTGATTGACCTCTAATCCTAGTTTGAGCACGTTAAGAGATATAGCAGTATCTTTTCCTAACAAATCTCGTGTGCCATCTTTTACGACATAAAAAGTACCCGATTTTACTTGGTCTCCCACTTGGATGTCAGTATCAAATGATCCGATAATTGTCAAAGGTTTATCGCTGCCATACGCGATGAATGTCTTGTCAGGTTTAGGAATTTGATTTCTAACTTCGATCTTGCATTCTTTTAAACGATGCCAAGTCTTTTCGCTTAAAATATTACATTTACTGCCCGAGTCAATTATCATGTCTATTTTGACACCTCCAACATTGCAGCTCAACGTAGCGTCGTCATCAATGTGAAATATATAATTAACATCGCTTTTAGCATGAGATGTCGCATTCTGATTATTTCCATATTTATTTTGGTCATTGTTGGATGTTTTCATTTTTTTATGTGGGTGTCTATTTGTAGCCGTTAGAACAGAACTGTTCCTTTTGCTTGCCCGAGTCCGACATTTAGTCCTGAAATGGCCTACAAATCCACATTTTAAGCATTGTTTATTCTTTGCTGGACAAACATTACTGTCTCCAGTATGATGCATACTACCACAACGAGAGCATCCTAAATTCTCAGGACCGTCCTTTTTCACATCAATTTTATTTATACTAGGTGTCTGTGTTACTTGACCATAATCACTGAGTTGTCTTTCAACTGCCTCAATAGCATTCGCCTGTGTTATAATTTTATCGAGGGTAGCATCATCGCCTAATGTAAGTATTTTTTTCCTCAAATCTTTCGAACTACATTTTTCTACGATTTGATCAATAATATTATCTTCTTGGTTGGAGAATTTGCATTTACTGCTCTGGTTACGCAACCGCACTAAAAATTTCTCAAATTTCTCACCCGGCTCCTGTTTTAATAATCTAAATAAATGTCGCTCATAAATTTTACTTTGTTTTGGTGAGAAGTAGTCATCAAGTTTTTTTATGGCAATTTTGTATTCATCACCATCTTGCTCTGTTTCCTGATCGTCTGGTAAATTATGGTATATTTCTTGTAACGTCAACCCGCCTATGTGAAGTAGGTTAGCCTTCCGCTTTTTTGGATCACTCACATCCGTAGCTGTTAGAAAAATTTCCAACCCACGCTTCCACTTTTCCCAACGCAAACCCACAGACGCAGGCTCGCCTTCGCAATCAAATGTTTCAAGAGGTGGTATTTGGGACATTTTGGGCAACCTGCGACAATAGTATATTGTTAGTACCAACCGATGTTTTCTGTTTACTACTCTGTGCACAATTAAAATGTAATAGTATATTGTTAGTACCAACCGATGTTTTCGGTTTACTACTTGCTATAAGCATAACTAAACACTTTAATTCGCTTTTTTTTTTTTTTTTTTTTTTTTTTTTTTTATTAGTACCAATTGACATTGTCAATTTACTACTCCGTCAAAGTAATGCAAATTATCTTTATTACCAGCCAAATATTAATTTTGGCTTAATACTGTTATTGGTTATATTTACTCAATGTTAAATTTCTGCAGTACAATAATTTTTTGACAAGTAAATAATTTGCTTAGTACCAGCCGTTGATCGCTTACTACTAACTAAACCAAGAGGGTAGGAGTAGTTACCATAACATTTATATCATAACCAGGCAAGTAAGTACCCATCCCCTATCGTAACTAGCGCAAACCGTAGCAAAGAATGATAATGTACCTACATTCCCGATATTTAACAGTACGGAAGTCGCGAACTTAGCTTGCAATTTGTATGTGGTTACGTAATTTATGAAAAACGGTGAGTATAACATCGCAGACTTTATTATGAACATAGGTACTATAGGTAGGTAACACAAACAACAATAGGTAGGTAACATCTCGGAACTAAGACTGAAAACTAAGACTTATTCGTTACGACGCATTGTCTCAATTATCGTGGGGTAGGTAAATATTACTATTATCAACTCGAACGCTTGAAATACATTGTTCACAGCGCAAGTGACACACATTCATAAAAGCGGAACGCTTAGATAAATAGGTTAGGTACTTACTCACTAGTCCCTTTTACTCCAATTTTTTTTTTTTTTTTTTTTTTTTTGTTTTTGTGATATTTGTGGTACTTACCCGTAGACTCGTCGCCACGTGTGACGTCCACTTGTCACGGGGGTATGTATTAGATGTACTGGCAGGTAATAAAACACTATAGTGCTATTTCGTAATAGTCGCGCCGCACGTCCGCTCGGCTTGGCAGTCCGTTCGCTCCTACCCCCCACCTCGCGCCCGCGCCCACGACTATACCATTTATTTATTTATACATTAATCATCACATATTATAAACCTATTTTAGTTATAGAGTGTTTTGTCTTCTTCTTTCAAATTCAAATCCTAATTCGAAAGAAATTAACAAAATACTTTATTAACAAAAATAGATTTACTAAGCGTTTGACATTTTTTATGAACAATACAATAAATGTATTAGATTTCCGACACCTTACGTTAAGCAGGTGAAAACCAATGTACTAGTAAATGGGGCGGAATCGGATCTTGTGAACACCACTGTATTCTTAGGTGTTATTTTGGACTCAGAGCTACAGGGGGCCCACATTTAAGCGAATTGTCGAAGCGGCTAAGCTCTGCAGCATACGCAGTCTATAAAATTCGTCAAGGGTTCCGTTTCTTCATTCGGACGTAAGAAACCCTAAAAAATATTAATCTTTATTCGAAACACAGCGACATTCATAGCAGCGGCATTCATTGACTAGAAACAAAGATTTACTTATTGTACCCAAGGCACCAAAAAATTTTTAATTCATTTAAGTGCCAAATTCTACGTTTTTACAACATACTCCCAAGCCATGTTAAAGAGCTTCAATAAATTTAAATGATTCATTAAGCAACGTGTCTATATAGCTAATGATTACTTGGACTACAAAAATGCTTGGGATTAATTAAGCCGCTCCAATCTATGTACCCTCAAGTATACTAATCTCCTTACTAATAAACGTTGTATAGCGTCTGTATAGTTACACAACACTTTCTCTTCTTCTTTCGAAAGTCAAATTACTGACGACTGAAAGAGAGAACTCGGTGTGTAACTATTCACCTGATATATTACATTTCTTAGTAAGGAGGTAAGTGTTTTAGTATTATTATTCACATTTTTATTGATTTTGATTGATATTTTGATCGATTATTATGTATATACGTCATGCTCCCTGGCGGAACCACATTGGCTTTAACAAGTATAAGTTACATAAAAAAGTCTATGGAATGTCTATAAATTCTAGTTCTAGTAAAAAAAGTCTATATCTCTAATTTCGACGTAAACTTTTATTTAAAATGGTTGCGCTGCGGAATATCCTTCCCGGCGAAACCACCATCATGTATCTATTACTATACCTATGTATGTATGTATAAGCAAATTATTATTTAGTATCAAAATTTCCATAACAATTATATATGGATCTAGTACCCCAAATCCTCAATCGATGTTCAATTAGTATAAGAACACCATAATCTTTTTCGTAGAAATGGTCATTGGGTAAACAACAAAGTTGAAATAACAAAAAAAGCAAAGACTCAAATTTGCCGTAGATTAATAAGAGGTTGTTTTAGTTCAGGCGTTACTACTTAAATAGACTATTTCATCAAGTTAAATAATATAAATATTTAAACACTAAAACAGCTAGGTATCGGGATCGTAACAGATAAACCACTGTAATACCTATTTCTCATATATATTTTTAATTTAAAACACACATTACTGTTGTCTCTGATTTTGTAATTCATACTACAAGGAATTTTTGCTAGAAAATCATTACTACTATAATTTTAGTAAACAAACAAAAAAGAAAATCATACTTCTTGTTACTTAATAAAGATACATGAAAAAAAAATAGATTTTGGCAACACACCATTTATCATTGTTATTTTGACATCTAATTGCATTTGTTTTTGAAACTTTCTTATTGCTTTATTATTTGCTAAGAACTTTAATCTAGGCGCTTAGCGACTATTTCGAAGAGAAAGTTTGAAGCACCGTTTTGTTCGTATATTTAAATAAGATTGAGAATTTGGGGGTACTAGTTCAATATAGAATTATTAGATACTATATATTTGCTTATAGTAATAGATATATCATGGTGGTTGCGCCGGGAAGGATACTCCGCAGCGCAACCACTTTAAATAAAAGTTTACGTCGAAACTTGAGATCTAGACTTTTTTTAATAGGAATAGAATAGACTTTTTTATATAACTTATAATTGTTAAAGCAAAGGTGGTTAGTATGACGTGATTAATAAAATTGTATTTGTCGGCGCATCCGCTTCTCAATACGTCAGCTGTCACCTTATGTCAATGTCCATAACGAACACCGAGCACTGGAGAGGCGGCCATCTTGTAAAAGTGACAGTCAAGGTTGAACCATAGTGAAGTGCGCACGCAGCCACGTGCTCGGTGGACGTTACGTTTTAAATCCACTGTAATCTTAGTTATCTTTAATTAGTTTGTGAAACTATTGATTGTATTATCGAGAATTATAAGTGAAGTGATTATTGCAATAGTGATTTTTATTGAAATACCGTCTCCCTACCCGCCAATCCACGCCTACCTAAAGATGTCTAACCATTCTGATGATAGTCGAAAGACTTCATCAGAAGTGGGATGCGAAGGGTCAAACGAACAGGAGACAGCATCCAATCGAGGAAATAAAGATCTTGGTGCAAGTACCCACGATTTGCTCACTGGTATGGAATCAATCTTGACAAGACTGCTAGCTGCAACTTCTCACAGCATCCACCCATCGCCGCAACAACATAATTCAACTGTGTTGGTGAAATTTGATCCAGACGACGCTGAAGCGGATATTGAAGGTTGGTGTAGAATTACTGACATCATAGTTGCTAGCCGAAATCTCTCCGGAACGGAGTTGTTACTTGCCTTAATCAACGCATTGAAGGGACGCGCTGCATCTTGTCTGACTAAATTAAAAAGTACAGAAATAGAATGGCCACGTATTAAGGAGTTGCTACTCGCACGATTCGGAAAACCCATGTTAATGCAAGACTATTTTGACAGCGTGATGAGATTTGAAATTGCGCCCCAAGAGTCCGCTTCTGAAGCAGCTATGCGTTTGTGGAGTCTCATTGAGCGTATACCGAAGGTGGAAATGAATGAAGAAGTCATTACTGGTTTTGTCATATCAGTCCTCAGCCAAAGGAGCTCTTTAATACGTAGAGAGCTCAATTCATACACCATCACAACAAGAGCTCAATTGTATCGCGCCCTTAGTGGAATATCACTAAAGAGACGCCACGATGAAAATGAAGAGCAACCTTCCAATCTAAAGAAACCACGTATGACTGCTGATTCGAAATTCGGAGGATCCTGTCACTACTGCGGCCATCGTGGACACAAGATCGAAGAGTGCCGCAAACGTCGAGATGGTGTCGCTGCCACAAAGGTGCCGGAGCGAGAGAAGACAGTCACATGTTTCACATGTCAAAAACCGGGACATGTCAGTACGGCTTGCCCAAACAATAAAGCAGAACCAGCTAAGAAGGATGTGAACATTTGCGAACGGAATCTCGCAAAAGGTACGCTGTCAACGTCGACTGGTAAGTCAATTCCGTTTCTATTCGACAGTGGTTCGGCATGTTCATTGATCAAAAATAGCTTAGCTGCCCAGCTTCCGGGCTCCGTACGCAAGGACACGGTTTATTTGACAGGCATAGGTGGTGAGGGTGTAAAATGCTCGACTCAAATTTCTAGTCTCGTTCATATTCAGGATATTCCAGTTAGTGTACTATTTCACGTGGTCCCAGATAACACTTTGGTAGAGTCAGTCATTGTAGGTAGAGACATTTTAGATCAAGGGTTTCATGTTGAAATTAACAGTGATTCAATTCGATTTTCATCGCGCAAACGCATCAACGCCTGCCGAACCTCTGGTCACCTAGATTTCAGTTCGATTGACACAGATTTAGAAGGAAAAAAGAAGGAGCAATTGTTCAGCATCTTGAGCAACTATAGTGAGTATTTTATAGAAGGCATGCCCAATCGTAGAGTCACTACCGGAGAGATGAAAATTGACCTGATCGACCCACATAAAACGGTGCAGAGACGTCCCCATCAGATGTCACCATCAGAGAAGGTAATTGTTAGAGACAAGATACAATCGCTTTTAGATGCAGATATCATCCGAGAGAGTTCATCACCTTTTGCAAGCCCCATTGTGTTGGTGAAAAAAAAAAGATGGTACAGACCGGTTGTGCGTTGATTATAGAGAGCTAAACGCCAACACTCGACCAGAACATTACCCACTCCCAAGAATAGAGGAACAGATAGACCGTTTAAACGGAGCGCATTTCTTCAGCTCTCTAGACATGGCGGCAGGCTACCACCAAGTCAAGGTCAGTTCTGAGTCCATCGAGCGTACAGCCTTCGTAACCCCTGATGGGCAGTTCGAATATCTCGCCATGCTCTTTGGTTTACGAAATACTGCATCTATTTACCAGAGATGTATCAACAAAGCCCTTAAGTCTCTGAAAGACACAATGGCGTTAGCGTACATGAATGACGTCCTTTCATATTCGTCCACTATTGACGAAGGGTTACAGCGTCTCGACGCCGTACTCGGTGCTCTGACAGAAGCGGGGTTCTCTTTGAAGTTAGCCAAGTGCAAGTTCATGAAAACCGAGGTTAATTATTTAGGATACGTCATAAGGGCCGGAGAGGTAAGGCCTAATCCTGGAAAAATTCAAGCCCTTCTAGAAGTCCCATTTCCTAAGACAGCACGACAAGTAAGGCAATTTCTAGGATTGGCCTCCTATTTCCGACGTTTCATACCCAATTTTGCCAACATCGCCAATCCCCTATATCCTTTGACTAAACTCAAAGGCCGTATAACTTGGACACACGAGCATTCGGAAGCTCACAGGAAAATTGTCAAAATTCTGTCTTCTGAACCCGTATTAACGATCTTTAATCCCGACAAATTGGTAGAGCTACATACTGATGCCAGCTCTGAAGGCTATGGTGCCGTATTGATTCAGAGAGAACAGAATGTACCACATGTTGTGGCGTATTTCAGCCGCCGTACAACCGAAGTAGAGTCGAGGTACCACTCGTACGAATTAGAAACCCTAGCGGTTGTACGAGCGGTCGAAAGTTTCCGCCATTACCTTTACGGCCAACATTTCACAGTCTACACCGACTGTAATTCCTTGAAAGCTTCCAAAGCTAAAACAGACTTGTCACCTCGCGTTCACAGATGGTGGGCGTTTCTCCAAGCATATGATTTCGATATAATTTATAAAGAAGGACGTCACATGGCACATGCTGACTTTTTATCTAGAAACCCTTTGCCTTCCTCATCGGGTACGGAAGAACCCGGCACCACTTTCGTTAATTCGAACCCCATAGACTTTCGTAAATCCGTTAATTTTGTAGAATTACACAATAGTTGGATTCAGGTAGAGCAGAAAAGGGACCAGGAAATCCAGAACCTCATAAGCCAGCACGAAAGAGGTGAACTACCAGGAACAGTCGCTCACACCTACGATGTTCGGGAAGGCATCCTTTATCGGAAAGTAGAAAGGAATAAGGTAAGCACCTGGCTCCCCATAGTTCCACGCTCCTTGATATGGACGCTTATAAATCATGTACACACCAAGATCAAACATCTAGGCCATGATAAAACTCTCAACAAATTATATGAGCAGTACTGGTTCCCACAAATGTCGAAGAATGTACAAAAGTTTATCGACTCATGCATAGTCTGCAGGGCCTCTAAAGGCACATCAGGGGCATAGCAGGTAAGGTTGCACCCTATCCCTAAAGTTTCAGCACCATGGCATACCGTGCACATCGACATCACAGGCAAACTTAGCGGCAAGAGTGATAGGAAGGAATATGCCTGTGTCATCATAGATGCGTTCACAAAATATGTCCTCCTAGATTATACACAATCACTAGATTCAGCTTGCGCCGTGAAATGTTTAAATAAAGCCGTGTGTCTCTTCGGTTCCCCTAAGAAAATAATAGCAGATCAGGGCAGATGTTTTATTAGCAAAGAATTTAAAGAATTTTGTACTGACCACAACATAGAGCTACATCTTATTGCAACTGGCTCTGCCAGAGCGAACGGGCAGGTAGAGAGGGTAATGCGCACCTTGAAAAGCCTACTAACTATTATCGAAAATGATACCAATAAAGTTTGGAGAGATGAGCTAGATGAAGTACAATTAGCTCTAAATAGCACTAGATCTAGGGTTACCGATTTCACACCAACAGAACTCATGTTTGGCATACGCGCACAATCCTTAGGAATGTCCCAAATAGCTTCTAATGTTAGCACCCCTTCACGGGCTGATCTAGATGTCATAAGAAGTCAAGCTTCAGCAAATATTATTGAGGCGGCTAGTTCACAAGAACAACTGTTCAATAGGGGTAAGGCTACGATAAAACCATTTGAGCTGGGCGATTATGTCTTCATCAAGTGTAGCGAGCGTAATCAGACAAAGTTAGCTAAAAAGTTTAAGGGACCATTCGTCATAACTAGAGTCTTAGACAACGACCGCTATGAATTAAAGAGTATTAATAGATCTAACAGACTATAAGTACTCACATGAAAACTTGCGTGCGGTGCCTAGGGGTTTTGGGGGAATGGTAGAGATATCTACAACTTTGATCAATGATGAGTATGACGTGTCGGCGGTCGATGAAAACGGCATTGACCTAATAGAGTCCTCAGACACCGATACCGAGACAGTGTCCAGCGCTAGTGAACAAACCATTACTGCCAGTTCCGGCACACTCTCGGCTTCAGAAGACGACTAACGAACAATTGTGGACTAAGCTCAAGTACACCGAAGTAAATGAGGTCGATTTGTACGATATGGCATGTCTGTTTTAATGTTGTAACGTAAAGCTGGTTGAAGGGGCCTCGTACGCCCGGGCCATGTTTTAGTAGTTGGTTGAAGGGGCCTCGTACGCCCGGGCCACGCTTTAGTAGTTGGTTGAAGGGGCCTCGTACGCCCGGGCCACGCTTTAGTAGTTGGTTGAAGGGGCCTCGTACGCCCGGGCCATGTTTTAGTAGTTGGTTGAAGGGGCCTCGTACGCCCGGGCCACGCTTTAGTAGTTGGTTGAAGGGGCCTCGTACGCCCGGACCACACTACGAGATACGGTTGAAGGGGCCCAGCATGCCCGGACCATAGTTGAGTAACCAGATGAAAGGGCCTTGCACGCCCGATCCAAGTTTCTTTATAATGGCATTGATTCTCAGTCTGGTCAGAAAGGACCGAGCGTATGTTAACATGTATATTCGCTTTTTCGTTGAAACAGGTAGACATCTCAGCATGTAAATGCACGACATTATGCGCACGAGGTCGTGCGACCATCAGGATTGGCCGTGTCGGCGCATCCGCTTCTCAATACGTCAGCTGTCACCTTATGTCAATGTCCATAACGAACACCGAGCACTGGAGAGGCGGCCATCTTGTAAAAGTGACAGTCAAGGTTGAACCATAGTGAAGTGCGCACGCAGCCACGTGCTCGGTGGACGTTACGTTTTAAATCCACTGTAATCTTAGTTATCTTTAATTAGTTTGTGAAACTATTGATTGTATTATCGAGAATTATAAGTGAAGTGATTATTGCAATAGTGATTTTTATTGAAATACCGTCTCCCTACCCGCCAATCCACGCCTACCTAAAGATGTCTAACCATTCTGATGATAGTCGAAAGACTTCATATTTGTTTTATTTATTTACTTAACAGTTTATGTACACACATATAAAAAGACAAGAAGAAAGGCACAGAAAAATACGTACAAAGATGATGCTTATTTCTAAAGAAATCTCTTCCAGCATACCTGCGATAGGAAAGTAGACCAAGAGATGAAGACAACGTTTGTAAGATTATAAGAGAAATCAAAATACACAAAATCAAAAACAATATGAGCATATACAAATATATATATAAACATACAATATGAGTACATACAAAGACATACATATATACTTCCAAAATAAATGTCACTATTTAAGACATTTAACGAGAATACTGACTGTAAATGTGAGTACCATGAAGCCTTGATTGATTAGGTACATGACTTGATAACTGTCTGGCGGTTTTGAATATTTTGTATATGGCCTGCGCAAATGTCCTGCAGATCAAGTAGCGTCGTGTGATGGGTCGTTGAGCTTCCTAAAACGGGTTGAGCTACACGATGTCTGATGCATACATGCCGTCTGCTGGGACAGGTCAACTCAAAGCTGCAATGGCTCTTTCTTCAAAAGCCCCTTCCAGACATGGCCCTCAGCCAGGGTTGCGGGATGTTCGAAAGAATTACCGTGGCCCCGGCACAGGCAACAGAAGGAACACGGGTGGGTTTTAGTCAGTAAAAGTCTGACACGCCCTCCCGCTACGCCCAGAGCGGGAGAAGTCATTTGATGATTTCCCATCCACAAAAAAAAAGACATGGCCCTGCATTGTCGGACTCACATAAAATCCTAATGATCCTAATGTTTGGACTTTAAAAGAGACTATGACCTTTGAGTTTGTTTCGGTATTTCTTCTCAGGGATCAGTCAGTCAAATGCTGGTGCCATCTAGTTTTAAAATACTTACCAAAAATTGACGTGTAAAAGTGTCTTAAAAGATCTACTTACAGAAATAAACGTCGTCACTATCAATAGCCATAAACAATTTCTAAAACCCATATTTTCTCTCTCATTGTCAATATTTTTAATGTTGTAGTACTGTCGAGGACTTAATCGCTCTCTTCATTCAGTAGTTAATTGAAGGGATCAATCGTTTGAACGATTGGATGCCGATTATCCCCCTTTGTTACTTACCGTACACTTTGGTTACTTTAGAACCCACAAAGTGAGTTAATGAGATTATGCCGTAATTTGGGTGAAATTTATTTATTTTGTAGGTATTATTATTATGGCGCAACCTTGTATAAAAATAGACGTCGGATACAAAATGAAATAACCTTATTACAGTTGTTTAAGCTGTCGATAATTCTGAACATGGTGATGAACATAATTCTGGTTGAGGAAATATGTTTTTTTATATATTTATTTATTTATTTACTGCCCTGTTTCATGTTGTTCGGATGAGCACTAACTTCCAGATGAATTTATAACAAGTGAAACTGTTTTTTTTTCTGATTCTCAATAAATTCTTTTATTTCTGTAACTGGCGAAATGTGGGTGTATTATAGGTACACCTCTGCCCAACCCTTCGGGGACACAAGGCGTGATGTTATGTTCTGTAAGCAGGTTTGTACAAACACTTTAACACGTCAATCATATTTTTAAAAACTAGATGAGGTCAGCGTTTCCAACCTGACTACTTTGAGAAGAAAGGCCGAAAGAAACGCAGAGGTCACAGTCTCTCTTAAAGTCCAGACATAATCTTAGTTAGATCATATGAAGACCATGTAGATTGGTGTCTGAAATGGTCCTTTGAGGAATAAACCACACAGATTGAGTTGGCGTGTCCAGTCAGTATCAGAATTTGTCAGTAATCGTGCAGCTCAATTCAGAACTATAACATAACATATCATGACACACCCACATTTCGCCAGTTATGTTCAAGGGCGAGCTTATTGCCATCAACCGGGCAATAAATAAACTGCCTCGTTGGTCTAGTGGCGCTATTGCTGAGGCCTTGGTTTCTATTCCCGGGTCGAGCAAAATGTTTTTCCATTTGGAATTTCTCAGGAGCAACCCGGAGTCTCAATAATATCTGCCATATATTATTACGTTAGAGTTAATCTAACTGGCTCTTAGTCTCGTATATATCTGCAATGCACGTATAGTACAGCCGGTATGGTTTGTTTCATAAAGACCTGCAACTAAGGCCGTGTCCTAAACAAAGCGATCGCCGCGCGAACATGCGACTGTCGCGTTAGGGCTTGGGGGTAAGGTTTCGTAAAACACTAGATTTTGCCCGAGACTTCGTCCGCATGAAGTTTCTTGTTTTGAACAGACTTCAAAAAAGGAGGAGGTTGTCAGTTCCTCGGAATTTTTTGTTTTTTTTTATGTGTGTTCCCCGATTACTCGAAGACGACTGAACCGATTTGGAAAATTCTTTTTTGTTTTAAAGGTTTTAAGTCCGTGGCAAAAACCTAAAATATAGATCAGGTCCCAAAACACCGACTTCCGAAATTAAAGTTTTTTTCACTTTTTATTGTTTTTTTTTTTTTGGAAGTCAGTTTTTTTTTTTTTTGGAAAAAGTTTTTTTAACATAAAATAATCCAATTTATGACACTTGGTAATACTGTAACTTTCAATTAGTGAAATAATTTTCGGAATCGGACCAGTAGTTTTGAAGATTACCCCCTGCATACAAACTCCCAAATTTTTCCTCTCTATAATATTAGTAATTTATAATGGATTTAAATAACAGATTTTTAAGTGTTAAATTCAGTAATATAACACCGGAGTAAGTTAACTCCTTGACTTCTTGCAATAACAGATATGATGTAAGAAAATAAAATAATAATAAATAAACCCAGAACCTTTGCTGTGGTTTAACATTGTCCTTAGTTTATAGTTAGATATAAAATCAGCCAGTTAAGTCATGCTTGGGTTCAAATATACAACCTGAATGCATGCCGAAAAGCCTTGGCAGAATATAATGAAAGTTGATACGAGGGATAACAATCAAGAATAATATGTTCAGCGAACATAGTAAGGACCGGGTTAGAATAATATAATATTTATTAATCGGTACAGGGTATATTTTCATAACAAAAACTAAAACAAAAAAAAAATAAAAAAAAATAAAAGAAAGTCAAGAAGAAGATGAAGAAAAGAAGAAGAAGAGCAGCGTAGTTAAAAGAACCATGAGCCCAATGTTTGAAGAAAATAATTGTTTCTGTATTATCTACTTTAAAGGTCTGGTCAAATTGAAGCGATTTTCGCGCGGGATTGGGACGAAATTCGCTCGCGCCGTTTGTTTCAACTAACTTGCATGGAGGTATTCAAACTGCCGCGAATAGTCATTTGACTTCCTTAAATCTCACAATTATCCTTTAAAACTTCTAAGAAATCAAAAATATTCAAAGGATCACCTAACTTTCTTGCCAAACCAAACTTAATCTATTTCCTATAAAAAAACAAAAGGTTTACGCACGTAGCGCTACGCCGTAGCCCCTCTACGAATTCGTAGCAATCAACTACAAAGTAATGGTCGGATGCCATGTCAAAGGAATTCCATAAAATGTGCGGTGAAAATACAGTTTTTTAGGTGTTGGCCACAAAGTGGGCGACCGCAATAGCACTACTGCGTGATATTAAAAATGTTCTGGATTTAACCGCTGCAAAAGTTTTCAAAGGACTCGAATTCCAGGTTTCTTAAAATCATATTTTTTTTGGTATTTTTTTTTAGTTTTAAGATCAAAACGCAGTAATTACAGTACACTGCAGTAAAGATAAGGCTGTTTTCGAAGCCACATCTTGTGCCGAACGTAACGAATGTTGAAGAAATCTTAAGCGATGCTTTGCGTGATCGTACGCGTGGTCAATGGGAGTTCGGCCAGCAAACAAATTGTAACTTTGACTTCAAATTACGTTGTGTAAATATTAAGTCTCGTGTGTTTTCGATTTCTTTCTCATGTTATTTTTTCTTTCTTAGTTTCTTTGCTTGGGTCGAAAATGATGGTGATCGGTTACTTAACAGATTTTCAAAATTGGCTATTTTGTGTTGTTTCGACTTGTAGTATTAAAAAAATCTAATAAATTTACATTACATATTGATGCCTAACAGCCAAAAAGGGATAAGCGACATTTTTTCCGAAATCGACGTATATGATTATATCGATGCATATCAGCCAAAAACCCGATTCTGACCGTATAATTAATTTATAAGTTAAGACGCAAAAAATGTCGCTTATACCTTTTTGGCTGTTAGGCATTGATATGCATACATTTTTTTAGCCGTGACTGTCTCTTTTGCGGGACGCAAACAAGACAATATAGGTAGATGTTTTATTATTATTAGGGCTATAGTTGTATAGTGCCCTTCAAAGCTTTAAGAGCGTTTACGACGTACGGCATTTCATACAAACATTCAAGTCCTTGTTTTTCGAAATGAACAAACCGATTTTAACCGCTGAGGTCTATAAACTTGATATGTCTTTATCTGTCAAGTGTCGGGCGGAATTCCCGCGGCGCGACATATTTATGACCTTGCTCACAAAAAATGGTCCACTGATGTTTCAATTGGCTCTTGGCACTTATTGTAAACTGTTTTGGGTTCTTGAATAAACATACCATACTATAAAATCTAAACTATACTCGTATTACGAGAGATGTATTTATAAACAAAATATGATTACAACAGAGTATGGCCAAAAATGTCGTTTGTTTACGTAACATTATTTGCTCAAACAAAATGGTATCCATGATGTTATTTCGTGCAAATGTTATCTAAAACGATGTAATAACTACTTATAAATGAATATTTATCCACTTACCGTCGATTAGACACGAAAAGACTTTATTTTCAATAAAAAAACACACGGAGATATCAGTCGCGCCAAATGTCATTGTCAAAACGTCACTTTAATTTTTTTTTTCTACGTTCCAAACCGAATCTTATAAGTTTTGAAGCATTTAGTTGACGTGAATATCTACCGGACCACAGACTAAAAATGCCTGCACAGGATATTAGCCTTGAATTATAATTAAAAATGGAGATTTAAAAAGCGCGGGTACGGGTGGCACACTTGAGTGCCAGCGCTGTTTGGAGGTTTGGCGCCGATAGGCAAACAAGAGAGCCATTAACTTTTGCCCGGTTTCATACGTATAAGCAGGATGCATAGCTCTAAAAAGATAGTTAAGAACATTTTCATGTATCGATTGAACGCGGACGCGGATAAAAAGAGATAATTGGAAATCTCTGACTCGATGGAAAATTTAAAATCGGTCTATTTTAGCTGTAACACTATTTTTCGAAAATGTTCTCAAATAACTTTTTAGACCTATGTATCCTGCTTATTTGTATGAAGTTTCATTAAAATAGGTTCATTAATTTAGAGAAATAAAGACTTAAAAATTTGTATGAAATGATGAAATGACATACGTCGTAAACGCTCTTAATAAACAACTTCAAGTTTTGTTTTAAATTAAAAAAAAAAACTACAGTTTATTTTTACCTACTTCAAAAATGATGAAGGGTATCAATTCGACACGTATGTATGTAATTTTATTTGAAATGCACTATATTGATATTAGGGCTTCCAATGAAATATACAAACTTTTACACGTGTATGTTTGTTTGTATGTGCGTATGTTTGTATGTATGTTTGTCTACGCATTTCTCCGAAACTGTTGAACAGAATATTAAACATTTTTTTATTTACTAACATTTTCTTCAACTTAAAGTCAGTGAATATTTTAGTGAAATCGGTTCAGTAGTTTTTAATGTACGGACTAATACGTGTAAGTGTGACGGCCTTTTTTTTTTTTTGGACGGAAAATCATCAAATGACTTCTCCCGCTCTGGGCGTAGCGGGAGGGCGTGTCAGGCTTTTACTGACTAAAACCCACCCGTGTTCCTTCAGTTGCCTGTGCCGGGGCCACGGTAAATATTTCGAACATCCCGCAACCCTAGCTGGCATCGGCCCTAGCGGACCCCGTCAATAGTGCTGACATCTCTTTGAGGCGCGCGTGGAACACAACGCGCCGTCGACTCGGGCCTGGTCCTTACTGGACGGCGAGCTACCCATTGCTCGCCGTCCGCAAGCCGGCCGGGAATCGGCTGCCAATTCCCGACGCCCAGGGCGTATCCTGCGGCGACTAGGGGCGTGAGGAAGCAAAGCTTGCCTCTCCCTCACGCGTCCCGCCTCCTCCTTCACGAGCATTACTGCTTCGCAGAAGGAGGTAATGGCTTCCCATGTACTCTCGCTCCGTACCATGGCCTGAACCAAGGCCGGACGCGAGAGATCGCCGCCGCCTATCGCTTCCGCGAGGACACGGCGGTGCTCCGCCCAAGCCGGGCAGACCTCCACCGTATGCTCCACCGTGTCCTCCGGGCGATCCACACAGTGGTGACACCCGGGCGTTTCCTCTCGCCTTATCCGGAACAGGTCACTCCCGAAGCACCCGTGTCCGGTGAGGACCTGCGTCAGGTGGAAGGTGAGGACGCCGTGGCGCATCTCCAGCCACTTCTCAAAGAGAGGACTTATCGTTGCAATTGTGGCGTGCCCAAAGTGTGACGGCCTGGCTTATTGATACGAGCTACGGGTATCAAAGATCTTGGTCAAATTCTAGTGGAATATTTACAACAAAACTATTAACTACTTATTGCATACAAATATTCCAGTTTTTACTTAAAACTACGTTTTTACGAAATAAGAAAGTAATTTAAAAATATTGAATCGACTTCAAAAAGAAATTAACTCAAAATTATGAAATATCTTAAATTTCGGAGGTCGGTGGCAAAACACTAAAATACAGATCCCAAGACACCTACTTCCGGAATTGAAGTTATTTCATAATTTTGAGTAAATTTTTTTTGAAGTCGATTTTTTTTTTTTTTATTACTTTTTTACACCTAAGGGCTTGTGGCTAAGAAATAACAGCCACACGGTTCGATTGATTAGGTAAAGCTACGCTTGCCGTAGTTGGTCCGCCGAGGGGTGATCATCTTTACATATCAAGAGCCCTCCGTGCCTCGGAAAGCACGTTAAGCCGTTGGTCCTGGCTGTCATTCGTGTATCTTTGACAGCCGTTACGGGCCGTCAGAAGCCCGAAAATCTAAAACCTGTCTTGCCAAGGGGTACCGTATTACCCAGTAACTGGGTTGTGGAGGTCAGATAGGCAGTCGCTTCATGTAAAATACTGGTATTCAGCTGCATACGGTTTGACTGGAAGCCGACCTCAATATAGTTGGGAAAAGGCTAGGCAGATGATGATGACTTTTTAAACCTAGATTTTATTCCTTAATTACCAAACAATACAATTCATTCTCAGAAACGTTTGAATTACATATCTCTAACCTGATTTCTCATTTTATATCGTTCAAAATAAAATTGCATAATAATTTCGTATCCTTATAATTCTGCAAATGCCATTGCAACTCTAATAGAGTATAAGCAATTTGAAGTCACGCAAAACTGTATTTAGGATGCACATTGCTTTTTTCAGCTTGCAATATTCGAGGAAAATGTTATTACATTTTAAATCACTCCCTAGTCCGCATAGAAGCCTTAATTTCTTTGTAGTAAGTGAATATTTTCTAATTTCTTGGATAAACTTCTTAGGGCTGATTTTTCAATCGTCAGATAACTTTTACCAGAGAAATAAATATGGCGGTTTGACACAATTTCTATACAAAAGCTGTCAAAACGTCAAACATATTCCCCATATAAAAGTTATCTGACGATTGAAAAATCAACCCTAAATCATTAAAATATAATTATATATCTGTGTTATTAATAGATAGAACAAACATTCATTTAAATTCGTATAAATAAACAATAAGGTATAAGAAATAATGAGAAAACACTTAATGTCAAGCTAGGATTATGACTTTCAGACGAATTTCACCTTCAAACTTATAACAAATCGACTTGATGTATTTATTTCTTCTTTTAATAATTTGTGGTGACTGTAAAACAATGCAAGAGAAGACCGTGTCTTTGAACTAAAAAACTGTAAAAATTATATAAGCATATAAAAATAGAACAGACTACTATAAAAAATAAACTACGTATTACAATATTTTGAAAATAAACTCCTGTTTTTGTTCAAATAAATAAATCTGCGCCGGTCTTGACTGGTTGAATTAGATATAAACACTAATCTTAAAATCCTCGTCATACAAAAAGATTTTTATATCTTCCCATTACTCTTTTATTAGAGTACCTAATAGTAAAGATATAATGTCGTTATCGTAAAAAAAAATGTAAGTGGCTACCATTGTCTTGCGACGGAGTCTTTTAGACAAGGGTGACAAAACCAGTTGTGGTTACTTTTAGCCTAAAATTATTTTTAAATGGTTGGAGCTTTTTACTTTATGAAAACATGCATTAGCGAAAATAAATTCGTAATAAGAAGTGTCCCAGAACAGATTTAAAGATACCAGAAGAATACTAGGGCCTGTAATTTTAAAGGGACTCCTAAAATAATTTTATTTTTATATTTTTATTATTGACCGAAAGTGTTGATACACGCTTGAGTTGAAAGGTAGAAAGTGAGTTTTGTAATTAGAGTGCTGACCCTAATTGCAAAACTCACTTTCAATAACAATCCGAAAGATCTTGAAGGAAATTGTTGACAAATTCATCTGTTCAACAATTGAACGACGATGAATGTTGTTCAACTGTCAAATGGAAGGCAATGCCATTGTAAGATAAGTGATATTTATTTAAAGATAGATAAATATTTTTTTTTTATTTATTGTATTAAGTACGCAATTACCCTGCAGGTTGTTATCAAAGTAGTAAGTACAGAAAACAATAATATGAAGAAAAGAAGTGTTAATAAAATTAAATCAACAACGGTACACTCCACCCTTCAAAACACTATTGTTGCTAGTATTTCAACAGACAACCGCGTCGACCTTAAATAAAAATTTCTAAAACCCCGGTACGCGTGTACTTTTGACGACACATAAAATTCAACTCAAGAAATTTTACAATCCTATAAAATATCATTCCGCTGTTTCTTGGAGTTTGACCCGAGATTTTTTGATGTCCTTAACAGTATAGGGAAACTGTGTAAGTTTCTGAATAAACTGAAGTTTTTATTGCGAACCGTTTCCTTGTGTTTAGGTATTGGTCATAACATGTTTGGACTATCGACGTCTGTAATATGACCTTTAATAACTCCGTCAGAAAGTTCAAATTTCGTGTATAACATAATCAGCTTATAATGTTCCCACTGCTGGGACACAGGCTTCCTCTCTTCGAGAGGGAACACCGTTCTTCACGTTATGAGAGCAGTGGTGATGAAATTATATACACAAAGTAAAGCATTTGCCTGGGTTCGAACCCACGACCCATACGACTCGTAAGTTGGGGCCGGTACCTCTGAGCCACCACTGCTCCCTGAAATTATATTATTGTTTAAATATCTTAGCTATATTGTTGCTCTAGGCACGCAAAGCTTTTGATCTCTCAATCTGAAAAATGGGGATGTACCTAACGTGATCATGTCCTTTTGTCGGCATTAAGCTATCTTAGAAGTCATTGCAATATTTATCACAATCACTTCGTTAGTGTACCCTTTAAAACGAATGGAAAACAGAGCTACGTACGTTAAGAAAGTAATATAGCTGTGGGTTATTGAAATTTTCCAACCAAAATACGTCCCTTATTTTACACATACTGTAGCGAAAAAAAAATAAAAAGACGGAAGATTCACTTTTCTTTTCTGCTACGTTACGTTTAATTTAGATTTTAAAATAAAAATAAAAAATAACATTAAAAGGTAAAAAAAAATGAATATTATTGTATAAAAAAGTTGCAGGTTGTCTTGTGTGAAGGGAATAAAATAGAGAACTTTGGTCCGATAGGTACGCGAATAACGAACGAGAAAATAAACGTACTACCTAGTCGATTGCAATCTCTAGTAAGTAACGCTACCAAAACATATCGTTATAAAAAATTGAGAACCAAAGTATCTCACATTTTACAAATAAAATTAAATAGTTAATGAATAAAAAAAATCTCGTACTATCTACACTATTAAATTTGTACGTAAAATTATCATAAAAAAAACCGTGGCATAAGTAATTGCGTCCTGGCGAGGTGACGTAGACTGTAGATTGTCGCAGGTTCAGGAACTGGCGTTGTTTGTGAAACCTTCAGTGGTCTAAATGCGACCCAACTCTTGACGTTGGCCAAGGACGTCCAGCGTAATTTTAGGCCAAAACCTGGAGGCCGAAAGGCGGCCTGTTCAAAGCTGTTCAATCCTAAGACAAAATGAATTAGGGTTAGACCTGCGTGATCAGACTGAACTTCCGATTGAGGAAAACTGTTAAAAGATACGTACCAGAAAAAATAAAGATGAATGCTTAGAATAATACTTAATATACCATTCTCAAAATTGTTTTTCCATAAGGTATTAATAGGACGGCAGAGAAAGTGTGGTTCACTTGAAAAAAACTCGATAATTTTCCACAAACTGGGTCCGTCAATCGATTCAACTTTTTCAACTAAGAAAAAAATGGGGACCCATCTGTCAGAAGAAAAATAATTCGAATCAGGAAATAAAAAGATAAAAATCGACCAGGCTCAAATACAAACGGAAAAAAGGTTGATTATAAAGAACCAAAAAGTTTTGACATGCAGAGTTATGCTGCATTACCCCCTTTCCAACAAAAAAAAAAAAATATATATATAACCGAAATGTGGCAACCCTAAAACAAATGACAACCCTATAAAATAAACGATAGAACGAGAAAATTAATTAACTTACATGACGCAATCTAAAACCTAGAAGATAATTAAAATACATATAATAGACGACATTGGAGTGCAGGAGATACAGAATAAAATCGAAAGATCCTTCAACTTAGACGTTATCAGCGCGAGCTCCAGATGTGTCCACAAAATCTGAGTAACCTAGAGACTTAAAAGCAAAAGACTAAAAACTAACAATCCTAAGGACAAAGACTAAAAACCTTAGAGACTAATTAAAACTATATGTACCTAACTAACCTAAATATGAAAGGAACCCTAAAAAAAAATAATATACATGAAACAACCTTGGCGAAAGAAAATAGCCTCAGTCAAAGACGATACAACATCAGTCAAAGACGATACGACATCAGCCAGAGATGATGTGACATCAGTCAAAAAAAGGACAAAAGTGACATCAGTCAACAAAAGTAACATCAGTCAACAAAAGTGACATCAGTCAACAAAAGTGACATCTGTCAACAAAAGTGACATCAGTCAACAAAAGTGACATCTGTCAACAAAAGTGACATCAGTCAACAAAAGTGACATCTGTCAACAAAAGTGACATCAGTCAACAAAAGTGACATCTGTCAACAAAAGTGACATCAGTCAACAAAAGTGACATCAGTCAACAAGAGTGACATCAGTCAAAAAAGGCGACATCAGTCAAAAAAGGCGACATCAGTCAAAAAAGGCGACATCAGTCAAAAAAGGCGACATCAGTCAAAAAAGGCGACATCAGTCAAAAAAGGCGACATCAGTCAAAAAAGGCGACATCAGTCAACACAAACTTCTGTCGAAAGAGACTTCAGTCGAAACATGTCGACAGAAGTCGAAGAAAGTCCGTAGGACTAAGTGGTCCTAGTGATATTACTAGTAACACAGCCAAAAAATTAAGCGAGCTCATACGCTCGGGTAAATAAGGGGTAAAGCAATAGAGGGATTAATAGCGATGTTAACACAAAAACTCAGCAATGAATGAAAGGTAAGACGCGAGTTGTGTCCGACTTTCAGCTAAATTAACGCTTTGAGTCTGACAATCCCGCCTTAACCTCAGCAAAGGAAGAAAGATTCGATGCCTGTCGAGCCCGACTTTCAGCTAAATGGATGCTTCGAGTCTGACCATAAGCACAGGTTGAATCTATAAGGACTTCCCTGCTAAATCATTGGAGCTACCAACTGCATTAATCAAATAGAAACGTTAACAATATTATGATTAATTGCTCCATTGAAAAACCAGGATGATCGAGACTGTTAAACCACTTGGTTTTATCGAAAAAAATTATCGACAATGGTACATCAACCACGCAAGAGGTAAGCTGTAAATAAGACGTAATCAAAAGGTTCCACTTGTGACAATTAGATGTCGCTGTGGATGGTTTTAGAAATGGTAGTTTGTCAAAATATTTACGAAATTTAAAAATGAGTTTTTTTGTTTACGTAAATAATTTTGTAATTCTTGGTTACAAAGGAAAGAAATTTATGTAAAACTAATATTCCAATTGAATTCGTGTAAATCGGACAACGCGTTTTGAAGTTGTGAGAAATTATTTAAGGATATCTTTTATATGATATGTTCCGGAATGGACAGAATCATAATCTTGAAGGACATAGGTGGTTCTAGAAATAACTCTAGTCACACGACACTTAATAAAGCGAGGAGCAAGCTTTCCCGAAAAATAATCTGCTCCAGAGGATCTAGCAAAGTTACGTCTCCATACCGTGTCACCAACGTTAAGAGTAACAGCCATGCGGTTCGTATTATAAGCCCGAAAATTACGGAGGAAAGCCATAGAAAGATTATCAGCTACTTTCGCATAAACCTCAACAAGAGAGGAAAGATTCGACGCGTGCTGAGCCCGACTTTCGGCTAAATTCGTGCTTCGAGTCTGACTATTCGCACGAGAAGAATTCATAAAGACCTCTCTGCCGAACATGAGAAAATTTGGAGTAAAACCTGTAGCTAAATTAATACAAGAGTTGAGATAGAGTTTGACTTTTGGAAGCATTTTCACCCAATTTCTTTGATTTTCTCCGACTAAAATACTTAAACATGTAACCACGCTCTGGTTGTAACGTTCAACAGTGTTGGCTTGAGGAGTATAGTAAGGAGTGTAAGTAGGTGAATCGATGTGAAAAGAACTAAGGAAGTTTAAAAATATATTACTACGAAAAACAGTAGCATTATCACAGAGAATAGCACGTGGTACACCAAAATTGAAGAATAATTCAGATTCCAGAGCTCTAATAACAGAACCAGCGTCAACCTTCTTAAGGGGAAATAACCAGACATATTTCGAAAAAACGTCTACCATGGACAGAATATACTTAAAACCATAGTAAGCAACAGGCAAAGGTCCAATAACATCGATAGAAATTACCTGTAGGGGCAATGAAACATCTTTCGGACAAACCATTTGGCCTCGTGGTTGAGTGTTTGCAATTTTATGAGCCTTACAAACCTCACATTGCCTCAAAGTTGCAGAAACATCACGAAACATGTTTGGCCAATAAAAAATCTCCTTGATCTTTAGGTAGGATTTTGTGACACCAGGATGTATAGAAGGAAAGTTATTGTGAATTTCCCAAATCGCGAGTGGAACCTTCTCGGCGGGTAAAACCACACGCCATGGATCAACGCTAAGAGGGCTAGTAATAGGCATGCGTCTTAAGAGAACACCATTCTGAATCGCGTATGCAGGGAACATCTGAGGTGTATTGCGAACACCAAAATAAACCTTTTTGTACCATCTGTCATTAGTGTGCTCGGGACCCTGATCAAAAGTAACCGGACTTGCATAAATTCTAGATAAGGCGTCTGGAACGACATGTTGTGAACCCTTGCGATGAACGATGTCAAAGGTATATTGAGAGATGATAGTAGCCCATCGAGCTAAACGTCCAGATGGGTTGTTTAACGTAAGGAGCCACTTCAAAGCCATATGGTCTGTTATAACAGTGAACTTCATTCCATCTAAATAACAGCGGAAATGCTTTATGGAATCAAGAACGGATAACAGTTCACGCTCAGTAGTACTGTAATTGCGTTCAGCTTTGGAAAATAAGCGAGAAAAATAAGCAACAGGATGTTCGACGTTATCGATATTCTGTGAAAGAACAGAACCGAAACCGACTGCTGAAGCATCACACTGTAAAATGAATGGCTTAGAAAAATCAGGACAAGCCATCACAGGAGTGTTGATTAGTGCTTCTTTTAACTTAATGAATGCATGCTCGGCGGCGTCATCCCAGCTAATCGGATCGCGGCCTTTTCTCTTACCTATAAGGGCAGTGAGAGGAGCTATTATAGAAGAAAAACCGTCGACAAATCATCTATAATAGGAGCACATTCCAATGAAACCGCGCAATGATTTAGCGGTGGTAGGGGTAGGATAATCTCTAATAGCATCAAGCTTGCTAGGATCAGTTTGAAGACCCTTTTCATTAACAATGTAACCCAAGTATTTTAGTTCGCTTTTACAGAATTCACACTTTTTTAGGTTGATGGATAAACCAGCTTCCTTGAGACGGTTGAGAACCTTCCTAAGGAGCGCGAGATGACTATGAAAGTCTTTGGAAATTAAAATTAAATCGTCAACATAACCAAAGACGCAGTCATCACTGGTCGAGGTGAATTCAAAATTAACGATCAAATCTGTAAGGCGCTGCATTTCCGAAGCCGCATTTGTAAGTCCAAATGGCATTCTGACAAACTCGAATAGACCACGTTGAGGGACTATAAAAGCGGTTTTCTCACAACTCTCGTTATCTGCGAGAGGGATCTGCCAAAATGCACTTCTAAAATCAAGAGAGCTTATGTACCTTGCACCACGTAGATTATCAAGAATATCTTGAATACGCGGGAGGGGATACGAATCTCTGATGGTGACGCTATTCAATTTTCTGCTGTCAACACAGAAACGAACAGAACCATCTTTTTTGGTAACCATAACTACGGGACTTGCCCAAGGGGAACGAGAGGGCCGAATGACACCCATCTCTAACATCTTATCAATTTCTTCATTGAGATTGTTTAGCTTAACGGGAGATAAAGGGTAAAACCTTTGTCTAATTGGTGGTCCTGTAGTATTTATCTTGTGTGAAAGCCAAGAAGTTTTTCCAAGACCAACCTTTTCAGACGAAATGACTTCAAACTCGTCAATGACTTGTTGTAAGCTTAACTCTTGGTTGGGTAACAAAACATTACGGGGATGTATGTAACGGACCTCACTAACACAAGATATCTGAGGAGGGGAATGACTGACAGAAGGGAGGTACATATTACCTTTGATATTTTTGTTAAATGCCTTACTAAAAACAGACGTTAAACCGAATTTATTCCAAAACTCTATTCCTAAGATAACAGAAGATGACATACAACGCGCTACTAAAAACTCGTGGACAAACGTTGTACCATTAAACTGAACCGGGAGATAAACGGTTTCTAAAATATCAATAGGCGAGTTGTTGGCAGAAATTGCACGGGGACATGTATCGCTAGAATTCAAAGAGATACCTAGTTCATGCGTTAAACTATCACTAATAAGGGACATTTGTGCGCCTGAGTCAAGTAGAGCCTTTATCAGACGTTCACACAACAAAATTTCAATAAATGGTCGGTTGTCAGATGAATCTGAAGTTATCACCGGCGACACTGTACGTGATTTATCGTGACCCCGGTAGCTTACACATTTTTTGGGTTGCACTTAGGGCAATCACGTGTAATAACACCTGGAGACCGACACTTGAAACAGAGCATGCCAGGGAAATCTGGGCAGTTGCGATATGAATGTCCGTTTTTTTTGCACTTGGGACATAACTGGGTTTCATTAGTTAAACAGGAAATTGATTTAGGTTTAGGTAAAAAGCTTTCAAAATGTGTTGCAGTGTCAATGAGCGCACCAAGATCAGTAAACCTGTGTATGGACAGACATGGGAAATATCTTGGATGCATGTTATGAGTAATAATTTCTAACAGGGAAGATTTGCCAATCGGATTGAATAAAGTATCATTTAAGTATGTTATTTGGATGACGAAATCTCTGACAGATTGATCCGGTTTCTGTTTTATATTTCTGACTTCTTGTTCAGTCTTGAACTCGAAATCAGTAGGACCAAATGTCTTGACAAAGAACTGCTTGAGTTCAGAGTAGGATAAATCGGGATGGCGTATAGACCTAAAGTATTTGAGAGCAGCACCAGATAACACTTCATGGAAACGCTTTATCAAGTAATGATCGGGTAAATCATCTGCGTCTTTATGTTCATCGATGCAAGTAAAAAATTCGCGAACGCAGGAGTTACCAGAATAATTTACTTTCCATTTCAAAAGTGAAATTGGTTTCTGAAAAAAACGGGGACAGTCTTCAGTTTTAATCGGAGAAGGGATATTAGACAAACTAGAGGCCTGCGAAGGCCTAGGTGGAATCGGTGGGGGTCTAGATATAATAGGACTTCCGCGGCGAGGTGTCTCGCCAATAGAGCTTCCTTCGTCGGCCATGTTAGAAGAGAAAAACGAAAACTGAATAAAACAATCCACGAGTATGTTTACCAGTAGCTGGAAAGAGTTATTTAGCGAGTAATATGGCTGGTGGATGAATAGAAAGACACGCAACCGGCAAGCTAAACGGTGGGGCTAGGAGTCAAAGAAAGATAGGAACCTATTAGAAAAACAAAACGTGAAATAGGACGCATTGGGCTAATAGAATACCAAAAAAACGAAACCAAGCACACAACCGCAAAAAAGCTTACCTTTGAAACACGACGCCTATACATTCACACACCAAGCATACACTACAGGGAACTACAAATACAGGCATTAAAATAAAACTCGGGATTAAAATATATTTGTTGGGAAGAAATGAAAGAGTTATTAATTTAGTATTATTATGGAATTAAAGTACAATCACACACAACATCCAACATTAAAAGGTGATCATCAATGGTATCATTGTATTATAATGCATATTCTGCTCCATCCATGACACTGGAAAAAGGACAAAAGGAAAAAAATATGGATTATATTTGCTCGAAGAGCATCACACACAAAATGACAGAAAAAAATATATTAAGTAACCATCAAAATTACTTACTTTAGTTCGGGCGCCATTTTGTAGCGAAAAAAAAATAAAAAGACGGAAAATTCACTTCTCTGCTACGTTACGTTTAATTTAGTTTTTAAAATAAAAATAAAAAATAACATTAAAAAGTAAAAAAAAATGAATATTATTATATAAAAAAGTTGCAGGTTGCAAATTAAACGTAACGTAGCAGAGAAGTGAATTTTCCGTCTTTTTATTTTTTTTTCGCTACAATACATAAACTCACGCCTTCTTCCCATGGGGGTAGGCAGAAACTACAGAACGCCATCTGCTACGATCCTTACATACTCCTTTTGCCTCGTTTACGTTCATGCAAATGGTCACACACGCACGCTGGTTGCGAGTACTGCACACCTGACCTTCCTGAAAAACCCCCCTTTGTGAGTAAAAATAAGAAAATAAGGGTCTTTTAGATAACAATTAACTATGTTCTTTTTGACTAGATAATTATAACATACAGTGTTGTTGATATAAAAAGAATAAAATACACTTCATTTCAATAGGCACATGAAAAAATATCTATAGCTACAAACATAATATAATATTTATTCTCATTTCAGTCCATTGTACCAAACATAAAGGAATAAAAATTGACCAAGTGCGTGTCCAACTGGCAATATTGAAAGATTCTGTAGCATTTACACGGCTAAATAGTTTTTCTTATACCTATTTCTTAAACTAAAGTTCCAGATTGTTCGCTATGTAGAAAGTAGTCACGAAACGGTACTTCTGTAAAAGGTGAATAGGAGTGACACACAGACTTCAATGGAATTGAAAACTAATTGATTAGTTGTTAAGAGAGTAAAATTGAAAAGTAAATGTTTAAATGGATATCACGCGAGCAGTGCCCTCGTCGTTTGGTTATTTCCTATATTTTAGAATGAAAATGCAGAAATAAACAGTTAGAGGTGCTCCACAAGATCCCCTCAGCTGTCGGTCGACCGGCCAGTAGTCGGTAACAATAAAAATTTAATTGCCTCTCATATCATGACAGTTGAAGGTTTATCACAATACAGGGTGTAAGGGACAGCCCTCCGCAAACTAACTGGGTGCATTCAGCTCCTTATTTTCAATTATATTCCACCGGAAATATTCTCAGGAAAATTTTCATTTTTTTAATCATATTTTCATTTACTATTCCATTTTTTCAATGTAAATTTACATTCTCTGTACGCAGCACTCCATTTATGTAAATAAATCAGCTAAACGCTACGCGCGGTTTGCCACGGTAACGATACATTACGTGTGATTTAATAAAACAAATCAGGTTTATTGGATTCCCATAACGTTCCTAAAAAAAATTCATGTACCGGTCATCTTAGTATGATATACCTACTGAATTCACCCCATCAGTGTGCGGAGGGCTGTCCCTTACACCCTGTATATTTGGGGTCGGCGCAACATGTATTTGTCTTCCATACTTCTCCATTAGTCGTCATCTTGGTAGTCAGCCCCTTTCTAGCCATACATATCATCTTTCACACAGTCCATTTATTGGCTCTTGGGGTACTAACTACAACTTGGGATCCTTGGTCCTTAGGGGTAGAACTTGATACAATTTTTTATTTTAAAAACAGCGTGTGTGTCAGCTTTGGCGAACGACTGGAGTTTACTCCGTTAATGGTGCGCGAGGTACATTGTGCAGAAAAACTAATTAATTTCACTCATCATAAAATTTCCATACCTAGATTTTCATATAAGGCGGGGGCCTTATTTGAAAATCGATTCTTAAGGAGTAAACTACAATAATATGCTTGAAATTACTCTTTATTTTCTCTTGACATAATTTAAAACCTAACAATCTTAAAATAATAATAAAAATATGTACAAGTATATAAAAAAGGAGGTAAATAATCAGAGGGCATCAAAAAATTCATCCACATCGCTGTCAACAGGAAAAGTGCCCAGAAGGCTAGCAGCATTGCCTTGTTGTATGGCAATGCTGATTCTTTGACCAAAAAATAGGCCAGCCCTCTGGTCACGTGTGGAGTCGACCAACCGCCTGGCGATGTCTCGAAAAACTAAGTGGGCATTCGGACCCCATGGCCCTAGTGTTTCAACCCCAAACGGCTCGAATATATAAGTCCCAATAAGATTGGAGTATTTGCGTCGTTTGAGGTTTTCCGCACCCGCAGCAGCCGCTCCAGCACAGCCTGCCGTGCTAGGAAGATGGGATGGCGCAAGGGTGTCGACACACGTTGCATCCCACACCAAAGAACTACCTAACTTCCAAGGCATTATGGTCATTCCGTCTGGTCTCTTCCCATCGTCGCGTACTAAGCCATTGGGTTCTAAAACGGCTGGCACCCCGGCGGTGACAAGAGCACGACGGATGATGTCATTGATGCTGGCGTGCCGTGCTATCCGGCCTACGCTCTTACTGCAGGATAGGCCATGTTGTCCGAGGCAGTCGACACCGTCACCGCATTGGCAGCGATGCGGAGCCACGCAAGGAGCGCCCAGACGCAGACAAGTAGCGAGCCGGAAGGTGGTGTCACCCAGCATAGTGCCTATGTTGGGTGACGGTAGCGCCTGAAGCCAGAGGCCCGACTCCCACTCCCCCACAGCCAGCAGGCGGGCACGCTCAGCAATATTGGTGGTCGTATTAATTAGATTATTCCGCACCAACCTGCAGAGCGGTTCATCCCACTGCCTCTGGGAAGATGGGTTCAAGGGCCGATTTGTATCCTATGTCTGTATCCTATGTATCGATGTGTATAATATGCTTAGTCAAATAGAAAAAAAATATTTAAAAAAAAATCAATCGACTTCATGAGAAATTAACTCAAAATTATGAAATAAGTTTAAATTCATTTATTTCTTCATTTTTTGTTTTAAGTAAAAACTGGAATATTTGTTTGTAAAAATTAGTTAATAGTTTCGTTGTAAATATTGCACTAGAATTTGACCAAAGTTTTGATATGTTTTCCCTTTGACATAAATGTAAATGTAAAGGCAATAAAAAAGAGTGGTTATAATCCGATTAATAGTTTCGGAGAAATGCGTGGACAAACGTACATACACCTATAACATTTTCTATTTTTGTTTGGAAGCCCTAATAGATTATCATTTTATTTCAATATATTGCAGTTCCAATAATAGGTATTACATACATACGTATCGAATTGATAACCTCCTTCTTTTTTGAAGTTGGTTATTATAAGATTGCTTTAATCACGTGGATCAAAAAACAAAGCCCAGTTTCTACACACCATTTCTAACTACAATATGTACTAAAAACTACATATTTTCTTGTTTCATAGTGACAGATTTCTCACCTTTTTGTATCCTATTTGTACATCATTTGACAAACCAGAAAAATACCTACTAATATATTCTCATTCATTCAATGTATTTTCAGACATTATCCCATAAGGATAAGAATCATTTCACTTAGTTGAAAAAGACCAGAAATCTATGTATCCTATCGCTTAACTTTCTAACGGATTTCATCGATTTGCTCCTTGGTATTCATTTTAAAACCAGATCACGTAGGTAACAGTGAACTACGAGCAATTTGTAGGCCGTTACGTGAAACCTTAGGATTCGAGACGTCAATATATCGTCTTAAGTGCCTTACAAATTTATAGGAGCTGCCATATGTGATTGCTCCAGTAAAAGTGTAAATATAACATAAAATATTTGTATAATGTCCCATCTGTTTCCGTACAAATTTGCAAGCGTTATTACGTAACAGGATGGTGAAACGAATTGCTTCAAGTGTCTTCGATTTTTTGTATACCTCATATAATGTAATATTATTTAAATACCGTGACTGACTGCCTCGTTGGTCTAGTGGTCGCAAGCGCTACTGCTGAGCATGAGGTCCTGGGTTCGATTCCCAGGTTGGGCAAAGTGTTATTGGGTGTTTTATCTGGAATTTCTCGGTAGCAGCCCGGAGTCTGGATTTGTGCCCGGTATATGGCAATAGGCTTCGCCACCTATTACATGGGACTGAAACATAACTGGCGAAATGTGTGTGTACTATAGGTACACCTCTGCCTAACCCTTCGGGGAAACAAGGCGTGATGTTATGTATTGTATGTGTGTATTTAAATACCTTGCCTCGTACAAGATAATAATGTTTAGTTCAACAAAAATATTTTATTTCTTTTGACGACCACTGCAAGTAATCACTTATTTATTTATTCATTATAAGCCTGTTTTGTTCCATTATAGGGTAAAGGCCGCCCTTTCCTTTTTCCACTTTACCCGGTCTACTGCGATTGCGAGCCAATCCTTTAAGAAGAACTCCAGCTCATCCTGTCATCCCGGGCCTGCCGCGTTTCTTATTTGGGATCCACTGAGTGGTTGATCAGTTCCACTTTAAAAATCGTCTTACATTAAACGTAAAATAAATATCTTGTTAAACAAAACAATTTTAATTTTCCTTAACGTAACGAATTACTAACAATTTTGCCGCCGTGTTTTGTTTTTTCTTTTGTTATTATTACATTTACATTTTTAAATTTGGAAATTAGAATAAAAGAGGTTTCAATCTGTATATAAACTTTTTATGGAAACTAAAAATATTTTAATCTATAAATTCGTAAATAATTTAGAATTAAGGTATCCCTCGATTCTGTTGATGTGTGTATTTGTAAGGTGCTCGCCAAGACCTTTATTTTGATATCAAACATGTGATGATTATATCAGTTTAATTTTTTCGAGGTTAGAATCTTAGGCTTAAAATCCGTCATATAAAATTTTGATAAAACTTCGGGCCATTATTACGAATCTAATGACACCTCACTCATTAAAATCTGTTCAGTAGTTTAGGTGCTACGGTGGAACATACCAACAAACATACATAGACTGCCAAAATCATTAATTACCCTTCCTTTTGGCTTCGCCGTAGTCGGGTAAAAATTATCAGCTGTCCCATACATTTGGGTCGAGTAGGTATTGGAGTTTTATATGGGACCGCTAGAGAGCAGTGGTGGCCCAGTGGTAACGGCCGCGACTCACCAGTCGTAGGTTCGAACCTAGACATGCGCTTTACTTTGTGTAAATTATTTCATCACCACTGCTCTCAAAATGGTGAAGGAAAACATCGCGAGGAAACCGGCATGTCCTAGAACCGAAATTTCAAAGACATGTGACATCTACTAACCCGCACTGGGCCCGCGAGGTGGATTATGGCCCACTCCCTCTCACTGAGAGGAGGCCTCTGTCCCAGCAGTGGGAACATTATAGGCTGTAGTGTGTGATCAAACTTATTGTATGTAACCAGCCGATTCAGCTCTCGGTGTTTCAATATCTCCTCAAGATCCCGCCTTACTCTGGCAACCCTGCCAAAGCGCAATGGCAGTGGTTTGATTTGTTTAGAATACCATGATCATATATATGTATATGTGCGAGTGGGACTTAATACAAAATGTTCGTTTCTTATAATTTGTATTGCGCGCTAACGAGTTTCTACTCTCTTACTTCGGTTATACAAATTATAACTATCACCAGAGAAGATGGGTACCAATACCTCCAAGGAGGAGGTGATCCTTGCCCAGACGCCACTGCGGGCACTAACCAGGCTTCAATAGAAGAGTTAGAGAGTTCAGAGTTCGGCGCGCGCGAGCATTTACTATCAAAAATCCATACAGTGGTGACACCCGGGCGTTTCCTCCCGCCTTATCCGGGAGAGGTATCTCCCGGAGCATCCGTGTCCGGTGAGCACCTGCGTCAGGCGGAAGATGAAAACGCCGTGGCGCCTCTCCAGCCACTGCTCAAAGAGGGGACTTATCGCCGCAATTGTGGCGTGCCCAGCGCTGGGTTGTGACAATCACACTCTCCATGTCGCCATGAGATCCCGCCGGAGCTTTGTCCGCCGTGCCGCGATTACTCGTGGCAGCAGAGTTACGCCCCGGCGTTTTGCCTCCTCGCGCCACTCCCACATGTGCGCGAGGACTTTTGCCTCCAGATCCCATGGCGGTAATCCGGCAAGGAGGTTCGCCGCCTCCCCGGAGACCGTGCGGTATCCCCGGGCCAGCCGGCCATGACCATCTGGGACGCGTCCAACTGGCGCGGGCCGGTCGCCACCTCACAGAACGCGCCCCTGGGCTACAGTCGCGTCTACAACTGATAAAGCAAATCATAATGTTCAACCTTTGCACGGTGCTCCCCTTGATCACACTGCTTCAGAAATGCTGGGTATTCTTAAAACTATAAAATAAATTAAAAACCAATTTAGTGTCTGTAATAACATGATGGACAAAGTTGTTCTTATACTTACTCATCTTGGTCAATATGTTTAATAATGTAAGTGAGCTTTGTTTTCTATACCGGAACGCTGACGGGATTCGTTCTAAGCTATCAGAATGATTAAATTTGACTAGTGAACATTGTGCCGATATTATCTCACTATGTGAAACAAGATTAGGTATAAATTATACGCTAAGTACGCCTATATACTTGTTACTGATGTGATAAGAGACCAATTGGTATTGGTCTGGGAGTTGCAATACTAGTTAAGAACGATATTCCTCATACATAAATTTTTATTCCCCCTACATATAATCTTGAATGTGGAGGGATCCGCTTAACATCACCTGAGAACAATATCATTGTCATATGAGCATATTATAATTCGCCAAACCTTCCATAAGCTTCTAATGATTTAGATATTTTATTCAATTTAAGGCCAAAAGTACTAATTATGGGTGATCTCAATGCCAAACATGAATATTGGCATTGTTATCGAAACAACTCTCGTGGTACGGTATTATTTGACCCTATAGTACTCCATGATTACCAAGTATTTAAGTATTATATCTCCAACATTGGTAGGTACATTACAATAACGCACATACTCCTTCCACAACGAATATACTTCTCAGCTGTAATGTTACATGCATGTCTGAAGTGCATGTGCATGATGCTTTTAATGACAACATGAGTTTGACTAGGAACTGGACGAGTGATAACTTAACTGAGACTGCCGTTAAAGAATCATTAAACAAACTCGAAAACACTGATGATTTTTTCCACCAAATCTCGTGCGTCCTAGAGAAGTGTCGAAATTAATTAGAAATCTCAAAGGTCGTAAGTCTCCTGGCATCGATGGTATACACAACTGCTTACTAAACAATCTATCACATAAATGCATAGTATTCATAACCAAGATTTTTAATGGTTGCCTAGGAATTGGCTACTTTCCCTCAGCTTGGAAAAGAGCCAAAATTATAACATTGAAGAAACCAGGAAAAGATGAAAGTGCACTATCTAGCTATCGGCCTATAAGTCTCCTACCATCCTTGGGAAAATTATTTGAAGGAGTAATTCCATCGCGCTTAGCAACAGCTACAAACCACTTGCTATTGCCTGAGCAGTTCGGTTTCAGAAAGGCACATTCTACAGCCCAGCAACTGGCCAGGGTCGCAGTGTTCTGCCCATGCATGCTGCATGCTGTGGGTAAATTTACAGGTATGATATTGCTTGACGTAGAAAAGGCTTTTGATGCCGTCTGGCATGCAGGCCTTTTACATAAACTTTAAACATAAGCTTTTAGCCATAAGCTTTTTATATGCGACGTACCGATTGAACTTGTAAAAATCATCCAGGCGTATTTGACGGATAAGTCGTTCTGTGTTCATATTAGTGATAGTGTGTCTAAACGAATATCTATTCTTGCGGGGGGCTACAGGGCTCCTTGCTCGGGCCGCATCTATTCATATTGTTTATAAACGACATGCCCAAGGAGGCTTACACTCATCTTGCTTGTTTTGCTAATATCGAATCGGTGTATCGGTGTAATGATGCTGTGTCATTACTAATGACTCAGCATCATTAACTTCAAGTAAATACACTGATTTGATAGTCGTACGGCTTAAAATATCATTGCAGCTTCTCGTTTCATAATTTTACCTAATGGAAATCAAAATTAAATTCCACAAAAACTGAAGCCATAATTTTCACACGAAAGCGATCGTTCCCTAAAAATGTTTAAAGTAGGTGATTATAGTTTGCCATGGCGTGTATCGACCAAGTACCTTGGACTATTGCTGGACAAAGTACCTTGGACTATTGAAGTGAACTGGATTAAAAATACTGAGTACTTCCGTGTTAAAGGATTATAAACTCTAAACTGTCTATATCCAATCTTAAAATGGTGATCGAAAGTCTGCTCAATTATAAAATTAAAAATCTACGAAACCCTTTAAGACCCTGCATTACTCGTACCTACGCAGCGCCGGTCTGGAGTAGCGCATGCGAAAGTATAATTACCTACACTAAACTACAAGTCGTCCAAAACAATGCAATAAAAACCTCATTTAATACACCCACACGGACAAATCTTAAAACGTTACACAGTCAATTAAGTTTCCTTACATTAAAACAATTTATAACAAAACTCACAAAAAAGTTTTATCTGGTAACTAACCCTAAATATCAATCAAACCATCAATCAATTAACCTGCCTAGCCTTTTCCCAACTATGTTAAGGTCGGCTTCCAGTTAAACTGAATACCAGTATTTTACATGGAGCGACTGCCTGTCTGACCTCCACAACCCAGTAACTGGGTAATACGATACCCCTTGGTAAGACTGGTTGTCAGACTTTCGGGCTTCTGACGACCCGTACCGACAGTCAAAGAACCACGAATGACAGCTGGGACCAACGGCTTAACGTGCTTTTCCGAGGCACGGAGGAGTCTCGATATGTAAAGATGGTCACCCATCCACAGACCAACCCCGGCAAGCGTAGCTTAACCTGATGGATCGACCCGTGCGGCTGTCATTACTTAGCCACGAGGTCCTAACTAACCCTAAACATCATAACCCACTTATTTCTCTACCATTGGCGGGTCGGTCTTTTACCATTGGCCGAACCCGATCTATAAACTTAACACACATCGACACATATCATCGAAACCGTCTCCCACATCACTTACATGCTATACGCTTTGGAATGGGCAACTAGCTTCAACTTTCTAACTGACCGACTCTCTGACAATTCAAAAGTGCCTGTAATTGGTTTATTTGAAATAAATGCTTTGAGTTTGAGTTTTTACGGGTACTGGACGTACCCCTACTGTCTGAGGGGAGTGGAAAGGAATTTATGTATTATTTAAACTTTTTAATGATGGCTGATGACGTCAAGTGAGGTGCTGAAAAACAAAAAAAGGTTTTAAACTCTATCAATTTATATGTTACGTCATTTAAAAAAGTCGTCATTCGAAGTTACAACACTTTAAGGTTATTTTGGCGCGTGCTCAAAATCGGAACTAACGCCCGCCATTTTCTTTTGTGAATAAAATTTAAATGATAATTTCACAAATGTTTACCAACAACGCAACAAGACAACATTAAGAACAACAGAAAGAAGCTAATTTAAGTATGATAAAAAACAAAAAAATCTGCTTTAGTGTTTTTTTATATGAAAATATATTTCAGTTTTTTTATATGATATGAATGAAAAGGGTTTCTCCACTGAGGATCCCTAAAATTACAGCCATAGCCAACGAGGTTGGGGAAAAGGTAAGGTCATGACCTTCATTCATCATCCACGGTTATCCCGGACGGATCAGGTGCAATCCCAGCTTGCAATGTTGTTAGAGAACAACATAACAAAATATTATAGGAAAACATTGCCACCTCGTTTCTATATTTTTGACCATTTTTGGTCCCGAATAATACACGGTTTAAAAAGATTTATCACATAGCCGTTATCTATGCATTATGTACCTACACCAAACTAAGTAATATTGAGCAAACATTATTACTGGGAAAAGACTTTTATTTTTGGTGTAAAAAATCGCTGATAACGGCAGCGCGCAATGTGATGTATTTAAAGTTAAGTTATAACATTTAAAACCTGGTTTTCGTGGAAAAAAAAGTGAATAAAGTTGGAACTTTGACTTGGACCTTCAATATTATCTCCGTGACCAGAGGCTCCCAGGTATGGTCCAGTAAAATAAAATGATCACAATGACGGGGAGAACAAGGGACATTTGGCTCAGCGTCTTTTTACACCCGTTATTTTAGAACATTTTTGTGCCGAATATTATTTATATGTTAAAGTGTTTGTAGAAATTAATAAGGAGAAAGTCAAATGTCAAAACTGGTTTTGCCTTTTTCTGCTCCACACGCAGTTACACTTTGGAACTAGGATAATACTACCTTTCTTACTAATTTTAGCCGACTAATTTCTTGACATTTCAAAGGTGTAATAACAGCTTTGACTTTAAATGTCAAAAGCTAGGTGTATTTCGATACAGACGTAGAGGTATTTCTGACTCACAAAAAGAAAAATGATTATTCATTTTATTGAAGGTGCACTTTACTAAAAGGTGATGGACAGATTCTTTTGAGATTGTGAATTGGACAGTTATTATAAAAATACATGACCCAGTAGGCTCTCGCGTTTTGACAGTTACTGTTTCCCGAGAAAGAATAACACAATTATCTACGTGCAAAACCGCCTACTGCCTTCGCCTCTGAAGAAAACCGTTGCACGTGCCACCAATATTTCTGGGCGATAATTTTATTAAAATAAGTTCGTAACTCAAAACCGTAAAATTCCACGTTACGCTCATACGATGTGCCATTACGACGGGAGCCTTCAATGTATCAAAAGGTCCATTCCAATTTGTTTGTGTCACAAAATATAAATTTACGTAAATTCGTCTAGAAAGCCGTAGGGCCACTCGAAAACGTATTCCGCTTATTCACTCGACATTCGCGCTACTTTATTGGAATTGTACCTTAAAAACCCTTTCGTATCGAGTCCCTTACATATGTATATGTAGATGCTTATTGGAACCTTTTCCTTTGTGTTGTAACGCGTGACGTTTTGTATAAGCTCTTTTTATACTCTTTCAGCAACTATTTTCTGAGGCCTAACAGTATACCTACGTAAATATATTGCCACATTTCTATTTGAGTACAGAAAATAAGGTTTACGTAAGAGAAATGTCTTTAGTAAATGTTGTACTGAGGAGTAAGGATAAATCCGGTAGCACGGAAGCAAGGATTGTTTGACAGTCGGCCATGTAATAGGGTTAACGCATTATGCTGGAGGAGTAAAATATTCCAATAGATGATTATGTTACGATTGCATTTTATTATCTTAAATTGTAGCAGGACATTTTGTTGTTTTCAATAAAATTCTATTAGAATGGTTTGTTTTAATATTGTTCGCAACACTTAGAATTATAGTTCTAAGCCCAACTAATTAAACCTGGCAGGATGGATGGTTGATCTTCAATCTATTATTGATCGTCACGTGTCTTAGGAAATGGGTTGCCACTTAACCAATGCCTACCTTGTCACAGCCTCAGAAAACAATGTGCATTACGTACCTTGCAGGCATCCTGGCAGTCATCTCAATGCCTGTTACTGTGAAAGTTCACTTGATCAAGCAAACAGGAATACTAACCGTATTCTTCCTGATCAAAAAATAAAGTGCCAGGCACTATAAACCACTTGAAAACATTCAGCATTTTACAAAACAAATAAAAATATTTAAAAATAAACTATATGACATGTTACTGGACAAATGTTATTACTCTATAAAAGATTTCTTAACTGACAAATCACTTGCACAATATAGTTTACCTCAACCA
Source organism: Fissipunctia ypsillon (assembly GCA_947568875.1). NCBI lineage: Eukaryota > Metazoa > Arthropoda > Insecta > Lepidoptera > Noctuidae > Fissipunctia > Fissipunctia ypsillon. The sequence continues at coordinate 6,362,241 of OX387651.1, read as the reverse complement.
TGATGCGTACAGTAATGGTAAAGATAATAGGGAATATCTACGAGTATCTTTGTTGACATTCGATTAATCAGCACCTGTGGATAATAATAATAACTTTATTGTATATTTGTATTGTGTTTGTAATATTTTGTAATGTATTTTTTTAATGTATACCTAATAGCTGTGGTTATTCTGACATTTATTGCGTATTTTGACTTATTTAAATTAATTTCAAATTTCAATTAGATACTAGGTGATTCTTATTGTATGCCTAAGCGGCGGGACATAGCTGATCCTATTTTGAGTTAAGAGTATAAGAACATTGTATCTATTGTGTACTTACCTACCTATGTTCCACAATAAATAATATGAATATGAAAAATGAAACAATCACACAGAACATTTTAATTCCTCACTCAAAAAAACCATGCGTGACTAGTAACTTCATAATACTACAATTTCCTACATACACGAGATTTTATCACCTCAGTTAGCTAGTAAGCTAATTGTCAAACGATTTGTCTACCGTGACCCAGTTACAAACTGCTGTATACGTGGGTACCTCGCCTGGGAATAAACTAATGTCGTGCCGCTGGATTTCTTCGTAATAAACGTTGGTACGTAATAGTTTTATGGTATAAATAGAGTAGAAAGTAACTGAGTAAAGTTTGGTTTAGTGCCGCAATATACCTTGAACGAAAATTGTTGTAGCCTGAGGTAATTGGGTTTGTATTTGAAAAAGTATGACGTTGGAATGAACCGAGTTTTGTTCATATCAGCCTTTTTGTAATCCAGTCCCTTAATTTGACTTTATGTCTTTAGTTTCAGACCTGAATGAAACACTGCTTAGTACACCCCGGCCTGCAGTTAGGCCTGAGCAGACGATGGACAATTTGACCGCGGACAATTTATCCGTGACGATAGAACGTGTTAGTAATCTATGCAATAAAGCACACGTAGGACAAATAGACTCCCAGGATGACCATAAGATTCCAAATTTTCCGCGGATAAATTGTCCATCGTCTGCTCAGCGCTTAAGTGCCAAGACAATAGGGATGATGCCGGGGTAAAAAAAAACAAATTCTATTTAGTCCGTCCGTCAAATAAAACAAAAATATTAGACACGTATTTTTTGCTTTATCGTATTAAAAAAAAAAACTTAGTTACAACGCATTAAATTTGGGGAGTGTGGGTGCTCGCTACGTCACAATTATGTGAGTATAAATCTAGCAACGCGTGACGTCATGCCACATTTTAATCCAGTGTATTGCCGTAATCTTTTGATTTCGTAAAAAAAGAAAAAGTACGTGTCTAATATTTTTTTAATAATTAATCTACCTGACGAAACGACTGAAAAGAATAATTATCCGTCTATTAGTGGTATGATGATAAATCTATGACCAACATAGAGTATGGCATAAAGCAGCCAGTGTTCTTCGTTGCAAAAAACGTATGGAACTCGCAAACGTAATTATTTTTGGCAATATGCAAAAAAGGAGGAAACCTCTGCCAAACCCTTCGGAGATTGCAGGCGTGATGCCATGTTATGTAATATTATACTAATAATTCCGCTTCTGATTTATTGTGGATACTTAACTGTTTATTTTAAGTGTTACAAAAAATTATCTGAATACGATCTTATTATGTTATTATCATAAAAAAGTGTTGCCTCTACCTTGAACTTTTATCAACGCCGTCATGCGGATCCAGAGGTTTACTTGTATGCTTATAAATATTTAAAACATTCACTTCATACCATCCTTGTACCTCATTAAGCTCCCGTAATTTATGTAGGTGCAGATAAAAGCAGCTGATTACTTAGCGGGGTAAAATAATATGCTTTCTAATAATGTGGTACAAAGATGAGTTCTTTTATTTTTCCGCCTTTCAGGTTTGTCTTTACATTATTTTCAAGACGTGTGTTATCTCTTAAGGATACCTACCTACATAAAATATTTATTGCCTTTTTATGCTATAACCACAAAAATCCACATGTTTGCTTGGTAGTCTATCGTTAAACTGTATTTTTGGTTTTCATTTTGTAGTGAGATTATCATTTTGTATAAAATATGGTACTGTAATGATCTGCCGGGATACCACGGCAGACCACTACGTGTATGTGTGTGCTGACTCGTTAAGAGGTGTATTTGGTGGACGTATAAATCAGACACACAAGAGCACTATATTATTATTTAATAGCTTATAGAAAGCTTGTTACAATATCAACGTAATACTAGGAATCACTCCATATAAAACAATTTTACTATACGTCATTATTGAAAGCTATTCTATTTAAATTAAACGAGTGTTTGTCTGATCAGCCAATCAAACAATTCGCGAAGGTTTCATGCTGAAGGCAGGCCCGATTAAAGCCTCTACAGTACCTACATATAATATAAACTATAACTATAATATGAAACACATAATATTAATCTAAACAATATTATTACAACTATTTGCAACAGGTACTTTAAAGGTTAATTTCTATTTTTGTACCAAAACAATTTGTAAATTCATAATAGTCACATTACCGAGTCCGACCGATGTACGACCTTCGGGCTTGTCATTCTATTTTTGATTCCATTTGTCCCAATAACCAGAATCGGCGATGCTTCATTTAACTTTCTGTTGAATTCGTCACTCGAATCAAATATATCAGCTGAATTTTACTCGGACGAATTCCTTACCTTTAACTACTGAGAAGTGTTGAGCCATGAAAGGGTCCGCTTTTGATCGCTATGGGGTTCAAACAGGTTAGAACTGTGGTGCTCGGCAGCTTCGGGTAGACAGTCATACGAGTAGCTACTGAACAAGGCTTTAGCGGTTTCAGTCAAACGCTGTGGATTCAGCCCGAATGAATACCGCAGCAGTGAATTTCGTACTGGTGCGGTTAATATGGTGTTTGATAATAATAATGAATTTAGTGAAGCATGAGGTTTGTGTGAATTTATATTAGGAAACTTAATTGGTTATATACTTCACTTCCTTTTCGAAGTATAGGTATGCTGTCAGACTATTTCCTTCAGATCTTCTCAGTTTCCCATGCCCGATTTGCAAGTCCGATTTTGTTCTCGTCAACATTTTCGGTGAACCTGCAAGATATTGAAAAGTTTATAAAATAGACATAGGTACATAACAACGGAAAAGCTGTGACTCAAAGAATTTTCTTTCCTTCTAGACACATTCTCGCACTAAAAGGCAATTCTTGTTTACCCCAGCTAAAATTAATCAGGAAATAACAGTGAACAACAGCCAAATTGATAATTTAGGATGCCGTATACTAAACAAACAGAGGAAAGCTAAATAATAAATCTTAGTTGAACACAAACACAATTTTCAAGTTCACCACGAGGTTATCACTCGATGTCGACATATTCGAGTCATTATTATCACAATGTTGTGGGGTTTCGAGTTAATGAATTTTAGATCTTATGTTGATTGTTATAGAGGTGGTAATGTATGCAAACAATGAGATGTAGGTACCCTTTGCTTGGCGAGCTATTTGTGAGTCGTAGTGCTCTCCCACGCGAATGCTCATTGCTTTTGCTTGGCGTAATTTATGAGAGGAGCGGCGTCAAGGGAGGTTATGCAATATACGGAAATATCGATGATTTTATTCATCATCATCATCTTTTCAGCCGAAAAACATCCACTGCTGGACATAGGCCTTCCCCAAGCATCGCCACTTCGACCGGTTCAGTGCTTCCCGCATCCAGCGAATTCCTGTGGCCTTTATCAGGTCATCGGTCCACCTTGTGGGAGGCCTACCAACACTATGTCTTCCGGCATGCGGTCGCCATTCCAGAACCTTTTGGCCCATCGGCCATTTGTCCTGCGAGCAATGTGCCCTACCCACTGCCACTTAAGTTTGGCAATTTTTCGGGCTATGTCGGTAACCTTGATCTCTTCATTTCTGAATCGATCACTATTGCCCTTTGGGTGACTTTCAGCCTTCTAATGTGGATGATTTTATTCGTAGAAACAAAAAGTCTTGGGAACCAATTAATACATTGCAATCATAATGTATGTAACTATAGTGAAAATCGTTTTAGCTGCCGTGAAACAAATGAAATATTGAAATATTTTTCTATCTTTTATAATAACCATTAAAGTTTAAGAGGATTTTTAAATTACATAGTGATATATCTCAAGGTTCCATGTATTTCGTTCGAGAAAGCTATAAAGTATAAACAAAGTACCTATTAAAAGTAAATAATGAAATAAGTACTAAGGTCACATAAACCAAGAGAGCTCATGCAGTCGCCTCACAAATACCGCTTCCGCTTATAAATTCGCTCCAAAACCCTAAACTAGACAACACAGAGGGTTTGTGGCTGGCGTTAATTAACTACAGACTGAAAACTTGTTACAATAGACTACAGTAATTTAGAAATTGTTAATAAACGTAGCGTTAAACGGTAATATAACACTATAAGTGGGAACGGAGGAAATTGTGATTTTTTGGTGTAAATTAAATTAATTAAAATGTAAAGTGGCACCAAAAGTAACAATATTTTTCATAAAAACTAGATATGAGGTGTTTAACGTTAAAAATGGAGGTAAATTAATAAGGAACAATAATTATTTTCAAGTTATATTTTTCGTAAACAAAATATCAATTAGAATTTAAAAACCGGCAAAGTATGTGTCGGAACATGCACAATGAAGGGATCCGTAGTTGGAATGAAGAAATGAAGAATAAAGAGGCAGATCCCAAGAACAAACTTAACATTGTAGTTGAAAAACATGTTCTACCATGTCATGTCATGTTCCAACTACAAATGTAAGTTTGTACGCACAATATTGAGAGATTTACCATGTTATTTTACGACCATAGACTTCTTATAGGTTTTCCTGTAATCTAAAAGTATAAAACGATTGTCTGTTTTTTTTTTTCAAAATTTTACGTTTAGTAATTTCGGAGATAAGGGGGTACGGTGATTTATCTTCTATTTTCTTTAATAACTTTAAAACTATTTATTTTAAAATTATAAAAAAAAAAATCTATTCGAGACCCCAAAGTAAGTTCTATCATTTGATGTGTCACACGGTATAGTTTGCAAAACTTTTTTTTTTAATTTTCTTATTTGCCCCCAAAAGTGACACCCATATTCAAAATGTATTTATTTACGTTACTCATCCGTGTTTGGATCACAGAAATACATTATGTTATTCACAGATTATGTCAATGTGAATTTTACATTGCTAGTATTCAATTAGCCAATTACTACACTACAACAACTACTTCACCACATACATAAGCTGGTTCACCTCAACAGTGCAACTATTAACATAAGAACTCACGACCTCTCTCTCGCCAGTTCCTCATAAAAATTCTACACTACCGAAAGTATACTCAATCGATTGAAACTAGTTACACAGTTCCTACTCTAAGGCGACGCGACGCGCGTAGGTAGTAGTTTGAAAATCTATCATTACTTGTGCTCAGTGATCCCTAAACCTGGCACGATAATACTCTACGAGTCTACGTGCTCTCTATTCGAAGTTCAGTTCATACTAGAAAGGAAAAAGGAATCTGAATAAATATTTGCTGCCATTTCCAGTTCCTCATTATTTGCATAAATGAGGTCACGGGTTTGAAAAAAAACTAGCTAATTCTGAGAATAAAATCAGGGATTCATGATTCTATTCATGAAGAAAGGATTAATACATTTCGTTTTATATAATAATAAAAATGATTTATTGTTAACAGAAATAGTGCTTTTTTGTATTTCTATTAAAAATAAAGCACTATTAATGTTCGAGCTCATAAAATCGTACAGTGTCACACACGTGTATCTTAAATTTAAAAAAAAGAACACAACATGTCGACGAATTTTGAGCAATAAACAGGAAACTTGGGATATAAATAGAAGAAAACATTCCGGACGTGTCAAAAGACCGTGAATCTTATAACGAATTCTAATACTTTATGCTTTCATTCATGAAAATAACCATTGTCTTAGTTCAATATCATGAGACGAGCCCAATAGCGCATTAAAGATGAAACACTAGATAACTCATCCACACAAGAACAAAGTGACGTAACCATTAGGTAAACAATCATCGAAGTGTTCACGTTGGACGAAGGAGTTGATGTCCACGCCTGATAGGGTGTGGACATCAACTCTCCTACAATAATGAAAATTAATTTACACGTTAACACACTAGTTTTTAAAATCACAAGTCGTACCTGTAAGACCCTTATCTAAGTATTCACGTAACTCCTGATGAACGATATCATCATAGAAATTCTTTACACACTACAATATTACAAAGACACCATAATCTTCCACCAAACGAAGCACCACACATCAAACACCAGAAGACTCTTCAGCAGAAGAACAAAGTGACGTAACCATTAAGAAAACAATCGAACCGCTGAGTGCACGTTGGATGGAGAGGCGATTTGGTGCGGACATCAACTCCTCAACAATTAAACTGAGCTAATTCTTTGAAAGCTTCGCGACGCCCAGACTTGGACGGAAAAACAAGTGGTTTAAACTTAACCTGAATCCCCCTACCATGAGTGATGGTGGTTGGCACTGGTTCAAGAATTTGATGGTGCTCTTTTGTTGAGATCGACTTGTATTGTTTTCTCAATGATAAGAAATATTGTCTGTTATAATTATCATTTTTTATTATTATTTTCTTCTTTGCGGGGGCCTGTGGCTACGTAATAACAGCCGCACGGGTCGATTGATTAAGCTACGCTTGCCGCGGTTGGTCCGTGGATGGGTGAAAATCTTTACCTACCAAAATCCCTTGCCTCGGAAAGCACGTTATGCCGTTGGTCCTGGCTGTCATTCGTGGATCTTTTACAGTCGTTACGGGTCGTCAGAAGCCCGAAAGTCTGACAACCATTCTTATGAAGGGGTATAATATTACCCAGTAACTGGGTTATGGAGGTCAGATAGGCAGGCGCTCCATGTAAATACTGGTATTCAGCTACATCCGGTTAGACTGGAAGCCGACCCCTACATAGTTGGGAAAAGGTTAGGCAGATAATGATTATTATCTTCTTTCTTTTTGATTCACTCATTGTTTACCTTTTAATTTTTCTGTTGCAATTCACTTTCCCAAGTCTTCATTTAATATTGCTAACTAATTCGGATCTACGTTTATAAGAGTTGAATTAGTTAGACAACACAATTGATACAATTACAATTGGATAGAATTGATGATATTCAAGTAGGTTATATAGTCTAAGTCAAGATACTCTTATCTAGAACACTAAGACCATTTAACCTACTTGAATATCATCAATTGTTGTCAAACAAATCCAAACACGTTACACGACAAAAATAAATTCCAAACACGGGTGCAAATAAAAAGTATTTCCAATTTACCACTCACAGATTTGTCGACGTAAACCTGTAGTAATGAAATTGAAGGTAATCCAATGGGCGGAGCGAAAATCGAGACGGAGTCAACGGGCCGTAATGCACTCCACGAAAACAGATAAGTGAGTCGAATCCAGTCTTATCCTAGAAAAGTAAAACATGAGAGAAATTGCATCGGCACAATTGTAAAGGTTTAGTTTATCGGGGATGGTATTACCACGCGTTTCAAGTTCTTTGTGTACGAAAGTGGGTTAGTTTGTCAGATGTTCGGCTGTTATTCGGGTATGCTTACCAATTTCAATATTTCTTATCCCTAAGGGTCTTTTTTGGAAAGTTTTCCTTGTTTTCTCGGGCTAGTCCTGTTTAGCAAATGTAGCAATCCCATAAAATCGTATGAATAAGTGGCTGTAGTATAATGTTGCTTTTGAAAGCGTTCAGATGTTGCCTGGGATGGGAGCAGTGATGAGTAGGTACAAAGAACTGCTACTAAAGTCAGTCAATGTAGTAAGGCTCTAGGCCTTAAGCCCTCAAGAAACTAAGTTTTAGTTATTGCATCATTGGTCTAAAGGTCGCAAGCGCTACTGCTGAGCATGAGGTCCTGGGTTTGATTTCCAGGTCGGGCAAAGTGTTATTGGGTTTTTCTATCTGGAATTTCTCAGTTGCAGCCCGGAGTCTGGATTTGTGCCTGGTAGATAGGCGCGGGCAATAGGCTCGCCCCTTATTACATGGGACTTAAGCATAACTAGCAAAATGTGGGTGTACTATAGGTACACTTCTGCCTAACCCTTCAAGGAAACACGGCGTGATGTTATGTTATGTTGAAAAGGTATAAAAGAAAGATAATCTGAAAAATGAATAGTTTTAACTATCTAAGCTCCAAAACGCCAAAACCGAAAATTATCACAAAAAATCAAAACAAAAATTAAATCTCGAATACCAATAATAATATATTATACAAATAATAATCTACAAAATACATTTTCTAAATGCACCAACAATTACCATATTACCATTCCATCACACGAGGTTTACATGAAACCTATTTCGTAATACTTTATAGCAACAGAGTCGTACGTTCATTTGAGAGACAGCCGGGCGTCCATTCAATACGGTCCGGCCAGCAAGATCAGATAAGCTGATATCACAAAATGCACAGAAGGTACAGAAGGCCGGCACCATGCAACGGGCGAAAACAGGCGCACGCACACATAGACGCGTACGTACAACAATCTCGGTCGAATGCCAGTCGCGTGTGCTTTTGCACTCGCTGTACGTGAAGCATGTATATGTGTGCGTGCGTGAGTCAACCTTCTGTACGTATCTTTTTTGTGCTGCTATCTTGCCTCGCCACAGAAACTACACGCAATACAATTTTCCTATAAAAGCAAATATTCTGTTTCGTTTTTTTTCGGAATAGCTCGGTGATTTTCGTATCTGATGGCTGTGTTACATATGTTAAGGCTGATTTGCCAATGTTGGGTTGTATGTTCGGTGTGAATAGAGTTTTGTGAGATGAGCATACGAGACAATTTTGGGATGTTGCCATATAAAAATACGAAGCCGTTTTTTTTTGTATTTCTCATTTTTGATCATGTTTGACCAATATCTCATGCGATAGTAAGCGATAATGCGCTCGACGATGGCACAAGTTTCCCTAGAAGAAGTCTCGAGTCTTGAGGACTCCCATAGCTTACGGAAAACACCTATTCCGGAAAGTAAGTAATATGAAAAACGTTGTAATTTGGGAAACAAATTAATTGTAGGTTTAAATAGTTCATAACTACATATATATATATATATATATATATATATATATTGAGCGAATTTTATAAAATAAGCACTTCATGAACAACTTGAATTAAGTCAAGTACAAATTAGGTCACACTATTAATTTCTGATCGAAAACAAAAGCCAAGGAAAAAAAAAATTACATACATTCAAGCTTACGTCAAACTAAAACAGGGCACACCATACTGGGCATAAACCTACAGCTATTAAGAAGGCCATTCAAGTAGTGAAACGCAAAGCCACAAAGGGAGCAAGCTACTCAGAGACCACTTACTTGTTCGCTTTCTTGGCATTCTTTCAGCTCTATTTGATACCACTCGGATCTGGATTTTTTTTATATACTTACTTAATTTTTGTAATGTGAGGATCTTGTTGCGGTCAAGATATTTGTGTATAGTCTGTTCTAAAATTATCTCATGAAAATGTAATCAAATAAATTAGAAAACGTACATGTGGATGCCGATTTGTAGAGGCATTGATTACTTTGGTTTGATTATTTGAATACAATTTTTTTATTTTATTTGACAATTAAGGTTAATTTTGTAACTTAAAATTTCTTCAATTATTTTTCAATAATTACATTTTAATATTGTTTTTCAATCAATGATTGTTGGAAAAAGTGGTGAGATACAAAGGACTGTCTCAATACAGATAATGTTATATTAATTCCCTTTAGAGAGTGACTGCATAAGAATTTAACCAGAACAAGGTTTTTTTTTTCAAATTAATAATATTCTTTTTTCTTGTAACATTGCAGCTAGCTTTGTAGTAATAGGTTTCATGTTTTTAAATCTTTCCTGTGGGCCAACCACCACCTCTTAAACCAGTATTATTTTAATGTTACTTCAGTGCGAGAAAAAGATGGAGCTATACAGGACGTCTAGCTCCATCTCTTTCCCACACTCAAGTAAAATTAAAATAATACTGCTTTAAGAGGTGGTGGTCTAGGCTCTGGTAGAATTATTTACATGTCTGTATTTATATATTCTTTGAGTTCTAAGTAGTTTGATTAACTTGCATTAGTAGATAGGTACTTGATGCGTTATTTACTTCTTGTAAATTATTAACTTCTTGCACAGCATAAAGCAAGGTTAAAGATTAGAAACGGTTTTCTACATCTAAAAATAAAAAGACAAAAAATAAGTTGGGATATTCTCAATTTTTTTTTAAACAGCCCAGCTAGAAAGTTTCTCTGAAGTTTAATATAAAGTTAGAAAAGACAAGTAAGAATAGAGCCTCATGGAACGTAAATAGGAACATACTCTAGTACTTACACTGTCAAAGCATCTTCCAGCCAGATTTGAACTCACTACGTCGATTTATTGAGAATGATTAAATTTGCGAAATTTTCTTGAACTGATGAGAATATCCCAACTTTAATTTTTTTTTTAAATGATAAGTGGCCATCTCCGCTTTACCCCATTTGCCTTTAGACCACTCGGTCTGGGACAACCTGTATAACAATCAGCGCGCCACTCCTCGGATACTTTACAAGCAGTGCGAGTACACATTGTTTACCTGGATTAACACATAGGGTTAATCCCGGTAGTACGTTCCCGTGGAATATTTTCCGACATCCACTCGGTCGAAGCCGCGGGCAAAAGCTAGTTGACACATAAGTTCTACTCGTAGATTGCAACACATCGTTTTGTATTACATACTATTTTAATGAAATACTCTTGCAATACATTTTCTCTGTATCTTCATTAAAATAACGAAAGTTCTTTGGTGTTGCTTTTCCTCTTGGAGAAAACAGATTGGCACGAGAAATGCACATCTACATTTGCTAATGGCAATAAGAAATGAAAAACATTCATACAATACCATATGTGACTTGTTATTTCGCGTTTAAAGAATAGTAGTAGCTAAACTAACTCATATTTCTCAATAACGAGTAAATGGCGACCGCCATTTCTGCTTTAAGCGACGATAACCGACTTTTAATCTTTTGTTTATTACAAATAGTGTAATCAATTTATAAAGTTAAGTCTAACACGGATAAAACTGAGAATCACACAAAATCTATCAAGTGTATTTTCATGAAACCTTCACCATTTTAAAGATAATTTAATTATTTATGTTTGTTCATATATTAAATTAAGTTTTTACTGGATCTATTCGTGCCATGTATGTACTACTTGTAACTTGAATAAGGTAGTGAATTCTTGAAAATGATATTTATAATAATAACTGAATAAGTTTTGCACGGTCTTTGTGACTAGCAGAGAATATAAAATTACGGCTAATTTGCGACTTGTCTTGGGCGCGCTCCGTTTCAGAGTTAAGAATGGAGGCGGGGCGCGTCGCGTAGTGATGTCCGTGCGCCGCTCGAATCTAATAGTGATGTGCGTGAGGTCCGGGCGTAAACAATTTATCTTTTAGTATACGTGTTTTAATATAATACCTTTTGTTTTATGTAGTACTAACTGTGCCCGTGATTTCGTTCGCGTGGAAGTCATAAGATACACAATAAAGTAAAATAATAGCCAAATTTTAATAAAACTCCCTCGTCCCCCGACCCGTTGCGTTGCATCGCCCGCCCATGCTATTACTTCGTTTTCGCTTAGTGTTCTTTCTGACCTTTTTCTTTTTTATCGGCTCCTAAAGGTTGTAGCGTGAAGTTAAATAGCTTATACCTATCCTCGAGAATTAGGCTACTAAAGGCAAAAGGAATGTTTCAAATCCGACTTTTAGTTCACAATTTCATGGGTTTAATTTTTTTTGCACAGAACCATTATTATTTTGCTAAAATAAAAAAGCCTTAATTACGCATTGTAACACCAGCTATCTGCCAGTGAAAGTCCCGTCAAAATCGGTCCAGCCGTTTTGGAGATTAGCTGGAACAAATAGACATACAGACGGACAGACAACCATTTAAAAAATTGTATGTTTGTTAGTATCGTATATACTTTCTTTTGCATTTAGTAAAAAGGTGTTATTTTGACATTACAAACAAATACTTCAAATTTATTTATTTGTATAGATATAGATGTATAGACGAAAATCGTAAGATACACAATCTAATAAAATAACAGCCACATTTTAATAAAACTCTCTCATCCCCTGACCCGTCACTTTGCATCGCCCGCCCGCGCTATTACTCCGTTTTCACTGTGTTCTTTCTGTTTTTTTTTCTTTTTGCTTGGCTCCTAAAGGTCGTAGCGTGATGTTAAATAGTCCATACGTATCCTCGAGAATTGGACTACCAAATGCAAAAAGCATTTTTCAAATCCGACTTTTTCTTCACAATTTCATGGGTTTTAATTTTTTTTGCGCGGAACCCTAATTATTTTTCTAAAATAAAAGTAGCCTGAGTAGCCCCGTAATATCAGCTATCTGCCAGTGAGAGCCCCGTCAAAGTCGGTGCAGCCGTTTCGAAGATTATTCGGAACAAACAGACAGACAGACAAAATTTAAAAAAAATGTATTTTTGTTATAAATAGTATACTTTCATATGCATTTAGTAAAAAGTTGTTATTTTGACATTACAAACTGACACTTCAATTTTATTTATTTTTATGTTTAAATAAATTAATAATGCGTCTAATTTCAGACAGTGTTCTTTGACTGCCTCGTTGGTCTAGTGGTCGCAAGCGCTACTGCTGAGCATGAGGTCCTGGTTTCGATTCCCAGGTCGGGCGAAGTGTTATTGGGTTTTTTTATCTGGAATTTCTCAGTAGCAGCCCGGAGTTTGGATTTGTGGCCGGTAGATGGCAATTGGCTCGCCCCCTATTACATGGGACTTAAACATAACTGGAAAAATGTGGGTGTAATATATATGTACACCTCTGCCTAACCCTTCGGGAAAACAAGGCGTGATGTTATGTTATGTTTATGTTCCTTGATAGGCGAGCGCTATTACACCCAGTAACGTACGACGCGTTGCGTGAGCTCGACACAGAACACGAAAGCTATGCACTCAAGGCCGTTTGAATATATCTGCGTCTTCAGGAGCACTTACGTGGCATAATGCCACGTGGGTGGTGCCAATTGGTAAATAAATTACACCATACTGCGATCACCAATATTTTTGCTAAGTTTGGTGTTATGGCAATGTCCCTTGCTGACGAATGAGGGCAAATTTCCCCAATGAAACTGAACGCGATCAGCACATCTAAACCGCGTTCAAATTCATTGGTGAAATTCACCCTTATTTTACGATTGCAGAGGGGTATTATAATACGGTGAATCCACCGTATGATAATCATCATAATTATAGTACTCACTGTCTATTTTGATTAAAGAATGTAAACAATATTCGTGTAAAACATCTTTTGCATTTAGAGGTATATGTATAATTAAACAGCCACCAAGGCTTCTAAATCCTCTCCCTATTTCTACCTCTTTAAACAACAAGATCATGAATATGATACAAACTTAATAACTAAACATAATTAAACTCATAAATAATGTAGCAGTCAATCCCTTTAATGAAACAGTTTCATTATAATATTACTTACAAAGTTCCATTCTGTTGCACTACAATACAAAAGGAAATAAAAAACGGTAGCTATTAAGAAATACTATTGGAGCGACGAGCTTGATACCACAAAGAGTAAGACGTTTTCCATTGCTACTTTGTATAATAACAGAGATACGGTTTCAAGTTTATTTGTAGCAATGAATAATTAATTTATATTTCGTTATACGAGCCTTCGGACTGTTACAATGTATGTAATGTATTCAATTTACATGATAGCGTTAGTTATACTTGGTTTTCTCGACTTCGTTTGTGGTAATGGTATCTACAGAATGTTGCATGATGTTACGAAGACATGAAAGTACATAACAATGTACTGTCATATAGTTTTTATCTTTTGCATATTCTGATGCAGGATTTTGTAGAAAATCTGCTTCCAAGTTAAGACTAAAAAACTGAAAGTAAACCGTTACATATTTTGACATAATGTGTATCATATGTATTTGTATAGTAAGTTAATAAGGCTTTTAATTTGGTGTAAATAGTTAAGTGTGTTATAAATTATACATAAGAATTTTAAAACATATGAAATAAATATTACATACTTATTTATTATATCCCACCGATTTACCAAAAAAAAAAAATCAAAATTACAAAAATAAATTAAAAATGGTGATGGTGGTGGTGGGGGTGGTGGCGGTAGTGGTGATGGTGGGAAATAATTAAAAGTACTTAAAGCAACGATACTAATCGAAACACACTTTACACACCTCCCCACGCACACACATACATACACTTCAGTAATACTCATAAACTCATAGCATGCACACTTTAGTAAATTGTAATTTTAGTGATTGATGTGTGCATGGAATATACATAATTCAGTTTGTGTTACAAAACATATTATATGTGGGAGTACCCAAATATGTGTTTTCGCAGTAACATAAACTACATATTATGTAAGTAAGGAGTACTTAATATTCGTGCATGTTGTTTTACATTACCATTATCCTATTTCAAGTTCATCAGTTAAATTATAAAATGTTATTGCCAAATGTGATCAAAAGCAAAAAAATATCAGACTATTAATTTTTCGGTTTTATGTTTGTTAGACTCATATTCGGGCTTTATTTTAAACTTAGTTCTTCAAGTTCTACAAATAATCACAAGATGTGGAACGGGTTCCATTATATAATTGCCATGCTACAATTTTCGTAGTAGTATTGAAGGTACATAATTGCTTTTTTTATCGATAAAGATTACATAATATATATTTGTATAGAATTTAATTACATTACAATAGCTTACACTAAAATATATATATATATATATTAATTTAAGTACAAGTATATAATAAAAAATAAAAAAGGGAAAAGAGCTCATTGGGCATCAAAAAATTTGTCCGCATCGCTATCAATGGGAAAAGTGGGCAAAAGGCTGGCAACATTGCCACGTTGTATAGCAATCCTGATTCTTTGGGCTAAAATAGGTTTATTTGTTTGTTTTGCTTTTTGTGTGTGCATTTTGTTTTTGTTTGTTTGGCTTTTTTGTTTGTTTGGAGTAACTTGACGAAACCTGTCATCAGGTTCAAAGCTAACACAAATTGTCTCATTATAACTTGATAAGCTCATAGTCATATTATTGTAGTCAATGATGGCTCCGTACCCCTTCAAAAAATATATCATCCGTAGGACGGGTTGAATTCTTAAAAACGTAAAACTCTTGATTGAAATACTATACCATTGTAAACTAAATCTAAATATACGTAGCCCTCTGACACTAACTGTCCACCACCTCATGTCACTGTGTGTGCCTTTTATAATTATCTTATCATAAAGTTTAATTATTAAATACTTATTTAACCATTCATATTTTAAAGTTCATATAGTAGCACCGCTATCTACGAAAAATTTCGCGTAGTTACCCGAAATTACGTTAAGAGAAACTACATTATTTTTTTTCAGCTAAAAACATTATTATCATTCATTAGAGGAACGAAACAACTCATTGCTCATGTTTGGTTCATTTGTTGTAGGTTCTTGCGACTCTTGCGAAATTACCTGAGCATGTTTGTGTTCACCGCTTCGCGGAAAATATTGTGCATCGCTTGCAGGTGTGCGACGAAATCCGAAACATCAACTCCGCGGGGTCCCACGGTTGCTTCCGCGCATACTCGTGACGCGCATGTATGCACCTATTGTTGTAATTAGACTGTGGAATATTTTGTCCCTCATCTATTGTAAGGCCGGTTTTGATTTGGAGGATTTCTAAAGTTCATCAGTTCATCTTCGTTTGGTGATAACGTATGCTCATCTATTGCTGTGCGAATAGCTTCTGGCAATGACATAAACTGACGAGAAGCTGCTATAGTACTTAGCCGCGTATTACTCAAACCGTCAGAAAACCGTTTAATCGCTAACTTTTCATTTATTGGATGTAATATGTTAAACTTAGAGTCATCGCCTGTGCTATAGTTAAGTCGACGAACAGGTTTTCCAATTCATTGCCAAACTGCTCAATAGACCGACACTCCTGTTTACTGTTTAAAATTTGCGATTGAACAGCTGCAGGAGATTTCTTTTGTATTAAATATGTCGCATATCGGTGGCCAAATTGTCTAAAGTTGCATATGTAGCTTTTAGTCGGAGTTTCGCACTTTCAGACAAGCGTTTTTATAAAACCAACTCTATTAGTAGGTTTTGGTGTTATCGCTGATCATTGAACTGTATAATTGGATACCATCTATCAAACGCTTGGTGTCTTGTTCCTTATCGGTCATTATGGGCAAAAGTTCAATGGCTGTTTTTAAATAAAATAAATTGGCAGCCATTTTTGATGACGTTTCTGATGACTTTGAAGTTATATTACTTAGTTTAATGATCTCATTATAACAAATGTAATTACTATTTATGATAAAATTAATACTTTTTAAACTATCAGAACTTAACTCAGAGTTTTCAATTTTCATCTGTACTTTTTTTTAATTTTTTTTTATTTGAGATAGGTTTGCTCTTGACTCTAGTCTAGGTCAGAGATGACAGAGACAAAGCCGACGATGGAGCGAGCTTACCCAGAAGAAGCCTGTTAACTCTCACTTTGAAGAGATCGGGGTTGTATACGTTCGGAAACACAGACGCAGGCAGAGAGTTCCACTCCTTTGCTGTGCGCATCACAAAAGACATTAGGAAACGCTTAGTGCGAATTGGTGGAATAGCAACTAGGTAGGGATGGTAACTTGCAGTGCGTCTTGATGTCCGATGGTAGAAGGGGGCAGGCGGAATGAGGTCGTGGAGTTCTCGAGCACACTCACCGAAGTACAATCTGTGAAAGACCGATAAGCAGGCAACCTTGCGGCGATGAGCCAAGCTGTGAAGCTTGGCATCCACCAGTCTTACGTCACTTCAAGCAAAACAGACTCCAACTTACAATATTCCGTTTTAGCTAATAAAATGTCTGTCTCCGTACAGGACCAGTTTTTTATAAGATAATCCTTAATTTCTTTCAACTTGCTTGATATCTAGACAACAGCTCTTTTAAAGGCATTACAATATCTCATATTTAGTGAGTTTACAGGAATTATAGGTAACATACTCAACTAGGCATATTTAACTAAAACAATGAAACCTGATTCGACGTGGCGACTCGGTAGCGACGGGGACTGGAACCGCAATAATTTTCCCGTGATGTCGATGGCTTCAGTTGGTTGTTAAGCTGGACATGGTGGTGTTTTTGGGTCGGGCTATACCCTGGACTCCATGGGCCGGGTCAATCCCTGGACTCCGCTGCTACTGGGCCGGGCTATACCCTGGACTCCGTGGGCCGGGAAAATCCCTGGATACCTCGTTCTAAACTGCTTATGTTGCTTGGGGTTGTTAGACATCACTAAAAGTACTGGCGTCGCATTCTCTTCTTAAGGTTTTTACTGGTGCTGGCATTGGCTTCCCCGTTTGCATTTTGAGCTATTACCACTTCTTCTTTTGAATAAGTAAATAAAGAAGAGGGGAAAGCCCTCTTCTTTTTTTTTTACTTAGTGCTTCTTTCTTGAATTTTAATTGTTTCTTCTGTCTTGACGTTTCTTTATTCAATTTTGATTTTTTCTTTCTTGAGTTTGTCTTAATTTTCGGTTGTCATTTCTTCAAATGTTCTTATGTAGCTGGGTCGCCATGAAGTGTATCATCATGGGATAGGTGGTGGATGGAAACAACTGTTCGTTGCTAAGTTCCTTTTATTAATGCCAATTATATCGTACCAAACATATTGCTAACTTAAATTACTTACTTACTAGAATATTAATGCTTTGCTTGCGAAACGTGACATGTTATTGCACCGACAACTGTCTTAATGGGGATCAGCAAAGGCATGTCCTTACACTTTGTATGTTCAGAGACACAACTAACAAATTAGAAAAATAATTAGCTATAAGCGCAACTTTCTACCGAAAGATGGCTGTGTAGATCTGTCTTAAAACTAGTCTAGATTCAGAAAGATTTTAGAAATGACGCGCACACTCGCTTCCTCGAGCAAAAACTCTCATAATCAATATACTGAAAACAAAAACTGATGCAATAGATCCAAAACTGACTGAACAGCAGTCGATAAAAGACTAAACTATATTGCTTCTGGTGTGCGCCGCGTTTCATTCACCACCAGACAGTTTATTTCACAGGTGACCAAATAAGGATCTAAAGGCAGACAGCCGCTAATCAATTCCTTATCTCCCAATCCAAAAATCAACGGCCAAGCATGCAATTAAGTTGTAAATACGTTCTTTCCCGATTAGCACGTCACTCCAACGTTATCGCAGAGACAAATTACACTGTTCCTACTTTGGAACATCTTGCATAATTAGAGCAGCAATCTCCGGTTGACTCCCGCTACATACGATCGTCTGATAGCTTGCCTAATTGAAACTTGAATGCGCTGTGTATCTACAGAATTTCTAGCGAAACGCTTGGGAAGTAAAGAACTCGTTAGCTGTGTTTTAGAAAAGTTTTGTTGAGTTTTTGTAGAAAAGAAATTTTGGGAAAATGCAAGTAATGGTGATATCAGATGCTTGAATCATTCACTCGAATGTACATTTTTGTTACATTCCACTTTCACACGACACCGATAAAATTACATAGAAATGAACGTTCATCTGCTCATTTACATTTTTTCTCTTCGAGTGAAAGATGGCCGATTGAAAGACCAAAATGA
This sequence comes from Fissipunctia ypsillon, assembly GCA_947568875.1. Classification (NCBI taxonomy): domain Eukaryota; kingdom Metazoa; phylum Arthropoda; class Insecta; order Lepidoptera; family Noctuidae; genus Fissipunctia; species Fissipunctia ypsillon. Next base: position 6,343,515 of record OX387651.1, on the reverse strand, counting down.
ACAAAAGGGAAGAGGCTGATATGTGGTAGGTCTTTTTTTATCCTAGTTGATGCCCGCGGTTTTACTCGTATCCCGAGCAATATAATTTTTACCCGAGTGCAGCGAAGTCAAAAAAAGAGGGTTATATAACCTACATATATGTATGTCCGTCCCTATGTTCTCTCGTAACTACTAAACGGGTGAATCGAGTTTTATGAATGATATGTCGTTAGATTCGTCTTTATTACGCGAGTGTCACTGGGTATATTAAAATTATAAAAAAAAACAAAATGGCGGATTCTTGACGCCAAAATGTATGTTTTAAAAAAAATCTCCTAAACCTATCGAGTGTTGTATGAAAATGAAAGGTTTCAAAAGGTGGTTTTAAATGTAATTAGGAATGAGAAATTATTAAAAGAAACAATCCAGAACCTTTGGAGTGAGTGAGTAAGAGGCCGTTGTCACCCGAATGGAAGTGGGTATTGTATTTACAACCATTACCTAAAGCGTTACATAATACAGCGTGAGAAAAATAATAAGTAAAAAGTGTAAAATAAAAAAATTCAATTTAAAAAATCTAAAAACCCGACTGCGTAAAAAGTGAACTTTAATAAAAACCAGCATGAGTATTGTTTTCAGTCATGTTTTGTGATCTTGTCTTATTGTCTTCTAGTATCCAATCTATCAATCTATCTAATCAATCTATCTAATCTTTTTCGCTGTAAGTGCCTACCTTTTTCTATTTTTAGGTTAAAGAAACAGTGTAATTTTCATGACATCTTCTAATTATGGATATTTACGGGTCTTAGACACCCACATTTGTGCAAATCGCTCTCTTTATAAATAATGTTCCGTGTACTATCTGTAAGGGCATTGTGTATTACGAGTAGGTATAAGGGCTGTTTTAGAACATTGTTTGGCGATCTAAATTTTACTTCAAATGGTCTTATGGACTATTTTTTTTATATACAGGGTGAAATTGAATTCATGGGCATCCTTTTAAGGGTCATTGTTCTCATCATAATGAACAACTTTTACTATGGGACCAAACCTTAAATCGCGAACAAAATTTGCCGTTCCCTACATTTTGACGTGTTAAGCGAACATAAATAAATGTAGGGCAACAGCAGATTTTTTTTTCGTGATTTCAGGTTTGGTCCCATAGTAAAAGTTGTTCATAATGATGAGAACAATGACCCTTTAAGAGGATGCCCATGGATTCAATTTCATCCTGTAGATACTCGTACTAGTAATTTCTACATTTTTTATTATGGTACGCCAAGTTATTCTTGAGCCGCCTCTAACCGTCCCGTGTGGTACTCGTCCAGAGGACTTGACAAGTGGCAAACGCTTACAAAGCGTTTCGTATCAATTTCTACAACGACGTTCAATAGGACTGACAGTTGACAGGATTGAAGTTTTTCGATAGCTTAAATGTCAATCTGATACATTGTTGACTATTTCACCATTCGTTACCGCTGATAAAATGTCACTTTTTTAAGCCGTCTTATCATCGTTGTCCCTCTTTCTGGGCAGGCCTCGACGGGACCGTTCATTTTCATAGCTATTATGCGAAATAAACTTAGTATATATAACAAATCTAGCTTCTGACGTTTCATAAGTGCCCGTGTAGGTTTATGTGAAATAAAATATTTTGATTTGATTTGAGATAAATATTTGCATCCATTCCTGCCTCGTTGGTCTAGTGGTCGCAAGTGATACTGCTGAGTATGAGGTTCTGGGTCCGATTCCCGGGTCGGGCAAAGTGTTATTGGGTTTTTTCATCTGGAATTTCTCAGTGGTAGCCCGGAGTCTGGATTTGTGCCCGGTTGACGGCAATAGGCTCGCCCCCTATTACATAGCACTTAAATACATAACTGGCAAAATGTGGGTGTACTATAGGTACACCTCTGCCTAACCCTTCGGGGAATACAAGCATGTTGTTATGTTATGTATCCATTAGCCCACGTTCGCACAGACGCGGACACAACGCGCGCGGGAAAATCGCTTGCCACGCTAGGAATGGAATAAATAGAAAGCGGTACATTTGTGCACACTACCGTGATTTTTCCACGCCGTGTTTTTTAAAAACACGCGATTTAATCGCGCGGTGTTCGATTTTCAACGCTCGGCGTTGAACGTTGAATGAGTACACCTTATGAAGTTCTGTACTTGTGTTCCCACGGACGCGAAAAATCGCGTGCTTTGGTCGGCATGATACGGCGCACTGGCTTGTAGAGTGTAGATGTGCCACAAGTGTGGGCTGACAAAATTGCAAGTTGGTATTTTGGCATGTTGTTCTGGCTTTATTAAATTTTAATAACACGTCAAATGTGCACATCGACAATATAAAACTACTAAATTTATTTTCAGGATATAGCGACACGAATTGGCTTTTAAAATATCGATCATTGTTCAAGGGATGCACCCAAAATTTTTTCTGCTTTTTTGTCGTCTCCTAGCCGCTACCGCTAAATAATTTTACGGAGTCCATGGTACGTCCGCACTGCACGAGGAATCAGTTCGAAGTGATTTTTTAACGCTCGTTCGAACACTGTTGAAGAGGCGAAAAAATCGCGTGAGGCGATATTTCCACGCCGCGATTTTTATGCGTCCATGGGATCGTGGGCTTATTCAATCTTCAGTGTGTCTGAGGGTTTACCACCCACACGCTGATGTTCTAAAAGTGCTGCTTCTCAGCCTAATTTGAATAAATTATTTTTTGGTTTTGATATCACGTCCAACACTTCTGTCGTTGCCACTGGGGCGCCACCCCTAACAACCACATTGCTATTGTAGGGCCGCCCATAGCAACGACATTGCCACTGCAAGGTCGGCCATAGCAACGGCGTTGCGACATACCGCACCGCAACGTGTGGATAGACCCTAAGTCCTTAGCGTAAAGGTCACACTGACATTGACTACATTATGTCGTGCACGCTGTGTAAATTTAATTTACTATTTTTATCACAAGGGGCCTTACCGCCCTTCGTTTATGAGGTTTCTTATAAGTTTTTAAACGGTTTTATAATAATGTATTTAGCTTGCCTTGTTTGTGTTTTGTCTTTCAAATTTAGCAAGCCGAATTAAAACCATTTTTCAATTCAACCTACGGAGTTGGCACGTTGATTTTGTTTCGAAGACAATGCATTTTTATGATAAGCATGACCTAATTCTACAGCCAGGATTGACTCCAGACGAAGGAACTCTTCAACGTCAACAGTACAGACACGAAATTCTATATACGCATTCGTACACCATGACCTGCTCCTGCACCATGTCTGCTGTGTCCAGGATTGGCTCCATACGAGAGATGTTCTCAGCGATCAACAGCACAGGCACGAATTTTCAAGTACACCAGATAACCCCGTCTTGTTTGGTTTCATTGGATATATACTGACAACTGCTATTACACTAGATGGTGTTCAGGGTCTGATGATAGAGCCGGAAGATGAGCATGAGAACTTCGCTAAAAAACGAGATAGCACCATCGAGTTTGAACTCGTTGGCTTTGTCTTGATAAGTACTATTGAAGACAAAAGTGCATGGAGAGCCTAAGGTCGACTTTTGACTGAGGTTTTGCATTACGTTTCATGACTTTCATGAGACGACTAGATGGCGCTGTTCAAACATGAAAATAACACCGCAAAGCTTAAAAACCTTATTATGCAGAGGCACATAATAAGGTTTTTAATACCTAAAATAATTACTAAGAAATAATAATATATTTATATTCAAATAAACATAAATTATTTTATTTTCTTATTTCCGAGTACTTAATACAGCGCCATCTAAACCAAACCAAATAAACCAATTGGTATATTAGTTAATTCGACTACAGATGGCGTAGATCATAAATAATAAAAATCCCTACATTCACAAACTAGCTCTCATTTTCGCATTCTACAATAAGTAGATCGTAGCTCAGGTGGATAAGCATGACAGAATAACAAAGCTCGTTTCACAGGGCACTGGTTCGAAACCCAGTTCACAGTCGGTTTTTTTAAATTTTATTATTATATAATGTAATTTATATTCTATTTTTTATATTTTTAAACGTTTTTTATTTTATTTTTTGTTATAAATAATATAAGATGTATAAATGAATAAAGGCATAATATACAAGTATACATATACTACTCTACTATATATAACATTGTATAAATAAATATATATAAATTACTTTCGTAATTGGTGGTAAGTATTAGTATTATTAGTAAGAAACATTTATGTAAGAAGATTTAGATATATTTTTCTTACAGATTAAGATTTACTAAGTTTAGTTCTCGTAAAGGATAAGAAATTAAACTATTTTAGTGATATTATACATTAAGACATTTAATTCTCAAAGAAGAATACAATTTATTTCTTTCTTTCTTATACAGTGTATAACCTAACCTAACAGTTTTACACCCAATTGACAATTATTTAATTCACTTGTTATGAGAAATACAAGTAAAATTTATAACTGAATAACTCTATTACAAAATGGAAGACATTAACAAAGTAAAACTGTATAATAGATGTTATAAGTATTCTAAATCAAAACTGTGTTGTGCTATTCTTATAGTATTTAGTTTTATTTACATAATGTTATAATACCTTACACTATATATGCAACCTTAGTTCTGTAAATATTTTACCTACTCACAAATTATAAAAAAATTACGTTTTGCATAATTATGGTTAGTGGTATTGACTATAATGATTGATTTGTGCATTATGTTATGACTAAGGTTCACAGCTTAAGTATTCGTTCCAGAACGAGGAAGAAATTGAAGCTAAACCTCAAATCAATAACAATTGTAAGACCGGGTTATAGCTGTCATTTTGGGACCAATTTGTTTATAATAATAAATAAATAATTAATTATATTAGAAAGGAATCTATATTTATATTGATTTTATTTTAATTTCTTATATTATATAAGAAATCAAAATCATTAGTGTAAAAACATTTTGTTGTTATAAAGTAGTGAATAAATTTATCCCACTTACACTAAGTTTGATCACTGTAATTTATCAAATAAATTATAGCTACCCCGGTCTTTGTTATTACTCAATCCAATAGTCAACACTTTATATTATTTTTTTAATATTTCGTGTGTCCGCCATTTTGATCGATTACAGCTTGCAACCGCGAACCCATGGAGTTTATTAATTTTTCACATAAATTTAGACCCCGTATAGAATCCCATACCTGCATGCAGTGAGTACTCAGTACTTCCTTAGTCCTTTCGTTCCTATTGTCCCACCTTTGAACCATAACGCCCCATAAATTTTCAATGGGGTTTAAATCTGGCGATCTCGCAGGCCAAGGAATAATCTGTATATCCGATTGCTGGCTAAACCACTCTTGCACAATTATGGAACGGTGTATAGGACAATTGTCCTGCACGAACGTTATCACTGGCATGTCTTCTACAGGAAAAACATTCCGTACGGTGGGCAACATGACGTCATTCAGCACATCTATGTAGTTTACACTGTTTGCACGACTGGGTATTACAGTAAGTTCTCCTGGTCCTGCAGCACTCATCCATCCCCAAATGTTCACTGTTATACGACCGGATTCAGAGTTAGGCACAACGTGATCACTATCATAACGCGTATTATTCCTACGCCACAACCTAACTCGCCCATGCTGGCTAGACTTGAAAGTCTTTTCATCACTGAAGATGACTCCGTTGCTCCAGTCGAAATTTCTGTATTTCAAAGCGAACTCCAATCGTGCTCTTTTATTAGCTTCGGTTAGCAATGGCTTAATAGCATGTCGACGATAATGCAGACCTTCACTATGAAGAGCACGATACACCGTCCGCAAAGATGTATCAAACAACTCTGCGTAATATCTTGTTGGTGTAAAGCCATTTTCCTCATAACCTTGCACCATAAGTTGACGCTGGTCTGAGTCAATATGGCGTCTTCTGCCAGATCTACTACGGTGTTCCAACGAACCCTCTTCTTGAAACCGCTTTATCCATAAAGTGACTGTCTTTACCTATAAGGGAAATATATTATTTATTATTTTCGTGTATCGATAACCATGGATAATAAAATAAATAACGAACAGTGATTTTAAAACATTACTTACGTTTAAGCCAGTTTCTCTCGAAATTTCAGAATAATTTAAGCCTTGATTATGCAATGCTATTATTTGGGCCCTCGTAGCCATATCAATATTTGAACGCGAACTCATGATAAAAATAAATATTAAAAACTTGTAAACGCAATCGTAACTGAACTCACTCATAGATAGTAAAGAACATTATGATTGAACAAAAAGATTTAATTTTTACACAGTCAATATTAAACTACCCTCAATTCTTTTGAGATTTATGATACGGGTTAAAGTCACTTAACAACTTCAATATAATAAAGAGAAGGATAATTTCAACTCAATGCGTAATGACGCAATGGTCCAGTGGCTAATGGTATCGGTAAATTTTATGCCACCGAGTTCGAATCCTAGTTATTACGTGCTTTGCTTTATAAGGTTTGTAATGTCGTAGGAGAATTTGTGTTAAAATTGAGTAATATTGTAACTAGCAAAAAACAAGATAATGTTCTTGTATATTTTCCAATCCAACTACTATACTAGCGCCATCTATGTCATCCAAGACATATTATTAAGGCGATGAAACCCTGTACAAACGATTTTGGTTTGGAACTCTCCATGCACTTCTGTCTTCATGTGTACTGTATAAAGCCCAAAGAACTCGTCAACCAAACAAGATAGCACCATCGTGTTTCGACTCATTGGATATGATGTATTGACAAGTGCTTTTATACTATACACTTAGTATAAAAGCACTTGTCAATAGTGTGCTTTTATACTAAGTGTCCTCTTGATGCATCTGGTAGGTCGCCATAGGAACTCCTCAACTAGACAAGATAGCCCAGGTTGTGTTTCGACCATTTGGATTAGTTTTGACAAGTAGGGTACGCTAGCTTAAGGTGTAGACTAGGATTGGATGATAGAGCTAGATGGTGGCTACACAGACTTCTGAACTAAACAAGATAGCCCGGTTGTCTTCTGGCTATTTGGATAATTATGTATTGACAAGTAGGTATGTTAGCCCACGGTTTAGTCTAGGATATGATGATGGAGCCGGAAGCACACCATTGGAACTCTTCACGGCAACAAGATAGCCTCGTTGTCTTTCAGCTACTTTGATTTATCTTGACACTTGGACCTTGATGAAGTCTAGAGTGATGGTGGAGCCAGAAGGTGGCCACAGGAACTTCTCAACAACTTCCTTCTTACACCATAAGATAAGCCTCAAGCTTTAAAAAAAAAAATAGGTATTAGGTAAGTAAATACTATGTTAACGTAACTAAAAACTTGAAAATAATGAAATAGTAAAAAAAAAAAAATGTAAACGGTTTTATTGCACAGAAACATAATAATGACGTAGCTGATGTAGGTACTAAAAGAGAAAAGATAATTAGATAGGTACCAGGTACTAGTTATCATACCACTCTCCTCATCAATATAGGGCATCGATCAGACTAAAATAAGGAGGAGCTTGTGGCTAAGTGATAACAGCCGCACGGGTCAATCTATCAGGTTAAGCTACGCTTGCCAGGGTTGGTCCGTGGATGGGTGACCATCTTTACACATCGAGACTCCTACGAGCCTCGGAAAGCACGTTACGCCGTTGGTCTCGGCTGTCATTCGTGGATCTTTGACAGTCGTTACGGGTCGTCCGAAGCCCGAACGTCTGACAACCAGTCATACCAAGGGGTATCGTATTACCCAGTTACAGATAGGCAGTCGCTCCATGTAAAATACTGGTATTCAGCTGCATCCGGTTAGACTGGAAGCTAACCCCAACATAGTTGGAAAAAGGCTAGGCAGATTGATTGGTTGATCAGACTAAAATAAAATCGAAGCAAAGAGCTTCCACAGGCAAATATAAAAATGAGTGTAATTGATTGTCTAGATAATATTTTGGTGGTAACATGGTAATAACTGAAGAGAAGACGCTACTGCTTATCCTCTTGAAATCCTTACTGTTTAATTCTCATTACATGACGGCAATAAATAACAGGCAGATAGGATATGATACAAACGTTTAAAAAAAAATACGCACATTACCAACTTTCAACATTCCTCAAATAATCCAACTTCATTGAAAATTATTTCAAAATTTTCAAAATAAACTGCATGCTGATGTCCAAAATTTATCTCATTTCCTTTCGTTGGAATCCGGCTGCATATAAATGGGTATATCAGAAATGAAAATGTTTGCTGTGATGGTGGGAACTGAATTTGCAGGATGCGGTCCTAGAATATCTGATATAATAATATCCAACATCCATTTAATAGCATGAATTGTGACGGTAAAAAAACTGTGTAACTTTCCCATTATCTAGGTACTGTAGAGGCTTTAGTTGAGCCTGCCTTCCGCATGAATCCTCCTCGGATTGTGACATTGGCTGATAAGACAAACACTGGTTTTATTTGGAATTTAGAATAGGTATAAATGATGACGTGTAGTCATACTGTTTTATGTCGAGTGAGTGAAGCACTAGCCTTGTCAATATAATGTGTTGTGCTTTCATATAAGCAAATAAATAAGAACAATAGTACTGCTGTGTTCCTATTTCTACACACATCCCCCAACACACCTCGAAGTCGAGACCCTACAGACAACATACGTGTTGGTCAGCCAAAAGTGTCGTGGCTGATCATCACAATTGGTGGAGTGCGCCTACGAGTACGCGCCATATTACAATTCGCGTGTGTTTCAGATAATCACAAGGGGAGCGCCTTGTGTAAGCGCTGCGAAGTGCGCTGTACGCGACCCCGCGTACGTCATTCGTTGTTGCAGCGATACGGCGAGACATCTCGCAGAGAAGCCAAGCAATATAATTTTGGAGGCGAAATAAGGGCGGTCGCGACGTCGACAACGTCCCCGGATCTAAAGCTAAGTGGTTCAGCAGGAAAGGTACACCATGGCACAAGTCGTGCAATTCTCGGGCACTGGGGTTTACTGCTTCGAAGATTTCATAACTCAATTCCAACAGGTTGCAGCCATAAATCAATGGCCAGGGAGCAGTCTTGCCCTCATTTTAGGAGCCTATTTACAAGGCCCAGCGCTTTCTTACTTTAAAGTCATTTACAAGGAGGGCATAGATTTCGTAACGATTTGTGACCTCTTAAAAACAGAATTCCTGTCCACCACGGACTACATGGAGAGGTTTTATAGCGCGCGGCAGAAGGCCGACGAGGAAATAACGGATTTCTTTTACCATTTATCAGACATCGCCGGTAAGGCAGGGGTTGCAGACGAGAAATTTTTTATTAAAAGCTTTTTAAAAGGGGTTACCAATGAATATAAATTAAAATTGGGGACTAAAATCTATTCCTCGAAGGCAGAACTCTGAGACACTATCTCTCAACTCCACCAATTGCGATGATCAGCCACGATACTTTTGGCTGACCAACACGTATGTTGTCTGTAGGGTCTCGACTTCGAGGTGTGTTGGGGGATGTGTGTAGAAATAGGAACACAGCAGCACTATAGTTCTTATTTATTTGCTTATATGAAAGCACAACACATTATATTGGCAAAGTTAGTGCTTCACTGACTCGACATAAAACAATATGACTACACGTCATCATTTATACCTATTCTAAATTCCAAATAAAACCAGTGTTTGTCTTATCAGCCAATGTCACAATCCGAGGAGAATTCATGTGGAAGGCAGGCTCAACTAAAGCCTCTACATCAGCTACGCCCCCACTCGATAAATTGGGTTACCAGGGTGCCCCATTTTATCCATAGGAAACGAACATCAAGACAAACACTGCTTTAATCCTACCTACGCCTATTTCAAAAAGGACCTACGCGTGGGCTGAAACATACAACGTGGGGTATATCCCTTACAGGAGAAAGCTGGGCTCAGCAATAACGATCCGCGAAGCTCCGGCACTCTGCCGAGCGTCCGTCACACTAATCCTTAACATGTGCCACAAAGCACCCACACAAGCTAACGTTTTGCTGTCCCAACCTCGTTGGCCAAAAACCCGTGCGGCAAAAAGGATCCAACGTGCCCCCTAAGTGTTAACACTAAGATGTGACAAATTTACATCTGCCCAGATGGGGCTTAAGGAAGAAAATTTAAACTAATTAACTTATACTTGTACCACACCGGACGGATATGAGCGTGAGGGAGGTAAAAGCTCAAGAATCAATAGTTCATATGAAGTCCTAACTCATGGTCACACTCCAGAAGGAAACATCTCAAAATATCGCGAATTCACTAAGCTCCATTGACCAGTTGTATCAACCTGACACACCTCGCAAGGACTATGCCCCGTCAGCAAGGTTGGTTTCAACTTAGACTGCTTAGCCCCCCCGTTCAAGACTGGAACCACAGTTTCAATTAACTATTTCCCTCTTATATTACGCCTTAATAAATCTGTAGGATGACCATCCTTTTCTGGGCCGGCCGAATATTAAATATTGAAGAGGCAGCGCGCAGATGACGCGCTGGTGAGGCTCAGATGAGGCTCTATGGCGCACTGATGAAGCCCGAACGGAACTCTCGCTCAAGTTCTGATGAGAGCTAAGAGGCGTGGTCCCTCAAGAGCTCTCCCTGCCGCATCCGATGTGTCTCGTACATATGAAACACACACAAACAATGCATTAGTATAACATTACATTCACCAAACTAAAATAATGGGCTAATATAAATGATGTTTACATCTAAATTACATTAATATAACAGTTAAATGACATAAAAAGCAAATATTTACATGGCATTACAAGACAATCGAAAAGGTTAGATGATTCTTAAAAGAAAAAGTTTCCATTCATTGTTATTAATAAAAGTATCTATAATTAATTTACAAGGTGGCTTATTTAATTTTAAAGACTTATACTTTATAATAGAAAACGTGTTTATAAAATTTTTATCTACATTCCTAGGTCTTTTTTTTAAATATTTTTTTTAAGAACCCAGTTTTTCTTTTTGGTGTTTTTAACAAATAAACTCTTTTTCTTCGTTGATGTTTTTGATGAACTGCGCCTAGCACGCATGCGTCGTATGGGGACACTAAGAATAATACTATCTTTTCGTCGGATACGAATGGAATTATTTTCTATTTTACCCGCATCCGGTACACATGTCACGATGTCATCCCCATCTACCTATTTCACTATAAATATTTAATGTATTGGATCCGTCCCTGGACAGTGACGAAAACTCATCATTCATTATCTCTGAGGTATGTTCCTCTGAACTAAACTCGAAACATTGATCCTCGGCGTCGTTATTATTTATGGATTGGACGTCGTGATCAACATACTCACTCTGCTGTTCTAAAACATGTTCATTAGGCTTAAAGCAAGGACTGAATTCACCCTATACTTCCCATTCTACCTCGTGTTCCTTCTGGATCGCTTGAGCCGACTCCGGCTGCTCATCGTAGACGGGGCTGCTCTCTATGCAGCTTGGCTCGTCGTCATCATCGTCATAATCGTAGATGACATCTAGTGGGCCTTGTAGACTTCCGCTAGAAATAAGGGGTGCATCAACAATTGGTATTATAACATTCTCCCGTTCGGCTTCTTCCGACGGCTCTTGTGTGATCGTCTCCTCTGGCACACTACCAGGAACAACCCCCTGTGGCATTTACACCCGAGTTCTGCTCTGAACACGTTATATATGTCACTAAAACGCATGCCCCTGCGATAGAAACATTTAAAACAAGCTTTAGCGGTGCCCTCTAAAGGTACTCCGAAAATTAGCGCCATCCCCTATAAATGGCCAGACTTATAAAGTCCTCAATAAATTGCTCGAGGCATATGTTGTAGCCCGAGTAATACTGAATATCTAGCGCTAGCGTCATCACGCTCGATCAACACTCATTAATAATAATAAAAAACCACTCAACTTCGCATGGGGCACTTCTCTCTGTGCCTAGAAATTCTTCAATCCGTCTTGACAATTATACCGCTTGGCTCTATATGCGAGAGGTCTCGCCGTATCGCTGCAACAACAAATGACGTACGCGGGATCGCGTACAGCGCACTTCGCAGCGCTTACACAAGGCGCTCCCCTTGTGATTATCTGAAACACACGCGAATTGTAAAATGACGCGTACTCTTAGGCGCACTCCACCAATTGTGATGATCAAAAAACATATAATAAAATAACAATAAACCACAACAACAACAATAACATAACAACAATAACAACAACTACAATATAACATGACGCTTATATTCCCCGAAAGGTTAGGCAGAGGTGCACCTATAGTACACCCACATTTCGCCAGTTATGTTTAAGTCCCATGTAATAGGGGGTGAGTCTACTGCAATCAACCGGGCACAAATCCAGATTCCGGGCTGTTACTGAGAAATTCCTGATGGGAAAACCCAAAACACTTTACCCGACCTGGGAATTGAACCCAGGGCCTCACGCTCAGCAGTAGCGCTTGCGACCACTAGACTAACGAGGCATAATAAAATAGTAACGAAGTGAAAACTTTACATTGAATATTTCTGAAAAAAGCTAATTGCTACGAGTTGTGGTGTGGTCTGATGCTAAAAATATAGTTTTTAGAATTTTTGTCCGTGTGTCTGTTCATCTCAATCCGGATTGGCGCAAAAACGGCTGAACGGATTTGGCTCAAATTTGGCACACAGATAGTTTATAACCTGGATTAACACAGAGGGTACTTTTAATCCCGGTAGTACGTTCTCGTGGGTAATTTTCCGACATCCAAGCCGCGGGCAAAAGCTAGTAAAGAAGTCAAATTATAAGTTTGTAAGACGTATCTCTGGAAGTTTTAAGCCGATTTCAAAAATTCTTTCACTGGTTTGGAGCTAGCGACAATATTGCCGAATGCCGTAAATTATAATGTTGTATGGTATATAGTTGGCTTTCACGCGGACTAAGTAGCGGGTAGAAGTTAGTTTGGAATAATCGGGTTAGCTAGATAGCTTCGTTATTTGACTTAGGTAGATACCTAAATCACTTGAATAAATACCAACCTGTAACAATTCCTCTTCACAGTATGGCTCTTGTCTCATTCAGCCAAAAGAAACAAGCATTTTCAAGTAATTCCAGATTTGCTCACATTGTTGTCCTTTACTGGAAATCAATGAGTATCCAAAATTAAATAAGAAATTAAATGAATAATGAAAATTCCAAGCAGTGGCGTGGTAGACGAATAAATAAACAAAATCATAAATAATTTAGTAGGTACTTTTATTGAAAAAATAAAACATATTTTTCCAATATATTATTTGGGTATTGCGGATGACAAATTTTTGGAAGGGCTTAGAATTCTTGATCGTTCAATCGTTACAGAATAAGAAAGTTTATTTAGACAAGCCATTCAAAAGAAAAATAAACATTTTTGTTTGACCTACGACAAGCAATGGTAACATTGTCAGCTAATTACTTCAGAGTAAAAAGGTTTTTGACACATGTCATAAAAAACGGAGCCGCACATTGGGCCGTGATTGGGCCGTTCCCATATCGATCGGCAAAAGGCACAAACATCGGAAATTCTAATTACATGTTCAGAAACAAACCCCAAATTCGTTCCAAACTCGATTCATGAGTCAGCATCAAAAAAGTAGGACATCGAATTAATTCGAAAAGGCTCGAATGAGGAGCTAGTATAACTTGATCTTCTCTACTCCCCGCGGCGGTATGGAATACGGAACTAAGTGTGGTATCTGAAGGGAAATGAGGGGTCTTCTTAAAATTTTAGATGGTGGCAAATGAAGCTTGACGCGTCAATGGAGTGCGAAGTGTAATCAGTGGAACTACGCTATGTGCTTTACGCACATTAGCACATTGTTGATAAAACGACGCCATTTCTCATTGCTTTTCGATTCGGATTTTATTGTCTGCTGAGGTAAAAATCTTTAAGATCTAAGAGGTTTTAGGTCTGAGTTATTCGGAAACCAGAACTATGTAATTTTATTCTGGTAGACAGCGATTTTTCTTTGTTGATAGAAAACTTTTCGATAGGTACATTATTGTATTACTCAGTGCATATTAATTAACTACCTCGGTCTATCGTAGTTCACTTCTGGACATAAGCGTCGTTTAAACAGCTACTAACCTAAAGCCTGCCACAGTAAATAAGCACTTAAATATTAATTCACAATAATCCTTTTGGACAAAGGTCACTCGATTCATGACCATCATGACCATTGTACTGTGATGTAATCGGCTTAATTACGAAATACCTGTCCAAGGAAGTGTGTAGTCTATAATTGGCATCAAGCCATAAGCTTATATATATATATATATATATAAGCTTATGGCTTGATGCCAATATATATATATTAATTAGTTGTTTATTTGATGATGTCAAGTGACCTTAAGATATATCATTGCTCCGTGGGTTAATTGCATAACACAATTAAAATGGCAATGCCTTTAATTTTGTCAATTTTACAATACTCATTGCGTGGTTTACGCTGTCGAGCAGACGAATTTTTCAAACATATGAAGCAATGGATTAGCAATTTCCTTCAAAATCCGTCGGATTGTGATTGAAAGTGTGTAACGATCTGACTAAGTGTATGGGCCGGGTGTTTCTTTATCCATCATAATTATAACTTTATCATAATTATAAACAGCAACGTGACTTACGAACAGATAACGCACAGCATCAAACACCAAAGATATTGTCCAAACTAATGTAAAAAGAGGTAAAATTGTTTGTTGGTTTGTAAGAGGTAATAACTGGAAGTACTGGTCCGATCACAAAAATTCTTTCACTGATAGTAAGCTACACTATTGTCAATTTGTGTCGAATTAGGCTGACAACATTAGAAAGCCACGAGAGGGTTAAAAGTGGGATTTTAAAGTTTATACACGATTAAACTTGCGAGTAACAGCTAGTACTCATAAAATTCGGTACATTTCTAGTTAATTTTACACAAAAGAACTCTTATTTGGCCTCTGGAATCCATAAAAGATCCCTCCATAGAGTAGCTGAGTACCATCTTGTATTAAAATGTTCCGTTAGAATGGTATCTAATTTTAATTAATAACATTATCCTGCCTGAATATAAGTAGGTATCATATTTACACATCATCACCTTAATACCTGGAAAGAATGTTTACCTTTTTCAGTGTTTATTGAAAACGTTAGATAAAGAAAAGAAAGAAAGAAAGAAAATACGTTTATTTGCTGCAAACATGACGCAAAAAAAAAAACACAAAAAAAGAAACAAGTTGGGGGAAAATATGCGTCACATCCACGCAAAACGGCCATAAATATTTTCCCCTTTCTAAGTAGTGCAGCATAACTCTGCATGTCAAAACTTTTTGGTTCTTTATGTTCAACCTTTTTTTCCGTTTGTATTAGAGCCTGGTCGATTTTTATCTTTTTATTTCGTGATTCGAATTATTTTTCTTCTGACAGATGGGTCCCCATTTTTTCTTCAGTTGCAAAAGTTGAATCAATTGATACTGACCCAGTTTGTGGAAAATTAACGAGTTATTTTCAAGTGAAGCACACTATATCCGTGCCTTCCTATTAGTACATTATGGCAAAGCAATATTGAGTATTGTATATTAAGTACGAGTCTGGTGATGTCATCTTTATTTTTCCTGGTACGTAACACACAACACACACACACACACACACACACACACACTGGTTTAACAGTTTTCCTCAATCGGAAGTTCAGTCTGATCACGCTGGTCTAACCCTAATTCATTTTGCCTTAGGATTGAACAGCTTTGAACAGGCCGCCTTTCGGCCTCCAGGTTTTGGCCTAAAATAACGCTGGACATCCTTGGCCAACATCGAGAGTTGGACCGCATCTTGACCGCTGAAGTTCTCGCAACCAACGCCAGTTCCTGAATAGAGAACTACAATTCCCTACAGTCTACGTCACCTCGCCGGACGCAATTACGTTATGCCACGGTTTTTTATGAAATTTTTACGTACTAATTTAATAGTGTAGTTAGTAACCCTCTGCGGATTTTTTTTTAATTCATTGACTACTTAATTTTATTTTCAAATCTGTAAAATGCGAGATACCTTGGTTCTCTGATCTTTTTCCATAACGATATATTTTGGTAGCGTTACTTACAAAGCGATTGCAATCGACTAGTTAGTAAGTTTTATTCCTCTTTCATTATTCGCGTACCTATCGGACCAAAGTTCTCTAATTATTTTTCCTTCACACAAAATCAACCTGCAACTCTTTTAATACCATAATATTCATTTTTTTTTACATTTTAATGTTTTTTTTCTACTTTTATTTTAAACAAAATTAAACGTGTTGTAGCAAAAAAAAAGTGCATCTCCTTCTTTTATTTTCTTTTCGCTACAGTAGGTATGTTATTTATTAGCAGGAGAGCTGTTTGTGAAGGAGATTATCAGGGGAAGTACTATCAACATAATAATATATTTTTCTGCCGGCAAGCAGTTTTGCTGTGTCCTGTTTTGAACAATCCGGAAGGACTTTACGATACTGGTGGTGATTAACTTGTGCCAAATGAAAGAGTATTGGCGATAATAGCAGTTAATTATTCCTATAGTAAAATTCTACTACATTCTTTACAATAAGACCCCTGCTTGTCAGCACCAGAAGGCTGACTAAAAACTTCCAGCTGATTTCTTCTATTCTCCATAATCACATAAATGTTTGTCTTTTTCACTTTTTAGTTTTAAAACTTATCATCATTTAAACCCGCGAAGGTTGCATGTTTACAGCACGCCCGGTTAAAACCTCTACAGTACTATGGATGTAATTACATCAGGATAATGAGACATTTCGGTTGTCTCTGAAATGGCAACGCAGCTGTGAAAATGCCATTGGTATTGGAGATGTCCGGTATTAGGTGGGATTTAGTTTCTAGAATTTCTGTAAAGTCAAAATAATATGACTCATGAGTTTATTATGATAAGTCATGAACATGTACTATCGAGGAAACTTCCATCTGACCAATACGAAAACAAAATCTCGTGCACATGATGACCTTTTTTTTATTTTTGTGGATGGGAAATCATCAAATGACTTCTCCCGCTATGGGCGGAGCGGGAGGGCGTGTCAGACTTTTACTGACTAAAACCCACCCGTGTTACTTCTGTTGTCTGTGCCGGGGCCACGGTAACTCTTTCGAACATCCCGCAACCCTAGCTGGCATCAGCCCTAGCGGACCCCGTCAATAATGCTGACATCATGTATTATAAGTTTATGACTTATTTATGCACAAATTGTTCCATTTCTAACAGAGCACCTGCCATCTAATCTCTTCACCACCCTTGGTTGACTGGTAGAGAATGCCTAAGGCATTAAGTCCGCCTTTGTACTTTTTTAAGTGTGAAAAGTTTAAATAAATAAATAAATAATTTTAAATAATATAGAAGATCATTTGAAATCACAATAAAATAGAAGATAATGTCACTGGCTGTAATATTATGTATGTCAATGGATACATTACAAGCATGTCAATTTAAATAAGAAAAGAAATAATTTATTTTATCAAACATTCAAATAACCAGTTACATTTTAATGTTAAATATTATTGCAAAAGTGCACGTTTATCAAACTCAAACTCAAACTCAAAGCATTTATTTCAATTAAACCAATTACAGGCACTTTTGAATTGTCAAAGAGTCGGTCAGTTAGTCAGAAAATTGAAGCTAGTCGCCCATTCCAAAACGTAGATATTGATGCATAGTCTGTATAGTGATGGTACCATGGGAGATACGAACATCTATACACTGTAAGGACTATACTTGCTTGCAGTGCTCGGCTTCTATAGTAACGCTTGCTAACAGATAAGGTCATCGTGTGCACCGGTGGAGCATACGGTGGTGGTCTGCCCGGCTTGGGCGGAGCACCGCCATGTCCTCGCGGAAGCGATAGGCGGCGGCGATCTCTCGCGTTCGGCCCTGGTCCAGGCCATGGTACGGAGCGAGAGTACATGGGAAGCCATTACCTCCTTCTGCGAAGCAGTAATGCTCGTGAAGGAGGAGGCGGGACGCGTGAGGGGGAGGCAAGCTTTGCGCCCTCACGCCCCTAGTCGCCGCAGGAGACACCCTGGGCGTCGGGAATTGGCAGCCGATTCCCGACCACCGTAGGCGCGGGCTTGCGGACGGCGAGCAATGGGTAGCTCGCCGTCCGGTAAGGATCAAGCCCGAGTCGACGGTTCAAAATTATATTAATTGATTAAGATTTGTATGTCCATGTGACGGGAGAACATGGAGAACTAACTTTATGGCAACATCTATGTACCAATCTACCCACATTTGCAATGAAATAAATGATAATGATTATGATTACAAACAATACTTATTTCACACGTTGTCTTTCACATAAAGTATAAATAATTACCCCATGTGACACTAGTATTTCAGTGGCAGTCCGCTATAAACTCAAATCAATGGACGTTTTCAAATATCGTACAGATTACCGAAATTTATCTGTTACGTAAATAGTGGTTTCTAATAGTAAAATCTATATTAAAGCAAATGGCGGCAGGTTCTCACAATTTGCACAATAGAAAATCAAGTGTAGTAGCGAGATTGTCATCAATACAATGAAGGTCTGAAATCCTCGAAGGGTTAGAAAGAGCTATACCTGAGTAGACCCACATTTCGCCAGTTATGTTTAAGTCCCATGTGATAGGGGGCGAGCCTATTGCTATCGATTGATAGGCATTAGGATTTGTGCTTGATTGGGCACAAATCCAGACTCCAGCCTGTAATTCCTAGTAGAAAAACCCAATAATATTGCCTGACCGGGGAAACGACCCCTGTGGTGCTATTCTGTAAAGATCCCATCGTGAAAATTTAGGTGAAGTGAGCGTGATGTGAACTGTCATCCCTGACCTTACTCTACTAGGGATTGAGCTCACTTCAAACTCACTTCACCTAAGTGCTCACGGTGTGATGTTTACAGAATAGATCGGCTGGTCTAGTTCAGCAGTGGCGCATGTACCTACTAGACCAACGAGGCAACTAATACAATGTATTTATTACATAGTTAGCTATCTGTATCAATATAATAAAATACATGACATTAAAGTGTATTAAAATAGGCTCCATTAGTAGCAACACTTTAAGGCAAAAGCGCCAGGGTAGCCCACGAAATTAAAATGTCCTTACGTTTTCTTGTAATTTGCAGATCAGAATTATGTTGTATGTTGCGTCCCTTTTTTTCTGACATTATGTTATTACTATAGACTTATTGACTATATATAGACTATAGATTTAGTGTTTACTAATCTTTTAATACTATCATTGCAAACTATAGTTTTGTATAAATTAGAAGCATCTTTTCAATTTTGTACATGTGAGTACCATGGAGCGGTTTTATGTTATGATGTAGGTATGTTGACTTGAAAGAGTATGGCAGTTGAGAGTATGTCATGCTCACTTAAATGTCTCGCTGATGGTGGCGCGTGTGTTGGATCATTCGGTTCTCTACAAAATGGTTGAGCTGGATGGTGCTGATCCACGCGTCATGTTCGTGAACGGGCGCCGTCAGTGGAGACTCTTAGCTGCCAGGGCTTATTTTTAATCTTATATTTTAAATTGTTTTAATTATCTATTTTTTACATTGTTCTCACATATAGAAGCAACAAGAACAATAACAATGTACCTACCCAGGATTTTGTAACAATTTTGATTTAAAAGAGTGTCCATGGAGTTTCTTGCCCATAGAGATCTACGTTTTGGAATGGGCGACTAGCTTCAATTTTCTGACTAACTGACCGACTCTTTGACAATTCAAAAGTGCCTGTAATTGGTTTAATTGAAATAAATGCTTTGAGTTTTAGTTTGTTGATTAAAATATGATTATGGTCAAAACATATATGTATTTATAGAATTATAATCATTAAAGTCATCAATACAACTCTCTAACACCAAGTAATCCTACTGATTAACATTTGAGGATTATACTATTTTGAGAAACTGTATTACTGATTATAATGATTATAATTCTGTAAATACATACTCGTATTTGTAATGGTCGCGAATCATACTTTAATGAACATACACTCAGAAACTGAGCTGCAAATTGCAAAAATCGTAAGAAAAATTGAATTTCGCGGGCTACCTTAGCGCTTTCCCCTAATGTATAGTCGACTTCGTAATTACTTTACTACTTTTGACAACAATAAATTCCCAGTTAATTGAAACTTCACAAGGGTTTGAACTATCTAACTGTCACATAGACAAACATACCTGTTCGTTTTATGACGTGCAGCTGACATTCCACCATTGGGTGATAAGGCAATTACAAGGTCGACTATACACTCATTTTAATTTACAAATATGTAATTGATACTCGAGTCAAGCATTTACGTGCTTGCCCCGTGCTTAATGCGATTTTATATTTTTTGCTTGACGTGACGGCTTGACGCGACGTTTTGACATTGTTCGCAACCGGCTCGATCAAGCATAGCTGGTAATGACAACAACTTATTACTGAAATGACTGAATGCCAAATATTATTGCATGTAGAGGTATTTGTCTCAAGTTCTAATAGTGATACTCATTGTACAGACAGAGACAGAGAATGTTCTGCATCTGCAATGCTTGCGCTTTGTTTCTTTTGGACAGTAGTCGAATCAAGCTGAATTGAAACGTAACGTAACCACACACTATCATATTGAAAAATAAATGAATGTATCAATGATTAACTGATGATGAGCAAGTGTTATTAGTGTATGAAATGAGTAAAGTGCCTCTTGCTGGCTCAAGCTGCTTCATAGTCGCATCAAGCTGCTTGAGCAAGCAAAAAAAATATTACATACTTGCCGTCAAGCCGCTTGACGGTCTCGGTACACCTTAATAAATAATCTTTCTTTTACACGTCAAAATTAAATTAATTATGTCATAAAACTAGATGAATTCGGTATTTCAAAACTCACTCCTTTAGAGAGAAAGACTGAAACAAACTCAGAGGTCAGAGTCTCTTTTAAATTCCAGATATAATCTTAGTCAGGCCATGTGAGGACTATGCAGATTAATGTCTGAGATGGTCTTTTGTGTAAAGAACCACACAGATTTGAGTCGACCTGCCCAGTCAGTGTACGCATTTATCAGTAACCGTGTAGCTCAACTCGGAACTTAAGGAGCTCAAAAACTCGACGAACAATAATAAAGAAAGGGCATTTGGTAGGCCGCATACAGTACTCAAACTACCAAATTATTATATTATTAAAACTAACTGAAAAAAAAATTACCCTCCTCACAATCACAATAATTTAAATAATAATAATATACCTAGGCACTTTATTTCCAAGCAAGATTAAATATTGTATTAAACTCACTGATCCAATAAGCACAAGGACGGATTAGATTATCACGGTGGTTGTTTTCGAGAGATATTCATTAAAACTGTTGTTTATAAATCCATTGGTTTCTACCGTAAACACTCATCACTACGGAGTTCAGAACAATTAATTAATTTCTAAGTCTAAAATAAATAGGCTAAAAATGTTCAAAAATTATTCCTATGCTTTTAATTGGTTTCTCCTTTATAAAACGGTTTTGTTAATTCTTGACAGTTGATCTTACAAGTTAAATAATAATAATAAATAAATGAAATGACATAACATCACGCCTTGTTTCCCCTAAGGGTTAGGCAGAAATGTACCTATAGTACACCCACATTTCGCCAGTTATGTTTAAGTCCCATGTAATAGGGGGCGAGCCTATTGCCATCAACCCCACACAAATCTAGACTCCGAGCTGCTAC
The DNA here is from genome assembly GCA_947568875.1 of Fissipunctia ypsillon. Classification (NCBI taxonomy): domain Eukaryota; kingdom Metazoa; phylum Arthropoda; class Insecta; order Lepidoptera; family Noctuidae; genus Fissipunctia; species Fissipunctia ypsillon. The sequence goes on along the minus strand of OX387651.1, from coordinate 6,321,824 downwards.
TGAGAAATTCCAGAGAGAAAAACCCAATAACACTTTGCCCGACCTGGGATTCGGACCTAGGACCTCATGCTCAGCCGTAGCGCTTGCGACCCTAGACCAATGAGGCAGTCAAAAAACAGGATAAATAAATAAACATTTTATTTCTACTATAAATGTGATAAAACCTTTTCATGTTCACTTAAACAATTATTTTGTTATACATAAATACATATATAGCGTGACTGGTAATTAGTGACCGATACTTAAACACATGATTGTACTCATGATAACAGACAACTTTTACTATGGGACCAAACCTGAAATCGTGAAAAAAAAATCAGCTGGTCCCTACATTTATGCTCGCATAACTCGTCAAAATGTATGGACCAGCTGATTTTTTTTTCACGATTTCAGGTTTGGTCCCATAGTAAAAGTTGTTTGTTATCATGAGTACAATCATGTGTTTAAGTATCGGTCACTAATTACCAGTCACCCTATATAAATTCACGCCTTCTTCTCATGGGGACAGTTCGAAAGATCCTGACACACTCCTTTTGGGCACGCCGGTTTCGAGTACTACGCACCTGACCTTTCTGAAGAACATCACCAATACCTAAAGTCACTACTTCTAGGGTGTCTCCTCCAGGCGTTTCCACTTAAATCTGCCTTGTAAATACCTTTTGTTAGTCGCCTTTCATTCATCCCCTCAACGTGCCCAAACCTTTTCTTATTTAAATTCTTATACCATTTTTTCCGTTTCCATAAACCAAACTTCTTTATTTTCTTATTAGACCAATAAGATTCCATCAAAGGTCTTTTACTACCGATCCATTTTCCTCCAATACGAAAAACTCAATACCTACTACAATATCCAATAAAGAAGTATCGCTAGTTGTTTTAGGGTTAAATAAATAACAACATCAAACCACTCCTCCCCAAGAGATTGGCGTAAACAAAAACAAGTTTGAAAACCACGACATCTTTTTAGCTTTTATTAAACAGACGTCAATCATGGCTGCTTGTTTAATAAATGCTATAAACATTGTTTCTCTTGACTTCCATTTTGTGTGCGCATTAAGTTATAAGAAGAAGGTTTGGATTACTTTCAAACATCAGCAGATATTTTGTACTTACTTGCCTGTTCCGAAACGTTGATATATTTTGTAATATATCCTATATATTGTTTTTTCAAAAATTGGTAACTGATACTTGTGTATCAGTTACCAATTTTTGATTTAGAATCGAAGCAAAAAGTAAAATCCTCGCCTAAAAACTTGATTACTCCTTTTCACCTAGTTAGTTGTTAGGGGTTGATTTAAAAAAAAAAGTCATAAAATCCAAGCAACAAGCTAGTCTTATTTTTCGATCGAGGTCATCAACCAAGTTTCAAATTAATCGGAACGCGCGTTAAGTTTCTTCCGTACAAACTTTACCACCTCCTAAACTCCCTACAAGAGGTAGTTTATAAAAAGTAATAACATTATTACTTAATTGTGTAAATATTCGTACCAAGTTTCAAGTTTATGGAATAAGAGTTTTCATACAAGCGAAATCCCCTCTTTTCACCCCATTAGGGGTAGAATTTCTAAAAACCCTTCGTTAGTGTTCACTTTTGTTGTGTAATCATTGACTTATATATTACTTTTTAAATCAAGGTATGCAAAATTTCATGCTTCTAGACCCAGCGCTTAAGGCTGTGCGTTGGCTGTCAGTGAATGAACGAATCTAAGATTTTTATTAAGCTGATAGCTTATAAACTTGTAAGAATTTTCTATAAATAAATCCAATCCGCTAACTTCTCCCAACGTGCGCCATTCAAAGGTTCGTCCACCGTCGAGCGGCTCCGATAATGGCGTAGCTTAACACGACACTTATTGCCAAAATAAATCATCTACAACCCAACGTGTTGTTCAATCTATTTGTACAACAACCGTTGGGTTATGGTGTTGTTTTTGCCTTCGTTATGATCTTCATTCGACCTGTTGAAGAATTTTTCCAAATGTTGTTAAGTTCAGCTTTTCTTTGCGAGACTAGTAGTGTATCTGTTACGGTTTTAGGGTTATATTTATTTGGAAGTGAACGTCTATTATATTGTAAGTAAAGAAACAAAGAAAAATAGTTTATTCTGCACAAATAAGACGCACATTATAAAACAACGTAAAATAATACATAGTATCCAAAAGCTTCGTATTCGACATGAAAATAAAAATTATAAACGAAATCTTTTTCCAATAACTGAGAATTCAATGCAAATATTTCTTAAATATAAATATACAGGCTGGCAAGGACATCGACGCGCATTCTGTTACTATGGATTCCGTACATTATTCCGAAACAACCGACGAAAAAAGAAATTGCTGTTCCATACATTTTGACCGCGTCGGTTTGTAGAAAACAGCAGAGATATTTTTTTTTAATAACCGTCGAACAATTTCAACGTAGGAGGTCCAGAATCGTGTACTGAATCCATGGTAACAGGTTGTGTGTTGCCACCCTGTAGATTCATCAGAAGGAAGTTAATTACTGGGAGGTTTGCTGGCGATGAGTTAATAACCTGTCAGTTATAGTACATAGCCGCGATCTTTGAGCCCGGGTAATTAATTCCGCTCGTGGTTTTCAATATATATAATACTTTGAACGAATTATTTTATATCGATTACTGTATGGTCTTCTTATATGCTATCTGCAGAGAGTGTTGCTTGTATTATCTCTAGAAAGAAAGTTGTTTCGTTGTTTTCTTTGTGATTTTTAAAGTGTTAATTGTTATTATAATCCTTAAAACGGAGCTTAGTGGCCACTATTTTTTGTTTTAATGGTTATAATAGAACATAACCGTTTATCTCAAATAATAAAAATAAAAAAATAACGATGTAAAACTACTGTTTGTAATAATAATAACGTATAGACGGCTGACGTCGTCACGTCAACGCCGGCTGTCGCTGAAAACCAGCTCTGTCTCGCATAGGGTTGCAGCATTATGCTGAGCGATGGCCGTTTTGCGTGGATGTGACGCATATTTTCCCCCAACTTGTTTCTTTTTGTGTTTGTGTTCTTTTTTTGCGTCATGTTTACCGCAAATAAACGTAATTTCTTTCTTTCTTTCTATATTTGTGTGGAGCACAATATAACATGCTTATTTTCTGCATTTTTATTCCAAAATAAAAGAAATAACCAAACAAACCTAACCTTTATAATGCACTCGTGGAGTCAAAAATTTCATATGGAACTACTAGCTATGGCGGAACATTTAAAACTTACCTAGTCAAAATATACAACCTGCAACTTCGTTTATTAAAAATAATAATACCAAATAAAATAAAAAATAAAAAAACATTTTATGATGGTGATTATGTAACAGGATTCTTTAAATATTGTAAAATCTTGCCAATACACATTAAAATACAAAAGTGGTTATTGATAGAACAGTTCACCAACAAAGGAATGCAAATTAAATTTTATCATACTAAAGCAACAAGAATGTCAGCCTAATCAAAACTGGCATTACTGAGATACAATAACTATTACGGGAAACGAACGAACGCTTATTTAATACATACTCTAACCTTTTGAACGCCAGAGCATAAACGCACGCGCGTGCCCTCCACGCCAAGCCACATTTTTTAAACGTTTAATTTATCTTTTTTTGTCATCAAATTTTCAAGCAATTAAATATGGACAAGAGCTTAAATATTTAAGGTATACAAATGAAAACACACAAAAGTAATGATTTAATTGTTTATTTCGTGATAAAGTGCACCACATTTTTTGTCACATATTTGTGTCGTTGGCGTACAGGGCACGCGCTTGCTTGTCACGTATATGTGACAATGGCGTTCAAAAGGTTAATGATGTTCCAACAAAAATTCAATTGGAAATTTTTATAAAAATAAATATCAAAAATAAATAACTATAAATATAAAAAAAATTCTTTGATTCTCTTTGAAAATACATTACCCTGTTTAAATTTCATTCAATTAGTAAAGAGCATCGACGGGCTATCTGACCCGTGCCGTCGTCCTTTTTGTAGTTTTTTAGTTATTATTTTCGAACCACCTCACAATGTTTTATAAACTATGTTTTAACCCATGCATTGATTTAAAAAGTAAAGATACGGTCGTCCGAACGTTTGCGTGACGCATTCGCCATACAGAAACACTAACACCATCTATTAGAACTACTCTTAACTACAATATCGATCATCGTTGGCTGCTCGTTGACGTAATCTTGTAAGAGCGTGGTATTTTTCTAGGTACAAAGAAATATAACAAAGTTTTATTTTCCAAAAGTTATATTTATTGCAGTTTGTTTCTTTATTATCATGACTCCAAGCTTTATTCCGCATGGAATCAATTGAAGGTCTGCATATTAAATACGTATTTTTTCTGTACATACATAATTTTACCAGTACATAAAACACATTTTAAGTTGCTTTAAACAATAAAAAATAATTTTGTACATAATACAATCTTACATATTAGTAATAAGTCAATATTTTCATTTCACCCGCCAAAACGCGCGCCGCGCGCGCCGCTGCAAAGTAATGGCGCAATCTTACGGTAGGCGTGGCCTTGCGTCGTCTTTGCCAAACATTGAGACAAATAGGAAAGAAAATTGTTTTAAATAATGTCAAAAATTTATTTAATTTTATATTTTTGATTTACCGGTGATATGAAATATTATAATTTTTTTTTATTACGCTTTTTGTTGTAGTTCAAACAACGCATCACAACACAACTTGGCATTTTTGCGTATAAAATTTACGACCGCTGCCAAAGACAGCCGATCGCTGTTTCGTTCACGTCGGTTTAGGAAATACTGTTTTGGGACTAAGTTCGAGGCGTCATTGTAACATGCGGTCCGTCCAGTGCTCCGCTAGGAGTATATGTGTTCTGTGGTCCAGTCCTTACGCAGTAATATATAGGTCAATGTTTTAACCATAAATAATTATATTTCGTTAGTATTATGATTGTTTAATGTTTCAACATCCGGACAAACCTATTGAGGTTTTTTGTGATGTTTCTGTTTATATTTTGTTTTGTCCCTTAATTAAAAAACAATAATAAAAACAAAATGTGAGATCCATGCAGATTAGCGTCTGCCATTGGCGTTCAGTATGGACAGACACTACATTAAGTGTAGCTCTGTAAGTACTTTCTGCCAACCCCTCTTGTTTATACTCTCCTTATATTACATACTTGCTGAAATCTCCACAATATACAGTAGATTAGAACCAACCAAATCTCCAAATGGAGGGATTTTTAAGTCATAAACGCGGATGGGTTCTAACTACGAACCAGCTAAACACTCGTGCGAGATAGACGCAACCAATTCCCGAGATTTATCTCCGTGTATAACTTAGCCAGTATTAGGAAAGCGCTGGATACGAAAACCTTAACATGAATTCTGTAGGATTTTACAAAATCTTGAAGAAGTTATTGACAGACCAGTTTTTAAGGTTATTTACTGGAAATTGTAGATGATATACTGCCTCGTTGGTCTAGTGGTCGCAAGCGCTACTGCTGAGCATGAGGTCCTGGGTTCGATTCCCAGGTCGGGCAAAGTGTTATTGGGTTTTTCTATCTGGAATTTCTCAGTAGCAGCCTGGAGTCTGGATTTGTGCCCGGTTGATGGCAATAGGCTCGCCCCCTATTACATGGGACTTAAGCATAACTGGCGAAATGTTGGTGTACTATACCTAGCTACACCTCTGCCTAACTCTTCTGGGAAACAAGGCGTGATGTTATGTAGATGATAAATCGGAAGATTTCTTCTTGGTACATAATATTCAGTTTAATTTTTTGTCAAATCTGAAGAGGAACAGTTTTAAGAAATACGTAGGTACCACTTCCTCTCTCCTTAAACATCATCATTACAAAAAGATTCTTGTTCTTGTTTCATATTTATTATTAAATATATGTATAAATGTATGCATTTATTGTATACTAGCTGTACTCCGTGACTTAATTCGCGTGGAAGTCGTAAGATACAGAATATTCTAAAATAACAGCTACATTTAAATAAAACTCCCTCGTCCCTCGACTCGTCGCGTTGCATCGGCAGCCCGCGCTATTACTTCGTTTTCGCTTAGTGTTCTTTCTGACTTTTTTTTCTTTTTGCTCGGTTTTTAAGAGTCGTAGCGTGATGTTAACTAGCCTATAACTATCCTTGAAAATTGGGCTTCCAAATGCAAAAGGAATTTTTCAAATCCGACTTTTTGTTCACAATTTCATGGGTTTTATTTTTTGCGCGGAACCCTAATATTTTTTTTAAAGTAAAATTAGTCTAAGTTAACCGCCGTAATAGCAGCTATCTGCCAGTAAAATCGGTCCAGCCATTTCGAAGATTAGCCGGAACAAACAGACAGGCAGACAAAAATGTTAAAAATTGAAATTATTTCAAAAAGGTATAAGAGGTACTATCGTTTATACTTTCTTATGCATTTAGTAAAAGTTGTTATTTTTACATTACAACAGACACCTCAATTTCATTTATTTGTATAGATGTAACTGGTACACCACTGACTACCTGTAGTATTGTCTGTCCTTCTTTCTCCCTGTAATCCATCTAAAGGTTGTCTGTAAAAGATCGATTTTAGCGATAAGACCGCCCAATGTGTCACCCTATGTAAAATTTCTACATTTATATTTGTAATTTTGATAGTGTACATAATAAAGAGTATTCTAGCTATCTATCTAGGCATGCATAAGATCAGCATTTAAAACAGAAGCCTAAGTACCATTCTTCGGAGATTAAAAGTTAATGACGAATTATTACCTTAGTAATAAGGTCGAAAAGTGGTTCACATCAAATGTCCACGATGGTACCTATCCAGTTTCAAAGCATCTAAGAGTGAGTACTAACAATAAAATCCGTCTAAACCGTAAAATTTACCGTTCCTCCAATCCGCTGTAAAATCTGTGTTGCATATACAAAGCTTGTATATATTGCATATACTAACATTTTATTATGCATATCATATTATCGCCTTTCATTTTATTTGCGTACTTTAAGATCATTTTGCATATTCACAAAGTTATTTTATGTTCGTAGAAATTTATTTTGTTTGGCTTTGCGTTTTAGATTTATTATTTTGTTTGTGTTACAGAATATGATGATCTTGTAAGATTTTATTTATTACTGCGAACCTAAAACATAGTTTTAAATTAAAGATACCAAATGAAGGGTCAAATTTTAGTAACCAGTTACATTCGTAGAATTCGTAATAATTATCTTTGTAGACTATCTTACCTCAAATTTGTAGAAGCCTTACCTAGCGTCTGCTGTGTTTGTCTGCTGGTGTTGTAATTGAAAAATAAATAACACTGACAACTATAGTTAGATATTAGTTCGTGTGGTTTGTAAGACCACCACTGCTAGACAAAGTATACCTACATAGGCCTCACTCTAAGATCACTACAACAACGGCTCTTCTAGGGTTGCGGGATGTTCGAAAGAGTCACCGTGGCCCCGGCACAGGCAACAGAAGGAACACGGGTGGGTTTTAGTCAGTAAGAGTCTGACACGCCCTCCCGCTCCGCCCAGAGCGGGAGAAGTCATTTGATGATTTCCCATCCACAAAAAAAAAAAAAAAAAAAAAACAACGGCTCTTGTGCTGCCCACAACCGGCAAATAAGGATGATGCCTGGGTAAAAAAAGAAGTCCTATTTATTCAGTCAGTCAGATAATAAAAAAAAATATTAGACACGTGCTTTATCATATTAATAAGAAATTACTTAGATAAAACGCATTAAAGCTGGGGAGTGGGGGCTCGTTACGTCACAACTCAGTATAAAATCTAGCAAGCCGTGACGTCATGCCACATTTTAACTCAATGTATCGCCGTAATCTTTTGATTACGTAAAAAAACGAAAAAATACGTGTCCAATATTTTTTAATATTCTACCTGACGGACAAAAAAAAAAATTAATTAACATCCCTATTCCCGTGACTTTCACAAGGTTCTGGGTATTCACTTTCATTTATTACCCAAATAAGCCACAGAGGTATCCAGAAACTTTACAAGATACCCCTACAGATTAACTTGTGAATCACTTCCTACAAGTTTCTAATTTGCCTAAAATCAATCACTTCATTACGTCTATCTGTTTCAAGTTTCAAAGGCAAATGTGTGTAAGCCTTAGTACCTACAAGATACTTGTAATTAAGTCGATAACCGAAGGGCCTATCCAAAACCCTCGAAGGCTTGCTAATGAAGGCTCCTAACAAGCAAAGTTTTTTCGGGCACTGGCATCCGACCGGATAAGTCAAGTTTTTATTAAATTTTAAGATTAGGTTATTAATTTTACGATGAATAATCAACGTGGATCAATTTGGAAAAAATTGAGTTGCTACGCTGGTCTTTGAATTGATGAAAAGTATGCTAAGTAAGACCCAGTTAAATTCTTCATTTACTTAGGAAATTAACGCTTCAAAAAAATGAGTGATTAAAGAATTGTTTATCAGAGTGTTAATATAGAATGATATCAATTCCAGTAGATATCCATAATTGAAATATGTTTAGTGATGGATTTATCGTGTCAAAGAAAAGCACACAGTTGAAGTGAAAATAAAATACACAAAATCTGCTTAATCGTAACCCCAAAATTCCTTTTAATCAAGCTACACACAAACCAAACATGAAGTATTTTAAAATGCTCAAAGATTTCGATCAAATACGCTACGAACGAACTTTTAAGCAAATAGCCAATCGCGGTCCTCGTGTCACCTTCAGCAGCTCCGATCACCGTCAAATAAAAACGTCTTTATGTATTTAATTAAATCCCAAAGAAATTCCCTTGGGCTTTCTCTTGGTTCATTTAAATGTATTTTTAATGGAAAATGTTACCTACCAAAATGGTTATTAATTACTTGCATATTTTAATCAGCCTATAATGTGCCCACTGCTGAGACACAGGCCTTCTCTCTGTGAGAAGAAGTGGGACCACAAAGCGGTTCCGGTAGTGGATGTCAAAATGGTGAGTTAAAAATTCTCCCATACATCGATATCGATATACGTCACGGTCAATTCTCCAACTGCAAATGTAAGTTTGTAATCGCAAAAAAACGTTTTTTTTTATTATGATAAAACTACAAATTATTGATTTTCGGACATTTTCCTTTACGTGTGCTGTGAAACTTTGCTTTTTGCCAAATTTCACGAGTCTAGGTCAACGGGAAATGAAATAAATCAAACCTAGGTTTTGATTTATTAGCGAGTATCAAAATATGTCGCATAAATGGTCGTATTTTTTATTGTGTTTATATAGAAGCTTGATTTTTTTAGAGCTCCAAGGGACTGTTACTAGACCTGCGTATTTGATATTAATTTCAACTTGATACCTCCACGCGTTCCTAAGAAAACGGGTCTTGACAGACTGACAGACAGACAGACAGACGGACAACAAAGTGATCCTATAAGGGTTCCGTTTTTTCCTTTTGAGGTACGAAACCCTAAAAATTAAACGTTCTAAACGGACGTGCTGGTGTCCTCACAATATTTTGTGCAGCCATGATGGAAGCTATGTTATTAGCTGCATGATATTTTCAAAACATTTGATTTCACAATTTGAACGTGGCCAAATTAAAGAGAATTAATGTTAAGTGAGTAAAATATTGTGCTTCAAACGAATTCAATTATGTAAGTCGTTGGTTGAGTCTGCGTAGGAAGGTACGCATTCCAGCATTAATTATTAATTAACGCTTTCAAGGACACGGAACGAGACACAATAGAAGTCTAATTGATATGTCTGCTATGGCCGTTACCTGTTCCTTGAAAGCGTTAAGCTTTGAAAACTGTAGGCGACCTTTGCAAATAATAAAATAAAAATTTCACAAATTTTAAAACAACACTTTGTTTTTCGTCCAGCACCAAACAGCCCAGAAACAAAATACAATTAAAATGGCTGTCCATGAATTTCTCATGAACATTCATTTCACAAAAGCAGGTAAGGGCATTCGGTTCATGGAAGTGAGGGTTTCGTAAATTATGTATGTCAGTTCACTTGTGCTGGTCCACACGTTCTGGATGTGTGAGGTTTGTTTTAGACATGTAATTACCATTACCATGTGTACAAATATTTGAATTCTTCTCTGACCGAGGGTTTTATAATAATGGTTTCGCTGACTGAGTGACAAGCATAACTACTGAATGTGAAGTCCTGCTTGTTAGTTTTTTTTATCGAATAATTCTCAGTAACTGTACCTTTGATCCCGGATTTGTGGCGAAAAGCCTTCATGAGTGACGATACTAAGCGTTTGTCTAGTTCATCTTGAGCTAATTATTTTCTAATTCAAAACCTTTTATTTCACTTAAAACCTACATGGGTACACTGAAACGTCAAAACCTAGGTGCATGGTTCTGATTGGTCGTTTTCTATGGAGAAGAGCTGGCCAGAAACTGCGCAGCAAATTTACGACGGCGGCTTCAGCTAATATTCTCATATACCTACAACTGTCATGATAAGAGACACAATTACATTTCTATTGTTACCGACCTCTAGGAGGACAATTGACAGTTGAAGGGTAGCTAATGCCAATATGGAAAAGAAGTACCTACCTACAGTCCGGCCGTCGACAGAATGCGTTCTTGACACCTGTCAGTTTCATGTGTTTTGCGAATTTGATCCTTATTACAACTAGAAATTGTTCAACTGGCAGGTGTCAGGAACGCATTCTCCCAACAGCTTGACTGTAGGTATCAGTGAAATAAATGATTTAATTTAACGTTGGACAACCTTTGCTGTGCACCTGAAATAATTATTCGCTACATGTGTAGCAAAAAAAAAAAACGAACTTTATCAAGTCTCAAAAATTAAACAAAAATTTAATTAAAACCATATTTCGTTGAGAACCAGGCTCAATATCAACGAACGTGCAATGTATAAAAACTCGTTGAGTTTTCAATTATACTCCGAAGTACAATGAAGACGTTCTCGCCTGTCCTGAATGATGGAGGTCGATGTGAAAACGCTGTCACAGAATAAGAAATTCGTGTAGATGTGAATTTCTTGCACTTTTAATTTAATTGTGATTGTGCTGATGCGGCTGATATAATCGCTCTCCACAACCCAGCTATACGTCCTGCGCTTGCGTAGTAAGATTTCAATTTTGTCGATGATCAAGTGGAAACGAGTAAAAGATACATGCTTAGGTGTCCTCCTTCAGATCCGTCTGATCTTAATAAAACCCACAAGAGTGTATGAATGGATCGTTCATTTCCTGAATTTAATTGTCTTTGCAGCACCCAAAGTCCGCTTCTGAACACGTGTGTGCTTAAAGTATTAAATAAATAATTAAATGATTAATTTAATATTTAAACAACGGTTTCAAATGAACCCCAAATTGTTTTAGCTACTGAGATTGTGTATGTGCTCTCACGGGGTCAGACCGATCTGACTCCTCGTCCTCGTTCGTGTATTCTGATCGATTTTTCCTTGACTAGCCTGAAAATGTAGGTATTTAATCAGTTATGGAGATTCGCTTCTATACATTCTTATTCTATGATACTTTTTGACTTAGAAAATGATGGGGATCAAGGGCTTAGGAACCTTTCGGTGATTTTTCATTTGACAGCCCTTTTAGGTTATTATTCGTTTAATTCTAGAATGAGATAACCAGGGATAACCCACTTGATGGAATTGATTAGATTTTGAAGTGACACTATAGAGTTAGGAACCCTTCTAAATCGGATTCTGGCACTTGGTTGAAAAGCTTGACTTTGATTTATAATAACTTGATTGACTATAGCATTAATTGCCATACTAACGATTATATAAATGGTTTGGGAGATGGAAACCCACCAAGCAACTTAAAATAATTGCAAAGGAAATGCTGTCGTTATATGTACATACATTTACATCGCATGCATCGTTAAATTAATAAATGTAGAGTTATAAACTTGGAGTTATGAATGAATGAATGAATGAATGAATTTATTTGCAAGAATATAGGTAGCTAACATAAGTTCTTAAGATATATGGGTTTCACTGGGTATGTAATTAGGTAACATTTTAACTTTTAATACGCGTTGCGTCACTAAAAAGTAACACCGGGTTAGTTAACCTAAGATTAGTTTTTTTCGAGTTTGGAACATTGCATTTCAATCGACGAAACATAAAACAGAATTGCCCTGATATGTAATCCGACCAAAAATGAATGAATGGAAATTGTATACCATCTACTTACCTGTTTGGGGGGGAGCCGCGAAATCCAGTTTTCTAGCTGTAGAACGTGCTCAAAGAGCGATACTTAAGGTGATGTACTTCAAAAAAAGAAGATTCTCTACTGACAAGCTTTACGAATTATGTAATCTGCTGTTAGTGAAGAAATTGTATATCCTCCTTATCATCCTCAAAACGCACAAAGAGATACCATATGATGCTAAAATACTAAAAAGAAGGAGGAAACACTGCATAGTAAACGTTCCTACAACTAGGACAGAATTTGCCAGTCGACAATATAAGAAACGTTCAGCTTTTTTATACAATAAAATAAAGAAACTAATATATATTTATGATAAAAAAATTATGAATGTAAAAAGACGTTAAAAATATGGCTTCACAGTTTAAATTATGACACAGAGTTACTTTTGCAACGTGTGACTTAACAATAAATATTATTGATGATCCTATTCGCTTTACCGCTTATTTAGCCACTCATGTACACTCAAAATCTCTCTCCCTCTCACACACACACATATACACACCCCCACACACATACTTACACACACACACACCCCAACACGCACGTACACACTCATACTCGTAAAAGTGATTGTATTTGTATTTTTAGTTTTTCCTCTCTGCTTTTCTTTTTTTATACCTGTTTAGCTCGTACGTTTATAATGTAAGGGAAGAGCGGAGCCTTCAACTACAGGTATTTTTTATGCTTAAATGGAGACTCCTCGATATGCAGTGTAAGCCAAATGAGATGTATGAAATAAACTTATTTTTATTTTATTTTTTTTATTTTATCTCTTTCACAATACGTAATACGATACGTAATACTTTCATATCTTTTAATTTTTATAACGTGCACATTAATTTCATTTTAATCGTATTGTATGTGGTTTCCATGGAGATAATTATAGTTTATTGATTGACGAAAATGTCAGTAAGAAAAAATATGCTCTAAGATTTTTATAATTTGTATTTATTTTTATAAGTTCATGAATATATTGCCTGTTGATATAGTACCGAATAATAACTTAGTATAACGTCGAACAATATAAAATACAAAGTAAGTAATGAGCGGTACCTCAAAACGTCAATTTATTTTGACATTACTTACACTAACCTAGAGTTAGGCGATTTAACTCTCCCACATCAGTGGGTTTAATATTTAGAAGTTTAACTCTAGTTTTACCTCTAACTTTTGGTGGCGCAAGATGAATTACATATTTGATTAACCCTGAATTAGCTGTTAATTCAGAGTTGTTTAGGATAACCCATGAACACGAAAGTGGACCTGAACTAACTGTAACGAATTACTGGTGTGTAAATTACTTACAAGTATATACTGCTTATGTAAAAGTTGTCCATGGTGTATCGATACTCACTAGAAAGTTATGCGAGTAGGTGGTAGTGAACGCCTAATCAAATTATTCAAACGAAGAAAATCATATAAACATACTGCTGTTCATTAATTCATATCAGGGAAATGTAATTTATAAAAAAAAAAACAATAAAAACTAATTTCCATATTATTTCTTCCTTTTTTGCGTATTCAGGAACAAGTAACAGACAACGGAATCTTAACTTTATAACAGGGACACAGAATTCATAATGGTGTGGAAAAGCGTAAAAATATTGAGTATAAAACGGGAAGTAACAAAGTACAGTCACGGACAGCTCACACATTTATTGTGTATGCGTTGAATTGTGAGCTGGTGAATACGGGGCAAATTGCCGTAAAAATAGGGTACCATGCTGTATATTAAATCTATTCAGCTATTCAGGATCTGGGAAATAGACAAAAAATATTTAAATAGATAGTTTTTAACGTTTTGTATATTTTCAGGTTACGCCAACGACCTCGTTCTTGTTTTTAGTGATTACAAACATAATTTTTGAACCAGTTCTTCGAAACTAACCGTAGTACAAAATAGCTACACAAACAAAATATTTTTAATCTCCTAAAAACTTATTATAATCTGCGAAACAAAATTCACTTAGGTACATACTTCACAAAACTTTTATTTTCAAGAGCAAAAATATTAGAACGTTGGCACAAAACTGTAGCTACATATTTACTTTTTTCTACCACTTCAGCTTCGCTAAAGTTACAATTTATCTAAAAAGTTTCGCTCCTTGACATGCCTATGAGAATATATTGAAAGTTTGTCCGAAGTGCAAATAACCATAACAATTTGGTTTTACTTAGAACAAGACGAGCTAAGGGCTAAAAGTTTCTGAAGTAGATACTCTCAGGTTAGTTATGCATTAGTTAGAGGCTCACTGTTGGTGGAGGAACCGTGTGCTATGTTTAGGTACATCAGTTTTTGTTGTCCTTCTACCAAATAAATAGGCTGTGACATCGCATTTCTGAAAAGAGGTTCTTTAACGTATCTTGCGATATGAGTAAACCAGTAGAAATCGTCACGTAAGGAAATGGCGTGTCAGCTCCGACGCACGACTGGAGTTTACTCCGTGAAAGGTGCGCAAGGTACGTTGCGCAGAAAAACGTAACGTTTTTGAGTAAACACTTGTATTAATTTCACTCCTCATAAAATTTCCATATGAAGGCCTTATATGCAAATCGTTTCTTAGGCAGTAAACTCCAAAAGCGTTATGCCAGAAAAAGTCAGTTTCATGGCCTCAAGTTTCAAGTGTCAAAAGTTTTTGTTTTTTTTGTAATCCAGATACATCAAGTATACGTTTTTTTAGCTTCTAAAAACATACACTAGATGTCTCTGTATTAATACGAGTACTTAATATTATTAGGTTAAGAATGAGTTTTTGTACAGCTGTCATCTAAGACGTCACTCCAACGCCTCTAAAAGCGGTTGTCAACGAAGCCGCGCCCCTTTTTTCCGGTCAGCGCTCGCGCAGAGAGGTCGTTGGATTTCGTCTTGGATCATAGCTAAGTCTTTGTTTGGTGGTCATTTCTTTTTATGTGCAAATATTGCCTTTGTTTATTGTGTTTTGTTGAAGTTGATTGTTTCCTATTAAATAGTGCGTGATTATTTGTGTTAATTATTTAGATCGTTATTTAAATATTAAGTTAGGCCGACTTGATAGTTGTTTTTTATTTAAATACCACTCCTGGTCCCTAAGAATATAATATACAGCGAAGGGAACTTCGTTCCATCCGGGTGTCCCCGACACCTCTGGACTTTTTAATTTTTTAAGAGGTACTGTTCCTGATTTGTTGATTTATATGCTGTGCATCGAGCGGTTCGATCTACATATAGCACAACATGTTATAGTCTAACTATTCGTGTGGCTGGATGCGAGAAGCACAGAACCGGTCGATGCGGTGACGCTCGGGAGAGGCCTATGTCCAGCACTGGTCTTTAGCCTGAAAATGATGATGACGCATCTTTGTGTTTGTACTATGTAAAATTAATACCATGATACGGGAAAAATATAACATTTTAATCGACCTGTAATTCTGGTTCGAAATTTAAAACTAAACTACCCTTTTTATTCCTCCCAATACCAAACTTATTTTCCAATAGTTTACAAGCTTGTGAAGTATTGAATACCACTACTAGTCTACACAACTCGCCGATACCCACAAAGCTATTCAATAACCCACGCGGCAAGTTAAGCCAGTCACGATCTCTGCTACTATCCACTGGCCAGCCCTTGGGCCCGTCCATTAAATTAATGATTATGTACAAGGCCGAGGCTCCGAACTGTTGTCGTTATTTGCACGTGCGCGAAGATGGTTAGCATGTGTACGGAATGGAGCGGACACCGATTTGGATGTTAAGTAGGAGAAGACATGTGTTTTCACTGAGGTAGTGTTTTGTTTTTTTAGTTTTGGGGTTTTTGAAAATGGTGGTTTATTTAAAAACAAGCCGTTTACCCGATGGGATTTCCCATCGGTAAAAATCACGAACTTCCACTCAAACTTTCCCTCTTGAATGCATCATGAATTCTTCCTTAGTGCCTTACCTTCGTTTATAAGGAACTCTTGTGCAAAACTTCATGCTTCTAGAATCACGCAGCGGTATAAGTCTTGCGTTGTCTGTCAGAGAGGGATGGAAGGAATGATTGATTTTTTTTAATTAAGTAGACCGTAATGACGTTTTATGGTGGGTTTTTTTATGTTCTGTGTTGTAGTAGCCAGCAATGATGAGGAAACATCTTGTTGACAAGTGGATTTAGTAAAAGGAAGGGAAGGAAGCACAATAAAAATACAAAGTAAGAGCAAATCACGATGAGTAATGAGAATGTCAATTCCTCAATTAATTTATTTTTATACTAAAAAACAAATGAAAACACGCAACGTAAAACATGAAAAAACAGGACAAATATCCAGATATTTTGCATCCTAACAGAACCAGGATGCATTATTATTACCATCACCAGTCACCAGTTAATCATACAGCTCTTTATCCTCAGACGGTTTTATCAAAACTTAACCCTGTCCACACTAAAACCACAGCCTAGGAGTATGGACGTAATCCGCAGTTGATCAACGGGCCGGATACGTGACGTCACGAGCTCGCGACGTAACGACCCCTTCCGTTCATGTGACTTGTTTGACGTGAAGTTGGGAGAACATGATGTATAGTTAGCAACGAAAGTAAGCTTTTTGTCAATGAAAACTTGGAAATGACCATTATTTTCTGTGTCTGTATCTTTAGAATATTTTTTTTAGTTTGAACTAGCTGTGCCCCACGACTTTGTTTGCGTGGAAGTCGTAAGATACACAATATACTAAAATAACAGCCACATTAAAAAAAAAAACTCCGTCGTCCCCCGACCCGCTGCGATGCATCGCCCGCCTACGCTATTGCTTCGTTTTCGCTTAGCGTTCTTTGTGACTTTTTTATTTTTGCACGGCTCCTAAGGGTCGTAGCGTGATGTTAAATAACTTATAACCATCATCGAAAATTGGGCTACCAAATGCAAGGCGAATTTTTAAAATCAGACTTCAGATGGCTAGACCAATTTTGACGGTACTTTCACTGGCAGATAGTTGATGTTATAAGCAGTATCTTACGGTAATTTTATTTTAGAACTATACTTAGGGTTCCGC
Organism: Fissipunctia ypsillon; assembly: GCA_947568875.1. Taxonomy (NCBI): domain Eukaryota; kingdom Metazoa; phylum Arthropoda; class Insecta; order Lepidoptera; family Noctuidae; genus Fissipunctia; species Fissipunctia ypsillon. The sequence goes on along the minus strand of OX387651.1, from coordinate 6,304,637 downwards.
GCAAAAAATTAAAACCCATGAAATTGTGATCAAAATCCGATTCAAATAGGGAAGTATTGACATTCACGCGGGCGAAGCCGCGGGTAACAGCTAATATTTGAGGAATAAAATCAGGGTTATTTATTTTATTGTTTGCTCATACATATAACATTCCCGTACAAACAGAAACAAATAACTTTTCCATGTAAGAAACGAATGTTAGCAATAACGCATACCTGTAAAAACTATTTTCCTTATTCGTATCAACTGAGGGGAACAGAATAATTTCTCTTACATGTAACAGGAAATAAAATTGTAAGCAACAATACCCAGTTGGAAACGAATATGCTACACTACAATTTACGGAAAATTAATGTTCCCCACTCTAGTTGTTGACATTACAAGTAAATTTCTTTTCACATTCCTCGCGGGAGTACTGTGGTTGTTTTTTTTTTTTTTTGGTAGTTAGTAAGAATGTTGTTTCGTGAGAGCATGCGTAATTGCGTTAAGTTTTTGCAACTTTAATGATTCATTTGTTTGGGATTGACTTTGCTCTTTTTAGTGAGCTGTGGTATTGAGTTTTTGAATAACGATTTCATTCCTTATGACATTTTCTTTGGAAATAAAACTTAAGTGAAATTTTAGTCTCGGAGTAGATTTTGAAGTGTAAAAAATAATACAATTAATAAAATTAAAGTAACATACATGCGTAACTTCCAGATCTAACAATAATAACTGAAGTAAATACAGAGTAGTTTGTGGTCCCAAGCAATTTCTAGAAAAAAAAAAAAACTTAGATCTTGCGTGGGCAGAAAACAAATTCCAGACAAAACAAAGTACCCTAAATCACAAAAACACTCCAGAATACAATAACAATTCAGCACTCAAGTTCAACGAATGATATACGATATTGCAAAACTTCACATACAAGAACCACACAGAACATTTATCCCATATCCGACACTATCTCCCAAATAAATTCTAGTCCAGTAAAAATTTTAGTATAAAATTGTCCTTATCTTTTCAAACACGACTGTGTGATCGGAACTTCACGTGCGGAATGCAATTTCCCTTCAGATTCAATTACACATGCCGTGCGATTTGGCGTTTCGTTTCGTTATTGCTGGTATGGTATTTGCATGTTTATGTCTCTGTTTTGATTGTAAGACTGGATACGTTTTGTTCAACGTTTAATACGTGGTCATGTTTTTTACATGAACAAAATAATATTCATGTATAAGCTAGGTAAGATCATATTTATATAGCTAGATTATAGGTTATCAGGTGAACTAAAAGTTTAGTCTTGTTAGCAATACCTACCAAAAATATCCTAGCAATCCATACTTTCCATCTTTACTAATATTATGGTATGAAATAAACTCGATCTGACTGTTTTCACGCCTAAGCGACTGAACGGATTTTGATGTGGCACACAGGTACGCCTGCATGACCTGGGTTAAGATATAACATAACACCACGACTTGTTTTCCCGAAGGCTTAGGCAGAGGTGTACCTATTATAGTACACCCACATTTCGCCAGTTATGTTTAAGTCCCATGTAATAGGGGGCGAGCCTATTGCCATCAAGCGGGAGCTAACATAGGGTTAGGACTTAGAATACTTTTATCCCGATAGTACGTTCTCGAGGGATAATTCCCGATTTCCACACGGGCGAAGCCTCGGGTAAAAGCTAGTCAGGATATAAATTAATGTTGTTTCGCACTGTCCTATTTAACACAAGTTTCTTGCACCCAGTATTTTACATGGAGTGACTGCCTATTTGACCTCTACAAGCCAGTAACTAAGTAATACAATACCCCTTGGTAACACTGGTTGTCAACCTTTCGGGTTTCTGACGACCCGTAACGACTGTCAGAGATATACGAATGACAGCCGGGACCAACGGCTTAACGTGCTTTCCGAGGCACGGAGGGGTCTCTGTATGTAAAGATGATCACCCACCTACAGACCAACTTCGGCAAGCGTAGCTTAACCTGATCGATCGACCCGTGCGGTTGTTGATACTTAGCCACGAGCCCCTCCTCGGCAAGATGCAAACATTTGCGCTTAATTCTAGTTTCGAGTCTCAGCGTTAACTACGCTATGTTTACATGAGCTAGTTTCACCATACCATGTTAGTTAGTTTATACTTCTCTTAAAATGTTAATGGGACATTAACACCCAGTTGCATAAAGACAGACATTAATGCTCCAATACGTAATGGAACATTAACGCTAATGATTTCATTAATTTAATGATGTTGCAAAAAACAACTTGAGCATAAGTTAATGTTTCATTACCTATGGTCGTCTCAATGTTGCTAGTAGTATTGAGTGAAATTGAAGAAATGGAAACCTTCACTCATGTTCATTCATTTTTTTTGGATGGGAAATCATCAAATGACCTCCCGCTCTAGGCGGAGCGGGAGGGCGTGTCAGACTTTTACTGACTAAAACCTACCCGTGTTCCTTCAGTTGCCTGTGCCGGGGCCAAGGTAACTCTTTCGAACATCCCGCGACCCTAGCTGGCATCGGCCTTAGTGGACTCCGTCAATTGGTGCTGACATCTCTTTGAAGCGCGCGTGGAACACAACGCGCCGTCGACTCGGGCCTGGTCCTTACCGGACGGCGAGCTAATCGTTGCTCGCCATCCGCAAACCCGCGCCTACGGTGGCCGGGAATCGGCTGTCAATTCCCGATGCTCAGGGCGTCTCCTGCGGCGAATAGGGGCGTGAGGGCGCAAAGATTGCTTCTCCCTTATGCATTCCACCTTTTTCTTCGCGAGCAATACTGATTCGCAGAAGGAGGTGACCGCTTCCATGTACTCTCCATGTACCATGGCCTGGACCAGGAACGCGAGAGATTGCCGCCGCCGATCGCTTCCGCGAGGACACGGCGTTGCTCCGCCCAAGCCGGGCAGACTTCCACCGTATGCTCCACCGTGTCCTCCGGGCGATTCACGCAACGATGACACCCGGGCGTTTCCTCCCGCCTTATCCTGAACCTCCCGAAGCACCCGTGTCCAGTGAGGACCTGAGTCAGGCGGAAGGTGAGGACGCCGTGGCGCCTCTCCAGCCACTCCTCAAAGTGAGGTCTTATCACCGCAATTGTAGTGTGCCCAGCACTGGGTTGCGACAATCGCACTCTCCATGACGCTATGAGATCCTGCCGAAGCTCTGTTCGCTGTGCCGCAATTTCTCGCGATTTCTCCGCGGCAGCGGAGTTACACCCCGGCGTTTTGCCTCCTTGCGCTACTCCGACATGTGCGCGAGGACTTTTGTCTCCAGATCCCATGGCGGAAATCCAGCAAGGAGGCTCGCCACCTCACCAGAGACCATACCTTATCCCCGAATTAGCCGGATGGCCATGACCGTTTGAAGCTATGCAATCCTGCAATTTCATAAAAATCTTCGGCAATCTGTCTGAATTCTTCCCTCTCTGGCATTAGAATAAAGACAGGTGCTAATCTAGCAAGCTTCAGAGTTACCATGTATTACATTACACGTACACTATTCGACAAATCGGTTTGTGGACATTGGTCAAAACACCTGCTGAAAGATCCTGTGGCAAAAAATCTCAGGCAAATCAGTATTTGGGTTTAGCCATCAATGGACTTGCATATTTCTATGCGTAATTGGCTCCAAATCAAGCTGGTCACATATTTAAATAGCTGCTTCTTTTGAAATTCTCATTCTTCTCCATATGAATTTACCTTTTGGAAGGGGCGACTAGAATCAATTTTGACGTTCAAAAGTGCCTTTTATGTGCCTATTAAAATTTAACGCCCGAAATATCAATTTTAATGTCCTTTAGGTGCTAATAACGCTTTGTGCAACAAAAATGACAGAAAAACACAAAAATGAATGACATAAAATGTGACAGATTGTCTCGTTTGACACTTCCATTTTTTAAAATTAAAGAACCATTTAAATTGAGTCTAATGTTGCTTTCTGCAACAAATTAATAGAATTAATGACAGCTTTAAAGTTAAAGCTCATTTCTGCAACTAGCTGTAAGAGTAGCGAGTATTTCACCAAGCGCTAATCTGTCTTAATCAGGCGTTAAAGGATAGTGGGCAAAAACGTATGGGTGCTGGTCCCATTACCGCCACAGTTAAATCCACTGCAGTTTTGAAGACATTACTTCTCCCCTTACTCAGGCCAAAGCGCATCAAAATCTGTGCCAGGGTTATTCAGTTTTTTTTTAATGGCATAACAAAATGAAGGACTGCGCCGACAACGAGCCAAATCAACGCCAGCGCATATGGCGACGAAAGGTATGTGGAGGCGAGCCAATCAACACGCAGCTCGTGTCTCGCGCAGCTAGCTAAATTATGCATTGTCATTGAACATTGACATGTCACATTGCGATTTTTTATTTTGATGATTGCTTTGACAGTTGACCGATATAGGAGTAAATGATACGTCCTAACGCCAGGTTTGTTATTTTTTTCTGGTGGAACGTAAATACCATTAACATCGATGTTTATTATTTGAATGGCTGAATTACTAATGTCTGGTTATGAACAGTTTGGTGAAACTAAAACTAAGGATATTCACTAGTGGCCTGAAAATTAAATGAATTAAACTTTTACTGTTTGATTATTTTATGAAAATTAGGAGAACTTAATACCCCAAGTCTTTTAAAAATGTAATTTTCCCAATTGTCTAGATTTGTGGCCGAGTACCTAATGGTAGTTAGCTCACCCCCTATTATCTACATGGGACTTATAGATAACTGACGAAATACTCTTCGGATTAAACCTTCAGAAAATATGTAGGCTTGGTTTTACGTTATGTTCCTTTTAATACCACCCACACTTTTCAAACTCATTCCAACTAACCCAAACTAATTCACTAATATTTGATTTCTAACACCAGTAATCCTTCGCTAGTGCTGGATTTCTATAGGCTGACTCAGCGCAAGACCGAGTCAATGTGATTTGCGGCCTAGGTCGTAAGCAGAATTTGATTGGACGTCCAACATGCTGACGGCGGCGACGCGTCTGTAGATAAGGTACCTATTCGATTTGGGATATGACTGTTGTTTCGGTAGTTTATTTTTGAGGGACTCCAAAAATTATTTTAAAATGACCCGCAGTCATTTTTATTTGTCCTAAACAAGATTATTGCATGATATTGTCGTATTTAACTATCACTTTTCTTATACATAGTATCAGTGAAATTAAGAAATTTTTTTTATAATTCTGAAATTAATTGTCATTTAGTGACATTATTAATCTTTGGAAGAATAGAAAATGTTTTTCCATTATCTCACAAGATAAGATTCTAAGTTAGCAATAAAAGGCCTTGCACGAACATTTAATAAGCTGAAATATATTATTCATAGCACTTCTTATGGCCCACAGTCGGGCTAAGTGTACTACAATGGCCATATTAGTTACTTTCCTCACATTCATTTTCCTATTATTATATCTGAGAACCCTATATAAGTATCATAACCATCACGATTCCTTTGCGAGACAAGGACAAAGTTATACAAAGTAATAATGTCATCTCTTTCTTTCCCCAAAACAATGGTACTATAATTATACTCCACAGCGTAGCCCTTGAGACTTATAGGATAACCTCTATTGCCGAAATAAAGGAACATTTTCTTTCATTCTTCTATTTCCGTGACGATTGCCAATACATTTGGCAGTTCAATATTCATGAAACATTTCAAGACAGGTTGCCATGTTTTCGTTTGAATAGATTCAACATAATCGGCTTGTGTACATGCGGTTTTTTTTTCTTTCATCTTTTATTTATTATTTTGGTTGGCTGAAACTGAGCTTGTATGTTTAATAAAAATATACGAATAAATAATTCTGTATTTGTTTTGGAGTTATATCTGGCTCATACAACTCTGTTATAATCGTATTTAGGTACTTCTGTATGGTCATTTATTGTTACCTTTTTATTGCTAAAATAAATTAATAAAAACTCCTCAATTGCAAAATTGACTAAATTGGTAGTTTGCTTACCATGAATTTAACGATTGAGTACTTTTTTTAAAGTTCCGTACCTCAAATGAGAAAAAACGGAACCCTTAGAGGATCACTTCGTTGTCCGTCTGTCTGTCTGTCTGGCAAGACCCTTTTTCTCAGGAACGCCTGCAGGTATCAAGTTGAAACTAATATCAAATAACTACGTCTACGGTTCCTTGGTGCTCTAAAAAAATCAAGCTTCTAGTCGACCTGATAAGAAAATACGGCCCTTTATGCGATATACACATTTGGTAAGAAGCAAGATCTCAAGGCTCACAGCATTGCCGGATTACCGCCATGGGATCTGGAGGCAAAAGGCCTCGCGCACATGTGGGAGTGGCGCGAGGAGGCAGGACGCCGGGGCGTAACTCTGTTGCCGCGAGAAATCGTGGCACGGCGGACAGAGCTCCGGCAGGATCTCATGGCGGCATGGAGAGTGCGATTGTCGCAACCCAGCGCTGGGCACGCCACAATTGCGGCGATAAGTCCCCTCTTTGAGGAGTGGCTGGAGAGGCGCCACGGCGTCCTCACCTTCCGCCTGACGCAGGTCCTCACCGGACACGGGTGCTTCGGGAGGTACCTGTTCCGGATAAGGCGGGAGGAAACGCCCGGGTGTCACCACTGTGTTGATCGCCCGGAGGACACGGTGGAGCATACGGTGGAGGTCTGCCCGGCTTGGGCGGAGCACCGCCGTGTCCTCGCGGAAGCGATCGGCGGCGGCGATCTCTCGCGTCCGGCCCTGGTCCAGGCCATGGTACGGAGCGAGAGTGCATGGGAAGCCATTACCTCCTTCTGCGAAGCAGTAATGCTCGTGAAGGAGGAGGCGGGACGCGTGAGGGAGAGGCAAGCTTTGCACCCTCACGCCCCTAGTCGCCGCAGGAGACGCCCTGGGCGTCGGGAATTGGCAGCCGATTCCCGGCCACCGTAGGCGCGGGCTTGCGGACGGCGAGCAATGGGTAGCTCGCCGTCCGGTAAGGACCAGGCCCGAGTCGACGGCGCGTCGTGTTCCACGCGCGCCTCAAAGAGATGTCAGCACTATTGACGGGGTCCGCTAGGGCCGATGCCAGCTAGGGTTGCGGGATGTTCGAAAGAGTTACCGTGGCCCCGGCACAGGCAACAGAAGGAACACGGGTGGGTTTTAGTCAGTAAAAGTCTGACACGCCCTCCCGCTCCGCCCAGAGCGGGAGAAGTCATTTGATGATTTCCCATCCACAAAAAAAAAAAAAAAAAAAAAGGCTCACAGCATAAGTAAAAGAAAAAGTCCGAAAATAAAATCATTAATTTGTAATTTTATCGCATAAAAAACATTTTTTTTGCAATTAGTAACCTAGAATTGCAGGCGGAGAATTGACCGTGACGTAAATACATACATCGATCTATGGGAGAACATGTTTTTCAACTACAATGCTAAGTTTATTTTTGGGATAAATTCGGAACCCGTCATTGTGCGTGGTCCGAAACGCACTTGGCCTGTTTTGAACCGACTTCAAAAAAGAAAAAGGTCCAATTCAGTAACATATATTTTTTTAATGTTTGTCACCTCTGTACTCCGTCATTTATAAACAGATTTGAATTTTTTTTTATTTATTTGAAAGGATATACTTCCAGATTGGTCCCATTTTTATCGAAATCTAGTCCTGATAATAAGATCCATGAGGAATTGAGGGAACTCCTCAAATATTATAGGCATATATATATAGCGATTTTGATATTTTCATCAATAAGTCAAGCATTTGCATTTGAATTTGCATTCAGAAAGTATCATTTGGTGAAGTGGAACTGATGATAAAGTGGAAATGCAAAAATAATTTTTCAAATCCGACTTTTTGTTCACAGTTTCATGGGTTTTAATGTTTTTACGCGGAACCCTTATTGTTTTTCTAAAATAAAAAGTAGCCTAAATTACCCGCCGTAACATCAGCTATCTGCCAGTGAAAGTCCTGGTCAAAATCGGTCCAGCCGTTTCGGAGATGAGCTGAAACAAACAGACAGACAAACAAATAAAAAAAAATGCATTCTTGATAAAAATACCGTATATACTTTCATATGCATTTAGTAAAAAGAACTAACAGAATATTTTTTTAATTTTTTATTTAAGATAGGTTTGCTCTTGACTCTAGTCTAGGTCAGAGATGACAGAGACAAAGTCGACGATGGAGCGAGCTTACCCAGAAGAAGCCTGTTAACTCTCACTTTGAAGAGATCGGGGTTGTATACGTTCGGAAACACAGACGCAGGCAGAGAGTTCCACTCCTTTGCTGTGCGCATCACAAAAGATTTTGACATTACAAACAGACTTCAGACAAACACTTCAATTTTATTTATTTGTATAGTTTTATGTACACACTTATAAACAGACAAGAAGATAAATAACAGGAAAATACGTACAAAGGTTCTAATTCTACAACAGCTTAAAGTCCCATGCATCAATGATGGACCATTGGTCGACATACAACTGAAATTCCAGAGGCCGGAATAGTTAAAGCGTTTTCGGCTCACAAAAGTCACACATTGGCCTGAAAAGCCACAACCATCCGAGTAATTGGAGACCTCCAATAATTACCAAGACTTAAAACTACGAATCTTCATTCAGTACCTACTGAGGCCAATGTTAATGCATCGAATGTGACCCACAAACGTGAATGGATGCACCAATTAATGCTTGTAGAGGACACGGCACGAAACGTTACACGAATGGCACTCAGATACATTGGGAATTGGAAATGTTCTGTTCTAACAATATTGCAGCTCTATGCAATCACTCTAATAAAGTTAGTTGTGTAGTGTAATAAAGTTCTATTCGTTTTTAAATGTCATTTTAGCATACTGTGGTCTTTGTGATTTAGAAAGGACGTTATGTCTACTGTTTGAATGCTCTTTGCTTTCAGAGGAACATGTATGATGTATCACAGTCAACTGAAATGTAAATAAAGTAACTATTTTTGATTATTTATTAACTAGTAGCATCCCGCGGTTTCACCCACATAAGTCTCGATTCCGTGGGAATATCGAGATAAAATGTATTTTATTTGTTTACATGTTATAAACTATCTGTGTGCCAAATTTCATCCAAATCCATTTAGTAGTTTTTGCGTGAAAGAGTAAAAAACATCCATCCATCCTCATAAACTTTAGAGTTATAATATTAGTAGGAAGGATTTTGTAAAAACGGTGGGAGGGGACGACCTTGGAAGACATTATTATACTAACCTTATTAGTGATGTTCTTCAGAAAGATCAGGTGTGTAGTACTCGCAAGCGGCGTGCGTGTATGACCAGATGTATGAACGTAAACGAGGCAAAAGGAGTATGTAAGGATCGTAGCAGGTGGCGTTCTGTGGTTTCTGCCTACCCCCATGGAAAGAAGGCGTGAGTTTATGTATGTATATGATATTTATATTGATTCTCTTAAAGAATAGCATGCATTTAGCCTTATTCAACCTAGTCTTGTTAAGTCAAGCCGCACTACTGCCGCAACGGGCCGTATGTTTTTAGTGTGCGTTGGTTTATAGACCATGTACGAAAGTGACGAAGGAGGATTTTGCAATGCGTTGCGTTGCGGTACAGCCTGCCCTAATTTGCGCTAGCCATAAGTCCACAAAATTATTATTGTTTTGATAGCAATTCGTATAAAATCTAGCACACTTCCAGACACCTGAATCGAGCCACCCTGTATTTTTTTTGTGAAGGTCTGTAACTTTTTAGATAGTCGTGGATTACAATTTTGATCACTGACGATGACACCAAAATGGTCCCAGTATATCGGGTTCAAAACTAAATAAAAACTTTTTTAAACATAAAATTATTTCGATGTTTTAGACCTTTAGGTATTTATGCTTTCATGTAAATATACACGGTGGCCCGAATTAAGAGTAGGGGGGGGGGGAAATTAGGAGTAGGTACTTAATGCATTTTCTTTCTCTTTTTTTTTTATTAAGTTTTCTTGAAAATCTAGCTGTTGCCCGTGGCTTCGCCCGCGTGGATGTAAATACTTCCCCGTTTGAATTGGATTTTGTTCATAATTTTATCGGTTTAATTTTTTTTTTGTGGACCCCTAATTATTTTTCTAAAATAAAAGTACCCTAAGTTACTCGTACATCAGCTATCTGCTAGTGAAAGTTTCATTAAAATCGGTCCAGTCGTTTCGAAGATTAGCCGGAATAAACAGACAGACAAAAATGTTAAAATTTGCTTTTTTATTATAAGTATCGTATAATACTGTCATACGCATTTAGTAAAAAGCTGTTATTGTTACATTACAAACAGACACTTAAATTTTATTTATTTGTATGTATGTATAGATACTCGAGTAAGGTTTGTATAACCTAACTAGACGATAGCCAGACGAAATCCTCATTTGTCTACTGCTAGATAGCAGAGCGCCTAAGCTCTCCAGTCGCTTTTGCTCGAAACCAGCTAAATACTCGTTCGTAGCCAGAGCCACACGTCGTATGGTAAAGAGAATTCGTTATGTGCTCGAAATAGGACGTTGCAGGAAAGCACTTGCAATTAACTCCCCCTATACTTGCGATAAGTAGACTAGGGATGCTGTGCAGACCCGAGATCCAGGCACCTCAACATGAGCCTCACTTTTCCACGTACAGGTTGAGTTAAGTGGACGCTAATTGTGTTAAGCTTCATGAGATTATTCTGCAACTTTTTGTAGAAAATAAAGACAGGACAGTTGACTACTTGGTATAAAGTTATTTGGATAAGTGTATAAAGTTTTTTATATTTAATTTTTTCCATGTTTACCGAAAGCAAAATAAACCATTTCTACAGACATAAATATTCAAACTATGATTGTATGTCAGTGTTATTCTATTATAGAATAATAATTATATTTTACTCAAATACTTTACGTAAAGAGAAGTTACGAGTCTCGGTGTTAACCAGAACCCAACATAACATCACGCCTGTAATCCCCGAGGCAGAGGTATACCTATAGTAAACCCACATTTCGCCAGTTTTGTCTTGGAAAAAAAACAAACAAACAAGGACTTGAAAGTTTGTATGAAATGCCATACGTCGTAATCGCTCTTAAGTCCCATGTAATAGGGGGCGCCAAACGTTAACCAGACCGTTTTGTAAGAAACAGGAACAGCGGGATAACTGCGTTATACACTAAGAATTGCATTACCTTACATTTGACAGTTCGACAACATTCATTGTGTTATTTACGTTGTCGAGCAGACGAATTTTTAAAACGTATGAAGCACTGGATTAGGAATTTATTTCAAAATCCTTCGAATTGAAGAAAAGTTTTTGACGTAATTGGGATGGAGGACAGTATACTCATAAAGATAACGCCATATCTCAAAACGCAACTTTATTATTGATTTATGGAACACGGTACGCAACATTTAACAAATTACAGCACATTTGACGTTTGGAAGCGCCACGCGTCCATCAGTCGGGTATCGGTCCGGGCTATTTATCATCGAAACGATCTATTTATCATGGGCCGGGCTATAAACTTATAGTTACTACGAAGTGATTATAAAACTTTTGGGTACGCTCCGCTGTTGGTATTTACTTGGTTAATTTGCGTAGAACTTTGTATTTGCCAATGTTAAGGTAAACCATTGTTCAATGAAAATATTTTTATTTATTTAACCATATAATTTACACACAAAAAATAAACACGAGGAGCTTGTGGCTAAGTAATAACAGCCGCACGGGTCGGTCGATCGAGTTAGGCTACGCTGGCCACGGTTGGTCCGTGGATGGGTGACCATCTTTTATATCAAGACCCCTCCATGCCTCGGAAAGCACGTTAAGCCGTTGGTCCCGGTTGTCATTCGTGGATCTTTGACAGTCGTTACGGGTCGTCAGAAACCCGAAAGTCTGACAACCAGTCTTACCAAGGGGTATCGTGTTACCCAGTAACGGGGTTGTAGAGGTCAGATAGGCAGTCGCTCCATATAAAATACTGATATTCAGCTGCATCCGGTTCCGGCCCTTTCCACAGTGTTTACATAATTATCTATCAAATATACACATATTATTACATTCATCATTCTCAGTTATATGTATTAACTATTTTACAATTTTCTTGTTTTCCCCATCCTTTCCCAAAAACTTATACTATTCTACGTATTTTAAACAGTAAGTTGAAATAATGATTGCGTCTACGTACTGTGTCTCCATCCAGTTCTGTCACCATTCCTTCTGTCATTCACTTCATCTGCCTTCAATACATGATGCCCTGACTCCTGAGTCCAATTTTCGACGTCCAACACAGCTCTTTTGTAAACGTTTCTTTTTCAAATTTATTTATTTGGTACACCAACAGCAATACACACAAGGAATTAATAGAAAACAAGACAAAGTAAAAGTGCTAGTATGTATGCCTATTACAGGTATACGCAGCATTCACAATAAAGACAACGACGTAATTATCTAAGAAAACAATATAAAAATACAGGAAAAAAAAATTGAATAAAATTAGAATACAAAATAAAGTAGGTAGTTATTTGCAATAAACTTAATACAATGATAACACTCAATACATTTATTTGCATTCTACAATGTAAACTTAGGTGGTAGGTACATTATAAAAATATACATAATTGTAGATCATTGTGACCCTGTCGGGCACAGCAAGATAGGATAGAGGAAGAGGGCTATTATTTTATTTGAAAGTAGTAAAATATAAATGCTTTTCTACTACTCACTTCGGCTTTGATTTTATTTATTATTTTTGGTATTCATTTTTAATTATTCATTTAATTTATCATTAAAATATTCATTAATACTTATTATTATAGCATTTATGGATTAGGTTTAGTAGTGGTTTAGGTGGAGTAGGTTTTAGTTTAATTGTAAATATATTAAATTTTTGTTCATTTTTAATTACTTCCAGTAATTTGTTATATATTTTAACCGACATTACTAAAGTGCTTGTTGAGTGCATTTTCAGCTTAGAGCCACCAGGTAGGTTTAGCCTATTTCTGTGTCGTAGTGTATATTTAGCTTGTATGTTTTCTCGTATAGTGAATAATTGTTGGTTGTTTCTAACAAATTTGCATATTTCTAATATATATATACAGGGATTATTATCAGGATATAATTATGACGATAACTGTGTTATCAATGTTAAATTCGCACATTCTTCATAACTAGTTTTATAACGTGCTTCAAATACGTATGAACCGCTATATTTTGATATCTACATATTATTTGTTTGACTGTTGCATTCATCACTGTGACCTATTTCCCAGATTAACTCTTAAAACTGATGCACTATATTTTATTCAGTTCTGCGAATGTCATTTATATCGTAAAAGTTGATATACGCTGAAATTGATTGATTCCATTCAATTAGCGAACAATACGAGGTATTCAATAAGAATTAACGATACCCAAGCGGGTATCAAGCGATGACGATACGTTAAGTTCGCATTTTTTTATTTTCATTCCATTGCTGTTTATATGAAGTCGTTGGTGCATTTTTAATGGATATTTTTTAACAAAAGGAGCAATGTATAGTAAAGTGGGGGTTAAAGTTTCGGTTAGTAAACTTTAGTGGTGGATTCTCTGGTTTTTTGGTTTGCGGCCAGTACGGAATCAATAGCCAGGCCTTTATCTGGGTTAATCGTTTTGTGTTTTCGATAATTGTCGCGTTCATTTTAATGGCGGAATCGACGAATAGGAAAGATAAATATATACCATTTTGCCTGGAGTTGCTTTATACAGATTATTGTAATTACCAAACTGTTATTTTGGTTGTAGAGTTATTAATGTGGTATTTTTAAGCTATCTACTTGATAATATAATGTGTAGTCGTGTGTCGGAATATTATCATTAACGCTTTCAAGGACACTGAACGAGCCACAATAGAAGTTTTATTGTCATGACGTCTACAGTCGTTTAGTGTCCTTGAAAGAGTAAAGGCTCCTGCAAACAGGCGCAAAACGCGAAGAGAATCGCGCACGAAAGAAACGCACCGCCCTTCATGCGACACGTGGTGTCTTTGTGTCGCTGTTTGCAGAAGACGTTAATCAGCATAATAGCAAGTTTAATAGTAGTATTTTATTAGCTCAAAATGCAGTAAGTATGTACAAAATGTTTCGAATGAAAATAGACCCAATTTTTCCTCACAAAAAAAATCTAGGTGTTGGGAAACTTCATCAATTAAATCACAAAATCAACTACACAGTTAATTAATTATGTACCGGACTGTTAAGCTTAAGTAGCAGTAAACTTAGAACACCGTAAAATGTCCATTAAACAGTAGTGTCTTCAAAAAATTCCTGCGACATTGATGTGTACCTACCTGAAGAAGATAAAACAAACTGCTTTACAAGAGCCTAGAATGCTTTTAACTAAATTGTATTTTTATTTAAATTCTAAATACCTAGTGTGTTTTAAATCAGCACTTTAAGCTATTAAAGACACGGGAACGAATGCTTTTTACATAAATTTTCTCTTTCATTTAAGAGTGGGATATGAGGAGCCTTAGTTTACTTTATATGCAAATCCTTTTGAGTGGTTATTTAAAAATATTACGTGGTTATACAATTTGGGTTTTTAATTTTAGGTTAGACTAATGAGTTGCTAATTTATTTTTTGCAGTTTTAAGTAAAGTTTATTTAGCTAGAAAGAAAATAAATTAATTTAAATAATGAATCTAAAATATTAATGTGGTCCTCCACTTAAAAAAAAAATTGTAGTTGTACACATGTACAACACACACATCATAGTAATAAAACCAGCGTTAAAAATATTTAATCATTTTCTTTTTAGAGTGTCACCAGTCTCGTCTACGTTCCTCAAAACTCCACATATTACGTTGACTTTATAGACTGTAGATTTGTAGACCATTTTCTATTTTGTTAAGCTTAGTTAAGTGTAGGACTGTCAACAAGTAACAGTACTTGTTGACAGGCCTACACTGTCCTCCCATACTTAATAACACTGTAATTTGAAAACATTGTAAAAGCCAATTATTTTTAAAAGAGTAACCGTGGAAATTCTTGCCAGCACTTCACCTTAGGAAACGACCAATTGGAACCGTGGACCTAGCTTCTGACGTTTCATAAGTGCCCATATAGGCTTATGTGAAATAAAATATTTTGAATTTGAATATGACTGTAAATTTATAAACAATATTCAAAGTCCTGTAAAAAGAAGCGTAAAAACAAATAGAAAACAACTATACTGAAAAGTATTTTATTTTTCTTTCTCCTGTTTCATTGGACTTGAAAGCCACTCGTAAAATGTGGGCATACAATAGGTACACCTCTGTCTAATCATACAGGGAAAATAGCCGTGTATGTCATATTATGTTATTTCTACCTCTTTCAAAATTCATAAGCTCAACAAGCTGGGGAGTCTCCACTGAAACATTGTTTTAATTAATTAAGATAGTCCAATCTTCTCTTCCAAGAAATTCTAACACAAATCAAGCAGACCGTAGTACTGATGCATTGTGATGGGTGAACAGTAGTGGGGCACTGACACGGAAGTACCCCACATGTCTTTTTGGCGCAGCTGCGAGGCACACTTTCCTGCTAGTTACTAACATCGCACATTACACCTTTTATTTCTTCTTTATTGCTGTATATTATATTGTGTGCCCTTTCATAATTAGCCGATAATGTTCCCACTACTGGGACACAGGACTCTTGGTGACAGGGTGTCGGCCGTAATCCACCACGCAGGCCCAGTTCGGGTTGGTAGATGTCACATTTCTTCCAGTTTTTGGTTCTAGGAGATACCGGTATCCTCACGAAGTTTTCTTTCACCGTTTTGAGAGCAGTAGTGATGACATTATTTACACAAAGTAAAGCGCCTGCCTAGGTTCGAACCTACGACCTGTACAGCTCGTAAGTCGGAGCTGTTACCACTGGGCCACCACTGCTCTAGCTGCTCTGCTCTTGTGTGCCTTTTAGTCTGTGCTAAATAAATATATTTTCTTTCTTCCGAACTTTCTGTGTTGTTTACCAACTCATTTGGGTGGCGGTTCAAGGGCAGCGTAGATTTTGTGCGCGAGGTATTGAAATTAACGTTTTGATGTGGTAAATATGGAAAGTATAGTATGTGGCTTTTTTATTAAATTCTTGCCAACTGGTGTTGTGTTGTAATTCTTATATGTATTGAAACCATCGTTATTAGCCTGGACCTGATATCGGGTCCTGCTTGTATTGATGCCTGCACGCTACAGGAGTTGATGAACACTAGTGACAGCGCTAAAATCATAGCTAAGTTCGGGGCTATCGCAATATAGATTAAACTAGCTGTGCCCCGCGATTTTGTTCGCGTGGAAGTCGTAAGATATACAGTATACTAAAATAACAGCCACATTTTAATAAAACGCACTCATTCCCCAACGCGCCGCGTTGCATCGCCCGCCCGCGCTGTTACTTCGTTTTCGCTTAGCGTTCTTACTATATTTTTCCTTTTGCTCGGCTCCTAGCCGTAGCGTGATGTTAAATAGCCTATAACTATCCTTGAGAATTGGGCTACCAAATGCAAAAATAATTTTTCAAATCCAACTTTCTGTTCACAATTTCATGAGTTTTAATTTTTTTTTGCGCGGAACTCTAACTATTTTTCTGAAATAAAAGTAGCCTATATTACTCAGCGTAACATCAACTATCTGCCAGTGAAAGTCCCATCAAAATCGGTCCAGCCGTTTCGGAGATCAGCCGGAACTTACAGACATACAGACAGACGTACAGATAGAAAACAATTTTAAAAATTGCTTTTTTGTTATTAGTACCGTATATACTTTCTTATGTATTGAGCAAAAAGTTCGAAACGCTTAGAAAGAAAGAAAGGATCTCAAAAAGCCATCAGTCATCATCGGACTAGTTTTTAACAACGGAACAAACACATGTTAAAGGTACAGGGCGTCTTGCTCCATCTCTTTCCCACACTGAAGTAAGATTACAATAATACTGCTTTAAGAGATGGTGGTCTAGCTCCAGTTCCGAAGTGGACCGCAGAATATAAACTGCAGCGACAAAGCCACCCAATTGAAATGACAGACCGCAGCGACACTACTGGTTTCTATGTTACTCTATGCTTCAGTAGATGGCGACATTGCAGCTACGGAAGCGTTTGCGGTCTGCGGTCGCCTTCGCTGCAGGAGCTACAGTGGCCAAAATAGGTAGCCAAATTCAAGCTTCTGTCCTGTTCCGCAAGAAGTCCTTTCCGTAGCCATAAACTAATCAACAAAAGCAACTTTGTACTAATTTCCGCCATCTATTTCCTTATTCCCACTGAATGTATAAAACATTGAGCTACCAAACATGATCATCAATCTAACACAACTAGGACTGTGTGTACATTTTCCTCCTAATTCCAGCAATGCCCTTGAGAGGGACCCTTTATTATCTTTATTTACTTAGCAAGGGAATAATGTTTTCATTAATTTGTTTTGAGAAACTGACCAATCAAATCGAACCATTTAAAATATTTTTTTTTTAACTTTTTTGACGATTCTTAAAAAGAAAATCGGTACTATCCATTCTAAAGTGTCAGAATTTAAAACAACTTTAACTTTGAATATGTTAATAAATGAATTCGAAGCAAACCGAATGAAAGTAGTATGTGAGTCCCTTTAATTTTTAAATCGTCTATAGAAAAAGTATCTCCTACCAACTTTATATCATCTCTATAAATACGAATACATATTGAAAAAAAAAATCTTTTTACATATAACAAATCAGCATAAGAATGAAAAATAATAAAGGTTTTAGTCCTTCATTTAAGGACCATTGACACATGATAAAACGTTACATTAAGTCCATATGCGATAAATTAAAACCTTTCTAGGGTTCCGTACGTCAGAAGGAAAAAAACGGAACCCTTACAGGATCACTCATGTGTCTGTCTGTCTGTCCATCCGTCTGTCACAGCCAATTGGCTCCGAATCTAATGGGCCGGTTATGTTGAAATTTGGCACACATAATATAATTTCTGTGACCCAACACGGACGTGTTACTTAAATAAATGAATTTTTAATATGGGGGTCACTTTTAGAAGGCAAATTAGAAAATTTTAAAAAAAGTCTTGCAAGCTAATCGTGTCACTTAACAAATGAAAGAGCTGTACTGTGGGGGTCTCGGATAGATTTTTTTTATAATTATAAAATAAAAAGTTTAAAAGTTATTGAAAACCCCCATATCTCCGAAAACACTGAGCCTAAAAATTAAAAAAAAAAACAGAAATTAGTTTTATACTTATATTTTACAGGAAAACCTGTAATAAGTCTATGGTCTTAAAATAACACGGTATATCTTTCAATATTGTGCGTACCAACTTCCATTTGCAGTTGAAATGTATGGAAGAACATGTTTTTTAACTGCAATGTTAAGTTTGTTCTTGGGATAATTATGTCTCTTCTTTCTTCATCCCTACTACAGAACCTTACACTGTGCGTGGCCCGACATGCACTTTACCGGTTTTTTTGACACTCCTTGTCAACAAAGGTTTTGTTTTGGTTGTTCAAATGGTTGTATCTACCCACACATTAGAATCAATACAGTAACACTCATTTCAACTTCCCACAGTTGTGTCATAAAATTTAAGTGCAATTTTAATGGGGCGTTAATATTCAATAACAGCAGTAATAATAGTTGAAGCTATATAACTGAAAATGTTGGCAAAATATTAAATGGTATTTTGGTTGGTTGGTATTTTGTATTAAATGTTCATAATGTTTGATTCAAAAAATTAAGTATGTTGGTATTCCATTTAGCGTATCTTTTTCCCCATAGACATTTTCATGCCTGAAATAAAAATACAACAAGTCACCTCGTTTTGTAGCGACTGGAAAATGAACCCGTGGCAGATAACATCGCGTATGCCAGTTCTAATTCTCATAATTATCATAAGTGGATTTTAATGCCCATTTAATTATCAACAAGTATCTACCAAGAACGTGCACAAAATAATAAATGTAAAAAAGTAATCGAATGTAAGTTACCCAATTGCAGACCATACATTGCTTGCAGAGTGAGCAAGCTGAAGTGTTAGTGAGCTTGCCATGTTTGTCGAAGGGTCGATGGCCGGTGGAGCAAACGAGTGGAGACCACGTATTGGCAAGCGTAGTGTGGGACGCCCCCAGCTAGATGGACTGACGACCTTTAAAAGGTGGCTGGGACAGACTGGATGCGGAAATTGGAGGACAAGGTGTTGTGGCGCAGCCTGGTAGAGAACTATGTCCAGTAGTAAACTGCGATAGGCTGAGTTGAACCAAAATGCTACCGACGTTATTGACATTTTAGTTAGACGAGATTATTCTTCTATTAAAATTGTTATAATACATACATATTAATAGATCTTTGTCTTAAATGTTGAAGAAAACTAACCCATAATTCCCTCAGGAACCATAAAATGCAACCAACGATTTGGTCACATTAGAAACCTAAGCATCATCATCATCTGCCTAGCCTTTTCCCAACTATGTTGAGGTCGGCTTCCAGTCTAACCGGACTGCAGCTGAATACCAGTATTTTACATGGAGCGACTGCCTATCGGATCTACTACACGACCCAGTTACTGGGTACTACCCTTAGTAGGACTGTAACGACTGTTAAAGATCTACAAATGACAGCCGGGACCAACGGCTTAACGTACTTTCCGAGGCTAAATGCTAAATGATTTTATTTCTGTGATTGTAGAAACACTTTTACACGTCAATCATATTTTAAACACTAGATGAGGTCGGCGTTTCTTAACCGACTACTCTGAGAAAAAGGGTGAAACAAAACTCAGAAGTCACAATTTCTTTTAAAGTCCAGACATAATCTTGGTCAGATCACGTGAAGACCATGTAGACTGGTGTCTGGAATGGTCTTTTGAGGAAAGAAACACATAGATTGAGTGGATTTGTCAAGGCACGCATTTGTTAGTAATCGTGCCGCTCAACTCAGCACTTAAGAAGCTCAACGATTCGATTAACAGTACCAAATAAAGGACATTTGAGTAGGGCGCATAAATTACTCAAACTACCAGATCATGATTAAAACTAACTGAGAAGAAGAAAAAAAACATTGACCCACTTAGTCTTCACATCCATACTATCCATATCCATACTAATATTATAAATTCGAAAGTAACTCTGTCTGTCTGTCTGTCTGTCTGTATGTTACCTTTTCACGCCTAAACTACTGAACGGATTTCGATGAAATTTGGCAAGTAGATAGATGGCATCCTGGGGAAGGTCATAGGCTACTTTTTGTCTCAAAAATAACCCCACAGGGGGATCACCCCCTGTGGGGTTGGTTTCCCATACAAACTTTCATCCCCTATATCAATAGGGGATGAAAGTTTGTATGGGAAACCCTGCATTTTTTAAGTTAGGGATATGAAAATTCAAATTTATACTTTTGGTAGGAAATAAAGAATTATGTAGTTCAGCGTTTTTGAAAAATCATCCTCTAAGGGGGTAAAATAGGGGTTGATTTTAAAAATCACAAATAATATTAAAAATTTTGTGTACCTCTTTTTAAGAGATTTAAGGGATTGAAAATGTGGTTATAGTTCGTATCTTGACTTCTGGAGTCATTCCATTTTCATTGGAGTTCTTCATTTTAGTCTTTATTTTTAACCGACTTTAAAAAAAGGAGGAGGTTCTCAATTCGATTGTATGTATTTTTTTTAATCGATTTGGAAAATTCTTCATTTTTATTGAAAGGAAATACTTCCAGATTTGTCCCATTTTTATCAAAATCCAGTTCTGATGATAGAATCCATAAGGAACTGAGGGAACTCATTCAAAAATATCATTTGGTGAAGCGGAACTGATGCAGAAGACCACATATGTCCACGGGAACTCCTCATCATCATCTGCCTAGCCTTTTCCCAACGATGTTGGGGTCGGCTTCCAGTCTAACCGGATGCAGCTGAATACCAGTATTTTACATGGAGCGACTGCCTATCTGACCTCCACAACCCAGTAACTGGGTAATACGATACCCCTTGGTAAGACTGGTTGTCAGACTTTCGGGCTTCTGACGACCCGTAACGACTGTCAAAGATCCACGAATGACAGCCGGGACCAACGGCATAACGTGCTTTCCGAGGAACGGAGGAGTCTCGGTATATAAAGATGGTCACCCATCCACGGACCAACCCCGGCAAGCGTAGCTTAACCTGATGGATCGACCCATGCGGCTGTTATTACTTAGCCACTAGAACTCCTCAATGATAGTTATTTCATGGGTGGCAATATCTCGATTAAGATAGTTAAGCGACTAAGACGAAGTATATTTAAATAAATGGTTCTGATGAAAATGGTAGCATTGAACTGATCTGATGATGATGCCGGAACGTAGGCACCGGAACTCCGTAGTAAAATAATGTATCCTAGCCGTGTTTGGGCTTATTGGAATTTTCATGAGATGTACTCTGGCTATAAATTATTTTAATGGTAATATGCTTCAAATTGCGCTACTTGAGTCGTATGTTATGTGTGGCCTTGATTGTCAGAAGACAGATTTGGTCAACGATCTGTCTTCGTGTGGTTGACTTAATAATTTGTTGGTGACGGCGTCCAAACCTGATGAAACTACGCCTTCCAAACTTCTGACACGACTTAGCGCGACATATATTTGCCTTTTTGCAAAGTTTTTATTTGAAAGGGTATAGTCCTGAGGTGGTTGCATATAAATTTGGTCAAATTCTGTTGAGTGGTTTTTGAGTTAGCTTCAATAATACGTTTTTTCATGTTCGTTTCGTGTGTTTTTCGTGTTTTCCATTTAGTGTATGTTGATGATGTGATAATAACTTCCTGTCATTGTTATTTACTTAGAAAGTAATGGTATATGAAGGGGTAGGTTCCACAACTAAAAAGTGGAAAATAAAAACTTATTTATAAAAAAAAAACCACCGACTTCCAAAACTAAAGTTATTTTTCGCTTTGTAGTGTTTTTTTTTTGGAAGTCGGTTGTTTTTTTTATTTTTTTATAAACAAGTTTTTGTTAAAATCGGTTCACTCGGTCAAAAGTTATTTCATATTTGTTATTGAGCGGCATAATAGTTTTGCAAATTCTTTTTGCAAAGTCCTCCCGCCGCGTCTGTCGTTTATTTTCAGGCATCGATGACCCATAGCATGTTATTATTACCAAAAAAAAAACTTACAAACTATGTTAGTAGTAGCACACAAAAAAAAATACAGTATCCAATTAGAGGAAGATTTATCAAGCCACATGTCTGACATGTAGCTTGATAAACCTATCCATTGTAGGCCCTTCTAACCTATCTGCAAAACCTTCAGTACACTGTTGCTGCTCCCCCTCACCCTGCGCATCATTGATGCCACTTTCTTGCGCATGATCGCGAAATAATCGTCCGTGTGTGCATCAGCGAACATCCCTGACGCACTACAGTAACGCGAAAGCCTCAACAGCGCCCTGAAGGCATTGTTATATTGAATGCGCAGTGTGTTGTCAGCTTTTTGGGCATGATTAGCCCACAGACTGCTGGTGTAAAATATTTGACAAAACGCCTTAAAAAGCGTTATTTTAACCGGTACTGAACAACCAGCAAACCTGCGAGCAAGCATGTTTCACCTCACAGCCATCGCCCTGCGCTCTCTTTCCATATCCGCGTCATCTTTAAGATCCTCCGTAACAATATGGCCCAAATATTTAAATTGTGTTACCTTCTGCAAAGGTGAACAGTTTAGTTCTACGGGAGGGACATTTGAGGGTCTTTTATTTCTTCCTCTAAATACCAACAGCTCACTCTTTGTAGGGCTATATTTTAGCCCATGCTGTTCGGCGTATCTTTCACAAATGGTGAGCAATTTCCTAATTCCACCGATTGTGGGGCTCATCAACACCATATCGTCTGCGTAACTTAGGTTATTTACACTAACTCCGTCTATATGGCATCCTGCATGAGTGCTGCTGAGCTCAACAAGCAGGTTGTTAACATAGATATTAAATAACTTCGGGGAAGTAAGACCTCCCTGCCTGACACCACATTTGAGTTTGTAAGGGTCTGACAAGGCATTGGACCATTTCACAAAGTTCCAGTATTGCACTCTCAGTAGACAGCCCAGCACGAAAACCAAACTGTGTGTCATGTAGTTTTGTATATCTACTGAGGTGCGTGTCAAGCACACTATCAAACACTTTGGCTATCACAGTTGCCAGTGAGATTGGCCTATAATTCCCTTTGTCTGCTATGTCTCCTGTCCGATTCTTTACTATAGGTACAACTAATGTATCGGGCATCTCCTGTAAGGTAAGAATGCTCCACACATAAATTTAAAAACATCGTCAATACTCTTGGCAAGTGCAGACCAGCATTTTGAAGGTGCTCAATACTGAGCCCATCATGACCAGGTGATTTTCCCCGCTTCATACCTTTAACCACGGCTTTTATTTCTGAACACGTAAACCGCAGGGGTATCCCTGATCAATAGGTCTCAGCATCGTTCACCTTCCCCACAGACTCCAGAGGTGAGCTCACTATGAACTGTTCCTTAAATATATTCGCTATTTCAGTGTTGTCACTCTAACCCTCCACGCTAACTGGTAAGCTTGGAGAGATATTAAGTTTTTAGTGCCTTTCCAGAAAGAAGAAAAACATTTCTTTGTATGGAGCGAGGCCAATATATCCATTTCTATTTTTTCTTGATTCTTAATTACCCATTTCAATGTTAATTTAAACACCTTACGACTTAAAATCATATCCTCATATATAGGCCCACTACTGGTAATAAAGGTTTATGTAAAATGGCTGAAATATGATGATATGATGATTGTTGAAGATGTCCAAAAAAATCATGCCGACTGGGAGCTTTCTGGCGTCCGCCGTGAAAACCAATAGAGTATAACGGAAAATAGGGTACTTTTAATCCCGGTACGTTCCCGTGGGATATTTTCCGACATCCACGCGGGCGAAGCCTCGGGCAAAAGCTAGTTCATAATAATTAAAATAATATAATACAAAACAATATAACAATTTATTAAGTAAATATCCATGTCATAAGTATTTAAATCCATCAATGTCATTGTGTATATAAAAATCCGGAAATAATCTTGTCAGATCATTTGAGAACCATGTAGATTGGTGTCTGAAATGGTCTTTTGAGGAAAGAACGATACAGATTTGAGTGGACCTGGCCAGTCAGTGCACACAATGGTCAATTATCATGCAGCTCAACTCAGAACATAAAGAGCTCAACGATTCAACGATCAATACCAAAGAAAGGACAATGGGTAGGCCGTATAAAGTACTCAAACTGCCAGACCATCATTAAAACTTACTGAGAGAAAAAAAAAATGGCCCAAAGGCTCAGGGGTGTGTCAATATTGTAATGTACGGTCACCCATCCACGAACCGACCGCGGCAAGCGTAGTTTAACTTTCGATCGACGCGTGCGGCTCTTATCATAATTATACCCACGAGCCTATCAGCATAAGTAACCTAAGCATTCGAGACAAAATAGCTCTCGCCTCACACAGCAAAATTTACAACTATTATATTAAAAACATTCCCGAAATTATGTTTCTGAGATTCCACGTTTAATGAATGCGCTACCCTCATTTAGGTCCGTGTAATTAAAATTTTTACACTTGGAGGCTGCCATCACGAATACGTTCCTCTCTTTAACGTTCAGCCGTCTTTTTAATACAAACATAAAGAAAATTCATTTTGTTTTTAAATTTTAGTCGGTCTAAAATAATAATTATTATTCATGTGTAGTAGTTTCTAACTTTTCAAAAAAAAATAAGTCTGCCTCGTTGGCCTAGCGATCGCAGGCAATACTGCTGAGCATGAAGTCCTGGGTCCAATTCTAAAGTCGGGCAAATAGTTATAGGGTTTTTCCATTAGAAATTTCTCAATACCCGGTTGATGTCAATAGACTGCCCCCTATTACATGGAACTTAAAGATAACTAGCGAAATGTGAGTGTACTATAGGTACACCTCTGCCTAACCCTTCGGGGAAACAGGCGCAATGTGATGTTATGTTATGTTTCTAAAGCCGTGATTTCACTATACCTTGCCGAAGGAACATTTTGTTTAGAGCAAATGTTTGCTGCTATTCCGATAATCGCTCAAAACAGAAAGCATCTGTTTTCACTACAATGAGAAAACGAATGCTCGCTCGCCGTGACGTCGTTTTCACTGAAAAAATGAGCAAGCGAGCATTCGTTCACCGAGTCCAGTCCAGACCATCACTGAACAAACATATTCGCTCGCTCAACTGTTTTTATTTAACGCTTGCTCGCTCAGAACTGTTCAGAACGCTAAGTGAAAACGCAGCTTAACTTTCTAAACTAGACACGTAAAACTAACATGTGCATGTTTACCCAACGAGTGTGTGCAGGGTCATTGCCTCCTTTACTTGACTTCAGCCAAGTTATTTTGAAACAAAGATGGTATAGAAATGTTCCATATAAAAGAGTCGACCTCGTAATTGCTTTACCACCTTAAGGTTGAGTATCACTTGCACGTCATAAAAGGTGCAAGATCTATTTGACTATGTGACGGTTCGATAGTATCAACCTTAGTCATCATCTGCCTAGTCTTTTTCCAACTATGTTAAGTTCAAAGTCAGAGGAAGAAGAGGAGCTCGTGGCTAAGTAATAACAGCCGCACGGGTCGATCCATCAGGTTAAGCTACGCTTGCCGGGGTTGTCCGTGGATGGGTGACCATCTTTACATACCGACATTCCTCCGTGCCTCGGAAAGCACGTTAAGCCGTTGGTCCCGGCTGTCATTCGTAGATCTTTGACAGTCGTTACAGGTCGTCAGAAGCCCGAAAGTCTGACAACCAGTCTTACCAAGGGGTATCGTATTACCCAGTTACTGGGTTGTGGAGGTCAGATAGGCAGTCGCTCCATGTAAAATGCTGGTATTCAGCTGCATCTGGTTAGACTGGAAGCCGACCCCAACATAGTTGGTAAAAGGCTAGGCAGATTAATTGTTAAGGTCAAAGTCAAATCATTTATGTATTTCAAATAGGCACATAAAAGTCACTTTTGAACGACAAAATTTACAAAATTGATTCTAGTGGCCTCTTCCAAAAGGTAATTTCGTATGGAGAAGAATGGGCAAGGAACTCCATCGTTACTCTTGTGGTCGGCTTCCAGTCTAACTTGACGCAGCTCAAAACCAGTATTTTATATAGAGCGACTGCCTATCTGAACTCCATAACCCAGTTACTGGCTAACACGATACCCTTGGCAGGACTGAATGTCAGATCTACGAATGACAGCCGTGACTAACTGCTTAACGTGATTTCCGAGGTCCATGGGGTCCCAGTATGTAATGGATGGTCACCCATCCACGGACCGACCTCGGCAAGCGTTGCTTAACCTTTAAGATTGATCCTCGTGGCTGTTATTATTTAGCCACGAGCCCCCGAGATAGTTTCAACTTTAGTGAAGTTTCAATTTACTGTGAATTGTTGTCAAAAGTGGTGACTCTACCATTTGGTGAACAATACATAAGTTAGTACAATAGGGTTAAGTTACTGTAAACAAATGTACCTATTTTAGTTTCGTTTATAGTACCTCTGTCTAAACCTCGGGTTTGTGGTATCAAATGTACAATGTACACCAATTAGTTTAATTTTATAATTGATTTGGTTTCTTAATAAGGCTTTGTTTCGGTTTGTTAGTAAACCAATTAACTTCTAAATTAAACAGCTATTTACCATCTTTACTATTAAACAAACGAAGTAGGTAGTAGCTTTGTTTGTTTAAGGCTACAATGAATATTAAATGGATGGAGAAATCTACACGGCAAAATGGTATCTTAACGAGGTCGGAAGCATTGGTATGGCCAAACGGAGCATATAGAATTTTAAAACTATTTCTTTTTAAAATTCTATACTCTGTTACATTAAAATAAACCCATAATCCCGTTATGTCTTTAATAGTAATCGTGGAGATGAAATTATATTTGAAATTGCTTCAATAGCAATCGAATAAAACAGATTTTTCTCATAAAAATGCTAATTTTGAGGAAACTGTGTTTTTTTTTTTGCATCGAGCCAAATTGTGGCAATCGTGCTTTAGCCCTCGTAATTTACTAAAGGAAATCTTAATTTTTTATAATTAACCATGAAAAAAAATGAGGCAAGTTGGTAGTTTTTGAGGACAAAAATTGATTCTGCGTGCGGGCGAAATGCGACAAAATATCTTCTTTGGGACCCATTTCGCCTTAATATACAGGGTGTAAGGGACAGCCCTCCGCAAACTAACAGGGTGCATTCAGCTCCTTATTTTGAATCATATTCTACCGAAAAATTTCTCAGGAAAATTTTCATTTTTTTTTATCGTTTTTTCGTTACCATTCCTTTATTTCAATGTAAAATTACATTATATGTGCACAGCACTCCATTTCTGTAAATAAAACAGCTAAAATAAAAAAGCAGCAATGGATGTTTCAATACTCGGCAGCCGAAGGCTCGCTGCGCTACCGTTCGCTACGCGCGTTTTACCAGGGTAACGATACATTGCGTGTGAGATAAGAAAACAAATCAGGTTTGTTGGATTGCCAAAACGTTTCTGAAATAATTTCATGTACCGATCACCTTAGTATGGTACTGAATTCATCCCATCAGTCAGCAGAGGGCTGTCCCTTCAAATTCAAATTAATTTATTCTCTAGAATGTAGGTAAAAATTAAAAACTTAAGACTATCGTGGCCCAATTACATTCTACCATTACATAATATGGTGTGCAAATGTGTCTTATTATATTTAATTTATTAAATAACAGTTCTATTTAAGTTATTGAGTTACAAGCATATGAATAAAGAAAATAAAAAATAGAATAATATTAAAATGTCAAATTACGAATATAATGCTAAGTCCATACTCCATATGTCACGCTTCATTAATGTTAAACATTGAATTAATTATTAAAAGGTATATATCAATATTATTTATGTAAGGTATATATCAATATTATGTATGTAGGTAATAAATCAATATTATTTATGTTGACCTTTTGCACAATATGACATAAATTCGTTTAAATCATAAAAACAATTTTCCCTTAACCACTGTGTCAACTTTTTTTTTAACATAGTCAAAGGTAAATCTTTGAAGCCGTCTGATAATTTATTATACACCTTTATAGTCGTTATATAAGAGTTCCTTTTGTACAATTCGAGCCTACTTTGTAGTACGCAGAGCATATGTTTATGCTTATTTTTATTCCTAGGAGCTACATTTCTTTTAATTAAATCTTTACACTTCGTGAAATATTCTGGATTTTTTTTTGTATAAATAGGCATACTTGTTTAATGTACATGCACGGTAAAGACCAAACATTATATTTTTTGAACAAGGGCTTACAGCTATCGATATACCAGGCTCCACAGATTGCACGCACACATTTTTTTTTGTACTCTGAACGCCCTTATGATATCCACCGAATTACCTCGCATTAAAAGTCTATATGCGAGTACTGACGAAACGTAACCGTGATACGCGCAAAGAACAACTTCTGTTGCCACTATGACTTTTATTATTTTAATGCATAAACAAATCGATCGAGCTTGTCACAAACGTGATGGACATATGTCTTCCAGTCACAATTCTGATTCAACTGTATGCCCAGAAATTTAGTGCTTTCTACTCATCCACAGATTGCACGCACACATTTTTTTTGTACTCTGAACGCCCTTATGATATCCACCAAATTGCCCCACATTAAAATTCCATATGCGAGAACTGACGAAACGTTACCGTGATATGCGCAAAGAGCAGCTTCTGTGGCCACTGTGACTCCTATTATGTTTAATGCATACACAAATCGATCGAGCTTGTCACAGACGTGATCGACATGCGTCTTCCAGTCGCAATTCTGATCCAACTGTATGCCCAGAAATTTAGTGCTTTCTACTCTTTCTATATTAGTGTCGTTATATTTTGATACTAGCTGTCCCCCGTGACTTCGTTCACATGGAAGCCGCTTGCACGCTACTGCTTTTGTCTGGCGAGCGCATGCACACAAGCGGATATACTTTCATATGCATTTAGTAAAAAGTTGTTATTTTGACATTACAAACAGACACTTCAGTTTTATTTATTTGTATAGAAAATTTAGCAGCAATGGTTTCCTTTTCTTCCTTTGGAAATCGATCATTTTGGTTTTTCCATATTAATTTCAAGTTATTGCATTTTAACCAGTGTATAATGTCGTTAATAGCTTTGTTTATTTCTCGTTCATACGTACTTTCATTTTCACATTTTACAATGAGAGTTGTGTCATCAGCAGACAAGATTGTGTCATGACGGGTGCTATTTGGGAGATATATGATGATGATATATTATATGATGAATAGAACGGTCGTAACACGGTGCCTTGTAGCACTCCAAAATTGTTTTGCTGATAGTCACTTCTATATACCTCTTTTTTATTATTTTGGATTTTCGAGATTTCCACACATTGCTTTCTGTTACTTACATAGTCTCTTAACCAATCGTTCTCTTTGCCTCTTATTCCATATTTACCTTACTTGTATAATAGCAACTTATGGTCCACAAAATCGAACGCTTTCCTTATGTCTAGAAATATCGCCGCAACTGGCAAGCATTCCCTCGCTCGACTCCGCTGTGGACGGTCGTGCCGCTGACGCATTCCGCTCGCTGCACCGCTGACTCACCGCTGACTCACCGCCATCGAAGCTCGCTCGTGACGCCACGTCACGCACCGACTCCAGTAGTCTCTGACTGCACCCATTATCAATTATTGCCTTTTTCAAGGCGATCGTTGACAAATTATTTCTTTGACGTCGTCCGTCTCATAAACGTTCGGCGTGTCTCCTTGACCCCCTCAGGGAAAAAACCACAGTTTCGTGGTCCTTGACGGATACCTCACGGTGACAACCAAGTCAAGGGGGTGTTGACCCAACACACCCGCTGAGCCCCTTCAGGGTAAGGCAGTCAATTGGACGGGTCCCAGAGTTAACCGGCCTTGGGGGGTCTCCTAGTCGGCTCTGGTGACAGTTTTCCTTCCACAGTTACTCACCTAGTGTCTTTAGGGTGTGTCTACACCCTTCGCGCTAGACTGGTCAGGGCCCTGTCGCACATTAAGATTGGCGACAGGTTTCAGCTCTAGGGCTCACAAGTAGGTACACACCTCCCTGTCTGCACCCGACAGGGAGGGCCACACATCCCCGGGCCCATCCACCCGGGGAGTAGGAGTAGGATCATTAGGTCCCCTTATTTTTTTTTCTTTCTTAATTCCCTTTTGCTACGATGTCTGACGCAGACATCGTAGCCTTCGCAAGAGAGGTCCTTTTTAAGGACCCCGACTTCTTGCTGAAATACGGGAAGGCTTGGCGTAGTCGCCACCTTGACCCAAGCGAGGCTCTTGAGAGCCCGCTTTCCCCCCCTGTAGCAGACAGGGGCACCCCTCCTACGGCGGTTTCGATGCCGTCCGTAGTCTCCCCCCAGCCCGAGGTGATGGACACCTCCACCCCTCCTTCGGACTCTGAATCAGAGGACGCCATCTCGCTCACTTCCTCCTCCTCCTCCTCGGACGACTATCAAGTCGTCGGAAAGGGAGGGAAGAGGAAGAAGAGCGCCTCCTCAAAGGCCGGCAAGGCCAAAAAGCCTCTGGCGGCAGCCATCCCCGCCGCCTCAGCCTCCACCTCCTCCTCTGCCTCTGTCCCCACGGCACCCATCTCAGCCAGTCCTTCCCAGGCCGGAAAGCCTGAATCCTCTACCCCTGCCTCAGCGGCAAAAAATAGCGCCCTCACATCCTCCTCGCAGGATGCCCCCCCCGCCCTGACTCCTGCTTCTTCAGCCCCCAAGAAGCTGGCACCCCCCCCGCCTGTGTTCATTCAGGACAAGGCAAAGTGGACAGATGTGTCCCAATGGTGCACCGAGCATAAGATCGGCTTCACCAACGCCCGCTCTACCCAGCAGGGTATCAAAGTGAGCATCCCTACGTCCAAGGACTATAGGGAACTCACCAGGCTCCTTCGGGCGAGAGGTGTGTCCTTCCACACCTACACTCTTCCCGAAGAGCGCCAGACCCGAGTGGTAATTCGTAGGATTCCTAAGGAAATCCCTACTGACGCCATCAAGGCCGACTTAGAGGCCCAAAATATCCCAGTTTCGGAGGTCCACCGAATGCACCGTGCCAGAGGCGGTCATGCATTCGACATGGTCCTCGTTGTCTGTCCCCCAACTGAAGGGCATCACCCTATCTTTGGTGTAAAAACCATTTGTCATCTCATGGGCTTCGAAATCCAGAAGCCCAACAAATATGGCTTCATCGGCCAATGTCACCGATGCCAGCTATACGGCCACGCGCAGAAAAACTGCCACGCCAAACCCAGGTGTGTCAAGTGCCTGGGCGAGCACGGCACCTCTGACTGCCCCCGTCCCAAGGATCGCACCCTGTGCACCGAGCCACCTAGCTGTGTGCTATGCGGTGAGTCAGGTCACCCAGCAAACTACCGGGGCTGCCCTAAAGCCCCGAAATTATCCCCCAAACTGGCCAAGCGCGCAGTCGCCCGCCAGCAAAGGGAAGCCCCCGCCCCTTCGACCCAAATGCCAGAACGGCTAAGCCCTCAAAGGCCTAGCCCCTGGACGGCCCTTAACCATCAAAGGGCTTTCCCGGCCCTGGCCAAAACCAGCCCCCCACCCCCATCCATCCCAGCGCTGATGGACCCCCGCAACCGCGCCGCCGCGCCCGCCCCCACCCTCCCCCCGAGACCGGTGCAAGCGCCTAAAACCGCCCCTGCAGCCGGTAATGCACCCCCCCACTCGCCGACTACGGTTGGCCCCAACCCCCTCGACCCCTTCAACATTATTTCGGGCACCTTCACGGCCTTCCTCACCCCACGCGCCAGGAAAATGGCAAGCGAATTAGTTGCTGCCAGAAATGCCGGCAACCTTCTGCAGATTCTGGAGATATATAACTCATATCCCGAGATCACGCAAGCCTTATCCTCCTTCGCCAACCTTCCCAACCCCCACTATGGATAAAGAAGCCAAAGGGAGAACTAAGCCCCGATCCCTTAAATTAGGCTACTTCAATGCCAACGGCATTCGCGGACAACGCGATGAGATCGCCGAGTTCCTCCGTGATCATCAAATTGATATTCTCCTTATACAGGAATCCTTCCTCAAGCCCAACGTCCGAAACCCGTCAATTGCTAACTACTGCGTAGTTCGCAACGACAGGACTCGGTGTCACAAGGGTGGCACCCTCATATACTATAGAAAGGTTCTTCACTGCATCCCTATGGACCCTCCCCCCCTATCCAAATTAGAAGTGTCTGTATGCCGGCTAGGCATGTCAGGCCACCAACCGATCACCCTAGTATCGGCCTATGTTCCCCCCCAAACCTCGTCAGAAAATCCCCAGTCGATTTCTGACGACCTCTCTGCCCTCTTCGGCCTGAGTGATTCCGTTATCATAGCGGGCGACCTCAACGCCAAACACCCTGCCTGGAACAGCAACACCACCTCAGCCAGAGGTAGACAACTGTTCGGTCTCTGCCCCATACTAAATTTCGATGTCATCGCCCCGATGACTCCAACCCATTTTCCCCACGACCCCAACCATACCGCCGACGTCCTCGACATAGCGCTTCTGAAGAATATCAACCTACGGTTGGATTCTATAGAGGCGGTACAAGAGCTCTCCTCTGACCACCGACCAGTGGTCATGAAACTGGCCCCCCGTGTCGGTCTCCATGACCCCACTCAACCCCCTCTCACCAAAATAGTCACAGATTGGAGGAAAGTAAGCAAAAGCCTGAAATCCACTTCTTCCCATCACTTGGACTCCATCCCTGATCAGTTCGACTCTGTCGCGGACACGACGGCCGCGATCGACTCGCTCACTGAGCACGTACAATCAGTCCTGAACGACTGTTCAAAGGTAACTCCAGCGGACGATGACCGTCGCTGGAGATTGCCGGACGATGTGCGTGAACTGTTGCGCGAGAAGAACGCGGCTGTCCGTGCATACAGCAACTTTCCCTGCCTTGCGAACAAAGCCCATATGCGCCATTTACAGCGAGCTGTAAAGACACGCCTAGCGGAGCTGCGTACCGCTGACTGGGACAGGATGCTAAGCGACCTAGAGCCCACTCATCAGGCCTTCTGGGAACTTCAAAGGAAACTAAAGTCCAAAGAAGTAGTCTCCATGCCCCCCCTACTCCGCCCTGACAAGACCATCGCCTTCGACGATGCAGACAAGGCTGAATGCCTAGCCAACAGCCTCGAGGCTCAATGCTCTCCCAGCTCTCAACCAGTAGACCAAGCTCACTTGTCAAAAGTCGACGCTGAAGTCGAACGTAGAGCCTCCCTTCCCCCCGTTGAAAACCCTGACTATCCTCTGCCTCCCGTCACTCCAGACGAAGTACACGATATCATCAAGGGTTTAAAGCCCCGTAAAGCTCCCGGCTCAGACGGCATCACAAACAGGGTAATACAACTATTCCCTGCCCACCTCATAATGCTACTGACCACCATCTTCAATGGTGCCATGAGCAATAACATCTTCCCAGATGCATGGAAAAAGGCCACTGTCATCGGCATCCCCAAGCCTGGAAAGCCCAAATCTGAGCCCTCGAGCTACCGCCCTATCAGTCTGCTCAATGTCCTCGGCAAAGTCTATGAGAAACTTATTTATAAGCGTCTCAGAGACTATGCCGAAACAAAAGGCCTCATCCCAAACGAACAGTTTGGTTTTCGAACCCAGCACTCTTGTGTGCATCAGGCCCACCGCATCATCGAACACATAAGCGCTGGCTTCCAGCGCGGTATGATGACGGGCGTTATATACTTCGACATAGCGAAAGCGTTCGACAGAGTCTGGCACAACGGCTTATTATATAAGCTCTACCAACTCGGTGTGCCGGACCGTCTCGTACTCATCTTACGAGACTTCTTGTCGAACCGCACCTTCCGCTATCGCATCGAAGGAGCACTATCCTCCCCCCACCCTATCCGCGCAGGCGTCCCCCAGGGCTCTGTGCTTGCCCCCCTCATCTTCACGCTGTTCACTAGCGACATACCCAGGAGCAAAAAGGCACAGTTGGCTCTGTTCGCAGACGACACGGCCATTTACTGCTCGGGCACCAAACAAGCCTCGATTTCTCTCACTCTCCAAAGAGCGGTCACCAAACTTGGCGACTGGTTCAGGAAGTGGAGAATTGAAGTGAATCCCGACAAAAGTCAAGCGGTTCTTTATTCAAAACCGCGCCATAGCCCCACCCCCCCCCCCGACCAATCTCCATGTTCGGTAAGCCTATCCCTTGGGAGAAGCGAGCCAAATATCTAGGTGTGATTCTCGATGAGCACCTCACCTTCGCAGAGCACATAAAGAAGGTTCGTTCGCGCGCCGCTTTCGCTCTCGGTAGACTCCACTCGATAATGAATGCAAAAAGCAAGTTGTCACTAAAGTGCAAGTTGCGCATTTACACGGCGTGCATACGCCCTATTATGACGTACGCCTGTGCAGTCTTTGCTCACGCAAAACCCCACCACATCCATAGGATGCAGACCCTCCAGAACCGTGCCCTCCGAATGATCACGGGATCCCCTTTCTATGTCCGGAACGAGATCCTCCATCTCGATCTCAAAATCCCCACCATCCTCCAGTTCATGAAACGTAACTCCAAGCGTTTCTTTGAAACCGCCGCCAAACATCGCAACCCCCTAGTTGTCGAGGCCGCAAATTATACCCCCTTCAACATCAGTAAAGTTCGCAGTCCGAGGCATACACTGTTAGACCCAGATGACCCTATTACTCTCCTCCAGGAAAGCAATAGGGCTTCTAGTACAGTTTACAAGAACAAAAAACCGACATTCCGACCCCGCCGCCGAGGTCCAGCGCGAAAACCCCGCGTTAATAATTCCCCCCGACCCTTGCTCGAAGAAGCGCCAGCCCGCGCCGAAGCTGAGCCTGTAGCTTTAAATTCCCCAGACAATAATAATTATCCAATTTTGATCCAGCCTGTCCCAACTTGCTGTCCCCCCAGTGACGCCCTAAGCCGAGGTTCGTACCCCACAGGGGGTGCCCTTAGCGCGCAGTCACTTAGTAATGTAAGTAACACGCCCCTGGCTGGAGGCTTTGAGTTAGCTTAAGGCAGCCACAGGATTGACCGGTTAAGTAGTCACGGCCACTCTTGGCCAACTACGAGATGCCATTGATAGGAAAAAAAAAAAAAAAAAAAAAAAACTGGCAAGCCATAATTTATAGCCTGAGTGACCATTTTGATCAAGTTGAAACACGCTATAGAAGTGGTACTATCCTGCCAAAATCCAAATTGCTCATTTTGAAGTAAATGATGGCTTACCGCAAATTTTTCATTACTTTCTCGAATATCATATTTTCGACATGATTGGTATCAACGTTACTGGCCTATAATTATTCATGTCAGATCTTTCACCCTGTATTATATTGTTAAAATTATAGTGCAATCTACAAATAGAATCACAAAGTTATCTGAAACACAACCACCCGTTTAAAACATTATCTGGCATTTCAAGTTTCTGAAACCTTATCTTTGATGTAGGTGTAGGTAACGCATTTTATAGAAAACCAAATGAATATAGCTTCTACATAAAATTAATAGGAGCATTTTGCTTAGATACTAAATTATGTTGAAATTGTATTAAAATAAATATATGTTGAATAATATATGTTTTTAGTGTAAAGTCAAACCTGTATGTAGCGTTGATGATTATCTGTGGCAATATAAAAATTCTGATCCTTGTACCTATAGCATCCGGTTGTTTGTTTGCTAGTTTGTCTATCTGTAGCGGCATCTACAACGCCACATAAGAACTACGCATCAAAGACCTGACGTTACACAAATCCTACATTGTGCATTTGTGCAAGCAGAGTTTACTGCGTGACTTGCATATATACAACATCCTGACATCAACCGTCGGGCAGTAGCCCACCAGACACAAAACCCATCTGGTCGGAGGATCCTCCTTTTTCTATGGAGGATGAGTGAACGTTACACCCTGTTCGTCATACCTCTATACTGGTGACCCCGATGTGATACGTCAGCGCAGCTTTCGTGCACCTACTTCAGCGTGACGTCATCAGCATCACTTCCTCAAGCTTTCGATCTATGTAAATTATCTCGCCCCCCTAACGACTGGCATATTATTTTTTCATAACCCAACAAATTAGAGAGCAGTGGTGGTAGTTCCAACTTATGAGTCGTGGGTTACCCAAGCGCGACCGCCAATCCGCATTAGGCGCGCGTGTTGACTATTGCCCAATCTTTCTTAAGTGTCCCCGAAACCATCAATTGCAATTATCATTTTTTACGTGATTGATATGCGCAAATTCACCGTCTACCAAGTGCAATTGAAGTGATTGTCAATATTACTACAATAGAAATTGATGGCAATTGATCGTTCCGGGGACCTTTACAGAGGCGAAACTCCTAGCTAACATAACATAACACCTGTTTTTCCCGAAGAGGCTAAGGTATAAAAAGAACACTAACTTATGTTTAAGTCATATTTAATAGGGGGCGAGTCTTTTGCCATCAACCGGGCGCAAATTCAGATTCCGTGCTGCTACTGAGAAATTCGAGATGGAAAAATCCATTAACAATCTGGCTGACGTGGGAATCGAACCCAGGACTACGACTGTTAGAACAAGGAGGCAGAAGCCTAGCAGTAGGAACAAAATACGATAGAAACGTAAGTCTTTCACCAAAACCCTTGTTCATCTTTTAAAATTCCCGTATTACATTAAGCTACTACACAACAACTAGTGATCCACGTATTAAAATAAAGTGAAACACAAATAACACAGTACAGACGATGTTGTAAGTATTCCAGTGGGATCGAAGGATACCTGACTCACCTCCACAATTGGACATTACCGTTGAAATTGCTCCTTTATATTCCCAGTGCATTGCGGTTTCAATATAACGCTCGTAGTCAGGCTAGGTAACGGCAAATTACTGAATGTAATGTATTGAGTGGCTGTGACGTAGTTAGGTTAGCGCTTGAAGGAGCACTAAACATGAAGTTGTTTTTAGGGTTCAGTTAATCTTAATATATAAATATTCTGTACGTGTGTTTGTCACCTAACTCCTCCTAAACGGCTGTACCGATTTGGATAAAATTTCGTGTGTATATTTCGATGGGTTTCTGAATTATTTGAAAACACAATTGGACCCGGTAGGTGGCGTTGTTTGGGCAGGACAACGTCTGCCGGGTCCGCTAGTAGAATTATAAATGTTATTCAAGTTGTACCCTTAATCATCCATGGGTGATGTATGTTGAAATATGCCATCATTTTCTGTAAATAATTATTAGTATTCTATTTTGAAATCCAACTAAGAGATTGCTTCAAGGATGAGGTAACAATATCCACTTATGACACCTTTAATTTTTTCGCGTTGTTAATTACGTCAGTATTTCACCATTTCATGTAATTGTATGATTGTATTGAGAGCAGTGGTGGCCCAGTGGTAACGGCTCCGACTTACACTCGTAAGTCGGGCCGTTAGGGGGCTCTTAGGGGGGAGGGGGGGTTCTGTGGGTTCGAACCCAGGCAGGTGCTATACTTTGTGTAAATAATTTCATCACCACTGCAACTGGCATGACCTAGAATCAAACATTCGAAGACTTGTGACATTACCAATCCGCACTGGGCCCGCGTGGTAGATTACGGCCCACGCCCTCTCAAAGAGAGAAGGCCTGTGTCTCAGCAGTGGGAAAATTAAAGGCTGATTATGTATTTAATTGTATCAGTATTATAATTACCAATTGAATCCATGTTTTGCAGTAGATTCTTTTGTGTTGAATTATAATATTCATTAGTCTATTTTTACAGAATTAAGCTGTAACTCACACTCTCAAAGGAAACCAATAGATACTATTCATCGTTTAGCAGACACGTTGCTGTATAGCTTTACCAATGTGAAATCAAGTTTAACAGAACATCTACATCTAAAACTTTAGTATTGTGAACTAAATGTCGCATACTCTGAGTAATTAAGTCTCTAAACCAACCCCTAATTGGAATACACGAACTAAACTAAGATCAGATCTATAAAGTTAGTATCACAGCAGAGTAATCCTTAATTGATACAAACCAATAGCCTGTTTACAATACCGTGGGGCACAGATCAATCATTCTTCTGATGTAATAGATGTGTCATTTTTTTTTTGTTTTAAGCTTCGGCTCACACAAAAAAGACAGAAATGCTGAAAATCGTTGTTGATCCAGACAAGTTAATTCAAGATAAGCCTGATAATCTCACCAAACTTTTTTGCAGGCAAAAGACTGTAAAGTACTGTTTTGAGGGGAAAATTAACGTTGGTTAACTTAAAAACGACGATCGATGCAACTTATAAAATGTATAACGTTGTCAAGCTAGTTAATAAAATCCAACTTTGCAAAACTTTATGGTGACGGAAAAATCTCATCACTACGACTCCTTGTTAAACTTTACAATTAAATTAACAATACTTAAGGAATATACAACAGTTCCCGGAATTAACGCACAACCTCTTAAGGGGTTATTGTACTCATCATTATGAACAACTCTTAATATAGGACCAAACCTGAAATCGCAAAAAAAAATCAGTTATTCCCTACATTTATGTTCGCATCTTGTCAAAATGTGGGTGAGGAGCTCGTGGCTAAGTAATAACAGCCACACGGGTTGATCCAACAGGTTAAGCTACGCTTGCCGGGGTTGGTCCATGGATGGGTGACAGTGTACAAGTGTAAAAGTTGTTCATAATGATGAGTACAATGACCCATTAAAAGGTTGTACGATAGTTCCGGAACATGTTGCATATCATACAGGACAGTCTCCAACAATCTCGTACAATACAAACAGCCCGCCATTTCCTGTACACATAAACACATCCTGTCAATACATTAGTTGACACATCTCCTGGTGACTTGATCTATGACATCCGATTGTCGCAAACACGGCGAATGGTTGCATCAATCATGTAGGCTACCAGCCACCTGTCGATCTCTTGCAATGCATCTTCATCAGATACGAGACGTTTACTAATCTGTCCTTAATCTGATACAACGATCTATTGGTGGTTATAATCTAAGAGGTGATCAAGTGTTGTCCAGTGTGCCAATGAATAAATTAAAGTTTTCGGCTTTGCACGATTATTACGACTGGACCAAACATGGAGATTTCTTTATAAAAATAAAGTTTAATATGAATGTAATTAACACATAATATTATCCTTCGGGAATAATTTCTCTAAATGATTGTGAAAACCGCATCAAAATCCGTTGCGTAGTTTTGAAGAACAACGCTACACGAAACGACGCGAAAAGAGTCTTTAATTTATAATATGTATAGAAGATAATGATATTGTTTCAAAATGTAAGATAGACGACGATAAGATTGACGACATCGCGAAAGTAACTGAACACACCTGACCAAAACCAAAACTCATGACTTCCAGAAATCTGACGATAGAGTACCAGATTATGAATGAACCCTTTATCAAGCTGTGAGTGATTTCAGACTTTGATGACGATGACGTAAGTTAACGAGCGCCGCAGTGTTAGTCCTTCCACGGTGAGTAGTGACATCAGGTTTTCTAGAAATAAATGTTTCCAAAATGGAAAAAAATATTTATTAGAACAGTCCTCTATACTCTACATAAATAAATAAAATTAAAGTTTCTGTTTGTAAACAAAAAAACAACTTTTTACTAAACGCATAAGAAATTATACATATACGGTACTTATAACAAAAAAGCAATTTTTAAAAAAAAATTCTGTCTGTCTGTTTGTTCCGGCTAATCTCCGAAACGGCTGGACCGATTTTGACGGGACTTTCACTGGCAGATAGTTGTTGTTACGGCTGGTAACTTAAGCTACTTATATTTTAGAAAAATAATAAGAGTTCCGCGAAAAAAAATTAAAACCCATGAAATTGTGAATAAAAAGTCGGATTTGAAAAGTCTTTAGCCCAATTCTCGAGGATAGTAATAGGCTATTTATTTTCACGCTATGACCCTTTGGGGCCGTGCAAAAGAAAAAAGTCGGAAAGAACACTAAGCGAAAACGAAGGAGGTAATAGCGCGGGCGGGCGATGCAACGCGGCGAGTCGGGGGACGAGGGATTTTTATTAAAACGAGGCTGTTATTTTAGTATATTGTGTATCTTACGACTTCCACGCGAACAAAGTCGCGGGGCATAGCTAGTCATGAATATTTTTATTCGTAACTTTTTGGTTCGAGTATTTCTTCGTAACTCTAGACTTCAAATGCATCGGTAAATAATGGTCTAATTGAATTATTATTACATATTTGTAATAGTAATTCAATTTACACGAGTATAATAATAATTCAACTTTTTTGAAAGTTGACGCCTGATTACTAACTTTCTAATTTATTTTGTAACTAGTCATAGTCTATCATAGTAATCATATCATAGTAATCTATGAAACAAAGAAATAAGGCTAAAACTACCATTTCGTTAGTCAAACACATCAGTGATTAGGCAGTACTTCTTGTACCTACTCGGCTGTTTTTACGACACACAAGGAGTGTTGTAAAAAGAATTTAAAATAATCTACGTTTACAAATTGGCAACATTTCATACATTATTTTGTGCTCAGTTTTATACCCAATCAGCTTACCAAGCGTGATGGTGACAGCAAAATTTTACTATAAAAAGATTCAGCAGTAAACCTTAAAATGTTTTTATTTTCTAATTTTGTAAAGATTAACTCTCAAATAAAGAGTCTGTAAAACTTTACAGCCCAAACATCCGTTGTTTTAACATAAAAAACGTAGTAACAATATTCAATAAACCCAAACTGAAATTCAGAAGTCGTTTTACTGACCAGGACATTTTACAAGGCCTAAATGACCGACATTGAACCCTAGGTCAAACAGATTTCAGACAGATGACATAAAGGTTATATGCTATATGAATACATAAGAGGTAGGCAGTGCTACGCAGTTTTCTATATGCAAATAGCTATAGATCGAGTGAATAAATAATATTCCGAGAATTTTCTGTAGCAATCTGTCAAGCGTGATCTGGATTTGTACTTAGCTGCGATTGTTGGATTTGAATATTAGTTACAAAGTTTTTCTTATAAAGGGTGATAGTCAAATTGGGGATAGATACTAGGGTGATGTTTGAGTAAAAAAAAAGAAATTCTATTCAGTCCGTCAGTCAGATAATAAAAACAATTTAGAGCTGATTTTTCAATCGTCAAATAACTTTTATTGGGGGAATATGTTTGACGTTTTGACTGCTTTTGTATAGAAAATGTGTCAAACCGCCATATGTATTATTTCTCAGGTAAAAGTTATCTGACGATTGAAAAATCAGCCCATAAACACGTATTTTTTGCTTTATCATATAATTAAAAAAATACTTAGATAAAACGCATTAATGGTGGGGAGTGGGGGCTCGCTACGTCACAACTCAGTATAAAATCTAGCAAAGCGTGACGTCACGCTACATTTTAACTCAATGTATCGCCGTAATCTTTCGAATACGTAAAAAAGTTAATCATTTACCTGACGGACAAAAAGAAATTTAGTCATACCTTTTATTATGCACCTACGAAAAAATTTAAGTGCCCTACTACAATTTTTTTTGTGGATTATTGTTCTGTTTGCCAACTTTCAACAGATCAATAAAAACTCTATGTAGGTATAAAACAAAACTCCGGGCTGTTACTGAAAAAATTCTAATGGAAAAAGCAGTATCACTTTGCTCGATCTGAGATTTAAACCCAGGACCCTTGTGACCGCAAGACCACATGGGCAGTCAAATGTGTGTCAAATGTAGGTATAGTATGCTGTTAATATAGCAAGCAAACAAGCAGGCAAGAATTACTGCCATGATTGATTTTGTCTCGACAATAATACGGTTCTGAAGAGTTAATTTTCTTACAGTGCACGAGTAAATCAAAAGGAAGTTAGTTATGGATCAGTCTGTCGTGGCCAGATCTTAGAATTGATCATTTCATGAAGTGTTCGGTCATGTCATGAAATGGTTGTATTTCATGAAATAGAACATCGACCGCTGGTCACATCATGATGTGGTCTGGCCGGATCATTGATTACTCAACGTTTGACATTTGGACAGTTAAACGCACGGCTACTTCATGATGTCGCCAAACATTAATGATCACATCGTAAAATAGTTAGAGTATCCAACGGTAGAAACGTTGATGTCGCTTTGTTTTTGTTGTGCATCTATTCCTACCTGAATAATTTCTATTTCAAGGTCCTAAAAATACTAAACAGCCAAGTAATTGCGACCAACTTTTTTTTTTTTTTATGGATGGGAAATCATTAAATGACTTCTCCCGCTCTGGGCGGAGCGGGAGGGAGTGTCAGACTTTTACTGCCTAAAACCCACCCGTGTTCGTTCTGTTGCCTGTGCCAGGGCCACGGTAACTCTTTCGAACATCCCGCAACTTGGATGCTGGCCAGCTGCTGTCGCGGCATCGCTCGCTTCGCTTGCGGTGGGTCACAGTTTCGGGGTGGAAAATCCCCATGGATGTCCTCCGCCCTGGGGCGGGTGGAAGGGTCTGCCAGACTCTTACTGACTAAAAACCATCCCGGTGTTCTTAACTTACGATCCTTCCGCAATCCCCGGCTGGTGCCGGCCCGCCACGGCGGGCCTCTCCTCGTGTCGAGGGGGGGAATGAGTGAGGTGTTTGACTCCCCCCGCGACGTCTAAGAGGGGCGCGCGTGGAACACTACGCGCCGCCACCTCGGGTCCGATGTATGGGAGGCGACAGATGTCCCCGAGTCCGTCACCCCTGAACCCATTTAGGGGGGCTGGAAGAGGGCGTTGTCCGCCCTCCGCCGACGCCCGGTGCGCCTGCTGCAGACCGGGTGAGAGGATGTGATCTCTCTCTCTCCCTTTCCGCAGCCTTCTTCTGTGAGATGACTGTCTCGCAGAAGGAAACCACCGCGTCCCAGGACTCCTCGCTGCCGACCATCAAATTCACGAGAGCCGGCAGCGACAGGTCACTGCCTACTCCAGAGATACTCTGCCAGCGTATGCTGCGCCGTGTCCTCCCGACAGTCGACGCAGTGGTGACACCGGGCGTCCGGCTCCCTGTTTATGCGACACAGGTACTTCCCGAAGTAACCATGCCCCGAGATCACCTGCGTCATCCGAAACGACAGGGAGCCGTGCCTCCTCCCGAGCCAAAGGTCGAGCACCGGCTGGACCGCCTCGATGGTGCCGAGGCCGGTGGTAGGGCGTGAGAGCCTGTCCCGCAATTCCGCCACCAGGATGCATCGGTCACTCACCTCGCGCCTACATTTCCTCGCGCCACCGATACAATGACGCGAGTCATTTCGCCTCCAGGTCCCAGGGCGGGGATCCGGCTAGTGCGCAAGCTGCCTCGTAGGAGTTCATGCGATATCCCCTGATGACTCTGACGGCCATCGCTCTCACAGTTCTAACCTAACCTAACCCATTTGGTCGGGCTGCCACTAGCGACGTGAAATGCAACTACTTTGCGATATGCCCAGTGGTCAG
The DNA here is from genome assembly GCA_947568875.1 of Fissipunctia ypsillon. NCBI lineage: Eukaryota > Metazoa > Arthropoda > Insecta > Lepidoptera > Noctuidae > Fissipunctia > Fissipunctia ypsillon. The sequence goes on along the minus strand of OX387651.1, from coordinate 6,261,229 downwards.
CTGGTGAAATGGCCAGGCAGATCACGATATGGCCATTTCTACGATCGGACCACGACAGATACCCTACATTAATGATATGGCCAAACGTCGACTGACATATCATCAAACGATATGGCCAATTTTAGATGGCCATTTCATGAAATGACCGAACATTTCATGCAATAATCAATTCGAAAGATTGACAACATAAAATACTTTGAGATTGCTTTTCTAAGTACTGAAATTGTTTGGGATACAACGTTCCACTTCTTCTTTCCATTGGAAAAGGACTAACTCATTCTAAAATATCTAATAATATTTTTATCTCAATCCTACCCGTACTCGTAAACCGGTCTATATCCCCACAAAATCAGAAAAATAAATCACTTCAGCTACTTCAAAGCAATATATATTATATCTCTATCCTACATCATAACAATCATTACAACTGCACCTACGTACATCCCAATTTATAGCAGAGCCGAAGATGAAATTAAATGGAAAAGAATTAAGAATTTCAACTTTCTACGTTCTCCGTCTCAACTTTTAATTGCCCTCCATTGCACAAGTTGAGAAATTAATATGTTTCAAGGGACTTTAATTTCTAGACATTGTTCTGGAGACGTCTTTTGTCCTGATTTAGTGTATTTGCGTTACTATGCTTCGAAATATAGGTTGGTTTGCTGTATAGTCAGAATATAAATGAGTTTGCAGTTTGATTGGTTGGGGCGAACTAAGTTTGAGCTGCGCGAATGTTTATGGTTTGTTTATAGGTGTGCCTATTTCAGGGTGAATTGGTGACATATGGCTGTTGTTGCGACACCAAAATTTTTTTTTTCGATGAATGCAATCGATAAAAACCTGATGCCTGATGACTTTAAAAAACTGTTTTCCACAATATCAACCACATACAAAAATAGCAACTGGGAGACCCAAAATGCAATTTCATTCTACTACTCAAAATGTGGTTTTTGCAAAATGAGGATTTCAAGTAACTTTTTGTAACTTATACCAAGTTTGTAAGTAACACTAATTCCATACAGTCAGTTTGGTATGTTCGTTACGTGCTTGATTTTCTCAATCGCAAGCACCAGTGCACGTAAAATATTGAAATTGGTATCGCTACTTATTTTTCCTTGACTTGAAGTGTAGGGGACTAATGACCGATTTCCTCACCTTGGTCGATCCACTGTATTGGATTTTCCTCCTCCGTTATTTTGAGCAAAATATTTCTTTTTTTCGACGTTTTTGGTCATTATGGACCAAATAGATGATTTTTAACAGAATCTTAGGGAAAAGTTTTTTTCTCTTTTTCAAAAGGCGGTATTAGCCGGGAAATGAAACTTAGTCAGCTGCGTTACCAAGAAGGTTTCACAAAAGTTTCATATGGAAAGGAGACGGAAAACGGTGGGCCCAAATGTAATAAGTTGAGATATGATCTAAAAAATTTGTTATATTTTTTTATCTTAGAATATAAAAAAATCAGCTCAATTCGCAATCTGGAAGCGGAGAATTAAGAGAAATATAGTTCTATGTAATCGATTACAAAATTACAAAAAGAAAACCTTCGCACTTGGTAATTAACTCCAGTAATTAAATGCACTAAATATACTTATATACAATATAGTGCATTTACTTACGTGCCATATTAATAAATTAAATAAGGTGCCCGTCTGTCACACTGAGAATGGCTGGATGCAGGACGTCGAGCGAGTGTGTGAAACAATACCAGAAATGGAAAAGGTCGTAATTACGCCATTTGACGTAGCCAGAGCAGTCCGTCTGTTATCGAATTGGAAATCTCCAGGACCGGACGGACTGCACAACTTTTGGCTGAAATGGCTAACGAGTTCACACACTTGCCTGGCATCTCAGTTCCAGTCATCCTTAGAGTCTGGGTCGCTACCGCAGTTTCTAACAACAGGCGTTACCCACCTGCTCCATAAGTCAGGTAGTCCCGCGGAACCCAAGAATTATAGACCGATCACGTGTTTGTCGACAGTCTATAAACTTCTTACATCCATTTTGAGAGCGAAAATTAATATACACATTGAGAGTAACTTGATTATATCTGCCTCTCAAAATGGATGCAGGAACGGGTCCCGCGGTACTAAGGAGCTACTCCTCATCGACATGGCCATTAGCCAACAGGTTCGTCGATCCCGCAAGGATATGTCGACATGCTGGATAGATTATAAGAAGGCCTACGACTCGGTGCCATATACATGGCTCATGAGGGTGCTTGAGTTGTACAAGATTGACGCAACTCTACGCACCTTCCTTGAGTCGTGTATGGGGCAATGGAGGACGGTCCTTCGCTATCCAGGGTGTGGTCAGATCCAGAGGAATGATGAACCTGTATGGATTAAACGGGGAATATTTCAGGGCGACAGTTTGAGTCCACTTTGGTTCTGCTTAGCCCTGAATCCTCTAAGCACACTGCTGGAGGATTCAGGTCTAGGCTATCGGTTGAGGAGAGGTGGTCAGGTCATATCTCACCTCCTCTATATGGATGACTTGAAACTCTTTGCCCCCAACAAATTGCGACTGATGGAGCTACTGAAGGTAACTGAAACTTTCAGTAATGCCATCAGGATGGAATTTGGTGTGGAAAAATGTGCAGTCATGCATGTAAAGCGAGGCGAGATTATGGAATCCGAGGGAAGTCAACTTTCGGATTCCATACACCTCAGATCCCTCTCCTCATCCGAAAGCTATAAGTATTTGGGTATGTCGGAAGCGTTAGGTATCAATGTCGCTGACATGAAGCAATCGTTGAAGGAGCGCTTCTTTGGTCGCCTGAAGAAGGTATTAAATAGTCTTCTTTCGGGCGGAAACAAGGTGCGCGCCTTCAACGGCTGGGTCATGCCAGTTTTGATGTACTCTTTCGGCATACTCAAATGGACTCAGACCGAACTAGACGCCCTGGATAGGAGGGTCCGTACATTGCTGACCGCAAACCGGATGCATCACCCACGATCATCGGTGATGAGACTGTACATCCCGCGGAAGTGCGGGGGTCGAGGCTTTTTAAATGCGAAGACCCTCCACAACCGCGAGGTGTGCAGCCTCAGGGAATATTTTTTAAAAGCCGACGTGGGTATGCACCGTGATGTGATCGCAGTGGACAATGGGCTCACCCCGCTCTCCATGGCTAAAGAGAACTGGCGCAAACCTGTAGTACTTACTACAGATGACCGCAAGGCGGTATGGCAAAACAAGGAGCTTCACGGGCGCTTCTACCGGGCTCTTCATGAACCCGGTGTAGATTTCTTAGCGTCCGTATCCTGGCTACGTTTCGGTGACCTCTTTGGGGAAACTGAAGGTTTTGTTTGTGCAATTATGGACGAAGTTATTTTGACGAATAACTACCGGAGATATATTATGAAGGACGGGACGGTTGACGTGTGTCGGGCATGCCACCGTCCGGGTGAGTCTATCAGACATATCATCTCTGGTTGTTCTCGTCTGGCCAACGGAGAGTACTTGCACAGGCATAACCAAGTGGCCAGGATTATTCACCAGCAACTTGCTTTGAAATACGAACTTGTGGACTCTGAGGTACCGTATTACAAGTATGTGCCCGACCCAGTTCTTGAAAATGACCATGTCACGTTGTACTGGGATCGGTCTATCATCACTGACAGGACTATTGTCGCCAATAAGCCTGATATAGTGGTGATAGATCGATTAGCGCGCCGCGCAATGATTATCGATGTTACCATTCCACATGACGAGAACCTCGTGAAAGCTGAGAAAGAGAAACAAATAAAATATCTCGACTTAGCACACGAGGTTGTTGACATGTGGAATGTGACCTCGGCTGTCATTGTGCCGATTGTTGTAACGGCCAATGGCCTGATGGCCGAAAGCCTCGACCAACATCTCTCGAGGCTGTCGTTAGGCGGTTGGATCAAGAGCCTGATCCAGAAGGCAGTACTCCTCGATACGGCTCGTATTGTGAGGAGGTTCCTGTCTCTGCAGCCCTAACCACCGGTAGCTTGGACTCTGCTCCCGATACCGGCTGTACAGTCTTAAACTGTACATGTTTTGCTGACGCGGTGGCTTGCACCAGACGTGCGTCATTTCATTACTATAAATATACATACCTTACAATAAATCAACGAGTGCGATTACTGCTACGCGGTGACTAACATTAGAGAAAAGAATCGTCAACAATTTTACTTGTAAACACTATTTATACGTAATAAACCTAACGGGAACTAAGTGATCTTTTCTCTACGCGCTTCAACCTGAACCACAACAACCTCTGCAAGTGTACGAACCGTACACCGGCGGACCTCTATTTTTTTATATTTTTAAATGTTTTTTTTTGTATATATTGTTATTAGAAATATTTAAAAATGTAAATAGATAAGAAAGAAAATAAATAAACGAATTAAATAACAATTAATTACTGAATAACCAATATAATGAATATCGATTTCATATCGATTAAAATCAGTCTCATATTTTTAGTCTATGTCTCTGGCATGACAGCTGTGAGTCAGCTCAACATTGACAGTAGACAGTTGCCGACTGCTCTTGCTTGTTCACTCGTTTCGTGTTTTCCGATGCGTTTTGATTGCTTTTCAGAATATTTCATTTTTAACGACCACTGCGTTGTTTTTCACGGATTCTGACCCTGTATACCTTGTACGACCCTTGCTTTCACACTGTACACAGAAAATCGCTCACACGTTTGACTTGGAATTGTTATTTTGGATTTTACCGCCGCCTTGTGGATTGGATACTGTTGAAACTATGGATCGCTTTGTGAATTGAGAGATAGTAACTAGTCACTACAATACACTAGGCCGACGACCCTTAGATGAAATATAATAAACATTAGTGTTTAAAGAACATCTTTTGCACTTCAGGAATAAGTTTTTAGTTAAAGATTGTGACATAGCCTTACTTTTACTAAACCTCTAATAACTCGGCTCTCAGATTGTCAAAACTAACAGAATTTTCAGCAAGGGACTGATAAGTTTAAATCTATTAATTCACATCAATTTCATCTCGTTACATTCAGGCCCAAGATTGTACGTAATCGTTTCGGTCTCCTTTGATTGAAGTGATTCCTTCACAATTACCTTAAGTGATACTAAAGTAGTGTTTGACAAGTTCTTAACAACCAAATCTCAATTCAGAAACTGGGTGTGCCTATATCTTATTTTCCGACTCTTTTTTATATTGTGTACTGTGTCAAAGAAATATTTTCGGTCTCTCTAGTTGCTTATATAAATTATATTCTGTCAGTTTTTCCAACTAACCCAAGAGCAATTTTCTCCAAGCAAAAGTACCTATTTTGTGTGGAAAAAAAAGTGCTATTGTTCTACCCACTACTGAGTATAGGCCTCTCCTATGGTGCCATGCTTCCCTCCTCTGTTTTTGTCTAATCCAGGTCTTCCCCTCGATCTTTTGTAGGTCATACTCCCACCTGGCATAATATTTCATCATCGTTCCCACTGCTGGGACACAGGCCTCCTCTCTGTAAGAGGAAGTGGGCCATAATCCACCACGCGGGCCCAGTGTGGACTGGAGGATGTCACATGTCTTCGAATTTTTGGTTCTAGTACATGCGGGTTTCCTCGCGATGTGTTCTTTACCGTTTTTAGTGCAGTGGTGATGAAATTATGTACATAAAGTGTCTGCCTGGGTTCGAACTCACGATCTACAACTCGTAAGTCGGGGAACATTGGCCACCACTGCTCATACCACTGGGCCACGACTGCTCCACTGGGCTACGACTACTGCTGACGTCTATTAATTAGACTCAATGATTTACACCCACATTTTCTAAAATACACCCACATTTTTCTAGTTAATTCTTTTATTTTAATTTTACATTCGTATAATGTGGTTTATTGTCACACTGTCTAATGAATCTACGACTAGTTTCTTCTAAGCAAAACGGCTCTTTGCTCGTAAAGAGACTTGTAAGTTAGACATTTAATTAGACACAATGATGTCTTCCCGTTACGATATGTAGAAGCTCTTTATTGACGTAATTTACGATGCAAGCAGTAGCCAACACCGGGATATAATAAGTTAGATGAGCTCAAGCAGATGCACTGCGGCATGTTCAAAATATGGTTATTACATGGTGCGAGTTGGGAGCGACTAGCGGGAATGTAAATGCAATTGTGACTAAGTATTTAAGAGATACTCGTATATATTTATTATATTATGTTAACGTTTTGGGGCAAACGTCTCCTATAAATAGGTACCCTTAGCGATGCAATTAATCACAGGCTAGTTAATAATGCCGCGTCTTGTACGGCCATTGAAATGTTATGTGACAATCTGGCTACTCATTAGTGCTTTGAGTTTGTGGTTACTGATGGACGGCCTCGTTGGTCTAGTGGTCGCAAGCGCTACTGATGAGCATGGGATCCTGGGTTCAATTCCCAGGTCATTCAAAGTTTTATTGGGTTATTCCATCGGGAATTTCTCAGAAGCAGCCCGGAGTCTGGATTTGTGCCCTGTTGATGGAAATAGGCTCACCCCCTATATTACAAGGGACTTAAACATAACTGGCGAAATGTGGGTGTAGGTACTATAGGTTGATCTCTGCCCAACCCTTCGGTGAAACAAGACGTGATTTCATGTTATGTGTGTGTCACATTTGAGTAGCGACGTGGACGACGAGCCTCATGCTTGGCAGATGATTAGTAGATGGCATAAAATACTAGGTACCCATCTAATACAACCTAATATTTTGTTAAGGTGGACGTTCCTACTATTCTAGTATGCTATTATATTGACTGAGATGTTTATTTATTTCATACTTCAAGCACAGAAATGCATAGAGGCGGACTTAATGCTATAGGCATTTTCTACCAGTCAACCCTTGGTTGATGCAGAGACAAACGGTCTGCCGGCAGACGTAAGGAGTGAAACCAATAATAACTGATTTAAAATTAAAATAAAAAGATACTATTTAGAGTTAAAGTGCTAAGTTTTAGTAGTGTATAAAGGCTTGCCAGACCCCACAGTCAAACCGCTACTACGATTTTGTGGGGCTTGGTTTTTAATTAGCATGCTGTAAACTTAGTGTAAATAAAAATAAAAATAAAAAGCGAGTTTTGAAGAATAAAAATTTATTTAAATAAAAAGAACAAACTATAAATATAATAATATATACCAAATTAATAAATATAAGCGCAAATAAATATACCTAATTATACGGTATTTTCTGAGAAGCTTAGTTAATATGAACCGTGACTATTCGATTATAACAAGCCGTACGCCCAATAAAATTTCCCATCGACAAAAATGACGATCTGCCAGACAAATTTTCATCCCCTATTTAACATCTCTAGGCGATTAATTTTCAAAAATCCTTTTTAGTGCTCACCTTCGTTACATAAGAAACTCTTGTGCAAAAGTGTATGTGAGTATTTTTTTTTTATTAAGTAGACTAGCTGTTCCCCACGGTTTCGCCCGCGTGGATGGCAATACTTTCCTATTTGAATCGGACTTTGTTCACAATTTCATGGTTTGAATTTTTTTGCGCGGAACCCTAATTATTTTTCTAAAATAAAAGTAGCCTAAGTTATTCCTTATAGCATCAGCTATCTGCCCGTGAAACTCTGGACAAATTCGGTCTAGCCGTTTCGGAGATTAGTCGGAACAAACAGACAGACAGACAAAAATTTTAAAAATTGTTTTTTGTTATAATTACCGTATATACATACTTTCATATGCATTAAGTAAAAAGCTGTTATTTTAACATTACAAACAGACACTTAAATTTTATTTACTTGTATAGATGATGAGTTTAAAATAAAATAAAACTACCTCCTGGCAACACCAACACGCCTTTCATAAGCCTGGCTTAAATAGCTTGCCTGCCTCGGATCAAACATAAAATTCCTGTCCTACCTTTTTATATTCACCCTTTCAAAGTTCATAGTTAACATCGGCAACTTGATCGGAAGTACATGATGTCACGTCGCAAATTGAAGAATGCTGGAGGTGTGCGCCTTAGTGAGGAGAAGGGTCACATTCCAAGAAGATTCTGGATACCGAGAGATAGTTAATTCCATAGCATTCCGATAGGGAAAATACTCATATTTTATTGCCTTTATACTATACTCGCTCGGAATGTATATTACTTTTTTTTAATGAGGCAGAATGTACGTCATCACTGTTGTACAAACGTGCGGATCGAAAAAGTAAATGAAAATCTATTGATAACGTGCTGTTTTTTTTTTAATTTAGGGTAATCCTAATGAAATTTAGTATAATGCCAGAAGACAAAAAGTTTTTATCACCAAGCGCAAAATGACCCTGGCCACATACTTTGCTGAACATTGATTTAAAAAAATAAAATAAAAAATAATGAACAAGTGAAAATCGCCCGCGCGCATCCGCGTGCGCGCGATTTTCATTTGTTCATTATTTTGATCGATCTTGATATTTATTTTTTATCTTTCCTTTGTTTTACATATTTATTTGAATTTTCAATTTGTGTTTACAATCTACTTGAGATGCCGATTAGAAGTGATAGTAAAGATAACATTAAACATAACATCACGCCTTGTTTCCCCGAAGGGTTAGGCAGAGGTGTACCTATTATAATACACAAAGAAGAAAAAGTCAAAAAGAAAAAGAAAAAAAAAAAGAAAAAGAGAGATAGAAAGTGATAGTGAAGATGTATTTTATTTTCCTCGTAGGTATAGTATAAAGCACTATTTATCACTCGGAAGAAAGTGCGATTCCCAACTCGTGTGTATTAAGGCCCTTGTCTTAACATCGGGCCTCAAACTACTACCTAGGGAAGAAAGTGCCCAATAAGTAAGTAACAAGGGCGTTAGTAATCCGTTACTTTCTTCCCTCGGTGAACAATAGACTATTATTATAAGTTACTTTTGTATGTCGAGGCGGAGGAGGTTTGTAGTTCTTGGTGTAGGTATATAATTTCACTTTGGAAACGAATATTTCGAAGTTTTTGCAAAAGTGTTATAAACCACATTATTATTAAACAATCTATGGAACGTAGTTATTACCATCCATCACTACCAGCAGGAGCAAGGCTCTCGTGTTTGAATTAAAATTGCATGCCTTTCAAAATTGATTGCTGCTTGGCTGCTTAAATAAGTACGTTATGTACATACATATAAGCACAAGGATCGCTACCAGTACCATATATTGCTAAATCTCAACCGTTTTACAAAGATAAAATTAATTGCAATTAACTTATCCTCCTTTACCACTGCGGAAAAGGAATGCCATTTAATTTTAGCTGTAGACCACACGTGTTATATTAGAAACGTCTTATTTATTACTAGCTGTGCCCCGCGATTTCGTTCGCGTGGAAGTCGTAAGATAAACATTATACTAAAATAACAGCCACATTTTAATAAAACTCCATCGTCCCCCGACCCATCACGTTGCATCGCCCGCCTGCGCTATTACTTTGTTTTCGCGGAGTGTTCTTTCTGACTTTTTTCTTTTTGCTTGACTCCTAAGAGTCGTACCGTGATGTTACATAGCCTATAACCATCCTCGAAAATGGGGCTACCAAATGCAAAAGGATTTTTTCAAATCGTATTGGTAGTTCCAGAGTTATTATTTTTGTTCTCAATTTCTTAGTTTTTGATTTTTTTTTTACGCGTAACCTTTATTATTTTTCTAAAACAAAAGAAACCTTAGTTACTCTTTATAACATCAGCTGTCTGCCAGTGATAGTGCCGTCAAAATCGGTCCAGGCATTTCGGAGTTTAGCTGGAATAAACAGACAAACAAAAGTTTTATAAATAGTTTTTTTGTTATATGTACCGTATATACTTTCATACGCATTTAGTAAAAACCTATTATTTTGATATTACAAAGAGACACTTCAATTTTATTTATTTATTTTATACTATGTTGTGAATACCAGAAGCTGCCACATTATTCTCAGGATATTAAACTGCGTGAAGCATCTTGAAGGTAAATTCCACACATTGACTTCTACACCTCATATTGTGTTATTAGGGTAATTAAGTTAAGTAAATAACTCTATGTGCAAAATACCCGTGAAATACGCAGAAGACGAGGGTGTATATTAGAACCTATATTAAACTATTGTCACAGCTGAAACCGTGTATGCGAATGGAATCCGTTTTAAAAATAATGGGCCTTACCTAGGTTTTAACATAAAACTATCTTCACTTCTTTTCGTTTGTAAGCGACGTTCGCGCGGACGTAAAATATCGCGGCTGGATTTCTTCGCGCACTGGATTTTCAACTCTCGGTGTTGAGCCGAGCATTGAGAATCCAACAGAGTGCATTCCAACGCGTCGAAATAACACACTGTTGGATTTTCAACTCTCGGTGCTAAGCAGAGTGTTGAAAATCCAGTGCGCGAAAAATAATCGCCGCGATATTCTTACGTCCGTACGAATGTCGGCTTAATCTAGGAATACAGTTCAAGCAGGTCAACAAAAATTGCCAGGCAACAAGATTAGCAAGACTGCCTAAAGATGAAGGCTGGTGGAGGCTATAGCTTAGCTGCTTTAATAGCTCTAGAACTTTATACTCTGTAATACTCCAAGCTAACTGTGCCCCGCGACTTTTTCGCGTGGAAGTCATAAGATACACAACTGAAATAGCATCCATATTTTAATAAAAACTCCCTCGTCCCCCGACCCGCCGCGTTGCATCGCCCGCCCGTGCTATTACTTCGTTTTCTGACATTATTTATTTTTGCTCGGCTCATAAGGGTAGTAGTGTGATGTTAGATAGCCTATAACCATCCTCGAGAATTGGGCTACCAACTGCAAAAATAATTTTTCAAATCTGACTGCCAGTTCCAGAGATTTTTGTTCACATTTTAATGTCTTTTTTTTTCGCGGAAGCCTAATTATTTTTCTAAAATAGACGAGGCCTAAGTTACTCAGTATAACATCAGCTATCTGCCAGCGAAGTCCCGTCAAAATCAATCCAGCCGTTTCAGAGATTAGCTGGAACAAACGGACAGATAGACAGACAGACAGACAGACAGACATTTTTTTTTTTTTGTGTTACAAGTACTTACCACTTTACTTTCATGTGTATTTAGTAAATAGCTGTTATGTTGACATTACAAACAGACACTTTAGTTTTATTTATTTGTATAAATGTATGTGTAATGTATCGCCTTGGGTGATTCTGTGAAGTGTCATAATTGTGGTTTAAATAAATAAAATAAAAATAAATAAAACTGTCCACGTCCCTAGCACTACGTAATAAGCGTATTTCGCTACTAACTTGGCCCAT